>OV121089.1:39655719-41108219 GCA_921293015.1 Phorcus lineatus | reverse complement strand
TGATATCTAAATTACGAGAGACTTGATTAAAGTATGAACTCCTTAGCATAATAATTTATCAACTACTGGTTTACCCTGAATATATTCATATAAGGTGAATTCTGATTAGATTAGCTTTCGTATGAAGTATAAGAAAACCATTTTGCTTTAACCATATGTTTAATGACAGAAAGAATTGCCATTAACTATTATTGCTCCTTCATTACCCGAAAGACCTGATTGATTCGATGCTGAAAGCTTTTGCTTGAAATGTTACCATAAAACATAAACTACATGTGGTTCTTTGTAATCCTAACTGCAGAGAAGGAACAGCGGACGTACGCCTCCGACCTGAAGTGAGACAAGTTCTTAGCCCATTGCCCAGGTTCAGGGCAAAATCTTAACGAAACTCTCGGGTCGTAATAGACTCTAATTTTTTTAATGCATTATACTAATTTCAAATGCACATAAAGCCTCACAACACTTGGAAACTAGCCACGAGTCCCGAGCTTTGAAAACATTTAGAAGTCTGTTTTTAGGCCTGTAGGAATGTATAGGTAAATATTACAAAGCAGTTTTAGCTACATTCGTGGAAATAAATAAACATAATCATGTTGGTAAAAGAGGATCACCAAACAGACACATATAATGATTACAGTTTCCTGTTGAAATGTATCTGTCATATCCGGTTTAAACTGAATAAAAGGACATATGCAAATTACTTCAATGTGTTCTTCCAAGAAAACAGATTACTTCTCACTTCTCATTTACGGCAGCCAAGAGACGCGCGTTGTGAATGCTTGAAGTTATAAGGGTCAAGCCAATGAGATCAAGAGATCAAATTGGAGACAAAGGTGAAACCGAAAGCCCGAGTAATGGGGCCTTATGAGATCTATTATCTGCATTACGTAGGGCATCAATATTTTGTTGTATTTCAATACGATTTTCTATTTTCATATGGCCTTACTTGTACTAACATGCTGTATGTCTCATTCTTTTAATGTACTTACTTTTGTCAAACACTACGACGATAAGTCGATTCCATCTGTCTCCTCGTCTTAAGACTTAAGGTCAACAGACTTGAAATTGTAAATCAGTTTGCAAGTTAATTGTATTTCCATGGCTCGAAAAAGATTATCAGATGACATAACTATGGATATCTACTGTGGAATAACCTTATAAACTTATAACCTTAAATAGACATCAGAGAATATGGCAACGTGACATAGATAGCCTAGAATCTAAAAACATTGAATACCTTGTAAAGGACAGCGACACATATCTACCCAGCATATATGAACCCAATATAGGTGGTACTGCCAGTGTAGCTTTTCAACTAAACCTTTATGCATGTAGCACATGTAGAACTGCAGACAAAGCTTTCGAGCTCTTGGCGAGATTCGAACCCCTGATCTCTTGATCTGAGGTCGAATGCTTTGCAATGCTTTGCCATGCTTTGTATCTTATGTTATGGCGTGTAACGCCATGTTGTCTTTTGTTGTCTTTTGGTATACCAGTCTGATTAAAATCGACCGTGTTCCGAGGAATAAAAGTTTCAAAATATTGACCCTATCGAGATTCCAACTCTATCTGTCTAGGCTATCGTCTCCACATCGATCTGAAGGCAGCATCACTGCTTGCACGTGCTGACACCACTTTAGCGCAGACAAAACCTAGCCATTAGCGAACCAATCACATCATTGCGTTTAAAATAACGATAGCGGCTATCAAGGTTAACGAATGGTAAATGGGAGTTACTTGCCCCTAGCTACTGATACCGAATGCTTTTGCCGCACGCATTGTGATTGGTTAGCTGAGTTTACGTAAGAACGTGCGCTACAGTAGGCTGCGGTCAGACCGATTTGGAGAGGATAGCGTAGACAGATAGAGTTCGAATCTCGATAGGGTCAATATTTTGAACTTTTATTCCTCGGAACACGGTCGATTTTAATCAGACTGTTGGTATGCTTTACTACTGAGGGTATGTTCTCCTATATATACTCTAATATCTATGCTAGTTGTGATATGCTATATTGTGCTAAGCTTTATTTGCTTTGTAATCCTATGCTATGCTATGTATAACACGCCATGGTGTGTGTGTTATGTATGTTATAGATGTCACATAAATCAGCATAACACGATGTAAAGTCGTGACAAGTCTCTTCTTGTCTCAAAGTATAATTCTGCTGTATAGACGTTTATCATAAGCTTCCCCCAGTCCCCCAAATTGTGTGTTAGTGAGAAACTACTATCAGGAAATCTTTGATCAGGTGAATAGTTTTTTCCGGGAGGAATTTCTGCTTTGTAGGTGTTTTATTGGACGAAAACCTACTATATTATCTACTACCGATCGTCTTTTTCAAGTTCGGCAACAACAGCCCAGTTAAACTAAAATTTATTCTATGATATTTTTTACTGTTCCCTCATTCATAATATTCTTATCTCAATCTCTTCCTTTGTATCTTGACTTGCTAAATGAGAACCTAAAAAAAACTTAATCAAATCTGCAAAGTTAATCGAAATGATTTATTTAATGGAAAATAAATGCACCAGAGTCATCATTTTAAATGGGTCCGCTTATAGATGGTGGCAATTGATCAGAGAAAATGTGATGCACTATTAAGTGGATTGTTAGCTTGATATGAGGAGTAGTTTTTAACGTATCTATAATCTTATCAACAGACAATCCACCCAACATCACTAACCAAATGCCAACAACCATGACATTTTGTTCGAAAGCCACGCTCCGTTTATCTGTATAGGGAGCAAATCCCGGATGACGCAGTTCTTGAGCACCAGTCTCCTCTGAATGGACTTAGAGCCATACAAAGTGATGTACATTATATCATCATTCACGGACATTCGAATGGACTGAATCGATCTCCTTTATTATCATGAATTCATTTCTACCAGTTTATCGGTTTTTATAAATAAAGTACACAAACGGCAGAGTACAGATTATACACAGGAACAAAACAATAAATTCATTTAGTCAACATTGTATTATGTGAATGAAAGTGAAATCAGTCATTAGTTGCCAGTTAAGTGCTTCAGGAAACCAATACTCGAAACAATCGATATGAATGAATATATCGTTTAATGGAGAAAAACCGAACCCTGACCTAAAAAAACACGGACGTTCAAACAGGGCGAAGTTTATATCCAACGGTAATACATACCGATGGGCTGATGATTGTAATTTTTCTGGGGCAAGGTTTGTTTTAGCTATTATCAAAGCCATTAAGCCTTTTCAACAATGTATAAATGTATTTTACAGCATATCATGAAGTTTAAGGCTCTTAGTCATTATGTGCGAGTCAAAGAGATCTTTTCAAAGAGTGCCAACATTCGAATGCTTAAATCTTGAGTAGATAAAAAGATTTATTTTAGTTTTTACTTGACATAACTTTGTTGTTAAATGTGGCTTATCCTGCACGGGTAATTTGGACATATTTCTCTGACATTGAATAGCGGGTAATAAATTATGGTTCATTTCATCATATGATAAATGATGATATTCATAAACGAGGCATATTAAGTTTGAAACTTAATCTAAAACTATACAAATTGTGTAATTCAAATGAACTTCTTTCTGGTTATTACATACACTTAAAACGATTCCTCTTCATTGACATCATTGAGAAGTTATAGAGTGCTTCATACAGTGGTGATTTTGTACGGCCTGATTGACTAAAACTTTTAAATCAGTTGCTTAGTAAAACAGTTTTAGATTTGTTACAAAATAACAGATTTAGATTAGTTGGAGGTAATACATAAATGTAAATCTAGTGACCTTAAATATAAACACTACCCGTTTGATAAATGTTGTATACATCCATGCAAAGAATAACGTTATGTCATAGTTTAGCTTTAAATCACACGCAACGCATTTTCTGACGAAACTTGTTTCTTTTGATACAATTCTTTCAGTTTGTTTGTATAAACAGAGACACAAGATCAAACCATAGGACAAATATGATTTGTTCTGCATTCTTTGATCCCTTTGAATATAATCGGTTTCATTGAAATTAATTCTCAAATTGAAAATATTAAGATCGGATCTATCCTTTTCGTCTTGAATTTTAACAAAACGAAAACATTGGTAATCAGAGGAAAACCCTCAACTCGTGCAAGGAGTGATTTAGCCATCCATTGCTTCACTTAGTATAGAAGAGAAACACTTCAAATGCTATTTGTTGCTATTGTTGTTGCTGTCTGTTCAATTTCAAATTTCTCAAGGAAATTAGCATTCTGCCTAATGACAACATAAATAGATGCACCGGCACAATCAATAAAGGACCTGTATCCATTCTTAAAAAGGCAGTAGCGCGTTTTCGAAAAACCAAACTTCTAATTTACCCAAATAAACATTATACCAAATGTATTATCTGCAGTAGGTCAAAATTCTCATACTAAATCTAATCTTCTGTAGTCGTAGAATAATTATTAAATTATCAAGCAAAAAGCATCTGCGGCAATTTTTGTGTGAACCCCTTTAAATCATTTATGGTAGGGAAATGGAATCACATAGCTTAACCTGTAATGGTACGTCGGTTTTGTAATGCTCAAATGGATGGAAAAACATTGTCTTGTAATTGGAAACATCTATTTTCGCTTCGTGAGATCACTTTATTTATCTAAAAACGTGCTACTGCCCCCTTAGGTTTTAAGTCTTGCCGTAAAATTAGAATGATGATCAAATGAAGTATATGCTGATGCTGACACTGGAGTAACGAGCGTTCATTCCAAAAGCTTAAAGGCGTCCTTTCCAAGAGGAAAGAGGCACCCTTCCACATCTTTCCATAAAGGAAAGAGGCACCCTTCCACACCTTTCCAAAGGCTTAAAGAACGCCCTTTCCAAAGCCTCTATGGAAAGAACGCACGGCAAGGTGACCTTTCCACAGCCTTTAAAACTAATTAGCACCTTACCTGTCTGACCAAGAGTTATGTCCCTTTATTCTGTTTGTCAAATTCATCATGTTATTGAATACCTTTAGAAGTTTTTGATTAAGTTAACCTATAGTTATTTTTACATTTTGAAAATCTTTATTTTGTTTGAAAGATTGATTCTTAAAAGACATCAAATTTAATTTACCTTTGAAAAAAAATTAATACGTTTTTCATCGCAATTTTTTAACAAAAGAAGACTTTGTTTTTAAAATGATCAATCAAATCCTGCATATTAGTTTATTGCAGAAATTAAATAAATCATTTTACTATTTAAGGATTGACTTAAACACATGAAATGAATAAGAGATATAGAGTTTGAAAATTGCATCATGTAAAATTAAAAGATATTTAAAAAATTGTATAAATTTGATCATGGAAAATGTTAATAAACAATTTTTGGCAATGATTATCATTTGTTCGCAATAATTTGTTTGATTTCAAAGGTAAATGGTGACCTTTTTTAAAGTGAAGTTTGAAAGATTATCAATGACAAAGTACATACCCGTTTCAATCGTCAGAAAAAGTAATCCATGAATTGTTTGCAACTTGATCGACTTCCTGAATAATCCTATTAAATTTGGGTACCTTTCCAAATGATCTACTTTTTTCAAGTGACTGTAAGCATCGATAGCATTGCAGAAGAGTTTCTTCTCATTGGTTGAACGTATATTCTACAAGTTCATTGGTTTATAATGTTTGTCGTTGTTAAGATGTACTAATTAGCTGTGTAATGCCAAGAGTTATGTCAGTATGAACGGATGTTGACATAAGCCGCCATTTACCAAAGGGTCCAAAGCACAGGTGTAGGCCTGTTATTTGAGACAAATAATCTAACAATGAAATTTGACAGGAAATAGATTACATAATAGGCACCTGTTAATTATGACAACATTAGGACCCAGCTATGGACAGTATGCATTGAATCTGAGCAGTGTCTTGTGATGTGCAATTTCGTCGCCACATTCTAAACTCAGCATGAAGTACATAATTGACAAAACCAGTTTCATAAATAAATATCAAAACTAAAAAAGTGTTTTTATTTGTTTTTTTTTCAAATTCCAAGCTTCATAGGTTCAAAATTTAATTGGATTAGGTAAAAACTATTAGGCATACAAGAATGTATGAATGAGTTTTTAAAAAGAATATAGAATGTTGATGTAATAAGAGCATTGTGAAGATGACAATATCCCTTGTCAATCGTTAAATTTTATATAAAACAACTAAATACAGGATCATATAACGAATATTTGTAATTAAATGTATGACTACATTAATCATGCATGTTTATGATTGTTCGATATGTATTTCGAAAAGATATATATGTCTCATAAATTATCATTACAGGAAAGTAAATTCTAAGGCAACAGCTAGTTCGCCGATCCGTTCGCTGTCCAAATTAAGGAAACATTTAGATATGTGTATGTAAATTGCAACTAACAATGTCATGTATAATTATGGTAAAACTTATGATATCAACAACAAAGCATTGATCTAATATTAATTCATTGTTCATGAGCTTAACATAATAAAGAACATTTTAGAAATAGAATTTAGAAACATACAATCAAATGCTATTGTTTGATAATAACAAGCAAAACAGAAAAATCTTGTAAAACAGATCCACAAAAATATTTTATTGAATCTTACAAATCCCCTATTTCAAATAATGCACCTTAGGCTTTCTGTGAGAAGAATCGCTCATTATAAACAATATACATCTTGTTAATTTGTCTAGCCGACAATCAAGGTTGCCTCTTTGATCTCATAGTGGTAATTAACTGGATGCGTTTAGTGTAGAGGCTGGACCAGAAAGGGGGAGGGGGCATGAGGGGTGGGGCGTCTGGAAGTGACGCTCGCTTGGAAAGAGTGTCTGACAGGATTGCTTTCATTGCTATTTGGCGGTCTATGGTATAGTATTCCCGCTATGCCATTGCCGAGACCTAGACTAACGGATTATGAATTGAGTTTCACTTGAATGTCATATCTAAAATATAGATTTAGCCAATGATCGAGTTTACAATTTATGATGAAAATATTAGGCTTTTCATTATTACATTAATAGGGCTTATTTCGGAGGTCACGTTTTAATATATCAAACCCAGTAACCACATACTTGAACCAAACCTCAAATGTCCACAAAAGATTTTATAGAAAGCTCAATCGGCTCATACATAGCTTGAAATATAGTTTTATGAACAATTCATTTCTGTTGAAAGGTTTGCTCATACATGAAACGGTATAAGATTGTTTTCTGACAATTCCTATGTTGTATCAATTCTTTTGAAATTTAAGGAAATAAGGAAATAATTTAAATTTCTGTGTCAAGGTTAGAAACACCGTGTAAAGTAAAATTATCAATAATATCAAGTCTATTTTTGTAAAAGAACACAGAAACGGATGTATGAAAACATATTTATGGATATTTATAATCAACTGACGATACTTTATACATACAGATACTACAATATGTGCACATATCCATTAAAAGTGGTAAATATTGTAAATAAAAACTTCACCTTGCGTATTAACCTATATTACCTGATAAGTAAAATTTTGACTTGCTTCCATGGTGTGCTAACAGTGAAATAAATGGATGGTTAAGACAATCAACAACGGGTTTCATATCATGTTATAAGATGTCTTGCTTCATATGTCTTTCTGTGAATGTTCTCTTTGCCGTTCAACAAACGGTTTCATACCATGTGATAATGTCGCATACATTTCACATTCAAGCTCTTGATTTTGTCAAATAATCAAGTGCGCCTCAAGCTCGATTGTAGTGAATGCAAAAAATGTAATAGACAAATATCGGACACGTCCAGATGTTTTTGCGGAAATTGACAAAGTATGTTACATTTTCTCTTAATTTGTCAAAAATTTTAAGAGCAAATATGTTTCTATATTCATGGATATGAGTTCTATACGGTAGCGGCAATTTGAGCTACTTAACCAATAGAAACATCCTTAATTTAACACGTTTTATACACATAAGTAAACGATTTTCGTGATTTCTTCAATTACTAAGATTATTTTGAATTTAATTCACGTTTATAATCACGTGCTTCAGTTGAGCAACAATTTTGAAAATTTTCGCTATGCTTTGTTATTTATAGCACAAGTTCTCACAAGTTTTTACTTCTCTAATTCGTTGTTATGTTCTGTATCCATGTATTGTTTAATTTTGTATTGGTACGGCGTTGAAATAGGCCAAATGACTTGTTCGCCAGTCCAAATATTGTACGAAATAAAAATATGGTTATTAAACAATCTCATACAATTTGATAATACGGCTTACCTTGCTAAGTAACTACACAGGTCTCTCTGTCAACTCAGAGAGAGGATGTTGCACAATTTTATTACATGGTAGTTAACCGTTCGTTACCTAGTCTAGCCGACAATCAAGGATGTCTCTCTGACCTTAACATGACAATAAACTTGATGGACGTGTGTGAGGGGCAGGGAGAGAGTCAGCAAAAGAAGTGACGTTGTTTGACAACAAAGATTAACGAGATCAAAATAAGAAATTAATTAATTTATAGGGCATATCCTCCCCCAAAGTATAAAGTATGCCAATGGTTTCATAAAAATATAATGATATATGTACTGTTGTTAGAATTAAAAAAATATGAAATCATAAAATTATTCTCGAATATTGAAAAGGTTGGTTATTTCAATGAATGTCTTTATTCAACTAGAAAAATTCATGCTTTTGGTCATCCACATGACTACATGTATGTCATGTGAACATTATATTGGAAAATATCTGCCTGTTAAATTTAAAAGCATGTGGACTGAATTTAGCAATTAAATTTTTTCAACTGAAGACAAGTTATGATTACCAATAATATTGCTTTAAATCAAATCCTTTAGTATAGAAAAACATGTCTTGGCGAAAATCACAAAATAATATGAAATAATGAAGAGAGGCTTCATAATTAACGCCACAAGAACAGGCTGATGTTGGATATATAAATCGTTCATTTTATATTCATTTAGGTCGCTGCATTCAAGTCGAAGAGAGCAATATATTATTTGACAAATTCTGATTGGCTGGTGGCTGTAGATATATGTCTCGTTATTCATAATCTATGTTAGAATATCAGTGATCTATATTTGGTAGGCATTGATCTAACCAAGAGATGTACTTTATACAACAAAATAACCTTGATTTAGACATTATTTATGTCAATCACTTACCTCAGAATGAAGATGGTCTGGCGCATTCGGGTTAGTTCCCTTCAAACTTTCTATCCAACCAATTCATAAACACTTTACACTCTTGCTTCTGGAGCGTCAAAATGTACACGCCCCATTTAAGAATACATAGTGTAATACTGATGTAGACATCCCCTACAATGTTCTTCTGTAAATTATGAACAAAGGGTCATTCACAAGCATTTAGTTGTTGTTGGGTTGAAGTTTCACGTCTGCTTCCACCATTGGGTGATGTCGCCGACGTGGGGCCTATGCCTTAGTTATTTGCAATGGATGGGGGAATAAGATTTAGAATAGGTCATAGACACCCAAATAAAGTTAATAAAATATCTAAAGTGGTAAAAAAACCCATAATTTTGAATTTTGAATAGAGTGAAGGGTTGGGGGTGAAGGTTGGTGGGAGGGGGGTAAAGATAAATTGGAATTAAATTTGTTGAGATGGCGTCATACCTGAAAGAGATAGAAAGATATGGTGTATGGGGAATATCATTTTATTTTATTACTCTTAAAATTTAAGTAATATTTGATAAAATTTAAGAATGGTATTTGTAATGGAGTTTTTAATTGTTATAACATGAAGTTGTTGTTGAATAATTGTGATGAAATTGTATTTATAGTTAATTGTAATTATTTATTTCTTTATGTTTGATATTTAAGTTTATTGATAAGTGGATGAATGGAGTAATACTTATCTTTTTTGTTTGATATGCTTAGTCCGTTATCCTCTGTTGTTTCCATCGTTGTGGTCTTCGCAATGTGCGTTTTTCTTTCTAGTAGGCCATCTGAGTGGTCATGCCATACACTTAAGGTACAATCCCTGTCCTCCCCACTAAACCAGGTTCAGAACCAGGCAGTGAGGGTTATGGGGTTTGGTGCCGTAACAATTACCAGTTACAATTAAGTGAAGCGCCGGGGGTAGTCACACCGTGCAGTTTTAATGAAGTTTTAACCAGTCTGCCCTTTGCCCAAGTCCTACCAGTTATCCCAAACGGGTGTGATCAATGGTATTTGAGGTGATTGGTGGAAATCTCCCGTTGGGAGCCTACGTGCCAGTTTGTATAGGCTTGCGCGAGAGGTCCCTTAGTGTATCTCGTGAACCCATCTCACCCCCAGCTCTGATCGCAGGTCGCCATGACCACACTTACCAGGAGAAGGAGGTTTCAGAGATCAGTCTCGCTAACGTAGGTCCTTCTGGGAGCTTTTACCTGGGGGGGGGGGGGGGGGGGGGGGGGGGGGGTGGTTGTTATGGTTAGGTGATTGTTTAATTGGGTATGAGAATATGGGATGGGGAGGTGGTTAGGAGTTTGGGTGTAAGGCGAGGTGGTTATTAATTATAATGTTTTATATAACTTAGTTTGTAGTAGGAATATTGAAAGGTACTGGTAATTTTTGGTATTGGCTAACAGTTCTTATGGGGTGTTAGCGCTTACATTTTTCAGGAGTTGTCCCCTGTGTTTTTGGTATTTGTCACATTGAAACAGAATGTGATGTATGGTGTCTTTGACATTACATTGTGGACATAGATTATTTGGTGCTCTCCCTATTTTGTGGAGATAAACCCCGTTACAAACATTGTTAAGTCTTAGTCTAGTTAAGGCTACATCAACCCTTCTAAAGTTGTGAAAGTTTTTAACTTTTTTCAGTTTTGTGGGTTGAACTTGATAGTACTGGGTATGTCCCCAGTTGTTTTTAAAGTTATTGTTGTATTCGTCCGTAGTTTTTGCTTTAACAATGCTTTTAATTTCCCTTTTAGTAAATGGCATGTTTACCTTATTACTGTGGGTTAGACCTGCTTTTGCTGCTCGGTCGGCTCTTTCATTGCCAATTAGGCCAATATGGGATGGCACCCATATCAATTTAACATTATTGTTATCCTTAATTAGATAATTGTACCCGTGATAAATTTGATGTAGAAGTTCATGACTATTGTTTTCTGTTTTGCTTTGTAAAGCTTGCAGTGAGCTGAGTGAATCTGTAAATATAGCTATATTTCTGTTTTTGTAACCTTTGCTCAGATTGAGTGCTTGTCGAATAGCTACAAGTTCAGCTGTGAAGATAGATGTTTTGTCTGGTAATTTAAGTGATATATCTCCATCACCTGTGTGAGTGAAGGCTATCCCAGACCCTACTCTTCCTTTTTCGTCTTTAGAACCGTCAGTAAAGATTTGAAGGTAATCAGTTTGATTGTAGTTTTCCTCAATGTAGGCTTGAGTGTTACTGAGGTCGTTAGGTTTGGGATTGTTTTTATCTATATAGTCTTTTAATTTGATATCTACCTGGATATCGGGTAGGTCTGGAGGTTTTAAAATATGATTGGTATATGGGTCAGAGGTAATATCTAATGTATCAAGTTCATATTTGTCTATATGTTTTTTAATGGTAACACCAAATGGTGTTGGTATTTTTTTTACTCTGTTTGACATTATTTGCTTTTTTCGTGTGATAATATTTTGTATACATGGTTTATGTTGTGATCTAACTATATAGTTTGTTATATTATCTTCCCAATCTTTTTCTAGCGGTAGTTCCCCTAGTTCATGTCTGACTAGTTCCATTGATGTGCCGCTTAGGCATCCTGATATGTATCGGTAGGCTTGATTTTGTATGGTTTTTAGTTTTTGTATGTTGGTTTGACTGGTGTCACACCAAGCTTCTGCTCCATAGTGCAGTTTGGATTTTATCAGAGATTTATATAGGATGAGTAACATTTCCTTGCTGCTGCCCCACCTAGTGTGAGACAGCATTCGTAATATATTAAGATCTTTTTTGCATCTTTGTGTTAATTCATTAATATGTTGATTCCATGTTAGATATTCATCAAAAGTTATGCCTAAGAACTTGACATATTTAACCTGATCTAAAAGTTCTTCATTAATGTATAATCTCAGTGGTCTGCAGTCGGCTTTAGGTGTTGGCCGAAAGAGAATTGATACAGTTTTGCTTGTGGATAATTGGAATCCCCAATTTTGGGTCCAATCATTAACTTTGATTAAGGCTTTTTGTAATATTTCTGCTGCTACATGCTGGTGTTTATGACTGACCCAGAGGGCTCCGTCGTCAGCGAATTGTGAGGTGTCCACTTGTTTGGGTAGTTTGTGAAATAGATCATCTATCATAATATTGAACAAGGTTGGTGATATAATACTTCCTTGCGGGGTTCCATTTTCTAGGTTATAGTTGTCTGATATTTGGTCATCTGCTTTAAGGCGAAAAGTTCTGTCTGACATAAAGTCATTTATAAAGTTTAACATTTCCCCTTGTATGCCTTTTTCTTTAACTTTGTGTATCAAACCTGTTTTCCAGACCATATCAAATGCTTTACTAAAGTCTAGGAAGACTGCTGTAGTGAATTTATTATTTTGTTGAGCTTGCCTGATGGAGTGTTGTAATCTAACAATATGGTCAGTGGTGCTATAGGATTTTCTATATCCTGATTGATTTTGTGTTATCAATTTGTTGGTTTCTAGATAATGTTGTAATCTTTTTGTTGCCATAGCTTCAAGTGTTTTACATAGATTAGATGTTAAGGAGACTGGTCTATATGAATCGGATTTGGTAGGGTCTTTTCCTTGTTTGTGTAATGGTATGATAAGACTTTCTTTCCAGTCTGTTGGTAGTTTACCGTCTTTCCATAACTTATTGTAGAAATCTAATAACTTTTGTTTACATTTATAAGGAAGATGTTTAAACATTGTGTAACTGGTTTGATCAATACCAGATGCTGTTCCTTTTTTATTATTTACAATATTGTTGAGTTCTGATATTGTGAATGGCTTATTATACCATAAGTTTGGCTTGTTTTTGTCCTTCGGACAGGGTTGTGTATTCTTTCCTTTATCTTGAAAAGCTGTTTTGTAATTATTGGTTGAACTTGCTTGTGAGAATTGTTTGCATAAATTGTCAATTTTTTCCTGTTTATTTTTGCTGTTGTTGATACTTGGAATATGCGATTTAGTGTTTTTACCTCTAAAGACGTTAATCTTCTTCCAGACATGCCTTGAGTTAGATTTAATATCAAATGTGCTACACATTTTTTTCCATGATTGGAATTTTGCCTTACTTATTAAAGTTTTAACCTTATTTCTAGCTGCTGCCGCTTGTTGTATTAACTTCTTATCCATTTTAGCTTTTTTCCTGAGCAGTTTTCTTTCTTTTCTTGCTTGCATTATTTCTTCATTCCACCATGGTACAGGTATATGCTTGTGAGTTATTTTGGTTGGAATGGCTATGTTAGCAGCATTTATGATTACCTCGGTGATCTTTTTGTTGTATATGTTAACATCTTCGTCTTTTACATCATCGTTTAAGTTTTGCTCACAAATATTTTGAAATATTTCCCAATTTGCTTTGTTAAAATTCCAGCTGTTATGGATATTGTTATTGTGTGTGTGCTGTGTATTGTCATTTTTTAATGTGGTGAATAGTGGGAAGTGATCGCTTCCCCAACTGTCGTCATGAACATATAAACTAGCATCATTAACTAGATCCGGTGTAATAATGCTAAGATCTATTGTCGTATATATACCTTGTGTTAGCCTGTGAAAAGTAGGTTCGCCATTGTTGAGAACAATAAGTTTGTTATCCTCTAACCATTTTTGTATGACTGTACCTCTCGTATCGGTTCTATCGTCTGCCTCCCAGGTACGATTGTGCGCATTAAAATCGCCTCCCAGATAGGCTGAATTGGCGAGATAGGGTTGTAATTTGTTGAGTAATTCAACTGTTATTTTTGTGCTCTGAGGTAAATAGACATTGATAACATTTGTTGGTTTATTACCATAAATGTTTATTGTTACGCCATTAGTTTCTATGCCTTCAATGTTTATGTCTAAGGGTTTGTAATCAATACCATGTTTTACGGCAATTATTAGTCCACCTTGTGGGGTTTTTCTTATATCCGTATAACGATCCTTTCTTAGTATGTTATATCCTGGGATTTTATAATCCCTTCTTTTAGATAATTTTGTTTCCTGTAGAAGGATTACACTTGGTTCTATTAATTTGTTTTGTATCAATACCTTGAGTTCAGCACCATTGGTGCCCAGCCCATTTACGTTTTGTTGGAGTACTGTAAAGTTTGCCATTATGTTCAGAGAAAACTAGGATTAGGTTTGTTGTGAGTTGTATTTCTAGAATCTTGGGCAGTTTCTTCTGGGGTAATCGCCCTGTGTTCTGTTTCTATAGGTGGGAGTAGGTATGTTTTGGTATATGCTTTCAAAGAAAGTTTCCCAGGTGTCGGTATAGAAGCCGTATCTTTTTTTTTGTTTAAACATATTTTATTTCATGAAAAGATACATGAAATGGATTGGTCAACAAGCTCGTGTGAGCTTATGTGAAGACTGCTCCAGCAACATAAATATATGAGCATGAACATGACAAGAACAACATATAGTAAACATGTCTAAGAATAGTAATACAAGTAGTATAATGGAAATAAATTCATTAGAGATGATGGCTAAATACATTTTGATATCTGCAGTCAGTATCATATTTGCTTAGTCAAAACGTTTAGTTTCAATTATAAATTGATGTACTGATTTTAGAATTTCAGATTGGGTAACAGTGTTCAAAGATGGGTGGCCATATAAGATTGTTTCTAATGAAAAGCCATTTGTATAATAGAATTTGTTCGATCTAATTGAATCGAATTTTGAACAGACGAAAAAGTAATGAAGTGCGTCCTCGGTGGCATGGCCACAAGAACAATCTGCTTTGTCAAATATATGTCTGTTAAACTTATCAGCATTGAGATCGCTACACTCCAACCGCAGACGACAGTGAAGGATTTGACAACGCCTCGAGCCTAAATTTAGATCAAAGTGAATATTCTTAGTTTTTGAGATTAATGCAGATTTGAAATCATTGACGTTAGTTAGTGATTTAACATGTTCGGGTAAAGCATTCCAAAGGGTTACAGAATCGGGTAAAAATGAGTTTTTATATAAAACTGTACGGCATTGTATATTTTGCAAATGCGATGCATTTCTTAATGGGTAACTGCTAGCTTGAGAGACGAGGGGAGGGATGAGTTCGTTTAGATAGATGGGTAATCTGTTATTGTACATTTTAAAAAAAATAACTAGTTTTGCAATTCTTCTTCTTTCGGAAAGCGAAATGGTTGAGGTTTCGTTGTAAAGTTTAGTATGACTGGTGCCGCGGACAGCCCCGCATATCGTCCGCAAAGCGTCTAATTGAAGTTTTTCCAAGATATTTGCCTGCGTTTTGGAACAATTATCATATATATGGCTACAGTAGTCGAATATTGGAAGAATAAATGATGTATACATACGATTTAAAGTGTTTCTGGTTAACCTATATTTAAAACTTCTTAAACAATTGATCATAGGGCTTACCTTTTTAACGATATCGTCTATATGGTTATCCCATGAACAGTTAGTTTGAAGAGTGATACCTAAGTGTTTATGACATGAAGTTTCTTCTATTCCAACGTCATTAAAGAACAAGCCTGGATGTGGATTTTGATTAGATTTTCTACTAAATAGGATTGTTTTGGTTTTGGATGGGTTAAAATCAACTTTCCATGTTTTTGCCCAATTGGCAATTTTTATCAAGTCGTTGTTAAGACAATTTGCTGCTGCGTCAGGATCATCAATTATTACATAGATGGAAGTATCATCGGCAAATAATCTTATGTTGCTATCAATGCCTTCAACAATATCATTTATGTAAACCAAAAACAAAAGTGGTCCTAAAACAGAGCCCTGCGGGACGCCCGCCATTACTGACATTGCATTTGAGCTGTAGCCATTTATGACTACACGCTGGGATCTATTTTCTAAATAACTTTTAAACCATTGTAATAATGGGCCATTAATTCCACAAGAATTTAATTTATGCAAGAGACCTTTGTGCCACACACGATCAAAGGCTTTGCTAATATCGCAGAATACAGCGCGTATTTCCTTACCTTCGTCCGCTGCCTTCGCAATGAAATTATACAAATAAGTCAGTTGATTAACACACGAATCACCAGGTATAAACCCAGATTGTAAGTTGGAAAAGATATCATTATCTCTTAGATAATTAAAAACATGTTTAAAGATACATCGCTCAAATATTTTAGCTACGCAACTTGTAAGGGCAACTGGTCGGTAGTTTGAACAGTCATTGACACTACCCTTTTTATGAATTGGCACAACATTTGCCTCTTTCCACGATGCCGGAAATGTCATTCGTGAAAAAGTGAAAAATTAAAGAGTCGTGTTAAAACGGGGGAAATACTGCGCGCGATTAATTTCAGGATTCTATTACCTATTCCATCTGGGCCGGAAGCTTTTGTAGTGTTAACACACATTAATACGTCGTATACTTCGCTGTTATCAAGGATAATTTCCGATAGACTGTTAACTGACTTTTGTTTGATATTAGAGGGTTGTGAATCGGGATTTTCTACTTGCGATTGCCGAGTGAAATAATCATTTAAAGTTTCAGTTATGTCTTGTAAGTCATCACTGACTACATGATCATGGATTAGAGGAGGAAACGTAAACGTGTTTTTATTTCTCTTCATATGATTATTAACTAATTTCCACCAATTTTTGTCAGAAGTTGATTGATTAATCATTTTGTCTAGTTTATTCGTATACTCTCTTTTTGCCGATCTGACTGCTGAAATAACTTTATTTCTACTTTGACGAAATCGAGTCCAACAGGTAGCTGAATTTTTTAACTTAGCTTGTTTATGATGTCTATTACGTGAACGTATCAATGATCGAATTTGATTGTTCATCCAGAGTGGATCTGATGGTCGAATAGTAACAGTTTTGTTAGGAATAGTCTTGTTGCATGCATTCTTTATTGTGGTCGTTAACTTATTTGCAATATCATCCACGTTGTTGCTAGAGAACATATCTTCAGTATCAATGTTATCTATATCCCAAAATATACCATCAATGTCCATTTGTTGATAATCATATATTTTACGTTTAAAGGTTTTACACTTTGGTCTATTGAATTTGATATCAACATAGGTCGGACAATGGTCACTGCAAACAGGATCTAACACCCCGCTATCGCGTACATTCTGAAAAGAGGACACAAATATAAGATCAATTAGTGTACTTGATTGCGGGGTGGTTCGAGTCGGTTTATTTATTATTTGAGTTAGCCCATGAACAGATTCTAGCAGTTCAATTTTACGCTTTCTTTCATTTAAAACATCTTCATTAAAATCACCGGAAACAATAGTGAACAAGTTAAGATCGATAGCGTTTCCAATTGACTGGTCAATTAAATCCCAATAAGCAACACTACGGTCAGCTCTATAGAAAGTACCGATCAGGTAAGTACGATATTTACATATTACTCGAACCCATACAGCTTCAAGTCCAGCTATGTCCAGTTGAGGCATGTTCTCGGCAAGCAAACTGTCTTTGATATAAATAGCTACTCCGCCCCCGCGGCTACCACGATCTTTACGAAATGGAGGTTGAAATCCTGGTATGAGAATGTCATTGTTTGAAATGTGTATATGTAACCACGTTTCCGAAATACAGATTATATCATATGAGCTAAATTCAGCTTCTAAGACGTCGATTTTTTCTCTTAGACTGCAAACATTTAAGTGTACTATCTTTAACGTATTTACTACTGGGCCAGGGTTGGGTTGTACGTCTCCGCAACATAGTATAAGAAGTGATACAATGATACTGACAGATAAGTTATAAATACAAAGATGTCGGAAAAGAAACATGTAAAATTTTAGCTTACAAGCTGCAAAGGAATGAAGCCTGACTGCAAATACCCCCACTGCCAGTCTGTACTGACTAATATCAACCGGCATCTATACCTTCAAATAATACAATATATGCAGTGGGTAAATGTACATCACAACCATCATAGAAGAATTGTACATCATCACAACTTAGCAATGCATCAAGTATGTAAAATTGTAGGAAAAGTAACAAAGATAAGCCATATATGGTTCTCATTTGAGTATAGAAATAATGTGATCCTTCATCAGAACGTACCCGTGGGAAACTGTATTTACAAACTTGAAGAAAAGAGAAAAAATAGATAAAAAAGAAAATTAGAGAAATCCATGACATCATTTCGATGAGATGGTGGGAAAATGCCATGGTGGAAGTCCAAATTTGGTGATAAAACATGTTAACATTTTGTAGAAAAATAGTGTTTTTTGAGTGCGATTGTAAAAAGGAAATGCTATAAACAAACAAATAAAACAACAACAAAACAAAACAAATAAGACAGCCCAAAAGTTGAAAGAAAAATGAGTAAGTTTTTGAAAAATGAATTTTTGTATAGTAGCAGCCGGAACTTTACGCTTAGAATGTAAAAGATAAAAAAGATAAGTGTGAAGACGATAAGTGTGACGAGTCGACTCGAAGTGTATACAGCACACACTACTCATCAGCTACATGCTTAGAGCGTTACATGACAATTGCGTGCAGCACGGTAAATGGGGTCACGTGATCAAAGCCTCATGGCTTGTGGATACCTGTTTGTACTATGAAGATAAATATAACAAAAAATGGATAAAAACAAAACCCAGACAACTAAAGTCGCCTACAGTGTTCTATATGACGACAGAAGAAATCGTCAGGTGAGTTATACCTTGACTTATAATAAGTGTACTTAGTAAATCTGCTGATTGACCTGTTCGTTGGTAATTTGAACATAAACTGTCACTTATTCCGCTTAATGACAAAGCAGCATAGAATGGAAGAAAAGTAATCAAACGAAATTTGAAAGTATTTTCAGAAACTTCGAAAAACTTTCATAACCAGTTTGAAAGCAAAACAAAACAGGGCAAAAAAAAACAAAAAAAACAAAACCCAAACCCTTCTTAAAACAAAACTTGACTATTCAAAACTAGAAGTTTCTTGTTGATACTCCATGAACATTATATCAAATATACTTGTCATGTGTTCACTTGCAGAACACAAACGTCATATACAACCATTGTTGTTTCTGTTATGAACAATCATAAATCGTCACAGTACGAGCTCTACTTCTAATTTTTTAAATCAAGTGATAAGGATAAGGGATATTTTACAAAGTCTGGATAAAAAATTTACAAAATGTTTAAGATATTTATTTACAATTCAAATGTAAGTTGTATAGTGTTCACGACAAAGATTGAAACTTACTCACCGTTTCTATTTCATTCATGACAATTTATCCGTAAAGCTGTCTTCAATATGACAATTCCGTTGTTTTACAAAAACACAATCAGCATTGGTATGGGGTCACGTGATCAAAGCCTCATGGCTTGTGGATACCTGTTTATGCTATGAAGATAAATATAACAAAAATGGATAAAAACAAAACCCAGACAACTAAAGTCGCCTACAGTGTTCTATATGACGACAGAAGAAATCGTCAGGTGAGTTATACCTTGACTTATAATAAGTGTACTTAGTAAATCTGCTGATTGACCTGTTCGTTGGTAATTTACAATAGCGAGAAATGGATTGAACATAAACTGTCACTTATTCCGCTTAATGACAAAGCAGCATAGAATGGAAGAAAAGTAATCAAACGAAATTTGAAAGTATTTTCAGAAACTTCGAAAAACTTTCATAACGGGTTTGAAAGCAAAACAAAACAGGGCAAAAAAAAACCAAAAAAACAAAACCCAAACCCTTCTTAAAAGAAAACTTGACTATTCAAAACTAGAAGTTTCTTGTTGATACTCCATGAACATTATATCAAATATACTTGTCATGTGTTCACTTGCAGAACACAAACGTCATATACAACCATTGTTGTTTCTGTTATGAACAATCATAAATCGTCACAGTACGAGCTCTACTTCTAATTTTTTAAATCAAGTGATAAGGATAAGGGATATTTTACAAAGTCTGGATAAAAAATTTACAAAATGTTTAAGATATTTATTTACAATTCAAATGTAAGTTGTATAGTGTTCACGACAAAGATTGAAACTTACTCACCGTTTCTATTTCATTCATGACAATTTATCCGTAAAGCTGTCTTCAATATGACAATTCCGTTGTTTTACAAAAACACAATCAGCATTGGTATGGGGTCACGTGATCAAAGCCTCATGGCTTGTGGATACCTGTTTATGCTATGAAGATAAATATAACAAAAATGGATAAAAACAAAACCCAGACAACTAAAGTCGCCTACAGTGTTCTATATGACGACAGAAGAAATCGTCAGGTGAGTTATACCTTGACTTATAATAACTTTAAGTGTACTTAGTAAATCTGCTGATTGACCTGTTCGTTGGTAATTTACAATAGCGAGAAATGGATTGAACATAAACTGTCACTTATTCCGCTTAATGACAAAGCAGCATAGAATGGAAGAAAAGTAATCAAACGAAATTTGAAAGTATTTTCAGAAACTTCGAAAAACTTTCATAATGGTTTAGAAAGCAAAACAAAACAGGGAAAAAAAAAACAAAAAAACAAAACCCAAACCCTTCTTAAAACAAAACTTGACTATTCAAAACTAGAAGTTTTTTGTTGATACTCCATGAACATTATGTCAAATATACTAGTCGTGTGTTCACTTGCAGATATTTTACAAAGTCTGGATAAAAAATATCCGTATCTTGTGCCTTGTGCATATATCCTAGTCATTTTGGAGTGATGTTTATTTTCACTGTGTGCTGGATGTGAGTTGATAATCACTTGTGTTATGAACTCTATAAATTTGTTTAAAGAAAATGCTGTGGCATTTTGTATTGCGCTTGTTACTGATTTCCTGTCTTCTAATTTGTTTCTTAAATCATCTCTGCTTGCTTGTGACTGTGATTTGCGGTGGTCAGGTTTTTGTGTTTGCAATTGCTTGCTTTTGTTAGCGACTTTCTTACTTGTTTTGGTTCTGGCATTATCCTGTTTGTTCCTTTTAGAAGGTGTTTTGTTTGTCTCCATGTGGTGGGTGTTGTTTTGGTGTTTCTTACTGGAAGTACATGTTAGTATTCTTTGGCTCTCTTCCAATGCAGTTTCTAGTTGTTCCTCAACTATGTGTATTCTGCTTTGGTTAGGAGTGCCGGATGCAGCCATGTCAGCATATGTTGATTTGTTTTGATTTGTGATTTGGCGAGGAAGATCTATTTGGGCGAAAGGTGACACTGAGATTCTTATTGCTTTGTTGGTTGATTGTTCTATCTGTGTGTGTGTTCTTCTGAAAATAGTGTTTATTTAGCCTTTGTACTTCGGCCTGTCTTGTGAGACATTTGTTTGAGAGTGGGCTGTGTCCTAGTGTATCACAGTTGATGCAATAGAATTTCTTGTGGCATTTGTCTGAGTTGTGTTTTCTTTCACAACATTTACTGCATCGTTCTTGGTTGGAGCACTTATGTTTTGTATGCCCTATTTCAAAGCATCTTCTGCAAATTGTTGGCTGTTTCAAGTAGGGTTCTACTCTAACTTTGGGATATCCGCCAAAGATTATGTTTCTTGGTAGATTTTTTGTGTCGAAACAAGCATTTAGTTAACAGTAGTCCTATTTAAAACAACATCAAGATTGACTTATTTATCTAGACCCAAGCTCACTGCTACTCCGGGATTCTTCTAAAAGCTTTATTATCAAAACAGAAATAACAGATTACACTGCATACCCACTTTACATTAAATAAAGAAGGGTCCTTAACAAGCATTTAGTTAACAATAATCCTATCTAAAACAACATCAAGATCCATCTAGATCCAAGCTCCCTGCTTCTGCAGGGTTCTTAATTTCAAACTTGTTTTCTTATATTAATGGCTATATAGAGCATATGACAAAAGTTTATCATATCAACTGTTTATATATGAAAATAACTTGATGCCTTTTACTTAAAGTGGCTTTATTCTAAGTTAAATTGTTTATTTTATAAAAAGTGGTACCTCATCCAAATTCCTCTACCTTAAAACATAGGTTTTCAATTCTAATTATAATCTAAGAAACCAGACAGACCTTCAAAACATACGTTGTAAGACAGAACTATATGCCAGATCATTTATTCCAGACACAATAAGACGCTGGAACGAGCTTCCCGACAATATGAAGAAAGCAACTTCATTACATGATTTCAAACTAATGCTACTAAACAAATTGTCATCTCCTCTCCACTTTGATTTTAACTCTGGACCCAGACTCCTACAAATTTTACACTGTCGCCTTAGGCTAGGGTTTAGTGATTTAAATGCAGACAAATACAAACGATATATCTTTGATTCACCCGCCTGTTCATGTGGTCACCCAAACGAAGACGCATTTCATTACTTTTTTTACCTGTCCCTGTTATTTATTGCTGAGACCAAACTGTTATTTTATAAGAAAGGTTTTGATTTAAGAAGTGTACTTTTTGGGAACGCAAATAAAGGGAGAGAAATAAACCAGAAAATACTAGAATCTGTACATTACTTTATTCATTCTTCAAAACGATTTAATAACAGTTAAACTCTTTAAAAAACTTACAAGTCTTTTTATAATGATGAATGAACGGCTACATGATTACCAGAATTGCGATATCTTTTTATATATTACATACTAATGATTGTTTTATAGAACTTTTGTATCAAGATTGCATGCCATTCTCGTGTTATTTCAATTGTTTTTGTATTGTATGGGAGAGGCATTAACATAAGCCATATGGCTTGTTTACCGATCCCTTTCATGTAATAAAATATGTTTAAACCACATAGGTTTCTATGTTCATTAATATGTTTTGACTTGATACCTCAAGCAAAATATTGAAAAAACAGCATGTTGTTATAAACTCATGGTAAAATTCCGAATATCACTAAATATTTTAATTTCAGAGGAAATCATATGAGATGTGTGATGATCTTTTTGTTATTATTATTTATTTATTAAGATGTATGTTCATTCTTTTTCGTGCCTCTATGAAAAATGATTTTGTGTGGTCATTCTCTTTCATCTATGTCATCCAGCATTCAATATTATTTTTTACAGTGAGTGACTTATTTTTCTGAGATCCGCATGGCAAATTTAGAGTTTATTATTGTTATGTTGTTCTGATTTTAGAAAAATTAACAAATGTTACTAAAACAACGAGTCCTCGTTAGCGTCAGAAAATACCATTTAGCATCTCAGACCAATAAAACCTATCAGACTATGACCAGTTGTCAGCTTCAGGTATTGAGCAGGTGTCAACCGTGCTGTACAAACACATGCAGGTGGCTTGTGGACAAGTGACCATGTATCAGTCTGATTTGTCAGGATGGTGTCTCTCGTGTCTTGAAACAACAGGATACACTGCTTTACCGCATCCTGTTATCCAATGAAACCTGAGAGGTTAGATAAGAAATTATCAAACTAATTTTGCTTCGGCTCTCTTTTTCTCATCTGGTCGCCATTTTTGTTTGAATGTGATAGCTGGATGTAGAGATTGTGTCGTTTATCTGTTTAGCCACTGATCAGTGATGGGTTTTTGGTTCTGTTCTTAAGCTAAAAGGACTTGGATATTAATGTTCTTGTGGATACATTCACTGAAAAGGTACGTTCCACATGTTTAACTGATCAACTAACACATGCTTTATTGATTTATGAAAGAAGTATATGAGGCAGCTTTTCATTTTTACCTAACTTAATTTAGCGCTTTGCAAATTCGTTACCTTCAGAGTAATGCACTTTAAGCATGTATCAGTGCGTTGAAAAGTGCCATTTAACCATCCATAAAATTATTATAACAATCACGTTATACGTTAAATAACTATAAAGTAAATCCCTTTGATGACCTTTATAGATATGTGAACTATGTTATCCAATTAAATATGATACTGTTTCTTTATATATGCCACTCAACCACTCGATTTAATACATGTTGAACTACTAACTTAATTCAAAATGACTTCTTAACAGCTTTTCATTTCACTTTTCTCCTAGTTATTAATTTTAAAATAATCGTTCCGCGTCCATGATTAACACAGTTTCATGATCTCGTAATTTCATGAAATCAAATTCATGTTTCAAATAAGAAATAAAAAAACCCTTTTCAACCATACTGCTTAGAATTGAGAAAAATGTAAAGTGCGATTTTATGCGCGCTTCATTGACTTAATCGATTTGGAAAGATAGGCAACGGAAAGGCGATCTTTCCTTAGTGTGGAAAGAACGCCTTTCAGTTTTTGGCAAGACCGCCTTGCCAAATTTGGAAAGTTATGGAATGAACGCGCGTTACTCCAGTGTGATAATCATTCTACCAAATAATATTTTCTGAATAATCATGACTTATACTCACACAATAAACTAAAACACTCATAAAGAAATTAAAGTCACAATTAGTAATGTCAATTTGAGTTGGCACATAACTCTTTCCATAATATATTTATGGTAATTAATTCATCAATACCAAATTCAGTTATCAATTTCAAGTTTAAATCTATAAAGAAATAAACTAGGGTGTCTAGTGGCATATTTATATTTGAATTGAATATCCTAAACTTTTTACTTTGTAGCTCAGTCGAAGAAGAGCAAAGAAATTGTTTTCTCGGAATTTCATGTATTTAAATCTTTTTCTACAACAAATGATGTGAAATACACAGGTTTTGGGTGGTACAGTAGCCACATTTTATGATTTCATAAATGGTCAGGAAAATTGTTAGCGGGTTTCAAAGTTATTGTTTTATAGGAATATAATGCTATGCATTGTTTTTCTACGTTATATGATGCAAAATTAATAAGTTTTTAAACGCTCAAGCAGCAATGTCTTCTTATGTATTTATAACTTGACGTTTATTTTTAAAAAATGTATCTCATAAAGATATTCAGAAGTGTGCCTAATGATGACAAATATGCAATAGACCCTATAAACAAATTATTTGAGGATATGAAAGGCATGTCAAAAGTAAATTTGTTAAACACATTATGACTTTCCAAATTGCATTTCACGGAGAAAGAATATTAGACGGATAAGTTTTAATGTGTCGATTAATAATTTAACCCTTCTTATACACATACATCACTGCATTCGTTAGTCAAATCATACAATTTAAATGGTTTACAGAAGTCGAAATGATCAGGACATGATATCTAAATTACGAGAGACTTGATTAAAGTATGAACTCATTAGCAAATTAATCTATCAACTACTGTTTTACCCTGAATATATTTATATAAGGTGAATTCTGATTAGATTATTTTTCGTATGAAGTTTAAGAAAACCGTTTCACTTTAACCATATGTTTAATGACAGAAAGAATTGCCTGTTACGACGTAAATTGTAATAAAAACGTAAATTGTAATACTTGCAGCAAATTGTAATAACTCTTGACGTAAATTGTAATAAAAACGCAAATTGTAATAAAACTTGACGTAAATTGTAATACGCAAATTGTAATAAAAACTGACGTAAATTGTAATAATATCTTCTTGCGGTAAAATGTAATAAATATTTACGTAAATTGTAATAACCGAATTATCAAGGGGACCTTAATTAAACTACCTCAAAATCCCCTTCACTTGAACTTAGATTTCATATTAACACATCAAAAAATATTCTTCAAGAAGTTTCCGCTTGATTCATTTTACGCAAAAACATACATATTTAGGGTTACATACGCTTCTCGTTGTACATAGAAGGAAAGGGTTTGTACCGTACATGGTATGCTTCTAAATGTCCTAGGCAAGCTTTGATCGGAAATATTTTACAGCAAATGCAGACGCCAAATAAGGGCTTGAACCTGCTAATATTATATAGAAATTCATAGATAGGAAGAAAAATTGAGTTGTACATATTCTAGCGAATATCTAAGATAATATATGGCGAGGGGGCTGGGGTAAGGGATATTTGACAGTGTTTTATATCATTTATTATTATATATCTCCAGAAATTGGTAGATGTTTTGGAGACAGTAGATGATTATGACAGAAAAGTCGGCGCTTCTACGTATTAAGTTACAAACGATATGTATGCCACCCAGACAATTGCCACCCAAACCAGATAAAATGAAAATATTTTGTTAACATTTATTTATTCTATCAATTTCATGATGGCAGTAACTAATATCTAAATTAGAGTTTTTATATAGCGCCAAAATTCCAAATTCTTAAACTGAGTCAATGCAAAAGAACATATTTTTAAACAATGAATGTTTTCTAGTAATGCTGCATTAGATAAACAGTGACATGGCTGCATGTACATATAACCTATTATGACACCCGTCATGTTCAATCTTATTCTCCAATTTCATTAGACAGGCGTTAATTTATTGGATTCATTCATATTTTTATTCTATCATTAACACGCAACATTAAATATCCTCTCAAGATCGCTACTAGAAACAGGTAAGGGCCCTGCGTATAACAAGTTCGTATGGTTGTCGTAACCCTTACGCACGGTTTTTAAAAGATGTACTTATTCAAATTTTCCCAATTAATCATTTGTTTATGCGAGATGTATTTTCTTCAGAGGTTCAAAACATCTCATTACTCAACCCGATTATCCGTTGTCGTAGAGGAAACAATAAGAAATAAACAAAAAAACTACTGACGGCCATTTTTGTGTGAACACTTTTAATCAATTGATGTATAGAAATTGGTTCGCATAGTTTAAACGATCATGTTACGTTCGTTTTAAAACTGCTTCTTTCATTAAAACACATTGTCTTGCAATTGAAAACATTCAAATAATTGAGCTTCTTTTCGTGCGATGACCTACGTTATCAAGTATCACAATTACATACGAAAAAACCAAAACTTCGCCAGCACTCGCCTTTTGTGTATTTATATGAGTTGTAAGCCAAAGGCTCAAATATTACAAATCCTTATCTTAATATTGGATATCAATGATACGGACACATACTTGATTAATGATATATGTTTAAAAAGGTTGATGTATGTAGCTTGGACCTTTCGCTTTTAAAACCTGTAGAAGTATAGTACTATCTGAAAGAGAAAGATATACAATAAAACAGATCTCTGTGCTACTGTGGCTGCATGTTCAAAGATTACCTATAATATTCATACAAAACCTCCCTTAACCTGCCATGATGGGTATGATTGTAATGATATACACAAAAAGAACAATGCATTTTCTTGTTGTTGACATTGGTTTGAAGTTCGTTCAGCAAGCGTATTATATCTGGTTCTGCGTTTCTGTAGGTCTGCCAGATGAAGACCATTTGTGGACACGCGTATTAATTGCGTATAAGCGTCCTCAGCATAATTTGAGCATATCCAAGACCGTCACGACGTACAAGAACAAACCTTAGAACAATTAGCATGTCTATGAGGGTGGTATATTGCATGTGTATTATACATTTTATATTTCGTATACCTAGACTTGCTTCGTAAGGTAATGTCGAGGTCAAATTATCATTAACTACAGTCTCACTACAATATTGATAATGTGTGAACGTTATAATACATTGAAAACCAAAAATAATTAACAAAGTTGTACCCAAGGAAAATTGACGGGGAAAACGTGCTTTAGTCGGAAAGACCTTTAAATGGCTAACAGAGACTCCTTGGCTCCGAATAGCTTGGGTTGTATTTCAAACCTATTGCTTCAAACATTACAAAAAATATAGCAGTGTTCATGTAGTTGCCATTTCAGACAATCAACAAATTTACAATCGGACAATTACAAATTCATAATTGTTATTATGACCATCACTCTACAGATATATTCTCTGTTTTATCAACTGGAACGAGTATGGTTGTAAACTGGAATTGTGTAATGTTTATACCCCACGCATAAATACTCAGAAAAGAGTACTAGTATAAATGAAATACATTACATCCTTTTTTGTTTAAACCACACCAAGATCATACGTATAAAGTGTTGCATTATTTCGTTTAATTTCATGATAATGTACTGTAGGCCTTTCGGTATTGAGTAGAGACTGAATCGGATACATAGGGTAACCACAAACAATTTCAATATATTCAACTTTTACATTTTAAGAAAGAAGTAAACCCCAGCTTTTAAGGATGAAACCTCTTTTTTCTGTCACTTTTTTACTACATCGGCATTATATCATAGCGCAAAACAGGGTTTACAGGGTCACCACCCTAAAAATGTAACCCTTCTATGTCCTTAGTTGTGGAGGTAGGACAGGGATATTTACATGTATTACCCCTTATCCTGAAAATGTAACATTTTCATAACTTAACTTTGTCCTGGAATATATAGTCAAAGCAGGTTTGCGGGTTGACATCCTGCGACTACCTATTTGAACGTGAACGTTATAATATATATGAACTCCTTTTATTCATATTAATAATTAGTTAGGGAGTGATAGATATTACAATTCATGCAAAACGATTTTAAAAAAGAGTAGAATCGATAATTTCCACTTGGTCGGGAAAATTCAAATGAAATACATGTAAAAACACATTTATATGAAAACAATATTTCTTGTATGTAAAATTGGATGGAAAAACGTAGGTACCTATAACTATCCAGCCAATCTTTCACAATATCTTGTTTTCATGTAAAACGCTAATGTTTTTTAAACCTATTCCTGTCCAATGATCATGATTCATAAAGCCCTCATTCAGTAAGTCCATGTTTTATTTTGAAACAACAAGACAAAGAAATAAACATAAGAAAAGCATTTCATTATTTTTCGTCTTTCCCATTGCTAGTCGCTCTGTCTTTGTTTCTGTCCCTCTGTCTATTTGCAAGTGAATCAGTTTGTCTATCTTTTTTGTCACAACTTTTTCTACTTGACTTGTTGCAGTAAAACGGTAATGAACATTCCCACGGTTTTATTCTGTCTTTCTTAATTATTAACCAAAAAACCCCTGTTAAATTCGTAATTTTGAGAAATGCAATCGGTTATTACAAATTACGTAAAAAGTTATTACATTTTACCGCAAGTAGAGATTATTACGATTTACGTCAATTTTTGTTACAATTTGCGTATTACAATTTACGTCAGGTTTTATTACAATTTACGTTTTTATTACAATTTACACCAAGAGTTATTACAATTTGCTGCAAGTGTTACAATTCACGTTTTATTACAATTTACGTCGTAACATTGCCATTAACTATTATTGCTCCTTCATTAACCGAAAGACCTGATTGATTCGACGTTGAAAGCTTTTGCTTGAAATGTTACCATAAAAACATAAACTACATGTGATTCTTTACTGCACAGAGGAACAGCGGACGTACGCCTCCGACCTCAAGTGAGACAAGTTCCTAACCCCTTGCCTCGGTTCAGGGCAATATCTTAACGAAACTCTCGGGTCGTGATAGACTCTAATTTTTTAATGCATTATGCTTATTTCAAATGCACATAAAGCCTTACTAGCCAGACATGCATACAGCACATGGCAAATTATGTCAAAAGATTGGTTGCATAGTGCAAACAACTATTAACCGTTTCAGAGCTTACGTGAGTTTTTAATGTTTAAGTCGACGATACCAATACGAAATTCTATATCCTAAATCTATTGAGCTGCATAGCCAATGGCTCTATGTTTCTTCATACTACCCCTTCGGTAGGACCTGCCAACCCATATAAATTTAAATAATGTTCATCCGGCTTTCGACTATTTTTTTTTCAATAAATAAATTTTTTTTTTCGGTAAAATCTTAAGATATAAATTGGGTTTTCCCCTCATTTTGTCGTCTTTCGCGTATTTGATACATATTTCGCGTATTTGATACATATATAAGTAGCACTAAATGTCAAAATATTGAAATATAAATATATTAAAATTATGGTCAGGGATCATCGAGCAAAAGGCTACCAAATATTTGATGGGACCAAGTTTCAAGTTTTGACGTTTAGAGTTATCTGCCGTTGATCAGGTCAACGTCATATGAGGCGTCAATGGGGGACGAGTGGATTAGCTTAAATTCAAATGGTGGAACACTATTGGGAAAAATTTCAGTTCAATAATATCGTATACGTAATAGATCATATCTATATCTAACAAAACAAATCTAAGGGTAACAGAAATGGTAGCCGCCGTAGATGTATTTAAGGCATGAACACACAATAATGGATTATTCATTATTCATCAATAATATTATCTAATCTGAAGTCCAGGGTGTGAAACGATTTGAGAAGTAATTAATTGTAGATATTGACAGTGTTGGATCCATTTATTTTCAAATGGTAGTGGATCAAATATCAACAGCTACACGATCACTTATGAAATTATAATCATTTGAAACTTTTTCCAATGAATGCTTACGTTTCATGAGATCATTGTAAGATTGACCATTTTCCTTGATGATAGACGTTTTTCATTGTAGGGACAATGTAAAATTACTTTGATACAGAAAGTCTTGCTGTTGAAGGGGGCTGAGATCGTAAGTGGGCAATTAAATTGTAGTCCATGAAACACTGATGGAAGATCAGCTATAGGTTTAAAGCAAGTTCTAAAAACAAAGTCTCAAACAGTTCGCCCCGACATTCCTAACCAAATGCCAAAAGCCATGGCACCTTCGAGGGAAACAATTCTTCCGGTAGGTGTAGTTTGGGTAATTCTAGAATTGAACAGTTTTTAAGGACCTTTCGTCTCAGGATGTCCTTTCCTCCGAACGAAGATATATATAATATGTCATCATTAACGGATACTCCCTTGATGTTTCTGATATAGGCATAGTCCCTTTCACACTTTGTCTTGTCTGACCGTTGAATGAGCAACTTGATGATAAGCCCCCCTAAGAATCTCGAATCTGTCTGAGCGAATAGAAAGGTGCTAGAAAAGCAAGAGATGTAGAAGGCAGAGTTATGGACTATGCTGTTGAGTTCTGAAACAGAGTCTGGGTTCAGATCCGGAAGAAGTCCGCACCAGACTGCCTGTGACAAACGACTGCAATCGACCCAACATAGTCGATATCCCTGAAGTGCGAGGTTCTGTATGCCTTTTTTCGAAGAAATCAAAATCTTCTTTCTCTTGCCGTCCGACTCTGAGACGATGCTGTTTATCGTGTACAACCATTTTCCCGCTATCCACTCAACGTTTAAATTGGTGAAGATGACAAGATCCTTTGGAGGAAAATACTGGATTGAGCTGGCCATCCATTCGCCAAACTCCTCCTTAAAGGTTAAATTGAATATATTCTGCTTGAAAATTGTTATATAAAAAGTATCTACAGAATAAAATATAGTTCCGTGCTTTGCATCAACGCACAAACACCGTATTAACTGATCCAACACATTGATGGGCCTCGAGGTAAATCTTTCAGATGTCATATTGAACAGAATCACACTGTCTAGTGCAGCGTCCTTCAATGCAAATACAATCATAGAGTTGTGGGAGGTCGTGCAGGCAAGGGGGTTCTTTTCAGTATCAAGGGATGGTTTTTTAAAATCTGATTTCAACATGAAAAATGTCTTAAAATCATTTCTGCTTCTCATTAACCCTTTGCTTTTAGCATCTTTGACGAAACAAGCACATTGGAAATCATAAGAAAAGGCTCCGCTTGTGTTAGAAGACATTGTCATACACTTCTTCACACAGTCCAGAAGAGAAACAGTTGGGAACACAATTTCATCCGTTTGGCTATGTACATGATGTTTCTCCCCTGTAAGCTTGAATCTTTTCGAAGAAATTTGTATCGAGGCCGCTGTCGATAAAAGTAAGCTGATAGGAATCGCCAATAGACTAATTGCACCCATCCTTGATAGTCGAGACGTCAACTCACCAAGGGAGTACCTGGAGGAAATTAAGTCCTGTCAAATTGAACTCCTGTTTACTTCTAGTTGAATATTTTGGTCTTCTCTCAAACACCACTACCAATTGGTGACGAATTGATTTGCTTTCAAGAGAACTTGTACTACCCTCGTCCATATGCTGAGTTATGACATTTTTACAAATGTATTTTTAAAAATTCAGATCAATAAATCAATGTTTCACTCAGCAAGGATTGTTTTCACAAAAATATATATTTGAATTCCGTTTTGTGACATCGGCCGTTCCAACCAAACGGGACATAATCAGCTGGTAAATCTGCTTCTTTGAGTGGTAAATCTGCCTTTGTTCTTGGGAATGAAAGCTCAGTGTGAATTTAAAATATGCAATAACAACAATAAGCGTTTATCACGGACCCAAAGAATATTTAATTAGGCGATGGTTTGAGAACTTGTCTTTCTTGTAGAGTGACGAGTATCCACCGTGCCTCTGTTCAGTTCGCAATGCAACTCATTTGCATACATGAGCTTACAGTACAAATTCATTTAGTCAGTTAGGTAACTTTTTTGTTCAGGATTACTCTTTCCCCTAAAAATCTACGGCCAGAACAAGCGATTCTTGCTCACATTAAAAGTAATTTTAATCTCATCATATTTCCCCTTGACTACTCATGTTCAACTTCAAATAGTATTAACAGACTTAAAGGTTAATTTTAAAATCAGTGAGTACTTTTACCACGCCTTAGACTAAAGAACACATCAATGATTAATTCAATTTAGGTAAACCATATGTACTTAATCATGTGGGAAAACAATATAATCACGCCCACTTTGAGTTATCTAATAGAGGTCCGTCACTCTCTTGTCGCTTTCCCTTTTTGGTATTGAAATAAAACTTCTTTAACCTACAGCTAATTCATTGTTTATTGTCGTGGTGTATGTGTATTAGAAAACCTAAATTATTCATTCATAAATTTAATCTTTGTGGACTTTTACGCCTGATGTTCTTTCTTCGTGACATACGATGTGTTTAACAAGGTTTTACACTCATTTCATGTGCTCAAACGATTTGTGCATCATTGCAAATTTAACATAGCAAACAAATACAACTCAAGTACTTTAAGTAGAACTGAAATAAGGTCGAATATCTTTTTATTTATTTATAACCTCGGTGAAATGATAAAAGTAAAACATGGCTGCCTATTTCAAAGGAAATAATCGAAAGTTTTCGAGTAATAGTTGAACGATGACGTCATGTCTGTTGCATGCAGTATGCATTTTTAGACTCTAGTCTGAAATCATTCAAATCCAACGAAAACAACGCCATTCGCTTCCCTTCGTTTTATTGTAAATAAATCAAGATATCTCAATACCAATATATTGTTAGAGTAGAAATGTCAAATGTTCTATTTAGTATGTTTCCCATAACTATATGAATGGAGTAGCTAAATCGCTTCGTTAGCGCGGCCGTTGCATGACGTCATTCATTTTTTTCTTGGCGTCACAGACGACGTCAATTGATTGGTGCATTATTTCACTGAGTAGAATACCATTTTTATTTCACTCGGCTTTTATTTTCACAGATTAATGGCATATTTCACCATTTTAAATATAATAAAGTGTCATATTTGCAGCTATTTATTTCATTTACTAGGGTGAATGCCGAACGCTAAGTTTAACATATTTTCATACAGCAACGGGAACAGGAGCTGTTGAAACACATTTTAAACCGTCAGAATAGAGAAATAAAAACCTCACTGAAACTCCAACAGGTTACATCTCTGTACTTTTACAGATATTTTTAGATATATTGCATTTGTTATGACAAATGGTGCAATCAGGACGATTGAAAATGAGTAATATGTTAAAACAATGTTTTTTGAGGAAATACTTCTTAACTAGGTACTTACAAGGAGAAGTTTGAAATGTTAAAACACAAGTAAAAAACAAGAAGCATCAGAAGATCACTTACCCCACAAGGCCAAAATATGTCCTAACGTATCTTTTAATCATCACATTCACATTTGTAATACAATCATTGACTAGAGAATGAAAAGGATATAAAGATAAAAAGTTCTGCACCAGAAATAAAGCTTTTTATGTAAAGAGTAAAATATCTACATATTTTCAAAAAAGGTAAAAAGTGGGGTTTTTTTTCAAATCTGAAAATATCACAACTTCAGTAGGAGAGTTACATACATGCGAAGTTTCTGAAAGATATGGTGAACATTGTTAAACATCGTACACGAAGCTATTACTGTGAAGAGGCCTAATTCAACACATTTAAATGGGAATGAAAAACGTGAAATAGAGAATTCTGAAAATAGTAAAAGGTTAACGCACATTCAAAGTTTCAGAAAGATAAGATCAGCAGTTTTTATTTCTGCTCCGGACAAGAAGCTACCGATGTTAAGAGGCTGAGAGTTTTGAAAATTTAAAAGGCACATCTTTCGTAGGTGGGTAGCAAACAACAAGTACATACAAGTTCATACAAACTTCTATACAAATCATTTCCAAATTTGTATCGACAAAGTGGATGTTGGTGAGAACAGATGCATGTTATTGTCAAATAACAGTCGAAAGGATATTATTCAATTTGTGATCAATGTACAAAAAAGTTCTTTTCAATACAGATGTCTTCATTGACTTAAGAAAGTAAACTCCCAGGCAAAAGAAAGTTTTCATTTTTTTCATGAAAACATAAAGAGGGCTTGTACGGGTTTGATTCTAAGCTGGAAATGATACTATTACTGCATCGTGTCCTCTGCACGAAGGTATTGCATCGACGGCAGCAACTGGAATTGTGCATTCACAAAACAAACGAAAAACGTGTTATTGAGGCATGATTTTTTATGCATTGGCAGCAACGTTGCACAAATATCCTTGTTGAAAAGAACAGACATTGAGGAACATGGATAATACCAAAAGAATGCAAAGGCTTACGTCAATCGCAACCAAGTGTCAAATAGCAAGAACATTCAACTGCAGGTATATTACCATCAGAAGGATGTTAAAACGAAGATCGTGAAGACGGAAGGTAACGAACGTGGCCGAAGATAACTACATCAGGAAGTTTCACCTCTAAAACCGATTCGTAACGGCGACTTCAAAAGCGGCGACGGCATTCGGTCATGTCAACAGCAAACCTACAACTTACAACCTACAACAAGTCACCGCTCCTCCCGTGGAATTGCTTTGACCCTTTTACACCATCAACGCTTATTACAATGGACACGTACTGCACGAAGTTGGCAGCGACGTGACTTGGTGACTGGGAGTCTGTTTTGCCTATTCAAAAACGATGACAGGGTTCGGGTTTATCGAGGAAGGGGCGAGCGTCTCGCGCCAAACTGCATTAGCTATGTTTACCCGTATGGAGGCGGAGGCATCATGTTGTGGGGAGAGATTTGTGGCAAAATGACGACGCCGCTGGTTGTTCTGCGAGTGAATTTGACTGGGCAGCGATACATTGATGAGGTACTGAGACCTATCGTCGTTTCTGTCATCAACCAACAGCCAAGAAGGTTGATATTGCAACACGACAACGCAAGACCTCACACTGCCCAAATTATTAGAGATTACCTCGAGAACGCAAACGTCACTGTTTTGCCGTGGCCAGCCAACTCACCAGATATGAGCCCCATTGAACACCTTTGGTATCACCTTGACCGCCATTCGATACAGCTGGTGCCACCACCAAACAACAAGCAGGAACTGACAAGCTCTGTGAAACATATGGAACAGGATCCCTGCTGATGCCATCCGAAGCCTGAAGACTCCAATTAGGAGGCTTGTACTTGGCTTGTATTTGGGCAAATTAAATACTGGTATTTGGATGCTTCAAAAAGAGAATATTGGAAAAAGATTTCCGTTTATAAACAAATCGTCCGAATTCTCATATCTGCGTTTGCTTTTATTTTATAGACTTGAAAAAATGAGTGGAACCTTTGTTTTGTCTGGTAGTTATATTCAATATCTAAATGTTAAAGAGAGAGGAGACATAGAAATTTGCTAAAACAGTCTAGAATTCCTACAAGATATTTGATTTGCTGTCATATCGACCAGGAGCGATTTTTAATACATGATGTACAAATAAGTACAAGTTTCAAAGGGGCTGTATGTCACATGTTGTATGTGGACACGGTTGAGCGTGGAGGAGTGATTGATAAGTAGTGAGTCCCACACGAAAAAAAGAACGAATTCCAATCAGATGATTTTTGCTTTCAGTTAAGTTTCCCTAAAATGTACACTTTTGTTATCGGGGTTGCGGAATTTGCTTTCAAGCTCTGTATAAAGTTTTGTCATTGGTGTGCAAAAACTTATCAACGGCGGCAATGACGTCATCATCGGACCGGAAATGTCCTCCAGAGAGCGATTTCATCACAGTAGGATCCGTATCGAAACCTTAAAGAGGTTAATCAGTCAGGTACGGTTGATGCTTAAGAAGTTAAATCCACAGTCATTAGTGATTTACGTGACACTACTGATATGTGCACTGATTAACGGCCGTAGCAGTCTTTCCGTCTTGATTCCAAGCCGTAATAAGGATAGATGATGTCATGTGTTTCCACTGCTTCATGCGTCAGTATTCTTCGTTTTAAGATACTGTCAGGATCGGCTTAAAAATTGTCTTGAGCACTTTTGATCAGGTACCCGAATAACATACTAGTGCACGTGCGAAACGTGATGCGATTGTGTTGTCATGGTTCAACATTAATGGCTTGCTACGTATCAATCACTCCTCCATAAATTACTACCGGGTATGCACTTCAGTTGGTAGAGTGACAGCTCATTACCCGTAAGATCTGGGTTCGACTCCTGGTCGCTTCCTATTAAAATACTTGGGAAGTCGTTGCTCCATGCTTAATATTCATCATTATGAGGACAGAGCAACGCTTTAACTTATGTTGCAATGTTGCTACCGGGTGCAAAATGCACATAATGAATTTACAGTATCTTATGTCTTAAACGCACTAGTGCACACCAATATTTCTTTAACAGAACGTATGCACAGATACTGCATATCTCTCGCTATTATTCAAGATCCTCACTCAAGTAATCTACCTCGTAAGTTATTTAACAAATATTTATGTAATCAGGTAGTAAAGTGGATTTTTAAAGACCGGAAGTATTTAATGTTACGTTACAATAAATCCGCATGAACTACGATATCGGAAATATTAAGATTTTGCTCATAACCAAAAAAGCGGAAACGGCAGCCGCTTTGGTCAATCTAATAGCAATGTTAATGCTGTGTTATTAAGTCGGTTTATTTACACCATTGCTTTCATAAAACATAATTCATTATTTGTTCTCAGAGTTAAGGTAAATTCAACAGCTGCACATAATAACAGATCAGCCGCTTTCAACTGCCTAAAATGTATCCGTTTCGTGCACAGCTAACCTTAGATTTGTTATATGTCCAAGCCGACAGCGGCTGTCTAAATTTTTTCATTGTTGATTGCAGGTCAATTGTAAAGAATTTTAAGTATTTCATTACATCGATAGAAAGCTTAAGTGAATGCATAAGTCCTCTTAAACCTTAAAATAGCCAATTTAAACCGTAAAAGCGTGCAATAGTGCCTTTAAGTCTATGGATAGCATTGTGTGTATGTTGTGATGAACACACAACCTAGTCAATGATTTCATATCGGTGCCAACCGATCCAAAGCGGCGCATAACCACCGGCCATTGTCTTGTAGAGTTTACAGTTGTATGGAGTCTTCCCAGGGCCAAAAGCTACGACAGCACAGTTGGAATTGTGGATACAATACATTATGCAGAAACTCTCGTCTTCAACAGCTAGTTGGGTCATCAGCTCGACGTTAAAGGAATCTACGGGCTTCCGTAGGGCGACTCTCTTATCGGACAAATACTTACTAAACGGATTGAACACGTTTTCAACTGAAATAAAAAGCAAACCATTATCAGGCACAAGATATTCTAGGCCTCTCATTAGGTACAAGAAAGCACGGCTTAAAACTCCTTATAACAGAGAGGACCACAAGGAAATTTAATGGCTGTTAATGCCAATGGGAGACCATATTCTATAAACGAAGAGTAAACGTACCAATAATTCTCCACTCAAAAGTGTAGACTGTATTATCGAGAAAGAGGGATGATGTGTTTCCCTGAACGTATTAGTGTCGGGACAAAAATTATGTTTTATTAAGATGGGTTATCAGTAAGATAATGAACAATTGTAACATTGTTATTTTAGACTACACTTGAAGAGCCACTCCGTGAGTTGTTGGAGTCATATATGCCAAACTTAATCAATGGTGTCATTTGATCGCGAAGTATCGACTGTTACCAAAGAGACACATTTCAAAGCTTATCGGTTTATTAAAGTGACAATATGAAGGTAGAACGTTGCAATTATGATCGAAAACTGGACAGTGGCGCGCGTCAAATAGTCAAACGTAATTTTGGAGACTTATCTAAAACAGTCAGGAGGGCAGTTAGGTGTTGATAGCGTTGGTTAGGTTATATAACTAGTATCCGTGTATATTGGACGTGATATCTACACCTCTATGCATTTATAAGGCTGTTTTTAGATTTTCATGGGAAAACCAGTATTTGTCCTATATGTCTTTTGGACATGAAAAGTTAAGATGTTTTGATTTTATATCACCACATATGACATTTAGGTTCGTATCAAAGGTAAATAATATGTTATGAAAATCACGGAGTGGCTCTTTAAGGATTACTTATGATTCAAGTTTTTGCTACTGTACCATTGTATCATGCACAGAGGATTACTACAAGACCTGGCGACTGGTGTCATGTTATATGAGTATAAGCCTGTCTCATTCAATATAGGCGTCTTTAGAACACATACTTTATTCCATGTTAAAAACAGTGACCCCAAATAAACTGCTGCAGTAGTTGATGTACAACAATCCCTTACAGGACATTGTAAAACAAGTACAAAAGCGCTGGTAAAATCATCTGATCAAGTCTAATATTGAAATCGTGTATAAAACATCACACTATTCATATTTCCTAAGTTTTTAGCCATCAGGTAGTGTGTCTGAATCGCAACCGTTAAGGTTAAAGACTTGATCCCATTTTCGGATTACGATTGTACTTGTCAGTATATCCCATTCCCTATCACAGATGAGTTAACGTCTTACCAGGTTTGCCAGTTGCTGTCAGCTCACAGATGTAGTAGTAGAGGTTCTCGCACTCCTTATCCTCCCACATAAACCTCCTATTCACCGCCGTGCAGTTCTGCTCATCAGCTCCATTCGGTTGCGGATGCCTTGTGTCCCAGTTAAACCACGTGACCGGAAGCTGGTCAGTGTAGACGAAGTCCGCCTCTTGTTTGATGTCATTCATTCCAAACCAATAGAAGTCTGCGTGACTATTGAGAGAAATTGAGTAAAGGAAGTAGTCATTTCACAATTCCTTTTATTTATTACTTACTTTTTATTCAGTATAAATACAACGGTCTCATACAAAAAATATTTTTATATGGTCCTGCCATTATTTCAAATACAGAATAAAGGTTTGATAAGTAAATTATTGGATAATAAGAAAGTGATTAGTTTTAATACCCGTTGATACATTTGTAAGACTCGAATCCATGGCAGGCCTCAAATCTGTGGCGGATTTCCAAATCTATGGCAGATTTTCAAATGCCTGACATTTGTACCTTTTTTGTATTTTTCTGCAATGATTAACCAAACCTTTCGCTAGACAAACTTACCCTAAAATTTGTCGACAGTAATCAAAGGGTTACAAAAGATATTCTTTCAATATCTTAGGGCTAAAGAAGACAGACTCACCGAGGGCTAAAAAGATCCTACAAAGTAAACACATTTGATATGGCATAAAGCCGTAAATGTCTTATTTAAATGTAAGGTATTGTTTAATGATTTTCGTATTTGGGATATGGACTCGTATTGTTTGGTCGTTATCCGTTTGCAATATCCCTCTGTGTCTTCCCTAATTATTTCGCTATTTCGCAATTTGGCCTTACGACGGGAACAGTTAGCTATTATGACGTCATCGCACAATGACGTCACTTAGCATGACGTCATGAAACAGTCTAACAATGAAACGCGCCACAGATAAGGAGATCCGCCATAGATTAGAGACCCGCCACAGATCTGAGTCCTACACATTTACTACCAATGCATTATCGATATAAAACAATAAAAGCCACAAGCGATAATCGCTTTCTCATTTCACTCGATAAAACAGAAATTACATTCATTCAACGAAATTAAATATTTTCTATGTAATCGTTTCAAATTGCCTTCATATTTGTTAATTTAGATACTAGAAGTTAATTTATATTTGTTGTAACAAAACTATTGTGGTGTATCAAAACAACTGAAAATGAGTTATAAAGAAAGAAATAGATAAGATTTGTCATATTGACCTCATATGCTTTGCTATATAGTCCTGTTGGTCTTGGGTTCGAATCTTTGCAAGTGTTCCCCCGAAATTCTCACATTTCGACAGAGCGTCGAGCCACGTGGTTTGGGTCTCTGATAGAAAGATACACTTGTAGTATATCGGGTCGTCCGAACTGACTGCTTTCTCTGGGCAGTAATATCCTGAAACGGTTAACGTCTAAATTATTGTTTTAATTATACTAATTACGTTGTTGTTTTTTCGTGTATTAAAGTTTCAGTATCCCAGCCCCGTAGCAACAGGGGGTCGGGTGGGGAGAGGGGTTGTAAAGGAGGGCGAAATTTAGATAACGTTACTTTTAGGGTTTTGTGTCATTGGACAGTATCGATATTCACGTTAGTGAATATTAGTTTTCAATTCTGTGTGCCTCTTACTTTGTGTGCAAATGTAAAAATCACTTTTCCTTTGAATTGTTGATATCTTTATCGACACTGGTTATGGTTTGTGGTCACTGATCATTGTCCGCTTCCTACAAGGGTGGCTGGACGTCCCAAGCCTAACTCGGCTTCTAAATAAGGTGCTGACACTAACGCCCTTGGCCTGCTTTCACAAAGCTACCTTAACTAAGGTTAACTTTAACTCCCATACTTTAACATTGTACTAAGGTTACCTTAAGTACTTACGATCACCTTATGGCTTTGTGAAAGGAGGCCCCGACATATTTACTTATCAACATCTATGACCGTTTTTGGATTATCTTTGAAAATAAGAAAATATCACAATTTTGGCATTAAAAGCGATAAAGATGCCAATGAAGGGAATATATTTGAGTGAACTCAGGACAGATTGAATTTTGGCTTTTATCTAAGTTACATAAAATGATAAGAAACATACTATGTGTCACCTTTGACGTTTGACGTCAGCCAAAAACTACCAAAGCTGATAATGCTATGCAGGATCACATATATAATATATGTAAACGGACATGAAAACTCAACTAAACAGGACAACTAAAAATATATGCCGGCTGGCATCACTCCTGTACATCTTTTCATCGGTAATGAAAAATATTTCAGCCATGTGTCTGTACTCATAATCTGTACATATAATAATCTATACATGTTTTCTTTGGAGCCAATGAAAACAGACAAACAAAAAACCCTAAGAATAAGCACCCCAAAACTTTCCAAATCCTATCTGCCCGGAGCAACACCGAGAAAATTTCCTTCTTTCCAAGAATAATAAGAGACCTGAAAACTGTAGCACTACACATTCCCTCCTGAGACACTCTTGAGTTCTTCAGATCCTGGGTGTTTGAGGATACATTGCACCTGAACCATTTTAGCCCGTTTTTAACCTTTGACTTTGACTGCCACACCGATCATTGGCAGCACACAACTTGCCGTGACAATCAAATATGATTGAATCAAAAGAAGTAGAGAAAGGATTACCGATCGAATGTATCAAATGAAGTATTACAATCTCACAAAGTACATACAGTTGAACAACTCTTGTCTATAACGATCAGTATTGTACAGGTTGAATACAGTATTAAAAAGTCTTCAAATGAATGAATATTGTATTCTTACCAAAACAATGAAATTAATGTAAATAACTGCAAGATTGCTTCATGTCAATCTCTTCATGTACTCCATTGATTTATCAGAACGTATTCTGCATATAAACATGTTCAAATATGATAAAAATGAAATTGTTTTAGCAAACATATAGCATTACTATAATTAATCAATTTCATCCTTTCTAAAAGGAAAGTTCAATAAAGATTATTTCCAATGATAAGTCAAACAATTGTGATTAAAATTCAAGTACCAACGATCTATGTCTAACGATTTATGATATTCTACTCATCGACACTGAATAGAAAAATGTGTTGCTTATTATACTAAAACATTGATCAGGGAAGTCGATAAGGCAGGCACGAGGTTGCTAACAACTGAAGTTACTTAGGCTATCAATAACAGGAAAATGACATATTGTATTGACGTGTTTTCGGAAGACGCAGAAAAACAGTTTTGCATGCTTTATGGAAAGTGGTCCTTTATCACTCTTGCAGAAAAACACAAAGTTATTATTTCAAAATTTCAATTAGTATTTGAGATTGTTTTCAATTGTTTACAACAAATAAAAAAAATATTTTCAAAGAAAATTGAGCGTGTTTATTTTCATAACGAATTGCTCTGTCCCAGTTTGATAATGTAAAACGTTAAATTTGAATAAAATTTCAGTTTGTTTTAACACCCTTTTAAAACAATATTTGACCGTCTGGAGAATTTCATTTCACTTCATTAAGTGGAAAACGACCAGACAAAAATGAAGATCCAAGATGACAATTTGATAATAAACTAATGATATTGAGAAACGATACCACGTACCATTTGCCAAGAAATGACAAAAACTAAACAACATATTTTTTGGTTAATATCTCTTCTGAAAACAGATGAACAAAATCAGATATTCTGTTTTCGACTAAACATGTTTAAACATTAATACCTCTTTAAAGTTCACTTATGAAATTGTCCTGAATTCGATCAGTAGCTTACAAAAATATGTCACATCAACATATTTTATATGGTCGCCACGGGCCTCGATGCAAACCCAAATTTGACGTCTTGCTTAGAATATCAGACGTTTGGAAGTTTCTGCCAGTTCTCTCTTGGGGCTTCGGCAAGTTCTTGGAGTTTTCCTGGAACCACAGCTTTTGTCCGAACTTGATGACCCGAGTGGTCCCACAGATATTCGATAGGTGTAAGGTTAGGTGACCTTGCAGGTCATGGAATAACGTTGACATTGTTTCTTTTCAATAGTTCCCTAACAATACGGTATTTAGGTGGAGGGGCGTTATTTTTCTGAAAGATCATTCTGTTGTAGTGATGCTGCAGGAAAGTTAGGGGAACCGGGCGTAGGATATTATCGATGATACGATCTTACGAGCAAGATCAGTCTTCCCTTTTCCAAATTTCTTCCACAACCATGCGCTGAGGGTTTCACCGTCGGAATACAACAACATCGTCAACGTCACTATTCCTGCGCAGTTAGAAACGACTTTCACCCTTCGCCAGTTCCGGGAGTCAGTGCCGAACGTCACGTACTATATGAGGATGTTGACGTCGATGTTTACCCGTCAGGTAGGCACGCTCCGGTAGGGTCTGTATGTCCCAAGCTGACTGAAACGTCAAGCCACTTTTCTTCGACCGACAGCATGACCTAGGCCATGCACCGCTAGTTACGTCTCTGTCAGTATTCGGTTCTTCAGGTTAAGATTTCGTAAGTTGCGGTCCTGTGCACTCCTCAAACTGTCAACTGTCCTTCCCATCAGCATGTAGTGTCTCATCAGGCTTGGGATGATGATAGTGCTGCATCCCAGCGTCGTAGCTAATTTTGCATGCATTGTCCCAAATTGCACAATTCCGACACCTCTCTCTCAATTTCTTCAAGTGATAATGAAGTTGAAGTAGTGGTAAGTTGTTGATTGATCCGTCACATCTTCATACCCATATGATGCACGTGCAACGCGTGTTTTTTCATGCGACCAACTCACGCGTTTACGCAGTATTCCGGAAACGAATTGCCAAAACACATCCATTTAAGCGAAAAAAGAAGACTGAAATAGGTAAATCAATTCAATGTCGTTTGTTTAAGTTTTCAACATTTTCTCAACAAAATATTCTATCATAAATTTGGTCTTGTTTCGTTTGTATAGTTAGTTTACATAGTTCGAGATCCACATTTGTACATTTTAATGTAAAGAAAATTGAATTTCAACTAAAGCTTTGATTTCATGGCAAAATCGCCCCCTTTAAAAGTTAAAATTGTTTACACTTTTGCCAAAGGTGGTCAACTTTGATAACTTCAAAAGATTCTTACTTAATAAAAGAAACCATTTCCGACAGGACAAGATATGGCTTCAGTTTATCATACCTTGGTAAAAAGCGCTCAATTATCATTTCCGGAGTTGATGCCTCTTTTGAAATATTAACTCTGAGGTATCACCGAGGCATACAGATCTTTAAAGCAAACTTTCATGATTGTATAACCAAATTGGATGTATTGTTCATGGAAATAACACCTTGAATGAGTTCGTAAATGAGAAGCAGATAATTATTTCTTTAAGCGGTATTTGATTTGCTTAAGAACTGATTTTGAATCTTCATCAAAGCAATTTGTTCATCATTTATGCTTGAATATACTTTAATTTGTTCTCTTATCTATGTAATAATTGAACGAAAAAGGTTGACGGTTTCAAAAGTCAACCTTTAAATATATTGTGGCTCGACAAACTCAATTAAGCGACTTTCATTATTATCGTAATTTGTCGTTATTTTCATACCAACCTCAATGCCTTATGTTGTCAGTAATACGAATTCAAAACCTCTCACATATTCATCCGTTGTTGACATTGGCAAATTAATGCTAATATGCCAATTAATACATTTATTTAAAATGGAATAATTGCCTCGGAATATTCATAAGCAAAAATCACACGTTGATTAACGCAAAAAGTAGCTAACTTGGTATTGTGAGTCTGATGGTCCTCAAGTTTAGATACGTTACAAAATTACGTTTGACCAATTGTCTCTCGTCAACGTTCTGTTTTCGATTAAAATCGTGACTTTTCTACTTTCATAGCGTCACTGTCTTGAATTGTGAGCTTTTAAAAGATACTTTCAGCAACATTCGGCACTTCTCGATAAAATGAAACCGTGTGTTTAGCATCCATATGCGACTCCAAATACACATTCAGTGGCCCTTTAACATCGATATCTCAATTCTAAAGACGTCTTGCTTAGAATATCAGATTAAAGAACTGAAGACCGACAACACATATTATAAGAACTTTTTTTAAAAAAACACACTATGTATGTTTAAACCACTTAAAGACACTTAGGACGTTCTCTAAAAACAGAATGCAATACAATTCTTTCTCGTTTTCAATATATTCGAGTTATCATTTAGATTAAGTTCATCAAAGCTACTGTTTCGTTCATCCGTTACCAACTTATTTACAAATATGAAATGTTTAAAATATCATTGAAACACAATATGTGTCCGATGTTATAGTTCAATTAAATGGAAAATATTTGTGAGTAGGGTAAAAAATAGCTACTTATTTAGTAATATTTACCCCTCCCTCGTTCCTCTTTTTGAATATTTTATTTTAAAGATTTTTTCCCTGTCCACACAAAAATAAAGGGTCTCCCCTTATGTCGTTACCATTAGCCCCTCCAATTTCAAAATTCCTAAAAAAAATTGCGTTTAAGTGGTAATAAAAGAATAATGCTTTTCATGGAATAGTCTTTTGAAATGTAAATAAATTCAACTTACGCGCTTCAGTGTGGACTAACATTACAGAGAAGAGGAGCCAGGCGAAACAGTTAGACATGATGCGTGAGGACAGCTTCAATGTGACTTGGACGGAGTCACATCAGACAGATATGGTCAGTGTCCCAATAAGTCTTCACGTTAACGACTGGTTTGGAGTATTCAATCATTACTCCGATCAGCTGATCGATTATCGATTATTGATCACTGCTCTACATTTGAGTAGTGTTGATGTATATGGATTCTCCTCAGCTCAACTTGGAATCGAAGATCAGGGAAGTTGCTTGTTTTTATCAACGAGACCGAAGTGCTTTCCGCAGCGTCGATCGAAGGGTTCGATATGCGCCATAACTTAACCGCTTGAGTGGAGAAGTCGAGAGCCTGATTTTGCATACAGTATCTGATTTTCGTAATGTCACGAGGTGCATTATTAGAAATGACGAGATGTTGGGTGTCAGTTCAAAACAACGTTTGTTTAGAAGTATTGCCTAAGTATCGATTAAAATGTCTCGCCGTTAGATATCGATGTGTTCATTTTCGATCTTGATTGTAACTACTCAAAATGTCTAACAGATATGATAATCAATCACTATTGAAGTAAAGAGATTGAAATCGAAGAATTAATCTCATGAAACGCCTCTTATTCATCACCATGATTAGAGTACAGATTTCAAATGTACAAAAAATGATTAATTGATAGTAGTCCTCATTCTGGAATATTTTAAACTTTTTTCTCTGAACTTTTCTTCTTTAGAATGATATGTTTGTATCAATAAAATGACTCCACCCATGTATCATTTTTGACACTCATTTTTCAGTTCATAATTAGATGTGTGAGATTACTTATTGCAGGGCATCGTGATTGCTGACTCTCGGGTAGATTTGCATCAGATTCCAAATTGATATGTCTTTTCTATCACAAACGCTCAATGCGATTTTTCATATAGATTTTTTTTTCTAAAGATAATAAAGTAAAGTGCTTGTTATTTATAATTGAAAGTAGTTTAAGATTCAAAACAAAACTGTCATTTCGTTAAGTATTCCCCTGCGACCTCTTCCCCAGTAGATGGTCGGTTGGTTTTTTATATACTCTTTATATATCTCAACGTTACATATTTGTATTTACATGAAAATTAATTAACGTAGCATGCATGTGTCCAATACGGTTGCTCTCATAATATTGTAGTAAAAATTTAATATCAATTATATTTTTTTCTATTAATTTTCATTGAAGCAAAGATTGCACTTTTATCATCAGTCTCAAATTTGAAAGATATCACCATATGCCATAGTTGATGTGTAATGAATTGTGATGTTGTATGTTGATCTGGTTTATTTTTATTTGTGTTGATCTACACTGATTTGTGTTGAACTATACTTATTTGTGATGACCTATACTGATTTGTGATGATATGTGATGGATTGTGCCAATCCACGTTGAAGTATCTTGATCTATTTTTCATCAATTATTGTTCGATACACTGATATCGATTTACCGCGGGATAGCGCAGTGGTTAGCGCGTTCGGCTTCGGATCAAGAGGTCCGTGGTTCGAATCCCACCAGGTGCTTGGCAACTTTGTCTGCGGTAGAGAACTGTTCTACAAGCAGCCAGGTTTGGGTGCAATGCTACACTGAATTTCAGTGCTAGCAGGTTTCACCACAAAGCATAGCCCCAATTGTGTTGCGGGCTTTCTCCCTGCAATAATACTACCGGCCACTATATAAGTGAAATACTCTTGAAAGCGGCGTTAAACCCCATATCATCTCACCTCACGTTCCTTTCAGTCTATTAAAGGGCCACAGAGTATGTTGATACAAATAAGAAAATATAACCAAAAATCCATCTCACATATCATATTGTAGCTGAAACAATTATCTACCAATTGATATAACGTTTAGGCGTTTTTTTTAAATGGTGTATTAGAAACATTAACATACTCAGGTGCCCTTTTATTAATATTTCCCCAATGAACGGGCAGTGACTAGTCAGACACCGTTACCATACAACAAGAGACCGGTTCCATTCACACGAGATATTTTACCAATTTGAACACAATTCCAGACGCATTTCAAGGATTTCATTTTATGTGTAAAACACCTTTATGATCAACGTCTTGTTTGACTTTGTCACAGAATGTAAATTGCCACAATAAGAATCATTAATCTCTTCATACATTGATAATTGATATTAATAACTATACCACTCTGAATATGATCAGGGCATGCTTATCTCACCCTGGAGGAGGGACTAACATAAATCCGTGGGGAAGTAATTTATATTTGTTGACCTAAATATAGTTCAATATACAAGGAACTTAGCTTGAGATCATAGAAACCCTTACAATAAGTTCGTGGTGATACAGAAGCCCCACATTAGCCAGTCTTGTTGTTTAACTCCTTCAAGCGTTGAAGTATAAATGATCGTTTCCATGTTGCCTCTTGATATATTTTGACCTACTCTCTCGATCATTCCTTCTATGAAAATTATATACAATAAAGAGACAAGAGAAGACCTAACCAACTGACCTTTTCCTTTTATTTTCTGTCTTTCAAGGTGACGTCAAAAACAACACAGACTCTGCCCCCACTTCATCATATACATGTAGATAGTGATAATTAAAGATTCAACGTTTTTAATATATATCAAAAATAATGAAAAATGTTCATTGATGTATTTCTAGATCAATCAAATAAAGTTGAATATTGAAATTTTTTTCTTATATGAAAACATATTCAAATACTTTTAAAACTCTGGTTCTTATCGTTATTCGTTAATGATTTCATATGATTGCCATTGCTCTTTCTGTTGTCATAAGCACCAACTGTTTAGATGTCAATCTTTCTTAAAACATACATACAGATTCAAATTCAGATTTGTTTATAATAAACAAATCTGAATCTGAATCTGAAAACATACGTACCATGAAAGAAATTACACATTTTAAAGCAATAAGTGTTGCTCTTTTTTAAATACTCAAATACATAAAATTCAAGGAAGTAAGAAACTTTGAATCTATGATGCTTGGTGAAAAACGTTAAAGGCAAAGTGAGGAACTCCATTTACTGACTGAGTAGAAAATCTATGTTATTCTAAAAAGTGAAATAACAATTTCAATCTCTTTGGGTCTTTCTTGTCATCATGTAGTTTTCAGATGAGCAAATCAACATTTTGAAATTTGAATTAAGTCAAATACCATGTACTCAATTCATATAAAGATAACATTTGGAGAAATTTAAATTGTATTCACAATTTCAAAATGAACTCAACGACCAGTAGAAAGACACCAGGTTTTATTGGTTAAGATTTGTTATATTCTTCCCTGCTCGCCTTCCATCTTCTTTCTCCTCCTTAATACCCTGAAAGGAAGATAAACGATGGATATATATATATATATATATATATATGATAGATCAACACATAAGTTCAAATCCCTTTAAAATTTCCTTTAAACCCTGTCTACGTATGCTCCCGAATGCGCATATTTTTACCATTTCTCTATGTCAATTATCTTATCTTCATCAGAATATTTCATCAATTCATTCATGTAAACGGTTTAATCAACAAAAAACGATAAAAAAATCAATTAAACATATCCTGATCAATAGAAATACCCTATAATATCAAGAAACCTATAATTTTCATGTATTAAGTATGTACGTAGTTTATACAATGGGCCCAACCCACATAAATATTTAGAAATAACGAATAGAATTTGTCACAACATCGAGTCTTTTGACCTTATGGTACGATCAGACCAGAAACACGGGCAGTTACTTACATGGGTCTACAGCAAAAGGATCATAGTAGGGACCTGAAAGAAAATTAATATCGTCAATATAAGCGAACGCAAGATTTTTTTCACAACTTTGTTATTGTAAACTCAATTACGTTCAATCTACGTTCACAAGATAAACAACTTTTAACTGTGCCTTAAACCAAACGGAAGTTTTTTTTGGAGTTAGAACCTTTAACCATTCTGCTGCTGCCTTGTCGAACTCTCTCCAAATCCCAATAAACGATCTCCAAACTCAAAACGCACTTTTTTCAAAATTACTATAGTATCGCGAACGTATTCATGTTGGCTTAGAGAGAATCTTAACACCAAGCTGTGTGGTCGAACTGATACCAAATGTTGTTGAACATTACCTGCAGGCATTGCTCCGCGGTAACCTGGTTCATTTCCGGCTGGAGCGGCAGCAGGTTCCATTGGACTGGAAAGTGGCTGGTTGCCATTTGCATTAGCGTTTTGGTTCATGATTCTGTCCAGAATGTGATCAGATGCAGCACCTCCTGGGCTACCCCCTGCAGTGTTTCCTGCGGTGTTTCCAGTGGGGTTCCCAGTTGGGTTTCCAGTGGGGTTTCCAGTAGGGTTTCCAGTAGGATTTCCAGTCGGGTTTCCGGTGGGGTTTCCGGCGGAAGGTCCGGCAGGGGCGGTGCCTGGGGCGGTACCTGGTGCGGTACCTGGGACGGTGCCTGGGGCGGTACCTGGTGCGTTTCCTTGGGGTCTTCTTGGTCCACCTCTGCGGGCTTGAACTACGTTTAATAAAACATAAAAAACATAGAACGATTGATTGGAAGGCAAAGTTCTGCAAAATATAAAACAAAATAAGATTTAAGTAGAAGTTTCGAGGATAAATCATTTGATATCGCTGATGAGACCATACCTTTTCGACGCCACAAGCGGCTTATCTATATATGCACCTCCTAACCATTTCTTAAAACAACATCTATTCGAATTGTTCCTTTCTGGGTTTTTTTATACAGACAGTACTTTCAAGTAAAAGTAACATAAACCTTTTCGAAGTGTCCGCTAATTAAAATATATCATTGTTCAAAGAGCGCCGAATTTGTTACTAATCAATCTCCCATCCGTGAAAAGTAATTTAACAGCTGAACGAGAATATATCTATTGGGTATGAGTTCGTTATGACGACATACACAGAACACGTCGGATAAAGCTAAAGTAAATATACATTAATTAAGCTACCTTATAAAAGAAAAAAAGAAAACACGTTATTGACTCGTCATAATGCGAGTGTAGTTACGGGGAACTCGTAGTTCATTGGTCAAGAACCAGATCTTACAGGTAAAATCTGGAGCATACTTCGTATCCTCTCATCTTCAATGCAGTCACGTATTGGTATGGGGGGTCATACTTCAGAACTAATTCCTATTCAGCAGGGTGTTGGTCAAAGACGTGTTCTATCAGCGTGGTTATACACCCTATATATTAATGACCTCCTATATGATATTGACAAATCTGGTAGAGGGTTACAACTTCCCTGGGGTAGCACACCAGGTATACTACTGGCAGATGATACAACACTTGAGCTGTACACCTGATGGTATCCAATGTCTACTTAATGTCATCCAGAAATATGCTCAAACCTGCATCTCAAGTTTAACGCTAGCAAAAGCGTTTTTCTTATTGTTTGGTTCTGCATACAAACATACATACCTTCAATAATCCCTTGGTGAGCAACAGGTAACTAAGAAAAGTGACGCTGTTTATGCTGGTTTATATTTTAATACTGCTAAGTCAACACTTCTAGTTTGTGAAAAACTTAGAAAAATGGTTAATATTAATCAAAGCTATGGACTTTACTTCGGTGGTTTAAACCCATTCCATGCTGTACGTATATGGGAAAATGTTATATTACCCTGTGATATGTTTGCATGTTTGTCTGGTGCAAATTATCAGGAAAAGAATAATTTGTTGGAAGGGGCTCAGAAATATTTTTGTAAAAAGGTTCCAGGCTTTTCAAAGCGCTCATGCTCTATCATTGCTAGGGATACTCTTGGTTTAATGTCCCTACAGGGTTACGTTGATAAACGCCCTCTCCAGTTGTTGGGCCGATTATGTTCTGCTGACTCGCACTTTGTTTTTAAACAGATCCTCAATTTCAGATTATCTTAATACATATGTGATGGAAGTTTGCAAAGACAGGAAAAAAGCAATTATTCACCAATTTTCCATATGTTTGAATAATGTTATAAATATGGCCTATCAGGGGATATCCACTCCTAAAATAATTCCTCTGTTTTTGCGGACAAAAAGGTATGGTCAACACGTGTGAAGGAACATGTCTACAATATTGATGTACATAATACTCTCTGTGAAATTGATTATAGGCAAAGCCTTCATAGATACTCAATGTTACGAGAGCCAAATATTAACAAACTTTGGTAGGCTTCATTAGCTAACCCTGATTGTTTTTTTGATGTTGCATTTCTGATACGTGTCAGCACTTTACTCGTTCAATCACAATTGTATTTGTTGTACATATGCGTATGATATTGTAAAGCATGTTATTCTATTTTGCCCCCACACTCAATGCGCACATGATGAAATGTTCGATTTTCTTATCGATACCTTAGATGTCAACACCTTTGCCAGTTTGTGGGACGATGATGATTTATTTCTCATATTTTTACTAGGTGGAACGCCGAATAAAGAAATAGAGAATCTTGATATGAACGATTGGTTCAAGTGTATAAAAATGATAAGTTAACACTTTACAAAATGCTTTCGATCTTTGTACATGTATGAACTGTACATATATATATACAGTATATATATAGCTTTATAATAGATGCATTGAAGTTGGTACTGACCAATAACATTTTCTATTTTGATGGTTGCTATTACTCACAAGAGAAAGGCGTAGCTATGGGCACTAAAGTTGCTCCAACCTACGCAACCTTAGTTCTTGGATATTTAGAAAGGCAATTTTATGAAAAATTGGGAAATAAACTTGGACAAGAGACAAAGCTACACGTAGAAAACATGTGGAAAAGATTTCTTGATGATTGTTTCGCCATATTAAAGGTATCGGATGAAAATCTGCAAGAAATTCACAGCATTCTAAATTCTCTAGACCCTTCTCTTTCATTTACCATGGAAAAAAGTAAATGTGAACTAAATTTCCTGGATGTAAAAGTCAAACTGAATTCTGAAGGCAATATACACACGGATATATTTTACAAGAGTACTGATACCCACCAATATTTGGATTTTAGGTCATGTCATCCCAGACACACTAAGCGCAATATCCCATACTCTTTAGCTAGACGAATTTGCACTATTGTGTCGGAAAAAGACATTAAAGAACAACGTCTTTATGAATTAAAACATTTTTTACTTAATCAAAACTATCCTGTAGAGTTAATTAATGATGGTATAACGAGGGCCGTTAGCTTGGATCAAAAGAAACTCAGGGAATCAGCCCACAACAGTAAATCCTCTTCCCAAACCGGCATGAACGCAAACGCTTCCATCTCAGGAACCAGTCAAATTGAACATGCAGATAAGAGTTGCCTCCCATTAATTACTACGTTTAATCCAAATCATAATAATGCCCTAAGCTTGGTAAATCAACATTTACCTGTTTTACATCAAAGTCAAAGGATGAAACGGATATTGAGAAATTATCATATTGTTAATAGTCGAAGACAGCCCCGAAATCTAAGGAAAATATTGACAAATTCTAAATATGATTCTAATACTGATAAACCAGAGGTCCGAAAATGTGGCGACAAAAGATGCGCAACCTGTAAAATTTTGATTGAAGGTAGTTCAGTTAGATTCTCAGGAAATAAAACGTTTTCTGTAAAAAGAAGTATGACTTGCGACTCAAAAAATGTTATTTACATGATTTCATGTCATGGATGTCAAGAAATATATATCGGGAAAACAGAGCTCAAGTTAAAAAGAAGAATGAATCTTCATCGTTCACAAATTAAACAAAAGCATAATCGCACAATCCCTCTAAGTGCGCATCTTGAAACATGTGGAAAAAATATGTATTCTGTTTTCCCGATATACAAAGTTGATTCCACTGAATCTAATTGCTTGGCGGAAAAGGAATTATTATTCATTAATAAACTTAAGCCAAAGCTTAATTCAAAACTTTAATCTAATATTCTTCAATTCAATGTCCATTTGCAAGTATGTTTTGTAATGCGCTACATATGTAGCATGCAGTCTATATGTATGTAATGTATCTACGCAACATATGTATCTATGCAATGTATTGTGACGTCATAATTGTTAATCATGACGTCATAACCGACTCAACGTCATTCACCTGATGAGACCTTATGGTCGAAAGTACTTGTGAATAAATCATCTTGGTTTTCTTCAACAAATGTGTTTTTCTATATATATATATATATATATATATATATATATATATATATATATATATCTGACATGAAACCGGTGATTTATACCTGTATTCATTTGTATCTTCAAAATGGAGGAAATAAAGAATATCTATCTGTCTATCATTGGTCAAGAACCAGATCCAATGAAAATGCAGAAAGAGTTGAATATCATCGGAAATATGTGCGTTGCCTTGATAAAGGTAATGTTTTAATGCTAGTAACTTAATGATTGAGTTTAAAAAAGGGAGGTTAAATATTCTCTATAAAACTTTATGATACTACATTTTTATACACAAATAAACTTGGGCAATACTCACGTAGGCCTATATTCGTAAATATGATAATATACAAATAAAATAAGATAATTCAAAGATTTAGAAAAGATTAACAATGGACACAGAAAATATGAAAAAAAATTCAAATGAAAATAATTATACCTTTAATGCCATGTTAACAATTAGTGAAATATCGATGTAAGTGAAAAATGCTTAAAAACGGTAGAACATCAAATCATGCATGGCAAACCATATGATAGGTACAAAGAAATATATTTTGTATACATATTTATTTTACATATATAAAATTAATTTTTTAAATGAAATATTTGTTTATACGGCACAAAAGATAGGAAGTACCGGACGTATAAACCTCTTTAAATTTTCAGAAAAAGAAAAAAAGTTTCTAGGTAGGCATGTTTTTGACAGTGATGCGTGTACTTGATAACTCTACTACACGACCTGTCAATCAACAATCATAGAAGGGTATTAATCGTGAAGTCTGATGAAGGAGTGATTGTCCCTTTTTTATAGAATAACGTTTTTATTTCCGTCAACCGTCACTTGTCATGTTGGAAAAACTGGAGGGGTGTGCTCCGTTCCAGTTATTTTTGCTAAGATATTGATTTTACTGGATATCTTTATATTTTAAAAATCTGCACTGATATTCTCCTTGAGAATTGAAAAGTTAAACCTTATTTAAAGCACAGATCGCTCCTTACCCTCAGCTCATATAGATTATTACACGAACAATTGTGGCATATGATTTTGATGGCAGTATTGTCCTGTTTGGCTTACCTTAGCTAGCCTTAAAAGTTTTAAAACTTCGTATAGTACATTTTTTAATAGAAATATTGGTTTCATTTTCATTTTCATTGTTAGCTAATTAAAACTGTGGTCAAAAACTTTACGATCTCTTGAATGACGTCACGTTCAATTGTTTGAAGACGTAAAAGACAATGTGATAATGAAACGCAAAGAAGAACAACGGCAACTGGGGATATGTTGTGAATGAGGTTTTTCCTGATGTGATCGAATAGTTAGTAAACCGTGATAAGAAAAATTTTTTGTTAGTGGTTATTTTATTGCGACAAATATGTCAGCTTGAGTTAAACCAGGGTAATACTGGTGATGGCGCCTGGCGCATGCACCTGTTAAAGATATTCACATTCATATCTTTGAAATTACAAATATTCAAGTTCGAAACTTTTTTTAATTAGATTGACATAGCAGATGCTGATATTATAGTTATTCATGGGAAAAACATCATCCTCAGAATTCTTGAAAAAAAGGTTATTTTTTTACCGATTGATACATAGAGGTTGTCGCCACTGTTGCCAGACAGAGGGTCTATTACACTGACAGAACAGAGTATCGAACTCACAGTCATGCAATAGATAACAATTTCCTCAGCAGGACGTATTTACAAATCAAAATATCTGGGCACGATACAACTAGTGCAGCAACCAGGCGCGCTCACAGTTTATGGGATGTGCCCCTCCTTACGGTATAAAATGAAATGAACCATAAGGAATAACAAGATACAACTTACGGGGAGCCGGGTAGTAGGAATCTGAAATAAATGTAATAACTGTATGAACATTTTCTAACGGAAATTATAATTATCTTACTATATAAAATCAAAACCTCTACAATAAATACCAAGTTTATCCTTTTTAAGAGCGTCTTAATTTTAATCATTATCTTAGTAAAAGAGTCATTGCCGGAAACGTTTTGTGTGACAGCACTAGCGGAGGTGGATATCTACATTTACTCACGTAGATTGACTACTGAAGACACAAAAACAAGAAAGAAAATTAATATTTATTACACCCCAGTAAGTAAAATTGGTCGCTGAAAAATTTCCTCTCTTTTACTTAACGAACCGCTGAGCCGTTTGCAAACCTATTGATTCCAATAAGTTTTGGTAAGGAATTATTCAGACGAGCTCTGCCATAACTCAGAAACCTACAATTCCTCAGATGGGTTTCAGAAAATAGCGATAAAGCAAGAATCAGGTGTATATAACCTTACCCCAAAAAGGATCATAGAAGTCTCCTCCATATTCGCCGGCGGTGATGATAGGATCGTAAGGATCATATCCAGCTTGACCAAAGGCAGGGTCGTAACCAGGACCGTTGACGGGGTCGTACATGCCACCGCCGCCTTGGTAGGGGTCAATGATTGGTATGCCGGCGTACTCAGGATTCTCCATCAAATCATGGAGCAGGTACGGGCTCATACGTCCATATGGTGAGGTGGGACGTGCTTGGCCTGGGTAACCGGATTGTCCTTGGTAACCGGATTGGCCTTGGTTACCGGACTGACCTTGGTAACCGGATTGACCTTGGTTACTGGACTGACCTTGGTAACCGGATTGGCCTTGGTTACCGGAGTGGCCTGGGTAACCGGATTGTCCTTGGTAATCGGATTGACCTTGGTTACTGGATTGACCTTGGTAACCGGATTGGCCTTGGTTACTGGACTGACCTTGGTAACCGGATTGACCTTGGGTACCTGATTGACCTTGGTAACTGGATTGACCTTGGTTACCGGACTGGCCAGAGTAACTGGTTTGGCCACCGGCTTGCTGGTAAGAGTCTCCAGTTTGTGCTCCGCCTCCAGTCGTTTTCGTTATATCAGGCGCAGGAGCTGTAGCTTGTCCTGGACCTGTAGAAAGGAAGAGATATTCTTACCACATTTCCAAGGCAAAAAGTTTTATTTGAGAAACATTAGGAATCTTAATCATTGACAGATAATTGATGGTCTTTGTTTCATTTCTACTTGGTTCTCTTTTAGTAGCATGAGTAGCAAAGGACGTACGTCGTATGACGTCAGATATATTTTAGAATGGTAGTTCTTACTTCTTTGTTCTTTTGCAATTTACACACATTTTACATCTTTTATATGTTAAAAGATAGGATTACACTGTACGTACAAGATTGTATACAATTATGGCCTTTGCACTTTTTTCTGTTGGTCGCATGTAATCAGACATATACTAACGTCATTATTTTTTAGATTAAAACGTGAAACAAAATTGAAGAGAAACCAAATTTTAAACCAATTTTAAAGGACAATTTGTCAGCTACTTCACCTGGAGTGAATGCCAGACCACTGGACAGCAAGCTGACAACTAAGAAACACCCGGCAAGCAACATTCTGGGACCGTGGACTGAAATCAAGGGGAGATAATTTTACAATTGCTATCGTTTATGTCTTTTTTATTATGTTTTTATGTCTGAAAAACTTTATCTGACGGCGTCAACCTCAAAGGATATAAATCATAAAGTTAGTTTTATAAATAGCTTTAAACGGAGGTATTGAAAACTGTTTATGTTTCGATTCCATCGATATCTGCTCATTTTCAATGTCGGTCATACACATTAGACAACAAAAGCAAAAGAACAAAATGTGGATAGTCTATGGCAATTGACAAAAACTAAGGTTTATATACCAACGAATCACAAAATCGCCATTTTCCTTCACCTTTATGTGATGTCATTTTTACAAAAGAGTATACTGGCTAAGCAAAGAACACAAAATAATAATTTACTTATTGCTACAATGAATGCTAACACCCGCTAACGCTATTTTAAAAAGACGTAGGTCCAATTGACGACAAAAATCAAGGTCCGGTTCGGTCGAAACGCATGCTTAACGAAACCTTGAAATGGTTGAAAAAGAACCTTTCGACAGCTCTGTCACTTGCAAAATATTCGTGACATAAGGTTAAATATACTTTGGCGATGACAACATCATAATGATTACCAAAGGTTAGGCTAATCTAAAGGCTTATTTAATAAACTCAAAGACATTTCAAAACTACAACTATCTGTTAATGTACAAGGGCTTATATAGGGTTAACATGGACAAGGAAACAGCACTTAAAATGGATCTTCTCAACTTAGTAAATTCCCTCCAAAACTGCCCTTTTTATGTATTAACACAAATGTGATCATAATTTTTCACACTAATAAAACAATGTTGCAAAATAAGAGACGTGTAAAATGACATTAAGATTGAACGTCTGGATTCTACAGCTGCATGCCAAATGTTTGTTTACATGCCTGAATATACTAATGCAAATATTATATAACCTTTGATGCCTTTGAGGTATCATAGCGTTGCGAAAAACAAACGTATAATGTTGAATTTTCAATACAGACATGCAGATCCAATTTACTTTAAGGTAAATGTTCATCGTACCCCCACAATTACTCGTAACAGTTTTGGCAGGCCATTGGAGTGACCAGGGGTCAAAATTCCGAAAACACTAATTTTCATTTTTCTCCATAAAATCCTTTATAATTTATCAACTTCTTTAAAAATTAGTCACGTTTGTTCCTTAGCACAAAGTCAGTGTGATTAGGTTGGTTTTAATCTCAGAGAGTCGATATGGAACATTTCATTTGACATTTAACGAAATTAAGATTTCGAAAACATGACCCCTTCTGTCTATATCAATATGCCAAAGTTCGAATTTTTGCACGAGATACCAGACAATCCCAAAATGAGTTCAAGAATGGCTTTTTCACACATGGACAGTGGGTGATCCAACACAGTTTTGCTGAAGTTATTCTATTGACAATTAAACGAAACCCAAATTAAATGATATTTGCACTACGAATCGGTGGTAAGTGAACAAACTTTCGGTATGCAGCTGTACAGACTTTTTCGAATTTAGCAAACACCAAACCGGTAATTCAATAATTTTCTTGTTTGGAGTGTAAAGAAACAGAGGTATTTCAAAATGTACTTAACCTAAAAAGCCTATCTTTAATTGTTTCATTTGTAAATTTGAGTAATTAAGATCGGGAACCACAAATTTGCCAAAAGGCTATTTTGTCAAAAACCGATATTAATTTAAAAGCAAAGTTTTAAAGACTAAATAATTTCAAAATTGATATAAATGTATATCTACGTTAAACCTTTAAGGTAGAGATCCGACTTAAATTGAAACATTAAAGCACCATATTTCAAAGTTTTAAAAACTTTGGTAGAGAAAGTATGATTATGCATCTGTCGACATTACCAAAGTATCTTCGACACTTGACAATCAGAATCACATTATTTCAATTCTAGTTAACTAAATTAGGTACAAGAAAAAAATTTTTGGCGTTAAAGAAATAGAGGAATGGCGTACTTAACTTAAAAAGGTTGACACTTTAATAGGTTTGATTGTCAATTTAGTTTTTACGATGTAAGTAAAGCTTGCAAAGGTTTGGATTTCAGATTCTAGCTGTATTTTGTAGACAATACAAGTTTGCATGTTCATCTAACTTTGCTTTTCTCTAATATAAATCTTTTTCATCAATAAAACTATGGCATATTAAAGATCAGTAGCGATCGGACAATATATAGAAAAACTAAGACATCATGTCAAATTATTGAAACTTTCGTGTAAAAACATGGATAAAAATCTAACGATACGTTTGATACTCAGCAATTCATAACTATTAAATTTAGAATTATCGCTATGATTTATGAAATATGCTTAGGTACAAATGAAAAAATATGTATGCTTAAAGCTCACCTCCACCCGTTCAGTAGGACAGCATTGGTCACATATGTTGCCGAGACAATTATGATTGATATATACAGGAACAGATAATTATGATTGATGTGCAGTGATGAAGTATAGACACCTTGTCTTTGCATGCTATTTTCAGTACGAATGCCCATGAGCTGATTTATATGTATCAAAGCTATGAAATGAGAGTTGAAAGCTTGCATTTTGAATTAAACTTTCACCAAATTTGTCAATTTGTGCAAATGAAGTCAAGTCGTCAAATGATCCGAAACTAGATGTTCTCCGAAATCAGTGTAAGAGCAAGGGTGGAGTTCAGCCTGATCACAGCCTGGGAATCATTAATGAGAACAGCCTTAAACTTAAGATAAGGAACAGCTGAAGAGTTAAGATCTGGAGGAGCCTTTGAGTTCAGATCGGGATCAGTCTTTTAGTTCAGATCGCAAACAGGCGTTACTTTAAGATTAGAAACAGCTGAATAGTTCAGATCGGACACAGCCTTTGAATTCAGATCGGAAACAACCTTAACTTTAAGATAAGAGCAGCTAAATAGTTCAGTTTGGTAAAAGTCTTAAATTCAAGATGAAGAACAGCTGAATAGTTTAGATTGGTAACAGTCTTTGAATTCAGATCGGGAACGACTTCGGATTCAGTTTGGCAACAGCGTTTACAGCAGAGTTTAGTTTGGAACAAATTTAGAACAGCTTAAGACTTCTGCCTAGAAGCAGTTCACAAAATATCTGCGATTTTGTTTATATAAACCTCGCTCAATGTTCCCTGGCAAGGCATAAGAAACGCAAGTTGCGTTCATTGGTACATTTGCAGCTGCATTGCAATGCAACATTTCCCTAACATGTTTGAGTCGTATGATGGTTGCAATTTTAGAGGACGCCACACTCAAACCAAAATCCTGGCGCCAGAGCAGCCTGGACTATCAACTGATAGAGACTTGCGGAAGTATATGTTTTATATCTTAATTTTCATTCAATTTCCCAGGGAATTCAGGGAGGTCTTGCTCATCTATGACGATGTATTGTAAATGCAGGAGTCGGAAGCCGGGGTACAGCAGCATCGATGCAAGATTGTTCTCTTTTCTATCCATCTAGTTGCAACTATCACACATTTCTGATTTCTTTGTTATGTCAACTGTAATACTTCAGCTTAACTAGCAGATTTCGTATAGGGTAGTTTTAGAAACTATTTGAAAAAGATTCTTTTAAATTCTGTCGACAATGTCACCTTGTAAAACTAAGTTTATTTTCGGTGTGAGTCCGTTTTCATTTTGAATTCGTATACATGTATAAGTCAATCCAGTAATACCAAGTACCTGAAGACTTAAAAAGAGAATTTTTTAGAACATTTTTTAAGGTTACAAACAAGTCGTAGTGTCTGGAACTTATTTCGTAATAAATCATATGAGTTTTCATGTTTACGTAAAGTTGTTAGTTAAGAAATGACGTATTTTATGTTTTTCCTTTGATGTTGCAAAATTTCTTAGTTCAAATTGTTTTAAAGTATTTTAAAGCTTATCATTAGTGCTGTAGTACAAGAACACATAATCTCATCACAGAGAGTAATATAAAGTGTATATTGAATAATTATATTTGTCGATCGTTTTAACACGTCTACTTTTGAATGATACATGAAAGTAAGGAGAAGTATCTTTATAGAAATAAGTGCATGAATTTGGGGGCGTCTGATCAATAAAAAAAAGTCTCGGATTTGTAAAATTTGTCAACCTTATGAAATTTGTCAAAAGTGGTCCCTTTATCACGCTGTCAGAGTGAAAGTTCGATTACACCTTTTTGTAGACGTAATGCAGGTGATGTATTTAGTTCCAAGCAATCTATTTTCATCACCGAATACATTCTATCATAGCATGCCATAACCTAAGACCCTGCAGCTTACATATAGGGTACAAGTAATACGCAGTTATAAGACAAATTTCCCTCAGGCTGTACGTATAACGCTAATACTAACACGAGGTTCTTTAACCTGTCAGTTGGAACTAATGTGATGACATAAAAACTAAATTATAACATCGAATCAATCAGAAAAACACAAGACGCGTCAAATTCACGTTGTCATATTTGAAGTTAATGATATTAAAGTGGTTTACGATTACAGATTTGGTTAGTGTAGCATGTAGCAAGGATGAGTATCATAATTGGATAAGTATGAACAGAAAATTATTGCAATCTTAACCAATATTATTGCACAAAATTTTCAAGACCACCAACGATTAAATGGCAAGTGGACGTTGACGACTTGAAAAACAATGGTTTATGCAAGTATGTCCGAGTTCGAATTACCCATCATCTTTTATACCCAAACCAATTAAGTTATGGCAGAACAATCAAATACTGCTATTCTGTCGCATCATTTTAATCTAATATTTATGTGAAAGTATAAATTGAAATACATACCTTTCGTATAGAATAAGGAAATTAAGAGCTATACAAACGATTAAGATGTACGACGAGCCACTCAATCATGATTTATTTAGAATAAATGTCAGAAATGAGGCATGTTGTCAGTGTAACCATAATAAGGACCACGTTTTTGCTTATAATGATGAACATCCCTAGGACGCTTAATATTCAAAGAAAAATATGTATAAATCTTTTTTAAAAAACCCAGAAACAGTGCCTCATATTTCAAAGCAATAGTTGCTCGGGTTAATCTTAAATCCTATTCAATTGTTATTCATTACAAATATCTTAATCATTGTGAAAATCAGATTGCTTCAAAAGGACATCTGGGTTGGGTTTTTTTTGTTTTTTTGTTTGTTTTTTTTTGGGGGGGGGGGGGGGGGGTGTTTTTTTCAAATGAGAAATGTTTATTCCAATAAATAATCAATACATTTTCAGAAAGACATAACATAATCAACAATACGACTAGATGGATTATATACTAATTCAACCAAATTATAGAGTCATATTAAAGTGGTAATGACCATGTTCATTTCCGGTAATTCAGTACTGTTTTGGGATGTGCAAGAGTATTTCAGAAACGATTTCGCTGTCCAATCCTGCACATAGTTCGCTGTCCGTCTCTTGATGTGCGATGTTGCCAGAATATCGTAACTATCTGTCGATGGAGTTTCTCTTTTAGATAAAGAGACTGTTCTTCAGAAAAATATATGTTTCAATTATTCTGTGAGAATAAATTAATATCTACTAGTATATCATCACCAACCCACTTTGTAAGAAAAGTTGGGGTAAAGGAATTTATACAATTTTTGTTCTAAACTTTTTATGTCAACGGGAAATTTAAAATATTAGTCATGAAAGTTGAGTCATGGTCGTAATGTTTGTATAGATTACATGTTCCGATCAAATTTTTAGTTTGTTCGTTCAATATTGACTTGATATTCAAAATTGTCTATAAATATATAAAAGAAATAGATGGACATTTTCCAATTGTCCTACTTACTTTATGCTATCGCGTTTGCAAAACAGAATACAACTTTACTATATTAAATTCTTTATCAGATCAAGCAATGAATTAATCTTGCAATTTGAGTAGGTGTGACAATAAATGTGAAACTTTATTTGAGAGATAAGATTTGCGTGAAATATTATCTCTGACATTCTTCAAACATGTGGACAACATCTGTGGTCTTGTTGGTGTTGCCGTTAGCAGGTAGGGAGTTAATACCAATCGAAGCCGGCACATATAGACATTTTTATAGTATAATTTTTCGATGCACTTTAAATATGCTACAGCGAACAGCGAACACTTATTTTCAAAGAAAAATGTGCACACGTACATGTGTGTCTGCGACATTGTGACATGGAACTTATCTATTTGGAGATGAGATAAGAGGTATGTAGGTAAGTGAGTGTATTGTTTAGATATGGTATTTCGACAAGGAATATGTTGTCGAAAAGGTAACTCGTTACCAATGGTATATCGAATACCAGACAATTAACAGCGATTGACCAGCGAAAATGAAAGTTGGTAAATAAGGACAGAGCTGAAACATTCACAGCTTTGTCAAGGAATAGGGATATCATAGGGACCTTAGCCGAAACAAGACCTTGTGGGGTGGGGAGAGGTGCTTGAGGGGGATTTTATCATTAATGTGATCTCACGAAGACAAAATAAATTGCTCTAGTTGCAAGACAGTGTTTTAATCATAGGATGCGGTTTCAAAACGAATGGAACCTGTTTTATAGACCTATTTAATCCATTTCCTAACTCAAATGATTAAAATATGTTCACATAAAGGTGTTTTATTGCTTGGTTCTTGTTTCATTCATCTAAGACTACGGATGATTGGTTGGGTAATGACATGATTTATCCATTGAAGAACATACATTTGGGATAAACTAAATATTTTTTTCTAAAGTGCTACCTCCCTTTTAATGCAGGCTCACGGCCGAACAAATAACGAAAAGAAAAGATATTTTGAGATTACGCGCAAAATGAAGTTTCGTGGTTATCAGGTCTAGATGAATATAGAGATTGAATTTTCTGCAATGAGACAATAAAAAGCGTTATCATTTTTCATTTATTGCTCTTGCAGTGTGCAAAAGTAAGCCCACATACCCTTCTTTCCGTATGCGACCCCTCCCTCCCGAACAAATAATACTTTTAAATTTTAATTAATACTCTGAATCCGCCACTGCCTATCAGCTTGTCTTAGCTTATTTTATGTATTGATGTTGCTTAAGTAATCACCCCATGAAATTGCTGTTTAGGATTGTATAGTAGGTTCTATTGAGACTAGTTGTTATAGTCAGACATTAACCGTGCTTATACATTTTCATAGTATCGTTCCCATTGCAAAATTCGAACAAAAACGAAGTTGATCACTTTTAAAAGGTTGTTTCTTCGCTGTGATGATTAATGTTCTGTTCTCTATTAATCAGTGTTCTCGGAGCCATGGGAGTTGAACTGTGTGGGGCTGGATAACGGCGTGTACCAATACACGTGCTTCACCTACACCGAGTGTGTGAACGGCAGCATGGGTCTGATCAGCTGTGCTCCTAATGAAGTCTTCAGTGTGAAGGACGGACTTTGCATTATGTCAGTATCAGCGCATGTCAACTAACGAGTCACTTCCGGATTTGTATAACTATTTTAGATCAAATGCAGTCTGTAAATGAAATAGGCTTGGAAATCAAGGATGAGGGGAGTGAAAAAGGTAGAACGTTTGGAATGAGCAGTTTCTTATAGATGTCCCCATTTTACACTTTGCTTTCTGTAATCAAAGTTACGCTTGTGCAAAAGTTTAAGATCGTAAATACTTATTTATTTCCAATATTTTTATACAACGCGACAAAATTGAGACATTTCTATGTGAAGTAGTTTCAATTGCATCATTGATTTCAGTATTTGATAACGTTGATGAATACTATGGAAAATTATGAATATTATGCCTTGGTATTGTATTTATATAAAGGCTTCCTTCTTGGGTAGATTATTTAGGCTACCTTCCTTGGTAGAATAGTATGGTTACCTTCTGAGTAAGCTATTTTAATCCCCTGCCATTGAAATTATATGATATTTTCTCTTTAAAATTGACTTTTCGTTTCTTTGCTTGAAGAGTGTAGTTCAGGTCAAAGCTGTTATTTTCACAAGACACACGATGGTTGAGCATACCCTTTTTATCAAGTAGTCTATTCTTAAATAAACAACGTTCACTTTCTTCAAATTTGCAGTCCCAAAGGTGACCAGTGGCCCTGCGCCAAGGTCAAGAACTGCAAACATCTGCCAACCAAGAGGTACGCCGATGAAGAGAGCGGATGCAAAACCTACTACACATGCCATGCGGGCTACTTCTACGGACACAGCTACTGTCCTGATGGTATTATAATTGGTACACAGGCCAAGTTTAGCGCAAATGCGTTGTGCAACGGAAGTAGATAAAACCAGTTTCACTAAAGTGTTTTTTTTCTATCTCCAACGAGCAACCCATTTACGTTAAATTTGTTCTGTGGTCTCCAAAGCATTAATTAGTGGTTTTCTTTGAGGTAGTCAGCCGTAAAGAATATGGCTGCATCAAATGAGCGAATAAACAATGTAACATAAATATTTGAAGTGTAAACTGAGGTCACTCGCCTATAACTTATTTGTGTACAACACCGTGATTTATTGATGTCTGGTGGTGTCATCGGGAACGTATGCTTTAAATTGACTATTAAGTCATCGGGAATTGGGAAGTTTGTTTTATACACCTAACTTATTCGTCCTTGTATATTATCTTCTTTTAAGAGATGTTTGTGAAAATAAGTTTTGAAGTTACTAAACCATTCGTAGTAATTTTCGTATAATAAATGACACTGGAGAATGAAAAAAGCAGCTGTAGTCAACTGGACAATTACTTGAGAAAGGGAAGATACATTTTCTTCTCTTGTCGGAGCAAACGCTTACAATATTCACTTGGTGGACTTTCGAAAATAGAATGTTTATCCAGAGATCTTTCTTTTTCCCTGGATTCTAGATCTGACATGTCCTTCAAAGACGAGTAATTTACATAAGCTTATATAAACGTTAAACAAGACTAATGTACTGCGTTTATAAGTAAATGATACGGTTCATCTAGATAACTTTCGCACTATCCAGAAAAAAAATCATTTTTTATATAATAAAATCATTCATATTTGCGAAATAATTATTTTTTTCAGAAATCTTGAAAATTTTGTGAGCAAAATGCTAAGTTTAGATTATAATTGTTCTATCAAAGAAGACCATGCGGCAGAAGTCACGTGCATTGCTTATATCGCTGTTATCAGTGCGTCCAGAGCGTATTTTCACACGGGATGGTTTACCTTCCAGTGTGATACGCGAGTATTTAGAGGTGTTTATTGCTCTTAAATGCCCATTAGTATATAATAAAATGCCTTATCTTCCAATCTGTCATCAGAGAAATCATCTCCTTCATACAGAAAAAAGTCCTTCGGCACGTTATGCGATATATTGCTTCACAAAATGCTTTTAGTGGTCCAATAGTGTTTTGAGATTTGTATGTGACTTATATTTGATATTGAGCAGAAAGGTCTGATTTCGAGGATTCAAGTTTGTGTAAATCGTCTCAATCGACGAAACTAGTGAGAGAGTCGTGATTTTTCCCTAACTTAAAGGTTTGCTCCAAAATAAGTTAAATATTCTATCGGTACATTTTATACGTGTTAATCTTTTTAAATATAAAAAAAAATTCTTCTTAATCTAATGGTAGAACATATAAGGAGAGTTCATTCCATTTTTTTTATTTACTTTGATTGCCCTACATTGATTAGATGATATATATCACTTTGATTTTCTTCACCATTGATTTGTAACGTTTAGAGCTGATTCTACATCTGGTTAAGAGGGCTGACTGAAGAAGACAGTGAAACCAATAGATACAAAACCAATAGTATTCCAAACTACACATATTCAAGACAGCTTCAACGAATCGGTTGAGACCATAATCATTAAATGGAACATTAGGATCACGTTTGAATATCCAAGAAAGATTGTCGATATATAAAATCTAATGCTCTATTTCCAGGAACCGTATTCGATGAGGAACGACAGTTTTGCAATTGGGAGGGGAACGTCAAAGCGCCCTGTGGATCGGCTACAACATAACTGTCATCGCCATGCCATTTCTCGGATGGATAATGACCAATATTAACACACATAAGATAGACAGAGATTCTTGCTCAACGTAGTATGTTATAATGATGTTATTCATCGGCGAAAGCTGAACATAAGTATTAATCTATTGAATAATTGTATAAAATTGTCTTGAATAAACATGCAGAAAAAATGTGTTATAACTTATGTATAGGAAGATCATAATAAAGTATTGTCGAATATAACGGTGATATTCAACTACAAATCTAAACAAGCAGATATAAATGGCAGAAATAGATTACTTGGTAAATTCTTTATTTAGTCATTTGAAACAGGCGCTTCATGTCAGGACGTTGCTCCTATCCTCCGGGCGCTACTACCCATGAGTACGGGTCCCTTTAGTTCCACACGGCGGATAGACATCGTATGGCCAGTCGCATATCTGAATATCCTCGTTGAATACTAGACCTGAGAGAGAAGAGGATTAAAGAACATTCGTTAAATCAAATCTTTGTCAATGACGAATTTCGTTAATGCATATGTAGTAAAGAGTAGTTATAAGACTAAGTCCTTATAACATATTCAGAACAACATGTTCTTTCGCTTAAATTGTCGCTCGTCTACCTCAGGTAGTGCTGTGTGTGAAAACTTGCATATGGTATAAAAATCGAAACGAATCTATTGGCCTGTGTGATAGATATGGATGCATCAAGATCTTTAACAGTCAGTTTGCAACAGGGATTTGTATTGCCTTGGTCAAACACTTGCTCAAAGACAGCTATCAACATATAGCTAAGAGCATGATGATAAAGTATTTCCCTAAAAGATAGAGCCATTGGCTCTGTAGCTCACCAGGATATTACGTATTACATAAAATATACATCAAAATAGATTTAATAATCTCTAAAGAAGACGTTCAAAAGTCATTTACTAGTAGTTAATCTTTCACTGTAGTTGCAGTCTCGAACATATCTAAATGGTTGTTAGGGTGTGACCTCTGTTGCCTTTATTGGAAACAAGGGTCACCGAATCTCTCCATAGGGTAAGGAGTCTATAAGTAATATTTCAGCTGTCTCGCCTTTTGTGTTCTTGAGAAGATGGAAGTAAGTTTAAAGGGCATATTCTATGTGGCCCTTTTCATAAGTGTAAGGAGTCTATGGACAACATTTCAGCTTTCTAGTCCCTGTAAACCTTTTGAGGGGCCACAGAATCACAAAATCTACAATGTATAATCCCCATTGCGCAGGGTACCTGTATACAAGATTTCAACTTTTTAGAATGAGTGGTTCATGAGAAGAAGTCGAAAATGCGAAAGTTTACTGAGGAAGAACGGACGGACTCCGGACGCCGGATGTCATGCTAAAGCCCATCGTGCCACTTGGACTGTTTTAGTTTTGTTAAACAGACAACGCCAACAGAAAAAAAGTGACAATTACCGATTAAACATAGCAATAGGGGCAATAGCACGTTTTTTAATAGATTTATTTCTTCGAATCTTCCCAAATAAAAAAACATCTCAATACTCAACCCGATCATCCACAATCAGAGAAGACATAATCAATTATTCTGATTTAAAACCCTTCGTTTGATTAAAAGATTCTTGCAAATGGAAACATATATTTTTGGTCTCGCGATTTCATTTGAATTTTCTTAAAACTTGCTACTACCCCTTTAAGTTCATCGGATGCGAATGGTTACAGTGAGTGAGAGTTTGTATGAAAAGGTCAACTTAACGTACAAACCTGTAGGACACCAGTTATGCCCGTAGAAGAAGCCGTTCTGACACGTATAGTAGGTACGACAGGTGTTCCCGTAGTCAGGGTAACGTCGGTCAGGAAGATTTGTACAGTTTATCACGTCATTGCACGGCCAGTGTTCAGAGCCTGGGTCGAAACTAAAGGGAAGAGAGGTGACGATATGATTAATGTTATTGCAATTGATTCTCTTTTTTTTTGGGGGGGGGGGGGGGGGGGGGGGGGGGGGGTGTTTTTTAATTGCGTTACAGGTAATTTGAAACTGATTCTGTAAACGATAAGTGACATCATGCAATATCGATGGATATCACTCGTTTATTTTTGCATCACAGGTGCTGCAATAGTTATGATAAAGGGTCAGAAAAGGCATTTAATGGGAGGAGATCAGTAGGGAGCCGCATCTGTCTACTGATTGGTCAAACATCACTAATGCAGTCTGCTCGTAGTCTGTTGCTGTTTGTCTGCAAGGAACGAAGAATGCCCTCGGGTGACTCGACTCTAATGAGGGACGTTTACGCTGGTAGAGGGAATAAAATACCGCTCCTCAGTATAACATCCGTTGGAACCCCATTCTCTATTCTTGGTTTCTCAAGTGGCACTCGTATCTGACTGGCTTACTATTGGCATCATGTGACAACACACTACTCCTAAACCCGTGGGTATCCTGTGGGTGGCGTTCACTAATGCCTACATGGAAGAATGCCTACAGTCTTATCAAAACATCTTCATGCACCAGTGGCTCTTAGTTTAACAACCTTCACCCTATTAGCTAAGTGGAATGTTCCACATTGTAATCGATAGTTCATGCTTATTAAGATGACTTGAAAACGTTTAAGATTGTACTTAGATTTAGATTAAAAGGATTGTTTGAATTCATTAGAGCAATTCTCTCTCAATAGCATGAGTAAGTGATATATCTATCATGTACATTGCTGTCATAACACTTGCTGTTGTCTCTTACTTTCTTAATCAATTTGTCAGCTAATGCTTTATTATCGTCAATAATCCAAACTAATTGGAACAGTTCACTTCTGTGCAGGTAAGCGTGTCGCTGTCACAACAATCACTGTAGGCATTCTTCCTTGTAGGCGTTTTTCCCTGTAGGCATTATTAACCCTAACCATGCTGTGCCTTCATCAAGTGATAACCGTCGTTAATGGTTTGCACATCTGGAGCCAATTCATTAAAAAAAATTAATTACATCATTCTTCACAACGCGATCATATTGATATTCACAATAATAAAAGTTTCCGCTTCACGTCAATTCTCAAAAGTTATCATTCAAAACACGTTAAATATTTCCGTACGCACAAGAATATGCTTTCGGAAAACTTAACTATATATGTGCATATGCACTATGCACTTTGTATCATCTATTTGAAAAAAAGAAATTCGCCTTATCTAGCGACTGCATCAGATCATAGGCCAACAAATACGTGATCAATGTTTTGGCTGCTTTCATTGGCTGATATTGGAATGTAGTTTCTGTTTGAATATGTTGTCGCTACTTGAACCTGCTGGAGTCAATGAGAGTTCGTATTAGAACAGAGGTTGCATAGGAGTTAATGACAGTACTACCTCTGTTGGGAGAGAATGCTTCGCGTGTGGAATTAATTAAAACTTACTCTGATATCACTTATTCAAATAATACAAGTATCGCTTGGTTTCTACCTCAGACGTCACTTAGCTTCTACCTCAGACGAATCGGATTTTAATGATACATAGAGGATATTCATAAAAATGTAATTATACGGGACTGAGTTTAGTATTTTATTTATTACTCGCTGAATTATATCAAAGAAAAATCATACAGATCGCCATCCTCCACGCAGGCGGTCTGCGCACCTCGGACTTCCGCCTTCGTAGTGCTTGTAAACAGGCTTGACATGCGCATACCCCTGTATGGAGGATGACAGATCGCCAGGATAGCCATTGTCGTTGCCTCGCTAACATTGTGACGTCATGTGACGTCAATCAACACGTGATGTTATTACACAATGTGTAATAACTTTGTTTATTATATTTCGAATGGTGAAATATGCCATTTATCGGTGAAAATAAAACCCGTATTTTCACTGAGTGAAATAAAAATGGTATTCTACTCAGTGAAATGATGCAACAATCATATGGCGTCGTCTGTGACGTCATGAAACAATTGAATGACGTCATGCAACAGCCGCGCTAGCGAAGCGTCTTAGCTTCTCAATTCATATAGTTAGGGTCATTTACGAGGTTTTGGGAAACATAATAAATAGAACATTTGACATTTCTCGTCGAATACCATGGATATCTAATCTCGTGAAATATAATAAATTTACTTACGTGACGCAAGTCTCTTGCTTAGGGTCGAACACTTGAGAATTACCACAGCGTATTTCGACAGCAACCCCTCCCTGACACATAATGTAGAAGAAGCAGCTGTATTCGAACACGCCGTCTGGGCGACCAGCACACTGGAGGCCCGACACCACTGGAGCAACGACGACAGGAAGTGGTTGATGGTTCACTTGTAGATATAACTCATAACCCGTCATCGCAAGGGAAATGTAGGTAAAACGTAGGTATGAAACCCCACACCTTCCGTACAGTTATAATAAGAATGGATATCTATATTGCGCAAGTTATCCACACACGAATGCAATGCTGGTGCTCGGTTGTGGAGATTTTATAGTCAATTTTTGCTTTTACTGTAGTGCCATTAGAGGGTTGATAGAGGGTATGGCTTTTTGTACCTACGTTTAACCTACAGTTTGTTACGATAACTGCTCCCAACCTCTACACAGTGGAAAAAGGTGTTGTTTTTTGTACCTACGTTTACCTGCTTTACGATAACGGGCTATGATAAAACGAAGGTATAAAAATCCATTATCTCTACACAGAAGATATTGTTTGTATGGATTTTTTTCCTATGCTTTAGCAACATTATATTGTTATAATTACTACACAAAGTCTATAAGTACATTTAGAGGACGTTTGCGTTCATGCCTATTTATCACCAACATTCTATCTACAATAACGGTTTCAGAGAAAACGAAGGTATAAAACCCTACACCCTCTATATAGTAGATAACGGGTGTTCTGTTTGTTTCTTTGTATCATTTATCTCAAGCAATAGTTCGTTAAACATTCCATTTACAAAAGATCTTGGAGCGAATGCGAAATTTGACTCTAAAGGTCACAGGTATGTGCGTGATTATGTACCATAAGCTTAGATATATAAATTTAACACTTTATAATTTATATTTTCATTGGCATGCACAGAACTAATCGAATCTTAAAGTAAGTATTAATCGCTTTAGAGAGTCATATTATATTGGATTCGAAACAGTCAAATAAAACACCGAAGAAAGGACATGCGGCAGTGATAACAAGTTTCAAATGGATAACACACGAATCAACAATAACTGAACACGAGAAAAAAGTATAAATCACCTGAAACACTGGCTATAAGCGCAAGTCCAACGAGTACTGCTGAATACATTTCGACAGTTTGCATGACCCGCTGATATTCCACTGCACGCTATTACATCTAACAACTGTTACTCTCCAGTCTTATCTCAAATGTTTTTTTAAGTCTTTGTAAAAATGCTATAACCACATAGTCTTAGTAAATATTCACCAAATAATCATGCGTGTACTAAATGAGTTTGTTTTCTTGGTGAATGTTAGTTTGCCACTTGAAAGTGTAGTTCTCGTATTATATGATTAAGTTACGATGGTGGTTTAATCTGATCACTTAGGAATTATCGGCACTTCGTCTCCCATTGTAATGACATACACTTTACAAACAGAAGTGGTGTTGATTACGACTACTAAGGTATGTTAACTAAAAGAGCCACTCCGTGAGTTGTTGGAGTCATATATGCCAATCTTAATCAATGGTGTAATTTGATCGCGAAGTACCAGCTGTTACCAAAAAGACACATTTAAAAGCTTATTGGTCTTTTACAGTGACAATATGAAGGTAGAAAGTCGCAATAATGATCGAAACCGGACAGGGGCGCGCGTCAAATAGTCAAACGTAATTTTGGCGAGTTATCTAAAACAGCCAGGAGGGCAGTTAGGAGTTGATAGTGTTTGTAAGGTTATATAACGTGTATCCATGTATATTGGACGTGATATCTACACCTTTGTGCATTTATAAGGATGTTTTTAGATCTTCATATCTTCATATACGTCTTATGATTTTATATCACCACATATGACATTTAGGCTCGTATCAAAGGTAAATAAAATGTTATGAAAATCACGGAGTGGCTCTTTTACGAAGGAAGGCTTGTCCCTTTCCGGCAAGAAGACATAGGCCTACACCAAAACGTCGCTGAATATCTGCCATAACTCTCATGTAGAGTATTTGAAGCCACCAACCCTTGAATGTTATCTATTATTGTGAAAGAGAAAACAGAAAAGCGAACTCAGACTGATTCAGTGTACAGTGAAGTAGATACGAAATATTTCATAATTTTTTCAATTAATAATATTGGCAAGGTTTATGTATTTGATTGCATATGCAAAAAAAGCTGATATTTCTGCCAGATCATACGTGGCATATGTCCTAAAAAATGCCTTTTATGTTATGTAACGCCTTACATTTATTTAAGATATTACGATATCTATCGTTATCAAGGAAATAGAATGTTGGAGCTTGCTTCCGTCAATAGGCACAGAATATTCACTTAATGGTGATATATACGTTATAATGTATTGTTATCCTGTGTCCGGATCAACCCGTCGGTGATGCTTAATCATATTTCACGCTGTGTTAAAACTGCGATTATGTTGAAACAGTCTCCACATTTTGTTATAGAAATTGGGATGTCATTAAAACCAACATGTTTTAAATGTTACCAATAACTCCCCATAGTTTTATTATTTTCAAATCAAGGTCTTCATTTTTTTTTTTATGAAAATACGTCCGTTGAGTACTAACAAGAAACCGCGTTTTCCTATATATCTATGAACACTATCTTTTTCACAAACTTCAAAAATTCTTTTCATCGCAAACAGTTGAAGAGTCGCCATGACAAGTCTATAAAGCGTGCGTAAAATATCTTCAGAATTCTGATTCTCTTCTCCGTTAAAATGGTTAAACCCATATCAGTTCACCTCGGTTACAATGTATGTTGAAAGAGGTCTGGGCGACATATGCTTACCGGCAACAGCTACAATTTTTTGACAGAATTTAATTTCTTTATGCAAGCTAGCTGATGCAATTGTTGATGTAGCTGTTCTTTTAAAAAGAAGCAGTAAACTGTGAAATGATTTGAAGCTCTTCAACCTCTGTTACAAGAAAGCATTACTTCTTTGAAGGGCATTTAGAGGTTGTTGAGATGAAATAGAGAACATGTTCTATGGATTTACAACTTCTTTATTACAGGATTGCTGCTATAAAGCTATAAAGAAGTTGTAAATCCATGGAATTTGTTCTCTATTAAAGTAAGCATTATACTTTATTTATAGATAAAGCCTTAATTTCAATGGAAACAGGCCAAATGGACAGTTTGAACTGTCACTGGTTTGCATACAGAGTTCAATAATGCTAGTCCAGAAGATTCTGCAGTGTTTCTAGGATGGAAATAACAATGAAGCCCCTGTGGAGAAGGGAATGGAGGATTCTGCTTCTCTTGGTATCTAACATTTCGTTTTGTCGTCTGCCCTACACTGTTCAGTGTACACAGTTGATAAAGCTAATGCACCCAGGGAACCAGGATCGGAATAGATTCTCATTGAGGGGAATTTTGAAGTTATTTAACTCTTGATATGACAACAGGTTCCCTAATTTTATCTAATCATACAACAAATTTAAGAGATTTCACAAACTTATTACATTTAAATTAAAATAGCTAAATGCATAGCAGCTAAATAGGATGCAATCAATCTGCCATTCTCTTTCACTGATGTAGTAGCTAAAGTGTTAAAACTTCATATCACGATACTTTCTTTAATTCTATTTACGTTAGAATTAAAATAGCTAAATGCATACTTGCTAATTAAGACGCATCCAACTAACCATTCTATGACACAAGTAGCTCAAGAATACTTCTCACAAGATATTAAGCAAAACAGATAACTTCCAATAAAATATCTTTATCATTCTAGGTAATCATAGATCAAGAGATACTGTAGACAGGGAAATATGTTGGCTTAACTAAGAGCATCTATCACATTGCATAGAAACAATCATCCCCATAAAACATGCAAATTTGCAAATTAAACATTCAAATGTTTCGAACTTTACATGTTGCTTAATTTTTTGTGAGGAGTATATTATACCTACATTAACTTCAGAGAATGCTAATCGGTTTGAAATATAAATCTTACTCTATTACCTTGACTACACTTATAAGCCATGCGTAGTGTAATAATCAAAGATGTTGACAAATTGAGAACCCACCTTGCCTTTGATAGAAGGGAGGCAACTCCGTAACAAAATCTATCATTCCTTGTTTTGATTTAATTTATTAACGTTACATGTGCATCATAACATATTTGGGATCACACTATCTGCAACAGTATGATTTCTTATACTGTCTTGGGTCAAGTGCCTTTTTTTCCTGCCATTGCAGATTAAGTCATTGTTTCTTCAAAAGGAAAAGAAAAACTAAGTTTGCAGACAGACAGACGGACAATGTCATAAGCCCACCAGGCCTGATGAGCTAAATATTGGATTAATTCGTGTGGCATTCAATAGGTATACAAATCTAAACGTGTTAAAACTCATTCATGGCTTTGGTATTCTATTTAGTCTTTTTTATTGCATCGGATATGGAAAAGCATCTTCCTGATGAAGTGCTGCAGGTTGTCCATCCTACCCATTGCTTACAACTGAAACGTTCCCTGTAATAAGGCACTTTTTGCTTTCTAATATGTTGCTTTCACAGGACATAGTTGAGAAACAAATGAATGTCACAAACTATTTTAAGGCAAAAATAAGCACAGCAGAGTCTGTTGTATAGCCTTTATGCAACACTAATTATTTGAAAAACATTTGTAGTAAAACATCAGTTTAAGAATCACATTCAAAAGAAGGCTGTTTTACATTTTGGACAGTTAAAGATTTACACATAGGTTAACAATATCAAACTTGTTCATCTGTTTTTGGTAAACATTATAGAAAAATTTGCAACCTGGAGGTCTAACTATATGGTACATTAACACCCCCATAGGCAACTTTCATTCATACCAAATTCGAAGTTTGAAAGTCATAGATTTCGAATAATGACCTAGATAGATGCACATCGACTCCGCGGTGGAAAAATTTACACCAAATTTGTAGTTTCCAAGTCACATTGTTTTTGAGTTATGATGAAAAAACTATGACATACGAAAATTTAGAGCGCTACATACCCTCTACTAAGTCTAGCAGGGGTATGATGATATAATGTATTGCACAGGTAATACATGATCGAATTAAAAATACCATTTTCTTTCAATTTCTACGAGAACTCGAGTGCCACAGACTATACATTCATTTCTAGCTCTGGTAAATATAACAAAAATGCATTTAAATGACAAATGTTTTAATGATTTACTTCAACACATGAAGTCGCATGATTTACTTGTGTCTGACAAGCATATATATACAAAGTGATTTGTAAGACAAATGAAATGTTAAAAATATGCAATAATGCAAATGGGTCAAAGAGCCCAGAGACGCAATCTTTTGCCCATATTGGTATGATTTGAGTCCTTCAATGTTACACAACTTATAGACTTGGTCCAATTTTGGATGATGATTTTCAGCGCCGCTTCTGGAAGACATTCCCTCTCCCTCCAGCCCTTCCTCTCCCTCTTGCAGCTGGAAAAATACAAGAGCAGATTTCAAAATTAGATAAACTATTATTGCTTATGGATGGGTTATTTTCATAAATAATTAATATCCTTCCAGGAACTACCATTGTAAATAAATTTGTGAATAAGTATCAAACCTGTGAACCTTTTTGCCATTGGGAATAAAAATAACTAAATATATACTTTTAATTACTTTTACAGTCGTATATCTGCCAATGAATTAATTATGCAATCTGAACACTTTTGAAGTGAAAGCTAGCCTACTGTACTTGTTACATCACACTGACGAAGTACTGAAATATCATTTGTTCGGCAACATGACTTTAATTAAATATTGCCTCAAACATTTTTCAATGCATCATCTTCCAAAGAAATAGTTTAGGCTAATTAATTACTATTTTGTTGCAACAATTAACTTTGTTTACATCAACCACTTTGTTTAGACAGTGACGTTCTAATCTCATATCACCCATGAAGCCAAACAAAAGCTGAGGAGTAACCTCTCATTCTACCTGACTTTTGGAAAGTGAATTATGACGTTATTAAAGATATTATTTACAGAGATTTTGTATTTATACCTTGTGCACGAAGAATGGCCGATTTTCCTCTTCCAGCGCCACCACCTTTGCCCTGGACTCGCTTGAACATGGGGGCATTTTTTAACATGTCCGGAAGAATGAGAAATCTTATTTTGCTTCCACGGATGTAAACGTTTTCAAGCTGTGCAACACGACCGTCTCTGTATGTCACAGTGATATTTGCCATTTGGCAATTCATATTGTCCTCTGCTTCGACCAATTTTCCTCTGTATACTTCACCCATGGTCGTTTCACATGTCACTATGTGACCTTCTGCCTCATGCAAAACCTTAATCGGCACACCAATAGACATGGTGACAGTCCGTCTTCAGCTTTGAGCTATTTTCAAAGTATTTTGGGCTGATTTCAGCTCCTGATTCAGTGGATTGAAAACAAAGAGTAACAGCGACTCACATTGGAGAATAATGGCGGCGCGCGTACCGGCTACGATTTGAAAACTTCCGGTTTGGAATTACCTCCCTTTGTCAGTGTTCACCAAATCTAATATATTTTTCAAACAACGCGGGTTCGAATCCTTGCAAGGCTGTTCGTGATTATTAGTTTTCAAATGTTATTTTTGAATTTTGGATTTTAAAGATGGTTTTAAAAAATCTTACCAATGTAATATTTTATGGTGTTAGAACGTTGGTTTTATTGAATAAAAACCTGAAAATCAATAGAACGTATTAATCATTGAAACATTCGAAACATTCAGTGAATCTAACATTTCTAGCAAGCTATTTTGGTAAAAGACAAGGTAAAGGTTTCTTAATAAGGAGATATTACCGTGTGGCACACAATAATAACTAATTAAGACCAGAATTAAATTGATTAGTTCATTTAATAGTTAACTTTCAATGCGACTTTGCTTAGCTGAGTAAACTTAGCTTGATTACGTTCTCTCTAGTCGTTTAGCTAGACTTTGCTTCGCTATTTTCTATTCTATTCAATTCTTACGAAATTGAAAAAAACTATTCATAAAAAAACCCAAGGTTTTGATGGGCTTTGAAAAAGGAAGACGTAAGAAAAGCATGGTTTCCGTGATCTATTAACCTCTAGAAACCAACAGTAAGCTACACATATTTGCATGTATTTGAAAATCAATTAACACCCCCCCCCCCCCCCCCCCCCCCCCTTCTTTGACAATTTCTGAATCCGAACCCCCCCTTTCAAAAATCCTGGATCCGCCACTATTATATATAAATATGCAACTTTAGTTAGTTAGATTAATGATATTCTGGCTCTATCTAAACCACATACAAAATTAATGAAACTTTCTCTGTGACACTTTAACCGACATTTATTAGTAGACGCGCTTTGCATATTTTTCCCGCTTACAGAAATCTGATGTAAGTGCGCATTATGTCCCACCGGTTACAGAGGACAGAAAACGTGGGGAGAAATGAGAGCAGCAGCTCCCTGGAGAGAGGATAACCATACAGATTCATTCATGAAGTACTTCGTTCTGTAATTAAACTGTTAATGCGTGTTGGGGGACGTCGATTACATGGATTTATTAATGTCATGAAATGCTTGATTTGATTTGAACTTTTGCACGTATGAAAGATTTAAAAAAAATATATAATGGACAAAAGGCCTACTAATTGTTTCTTTTACTGACAAAATTATGAATATACTAAAGTGAGTGTCAAATTATAAGATTTATAAATGTTTTTGTAAATAATATTACTATTCTATATGTTGCCTTTCTATGATATTTTCTGTAGCTTAGTTATCAAGTTATTCGAGTTGGGTGTAATGAGATTGGATACGTACATGTGTGCATGCGCAGAATGAGACTAAGTATTTTATGAGTGCTCCAACCAGTACCGTGGTTAACAGGTACGTCGTAATAATTTATTGTTTTCATTTCAAATGGAATGAAACAAGATTTTATCTCAGTCCTGTTATTCTTCATGGCAATCTTTGTGCATTTAAAAAATCAGAATAAAAGAAGAAGATCATACTTTTTAAGAAGAAAGAATATTCTTCAATACGTGAAATATTCATATACAGACGAATCTTTTGACTTATAATCGTGTCATGCCTATGTGACTGGACTTTGGTATTATTCAGGGTGGTCCGCCACTGCATATAATTACATAATAAGTTTCCAGGGATCTTTAAATTACGATTTTTCTTATTTCTTTGAACATATTTACGAAAACATTTTTGTTTGTTATTGAATTGATTGAAAATTCATGCACTTATTTCAGGGGTTTAAATAGGCATCAAACATGTCACTGATAGTTATTTCAATGTTTCCCAAATAACAAAGCATCCACAGTAGCTCAGAAAACTCCACAAGGAAAAATTTAAAGTTGAATAAGCCATGATGGCATTGTTTGATATGATGTTTTGGGAGCCTGATAGTTATCGGGATATTGTAGGAGTTTCGCGATGTTCTTATGTAGGAGGATGGCCTGCAAGTTTCAGGTGAGACACCTGGGAATATCGAACTATACAAGTTAAATAATAAATCATGTAATTTTTGCATTTTTTCCATTACACCAATCAATTACGTATGTTATAGTAATACTAAAATGATTTTACAGTGACCTATGACCTGCCAGTCTGTAAACTGATTATTGTGGCGCCACCTGTTGTTCAAATCACCTGGACATAAAACCAATCCAGCCCCTGATCCAAGGGGGTTGATGTTCTGTGGGTTCAAACCTCACTCTTGAAAAAATAAACCATTTGTTACAACTCTCCATTCCCCATGTACATTTGTGAATGTCACAAACTCGCTACCAATTTTCACAATCTACAGAAGACTGTATGGTATTTTATTACCGTAACTTCTAGTTATCCTTTTTACCCTCCAAACTTCTTGGACTATCAAGTAAGGGTGCAGCACACCAAAGAGCTGGCACAGAGAAGGTGACAAATGGCAGGTTAATTTAGCCAGATATGGAGATTGGTGTGTGTTTTGCCCTACACTGGACATTGTATTTTGGAGAGGAATAAATAAAAGAGTGAAATGGTCACATCTGCAGTATATTGCTTTTGGTTTGGCGTACAGTGCACCAAAGTGAAATTTTGGTTTATGCCATAGTTTATGTAAGCAACATAATTGAATCCTATTTAGTTTTCAGTAATTTTCAGTTTTTCATCTTCAGGCTAAAATTTCAAGGATATTGTTGTGATTATAGTCGGCTGTATTGCTGACAGACGGATTTTTATGTATAAAATTGGCCCTAATGCCAATAGTTCATGTGTAAAACTTAAATATTACAGATATGCACTACTTGTAAAGCATATTGACAAGTGCAGTTAAAATCCAATTAACAATTATAATGTTTTCTTAACTTAAATATGTAGTACAACACAAGAGCTAACTTAAATAACAAATCAATAGTTTCAGTATACAGAAGCATGCAAAATTCAATTTGGGAAGGTTGATTATAGAAAAATCAAGGCAGATATTTGGTTCAGATCTCTGAATATTTAGGACAAATTAGTAATACATGATACTCATCTTCCTGAGAAAGAGCACCCTATAGACATTGGGTGTTTATTGTGTTTAAGATTTGCCAAAATCGTGCTGTGAAGTTGAAGTTGTGAGCCTTACATGTCAGCGTTTAGTGAGCACACGTCTGAGTTGTGCTGACCGTGCTGACTTAATTTCGGAAAGATATAGTTCTGAACTGATTCAATATCTTAAATCTGAATAGAAATTTACACAGGTTCTTGCCCCTGTATTTCAACTCTTTATATTGTTACCATACTAATGTGATGTGATGTGAGTTGGTGTTTAACGCCGCTTTCAAGATTATTTCACTTATATCGCGGTTGCTAGTATTATTGCAGGGAGAAAGCCCGCAACACCATTGTGGCTATGCATTGCGGTGAAACCTGCGAGCATCGGCTGGAACTAGCGAACCATGGGTGGTACTGCGCTGAATTTCAGTGTAGCATTGCACCCAAACCTGACTGCGTGTAGAACAGTTCTCTGCTGCAGACAAAGTTGCCGAGCCCCTGGCGGGATTCGAACCACGGACTTTCTGATCCGAAGCCAAACGCGCTAACCACTGCGCTATCCCGCCCCCTGTTACCATACTAAACAGATTAACATTTGAATTAGTATTTCCAGCAACATTCAATGACATATAAATGACACAAACTGACATGAATTGCATGAGACGACAGAGATAAGCAAAACAACAAACCTTTGTTACAAAATCATTTATTGTGTTCAGGAAAGGCAAGAGAAAATGTCTATACATTGTCATTATGTATAAACACATTAGAATTTTGCATGATAAAACTCCAAAATATCTAAAATGTAAATGTTTGTCCTCTATTTTCTAAAATACCTGAGGATGAAGTTTTATTATTAATGACAGGCGCACAATAAGTATTAAAACATGCTTTATAAGGGGTTAAAAATCTCTTCGTCCCAGATCACTGACTGATAAAATTTTACCTTTGACTTACTTGAAAGAATAGAAGTAAAGCTATGGTGGGGGTTACAACCAACCTTAGATCTAAGATGGATGTTCAACCACAGGGAATCAATGATAACAATGTAGGCTGAAGTATCCATCTTGTTCTTCCTCTACTTACTTTAAAGAATGGCCAAAAAGTAAATGACTTGCCTCTTTTTTTAAAACTAATAACTACAAAAATGACTTGATTTTCTGACAAAGTTCTATGACTTAATGCAAATACAACCCCGCTGTAAGTCCATGACTAAATGACTCTTGATAAATTTTTAAACCCCTGTTAAAAGACATATTAAATTGATAACACATAATACCAGACTAAAACATTTTTTTCACAAACACAAGGTTAAAACATCCCAATATTCTCCAGGGTAAATGTTTGTTGCTTAGGAATGTTCTGCTGACCGGAGCTGTGGTCTGTTTTCTTCATGGCTATTGACTTTTACTATCTGTCACATAATTGTGTAATTTACAAGAGGCTTAAACCCTGTATTTTCAATGTATTGCCGCTGGAGTTAAATGTTTGTTTAAACATTGTGAGGGGATTGGCGCTGTTTGTATAAATAGAGTAAACATTATTGGCAGAGAGTGCAGCAATTTGTTGAATACAGGGATAAAACTGCAGTTACAATTTTTCCTTGAAGTATTGAAAAAGGAGACTTTACAGCCAATTTATGATCCTCTTCTTAACTAACCAGTGAGCAAGAGAGCGTGGAATTTTTAAGAAACCCCCCAACTGTGTTGCAGTTGTCCATAGTAGCGATGTCTAGATACATTACCTCACAATATGATATAGGTTAGAGAAGATAAATCAGGATTAAAACAGTTTGGTTCTTAAAATACAATAAATATGAAAGGACGTGGGCATGTTAAAGCTGTGCACAAAATAATCCATATCAGTGTATACATAAGTAATTAAAGCTTAATTTTGTCCCATTACCCCCATTTTGGTAAATTTTCCAACTATTTGGCATTTGAAATACAACAACCAGATAGCTATTTATCATTCAATGCCAAATCATGCAAGATATTTTTATGATAACAAGGCTACATGCACAAAAAGTGTACATTTTATTTATTTTAAGAAATGATATTGTTCTCGAGGCATAAGCAATGCAATGATAAAACAAGTCTACCTGGCGGTCAGTGCAATGGCGCAGGTAAATTGATACCAAGAGGATAGATGACTTGAAGTGGTTAACAGTTTCATAATTATTAAAATGTATTCTTCAACAACATGTTAACAGTGAGATCTTAACTGTAATATGATCAACATATTTTCAACGTTTTAAAACATTTGAAGTACCATTTTCATGGAGTTGACAGATATATGTGTTAAATCAATTCTCACAAATGTACCATTGTTGTGTATGAACCATAGATTGTATTCGATGAAGTGGTAGAAAGCCCCCCCCCCAAAAAATTTTACAAGCTGAAAATTGAAAATTATTGTTGTGGGGTGGGGGGAGGGTTTGCAGGGAGGAAACATTGTAGGAGCATACTTTTTTATATCATACAAAGACATTATTTTGTTGCTGAATAAAGGATTAGTGGCATCTCTAAATATTGACTGATATAATGCTATGATACAACTTGGTTATAGTATCAAACAGTAAAATCAGGGGACTGACTAGAACAGGGTAATAACAGTCACTATAAGGGCTACAATGTCCTCCTCACTGGACAAATATTTCTTTAACAAAACAAAACATGCTGCAAACAAACAACAACCAAAGTGACTACAACACTTTTTTCTATGCACTTACATCTATTTCCTTTTTAGTCTAAATCTAGAGAACGTCATGCAATGAAAAGAAATCTTGAAGTTTCTCTTTAAAAAAAGTTCACATTAAACTGATTTCTACTTTTTAATTGTCACTAAATATCGACATGGCCACTAAAAAGACCATATTGCTTTTAAACTGATGATTCCCCCCTCTATAGTTCCTTAGCCAAAGATTCATCATGGAGTTATAAACTGAGGAAATTGTATCGCTCTTTGAAAATACCTATGTTTTATAACAACATATTAAAGTTCATAACACCATCATACATACAACGTAAGTTTCATAGAAGTCTCTACATTAAGTCTAGGCGAATTTTGTCAGACAAAGTTTCATCAAAATGGATCTATCATCTCAGGAATCCTTAAACTAAACTTGAGATTGTATTAACAGATAAATACTGGTATGTCACAGGCACTGATTTCAATCTTAATCCTTAAGTCACAATGATCATCTATATTTAACTTGAAAGCATAAGAGCACAACCTTAAATATGAATATAAGAATAACAAGTATATTCATTATCAAAGATATCAACAAAGGATGACGGCCCGCCATCTTGATTTCAAGATTGTCACTGTGAATCCTCCATTTATGTCTTCCATAAATAGCTTCTAGTGATGTGAGTAAGGCCCATCAGATAGCCTGTAAACCTAGAAATTTTGTTAAAGTTTTCCTTAATTCTGCCATTTAAATTCACAAACTTATACTTTTGGATGCCTAGTTTTCAAGATCATATCGTCCTGGATATAGATGCTTATAAGGATATTCAAGGTGTGCTCATGTGGTGGTATCAGATGAAACTGACATATCGTAGAATCAGCTGGCATATCATAGAATCAGCTGGCATATCATAGAATCAGCTGCAAGATGGCTGGATTTCTTTGTGGATCACATGTCTCTTGTTTGGACCCGATTGTCGCATCTTCGATGAAAGTAGTTCTGACTTATTCTGCCCGCTGGTACTTCCTCGTACACGTGACACCTTTGGCTGTCAGCGTCTGCAATCAGATGAAATACACCGTGAGATAAATGCATGTACATATTACTTTGTATCATCACCCATTCTTTTAAAATCAGCTATGAAATCTATGGTCATGAATAGAGGCATTGAAAAAACTGTCGATGAATGGCTTCACTTCTCATTCTTGTTTTATTTTCCTGAGTTTGCTTTCTCGTCTATCTAGTTGTCAAATCTAAATTAAACAAATGTTACTTTCAGTAACATGTTTCAACTGGGTTATGATGTAATCATGATTTTGGGTTAACCTCGAACAAGAAAAGACCTTCTAAGCCACCAAACTATCATTTATCCTATATATAGTCAATTAGAGGGTATTTTGGTTTGGAAAATGTGGATAGTTACAGAAGATTTCAATACGCTATTTATGGTGTTAAACTTCTCCCTGCTGCAAGTGGCTATAGCGGCTGTGGCATTAATTATCAATTGGCACAAACTGCTTTCTGTCAACTAGATTCAAAATAATATTTTTATGTTCAAATCTGTTGTACCAAAAATTCAAATTAGACATCAATTCTACGCCTTAATGTGCTCTCTTAATTTCATTCTAATATATATATCAATTACAAACGTAGACTATATTCAATTCACAATTTAAGCACTTAACACTGCCAATAAATTCACTATTGATGTCCATTACCAATGTATGATTGTATCAATCAATTTGTTACAGCCAATAAGTTTTCAACTTTTTTTCTTTGCTTTGAGTGTATTACATAAAACTTCATAGTTTACGCCCATGTGTGCAAGTTATAATATAATGCAAAGATAATGGTCTGTTTATGAATCAATACTTGGACCGGCCACCTGTGACACAAACGTTTTACATTTGAAAGTCATGTTACGGCATATTAAAGAGCCACTCCGTGAGTTGTTCGAGTCATATATGTAGGACTCAGATCTGTGGCGGGTCTCTAATCTATGGCGGATCTCCTTATCTGTTGCGCGTTTGATTGTTAGACTGTTTCATGACGTCATGCTAAGTGACGTCATTGTGCGATGACGTCATAATAGCTAACTGTTCCCGTCGTAAGGCCCAATTGCGTCGCTAACGAAATAATTAGGGAAGACACACAGAGATATTGCAAACGGATAACGACCAAATAAGACGGGTCCATAACCCAATTACGAAAATACATTAAACAATACCTTACATGTAAATAAGACATTTACGGCTTTATGCCATATCAAATGTGCTTACTTTGTAGGATCTTTTTAGCCCTCGGTGAGTCTGTCTTCTTTAGCCCTAATATATTGAAAGACTATCTTTTTGAACCCTTGGATTCCTGTCGACGGATTTTAGGGTAAGTTTGTCTAGCGTAAGGTTTGGTTAATCATTGCAGAAAAATACCAAAAAGGTACAAATGTCAGGCATTTGAAAATCTGCCATAGATTTGGAAATCCGCCACAGATTTGAGGCCTGCCATGGATTCGAGTCTTACATATATGCCAAACTTAATCAATGGTGTCATTTTATCGCTGACTGTTACCAAAAAGACACATTTTAAAGCTTATTGGTCTTTTACAGTGACAATATGAAGGTAGAACGTCAAATAGTCAAACGTAATTTTGGAGACTTATCTAAAACAGCCAGGAGGGCAGTTAGGAGTTTATAGTGTTTGTTAGGTTATATAACTAGTATCCATGCATATTGGACGTTATATCTACACCTCTGTGCATTTATAAGGCTGTTTTTAGATTTTCAGTATTTGTCATATATATGTCTTTTGGACATGAAATGTTAAGATGTTTTGATTTTATATCACCACATATGACATTTAGGTTCGTATCAAACGTTATTAATATGTTATTAAAATCTCACAGTTGCTCTTTAAACTATTGAAGAAGGAGTGAGCAAATTCCATTTAAAAATACAAAATTAACGCTTGCGCCATAGGTTTTTAACTAAATTTGCGGGTGTTGAATAAAAAATACTGACATTCATAACAGCGAGATCTTACAACATACCTTAATTCTAGACCAAAATAAACATGTATATAAAGCTAATGAACAAATTTCTTACAACCCCAAAAACAAAATCTTTAAACTAGCCAAAGACCATTGTGACAATGACCAAGACATTGTCTAGTGAACATGATGTATCAATTCATAGTGAGTAGTTTTAGCTAATTTGTCATTCAACATAGGGAAATTCTTCAAATCAACCAATCAGAATCGAGAATACAACGAAGTCATGTTGCAAATCATATTAAGTATTGAAGAATGAGAGAGCAAACTCCCATTAAAAAAATAACTGAAATGCAAAGAAAACATGGGGATTTGTCGAAATACAGAATTAATTGAGTCAACAATGAAAACCAGTTTCAGAGGAAAGACATTGATTGACATATTTAATCATTCAAACTGTTTGTTGTGATCGAGTCAGTAGCTGCAGATGTTGGTCTAACATATTTTGCCATTATAAACTTATGTCTAGACTTCCGGTTAGTGGCTTGATGTTTGATCAGCAAAATAAAATCTATTGTCAGATTTTTATATTCAGGTTCTCTTCATACCTTTCTGAATGATAAGACAGTGTACATACGTATTTGATAGGACACTGACGTGACAGTGAATAAGGCATTTCCTGCTACACTTTTCTAACAGGACATCTTTCCTCGCATGGTTTAAAGGCACTAGTGCACGCTTTTATGGTTTAAATTGGCTATTTTAAGGTGTACGAGGACTTATGCATTCACTTAAACTTTCTATCGATGCAATGAAATACTAAACATTCTTTACAATTTACCTGCAATGAAAAATGAAAACGTAAAGACAGTCGCTGTCGGCTTTGACATATAAAAATCTAAGGTTAGCTGTGCACAAAACGGATAAATTATTGACACTTGGAAACAGCTGAACTAGTACTGTGTGCAGCTATTGAATCTACCCAAACTCTGAACAAATCATGAAATATGTTTTATGAAAGCAATGTTGTAAATTAACCGATTCAATAAAACATTATTAGCATTGTTATTAGATTGACCATAGCGGCTGCCGTTTCCGCTTTTCTGGTTAAGAGCAAAATTTTAATATTTCCGATATCGTAGTTCATGCGGATTTAATGTAACATAACATTAAATACTTGCGGCCTTTAAAAATCCACTTTACTACCTGAATACGTAAATATTTGTTAAATAACTTACGAGATAGATTACTTGAGTGTGGATAGTGTGTAATATCGGGAGATACCGGTATGCAGTATCTGTGCATTCGTTGTGTTTACAAAATATTGGCGTGCACTATTGTTTAAATTGCACCAGTCTCTATTATTGCTTAATTGAAACCTTGCTCAAAATTCTTATTTAGAGTGCAACGCCTTCTTCGGCAAAAAGTTGAACTTATCAAGTGATTACTCATTGGATAATCAAACAAATATATGAAGGGTTCAGCCTCCTAAATCAGTTTCCCTTACTCTATTGATATAAAGGCGTTCAGACTAGATTGGCCACATGCAGTTTCTCTTGAAACAAAACACTTACTCTTTGCCTACTGATGATTTGGTTGAGTAAATAGATGTTTTACTATGTGCAGATAATAATTTGCATAAGCTCATGTGATAGAAATTCAACAAATAGAAAGGAAAGCTAAAATTATGAATGATTTTATGTCAATTTAATGTGTTGTAATTCCAATACTGATAACTTGCATCAAGGATATACCTTAACAATGGTCATTATACTTAAATGTAATATACTCACTGTAATGACATCACCTACTTAAAGCAACAAATTTTAATGATGTCACAAGAAATGTCCACTTAGCTTAACGGAAAGACGGAAATGATATATGCATGAACCATAAAATTAAAGTAGCTTTCTCGTTCCTCTCCCGGTTCTCTCCATTTACGTACTGTACTGCACAAGAGACAGGAATTTTTCCTCTATATTTTTCTTCTTTAAATTTTCCAAAAACATGAAAATTTGGCAATCATTCAAAAGAAAGAAGAATTTGGGGTAGCATTTTTTCAGAACTTCTTTTTTTAACACAAAACTTTATAATGATTTTAAACTGTAAAAATAAATGGATCTGTTATGACAAACCTTTATTGAGTTTCAATCTTGAAATTTCGTTTTAACATTTATTTTTATTTTTTCACCTGATAAAAATTTAATCACAAAATAATCTACGATTAGTAATGAAAAAATTTCAAAGCATGTTCTGCTTTCAAATAATTTTCAAGGCTGTTCCGGACGTCTCTTCACTCATTTCAAGTTTATTCACATACTGCTTGTTCCAAATATGTTCTGGATTCACTGTGCAAATGTCATGTCGACCTTCACCGCATGTAAGTGTGATGTTGACATTTTAGTCAATAAGCCATTCACCAGGGGTATGCAAACAGTTGCAAACCATGTAAGCAATGAATAAACAAATATTAACAGAGAAAATAAACGTCAACAACTGTTTAAATTTAACTTAGAGTTATTTTGGTACAAATTCTTTCAATTAGACCAATTAAAACAAAAAATTTCCATGTTTTTCATAATAGGACAAATATATCATGATTGATATTTTGTCATGGTGTCAATCAATATATATATTTCTCTACAAACTCGAAATGAACATATATTCATAATTATTTCTGCCTGGGATATCTAAAGCAAGAAATGATATAAACACAGTTAGGTTAGTGGTATTGACATAAAATCATATTTTTTCTATAAAAGATTGAAAAAAAAAAAATTGTATTTCATTCCATTGATTAGTGTAAAAACATTTTCGGTAGGAGGGGTATTCTGAAAAACTTTCAATTCTTCTAAATTTGTCAACAACCTAAAATATCTTTATTTTAACAAGGTTTGAAGTCATCAATAAATTTATAATTAACATCATGTAATTCAATAGTTGAAAGCAAACAAAGCTCCTGAACGAAGTCTTTTGAAACTAAAGAAAGCTGCGTCATTTTTCATCTATCTTATATCTATCTAGTCATAATTATCTTTTACACAATTCATCATCCATGATACCACAATTTGCGTATTTTGTCTTTAATGAAACTAATTATGTTAAAGAGGGTCAAAGAAATGAAATTAGAATATAATTAACTACGGTAATTTTTATCAACCTATTCAAATAATTCATACACATACAAAATGAAACAGCTTTGTGATATTTCAGTATGCATGACAAATTGATACATGACAACCTCTCATATTCAGCAGTTACACAATGCATTAAACCACTTCCTACAGAGGACACATCTGTCTGTTATTCAATATGTCCGCCTCTGTATCACATGGGAAAAAGTTACGATGTATTTATGACAAAAGCTCCAGCAATATTGAATAAATAGTCCACTTCAGAAGAACTTCTATTTCTCTTAATGATAATGTTGAGTGATGCAAATAATTCAAATAGGTTTATCATGTGACCTCTAATGAAATCATAGCCATAAATGAAGAGCAGTTTGCGATGATAAAATGTGAGTTTTGAAAAACTACAAAAGATCTATAGAATCAGAAGATGAAGTTAATTACATTTGAATCATTAGTAGCATCAACCAGAAGGTATATAGTAAACGATATTACACATGTAAATCACATAATGTAGTATACCTAATCACTTGCAAGCAGTGCCAGAAACAATATGTGGGTGAAACAAAAAGAAATTTCAGAATGAGACTTTCTGAACATTCTATTGCCTCTCCAATAGGAGATAAAAGTTCAACTTTGAAAAAATCTGGACCTTGATGCTACCCTCAACAAGAGACTTTCTCTTGAATTAAGTTTGATCTTTATGCTTCATACATTTCAACCACAAGGGCTTATGACAAAATTGTAGGCTGCAGTATCCTGTTTGGTCTTTCTCCCTTATTCTAACTATGGTCATGAGGTGCTTTTTTAGAAATTGCTTGGTAGGGATAACAGCCACAGGCCCTCGGATCATTAAAAAAAAATATAAAAAATTTAAAAAAATTTTTTGAGAACACTCCCTGAATAGAATTGTTCCTCTGGTAATAGTATATGGAAAGGCCAGACACTCCATTCGCCCCCACCCGCTTTCTTGACCGAATGCTACAATAAATACGCACGCAATCAATATAAAATCTATGCAGACATGTGCTCAAATGATTTGCCTTTCTACTCCAACTCACTTAAACAAATAAATCTTTGGGGTTATTTAATGAGTACGGCCGAAAGACGATTTCCACGCCCAACTTAATGCTGATGGGACAAATGGCCGCCCATCACCTTGACCCTACGGGGTGTGTGGCCGCAGCGACAGATCTCATTGGTTTGATGCAAAGTTAGGAACAGATAACTCTAATTCTCCGTTCTTGCAACCAATGAGATCTGTCGCTGCGGCCACACACCCCATAAGGTCAAGGTGACGGGCGGCCATTTGTCCCATCAGCTTTAAGTTGGGCGTGGAAATCGTCTTTCGGCCGTCCTCATTAAATAACCCCAAAGATTTATTTGTTTAAGTGAGTTGGAGTAGAAAGGCAAATCATTTGACAACATGTCTGCATAGATTTTATATTGATTGCGTGCGTATTTATTGTAGCATTCGGTCAAGAAAGCGGGTGGGGGCGAATGGAGTGTCTGGCCTTTCCATATACTATTAACAGAGGTACGATTCGATTCAGGGGGTGTTCTCAAAAAAAAATTTTAAATTAAGAAATTATTTTTTTTAATGATCCAAGGGCCTGTGATAACAGCATGAGGATCAAACTAATGGATGCTTTTATGGATATTACAGAACTTGTTTATCACCTTCAAAACATGTATCAACAAAAATTTATGCTACTCCTGTGGATAATTCAATTTGTTTATGATGGATTTATGATCCTCCTTTAAGGAGGTTGGATACAAAATGAGCCCCTATTAAGAAATTATTAAATTTGGTATCATTTTGTAGGAAAATGTGTCTAGAATACAATTATGTAAAAAAAAAGGCATGTCACCAGGGTATTTCTTCAACAAAATGGCCTCCCAGTGGTGACCCGTTGTTGAAAAACTTGTATTTATAAAAATTTCTCTCAAATACAAAATAATAGAAATTATTGTATATTTCTAATTTTTGTATATAGATATTAAACTATTATTTCAAAATACAACAGAAAATTAAATAATTTTTAACAATTTGTTGTAATTAGGACACTAATTTGTTCTAAGAAAAACCCCATTTTTTCAAAAATATTGCTTTATGTAACAAAATAAATATTTTCTCGTATTAAGAAATTTTTCAAAAATGATTATTTCAAAAGTAATTTCATTACTTTATAAGATTCACAAATAAAAAAGATATGTCACCAGGCCCTATCTTAAGATATCAAGAATCTTTTGAGCATACCCAAATAAAATTTGATCAGGGGAGGTAACTCTTGTAAAAATTCACTAATCAAGGGACATCGTTTTCGTGTTTATCTTCATCAGCCGAGATTTCCTCGGCCAGTAAGGTTTCTTCGGAGTCATGGAAGCGTTTCGTTGATGATTTTGTCTTATCAAGCCTTTTTTACTTTACAATTTATTAAATAGCCCTTCCGTGATCGTAGCTTGGCGGCAGACATTTTTATCAGGGGAGAGAAGCACGGACGGAAGTATAATTAACAGTACGACAAAGGGGGGTAACCCATGATATTTTTCGCGCTATTACATGTCCTATCCGGTATGCGCATAAACAAAGGTATCCAACCTCCTTAAGCAATTTTGTTTTCATGTCGGTCACTTTAATTGAATAGGACCGTTATAATTCTGACAAGTCTTCATCGAACTGGTTGTGTTGAGGTGAGGAGATTTGGATTTAATTCAATTTTCAAGAGTATTTTACTTATATCGCAGATGCTATTATTATTGCAAGGAGAAAGCCCACAACACCTTTGTGGCCATATATGCATTGCAATGAAACCTGGGAGCACTGGCTGGAACTAGCAAACCATGGGTTGTACTGCACTGAAATTCAGCACCCAAACCAGACTGGGAAGAGCAAATTCATAGATGGTCATTACTTTTTGTCAAACTGATCTGGCTAATTGAAAATATCTGGGTCAAAATCAGTGAAAATACTTTCGATCCTAAATACCAAAAGTGAAAACTAATTTTTTAAAAAGAAGATTAACGTTAATATATAAATAGTATTAAGGAAATCAGTACACTATAGTCCAAAATGACCTCATCAGAAGATCACCGAGTTGTTACAGTTACCGATGACTATTACTATAGTGAATTGATTATCATTTGAGTGAATATAATTAAGTAAGTCTTACCATGGTCATGTTATTTCCATCATAGTCTCTAACGATAGTTGAATCAACATCCCCCTTCTGCTCCAAGGTCAATTTCTGTCCATCCAACGTTGCTGTCGTCTAAAAGAAAATAATGTTTCAAAATGAGTGAATGATTAACGTTTAAAGTTTCAAAATTGGAAAAGCTCAATTGAATTTTTTTATTTAAGTCCATGATGTAAATATTGCTTTTCTTCAAAGAAAATTTTTTTTGTGAAGATTGCTTGCCCTCATAAATACTGAGCATTGGATATAACATCTATAACAAATTTTAAACAACAAACTGTATAATACGTCATCAAAGTGAACAATTGCAAAATTTTCACCTTGCATTTTCTCCCATCTGGAGTATTTTCATCAAAAGTTGTTCCAACTTTGAACTTAAGTTCTGAGGTTTTAAACGTTGAGCACGTCTTTATCTCCCAATCATCTCCATCGACCTTGACCTCTTGTGTGGGTTTCAATGCTCCAGCCATCTTCCTTGTCACCAGACCAACACCTGAGAATAAAAATCCCACATAAGTTACGTGAATTGGCAAACATATTTTGATACATACAGAAATCAAATGGTCTTTAACTATATTCAACCAGGTTTTGCTGAAATCAAATCATGGTTAAATTCTGTACAGTTAAAACTGGAATTTACAAATAAAACAATCATTTTGGGAATGAAAGGAAAGAACAATAATCCTGTAAATGCAATCATTTACTAATCAAACAGCATATTTACAGATGTAGCATAAATGGAAAAAAATTCAGTTATTATTAAACTAAATCAAATTGTACTAGTATATAGGTGTATGAAACTGTATTTATGTGTTGAATATCTGTCTTCGTCTTTTGTCTTTGCCTGTACCACAAAATATGGAAGAAAAAAAAATTAAATAAAAGCTTTTGCTCTTGGATGTCTGAATCTGCCTAACTAAAAGCCATGTAATAAATATCTGCCTAACTAATATATTTGTAATACATATCTGCCTACAAGATGGTCATATAATAGATTCACTAATTTGTACAAATACAGATTATTATAATCTTTACCAATGACCCAAGCACTCACAACTGTAAATAAGACCACAAATAACAAATTGTTTTATAAGGTGAAGATACCATAAGGTACATACTGTGTTAAGTGATAACAACTGTAGCTATGGCAACCAGGCTTCCTGTTATTTGCCATTGTTGCTTATTTATCTTAGAAATTGAACCCAACATAACCTTACCAAGACATTTTAGCATTCAAGAGATTTTCTTAAGCTTTATTGAATTAAGAAATTTTATTTTAACATACATGATATGTTTACATGATAATCTGTCACTTATAACACTCACAAAAACAGGCCACAAATGTAAGTTAATAATTAAATTAATCTGATGCCTAAAGAGCAACTCCATCATTTTCATATTATTTAGCTTTGATACGAACCTAAATGTCATATGTGGTGATATAAAATCAAAACATCTTAACTTTTCATGTCCAAACGACATGTATATGACAATTACTGGTTTTCAATGAAAATGTAAAAACAGCCTCATAATTGCACAGAGGTGTAAATCTCACGTTCAATAAACATGGATACTAGTTAAATAACCTAACAAAAGCTATCAACTCCTAACTGCCCTCCTGGCTGTTTTAGATGAGTCTCCAAAATTAGGTTTGACTATTTGACGCGTGCCACTGTCCAGTTTTCGATCATAATTGCAACTTTCTACCTTCATATTGTCACTGTAAAAAAACAATAAGCTTTAAAATGTGTCTTTTTGGTAACAGTTGATACTTCGCGATCAAATGACACCATTGATTATAAGTTTGGCATATATGACTCCAACAACTCATGGAGTGGCTCTTTAATACGCTCTTTTTAGCCCAAGGTTTCTTGCATATAAACCAGTATCACTATATTTCTAATGGATAACCATTTGATTGATTCCCCCAGAGGAATATATACCTTTTGAGATAGAATAGTTATTATCTTTAAAATTTCTAACATTTTCATTATGAGATTACATCATATCCAATGAATATTGATTAAACATCAACAATTATATGATGTTAATCGAGAGGAGGTGAGGTAAAATGGGGTTTAACGCCGCTTTCAAAAGTATTTCACTTAAATGCGGCTGCTAGTATTATTGCAGGGAAAAAGCCTGCAACATCATTGTGGCCATGCATTGCGGCAAAACCGGCGAGCATCGTTTGGGAGTAGCAAACCATGGGTGGTACGGCCCTGAAATTCAGTGTAGCATAGCACCTAAACCTTACTGCCTGTAAAATAGTTCTCTACTGCAGAAACAGTTGCCAAGCCCCTGGCATGATTCAAACCATGATTCTCTTGATATGAAGCCAAACGAGCTAACCACTGCGCTAGCCTGCCCCTGTTAACCACTTCACATCAAATAGAATACAAGAGAGTTGTGTTCTTATGTTCTTCATAGATTCTTATCTAATTCTGCAAACAGGATATGCAGAGGACAAACACTTTACTTGTCCTTGTGGCGGATCCAGAGGGGGGTAAAAATCAACCATTAAAAATGAGTGAACAAAAGGTTGAACAACCACCGCCACCTTTCAAAATTCCTTGCCACTCCATTGGTTGTGCCTTCACTAGAATAAGTCAAAATATGTGATCTCAAATCCCTGCAGTTATTCTATACTTATTATATTCCATATCTTGGAAGAAATAACTAATTATCACTAACAAAGTTTTTTTCACCACCTAAAATAAACTAAAACATAAGATCTAATATTACTTCAGTTATTTTTTACTTATTAATTCCATAACACAAATGAAATAGCTAATTATCCAAAATAGAGTACAAAAAGTCTAAAGAGCTCAGCTGTGCAACTGTCTTAAATTTTCCTAATTCAGATTCATCTGAACAAATTGTAGGAGCTATTTCTAATAAGAAGAAAATTCTTTAAAAATTGACTGCAGCAAGGTGACCCTCTCACTGCTATTCTTTTCTCACAATCGGCAAACAAAACTGGCAGAGGGCAGGCTAACTTGGGGCCATGTGTTGGTTGTATGCTGAGCAAGCATGGACTCTGTAAGATGTTTAACCAGGCTTTGCCTTCTGGTTTCCCCTGTGTAAACATCACTTCACACCATCGATCAACAACATCCATGCTGTCTTGTATCATCGCCTTTGGTTGGAAATTCGGAATAAACTCTCTGGCATTGACCCTTACACAGGAAAAGGAATTTGTTTGGAATTCCAGTGAACACAGGCTTTTTCAGTGTCATAATTGTTATGTATATAGATTCAATTAAAGAGTTCAAATGATTAATGAGTGAGTTATTGTTTCGATAAGTTATTGTTGGCAATATTTCAGCCATTAGCGGCGATTCAAATGATTGAAATGACTTTAAAGTGAATACATTTCTCAACACAATGACAGACTATGATTGAAAATTAATTTTAGCTAAACATATTAATTCAATAGTTGTTTTACAGCTATATTTTGCTGAGATATTGACTTTTATTTCAAGAGAATAATTTGGAATAATCAAATATCTTTTTATTAGAGATAATTAGTGAAGAAAGACTTGAATATTCCAAAAAACATTTCCTGAATAAATTCAGTGTATATCAATCCATTGTCCTAGTCTAATTTACATTATCACCTGACTGGTTTATATCAGCCTCTTAAACGCACTAGTGCACACCAATATTTCTTTAATACAACGAACGCACAGATACTGCATATCTCTCGATATTATTTAAGATCCTCACTCAAGTAATCTACCTCGTAAGTTATTTAACGAATATTTACGTATTCAGATAGTAAAGTTGATTTTTAAAGACCGGAAGTATTTAATGTTACGTTACAATAAATCCGCATGAACTACGATATCGGAAATATTAAGATTTTGCTTATAACCAAAAAAGCGGAAACGGCAGCCGCTTTGGTCAATCTAATAGCACTGCTAATGCTGTGTTATTAACTCGGTTTATTTACAACATTGCTTTCATTAAACATAATTCATTATTTGTGTTTAGTTCAGAGTTTAAGTAAATTCAACAGCTGCACATAATAATTGTTCAGCCGCTTTCAACTGTCTATAATTTATCCGTTTTGTGCACAGCTAACCTTGAATTTGTTATATGTCCAAGCCGACAGCGGCTGTCTAAATTTTTTCATTGTTGATTGCAGGTCAATTGTAAAGAATTTTAACCATTTCATTGCATCGATAGAAAGCTTAAGTGATTGCATAAGTCCTCTTAAACCTTAAAATAGCCAATTTAAACCGTAAAAGCGTGCACTAGTGCCTTTAAGGTCTGACATTATCTGATAATCAGCTCTCTATATCTAGTGTGAGGGAGGCTTTCTTGTTCCACTGTTGAAGTTGATTGACCCCAAATGGATTTAGGCCACAGGAAGAAACTATGACTTGAGTAGACAAAAATTTAGTCTATTAAATGTTTATTCATTACATTCATATCTTCACAATATTTCACATTCATGCAACCAAATCTCGACCACCTAAATGAGGAGCTAGACTGTATAAAAGGCTTTTATTACTCGCCTGTGTAAGATACTGCAGTGTAATATTTATACGGCGATATTAAACTAGTGTAATACCGCTGCGCGCATGACGTCATTATATTGTGTGGTTGTGACGTCACAATGTTAGCACCGCCATCACAATGGCGGCCAAGTCGCGGAAATGTTTCGTTCAGCTCACTTTCGGCAATTATGCTTGATTACTAAGGGCAAGTAATAAACAGAATACTAAACTTCCTTCAATTTAATACTATTTTTATTAAACTCGTTAATGATTTGGTATCAAACTCGCTTTCGCTCGTTTTATACTTATAATCATTAACTCGTTTAAATAAAAACAGTATTAAATGGACGGTCGTTTAGTATCCTCTATGTATTTAACACACAGTCATGAGGCAGGACTATTACTTGAGTAGAAAATGGTTATCATCATATCCAGATAATATACTATGTTAGTGCATTTAAAAAATTCTAAATCACATCCTTATGAGTGAAAGTTTTAAACAGTGAATTTCAAAATCAGGATCCAGTCTAAGCCTTCTCTTCATATTCAATTCAAATCATTGGAATCAACCGAATTTCAATTTTGAAAAAAAACTTTTGTGCCTGATGGGTCCTACTTGACAACACCATGAGAATCGTTACTTATATTAAATAGTCCTCATTATATTTGTAATTAACGTGTCAGAAAAACTTACAAAAAGAAATTCTAAAATTCCTTTTTGCTGTTGCCATAAATGTAAGCATAGCTGTTATGGTGGAGAGAAACAAAAACTTTTCCCCTTATCCATTATATCAATTTTGACCATCTTCAATTCATTCTTTGCACATGATATATCTGAAATACTAAAGATTTTTCATTTTATTTAAGTTGAAACTTTATCAAAGCTCCTCAAGATATCTCTAAATATCTTCACCAATCAAACTTCCATCTGAATGAAATGTTGTTAAATCTATCTTCTATGTGTTCACTTCAAAGTACGTGTATCTGTTACTCAAAGAGTTCAGTCCTATTTACACTACTTTCCACACACACGTGAACTGGTAATCAATTACAAACGAGATGTCTGAATGACAGTAGAAAGTTAATGACTGTCTCATGATCCAGCCTAAGCTTCATCAACAACAGGGATATCAAAGTACATTGGTACCTTCTAAGCAGCTGTTGCATGGGAGCTTCCATATGGGGTTAAGTAGAAAGTTTTACCACATAATAAACATTTTTTCACATTGTTTCATATATGTCAAATTGTTTTTGTGTGGGATATTTTATTTCATTTTTACTTTGATATTCAGAATTATTTTGCAATTTACACAGAACAGCAGTTTTATTTGTGAATATTAATTCGCCACAGGTTTGGGGGGTTTTGACCTTACTTCAGACAGTTCCTCCTAATTTTCTTTTTTTCACAAGTTATTGAATAAGTGGGAAAGCATTTGAAAAGTTAAATAGATCTATTCTTTGTACATGTCATATTAAAAAAATCACAACACATAATTACAACATCTATCCCATTGACAGTTAAAGAATATATAGAGTTAGATATATCGCCATGATCAAAATGAAAAAAACACTTAAAGATATTCTTTTTTGACAAGAAATGGTGGATGAGAGATGTCTGAAGATCATGTAATCAGGTGATAGTAAGAACATCAGCAGGTTGTTCTTTTGTGGACAAATAATTGTACATACTATTTTTTCTCACACAATCATTATGAAGAAGAAGAAGAAGAAAAATAATTTATTTAAGTGTCAAGCGATACATGTATAAAAGACAGTAAAACATACAAATATATAAAACATCACCCGGTCATTTTGGGCCTATTTGACACTAATTGACTAAAATATAAAAGTAAAAGCACTCGAAGGTGCTAAGGGATAATGTACACATTAAGGTTTGTTTGTTGACATTTAAAATAATTTAAAATAACTGTTAAAATACATTTTTATGAAGTGTTTTGTGAGAGTCTAAATCTAAACATAGTTTTTATTAATGCGGCAACTGAGTAATTAAGTTTATGATGATTCATTAGAAATACCAGTTGATCATTTGCTGACAGATTGGGGAAAGTTTGATCTATAGACGAAGAGGAATTCCAAAGAGGAATTCTAATGTCTGAATTTAAACTGCAAGTAGTTAGAAAATGAACCTCATCTTCAATTACGTTGGAATTACAAAATTAACATAAGTAGAAGCGTACATGCATGGAGTGAGTTACAATAGCTTTGTGTGTATGGTACACTGTCCGGCCAGGAATGGCCTATGTGCAGGGCTCCAGATAGTAAGGGGAAAATGCGTAAAAAACGCACGGGTAATTAATATATACGCATTAAAAATGAAATCAATGAGTGACAGATACGCACAACTTTCCCAGCATATGAGTCAGATATTTGTTTACCGGTACATGAGTGATCATTACTTGTCAAAATAAAGTTTCATTTGTACATGTCTTATCTTTACATCTCAAATAGTAGTCAATTTGATGCCAACCTGTACGGAAACAAAGATTACCAAGTTTACATTCCATCAAAGAGAAATCTCTCATTCATTTACAGATTAAACGTGTGGAAAATATAATCAACGACTATCATCGAAAAAGATGCTAACTTGGAATGAGGATCTGAAAACGATAAACCTTGAAATACTCCTGATTATTTTCATGTGGTAATTTTACTCCTAAATTTTTATTTTGAGGAGTGAAATACCCCTGAGTCAAAATAATTATCTGGAGCCCTAATGTGACACTAAATCCCATTTAGTTAAAAGCGCTAAAATAATCAAAATGTAATATATATATATATATATAAATATATTTATTTATGTATTCATGAGAGCGCTGTTTAAATAAGACATCCATCACAACCAAATTGTTTAAAATGTTCATAAACACACAGATGGATCTGTCCTTCAAAATAGATATACTACATTAACAGCACTGTTGCTTTACACATAACTCCATGTAAAATTAACCAGTTGTTTTCATAAGAACTACTTGTGATGAAGTTTATATTTCAATTTGTTAATGATAAGGTATTTGTATTATAGGTTGAAAAAATTACCTCATTAATTCTTAGTAAGAATTGAATAACAATGTCTTTTTTATAAAAGAGATAATTATCATCTTTATAGCCGATCGGCATGCAAGTATGAGTGCATCAGACATTAGGAGGAAGGATTGCAATAAATTATTCACAGACAGATTCACAGAGAAAAACTAAATAACATCCACTGAGAATAAACAGAGTGAGTAGAACACTTGCTGAAACTTGGCTAAACTATGTGTACTGAATATGTATTAGTGGTGAATAATTTAGAATATACAGAATATCTTAATAAAGTTATTAGTTGGTATTTTGAATAAATTTATGCTTGATAGTATGTATTTATTTTTTCAAAATATTATATTTTTTGTTGAATAATATCATCTATAAGATCATTCTCTATATATTTTCTGACCGTTTGGACCACTTTATATGTGTACTTAATATGTATAGTGCTGAACACTTTAGAATTTACAGATTGATATATTGATTTTATTTACAAAATATCGTATTTGTTGTTGAATAATATCATGAATAAAGTCATTTGACATAAATCTTTTTTTTTATTGTTTGGACAAATCCATTAGTTAGGAAAGGTACCAGTGCAGTCGACCTCAGTGCAACCAACCATAACCAATGTTGTTTTAACGCATCTGACTTTTGAGACGTCTGAGTTATGGGGGGTCACCATTTGGAATGGTCAATATCAAGTTAGATTGCCCCTGTAGCTAATCTTGCTGACCATCAATTGATAGTTCTATCTTCTTAGCTTAAGAGGCTTACCCTTCAACAGCTTGTTAAACAACCACAATATACAATATTTCCTATTCTATATTTCACTGACCCTAAGTACATGTACTTCAAAGAGAGCCAATCACATCATTTCTAGTCTAGAAAGCTCAATATCTACAACTGGACACAACCCTAAAGCTAGTTTTTATAATCTATTGTTTAGTTTGGACATTCCTTCTATGAATTAAAGATACTAACAAACTTCATCAATATTTGTTCACAAACAAGGAAAAAATCTCAAAATTTTTGCCCAGACCCTGCCTCAGTTGGAAATGGTCAACTTAAAAGCGTAAGCTGCTTCTTATGAGGGTTTAAGATAGAAATATTTTTTTATTAGATATCTTAGTGAAAAGTTATGTTCATCATATCTAAGATGTTGAATTGAAAGATAGCACATTAACCTCTGCAAATCACTGAAGACAAATCTAGTTACCCACAAATAACTGATCCAACATTTCAAATTTATATTTCAATATTTCCAAATAAGCATTTAAATTTAGGAAATGGATCCTTGAAACATTTGCATTATAACTAGCAATCTGCTTCTATTTCATTTTCCACATTTTCCACATGGAAAAAAATTACTTCATGCCAAAGGTTTGTCTTGTTCCTGACCCTTATCCATCTGGCCATCTGAACTCTTTTATCTCTCCCCACCCTTCCACCTCCGTGTCCCCTCCCCTCTCCTCTCCCCATGGTCTCCAAATCTCCATCCCCTTTGTTGTCAGCTCCCTAATCTCCCAGTACCACAGGATGTTGATTGCATGCAATATGTTCCAGCTGTCAATCATTCATCAGCTGTTACAGCTTGTGTAACAGCTTTATCCCAGCTACTAAGATTTTACTCAAGCACATCTTTACATTTCTGCAAATATCTGTAAATACTCTGTGGTCTATAATGAAATTAAATGTGGCCATGTGCTTGCTCCTTTGACCCGCCTACTGCCGTTTTGAGAAATAAATCAATCTTGAATCTATATAATCATTCTTGCTCTTGATGTAAACATATTTTATTCATTAAAAAGAATACATGAATTGATTGGCCATCAAGCTCGAAGAGCTTATTTTAAGGCTGCTCTAATACAATTAATACATGATTAGATACATGTATATACAGATGGATTAGAATAAGTGACATGTGTCCGATTAAAATTCAACTTAAAAGATATATATATGGTGGTAGTGCATGATACCATTTTGTTTCTTTTGCAGTCATTATGTATATGAGTGCTTATGAAAATTCAAATCGCCAGGATTTCTTTATTAATATATCTTGCTCTTATGCATGACTGATATATAAGTTGTTAATCCCAGGTTGTTAAAAGGACAGTCCTATCAGGCTTTTTTTATGGAAACAAAGTTCAAGGGGATATTCCAGGTTATTGATATACCGGTATGTGAGTAAGTGAGTTATTGTTTAACGCCGCTTGGGCAATATATCAGCCATTAGCGGTGTATTCATATATGTTATCAGTACATGAATGTAACATAACAAAGTTGAAACATTGATAGATACGTAAGATAACATTTTGGTTGATTTCGATTTTACAACTAGAGAGCGCACACTCAGTAAAATAAAACAAGAATCAGAGCGTGAAATGCCTTACTACGGCATTGTTGATTAGTCTTATCATAAATTATTTGTTAATTTGTGGATATTCTATCAACACATATATCTTATTGTCATAATGTTGTGAAATAAGTGAAAGTTTAGCACCCTTTTTCATCCCTCTTTCCCTTTTAAAGCAACAAGGCGGACCACAGCCTTTAGGTAAGCGTCTTTAAGTGTATCACATGTTGTTTCATGGGATAAATGATTTAACCACCTCAGCTGTTGTAACTTATGTAACAGCTTTTAATCAGCCTGACTGATATACAGTGTTGTGTGATTAATGTATCTTTTCATGTATGAGATAAGAGTAGTAGCCCCTGATGTAAGAACTTATCCACACCATAGCTTACCATTAGTTATGAACTGTGGTGCATACGGGTATTAACCCCAGGTCATGGAACACATGTTCTATTATCCCTTGGTTGCTACATATTTTATTATCCAAGGATTTCTCAGACCATGTAACCTTTTACATTAGCTGCTCAACTAATGTTTCATATCTTCTGTTATGCATTACTAAATAAATGTATCACATGGGTTTTTTTCAACTTAAGGCCAGCCTCTTTAAGTGTATCTTCTTTTTTTTAATTTCATGTGATACAAGTGTAATTGTTGGGTAAATCATTAAAAAGAATTCAGTTCAGCTTCCAATGCTGTAATCAAATACCTTATTTTGATATCATTCAATGCCGTTAATGCATTTTCGAAAATTATATCCGTCATGAAAGAATTTTATACTTGATGTAAAAGAGGACAGCCATGCTGCAAGTAACCATAGATCAGATGCTCATATAGTCAACACTGCTCATGTCTGAAACACTGCCCAAGGAGTCTAACAATTAGACTCTGAAATGAAAAATGCATCACTTAATCGAAAAAATTTAAAAACTTATCATAAATGAAATGAAAAGGAGACTAAAAATCAAGCATTAAAGTCTTTTTATATACTTGCTTAGGCTTCTACCTTATTTCAGGGTCTGGCCTACAGAGTACTGCCGAAGCAGCGCTATACAATAACTCACTCACTTCTAGTCAACAGATGACATATTTGAGAGGGCTTATTATCATATTTCAGTAAATTTTATTTAATTTGTAAAGAAATATGACAACCGGAAGAAAAGCCATCCTTCACCAGAGTGAGAGGAGATGGTCCTACTTGTCTTGTCTGAATGAGCCATATCATCATGACTTTCACTAGCAGAAAGTGCAGTTGTATCCACTTACAGGGAGATAACCTCTCACCATAGTTATAGTAATTTGTTATACCCATTCAGGGCTCTATTAAAAAAGGACCTATCTGAATTCATGTATTAGTAGCAATCATATGCACATCACATACACAAGGGATATTAATCATACTTACTGGAATCATGTTTAACATGACTGCTAACTATTATTATTATATGGACTGTAGTCTAAACTACACTCTATGAAACTATTATGTTCTACTGCTGACATGCTTTTCATTTAATTAAAATTAATGAAAACAAAAATTGGCTCACTTGAATTTGCTCATTAAACTACTCTTTAAAACAAGAGTTGTTTTAGAAACAGCTGTTGAGAACTGCTTTTATATTGCCCATGTACCATTGTAATTCCAGTATGCAAGTGGACAGAAATTTTCCTACACAGTTTAAGGTTCATGAATTGAAAAATTAATATCACCAGAATATTTTTCATTATGATTTATTGAAGTAAGAGTGTATTTTGAGCAATTTGTATATGACTCCGGCCACAGTGAACATAGTAAAACATGCACAAATTAATTATGCTCAAGTGGTGTGAAATTCCTGTAAGACCTTTTTTGCATGCTCTCAAAAGTTAGTAGTTTTTATTCATTAAACACTTGACCTTCTCATATATAAGTAGTTCTTGATATCATTGAAAGATTATACTCTTACATCATCAATGTTCTCCAGATAAGACTTATCACCAGTGAATGGGAGACTAAGTTTGTTCTTAGGTCAAGGTTATTTGGTCAATGCACTCATAATAAGACAATACAAAGTCTTATCATGCTTATATAGCTAACAGTTGATAATCGGGCAGTGTAAAGCCTGTACATTTGGTTCAGTGTGTGTAGTATAGAGGAAATTATATCAGGTATAACCACAATAAAGATTGCCTCTTATAATCATTGACCTCATATACGAAATAGCAACTGTAAACAACAGCAGTGTAATTGGCAACAAAAAGTGTGCAAATACATTTAAGGCATTGAAAAAAAGGTGTTTCCTTCCAAATGAATATTCTAAGTTGTTGTTTTCTTCAAAAGAAGATGTAAACCATACACTCAGACTCAAATTTTTTCCATTCTATGAATAAGTTAAAGGGACGGTTTCATGTTTTTGAAAAGATTTATTTCATCAGTTTTCCCGGATAATTATTGGTCTATGCAAAAGGTATTATCTTTAAAGGGTCAATACAGTAATTACTCAACCTGATCATGTATAGTAGAATTGGAAACAATTAAATCTCAAGCAATAACCAATGGTGGCCATTTTGTTTAAAACCCTTTAATCATTTCAGGTAGGGAGATAAACTTGCATGGCTTTACTTATCAAGATTAATTCATTTTAACACCAATTTAATAGTCTTGCAATTTGACGCATTTACTTTTGTTTTCATGGGATCAGCTCTTCTGTCTAAATAACAAGCTTCTGCCTACCATGCGTAACTGCATGAGTATCAGTGAATAACAGCAAATAATTGTTGAGAATAGACATAGCAACCAGTAAAATGGAACCGCTGAGTCTTCGTGTTAGGTCATAACCAAGTACAGCTTGTTTGACAACTTTTATTGTGGACGTTTACTTTTTATTGAACTCACTGAGTGGCAATTTGTAGTTGGTAGTGTAAATAAAGTACAAGTTTGATAGATATTCAACCTATTTATTTACAGACTTTGACAATTTGATGAGACCAATGCCTAGTTTTTATATCCATTTTGAACATGTTGTGATATATGTTTTCTAGTAAGCAGCTAGTCTCACTCATACCTAAAATACCTAAAATTCTTAAAAATTAAAAAGTGAAAACATTTTTATTACCCATATTGTTAATCATAAGCGGTGACATATTTTCAATATGAGCACATGTGCAGATATCACTTTTGCCTAGCAACGATTGTTTCAGCGCCAGTTATCGTATTGTGTCGTCTGTGACGTCATAAAACCAGTGTTCGTGACGTCACTGTACCGGGAGGTCGCAAGGGAAGAAGGCAATTTCCTGAATATTTTCATGCGTTTGAAATGAAATTGAATCGGTAATAAAGAAATTATTACCCTCCGAAGTGTGCCATATGACTTTACATGAAAAGCAAGTCCAGTTTGTTGAAACTGCGGGCTCCTTTTCAATTTTTAATGAAATAGAAACTTTATTTTAAATACAGAATGAATTTCATTACATCTTCAGCTATTTTTAGAGTCTAGCTGTCTGACCAGGACATCATTCCATTCATCTCCCCAGACTTGACAGTTGGTGTCTAAAATTTTATCATTTCTCAATCAAAAAACTATGCGTAAATTTATTTCATAAGTTCTTAAAGGCACAGCAACTACTTCATGCGGGGAAAACTGTGTTAACACCTCTTAATCATTTGAGTTATCAAAATTGAATTGCACAGCTTAACCAAACTTGGTAAGTTCCTCTAAGGACCCCTGGTATTGGTATAAAGAACTGTCGTGCAATTGATAACATTTATTTTCCTTTTCATAAAATCATGTTATTTCCTGTAAAAACTTGCTGCACCGTGCCTGTAAAAGTGTTAGATCAACTACTCAGATAAAGGCCATGTAACATGACAGGCGAGATATGACATCGTTTTTCCACATCATCAGATGATTGATGGGTTGATCAGGCGCTATGTACATCAGATTATTTATATCGCCTTCACTGACTCATGTGCAGTCAATTTGATTTGCAATCTGCAGTTCACAAATCTGCTACTGATAACATGATAAAGATGATATTTATCTTTGGTGATTGGTGATGCGGCATTTTATATCATCTATATGTGTCTTTTCAATGCTTAAAGCATCATTGTTGCAGAATTTTTTTTTTATTAAAAGTATTTGGTATTCAAATAAGAATTCCATAAAGTGACTTTGTTGACCTTTGTAATTTTATGCTTTCAAAAAATAATTGAAAAGCTGTGTTCCAATTTTTACAAATTTTTTAATGACATTATGATTTTCCTTTTCATTATCCATGTACATTTATTTGTCATTGTCACAGACTTGCTTGATATCTAATAATTTGACAAAACCACCTAAAATCCAATATTAGAGCAGATTGTAAGAAATATTCAAATGGTTTATACTAACAGGATATAATATTTAAGTTCAATATCCAAATCCGTAATAAGCCAATCCCTCAAACAAAATCCTGTATTGCATCAATTCAGTTGTGTAACCAGCACAAACATCAGAATGTCATGCTTGATAACATGCAGACTTTGGGGTGTTCATTTCATGCTGAAGATATTCCAAGATCTAGCCTTTCTCTAAGTATTCTAAATCATACAACAGGGTAAATTTTTCAGAAACTCCAATAGCAGGGCTTGGAATATTTGATTTGGCTAAATCATAACCTCCTGAAAAGAATGTCTACATTTGGGATGAAATGAAAATGCCAATGGATTTTGATAAATCATAGCCTCCTGAACAGAAGGTCTAGATTTTGAATGAAATTAAAATGGCAGGGCTTTGAATAATTGATTCGAATAAATCATAACTATCTGAAAAGCAAGTCTAGATTTGGAATGAAATTTTTAAAAATCTCTTGATATCAAATGAAATAATAAATGTTTTATACAAAATCAAATTGTGATACTGGATGTAAGTCTAATGTACTCAGTATAATCTAATTAACAAAGGAGTCAAATAAAGGCTGAATATCTATGAATATTATTTCTATGATTTTATACCATTTATATCTATAACAACATCAATCAGAATATTAATGATCATGAGATATAGTTAATGTAATGGAATATGTCAATTATTTAGATTAACAAGGTTAAAACATTGCAAACATATTTTCATATTACCTAAATGGAAAAAAAACTTTAGAAAACAGTTTCCATGTAAACTGTTTGGTATATAAACATCAGATTTTAAAAAAAAGAGAACACAACAGAGTAATCATTTATTTATGTTTACCGATTTCAAGTTGTTGATTGACATGATGGAAAGGTTGACATTTTGAGGTTAAAATTTGAAAGGTTGTGACTCAACCTAGAGGTCAAGCTTACCTCCATTATTATAACAGTAGTGTAGACTCTCTCCCAGTCCTAGAATCATTATTTTCCTTTCTCATCACCCTCCCTACACCTTAACTCAAAAACAATCCTAGAGGTTTTTTTAAAATTAATAATTATTTGAAAACCATTTTCAATGTTTAATAAATTCATTCAATTCTTTAGAATACTTTCTAAAGTATTTTTCCAAACAATGTCTTGTATCAACAAATTAGAAAAAAATCACTCAGGGCTCTCTGAAATTTTATATTAATTAAAGCTTATTTTCCATCAAAAGGATTTTAAAGAATACTAAAAATCTTTTTTGAATTGATCTGGTCTACACAATTTTACGTATTATTTTTTTTAAAAAATTGTTAGGAGACACAGTTTTATTCTGAACAGCGAAATGAGCTCCATTGCTCTCAACACTTTCACTGACAGCAGTTGTTAAACAATTTACACAGATAAACCTTTGTAAGCAGGAATGTTATCTCATGTACTGCAGAAGCATTTTGATAACTGGAGCTTAAATAGATTTTTTTTTTTTATAGTAACTTAATTCAAATGTGAGGACATTAATACTTTATATTTTTGAGAGAAAATAATATAGAGACAAGAATTTTGATAAAGTATATTTACTTTGGAACAGCATTAACACTGGACAACATCTTTATTGTACAAATTTGAAGTAGACTTTGGATTTGGAGTGTATGCCTAATTAATTCTTCACAAGGGGTAGCATATCTACAGTTTCTTACCTTGTTAATTTAGCTCCTGAATTGTATGATTTAAAAATGAAATTTTTTATTTCTTATCAAAAAAAAACATTTAAAAATTTACTTTTCAGTTGTTTTCTTTTTTTTTTCAAAAGGATGACATGTTTAGACACATATGAGCTAGAGGATTGATATTTCATTTGCAACATATTCTTTCAAACTTGAAATATTTCCCAAGATGATTATATCATCTCATAGAACATAAATCATAACCATCTCAATTGTAACGTTTTCTGTAACAATGTTATAAAAATCTACATTGCATATCATTAAAAGACAATCCATTTTCTAATTTTTTCCTACCTGAATAAGTGTGATCGAGGGAAATTGATGATCAATCAATATTTCCCAGTCACAAAGTACAACAATGTGTTCATATTCGCTACAATGTAACTTCGTCGATTCCTTTCTAAATTGGTTAAAATGAATACAAACGATTAATAAACAAGAGTTCTAATAAGAATTAACAACATTTTAACAAGAAACATTTTTTTCTGGAACTTTAGAATGAAACATGTCCACTGAATTGGCGCACTTCAAGAAAATGCCGAACTCTGCAATGCCAGTGGTCAATGGAATACATAATGAGCAGCCATGGATGGCATGATTCTGATCACTTACCGACGGCTTGCATGTAAGCATCAAAGTTATCGGTGTCCACCAGATTCCATTTTCCTGCGGCAAAAGACATTTTTTTTAGATTTTTCGGAAGAACTGAATTTACGAGACGATTGTTTCTCTGTGCAGAAGTCAAGTGAATAAGCGTCTGGCGGTGATGACAGCGTGTGGCGGAGCGTGAACTTTGAACCCTGACCTTCGGTCTTTTAGTCACGTGAGATACAAAATGGCGTGTGGATTGCAGATTTTGCGTCGATGTGTGTTTGGTAGCTCTCTACGACTCAGTTTGGTCTGGACGTCAGAACAAAGACATACGCAATAAGGTCTAGTACAAATAGTATTTACTTTTTAAAACCTTTGTTTTATTGTGCAGTGACATTTACGAACTATGCCTAATGTACTGAGACTTTGTCTACACCCAAGGGACCAAAATATCGTACATTCAACAGAATTTACTCCTTTATTAAACAAATACCGTCGGCTTCTGTTGTAGACACTCACTTGGCGATTAAGGCTTGACTACATTACTAGATCTACTGGGTGTCCATATCGAAATTTCGATAGGCCTGATTATGTTTCTGTTCTCAACTTACATACTTTAGTAATCATGCAAAGTATGTGTTGTTTTGTGAAGTGAAATATGTAGGCCTACTTCTGTACAAATTAAAATATGTATTGGTAGATAGTGCTATTAAGTATAGAGTCTTGAATATGTAGAGGTAGTTATAGGGGCTATAAGAACCATTTCAAAGTTTTGTGCAGGTTTGGCCACACATCTAAGTCTATCTGTTTAGCATTGATAAAAAAATATGTCATTAATTTGATTGAGGCCAATTAGAAGTTCCTACTACAAGTACTATGAACAAGCGGGAGAGCCTGGCCTATCAGCATCCGGTCCACCATCTTGTTTAGTGAGATAGGACATGATGCAAGGTTCTGTACATTTACTAATTTTGCAACACAATGAAAATAAACTCTATTTAATTATAGAAAGATAACAATACATTTACAAATGATTTATGATAAGAATTATGAAAATTGCCTTAGCAAGGCTTATCAACTCTCGCACAGATAAATGGCTTCACTAATTTTGCAACACAATGAAAATAAACTCGATTTATGGATCTAGATAACAATACATTTACAAATGATTTATGAAAAGAATAATGAAAATTGCTTTAGCAAGGCTTTTCAACTCTCGCACAGATAAATGGCTTCACTAATTTTGCAACACAATGAAAATAAACTCTATTTATGGATCTAGATAACAATACATTTACAAATGATTTATGATAAGAATAATGAAAATTGCTTTAGCAAGGCTTTTCAACTCTAGCACAGATAAATGGCTTCACTTCTCACTCTTGTTTAATTTTACAGAGTATGCACTATCAGTTACGAGTTACGATAAATGTCTTCACTAATTTTGCAACACAATGAAAATAAACTCTATTTATGGATCTAGATAACAATACATTTACAAATGATTTATGAAAAGAATTATGAAAATTGCTTTAGCAAGGCTTTTCAACTCTAGCACAGATAAATGGCTTCACTAATTTTGCAACACAATGAAAATAAACTCTATTTATGGATCTAGATAACAATACATTTACAAATGATTTATGAAAAGAATAATGAAAATTGCTTTAGCAAGGCTTTTCAACTCTAGCACAGATAAATGGCTTCACTAATTTTGCAACACAATGAAAATAAACTCTATTTATGGATCTAGATAACAATACATTTACAAATGATTTATGAAAAGAATAATGAAAATTGCTTTAGCAAGGCTTTTCAACTCTAGCACAGATAAATGGCTTCACTAATTTTGCAACACAATGAAAATAAACTCTATTTATGGATCTAGATAACAATACATTTACAAATGATTTATGAAAAGAATAATGAAAATTGCTTTAGCAAGGCTTTTCAACTCTCGCACAGATAAATGGCTTCACTAATTTTGCAACACAATGAAAATAAACTCTATTTATGGATCTAGATAACAATACATTTACAAATGATTTATGATAAGAATAATGAAAATTGCTTTAGCAAGGCTTTTCAACTCTAGCACAGATAAATGGCTTCACTAATTTTGCAACACAATGAAAATAAACTCTATTTATGGATATAGATAACAATACATTTACAAATGATTTATGAAAAGAATAATGAAAATTGCTTTAGCAAGGCTTTTCAACTCTAGCACAGATAAATGGCTTCACTAATTTTGCAACACAATGAAAATAAACTCTATTTATGGATCTAGATAACAATACATTTACAAATGATTTATGAAAAGAATAATGAAAATTGCTTTAGCAAGGCTTTTCAACTCTCGCACAGATAAATGGCTTCACTAATTTTGCAACACAATGAAAATAAACTCTATTTATGGATCTAGATAACAATACATTTACAAATGATTTATGAAAAGAATAATGAAAATTGCTTTAGCAAGGCTTTTCAACTCTCGCACAGATAAATGGCTTCACTAATTTTGCAACACAATGAAAATAAACTCTATTTATGGATCTAGATAACAATACATTTACAAATGATTTATGAAAAGAATAATGAAAATTGCTTTAGCAAGGCTTTTCAACTCTAGCACAGATAAATGGCTTCACTAATTTTGCAACACAATGAAAATAAACTCTATTTATGGATATAGATAACAATACATTTACAAATGATTTATGATAAGAATAATGAAAATTGCTTTAGCAAGGCTTTTCAACTCTAGCACAGATGAATGGCTTCACTTCTCACTCTTGTTTAATTTTACAGAGTATGCACTATCAGTTACGAGTTACGATAAATGTCTTCACTAATTTTGCAACACAATGAAAATAAACTCTATTTATGGATCTAGATAACAATACATTTACAAATGATTTATGAAAAGAATTATGAAAATTGCCTTAGCAAGGCTTATCAACTCTCGCACAGATAAATGGCTTCACTAATTTTGCAACACAATGAAAATAAACTCTATTTATGGATCTAGATAACAATACATTTACAAATGATTTATGAAAAGAATAATGAAAATTGCTTTAGCAAGGCTTTTCAACTCTCGCACAGATAAATGGCTTCACTAATTTTGCAACACAATGAAAATAAACTATTTATGGATCTAGATAACAATACATTTACAAATGATTTATGAAAAGAATAATGAAAATTGCTTTAGCAAGGCTTTTCAACTCTAGCACAGATAAATGGCTTCACTAATTTTGCAACACAATGAAAATAAACTCTATTTATGGATATAGATAACAATACATTTACAAATGATTTATGAAAAGAATAATGAAAATTGCTTTAGCAAGGCTTTTCAACTCTAGCACAGATAAATGGCTTCACTAATTTTGCAACACAATGAAAATAAACTCTATTTATGGATCTAGATAACAATACATTTACAAATGATTTATGAAAAGAATTATGAAAATTGCCTTAGCAAGGCTTATCAACTCTCGCACAGATAAATGGCTTCACTAATTTTGCAACACAATGAAAATAAACTCTATTTATGGATCTAGATAACAATACATTTACAAATGATTTATGAAAAGAATAATGAAAATTGCTTTAGCAAGGCTTTTCAACTCTAGCACAGATAAATGGCTTCACTAATTTTGCAACACAATGAAAATAAACTCTATTTATGGATCTAGATTATAACAATACATTTACAAATGATTTATGAAAAGAATAATGAAAATTGCTTTAGCAAGGCTTTTCAACTCTAGCACAGATGAATGGCTTCACTAATTTTGCAACACAATGAAAATAAACTCTATTTATGGATCTAGATAACAATACATTTACAAATGATTTATGAAAAGAATAATGAAAATTGCTTTAGCAAGGCTTTTCAACTCTAGCACAGATAAATGGCTTCACTAATTTTGCAACACAATGAAAATAAACTCTATTTATGGATCTAGATAACAATACATTTACAAATGATTTATGAAAAGAATTATGAAAATTGCTTTAGCAAGGCTTTTCAACTCTAGCACAGATAAATGGCTTCACTAATTTTGCAACACAATGAAAATAAACTCTATTTATGGATCTAGATAACAATACATTTACAAATGATTTATGAAAAGAATAATGAAAATTGCTTTAGCAAGGCTTTTCAACTCTAGCACAAATAAATGGCTTCACTAATTTTGCAACACAATGAAAATAAACTCTATTTATGGATATAGATAACAATACATTTACAAATGATTTATGAAAAGAATAATGAAAATTGCTTTAGCAAGGCTTTTCAACTCTCGCACAGATAAATGGCTTCACTAATTTTGCAACACAATGAAAATAAACTATTTATGGATCTAGATAACAATACATTTACAAATGATTTATGATAAGAATAATGAAAATTGCTTTAGCAAGGCTTTTCAACTCTAGCACAGATGAATGGCTTCACTTCTCACTCTTGTTTAATTTTACAGAGTATGCACTATCAGTAACGAGATATCAAATCTAAATCAAGCAAAATGTTACTCTTAATTAGTACCATGCTTCAACTCGGTTTTCTTCTTAACATGTACTAAAAACATACATTTATAAACTGGAATATCTCCTTGAATTTCATTTATACAGAAGGTAATCCGATCTTGTAAGAGCTATTACACTTGAGTTTCAGTCAGCCATGATGGGCATGAAGTGAAAAAAACGCAACTGTACTTATACTTTACTGTACTATTATACAATAATAATGATTGTGATAGATTACAAACAAACAACATGTAGAGATAGAATAAGATTATACTAAAATTTATAAATAATGAATGAAGAAACGTAATGACAAGGCGTTGTCAAGCCCAAGCAAGCAGTACATATAACAATGTAACACTCTATAACATGCTTAAAAATGAATAGTGTAATAATAATGGTAAACAGGAATGCCCCCAGAATTAAAAAAACCCCAAAAAACTGACAATACGTTCCATTCACAGTGAATTTTTTATATACCTGTTTTGGATAAATGAATGATTTTAACTGAATTAATTTTGAGGTCAGTTTAGGAAATCCCTAAGCATTGTTCTCTGGAAAAATAAAGGAAGGAAACCGGAAAGATATGGCGGCCGGTAGTTATGATAATGACTCCACGGCACATGTTGCAAAATGTTAAGTAGTGGCCTGGAAAGTATAATCCTTCAGGGTAGTAATGTACATTGTCCTGCCAGTGAGCAGTTCTGGACTTGATATGAGGCGTTGGAATAATAATGATTATTATTGTTGTTGTTAAAAGGTACAAGTTTGTTCATGTAAAAAGGAATAACTTTTATCAGGTCTAGAGCTGATATCAGGGCTGCCTGGTTCTGTTCAGTTGGTTTTTGTTTGCCACCTTCGAGAACTGGGAAAATAAAATAAAAACCATATACTTTTGGACTTGTATACTTTTGGACTAATATCTCATGCTTATTTCATTCCGAGCTCATATGCACTGTAATGTAGTCTACAAAGAAACAGAAATAAAATGATTTTTTGCATTTATTTCATAAAACACAAATTAAATCATAATTCTACTTATTCATTAGCCATTGTTGTTCCCAACCTTAGTTTCTGACAGGTTTTTGGAATTCCCTGAAAAAGTGCTGATAAGCACTTGAGTTCCAACTAAAGGATCTATAATATTCTCTTGAGATTTATGAAAGAGGTTGTCAATGTAAATGCCCTTTTTGATCTGATGTGTTGAATGCATATAACTATGTTACCATCTCTCAAGTGAGTTGACTTTAGTTTTCACATCGTGAGGGAGCTCAATTTTGACTTAAGACGTGTAGTTTTAACAAACACTGTGCTTTCAAAATTCAAAGTGTTTTTTTGGGTACTCGAGTATGGTTCGTGTACTACACATCGGACATGCATGTTAAATTTTTCCTACCCGTCAATGCCCTACTTGACATTGATCATCAATCATTTCTGACTTTGATTCTTAATTTAAATTTTTTGGTAAATTTTTAGCGATTTACTATTTTAAATGGCCTAGTATCTTGTAAGAGTATTTGTGATCCTTTGTACAGTGTGTTACAGTATCTAGTATCTTGTTATTCTTAAAAAATGTATTTGTGATCCTATGTACAGTGTCTATGGAACTGGTAGACCAGCTGCACGCCGACAATGGTGCATGAAATAGAGGACTTCTATGGAGTGTACCTGCTGTATAACGTCAACCCAAAATACAAGGGGAGGACCTACATTGGCTATACTGTGGACCCCAACCGGCGCATCAAGCAGCACAACACGGGGGCACAGGCAGGAGGGGCCTGGAGGACAGATGGGAAGGGGCCATGGTGAGTTCAACCTCCCCCTTAAAGCATTACCCCTTGTCAGTCTCCAGCAATTTGATTTTTATTTTCAAGCTGATTTTAGTCTTTCAGCATTGGATCATTATGTGAGTGTTGCATTGTAATCAGCGATTGTCAGAAACCTCCAGGAAATTAAACTATGAAGTGCAGGTGGAGTACACTGAAGAGCCTGCACTAAAAAGGTTAAGAGAAGCAGCATGGCTTCAATAAGTTATGTTTTAAGGGTCAATACTGAATATAAAGTAGAGCACAAATAAGGTTAGACTATGATTTGCAAGCATAATCTATGATCCTATTTAAATAAAAAAAAGTATTAAAACCTTTTAAAAAATCAGGCCAAGAGACGACCTAATTTTACAGCATAGGGCAAGTCTACTCCTAACACAGATGTCAAGATTCGGTATGATACATTAATTTCCATGCTGTGACAACTGAGAACTAGAGCACAGTGAAAAGAATACATAGTCCGAAGTCCAGGTCCAAAGTCAAGGTGAATTGTTAATGAAGGTCATTGATGACAACAGTTTACAAACTACTGGTGTCAACTACCGGACGGTTATGGCTAAAGAAGTAAACCATTAACATACATTACTTGCAAAGTTTAGTCTCTCCCATGTTGGTTGTTCTGACATGTGAACTGGTCTATGCTTTTAGGTTAGTCATATGGTAACTGTTATTGGAGTTGACAGGTCACTTCATTGCCTATTGCCATCATTTGATTTTGATAAACTTTTGATACTACTTGATGATGTTAATACAATTTTTTTAATGATAGTTCACGGGGTGTGCTAATTTTCTGTGCTAAAAGGATGGGGTCCTGCTTTATTGACCTCAGTAAGAGATAAACTTTGTCTTTCTTTATTTTCATTCCCACACAAACATGCATACAGCACAGAAAAAGTTACAATATCATGATAAAATTGTTATTTAGTAAAAACATTAAAATAAATGGTTAGGTACAACAATACATTTGTGAGGAAGGAGTTACTTCCCTTGGGATCAGTGCTTGAAGGGACAGACCTATCTGTGTAGTTTTTGTTGAAACAGAATTCAAGTGGCCGTCCAGTTTATGCATGTATGTTATTTGTACTTGATTATAAATCTATCCCAGTTTGAAACATGTTACAATTGGTAACATTTTAGTGTATTAAGATTTGAAAACTAGATAAATGAGAGCTCACATCCAGTAAAATGAAATAATGAGAAATGAAGCCATTCATCGGCGCGATGAGTGTGAAGCCCTGCTTTGGTATTACAAGGCTTTTGATTAGTCTTATCATCATTTATAATTGTATGGATATTCTATCCATATAGTTTATTTTCATAATGTTGTAAAATTAGTATTACTACAGTGCTTCATTTCATTCTCCGATAAACAAAATGGCTGACCATTTTCCAATAGGACAGGGTCTTTAAAAATTTATGCAGGATGCTGAGTTTTGACTCGCTTCAACATTTTCTCTACAAAACATGGAATAAATTTTAGATCTATTGTAGATACTTTCTCATTTTACACATTCTTAGAATGTATATTTGACATTTCAATGTTGCTTTTTTATAGGGAGATGATACTTATCATCCATGGGTTCCCAAATGACATCTCGGCTTTGAGGGTAAGTGTCATCTAAAGGCTAGTTAGAAAGTTAAGAATCTTCTACTTTGTCATTTAATTATAGTAATGATACTTTATTACCCCGAAGGGATTGATTTTGTATCATTAAAGAGCTGGTGGACATACAAGAAAGGCAACACAGTTTACATGTGATACATAAAAAAACATTTTATTAATTTAAAGATCATTTAACAGACTAACACTGAAAGGAATGAATTTATTCATTGGTTTTAAAACCTCGATTTGGAGATATTATGTTTTCATGTTCTGATGAAAATATTTTTTAATCAGTCATTTTCAAATAATTTATAAAGATCTTTTAATAACAAGTCAAATGATAACATCAAGGAACAAAACTACATGAATATTTTATTCTATCGAGAAGTAGTGGTTAATTAAGAATATTTGTATCTTAATGCTTATTAGTTTAGTATAGGACAATAAACAGGACAATGAAACATGCCAATGACTCAAACGCAGTTTTGGACACTTATTTCCCAAAGACTTAACAACAAATATATAGCTGATAATTGATATTTCTTGTCGGATACCATATATATCTAATGGAGTGAAGTAGAAATTTATATTTTCACATCACTGTAATGACCTTAACTCATTTTAGACAAAAGGTGTGACTTTGGAAAGGCTATTTGAATTTATCCCAGGACTTGTGGTATTTCAACTCTCGTTTAATTCACACACAGAATTAATGAAACATATTCTCAACAAAACACAAAAACCTTTCAACAAAATACATAGCCCACTTGTTTCTGTTGTTAACATGAAAATAATTGATTTATACTTTAAGTTGCACTTTTGCAGTTCGAATGGGCATGGCAACATCCTGAGAAATCCAGACGACTTCGATTTCTGTCAAGGAAAACCCGAAAAGAAACTGCCTACCAGTATCGCTTCCGTGTTGCATGTAACATGCTTCGCACCAGCCCATGGAACCGACTCTCTCTGACTGTCCGCTGGCTGAAGCAGGAATATCGCCTTGACTTCCCGCCAGACATTCTCCCACCTGCTCATATGCCGGTTGTCTTTGGGCCTGTCAAGAGCAAGAAGGTTAAGAAGAGTAAAAGTCCATCCAAAAGGGAGATAACTCCAGGAGAGGATGGCGACAGTGACATTGGCAGTATTATCATCAGACATAAGAAGTGTTCCGTTTGCTATGAGAAGTTGAAGGTAAGATAACTCTTTCCCCTAATTGAATAACTTTAATACCTCTTTTCATGACCGGGGGAAGGGTGGTGAGGTAAATTGTTGTTTGATGCCGCTTTCAAGAGTACTTCACTTTTATGATGGCTGCTAGTAATATTGCAGGGAGAAAGTCCGCAACACTATGTGGCTGTGTATTGCGGTGAAACCTGCAAGCATTGGCTGGAACTAGTGTGCTATGGGTGGTACTGTGCTGAAATTCAGTGAAGCAATGCACCCAAACATTACTGTATGTAGAACAGTTCTCTACTGCAGAAAAAATTGCCAAGCGGGATATGAACTACAGCCCTTTCCATGTGACGCCAAACATGCTAACCACTGCATTATCCAACCCTTTATTTGTTAGTCGTAAAGTTAACAAGTTAAAGTCAAGTTAATGTCATTCCCTGAAATTTTATTGCTTGTAGCCTGAGGACTCACTGATGAGATGTTACCACCCGCGCTGTGAGATGGAGGCCCACATTCTCTGCCTCTCCAAGCGACTGTTGTCAGATTCCAACCACCTGCTCCCAGTGGAGGGGCCGTGTCCCAAGTGTAAGCAGGTCCTGCTGTGGGGCGACCTGGTCAGACATAAGAGAGGCTGCTTCCAGAACCTCACTGAGTCCTCTGCTAATGTAAGTCTTCAGTGTGTGGCAAATCTGCTTCTGAGTTGTTGCACTGATGATTGAAGCTAAGTCTAAATTGATGTGAAATATTCTAATAATTTTCCCAACTGTATTGTGATTTGGTGATTTGGGTTTAAAGCTGCTTTCAAGAGTATTTCAGTTATATCACTGCTCTGAATGTATTGTTAATAAGAAATAACAGAATAGTCAAATGAAAAAATGTGTCTGTACAAGCAGATAAAGGTAAAAGTTGTATTTACAACTTATTTCACATCCATCATATATATCTGTTTGAAGCTGCTCAGTGGGTGGGAGGTGTCTTGAGAAAAAACGTCTTTGTTCTTCTTGAAATGCTTATAGTTGGAAATGATCAATTCTAGCTCGCATCGATTGCTAAGGACAGATAAATCATTGCATTGTGCGAGTTACCCATTGCATTGATCATACATTTTTGTTAACTGTTAAAGTTTGCCCATCATTGTCTGTTGAGGTCATTTTTATAGAATAAGTATTGAGTTATTTTTTGCTTATATCAGATTAAAATAGATTAATTTGTTTGAAGACTGAATGAGGCAAGTTTATGGATATACATCTTCTTCATTCCGGGAAAGCGATAGATACTAATGTCTAGTAACGTAAAGTATATATCTATAAAACTCACTTTTTTCATTCTTCACCAACTCAATTGCTAGAACACCCAAAGAAGTGTATGTGTTGCATTCACTATTTTCTAACCCCTTTCCTTTAAGACGGACACAAATGGTGAGAGTGCAAGTGACAGTTGGGCTGAAGATCTTAGAATCTGAAGAAAGAAGGAAGTTTGAAGTGCCTCACAGTCCATTGTTAACCTGGAGACATGATCCAAGGTTTCAAGTCTCATTTTGAAGCTCTGATGGTTTGACAATCGACAGGTAAAGGTCTTTGATTGAGATCAATGTTTTATCTTGACCCTCAAAAAAAACAAAGGTCATGTTCGAGATATCTTGACCCACGAAGAGACAAAAGGTCCTGGTTTAAGCTAAGGTCTTATCTTGACACTCAAAGAAACCAAACATTCATGTTTGAGATCAAAGTCGTATCTGGACCCTCAAGGAAACCGAAGGTCCATGTTTGAGACAAAGGACACCTAACAAGACAAAGGAAGAATGTAAATGATGACAACCTTCCTAGGCATCATGGCCGCACGAAGTCTTTGGGCTGAAACCTTATTTATAAAGTGTTAAAGAATATAAGGTACTGTTCACCTAAGCAAAAATTTTGTTTGAAATGTCCATTAAAAATTATCAGTGTCTACAGAGAAAACATAGATGCAAGTCTTTCCTTTGGTGCAATGCAATGAAAAAGAAACAGAGCATAATTTCATCATGAAAAAGACCAAAGGTAAACTTTGTTAACGCTGTCTCTTTCACATTGGCAATTCCAAACAGCATAGCTTGTATTTGATCTCACCGGCTTGCTTTGAAAATTGAAATAGGAACATTCAACCTAAAGGGTCCAGAATTAACTAAAGGTACAATCCTGAAGATATTTCAGTGATAGGAGAAGCTTTCACTATGTTTCCCTGGAGACATGAGACTGTCAAGCTGTTACGATGGTACACAGACAGACCATGTCCGATTCACTGGAAGAAGACAGATGGGGAAATCTTTGACCGTCCTTACAATCAAGAACATTTTATGTAACATTTAATCAGCGGAAGTTGTTGGCCATCAATAGGAGGATGAGGAAAGTTTCCCTAACAAGAATGTCAAACAATCCTCTTATTTTACAACAGGTGACTAATCTTTGATCGAGAGAGGGAATGTGAGTTATGTCCCCTGTTCTTAATTTGAAGAAGGACATCAGGTGTTCTGCTAAAAAAAACTTTAAAAAAAAAAGGAACTTATATGTAAGAATCATTTGAGTATTTTTGTACTTGCCTATGTTCCTTTGAAGGTCCTGTAGTATTGACAGTAGTTGTCACCACACCTTCTTCAACATGTGCTCCAACACAAGTTGTCTCTCCTCGTCAACAGCCATCCCCATAGAATGGGTATGATGTTTCTGTTGGTATGAAAAATTCAGTTCATTTAAAGTCTGATTGATAAAGTTAATTAAGGATTATGAAGATGTTTTATTTTACTGGTAATAAGTATTACTTAACACGACAAAAAAATACAAATTTTAAATCATGATGCATCAACAAATTTTTTTTAACAGGCCTACCATTTTAAAACATTAATCTAAAACTAATAAAACTAGCAAAACGACCATGTAAACAGACGAAATCGCATCACAATATTGCAATCTGCATCGAAAAGTTACGAAAAAGCTTTATGCAAGTGACGATTAGCACTTTGTATTAGCGCAAAATGAAACACTCGATAGGCAACACTGTCACTGCCCACACACAGTAACCATGATTGGAAGGTTATGCGATCACAAAATGCGATTTCTGATAAAACTCATAATCAAATTATCTTTATAGCTATTCATTTTTAATTATACATTCTTAAATTCACTATTATTCTCTTACTCATGAATGAGTTCCATGTTAAAACGATAGATGACCTACTTGGGTTACTGCGCTTCCCCAGCAACAATGTTGCATATCGAGTGTTTCATTTTGCGCTATTGCAAGTTTGAAGTGCTGATCGTCGCTTGAATGATGCTATTTTGTAACTTTTCGACTGTAATCGCTACTTTGTGATGCCATTTCGTCTGTTAATGTGGTCGTTTCGCTGCTTTCCATTGCATTTCGATTTTTTCTTTGGTAGGCCTGTTTAAGTAATCACAAGCTTTAAGATGTCCACAAGAACAAATTTCATAAATTATACAAAGCCAAAAAACCATAATCTGACTTCTCAGTCCTTCTTCTATGAGAATTTTTCAAAGCAGATCCGAATTGTTTTCAAATCACATTTAAGTGTTATTTGGAGATAATACTCAATTGCTTTTTTTTTAAACAATGGTAATATAATCAAGTATTATTTGTCATAAACATGAGACCAAAAAAATTATGTAAAGCTTTCAAGTAGTCATGATTACAATTTCTTGTCTTTAATCAGCTATCACTTTTTGTTCACATGTTTCAAACAAAAACACATATAAAATCTGCCTTACACTTAATTAGCTTGGTCTCTATCAAAATCTCATGATTGGGTGTATCAAGTTGACTTGATCAATTCTTGTCAGTCTTTAGAAGATGCCATGAATATGTGGTCATTTGCTGTTTGACTCCCCTCTCATATTTTCTTCTGTCTCCTAAGAAGTTCTGATTGCAGTTACATTTGGATCTATCCTCTTTAATGCTAACATACAAGATGTTTTAATTTTATCTTTCTCATTCTCTGAGAACTTTCTTTCACTGCAGTTCATGAAACAAGACATTGTCTTGGATGTTAAAACCAAGCAACATCTTTTCTTTTCTTAACACAAATAAATGCTCTATATCCTTAACTTCAGATCATCCGTAATCATCAGGTCGCAAGTAGTCGTGACTTTAAATAGTTAGCTGTCTCCTATGAACCGGTCTCATAATTGTTTGATATTGAACTAAACTTTTAACTCAGAATTGGTCAGAATTTATCTTCAAAGTATGATTGTTTTTCTGTAGTGCATAGGTTTATGAATTCAGTGAGACCATTTTGCTACCTTGAATCACCAGCTTGAACAGACTCTGTGTTCACTTGGCATGCTTGTGTTTCTATCTCTCCTTGTTAGTAAATCTGTAAATCTGTAAGAGTATCAGTTTCTGTGTAATCTTGGTAACAGAAGTCCTCTCATAGATAGTAGACACTGTTTTCAGCTCTGATCACATCTGTCAAACATTGCCTGGAAATTTTGAAACAACCAATCTGTGTTGATTGGCAGTAATTCCTAAAAGACAAAACTTACAGAACAGTTTGAATGAAAGAATGCCATTTTTGCAATAAGATCAAATAAAAATACACAAACAATACAAATAAATTTTATTAAGAAACTAAGTAAACCTTTTCTTTTCAACAAGATGCTTTTTACAAACTGTTACCTTATTTCTCCATTCTTTTCATAACTACAGATGTTACTACAACTATGTCATCTTTAATCTTTCACCAAATATTACTACAACCGATACATTACTCTGTATAAAGATGTACAGCAATCGCATTTGGTTGGCTACCATATCCTACCAAGCTGACTACAGCAGTGAAGTTTTTCCCCTGTAAAGTCTTCTACTAATTGATTACTGGGGTCGCTCGTAGGTAAACACATCTTTTTTTTCATGAATTATGATTTTGACTGTACCTCTTCTAGCAATATGAACTTTTATCCACATGAAACTGTTATTTCTTAGTGTATGTATGTCCTCCTTAACTGTACTGCAGATCATAACAAGAGATTTGGAAGCAGCTCATCTATGGCATGTGACAATATCAACAAATATGAAAGCCAAAATGCGCACTTTCATGGTTATAAGTTTTTAAAATTATGATTGCAATCATGCAATAAGATGCTGACTATCCATAGAATTTGTTATGTTTCAAGTACTTTGATGTTGAATGATAAACAGAAAATAAATTACATTAAACAAAATAAGTTGCTCCTGCCTCATCAGTCATGGGCTCCTAAACATTCTATGGCAGTGTCACTTCCACATTGAAGTTATGAGCACAGATTACTTATTGGAGTGGAGTCTGTTGTAGTCCTTTGTGGAGCTCCTAGCTTTTTTCAAAAGTCCTTTTGGCTGCTCCCACTTAATACATCAGGGATTGGCCAACTTAATTGTGATCAAATAAGTGAGACTACCATCAAAAGCCAAACTATTTCTAAAGTCTGTTTTATTTTTCCTAACCATACTAAATACTCTTCTTCTCCAGCATTTGAGTGAGGAATGACCAACACAAGGTTAGGCATTGCTGCCAGTTTGGGAAACTTGAGACAGCCACCTGCTTGCGTCATACTGGCTATACACCCACAGATTTTGTCCTTTCTGTAGCAAGTAATGTCACGATCCTTGATGAGAGAGCCCTTCCAAACATCTTCTGGAATGTCACCTCGTTCCAGCAGCTGGTATTTGATAAACTCCTGTTGTTATTCAGCACTGTCTCGAGAGGTTTTGATTGGCAGGAGATGTGTATATCACTTCTGAAAGAAAGCCACAAAATTCTTCAAATGTGGCAGTCTCTCATTCTTCAAAATTAACATAACAGGCTTTTTTAAGAATGTCATCGTCATCACACCATGGCAGCTTCTAAATTGCTTCTGAGCAGGCCTTCTTGTAGAGGGACCTAACTCCCTTGAAAAAGGTTTTCCTCCTAGCTGGAGAAATATCACCTTCCTCTTCGAGTTCCAGGTTTTGATGTCATTGAAGACAGGTGTGAAGTCAACATGATTTTAACAAGGACATGTGGCTTTTGATGATGTCAATCTTTACAAATTTTCCTCATAAATGACTTCATCTGAGGGTACACTGCATAGATGCAAGGATCTCTTCTTTGAAGGAACTGGTTGAAGGAAGTAAAGACAGGCAAAACAGACTCATAGAAAATCAAGTAAACGTCTGTCATGGGATCTTCATATTGTGATCTAAGCCTCTTGAATCTTGTCTGCCTTTCTTTACAGGATATATATAGTAGCTTCTTTCCCCCTTATAACTCCCAATTACTTGCCACAGCTATTTCAAGGCTCAGCCATCTTGTGTTCACATGTTTGACAGTCTGTTCGTATTCAGTATCACAGAAGTTGCAGAATTCACTCAAACTGGATTTCCTTTTCCAATTTCTCGATCCTAGCTTTTAGGGCAGAGATTGTACTGCAGCTGAAAATAACATTTAAACATAAAATGTTAATATAATGGAAAACAAATTAAGAGTACAGCAATAATTTGTGACTATCTTATATTTTTTAACCAATGGATGTTCAGCATATCTTGAGGTTGTCATATATTTCTGAACCAATGGATGTTCAACATAGCTTGAGGTTTTACTAAAGCTCATAACAAATTGATTTATAGCTACAGAATGAGGTTATCTAAGATAACTTTAGCTCACTATTGCAGGGAAGTGTTTCTCTGTCAGTTCTATCTAGCGGAAAAGATCACTGGAGACGGTCTTTATCCTTATTGTCAACGGCTAATCCATAAGAGGTTGCATTTTGGACTCGTCGTGAAACAAGATTATAGGTTATTCTATATTTTCTAATATTCAGGCATACAGTATGAGATCGTCTTAGGTTACCTTGCTCACTGATGCTGGTAAAAGTCTTCTTATCATAAATAGAAATCTGATTGAGGTTGGTTAATGTTTCTTTAAATTTACAACAATAACTTTTGGTTATCTTATATTTCCCTCTGGTTTGAATTCAAGCAATTGTCTGAGGTTAATGTATTAATTAACTAAGGGATGTGCAGCATATCTTGAGGTTATCTTACACTTCCTAACCAATTGCTGTACAACATATCTTGAGGTAATCTTACAGTTCTTAACCAATGGATGTTCAGCATATCTTGAGGATATTTTACAGTTCTTAACCAATGGATGTACAGCATATCTTTAGGTTATCTTACAGTTCTTAACCAATGGACGTACATCATATCTTGAGGTTATCTTATATTTCTTAACCAATGGATGTACATCATATCTTGAGGTTATCTTATATTTCTTAACCAATGGATGTACATCATATCTTGAGGTTATCTTATATATTTCTTAACTAATGGACGTACATCATATCTTGAGGTTATCTTATATATTTCTTAACTAATGGACGTACATCATATCTTGAGGTTATCTTATATATTTCTTAACTAATGGATGTACATCATATCTTGAGGTTATCTTATATATTTCTTAACTAATGGATGTACATCATATCTTGAGGTTATCTTATATATTTCTTAACTAATGGATGTACAGCAATAGCATGAGGTTATCTTTTGCTCACTATTGCAGGGAAGTGTTTCTCTGTCAGTTCTGTCTAAGGGAAAAGATTGATGAGACCATATGTCTTTATCCTTATTGTCAACGGCTAATCCATAAGAGGCTGCATTTGGGATTCATCGTGAAACAAGATTATTGGTTGTCTTGTATTTCTTAATATTCAGATGTACAGCATGAGATTGTCTTCGGTTAACTTTGGTAATTGATGTTGGTTAAAATCTCTTTATTATTAATGTTTCTTTATAATTGAATTTACAACAATAACTTTTGGTCATCTTCTCTCTGGTTGAAATTCCAGCTATTGATTAAGGTTATCATAATAATAAGTAAGACAGGTTGGCCTTACGACGCCTAAGAGGCAGTAGTTGTGGATTAGTGACTAGTTTCATCCAAAGATTAGGACTCATCAGACTGAATAAACCACATTTTTTACCTTCCTTATGTACTCTTTTCATAGGTCACATGACTTTTTGGCTCCGGCGACGGCTGTTTCAGGTGTCTTTGTGTCCCCTGTTCCCCCCCCCCCCCCCCCACAGATTCAAGGCAACTAGAAGCATTCCAGTACAGCAATAGGGAGGTTTAACTGAAGCAAATGGGCGGGAAATTCTTTGTGGAAAAACTGGTTCCCATACACAGCGTTGAGCTACAGGTCTCTGTTGAAGATGGATACACTGTTGCACCGTCCTAGGTACCCAGTGACTTCTTTCCTATGAGGGACTGCTGGTCTCTCTTTTTGCACGAGTTAAATGAAAGCCACGTTGTTAGGACTTCCTAACAATATTTTTCAACTTTTCCTTGGGGGCCCATAATTCGGAGTGAACAGTGTCAATACTCATGCCCAGGAAGACCATGCATGTTGACAGGGACCTGCCTTTCCAGAGATTCACAGAACACATCCTGACACTTCAAATGAATTCCTGGCCCTAGCTGCAGTGACATAGTACCTGTTTTGTCAAGTAGAATTTTTTTCATCTTTCTGTGGCCAAATTTGGTTTCGACTGTTTCTTCTTGGACAGTGGTCAGTACTTTTGAACTTCAGATTGTGGGTTGAGTCCTTCTGTAGACTTGCAGTTAGGGCACAGTTTGCTAGTTGAACAAATGTCATTTTTGCACTGATAATTCCTACATAGGTAGACATTCATAAAACATAAATACACAAATATTACAAATAAATTTTATTAAGAAACTAACAAGATGCTGTTAACAAAATGTTGCCTTAAGTTAAAAGCATTTCTAATTTCTTTTCATACCTATAGATGTTACTGCAACTATTTCATCTGTTATCTTCTACCAAATCTTACTATAACCAGTTCATAACTCTGTATGAGGATAAACAGCAATCCCATTTGGTTGACTACCATATCCTACCAAGCTGACTACAGAAGTGAAATGTTTCCCCTGTAAAGACTTCTACTAATTGATTACTGGGGTTGCTCGTAGGGAAATATGTCTTTTTTCATGAATTATAAAATTTGTCTGTAGTTCTTCTGGCTAGTTTGGCAGAAGATGTTCCAATTTCTCAATCCTAGCAGAGATTGTATTGCAGCTGAAAATAAGAATTAAAGAACAAATGTAAATGTAATGAAAAGCAAAGTGAGTGTACAACAATCTTATATTAAATGAAAATTCAGCATATCCTGACGTTTTCCTATAGTTCATAAGAAATGGGTTTATAGCTATAGCATGAGATTGTCTTAGATAACATTTGCTTACTATTGCAGGGAAGTGTTTCTCTTGTCAGTTCTGTCTAAGGGAAAAGATTACTGGTGACTACAGGCCTTTATCCTTATTGTCAACGGCTAATCCATAAGAGGCTGCATTTGGGATTCATCTTGAAACAAGATTATTGGTTATCTTGTATTTCTTAATATTTCTAGAAGCAGGGCATGAGATAGTATCTTTGCTCAATGGTGTCTTATACAACCGTAGATATAATGAATTGTTAACTGCTCAAGTACTTTATTAATGATTTTCTTTTACTATTTTCTGAAATGTAGATATGCCATACACATTAATACAATCGGGCCGGTTGGGGAATTATTTTAGGCAGCCCGACAAGAAATTTGCCAGCCACGGGCAGCCGGGCAGGCTGTTAATTTGATCACTGGTTTGGACTCCATATCCCGCGGGAAAGTTGATTGAATTTCATTGATGCTATCTTAAAGCGATTGTTGTTGTCTTCTCAACAGGTCAAGGTGGTTGGCAAGGAGAACCAGTGACATGTTTTTAGCCGAGGTCGCCTTGACCTTAGCTAGGTCCTCCAGGAACGTAGCCTGTACGTTTGGGAGGGTGACCCGGTATTGTTCCTGGACCATGTTGGCCTGCTGGCACCATTCCATGAATTGGATGTTCACATTCAGGCGGGCAGACTTACTATGTACATATCTAACTTTGTACCAGCACATATTAGTAAAATGAATATAAAGACAAGACATGAGGAATGTCCTTCGCTTGGTTCTGAAGTTAGCAGACGTCCCAGAGAAGGCAGTATGCTGCGCGTCCCGTACATCCTGTAGCAGTTGGTCCAGTTGTGGGTGTTGGAATGTCAATCGTTGGGTAAATATGGAGCCATTGACTGGACAGTGTTTTATGTTGGTTACACGTAAGTGGTGCTCACTGTGGGGGAAAGGTGCCACCTAGATCAAATAACCACGGCCGCATTTATGCTCCAGGGAACATTCATTGCCTTTAACACATCCTGACAATTCAAATGAATTCCTAGCTGCAGTGACATAGTACCTGTTTTTTGTCAAGTAGAATTTTTTTCATCTTTCTGTGGCCAAATTTGGTTTCAACTGTTTCTTCTTGGACAGTGGTGTTCAGTACCTTTGCTGTTAGATTTCCCTGAAAGAAGATGGAAGCATTTACAAAAGTTCGATTATTCATTGTTGTTATAAGTTCCTGATAATATCATTGCTGATGACATTGTATTAATGTGTATGTCATATCTACATTTCAGAAAATAGTAAAAGAAAATCATTAATTAAGTACTGGAGCAGTTAACAATTCATTATATCTACGGTTGTTCAGAAAAAAACCTTTAAAATTAAAGGTAAGACAATGGATTTAAAAAACTTTATTTGAAATAAGTCACCAGGTTATATACCTCTTGCATAGTTCCAAGTGTCAGGAAATATTTGATTGACATATCTTTGGATTCAAGCAATACCTGTGTTGCCAAAATTGGTTTGCGGCAATTGAATTCAACTTCCTCAGTGAAGCAAATCTGGGATCTCGTGTTGAACTTCAGATTGTGGGTTGAGTCCTTCTGTAGACTTGCAGTTAGTGCACAGTTTGCCAGTTTAACAAATGACATTGTTACACTGATAATTCCTACATAAGGTAGACATTGATAAAATAAAAATACACAAATAGTACAAATAAATTTTATTGAGAAACTAAAAAGATGCTGTTAACAAATTGTTGCCTTAAGTTAAAAACATTTCTAATTTCTTTTCATACCTACAGATGTTAATACAACTATTTCATCTGTTATCTTCTACCAAATCTTACTATAACCAGTTCATAACTCTGTATGAGATTAAACAGCAATCCCATTTGGTTGACTACCATATCCTACCAAGCTGACTACAGAAGTGAAATGTTTCCCCTGTAAAGTATTCCTACTAATTGATTACTGGGGTCGCTCGTAGGGAAATATGTCTTTTTTCATGAATTATAAAATTTGTCTGTAGTTCTTCTAGCTGGTTTGGCAGAAGATGTTCCAATTTCTCTATCCTAGCAGAGAATATATTGCAGCTGAAAATAAGATTTAAAGAACAAATGTAAATATAATGAAAAACAAAGTGAGTGTACAACAATCTTACATTTCTTAACCAATTAATATTCAGCATATCTTGAGGTTTTCCTATAGTTCATATGAAAAGGGTTTATAGCTATAGCATGAGGTTATCTTTTGCTCACTATTGCAGGGAAGTGTTTCTCTGTCAGTTCTATCTACAGGAAAGGATTCCTGGAGACTACAGGTCTTTATCCTTATTGTCAACGGCTAATCCATAAGAGACTGCATTTTGGATTCATCGTGAAACACAATTATGGGTTGTCTTGTATTTCTAAATATTTCTAGAAGCAGGGCATGAGATTTTATCTTTGCTCAATGGTGTCTTATACATATTTCTTAACAAATTTATATACAGCAATAGCATAATGCTATCTTGCACTTCTTAACCTATTGAGGTTATCTTGTATTTCTTAACCAATGTATGTTCCTCATCAATGAAAGAGGTTTAGATAATGTCTTTTCCAAACTTGAAACTTTTTCCTTGTATACATCAGATTTTGTTTTTTTGTCAATTCAGTCAAGGTTACAGATTTTGATTTAACTGTCTTGAGTCATCTTTCTTCAGTCTTTTTCAGTGAGAACCTTTCCTCCCTACAGTAAAAAATATTTTCTCCTCTCAATTTCTTGTTTTCCTTTCTTAAGTTAGAAAGTTTCAAACGAAGAATGGTGGTCACATAATCGAACCAGTTGCAAACTAAATGCTGATGTCTTCAGACTTGATAACATAATCATAAATGTCCATGAAATTCCGATTTGTCAAATGGCTGATCTTATGTTTTGAAGAGCCCTCCCTAACAATGCTTTCAAAGAGATCCATGCTTTATCTACTCAGTCCACACTTTTGTGATCAAGATATCGCAGGTTCTTATGGTTTGAGTGGAAACAGTGCTTTGCATTTGTATCAGAATGTGTGTAATCTTAGTAACAGAAGCCCTTTCATAGATAGTAGACACTGTTTTCAGCTCTGATCACATCTGTCAAACATTGCCTGGAAATTGAGAAACAACCAATCTGTGTTAATTTGCAGTAATTCCTAAAAGACAGAAAGTAAAGAACAGTTTAAATGAAAGAATGGCATTTTTGCACTGATGATTCCTACATAACGTTGACATAGATCAAATAAAAATACACAAACGGTACAAATAAATTTTATTAAGAAACTAAATAAACCTTTTCTTTTCAACAAGATTCTTTTTACAAACTGTAACCATATGTTAAAAGCATTTCTCCTTTCTTTTCATAACTACAGATGTTACTACAACTATTTCATCTTTTATCTTTCACCAAATATTACTACAACCAATACATAACTCTGTATGAGGATATACAGCAATAACATTTGGTTGACTACCATAACCTACCAAACTGACTACAGAAGTGAAATGTTTCCCCTGTAAAGTCTTCCTACTAATTGATTACTGGGGTTGCTCGTAGGGAAATACATCTTTTTTCATGAATTATGAATTTGTCTGTAGTTCTTCCAGCTTGTCTTGGGGGAAGATGTTCCCATAGCTGCCAACACCTAAAGATTAAAATGAGTGAGACCTGATGAAGCCGGATTCCGCCCTGGTTAAGTCATGGACTTGGTCCTGGTAGGGGGTCTAGGGGGCTTTGTATCCCCAGATGAAAACGCTTTTTTGATGTTTTTCTTACAAAATTGGCTTAAAATGAAATGAAAAAACCACCAACACATAAGCACAGATCAATATATTTCAACTAGAGAGAAGCAATACGAACTTTTTTCTACTGATATTTCTTGTCCCCCTTGACTCTACTGCAGAACATAACAAGAGATTTGGAAGCAGCTCATCTATGGCAGTGTCACTTCCACATTGAAGTTATGAGCACAGTTTGGTGTCTTTTGTAGTACTTTGTGGAGCTCTTAGCTTTTTATCAAAAGTTTTTGTGGTGGCTCCCACATGAGGGAGATGACTCTGGATTGGCCAACTTAATTGTGATCAAAGAAGTAGGACTACCATCCAATGCCAAACTATTTCTAAAGTTTTATTTTTCCTAACCATACTAAATACTCTTCTTCTTCTCCAGCATTTGAGTGAGGAATGACCAACACAAGGTTAGGCATTGCTGCCAGTTTGGGAAACTTGAGACAACCACCTGCTTGTGTTTAATTGCCAATAAACCCCCAGATTTTGTCCTTTCTGTAGCAGGTACTTTCACCATCCTTGATTTAGAGAGCCCTTCCAAACATCTTCCGAAATGTCACCTCGTTCCAGCAGCTGGTATTCGATGAACTCCTCTTGTAATTCAGCACTGTCTTGAGGGGTTTTGATTGGCAGGAGATGTGTATATTGCTTCTGAAAGAAAGCCACATCTTCAAATGTCGCAATCTCTCATTCTTCAAAATTAACAATACAGGCATGTTTAAGAATGTTATTGTCATCACACCATGGCAGCTTCTAAACTGCTTCTGAGCAGGCCTTCTTGAAGAGAGACCTTACTCCCTTGAAAAAGATTTTCCTCCTAGCTGGAGAAATATCACCTTCCTCTTCGAGTTCCAGGTTTTGATGTCATTGAAGACAGGTGTGAAGTCAACATGATTTTAACAAGGACATGTGGCTTTTGATGATGTCAATCTTGACAAATTTTCCTCATAAATGACTTCATCTGAGGGTATACTGCATAGATGCAAGGATCTCTTCTTTGAAGGAACTGGTTGAAGGAAGTAAAGACAGGCAAAACAGACTCATAGAAAATCAAGTAAACGTCTGTCATGGGATCTTCATATTGTGATCTAAAGCCCCTTACACATGCACCCGTTTACTTATGGGAGTATATTTACTTGTGGAGTATATATACTTACCGGAGTAAAAGTATCTTTACTTTGCGTTCACATGGGATTTTAACCAATGGGAGTATTTCTTAAATTTGCATATAATTCAGACACTTGATAACTGAAAATAAAACTGATATGACCACATATGTGGACAGACATCATGAGCAAGCTACTGATAACCAAGCAAAGGAAAGATTTCCAGTATGTCCTGTGTACTGGTCTTGTCCTTGGATGTTCCAAAGAAAGGCAGGTGTGGTCAAGAAAGCGGTCATGGACATGGTGGGAGGATATAGTTGGCGGAAACTTTACAACTAAGGAGTGGATAGAAAATTTCAGGATGACAGAAGAAACCTTTAACTTTCTTTGCGAAGAGCTACATCCGTATCTGCCTAACAGTGGTGCATTTGTCAGGGAGCCACTTGACCTCAACCACAGAGTAGCCATTACAGTTTATTGGTTGGCCAGCAATGCCGAATATCGCACTGTCGGTAATTTGTTTGGGGTAGGAAGCTCAACAGTGTGTAAATGTGTTCACACAGTCTGCACAGCTATTTCGGAATTTCTTCTCCCGAATTTTGTCACATTTCCAACCGGTGACAAACTTCATGATACCATAAGTGGCTTTGAGAAGGTTTGGGGGTTTCCGAACTGTGCGGGTGCGATTGACGGAACACATATTCCTATTATTGCACCACCTGTTGCACATGGTGATTACCTAAATAGGAAGGGGTGGTACTCAATCATCCTTCAAGCCACCTGTGATTTCAAGTACATAATCACTGACATCAACGTTGGGTGGCCTGGCCGAGTCCATGACGCACGGGTGTTTGGGAACTCAGAAATCTTCTACAAAGGCGAAACAAACGATCTTTTCCCAAATCTACCTAAAAAGCTTGTATGCCAGGACAAGGTTATCAACATGCCAATTGTGCTTCTTGCCGATGCAGCTTATCCCCTGAAGACATGGCTCTTGAAACCATTCACACATATCAACAACCTGACGGCAACACAGAGAATATACAATTACAAACACAGCAGAGCTCGCATGACTATCGAGAATACATTTGGGCGCCTTAAGGGAAGGTGGAGACGCATACAGAAGAGACTTGACACAGATGTAGAGTTTGCTAGTACAGTTGTCACTGCGTGTGTCGTTCTTCATAACATCTGCGAGATTAACCCTTCCGTTGCTGAATATTATTTTGACCAGTTTTGCCCCCGTGGCTGAATTTTCCAGCACTCGCCTCGCTACGGTAATAACGCAATTAGCCCCTGTGGCCGAATTTTCCAGCGCCGCCAGATGCGACCGTTTTAACAACATATGGCGTGTTTACATAGCGAAATACGGACATTATCGTCGTTTTATACAACGCTAGTCGGCGAATCCCGTGTTACAAATGGATGATACTTACTTGACACTTTGAATGAAATTTCTATCACCCTTGTTTTCAATTCGGGCGCCATAACTCAATAAATTTCAAGAGCGCATGCGCGAAATCAAAACGAAACTAAAGATGAATAGTTCCTCTTCACATCGATATAAAAATTATTTTTATAATATGTCTAGAACGAATTTTACAAAATTTTAAAAATTGTCTTTATTTCAAACATTATAAAATCATTTAATCACTGAGTGCACACATGCAAATTATATACGGAATTGAAGCTAATTTCTTGCTCTATTTTTCACGATAAATTTTATTACGATACGCCATCCTAAACGAAAGATATAAATTACGAAAACAGGGTAGTGATACATCCCGATAACGTTCTGACCCCCACAGTAATATTACTAAGCTAATAGCCCCGGGTAAACGCACGCGCTCAGCGCGTGCAGGCGGGGTATCCCCGTTGAAACATACACACAATATAAATTGTCTTTATTTCCAACTTTATAAATCATGTTATTCGCTTTGCATACATGCAAATTATATATGGAATTGAAGGCAATTTATTCTTCTTTACGAAGAAATAAATCATAACAATCTTTTGCACTGTAATTAGAAGTTATTACCAACGAAACGTGGGTATAGCTACTAATAAAGTCTTTGATAATCGCCTTACCGCAACATATGTCGCATCGTTTCCACACGTTTTATTTTGATGCAAATATGGGCAACTTACACATGAAAATGAAGGTATTTATTTCTGCTTTACGATGATATGAAAATAATAAATATGTACCACTTGGTTTGGAATAAATATTAAGTTTGCAAAGATGGTACCCTCGGGTATTTTAGAACAGATTTTGATAATTGCGACATCACTAACCGCTCCTTTATTGTCTAATTGTAATTTGCAAATTTTATATAGAATTGAAGACGATCCTTTCCTCTTTATTGTGATGTAAAAATGTTGATAATGCGTTCTGCCGTTAAATGGATAGGAAGTGTAAAAAGCAGTTGAAAATAAATCGCTTCTCGGTCAACAAAATATGAATAGAGAAATTGCCTGTTTGTGCGATGCGCGCCGGGTCCTTTCTGATTTTCTTGTACATACCAATTTTATATTGCAATAAAGATCATCCTTTTCTCTATATTTTGATATATGAAATTGCAAAATTTACCGAGAACTTTATGTGATATAAAGTGCGAGAAAATGGTAAAAACGTAAAGAATAAACAAAAGTCACAATTTTGCGGAACTTGCTGTATCTTTATTCTATATGGTGTATATAATTTTTTTATATCAAATCGAAGACAATTATTCCTTCTTTATCACGAGGTAATCAATTTCAAAATACGCCTAGCTGTTGAGAAGATATGAGCGAAAGAAAGGCACATGTCAAAATCGCCGTTCAGTTTACATGATTTGAATCGAGAAATTAGCTTTTTGTGCGGCGCTTGCTGTGTCTTTATTTATTTTTGCGCATGTACACATTTTACATGGAAAGAAAGACAATCTTTCTCTCTGTCTTATGATATAAAAATTGTCAAAATACGTTGAGCACATCATGTAAAAATTGATGTGACAAAATGGTGTAAAACTAAAAATATGTAAAAATCACCTTTTTTGCAGCACATGCTGTATCTTCAATTCAGGTAGTGTAGTTATGTATTTTATATTGAATTGAAGACAATTTTCTGCTCTTTCAAATGATCCAACCGGTATTGAAATCCGCCCAAATGTTCAGAGCATAGGGCGTGCGATATAAGGTTGTACGTTTGGTGTGAGTGCAGGCTTGTAAGCTAACGATAGCACGCGCGGGACGGTAAGCTCGTGCGAGCGGGGAGAAAGTGCCCACAGGCTATTAGCACGTGCGGCGGGGAGTGGGGGAAAATTGAGTGATTTTAACGCTTATTTTCGGTACGATAAACATTATCAATGTTCGCATAATTTTCGGAGCATGTTCGCGCATTATTTAGAACACCAACGAAACAAAACACGGTTGCTTAGCGAGAGCCGGAACGAAAATACAAGCGTTGAACTGAGACTACTGCTAGGCAATAAATTTCCGGGCTCCGCTACCGAGACCCGCGGTCATAATTAGTTAGCGCGAGAAAAATAGAGTGTGCTACTCGCATCCCGCTAAGGGGACTTGCGGGCAAAGCTAATTTCATCCCGGAATATTCCGGGACCCGCATCTTAAGGGTTAAGCATGAGCAGTATGTGGAAGCTGAAGTCGATGCATACGAGCATGATGCAGTGACTGACGATGAAGACGTCCCGTGCGCAAAAACTCTCCGTAATGATTTGGCAACATATTTCGCTAATGTCTGAGAAACAGATGTAATGTGTCATGCTATTCTGGTCAATAAAGCAAGAAGTTTCAATTGCATTATTTTTATTTAAAACAATCAAATCATAAATAACGTTTACATGAAAATCTTCAATGACAACTTACAGCGATGCAAATACAATTTATGTATCTCTGTAAACAAATGTTTTCGGATAGAAAATTACAGAAAATTACTCTGGTGACAGATTTTTCACCCCAAAGAAACTGCTGCATTACTTTTGCATTGTTATCTCCAATACATATTCTAAAGAACCGAGATCATAAAACTCTCTATAGAAAACTTCTCTAAAATAAGCTATTCAGTTTTGGAAATGTCCTTATTCCAGATATTCCTTTTAGTGACGAGTGATTATAACTGTCCTTCATAACAAAATAATCCTTATTTAACCCAGATTCATGGATTAACATTCGATCAGTAACTTTAAAGTTCAAAAAAGGAACGTCCACCGTCATCATAGGACACATTTGGTTTGAAACTGTTAGTAGTTGGAGTGTGGTTGTCGCTGAAGCTAGTTGCAGGTGTGAACATGTTGCCAGTGGGTACGGCATTAACACGGCCCAGAATCATGTTCATCATCTGGGACTGATGTCTCCGCTCTTCCTGTCTCTCTTCTCTCTTCATTGCACGCTCTTCGCGTCTCTGGCGTTCTTCAGATTCTATTTTCTGTTTCTCCAACTCGATCCTCTTCAGTTCAATATCTGTTTTTTTCGTTTCCAAGTCAACGAGGGTGCCCTCGAGCTTGCTGTTGCTGTCATTGAAATTGGTCATTAGTGATCCAATTACAGTTTCTAGTTTAGTTTTACGTTTCTTCTTTTCAGACGTCTTCACAACACAACTTTCTTTCTTTTCATTTGTCATTTTATCAGCATTCTGTGTTACTGCCGGTTCTGCCACAGCAATGTCATCCTCGCTGTCATCTAGAGGTTTGTAAGTGTCGTCAGCTTCAGCGTCAGCAGCATCAGGATCTTGAATCGCGTCACTGTCACGGTAAGCAGCATCACCATCACCATCAACGCGCCTTGGATCCTCTTGAATGGCATCGCTCTCGGAAGCATCATCAGACACATCTTCTTTATACAGCCTCTTTCTCGTCAAACTCTCGACAACTTTCAGCGGTGAAGAGGCTGGACGATCACCGAGAAGTTCTGCAAGTTTCGGGTAAAATTTGCACACCTTTCTTGCGTTACCACTTGTTTTCAGTTTCTTATTACAATCTCTGTCGTTCTTTCGGAGAGTGTGCATTCTTATTTTGCACTGTTGACCACTTTTTTCATGACTGTTTTTGGCCATCTCGTTTTCAATCATGGAATAAATAGATCCCTTGTGTTTCTTTGGATCCTCAAGAAGCATCTCTATTTTCTTTTCACCCCAGATAGCAAGAAGACATTCTGTTTCCTCATCTGTCCACGATGCGCCACGCCTCGACCTTCTTTTCGCAGCCATACTCTACTGTTTTGAAGACAAATCTCAAATGATCCCAAAGGAACTCAAAGAGCCAGACAGGTCACGTGACCGTCTGGTCTAATTCAGTGATGATGCAAGGACTAGGTGAAAAAAAACCAGACAGGTCATGTGACTGTCTGGTCTAATTTTGTGACGATGCAAGAATTTGTTATATTTAGACTTGTATCCACATTGTTTGCTCCCAGGAGTAATAGAAAAACGCGTTCACATGGCACAGTTTACTTATGGAGTAAATTTACTTAGGGAGTATAATACTTATACTAGACCCCCTGAGGTGGTGTAAATTTACTCCAGGAGCAGGGATACTCCCATAAGTAAACGCGTTCACATGACACGTTTACTTACCGTAAGCAAATATACTTACAGGAGTATATATACTCATGGGAGTAAACGGGTGCATGTGTAAGGGGCTTTAGCCTCTCGAATCTTAACTGACTTTCTTTACTGGAAATAAAGTAGCTTCTTTCCCCCTTATAACTCCCAATTTCTTGCCACAGCTCTTTCAAGGCTTAGCCACCTTGTGTTCACATGTTTGACAGTCTGTTTGTATTCTGTATCACAGAAGTTGCAGAATTCACTCAAACTGGATTTCCTTTTCCAATTTCTTGATCCTAGCTTTTAGGGCAGAGATTGTACTGCAGCTGAAAATAACAAACAAAAAATGTAAATATAATGGAAAACAAATTAAGAGTACAGCAATAATTTGTGGCTATCTTATATTTCTTAACCAATGTATGTTCAGCATATCTTGAGGTAGTCATATGTTTCTTAACCAATGGATGTTCAGCATATCTTGAGGTAGTCATATGTTTCTTAACCAATGGATGTTCAGCATTGCTTGATGTAGTCATATATTTCTTGACTAATGGATGTTCAGCATTACTGTCATATATTTCTTAACTAATAATGTACAGCAATATCTTGAAGTTGTCTTATATTTCTTAACCAATTGATGTTTATCGTAGCTTGAACTTTTCCTGTAGTTCATAAGAAATGGGTTTATAGCTATAGCATGAGGTTATCTTTGATAACTTTTGCTCACTATTGCAGGGAAGTGTTTCTCTGTCAGTTCTATCTAGCAGAAAAGATTACTGGAGACTATAGGTGTTTATCCTTATTGTCAACGGCTAATCCATAACAGGCTGCATTTGGGATTCATCTTGAAACAAGATTATTGGTTATCTTGTATTTCTTAGTATTCAGTATAACATTGTCTAAGGTTACCTTTGCTCACTGATGTTGGTAAAAGTCTCCTTCCCTTAAATAGATAATTGATTGAGGTTTGTTAATGTTTCTTAATAATTGAATTTACAACAATAACTTTTGGTTATCTTATATTTCTCTCTGGTTGAATTTCAAGCTATTGACTAAGGTTATCATAAATTACTATGTATAAGCACATATAAGTAAAATGAATATAAAGACAAGACATGAGGAATGTCCTTCGCTTGGTTCTGAAGTTAGCAGACGTCCCAGAGAAGGCGGTATGCTGCGCGCCAGTTGTGGGTGTGGGAATCACCAGTCGTTGGGTAAATATTGTAGCGTTTGTTTGCCTTTGGGTTCCTTCGTCCTTGACGTGGGAACGCTACTATGTAGACGAGAGACGACTAACACGTTTTGTTATGATGCCATCTTTTATTCGTCTGCTCTCACATACAGCGAGGTTACATTAGCAGCGCGGTTACATTAGCAGCGCGATTGCAAGGCAGTGTTACTCGATAACACTACACTGCAACGTCACTACACTGCCCCCTTTTTATCTAGAATGGACAATGTCTTTTCTATCAAATAACAAAATGGATCTACAAATTCAACTTGTTAGGTTTCCTGATCGGTCGTCCAGTTCTGGTGAAGACGGCTGCTGGGGATGCTGCCAACTGGGATAGGTCCATGTTGTCAACACCTTCATCTGTCGCTGCCCCTTCATGTTGATTTGTCTCACCGGCCACCTTTGGTACGTGTGAGCCCACAAACTCATCCTCCAGAGCAAGATCTGAGACATCAGTTGCACTGTGCCTCTGTGGCACCAGTGAGTAAGAACTATCTTCAATTTTGGCATCTCCCTTGTTGTCTGCTTCACTGTGCCGCGGTGGCTCCAGTGATTCAGGTTGATGACTCTGTACATCCTGTTGACAGAAGCTAGCTGCACTGTGCCGCAGTGGCGCCAGTGATTGTTATGGTTTCTTCTTCTCGTGCAAGTGCACATCCCAGTCACTTTGGCTTTGATCACAGTAACACCGCAACATCTGCAAGAGAGTCCGGTTGAATCTTTCAACTAGTCCATTAGAGGACGGATGGTATGGAGTTGTTCTGGTTTTAGCCACGTCCAGCAGAACACATATTCGTTTGAAAAGGTTGCTGTCAAATTGCTTCCCTTGATCGGTGTGGACTTCCAGTGGTACACCGTACCTTGTAATGAATTCCTCTACAAAGGTCTTACATACACTTTCTGCCTCTTGGTTTGGAATGGCAAAAGCTTCGACCCATTTCGTAAACTGGTCCATGACGACTAAAATATATTTGTTTCCCTTAGCTGACACTGGAAAGGGTCCAAGGATGTCCAACTGGACACGTTCAAGAGGAGACCCACTTTGGTAGTCTTGAAGGGGAGCTCTGATTTCTCTATTTTCCCTTTTTTTTACTTGGCAAGTGTGACATTGAGCCACAAATCTCTCCACATCCGCCGACATGCCATGCCATGCCAAAAGAATGATTGGCGTACACGCTCCTTCGTCCTGGTCATGCCAGGGTGCCCAGAGAGGGGGGACTCATGACAGCATTTCAGTATTTCCTCCCTCATCCTCCTTGGTACCAAAAACAACCATTTGCAGACCTGGTCTATTTCTTCCCATCGGTAATAGAGCACACCTTCTTTCCTTGTGATCTGAAACCTGCACAACCAGTAATGCTTGAGAGCTGGGCTCTCCAGGAGAAGGTGTTCTCTCTGGGTTGGGACGTCACTGTCCATCCATAAATGAACTTTGCCCAAGTCGGGGTCGTTTCGTTGGGATATTTCTAGTTCTTTTGTAGAGTATCCGCCAATCCATGAGTTAAACAACATCCTTGGGTCGTCAACTGCATCCTTTGTTACTAGCCTAGTTGCTAACGGCACTACATAGTCAACCTCACCGTCGAATTGCTCCCATGCGGCAGAGACTTTGTCACAATTCTTACACCCTCCACATGGCAGAGACTTCAATGTCTCAGCTGAGTAACATTCGCAAGACAACATGCTTGGATTTCTTGACATGGCATCAGCGTTGCCATGGTGTGCTCCTTCCCTGTGTTGAACAGTGAATGAGTATTGGCTAAGTTCCTCTAGCCACCGAGCCAGCTGTCCTTGTGGTGATTTGAACCTGAACAACCATGTCAAACTATTGTGGTCAGTCCTGATGGTGAACTTCCTACCGAGTAGATAATACTTGAAGTAGTTGGTGAAGTACACAATGGCTAGGAGTTCCTTCCTTGTGACACAGTACTTTTCCTGTTCTTTTGAAAGTTTCTTGCTTCCATAAGCCAATACTCTCTCAGTGTCATCATGTTCTTGTTGTAAGACTGCGCCAATACCATAATGTGATGCATCAGTATCCAAGATGAATTCGCCCTTCTCAAGAGGAAACGCCAACACAGGAGCTGATAGCAAGCAAGTTTGAAGTTCTTTGAATGCATTTTCCTCTTTAGTTAACCATTTGAATTGAACTCCTTTCTGTGTGAGTTGATAAAGTGGCTTTGCCTTCTCAGTGTAGTTCGGAATGAACCTCCTGTAATAATTTGTGAGTCCAAGAAATACTTGCACCTCTCTTCCAGTTTTTGGGGTCTTCCATTCAGAGATTGCCTGTGTAAGTTTTGGGTTGGTCTCAATGCCATCTGAAGAGACTATATGACCCAGGAAGAGGACCTTCTTCTGGAAAAGATGACACTTGCTAGGTTTCAGCTTTAGGTTGTAGTCTCTGAACCGCTTGAAAACTTCATGGAGTCTAGCAATGTGATCTTGAAATGAATTCCCCGAAACGATGACATCATCAAGGTAGATAAGTACCTGTCTCCATTGAAGTCCACTTAATACAAGCTCCATGGCCCTTTGGAAGGTTCCAGGTGCCCCACATAACCCAAAGGGCATTCGGGTGAATTCAAATAGACCATACCTAGTGTTGAAAGCTGTTTTAGATTGATCCCACTCAGCCATTGGAATTTGGTGATACCCCATTTGCAAATCCAGAGTTGAGAACAAGGTCACTCCTTGGAGGGCATTCAGACACTCTTCAATATTTGGTATACACACTGCTGTTTTTGATGAAACATCGTTGAGCTTCCTATAATCAATGCACCAGCGCAGTCCTCCATCTTTTTTCCTTACTAGAACAACAGGGCTTGCCCATTCTGATGCCGATGGGACTACGATTCCACTATCTATAAGTTTTTTTAGATGCTGTTCTTCCTCTGCCTGAAATCCTATAGGTGTTCTTCTGATTGGTTGGCGTATGGGTTTGGCTGTACCTGTAGGTATGGTGTGTTCGACTCCCTTGAAACAGCCAACGTCCTCATCATTTCTGGCAAATACATCCTGATATTCGACTAATAGATCTCGAAGTTGAAGATGCTCCTTCTTGTGGAGATGATCTGATGCTCTGTCAATCAAGTCAATTAGATGCTGTGGGGTCTCCTTTTCATTCTGTTGTTCCAGTTCACAAGCTCTTATTTTGATGCATGTTCCATCACCTGGCTCCACATGTTTGTCTGTGGTGGTCTCTGCCAGTTCAAACTCCACAAGCTTGCCAAGATGTGTACCTTCATTGAGTGTAGTGTCCTGTGTGTTTGGGTTTAGAATTTTCACAGGAATGTCTTCTGTCATTTTAACCAATGAGGCGCCAGAAAATACTCCATTCGTAAGTGATGCAGGTTCGAACAGTGCTGTCTCCCTCTTGACGTTACCTCCCATGACTCTTGCAATTACAACCTTCTCTGACCTTGCTGGAATAACAACCTTGTCCACAAGGAATGCAGTTGCAGGAGGGCATCCGTCTCTGCAATTACCAGGGATAACTGTCCCGTTAATGACAATGTCACCTTGTCTAGCAAGAATCACTGTGTCAGTCTCCTCAAGAAAATCCATTCCTACGAGTATTGGGTCCCTTATTGGAGCAATGTATACGGGCCAGTCCCAAGATAAATTTGCAATCGAGAGTGTCACTGTGACTCCTCCCACTGCTTCCATTTCAGCTCCATCTTCAGCATTGCACAACACTGCCTTGACCTCCCCACCTTTCAGGCCTATTTTCTCTGCCAAGTCCTTTGAAATTATAGTCGCATCTGCACCAGTGTCAATTAAAGCCTTGCGTTAGTCCCATTAACCAATGCTTCCACAACAATGTTTTTATTTGATCTTCCCAATCGACGTATGACAACTTTACTTTTTTCGGTCTTGTCCTGATGCTCCATATTCCTTACTTCTCTTTGTGGGCTTGTTGAAGGACTGCGCCGTGAGGGCTTTGGACAGTCCTTTGCAAAATGACCACTTACCCCACAGTTGTAGCAATTGAAACTCGAGTCTGTTTTCTTATCCTTTTTCAGAAGACCCGGAAGTTGCATTAGTAATGCCTCTATCTTTTCCAGTCTATCTTCAATATTTTTACCCTCTTGTGATGACCTTTCTCGAGGACTTCCTCGTCTTGGGCCTGGGCTATAGAGGCGTCTTGCCACCACTTCTGTGTCATCCTCCTTGTCATCAGCTGCCCATGAAACACGTCGACTAGTGTGGCTAAAACTTTTTTCCTTGTCTCTTCCAATAGTCGCCTTAAAGTTATGTTGTAGACGTGTCACTTCCTCAAGTGCGGCTGAGACTGTTCTTGGCATCCGATTCATTGCCTCGTATGCTATTTTTGAATCGTTCAATCCATTAAGGAAAAACTCTGCTGCCATCTCCTCAAGCATTGGTAGAGGTACACCAGTTAGCAGACATCCCAGAGAAGGCAGTATGCTGCCTTTCCCGTACATCCTGTAGCAGTTGGTCCAGTTGGAATGTCAATCGTTGGGTAAATATGGAGCCATTGACTGGACAGTGTTTTATGTTGGTTACACGTAATTGGTGCTCACTATGGGGGAAAGGTGCCACCTAGATCAAATAACCACGGCCGCATTTATGCTCCAGGGAACATTCATTGCCTTTAACACATCCTGACAATTCAAATGAATTCCTGGCCCTAGCTGCAGTGACATAGTACCTGTTTTTTGTCAAGTAGAATTTTTTTTCATCTTTCTGTGGCCAAATTTGGTTTCAACTGTTTCTTCTTGGACAGAGGTGTTCAGTACCTTTGCTGTTAGATTTCCCTGAAAGAAGATGGAAGCATTAATGCACAAATGCATTTATTCATTGTTAATATTATTTACTGAAAATTTCATTACTGATGACAATGTATTAGTCTGTCAAATCTACATTTCAGAAAATAGTAAAAGAAAATCATTGATTAAGTAGTTGAGCAGTTAACAATTCATTCTATCTACGGTTCTTCAGAAAAAAACCCATTTAAAATTAAAGGTTAAACAATGGATTTAAAAAACTTTATTTGAAATAGGTCACCAGGTTATATACCTTTTGCATAGTTCCAAGTGTCAGGAAATCTTTGATTGACACATCTTTAGATTCAAGCAATTCCTGTGTTGCCAAAATGGGTTTGTGGCAATTGAATTCAACTTCCTCAGTGAAGCAAATCTGGGATCTCGTGTTGAACTTCAGATTGTGGGTTGAGTCCTTCTGTAGACTTGCAGTTAGTGCACAGTTTGCCAGTTTAACAAATGACATTTTTGTTAAGGATAACATACAAGTAACCGTACATTTGTGAAAAAGAATGTACGAGCCGCGAAGCGGCGAGGACATTGTTTTCACGAATGTACGGTTACGAGTATGTTATCTGACTTAAAATACAGCCTAGTTTAAAGTATTTTTTGTATGACCTGCTTTGGTTTATGATAATAACATTCGTATTTCATTACATAATTATAACACAAAAAACGTTTTTCAATAAAACAAAATCCTTTAACAAAATTTGAGATGGTCCCAACTGGTTCACCAGTCATTCTTAATGCACGTGCAACGTAACCATCTTGCCGGTACATTCTTAATGCACGTGCAACGTTACCATTTCGCCAGTACATTCTTAATGCACGTGCAATGTAACCATCTAGCTAGTACATTCTTAATGCACGTGCAACGTTACCAGCTTAATTCACGTGCAAGACGTTTGAAACCGCAATCAGCTTGGGATTTGGTATAAAAGGAAGGTGGTCTTAATTCAACTTAGACATTATGTATGGCAATTTTGTTGTTGAGTGGGAAGACATGGCCGAGTATATACACTTCGAAGACATTTCTTCAGAGGATGATGTTGTGTTATCAAATAATGAAACCAGTTCCCTTCCGGGGACCATCTCAAAATTATTATTGCTCAATTGTCCACATAGAAGCAGTAGATTCTTGTTGGATAATGTATGATTGAAACAATACAATGACGTCACTGCTGTATTTTAAACACTGATAATTCCTACATAAGGTAGACATTGATAAAATAAAAATACACAAATAGTACAAATAAATTTTATTAAGAAACTAAAAAGATGCTGTTCACAAACTGTTGCCTTAAGTTAAAACATTTCTAATTTCTTTTCATACCTATAGATGTTACTACAACTATTTCATCTGTTATCTTCTACCAAATCTTACTATAACCAGTTCATAACTCTGTATGAGGATAAACAGCAATAGCATTTGGTTGACTACCATATCCTGCCAAGCTGACTACAGAAGTGAAATGTTTCCCCTGTAAAGTCTTCTACTAATTGATTACTGGCGTTGCTCGTAGGGAAATATGTCTTTTTTTCATGAATTATCAAATTTGTCTGTAGTTCTTCTAGCTAGTTTGGCAGAAGATGTTCCAATTTCTCAATCCTAGCAGAGAATATATTGCAGCTGAAAATAAGATTTAAAGAACAAATGTAAATGTAATGAAAAGCAAAGTGAGTGTACAACAATCTTATATTAAATGAAAATTCAGCATATCCTGAGGTTTTCCTATAGTTCATAAGAAATGGGTTTATAGCTATAGCATGAGATTGTTTTAGATAACATTTGCTTACTATTGCAAGGAAGTGTTTCTCTTGTCAGTTCTGTCTAAGGGAAAAGATTACTGGTGACTACAGGTCTTTATCCTTATTATCAACGGCTAATCCATAACAGTCTGCATTTCGGACTCATCGTGAAGCAAGATTATGGGTTATCTTGTATTTCTAGATATTCAGAAGCACAGCATGAGACTGTACCTTTGCTCAATGATGTCTTATACATATTTCTTAACAAATTTATATACAGCAATAGCATAATGCTATCTTGCACTTCTTAACCAATGGATGTAGAGCAACATATTGAGGTTATCTTGTATTTCTTAACCAATGGATGTTTATCATCAATGAAAGAGGTTGTCGAAGATAACTTTTGCTAACTATTGCAGGGAAGTGTTTCTCTGTCAGTTCTATCTAGCAGAAAAGGTTACTGGAGACTATAGGTGTTTATCCTTATTGTCAACGGCTAATCCATAACAGGCTGCATTTTGGATTCATCGTGAAATAAGATTATGGGTTGTCTTGTATATCTAAATATTTCTAGAAGCAGGGCATGAGATTTTATCTTTGCTCAATGGTGTTTTATACATATTTCTTCAGTCTTTTTCAGTAAGAACCTTTCCTCCCTACAGTAAAAAAAATAATTTTTCCTCTCAATTTCTTGTTTTCCTTTCTTAAGTTAGAAAGTTTCAAACGAAGAATGGTGGTCACATAATCGAACCAGTTGCAAACTAAATGCTGATGTCTTCAGACTTGATAACATAATCATAAATGTCCATGAAATTCTGATTTGTCAAATGGCTGATCATATGTTTTGAAGAGCCCTCCCTTACAATGCTTTCAAAGGGATCCATGCTTTATCTACTGAGTCCACACTTTTGTGATCAAGATGTCTCCGGTACTTGTGGTTTGAAACAGTGCTTTGCATTGGATGTTTCCTACTCTGTTTTGATATTGTACGTTCATGGGGATGAAATCTTTATCCTTATTGTCAACGGCTAATCCATAAGAGTCTGCATTTCGGACTCATCGTTAAACAAGATAATGGATTATCTTGTATTTCTAGATATTCAGAAGCACAGCATGAGACTGTACCTTTGCTCAATGATGTCTTATACATATTTCTTAACAAATTTATATATACAGCAATAGCATAATGCTATCGTGCACTTCTTAACCAATGGATGTAGAGCAACATATTGAGGTTATCTTGTATTTCTTAACCAATGGATGTTTATCATCAATGAAAGAGGTTGTCGAAGATAACTTTTGCTCACAATTGCAGGGAAGTGTTTCTCTGTCACTTTTATCTAGCGTGAAAAAGAAAACCGGAGAATATGTCTTTATTCTCAACGGTGTGGCTGATTACTTATACCAAGTGGACGTGATGCAAGACATGTGGATGAATCTTTTACAGTAACAAAATCAAGTTTTTGTTTTCAACTAATTGTTTAATCAGATACTGTTACCCCTTATGGCAAAAGTATTTTCTCATTTCTTTCCATGTTATGACAATGATTGATATGTTTCTACCACATGTATAGATTATTCTTTTGTCAAAGTATCACTATAACCATGTCATAACTACTTAAGGATATACAGCAATAGCATTTGGTTTACTCCCATAATCTGCCAAGCTGACTACAGCAGTAAAATGCTTCCCCTGTAAAGTCATCTTAAGAATTAATTACTGGGGTCTCTTGTAGAGTAATATCTCCATTTCCTCATTCACTGCTAATCAAAATAATGTTGCCTTCAATTGTGAAAAAGTCTTTTGGGTTGTCTTTCATTTCTAAATATTCAGGAGTACACAATGAAATTGTCTATCTTTGTTTCACTGATGTGGTAAAAGTCTCTATGTCAGTTCTATACACTTGACGGATATCTGGATCAGCACAACAGGAAATATTTCTTCATTCTCTTCATCTTATGCTAGTCAAAATGTTGCAGCATTAGGCACACATAAATTTTTTTATAAAAAGTAGTACATTTAGATATATTTTATTATGAATTTATTTTGTGGTACTGTCATATTTTCCATTTCCATAAAATGACTAACAATGTAAACCTCCATATAAAACCATGTGGCACAGTTCTTCCCTCACACAAAGCACAACTTTCATCCATTGAAAACAATGGACGGCCAGCCTCCCAAGGGGAGTAACTCTACCATTTATATATGATTAAATGATAAAATAAAAACATACTACAGTTACACCCTTTTTTTCTCTGTGTGGTTGAACTTTTATGATCACTAAATCAGTGAAGTTTTCCCCACGTAATGACATTCTACTGATTGTTTTAGTGGGATGAAGTGTTTTCATTCAAATGCTTTTCTGTATTGTAATGGCAGAGAAATGTTTCTTATGTGGTCACATACTTCTAATATATTGTGAGGAGAAATTCTCATTTTCACAAGATGAGACAGCCAGCCTCCCAAGGGGAGTAACTCTACCTATTGTACATTTAAGTGATTACAATAAAAAAAAACATACTACAGTTACACCCTTTTATCTCTGTGTTGTTTGAACTTTTATGATAACTGAATCAGGGAAGTGTTTCTCCGTCAGTTCTATCTAGCAGAAAAGATTACTGGACACTACAGGTTTTTATCCTTATTGTCAACGGCTAATCCATAAGAGGCTGCATTTTGGATTCATCGTGAAACAAGACTGTATGGGTTGTCTTGTATTTCTTAATATTTCTAGAAGCAGGGCAAGAGATTTTATCTTTGCTCAATGGTGTCTTATACATATTTCTTGACATTATATACAGCAATAGCATAATGCTATCTTGCACTTCTTAACCACTTCTTAACCAGTAACCAATTGATGTAGAGCAACATATTGAGGTTATCTTGCATTTATTAACCAATTTAGATATATTTTATTTGGAATTTATTTTGATGTACTGTCATATTTTCCATTTCCATAACATGACTCACAATGTAAACCTCCCTATCAAACCATGTGGCATAGTTCTTTCCTCACACAAAGCACAACTTTCATCCATTGAAAAGAATGGACGGCCAGCCTCCCAGGGGAGTAACTCTACCAATTATTCATTTAAATGATTACCATAAAATAAAAACATACCACAGTTACATCTTTTTTTGTGTGTGTTGTTTAAACTTTTACAATAATTAAATCAGTGAAGTTTTTCCCACGTAATGTCATTCTACTGATTGTTTTAGTGGGATGAAGTGTTTTCATTCAAATACTTTTCTGTATCGTAATGGCAGAGAAATGTTTCTTATGTGGTCACATACTTCTAAAATATTTTCATAAGATGAGACAGCCAGTCTCCCAAGGGGAGTAACTCTACCTATTATGATTAATGGGAAATGTTTATGTGGCGACATACTTCTGATATATTGTGAGGAGAAATTCTCATTTTCACAAGATGAGACAGCCAGCCTCCCAAGGGGAGTAACTCTACCTATTGTACATTTAAGTGATTACAATAAAAAAAAACATACTACAGTTACACCCTTTTATCTCTGTGTTGTTTGAACTTTTATGATAACTGAATCAGGGAAGTGTTTCTCCGTCAGTTCTATCTAGCAGAAAAGATTACTGGACACTACAGGTTTTTATCCTTATTGTCAACGGCTAATCCATAAGAGGCTGCATTTTGGATTCATCGTGAAACAAGACTGTATGGGTTGTCTTGTATTTCTTAATATTTCTAGAAGCAGGGCAAGAGATTTTATCTTTGCTCAATGGTGTCTTATACATATTTCTTGACATTATATACAGCAATAGCATAATGCTATCTTGCACTTCTTAACCACTTCTTAACCAGTAACCAATTGATGTAGAGCAACATATTGAGGTTATCTTGCATTTATTAACCAATTTAGATATATTTTATTTGGAATTTATTTTGATGTAATGTCATATTTTCCATTTCCATAACATGACTCACAATGTAAACCTCCATATCAAACCATGTGGCATAGTTCTTTCCTCACACAAAGCACAACTTTCATCCATTGAAAAGAATGGACGGCCAGCCTCCCAGGGGAGTAACTCTACCAATTATTCATTTAAATGATTACCATAAAATAAAAACATACCACAGTTACATCTTTTTTTGTGTGTGTTGTTTAAACTTTTACAATAATTAAATCAGTGAAGTTTTTCCCACGTAATGTCATTCTACTGATTGTTTTAGTGGGATGAAGTGTTTTCATTCAAATACTTTTCTGTATCGTAATGGCAGAGAAATGTTTCTTATGTGGTCACATACTTCTAAAATATTTTCATAAGATGAGACAGCCAGTCTCCCAAGGGGAGTAACTCTACCTATTATGATTAATGGGAAATGTTTATGTGGCGACATACTTCTGATATATTGTGAGGAGAAATTCTCTTTTTCACAAGATGAGAACTTAATTTACTTTGTTAAATGCGATGAGAAACATGTGATGTTTGTATGTGTTATACTGCATAACACAGCAATGCTTTAAACTCCATACCTTTTAATTCTCTTTCTTTAAAATTTATTTCTTCCTCCTCATCTATTTCTAGTAGTCTCTATTTCTTTACTTTTTTTCCATTTTTTCTGTTTGTCTTTCTAACCCTATCTGGAGTTAGTTTGTTATGAATACAGAGAAATGATTTCAGTAAATAGTAGAGAGTACTCATTTCTTTGAAGGTGTCTCAGCTGGTGTCCAGTACAGGACCATGAAGTTATCAGTTTAGTTATATTGTCCTCCCCTCCTTCTCACCTCCAATGTCTACATTTGTTGATGTGACAATAGAACCCATTGGGAGAGTGTTGGTTACAAGAAAGAATTACTATCAACTGTGGCAGAAACCAGAACAGTTTCAGTGTTGTCCAGTAATGGACTATTTGTAAAATAGTTTTGATAAATTCTTCTTCAAATTGATTCAGGGATTGGGAAAGGTAGGGGCCATGGGCCATTTTGCACATTGGATGAAAAAATGGCCGATTTTAATTGGAAATTTTACCATTGTTACAAGGGGAATGGCCCATTCAAAATTTAGAAAATGATTTAAGCTCTAAAAATGGCCCATTGTCAAAGGTGTCTTTCCCAATCCCTGTGGTTCCTCACATTCTGACCTCTATTGTTTAAGTTGTTTGGTATAATGATAAAACTCTTACCCTATTGTCTGTTATGAAGTCAAGAGAAATGCTTTCAGTTAATGCACCAATTGAGACTCTTTGTTTTAGGTATTTCCATCTGGATTTGTTCCTATACTGATTACTACTCTTTAGGTTACTTGTAATATCTGTTATTAACAGGTATTTATGATCCACAATCTAAATCAAATTTTGCCTCTGCACTGTATTGCTGTTGAATTATTGATTTGATGCCAACAAATTTGTGAGGAGTGTACAGTTTATGTTGTTTACTACATGTTGTTTGATCTTTCATACAATTTGACATTTCCTTCAATGAATTTCCCCTCTAATTTTGAACTTCTTTCGTATTGAAGCTTGAAACCATACATCAGGGATTCGGAAAGGCCCATTACAATTTTTGATTGTAAAATAGCAACAAAAAGAAATGGCCCATTAAAAATTTCTGAAAAAGACTGAAAGCCCCAAAATGGCCCATTGAGAAAGCTGTCTTTCCCAATCCTTGATAAATTATGTGAATATGATGTAAATATGATGTAAATATGAAAATAACATGGTTATAAATATATTTTTCCCAGTCATATGACACTTTTGTTATTGTTCTTTCAAAAATGGGTTTTTAGAAACCTGTGAATTAAAAGGATACTGTATTTAGATAGCTTATTGTGAATTGAACCTTAACTTAGGGAAGTGAGAAAATCTGATATTAAAATAACTTTCTTTTCTCACAGCAGCAAAAATCACAAGAAAATTACTTACAGCATTACAGGGGGCGGGATAGCGCAGTGGTTAGCACGTTCAGCTTGAAAGCGGCGTTAAACACCAACTCACCTCACCTCACCTCACCTCACCTCACCTCACCTTACAACATTACAGCTGTCATCCTCGATGATTCAGAGTATATGTTCCGATAATTCTACACTATTTACTCTCGACCCATCCTCAGCTTGACCCAATACCTTATTACCTCCCTTTGTGGGGCTTTAATCCAATCTACTGTCTCTGCTGGCATGTCCAGAGGACCAATCAACCGTTTTCAATGATTATACACCTCCACTTCATAGTTATACAGAAAAGATGTTGGTAAAAATGGGTTTCTATAATGTATGTCATCAGTTTAGCCAGTAACACTTAAACAAAATAATTTGATTGTCCGTGTTTATAGGATAGAAAATCCAAAATCCGACTCCTGTTCAGAAATAGATTATTGAAATAGATTTACTAATCAAGTTATCTGCCGGGGCTTCAAGGCAGAGCTTTTGTCCGTTTGCCCTTGTTGGTGTACTTGCTCGGTCTAGTTTTCAAGCATGTTGATTTCATGCAAAATTATTCTATACAATTTGCCTTGGAGTAAACGTAAGAAAAACACTCAAAGTTAACACTAGTACTAAGTGTAGGGCAGATCATGATGTAAGTTTATTTCAAGTTTAAGGCGCATTTGATTGGCTGATAGAAGACAGTTGGGCTACCAAAGGGAGGGTAATAATATCATCAGATCTATGGAGTCTAGATTGGGTCCAAAGTATAAACTGTAGAATTATCAGAACATATTACTCAGGCAGCATCAACTAGAACTTGTAAAACATGACATGGTACTATACTGAATAACCATCGAGCTGAAACATTTTAACCATAACTTAATGGAGTAAAACAATTTGATATGATACATTCCAGTTGCTCATCCACCTGAAGAATTTAAAGAGAGGACTTATAATTTGAAGCAAAAGGAAATAAACAAATCCCATTTGTCAGTCTCCTAATATAAATCTTGCTGCAGTGCTTCAAATTTTGATTAATCATTAACAGTAACTGATAGGAGATTTTCTGGTACTATCGAGGTCAGGAGCACCATTTTTATAATTGAACAGCTGGCATTCAGAAGGTGAGGAAATCCAGCAAGGCTTTATCAGCCTGTGTTGGAGACTTGCTAATTTTATGCCTTGCAGGGAAGTTTGCTATTGAACATTCAACTTAGAAATGGATAGAATAACTGTAGGCCTAAACCACCCTGTCCTTATAGATCGCAACAGTATTTGACTTCGCTTATATTGGTCACTGTAAAAGAATTTACATTTAATTATCCCCAACAAAAGCTTTCAAAATCATTTTTGCAGGCGATAAAATGAAGAATCTACTTTGTCCATGGAAGGGTTGACTGACACATGGTATAGGTTAGGTATAGTATAGGAGTCACGTACGTCAAACCATACCAATATTTTTCATCAAAATCACTGACTATCACTAAAGATTAAAGTCATAATCTTTGATCGAAAAAAGATCAATGTACCAGCAAAAGGGGATTTATGGTAATTCCGTTAACAAAGACCCGGAAAGAATATCCAATCGACGGCCAGAAGAAGAAGAACAAATGTTTATTTCATTGTCACGTGCTGTTACAAGTTGTACATACATCATATGGTGAAACATAATACATGAATAAAATCATTGCATACAAGTTATATTTAAAGCACTCGGTCAATATAGGCCTATGAAAATCATTATACGATATAAAAATATAAGACATTGGATACAAGGACTGACTGATATTATCAAATGGTTAGGCAATGAGGGTGCGCGGTATTATCGGTATATCGGTATATTGAACAGAAACAAGACGATACGTTCCGGTACAGTCCTCTGAATGTATCCAATATATCGGAGATTTAAAAATTTACGATTTCCATGTAAAATTGCAGAAAAACGTAACATTAAAAAGAAAGTTTTAACACAAAGTGTAAATTTGCAAAGTGAAAATAGCACATACATGTTAAAAGTCCGAAAGCAGTCACTGAATTATCTCTCTCCACAAAACGTTGAGCAATGATCACTGTTCTAATTGCTGTTATTAAAATATGAAAAGAACCAATATATTGCAAAACGTATTACAATACGCTTTTCTGTATCGCGATACCCATCCTTATTAGGCAATGTTGAACCTCTTCCTGTACATGTTAGAAATCGGTGCAGCAAGGCTTATAGAACCCATCGCTGGTTAAAAGATTAACAGCCTGGTAACCCTTGTTACAAGTGGATAACATTCTTCGCAAGTAAACTATTCCCGATTGGTTAGTCTGTTAGAGAAGTTATGGTGGAATAAGAAGTAATAGGAGTTCAGCAGTTCCTGTGAAAAGGGAGGCTAATATCGTTTTAAAAAACCGGGAAAGTAGGATTTAATACCCCTTGTTTTCTTTCTCTGCCTGCCAATTAGGAGAACGAAAGTCAACATCCTTATCTAAAACAACAAAAAATCTGATTTTAATTAGCACTCATTACTTTGTCATTATGCCAGTAACGTTTACATATAAACTATTTAAAGTCTGCAATTTGGGTTGTAGATTCTTTGAACTGTTATTAGTAAAAATATTTTTCATCACGTGTAAAGCCAACCGTAATTCAAAGTCAAATGTCATTTGTCATAATATCTTCGAACTTTCGCTAAACGTTGTGTTTAACGATTCCAAATGATGATAGGCCTCTTTGTCAAATCATATACAATTAAGGCTTTACATTTTTTTCACTATTTGAAATCATTACATTACAAATTTTGTTAAACTTTGCAGTACTATGTTATGAAATGTGAATGTTATATTGAGATAGAGATTGTACGATGATTTAATGGTTACAAACACTGGCCTCGGATTTAAATGCTTGGAAGTGGTTTAAACATATTTTATTCATTGTAATGAAAATGGATTGGCAAACAAGCTGGAAGCTTATATTAATTCCGCTCCAATACAAAATTATATCTTAAAACCATCAAACATGTAAAAAAAAGTTATGACAAACTAATAAGATGTACAGTTGCAACACAATTTAGTTAAGATATTCAATATTGCAAAGGCAATTTCTTCACGCTAATTTAGAGATGAAACATTTCAAATCATTTCTTATCAAATCTACAGGAATTGGTGATAAAAAGGTAAACAGATTGTTGAATAGCCGAGTTGTCAACATCAGATAATTCTTTATTTCCGTATAAAATTGTTTTTAAACTGTAACCATTGTTGTAGAATAACGCTTTATTTCTTAGCAGTGAGTAATTTGGACATATGAGTAAATAATGTGATGTATCTTCGTGTTCTGCGCCGCATGAACATGACGGGTCATTTGAAATATGTCTCTTAAATTTATAAAAATTTAAATCGCTACATCCTAAACGAAGTCTGCAATGAGAAATTTGACAAAATCGATTTCCGTTATTCAGATCAAATCCAAATGAATTTCCTAGCCTAGGGGTAATTTTCTCAGTAAACATTTTCTGGGATTCTAACACTTTTATGTCATTTGGTAAAGCATTCCAAAGATCAATTGTACTTGGAAGGAATGATTTTGAATAAGTCGATGTTTTAATTTGAATATTTTGTATATTTGACGAGTTTCTTAAACCGTACGGATTTCCTGCCGATACACTATCTGGAAGTAGGTCACATAGATAATTTGGTGCTTTACCGTTTACCATTTTATAAAAAAGGTTTACTTTTTGTACACGTCTTCTATCATTTAGAGGTATGATATTAGTTTGTGCATACAGTTTATTATGACTTGTGCCCCTTGTCGCCCCACAGATAGTTCTAAGTGCGTCTAATTGTAATTTTTCTAAATTGGCTTTTTGGGTTGCCGTAAAGTTATCCCAAATATGACTAAAATAGTCAAAAATAGGTAAAATGAAAGAATGATACATGGTCTGTAGTGATCTACGCGATAGGCGGTATTTTAAACTCCTTAAGCAGTTTATCATAGGAGTGACTTTATCTACAATACTGTTGACTTGAGCAGCCCAGCTAGCATCTTCTTGCAATATAAGACCTAAATGTTTATGTTCACCAACTTCAGCAATAGGTATACCTTGCATGTTTAAGTGAGGCTTAGAGCTGGCCACCCTCTTTCTACTAAACTGAATTGTTTCCGTTTTTTGAGGGTCGAACTTACTTGCCATTTATTCGCCCACATAGAATTTTTTTGTAAAGCATCGTTAAGTTTGTTTGCTGATAAAACCGGATCTTCTATTATTACCTACAATAACGTGTCGTCAGCAAAAAGGCGTATGTTACGATCAATATCTTCAACAAGGTCATTGATATATATCAAGAATAACAAGGGTCCTAAAACCGATCCTTGAGGGACACCTGCCATTACAGATTAAAATTTTGAGTTATATCCATTTATAACTACTTTTTGGGTTCTGTCAGTCAGAAAACTTTCGAGCCATTCTAATAATTTTCCTCCTTTGCCAAACGATTTTAATTTGTATAAAAGCCCTTTATGCCACACTTTATCAAAAAGCCTTACTTATATCACAAAACACTGCTCTGACTTCTTTACCCCTACCTATATAAATCTAATAAATGCTTGGAAGTGATTTATGAACTCTCTAGCAAAGTAATGGCAAATAATCAAAATACGAAACGACACTAGATTTTCGATTTGTGTCTTGATTTCTTATATAGAGAGGACATATAACTGTATCAAAATGTATCACATTAAGGAACCTATGTGAAAATATGTTTATTTGACGAGAGCTTGATGAAATTGTTAACTCTCTTTTTTCACATCTCATAACTGACTAAGAGTCTCCTCTTTTAGGATATGATTATAATTAACTATAAAAATATTCCTCTAATTGTTTAAACGTTTGACATTCATCAGATAGAGTTTACAGCAGTTTCTCGTTGACCTTTGCAGTCCATATATCATTTAAAATGAAATTTACATGATTGTCGAGTATAACGGTACATTTTTATCTCCGACTTGTATCATTCCGGCTAGCAGATATCAGGTACCGGACACCACAGAGCTTCACACTAGGACTGTCATCTTTACAGTGAAATATCCGGGCGAAATATCGGAGTCAACAATTGAAAGATCCACTGAGTCATCATCCGGGCTTTCAACAAGTAAACTTCAGAATGTCGTCTGCTCCTTTCAGTCGGAATATGCTGGTGTCTGTCTTCATAGCTTGTCTTTTCATGATATCGTCATCAGCGTCTTCTCCTGACACCTGCATGCAGACCCCACACCCTTGCAATATAAGCTACACCTCGTTTCTTTTCCCAAACATGTTCAACATGGCGGACACGGGCGAGGCTCAGGCTGCTTTGATGGAGGAACTAGCGTCCATTGGATTATCCGGGTCTTCCGCCAATCTGCCTCAGGCTGGTCTCTGCAACTTGTTCTTTCCCGTGTGTACCATTCTCCATAGGCCTATTCCCAGCTGTAAGAGCGTCTGCAACACCTTGCAGAACGAGTTTGCTGTTACCGAAAGAATCATGAACCTTGATTGTGACTCCTTTCCTCCTGAAGGCGGATTATGTGTTGGTTCTATAACTTACTGACTCACCAGGAACCTCGAATGTGACTCCTTTCCTCCTGATGGCAGGCTGTGTGATTGTTTTGTAACGTACTAACTCACCAGGACCCTGAGCACCTTACTAACTCACCATATACTTGAACTATGACTCCTTTACTCCTGCTAATTGACTGTGAGAGGGTTTGGTAACTTACTAACTCACCACTCACCAGGAACCCAGATTTCATCTTTCTTTTTCGAACTGTCTGTGTGTGGGCTTTGTAACTTACCAACTCACCAGAGACCTGGAATATGTCAGTCCCTTCATCCTGCTGACGGACTGTGTGTTGGTTTTGTGACTTACTAACTGCAGAAACTTGGACTCTGACTCTTATTCTTGTTGACGGACCGTGTGGGATTTTCTCATTCCTTTTGAACTTCGAACTCTGCTAGCGGACTATGTTTGAGTTCCCCCTCTTCTTGACATTTAAAAGCGTGATATTAACTCCGTACATCCTCTGCGTTGCTTTACATCCAGCTATGTACTGATGTAATCGAAGTCAATGCATCTAAACCTGTGAAACGAGGCATCGGTGCTATGTCAACGTACTATAACGATAAACATGGAGTTTCATTACAACCGATGGCAGATTTTACCATGAAACTTCTCTGAAAGGGTAAATAATACCTAAGGATTATTTTGAAAATGATAAAATACTATTTCTGCAGCAATGCAAACCTGACCTTCTAAGACATCTGACTTCGCTCTGACATTTGGAACAATATAATAAATGGCTAATCTTGCATAAACTTTGTTTCCATGTTTCTTTATCAATCACAGCCATTGAATGATAGGCTTCATTGTCAGTAAAACGCTATATATCTCGTATCAATAATGGACTTGCCAGGACAAAGGTTTTGCGTTGATATCAGGAACTTACATAGATACATAAACAGAAGCAATGCTTGATATATCTTTTTTCATATACATGTTTCTTCGCTGAGCATTCTGAATGACGTTTGTCAAATATCTGGTTTATTTCATAGAGTGCCACTGCTTCAGGTGATATTTTACGAGCGAAGCATTAATTCTTTGTATAACCTATAATTGTCAACTTCTACAGATATATAAACTGGCCTTGGATGTGAAAATGATAGTTTTGCCCTAACGACTGTACCTGATTTTCAACAAAAGGCACGGTTGCAAAATTAAGTGATCCCCCGAATTAATAATATCCATTAAACAATAGCAAAGTTTCAACAAAGTCATTTGAAAAGGAGTGGAAAGAGCATAACAGTTTTGGATTTGAGATAAGAAACCTGCTCAGAAGTGAAGCCAGTTTTGCGTATCGAGCTAGGAAAGTCTTGCTACGTCATGACACGACCTTTTTGTTTACCAGCGTAAGAGTTCAGGAATGGATACCATTTAGTGAACAAATGTAACCTCTTTATATTTTGGATCACACCATCTGCGATATTACAAGTTTTTGAAACTTTTCGGGTCGAGTCCTTGTCAGAGGAGTATCGAATATATCAACTGCTGAACTTCTGCTGGTTGGACCTCGAATTTCGTAGAGGCGAAATTGGCGAGATGGCTAGCTGTTGGTAAGGTCAATGCTGTCGATGTTGGTTAGGTCGCGAACTTTCAGGGTAGTTAAACCAATTCGAATGAACGGCACTGTGATCTTTGTTATCAATTGGCTTGCATAACATTGGGGCGTACAGAAAAGTAGTCAGAAGGGGTTCTTGGGTTCGAATGCCGCAAAAATTAGGCCGGAAGAAGTATAAGAAATTTATTATTGCAGTTAGTGTGATCTCAAATATAATGTTCCACTTTAAGGGTTACTAATTCAAAAATTGGGAATAAAGAGATTTTCGAAAAATTAAGATCGACTTATTACAATCTAGTTAAAACTAGCTGTAATGGTCGGTAATAACGGACCTTGGGACGTAAAGTATTACAGCTAGTTTTACATAGATTGGGCGTCTCGAGATTTATATCAGAGGTCATTTGCGATGATATTAATATCATAGATTTATAGATGTATCCATCTAGCTCAATTCGCCACTAACGGTGGTACAATAGCAAAACAGGATATATATACAAATTAATCAAATTAAATTATCCCTTAATCAGAAGTGTAACAAAATGAGAAAACGTTTTTAAGAAAAGGATTTGTTGGAAATTACAAAAACAAAACAGTGATTATTGAAGTTGCAAAAAGAGGTAAAATTTATTAGAATTCTGCGAGCATTGAATTTGCGCATTGAGAATAAATATTTCAAAATAACCAATAATAAAAAAATAATGTAATAACCACTTTTTGGCCTTCATTCAAAAGTATTCCGAGTAGACGAGGGCTCCTAATAACCTCGAAATACTCACATCGACCAGTGAAAAACCGTTTAAGTGTGACTCGTTCCGCGCCTACAACGTACTAGGTTACTGAAAGTAGGTCTTATACAACTACCACAGTCATGGCGCTATCGGCTTATCGATTGTCCATGGTTTGGTACCTTTTGAGATTATCTTTAGTAGATTAGCATTGATCCCTACATTGGTCTTAACCTGCATGCTGTCAATCACAACCTGTATAATGCGTTTACATCAGTAATTAATAGCTCATCTGAGGGTAGTATGTTGTAGCAGTATATTCCTGGCAAACATATCATAATTCAGCTAATAGGGTGATAAGATACTAAAAATTGGAGAACGTAAGACTTTCAATGGGATATTATAGCTCTTACCGTATATCAAATTAAACGGGAATGAAATACAATAATTGTAAAGGATAACCGGGGACTTGGAAAGACACCTTTGACAATGGGCCATTTTGAGGGCTTTTAGTCATTTCAGAATTTTGATTGGGCCATTCCCCCTTGTAGCAATGGTACAATTTCCAATTGTGATGGGCCATTTTTTCATCCAATGTGCAAAATGGCCCATGGCCCCTGCCTTTCCCAATCCCTGGATAACGTAAAATCATCTAAAAAGGATAAAGTACATACTTCACACTAGGACTGTCATCTTTACAGTGAAATATCCGGGCGAAATATCGGAGTCAACAATTGAAAGATCCACTGAGTCATCATCCGGGCTTTCAACAAGTAAACTTCAGAATGTCGTCTGCTCCTTTCAGTCGGAATATGCTGGTGTCTGTCTTCATAGCCTGTCTTTTCATGATATCGTCATCAGCGTCTTCTCCTGACACCTGCATGCAGACCCCACACCCTTGCAATATAAGCTACACATCGTTTCTTTTCCCAAACATGTTCAACATGGCGGACACGGGCGAGGCTCAGGCTGTTTTGATGGAGGAACTAGCGTCCATTGGATTATCCGGGTCTTCCGCCAATCTGCCTCAGGCTGGTCTCTGCAACTTGTTCTTTCCCGTGTGTACCATTCTCCATAGGCCTATTCCCAGCTGTAAGAGCGTCTGCAACACCTTGCAGAACTAGTTTGCTGTTACCGAAAGAATCATGAACCTTGATTGTGACTCCTTTCCTCCTGAAGGCGGATTATGTGTTGGTTCTATAACTTACTGACTCACCAGGAACCTCGAATGTGACTCCTTTCCTCCTGATGGCAGGCTGTGTGATTGTTTTGTAACGTACTAACTCACCAGGACCCTGAGCACCTTACTAACTCACCATATACTTGAACTATGACTCCTTTACTCCTGCTAATTGACTGTGAGAGGGTTTGGTAACTTACTAACTCACCACTCACCAGGAACCCAGATTTCATCTTTCTTTTTCGAACTGTCTGTGTGTGGGCTTTGTAACTTACCAACTCACCAGAGACCTGGAATATGTCAGTCCCTTCATCCTGCTGACGGACTGTGTGTTGGTTTTGTGACTTACTAACTCTGCAGAAACTTGGACTCTGACTCTTATTCTTGTTGACGGACCGTGTGGGATTTTCTCATTCCTTTTGAACTTCGAACTCTGCTAGCGGACTATGTTTGAGTTCCCCCTCGTCTTGACATTTAAAAGCGTGACATTAACTCCGTACATCCTCTGCGTTGCTTTACATCCAGCTATGTACTGATGTAATCGAAGTCAATGCATCTAAACCTGTGAAACGAGGCATCGGTGCTATGTCAACGTACTATAACGATAAACATGGAGTTTCATTACAACCGATGGCAGATGTTACCATGAAACTTCTCTGAAAGGATAAATAATACCTAAGGATTATTTTGAAAATGATAAAATACTATTTCTGCAGCAATGCAAACCTGACCTTCTAAGACATCTGACTTCGCTCTGACATTTGGAACAATATAATAAATGGCTAATCTTGCATAAACTTTGTTTCCATGTTTCTTTATCAATCACAGCCATTGAATGATAGGCTTCATTGTCAGTAAAACGCTATATATCTCGTATCAATAATGGACTTGCCAGGACAAAGGTTTTGCGTTGATATCAGGAACTTACATAGATACATAAACAGAAGCAATGCTTGATATATCTTTTTTCATATACATGTTTCTTCGCTGAGCATTCTGAATGACGTTTGTCAAATATCTGGTTTATTTCATAGAGTGCCACTGCTTCAGGTGATATTTTACGAGCGAAGCATTAATTCTTTGTATAACCTATAATTGTCAACTTCTACAGATATATAAACTGGCCTTGGATGTGAAAATGATAGTTTTGCCCTAACGACTGTACCTGATTTTCAACAAAAGGCACGGTTGCAAAATTAAGTGATCCCCCGAATTAATAATATCCATTAAACAATAGCAAAGTTTCAACAAAGTCATTTGAAAAGGAGTGGAAAGAGCATAACAGTTTTGGATTTGAGATAAGAAACCTGCTCAGAAGTGAAGCCAGTTTTGCGTATCGAGCTAGGAAAGTCTTGCTACGTCATGACACGACCTTTTTGTTTACCAGCGTAAGAGTTCAGGAATGGATACCATTTAGTGAACAAATGTAACCTCTTTATATTTTGGATCACACCATCTGCGATATTACAAGTTTTTGAAACTTTTCGGGTCGAGTCCTTGTCAGAGGAGTATCGAATATATCAACTGCTGAACTTCTGCTGGTTGGACCTCGAATTTCGTAGAGGCGAAATTGGCGAGTTGGCTAGCTGTTGGTAAGGTCAATGCTGTTGATGTTGGTTAGGTCGCGAACTTTCAGGGTAGTTAAACCAATTCGAATGAACGGCACTGTGATCTTTGTTATCAATTGGCTTGCATAACATTGGGGCGTACAGAAAAGTAGTCAGAAGGGGTTCTTGGGTTCGAATGCCGCAAAAATTAGGCCGGAAGAAGTATAAGAAATTTATTATTGCAGTTAGTGTGATCTCAAATATAATGTTCCACTTTAAGGGTTACTAATTCAAAAATTGGGAATAAAGAGATTTTCGAAAAATTAAGATCGACTTATTACAATCTAGTTAAAACTAGCTGTAATGGTCGGTAATAACGGACCTTGGGACGTAAAGTATTACAGCTAGTTTTACATAGATTGGGCGTCTCGAGATTTATATCAGAGGTCATTTGCGATGATATTAATATCATAGATTTATAGATGTATCCATCTAGCTCAATTCGCCACTAACGGTGGTACAATAGCAAAACAGGATATATATACAAATTAATCAAATTAAATTATCCCTTAATCAGAAGTGTAACAAAATGAGAAAACGTTTTTAAGAAAAGGATTTGTTGGAAATTACAAAAACAAAACAGTGATTATTGAAGTTGCAAAAAGAGGTAAAATTTATTAGAATTCTGCGAGCATTGAATTTGCGCATTGAGAATAAATATTTCAAAATAACCAATAATAAAAAAATAATGTAATAACCACTTTTTGGCCTTCATTCAAAAGTATTCCGAGTAGACGAGGGCTCCTAATAACCTCGAAATACTCACATCGACCAGTGAAAAACCGTTTAAGTGTGACTCGTTCCGCGCCTACAACGTACTAGGTTACTGAAAGTAGGTCTTATACAACTACCACAGTCATGGCGCTATCGGCTTATCGATTGTCCATGGTTTGGTACCTTTTGAGATTATCTTTAGTAGATTAGCATTGATCCCTACATTGGTCTTAACCTGCATGCTGTCAATCACAACCTGTATAATGCGTTTACATCAGTAATTAATAGCTCATCTGAGGGTAGTATGTTGTAGCAGTATATTCCTGGCAAACATATCATAATTCAGCTAATAGGGTGATAAGATACTAAAAATTGGAGAACGTAAGACTTTCAATGGGATATTATAGCTCTTACCGTATATCAAATTAAACGGGAATGAAATACAATAATTGTAAAGGATAACCGGGGACTTGGAAAGACACCTTTGACAATGGGCCATTTTGAGGGCTTTTAGTCATTTCAGAATTTTGATTGGGCCATTCCCCCTTGTAGCAATGGTACAATTTCCAATTGTGATGGGCCATTTTTTCATCCAATGTGCAAAATGGCCCATGGCCCCTGCCTTTCCCAATCCCTGGATAACGTAAAATCATCTAAAAAGGATAAAGTACATACCAATGTAAAGGGTAACGAGGATGCAATTATGAAAGATAAAGGAAATACCAGCATTAACGATAATAAGCGCAAAACCCTTAGGTAACCGTAAGTCCTTATACAAATTATAGATCTGTTATATGTATCATCAATGTGAATGGAAAATATATTTTAATGTTTATTTCACCTTATTTAACCTATCATAAAATCAAAGCAACGATTTGCACTACAAGTACAGGACAATAATCTTTTCCCAATCAAATAATGGATTTATACATCTACAATGATCACATTGCTGGATTTGCATATGGGAGAAAATTATTTTGAATAAAAGTTATTATGCATGTTCTTAGCTAACCCTTTATTACCATGGCTATAAATTAACTCTTTTGAAAGTATGACACAAAAATATCAAAGAGAATATGTATTCTTTCCAGCAAAACAAAAATACAACATTCAGGAAAATAAAAGTTCATATAAGAATCAATGAGGATACAGGTACCTGAAATTAAAAGTGAAATGCCTCAACAAATAATTGATGACATTTTGGTGAATAACGAAATATTTAGAAATATAACCCAATGTATTTATATCATCAATGCAGCTTTTGTATTTTTTATATTATTATTAATACAGTTATGGAATGCAAGGTAACTAAGCCAGGATTAACCCTTGCCACCTATACACAAACCCTGTGGTCCGCCACGGTCGATTAGTGTACAATACCTATGATCTGCATATGGTAACTCAAGTCGCTGGAATACCGTCTCCAAAACACAGTCAGGGTCCACTCATAACTAAGAAGCGTTCAGAGTTTGAAATGAACGATGGTGGGATCATAACGGCTGTTAATCATGAGTTTTAAAGAAGGTGAGTTTTCGTATTTAATGAATCATCAGTATAGATCACCTATGTCGGTACAAAATCTTTCAAATATGTAACTAAACCTTTGTTCTCGGACATTATTTCTTCAAAAGAAAAGATATTTTTTAAAGGGTGTAAGCAGTATATATACCAACACTCACAGTAGTATATCGGTCATTATTTCTCCTGTTGTTGAGACTCGCGCGAAAACCTCTTTGGACTTACAATTCTTAACAACAGGAGGAATATTGACCGAGACAATATATATAATAAATACAATACGGATATCCCTGACTTTAATTACTATTAATAGCAGCTAATTAATACTATATCTGATAATGAGATCCAAACGGAAATTTTGCCAAAGGAGGACACAATTTTATTTCCATTATCTACATGGCCTTTTTTCATTTAACACATCATTTGATGAAAAGGAAAGTTTTTCTTGATTTGACTAATTTGAAAAAGTAATCGTTTGTCATTTCATATCCGTTCTCTAAATATACAAATATTTAAAGGGCCACAGGGTATTATGTTAGAGTCAAATATGTCAAACTTTATAAATGGTTTTATTCAACAAGAATCTTAGTGCTTATCAGTTCACAACAATGACAATAAACAGGTTAAAGGCGTAATTTATGATCGAAAACCGGACAATGACGCGCGCCAATGACTGAAACGTAATTTTGAAATCTTATATACAGCAGACATCACGACAATTGAAAGGGGCAGGTAAGTCACATTACATATAAACATGTAAATGGGTCGCAGAATTTCAACTTCATAACATTTATGTGGCCTCTTTTCAATTATCATTGAAAACTAGAAAATATCGTAATTTTTACAGTTAAGATTTAAAAATTGAATTTTGGAAAGGCTATGTGAACTTACCTCAGGAAATTGGTGTTTTGCCTCATATTTAACCATTAACACAAATTATGAAACATACCCTTTGCCACTTAAATTCAATAACATCTACATTGATTCAGTGTCAACATGCTGTTAGGTATAGACATTAACACATAACAGAGTCGTTCCACATATCAAACATCATCGCTTGTTTCTTTGTATTTTAGCGCAGTTACCCTTGCTCTCATTATGTGTTTATATGTTCTCATTATATATACGTGTTTGTATAGGATGCCATTGACTCATTCAAAGAATCACAGTTGTTAGATGTGAAGGTGTGTCATTAAAATTGTAGGTATTTTAGAAAAGTGTAGTACATCGACTAATAGCAATGAGACTGAAAGTGCAGTATTAGTACGTAGTTCGTTATAATGTGACATGTAGAGAAGGGTCCAAACTTAAAATACTCCACTCATTAATACAGACGCTTTCAGAATTGAAAATAAAACTGTCAATAACGGGTGTGTCCTTCTTGGACCTGGATAAATGCAAATACACGTCTGCGCATTGGTGACGATGGAGATTCTTTCCAATATTCTATCAGCGTTTGAATCAGCTGTTGACGCCTTCGTTGAGGTGGTTATCGCTGTCTGATTCGTGGATGGAGGTTATCCCAGAAGTGCTCAATCGGCGACATGTCAGGAGACGATTGAAAATGTCCTATGCAACATGCCTCAGTCATACTCATCTGTTAGTCTCGAAATAGTTTCTGGGTGTTTTTAATGATACAGATGACATTTGCTTGTATGGCGATAATTTTACCCAAAAATTGCATGTATGTGCAAAAACAACAACCTAAAATGTAATTTTTGAATTAACTAATGGCATAATCTTAACGTAACCTTGTATTTCTAAAATAGACATTTAGGTAATTAAAAACCCATCGATTGTAAATACATCAATCCTCTCCAGCTAATATACCAACTAATATCTTTAATTATACCGGGACTTGATCAGAGAGAACTACTCCATTTCAGAGATGAGTAGTGCACCACTCCAACCTAGCGGAACATGAGTATGGCGTGTAGGAATGTGAGGTGTAGATCTGGTATAGAGCCAGGTTGGATGCAATGCTTCTACCGCCCTACTAGATAGAGTAGATAGAGTAGATTAGAGCCGCATGTTGGTCGGCATACAATATAAATGTTTGTAAGCTGACATCAGCGTCTGAAAAACACCAAAATAATTTTTATTATTTGGTTTTATGTTAGAGTTTGCGGGGAATGTAGGGTTCGTTGCCCCCAATCCTATACTCCAATAAATATACTCCCCTCAGTACTAAAGCGTTCCAAATTAATTCCGTGCTTCATATACAAAAATCCGATTTCTTAGTTACAATCTTTAGAAATGGAGACGTATCGCGGAACAGACATTAGGTACTGAACATGCAACCGTCTCTTTATGAATATCATTGGGGTCATATCATACGTCACAGATAAAATGTCTAACCTGGTTAAAAATCATTCACATGCCTTATCATCGTATTCCAAAATTGTCATATAATATGATGATCTATGTAGATAATATAGGAAAGTAACTTTTGCATCTTACGTTAGATCTTGATTGTTTTCCCATGGCTTTGGTTTCGTCTGGTTAAACCAAATCGTTGGAAATATTGATGCATCATCAAAGCTAGGTTTTCGTAATAGATCTTTAAATCTGTTTCGTCGGGGATGACAATCTAGCACACACTATGGTTGTTTTTGAATATTTAAAAGTCTACTTTAGTCAGAAACCTATCTATCCATACTCACAGCTAGAGATTTGAGGTGTAGTTTGGTTAGATTAAGACTTGGATAAGTTAATTTGTTCATAGATAAAGGATGAATACTGTCACTCGAAAGAAACCAAATGGTTTGTCCATTATGCAAAGACGCAGTTAAAAACGAAATCCATTTTTTTCTGAAAATTAATGATTAAACAAAAAAAAAAATATATATATGTACCTGATCGACACCCATTGAAGCCCCCAGAAGTAACGTCTAATCATTATTATCATCTGGTGATGAAAATATTACAAATTTGTCATTGTTTAAAAAGACATGCCATTAAATTAAGAGATGAATTGTTTGAATAAAAGTTTACACTGCCGAATCTTGAATAATATTATTTTGACTAATTTTGTAAACTGTATATAGAGCAAAGGCCTTGAATACAATCAACATCTTCTAAAGTAAAGAATACATCACAATTGAAAGTTGAACTGGATTCTATTATGTATCATTAACGGGTAGCAAAGGAGTGAAATATTGTTACCAGTGACATGTGGCATGCTGGGACATATCGAGTCTATGGCTTGTTGATGAGGCAATCTTGTACTATTTGTTAGCCAAGAGTGGCTTAAATTGATTACAAGTTGACACAAACGTCACTTTAAATAGGGTATAAGTGGTTCAGTGATGAAGGCGAATTCAAAAGCAATTGGTCGGAATGTATTTTAAGCCTCTTATCATTCTCGGCACCAGTGTATAAAGTAGATATAAGCTCTGTGCATTGCACTGCCCCTTTTAAAGTGCTTTAATCGATAACGTCTTACTTCCACTGCAGAGCCAAAGTACTTTGGTATCAACGATTGTACCAATCACTTATTCAAATAAATGTAGATATACAGATAGCTGTCAACAGTAAAACGGATCTTTAAAATTTTGATCTAAAAATATTTTTACCTATTTCATTCCCCAATTGTATGGTTTAGTTATTTGTCCTAGCCAATTCTCTCAATACCGAGTTTGTTTTCTGAGTACTTTCCCAGCTAGATAGGGTGAAGCCTGGTTGGATAACAAGTCTGTTTAAAACCAGCGACGCCATTTTAAAAGCAACCATTTGAAATGCCTACGTCATTTCCTTATTCTACGCATAAAACTATAATTTCTTCGACTGTTCGCTAAGAACACGCGTCTTCTCAAAACAAAATCATGTATACTTTGGAAAATGGGCAAGCTGTCCATGACAGTCAGCCGCAAAGAGTTCGTCGTCACAGAAATGATGTGACATCATATGGCAATTTGTTACCTCACATTATTTTTCAAGACAATACAATGTTGAACTCTAACCAGTGAGTACTGAAAGCAAGTCATCTTCAATATACACAGTGATAAAATGTAATGTAATCCCTAACATGGACAGCGAGATTACGCTACTGTTTTAACAATAACAATATCTTCCACAGGCACTACATGATAAAGAGTTTTACATATAACGATGGTCGTACTTAGTCGTCGATTACTTAGTCACTGCTGTATATCCATTGAGTTAAATTGTATAATAGTTTAGAAAGTGGTGTGTATAGGTGAGTGTTAACCCGTTTACAATAGTCTAGTATTCGCTTTGAGAAGGCCTAACCTAAGTTGAGCTCTAGATTTACTTGGTAATCATTCCCCATGTGCTAAGATGAACAGTAAAATCAACGTCTTGAAACCTTGGCGTGTACAAACAGTGATTATCTTGACCTAAACCTTAAGATGAGTGAGATTGTGATTCAGGGGACCTTATGCCAGGTGTTTAGTCTATGCGTCAGTGAAGATGCTAACAAGCAAACAGAACATTCGCTGCACGTGTTCGCAGGTAAGTGTCGTTGTTTCAAGAAGCTTAGATCACTGGTTGTGTCATCAGATTACAACATACGAGAAATGTGAACCTGTCAATGAATAAAGCCATTGGCCCTGTATTTCATTAGTTTTTTTAACGATATCTAGCGTTTTATTATGTCTCAAAGACTTGATGAGCTTTTGGGATGGCAGGGTGTCCGGCATTCTACCGTCCATTCATCAAATAAATATTTCGATTTAAAACTTCTTCTCAAGCACCGCTGAGTTGAAATCTTCTTTACATAACCCTTCGCAAATAGATATCGTTAATTGTAAATTTGAGTACTCGATAAGGGCCAAAGTCAAAGCCCTAAAGTCTATAATTATCTTCTTCTCCAGAAGAAAAAGTCATACAAATAAATGTTTATTTACAGACTGCTTAGCCGATGGGGGTTCTGAATTATAAAATTTGTGACTCTGTAACCGAAATGAGATTCACAAGGCACTAAGTGCTAAGATAGTGGTAAGCCAATGTTAACGTATGGTACTTGCGATTATCTTAGTGCTAAGAGAGCTTCGAAAACACAGGCCCTGATTATGATGATCCTGTCGCCCCACTTCATAATAAAGTGTTTGAAGGGTGATGAGTTACGCCCATGAGGTCACCGAAGTGCAGTTATATCAAACATTGTTGCATACAATTACAATCTTCTGGTCAAGACTATTCAAAAGATACAACCCTTGTTTCTGCATTTTAATATAGGATATTACTTTATACCACTTTCAATTATACTTCTGAATGTGAAACTTATTAGCTAAATTGGCATTCAAGGTGTAATTTTCATACAAAGTCCAGTTGATAGAAGGCGTACACTATCTACCGCGGTAGAGACGACCTAGACTAACACCCAGTCTCGGAAATGTAAATTTTTAAATTAATGATTGTTCATATCAATCATAGGAAAGGCTCCTCAATGAAATGAGATCTTCAGTTAAGTGCAAATCATCCAAACTGTAGACTTGCTTACGAAGAGGCTATGTTTAACGGCTAGCGTGAATGATCAACAGTCTAAGGTAGGACTTGCGTTCACCGAGTGGAGACATATGAGGGTCTCGGTGGGGTTACTTGTCGCTAGGCAGTGCCGTGTGGCGCTGTCTGAATGGAAGGGTGCAGTATTAATTACACAGTTGGAGCGATAAGTCGGGCTTTATGTAATCCGATACCTCGGGGATTCAACAGGTAACCATTAACTCAAGATCCCGATCTGGTTAGCTAAATTAACCCATTGAAAGCAAGACAACGGGCACCTTAGACCATAAATGAGACTTATTCAGTGACAGGGTTAACACAAATGTTTTCTCCCCAAATATATATTCATCAATTTAAACCAATGAGAGTGGCTTGCTATAATATAAATGCTGAAGATATGTTGATATACTCTGAGTACTTTTACGGTTAAATAGAAGGGTGGTTTTGTAAATAATTCCGAAGCTTCATGTCATAGATGTCGAAATAAGTATAAGTAATCTACCCTATATATATATATCTACCTCATATTCTCAACACAAGGCTTCCCTTTTTCAATCTGGATATTTATTAATGATAAGAAATTTTGTTTTCAGTAGTATTAAAACCCACAATAATCTTGGTCAGCCTTCATGTACTATAAGGGCGTATCTGACTGTGAAGCTTCAATAATTAAGTCTTGATTGCCTACGTCAGATTTTCCTTAATATTGTGCTATTAATTGCATGATAAGCTGTTCATATATGCTACATACTAATAATTGTATAATGAAGGCGAAGTTTAAAGACGATTGGTCAAATCACGTATTGAAATCAAGATTCGATTTTGAGAGAAAGTCATTTTTAAAAAATTTGTGTTATCATATTCCAGAGAAGGCAGTTCCTCTGAAGTTCTGTCATCAGGATGACGTCACAGAAAATGGAGTTCGAGATGATCAGCGCGAGAGTATTCTGCGTTACCGCCACCTGGCGGACGAGGACAAGGAAATGGTGGATTGTCTTCTCATGGGCAAGCTGGAACTGTACAAAATTCCAAGACCCAAGTCCAAAGTCGTCAAGATCTTTATCAGTTCTACATTCACTGGTGAGCACCTGGTTTGCCAGAAGTAATGCGACGAGACGATATGCAGATTTAAACAATTTTACATACATCTTATACAACATAATGAAAATGATTTAATTTACAGATCATTGCTTGTAAGTGTTAACAAAGAAGTTTACTATTTTAGATATGACAGAAGAAAGGAATGCACTTGCTGAATACGCTTACCCGAAACTGAGGCAGTACTGTTCTCACAAGTATGGAATTGACTTTCAGGTATGTATTTAATTAAATACCAATCTTGCCTAAAACCTTTAAACAAGGTACTGAACTCCCTCCAGTTTTTAACATTGTCATATCCTCATGAATGATTTGAGCTCAAAGTATTAAACAGTCTAAAAAGTAAGGTCGTCGAATTTTAACAAAATACTATCTTTCAGCGTAGCACGATTATCCTCTACTTTCAACAAATTGGTAATTTCGAACTTAGTACCAGAACAGCGATCTGTGTTTTTAACCGGTAATTTTCTGTCTCTGCCTCTACACTTGTTTTCTTGTTTCTCTCCCCTAGGCGGTTGACATGCGTTGGGGAGTGCCTCCCGAGGCGAGCGATGACCATTCAGCTGCCAGTCTTTGTCTCTCAGAACTTAGGCATTGCCAGGATCTCTCCATAGGACCCAACTTCGTGGTGAGTAGACGAAAGCCTTAAGTTCAAGAAAATAACCATATATCCTATAGAACCGAATGCAAAGTTACCACAGAGTTTATTATTTGATTTCATAAGAGTTCAGTTCATACACTACTGTTACCCAGAAATTATTAGATAATTATTGTGTACATTTTCTAAATATACAATTGTTAAAAGATTAGAAAGATTTAAAAGATTAAAGTTCTTTGGTAATTTCAGACTTTGATTGGACAAAGATACGGCTGCTGTCCACTTCCGGCAGCCATTATCCGAAGCGAATTTGAGGCCATCAGAGCTCACCTAGAAATTTCTGCCGCTGACGTCAAACTGCTGGACACATGCTATCTGAAAGACCAGAATTCACTTCCGGCCATGTACAGACTGCAGCCAGCTAGCAAAATTAAAGGTCGGTTGTCTGACAAGAATGCCTTAGAAACGCCTAACACTAAATAATTTGAATAACACATGGGTTTCTTGAAAAAGGTAACTATTTGAGTAGTATTGCTAAAAATTTTAATCACAAGGTAATACTTAGTTTAGTTTCGCTTCATGTCCGAAAATAAGCGTTGATGTCATTGTAAATTTGCAGACGCCACAGGTCGGAAGTGGTTTGAGGTCGAAGACCAGCTCCGCGCAGTGTTGTACAAGGGAGCGGAGGGTGCAGCTGATGCCTCTGAACTCCACAGAGGGTCGCTCAGAACCCTCAAGTCGTCCGGTAAATCATGTCTTACTTCATACTCAACTGTTTCGAGCTTATGGGTTTCTGAGGAAGAAATGCCAACAAATAAAGATATTTCGTAGTTCTCATGGTTACTCAAAGACAGTCTAGATAACGTATATGCCATCATCCTCTTGCATGGTAGGCGGGATGTGTGGAATAACAGAATGGGATACAGGGCACATGTTTTATCTATTATGGTATATATGTGTCCCATTTTGCTATTCCAAACATCCCACACGATGAATAAGTAAGCATATACTCCAAAACGTTGTGATTTTTACAAGGAAAGAGTTGTTGTCAAAAAAACATTGCTGACATGATTAAATTTAAACAGTGAATCACTTTTAGGAAACCCGCAGATTGATAGTTATATAATATACTTCGCTTATGGTCTTATTGGATGAAAGATATATAATGATGTTTTCCTGGTAAATAAAGTTGAGCTTTATTGGAAGTTATCTCGGTTTCAGTGACTGAACAGGAGATTTATGAGGGTCTGGTGAACGTCTTGAAAGAGAAGGAGAGAGAATCTAACTGTCTTGTTTACATACGGGACATCAACGGAATGGAGGGAGACGAGAACCATAAACTTGTGCGCAGGTTCAAAGATCTGAAGCCAGATTCGTCGGAGCCAAACCTGCCGGCAGCAAAGTCGCTCGCAGATCTCAGGGAAAAGTGTAAGGGCAAAGTCCCAAACCAGAACATGTTAAAGTCGAGCGTGGAGTGGGAGCGAAGTCAAGGAATTCATCAAGAAAAGCATAATGACTATTTGCAGACAGTATGCAAACACTTTTACTCAAGCGTGAAGCTGTTGATTGACAGAAACATGGCCAAACGGAACAAGCTAAAAGACGATGAACTCTTCACAGAGGCCTCCCAACATTGGACAATCGCAAAGAACAGGTGCGAGACATTTGTGGGCAGGAAACAGATGCTGGTGGACATTAGAGAATACATTGAGACACCAAGTTCTCAAGCCTTTGTAGTTCATGGGGAGTCAGGCAGCGGCAAGACCTCCCTTATGTCAAAAGCTGTCAGCATGGTAAATGACGTTGTTGCTCTAAATGAAAATGAAATGAGGATGGCAGTTGTTGTCCGATTTATAGGAACAACGCCACAGAGTTCCTCTAGTCATCAGTTGCTGTATTCCCTGTGTCACCAGCTTGCATACATTTCCAAGCAGCATCGGTCTGCAGTCCCTGACAATTACACTAGTTTGAAGCTGTACTTCAGAAACATGGTGCAAAAGGGAACCTTCAATGGTGTGGTAGTCATTTTCCTCGATGCCTTGAATCAGTTATCCCGAGCGAACGCTGCCCACAGTCTAGACTGGTTACCCGCGAGATTAGCTCCAAATGTGAAAATCATAGTGTCAACGATTCCAGAAAGGTATGGGATACTGGAACGTCTGGAAAATAAAATTGAGAAAAATTTTCTAGAAGTCCTTCCCCTGCAGCACACTGACTGCAAGCAAGTGATGAGGGTGCTGTTGGAGCATGCCAAGAAGGCCATCACTTACCCACAATGGCGGCTAGTTGAGCAGGCATTCCAACACTGTACTCTCCCTCTTTTCATCACCCTTACCTTCCAGGAAGCAATCAGATGGAAGTCATATGACGAACTTGACAAGAAAGCGCTAGAACACACGATTGAGGCCAGTATTCACAAACTATTCACTCGGCTTGAGAAAAAATATGGAAAGATTTTTGTGTCAAGAGCTTTTGGATACATCACAGCAGCGAGAAATGGACTCAGTGAGTCAGAACTGGAAGATATCCTCTCATTAGATGATGACGTCCTCAACAGTCTCTTCACTCTTTGGGAACCGCCTGTGAGAAGAATTCCGCCCAATCTTTGGTCAAGACTGTACCTAGAAATATCCTCCTTCCTCGTTGAAAGAGAGGCAGATGACATAGTTGTTCTCTCATGGTACCACATGCAGTTTGTGAATGCAGCTTGTGAGCGTTACCTATCAGATGAATCTGAGCTGCTCACCATCCACAGGAACATCGCGGATTACTACCTTGGTACATGGAGTGGAACCAAGAAGAAGCCCTTTCAATACCAACCAAAACTGATGAGTCGCTTGCAGAGGACAGACCCTCACTCAGCTGCCTGTCGAATTGTTCCAGAACAACCCCTCATCTATAAAACTGGAGATGTAACTGAAAGGTACAACTTTCGTAAGATGAACCAGCTACCATTCAGTCTGCTCCAAACTGATCAAATTGAGAGGTTGAAGAGGGAGTGTCTGTGTAACTTTGAATTCCTCTACGCCAAGTTGAAGGCTGTGTCACTACAGCAGATGATTGGAGACTTCAATATTTTCGTGGACAAAGAGACGTGTCTGGTCGGCGATGCCCTCAGGATGTCAGGAACAGCATTGAAGCTCAACCCTTCCTCATTAGGAGCTGAACTATCAGGTCGACTTCTACCTCACATCCACTACTATCCAATAATCCATGACCTGGTTAGGCAGTGTGACTTACATGCACAGAACACCTGCCCTCTTGTCCCCAACTGCCAGATCTACAGCGTCCCTGGTGGACCTCTCCAGTACGAGTGGGAGATTGATGAGAAGATAAGGTCCTGTGTGGACGTAGACGTCTTCAACAGTCCAGATGGTATCCTCATGACTGCAAAGCCATACTACAGTAAAACTCTGAAGATTTGGGAGCTGACTCAGGGAGAACCTAGACAAGATATACAGATGCCCATTGGCGAGATCCATCCTACCAAGAACGGAAGATTCCTCAATATATTCTCAAAAAATCGTTATGTAACGATATTCAAGACCGACTGTGGCGAAATCCATGCTGACGTTGACTGTGGATACGGGGAGGTTGCATATGTTGACATCTCCAATAGATACATTGCCTTCACAACCAAGTATGGAGTGGGCCCCTGTATTGTGGATATAGACCATGGGAAAGTACTACATAAGTTCACCTGCAGAAGCAGTGCGGTGTCTATATGCAAGACGGAATCATTTGTAGTCTTTAATACGGACAGAAACATCCTGCTGTACTCACTGCCGCATTTAGAAAGGAAATGTGTTGGGAAAACAAATGACGAGCCAACTCAGATAGCTTTCAATAAGAAAAGGATGAAATGTTATGTCCTAACAAAATCAAAGCTGCTGCAAAGTGTTCACTTCGACATAACCAACAGAGTACCAAGTACCTCAGACATCATTGAAAACATTGACATCCAAGAATTCCATGTCTCTCACAACGAACATTTGATTCTGGTCAGGAGCAAACGATGTCTATATCTCATCAACGCGGATGAGGAGAAGCTGCTGTACATGCTACAGAAGATGCCATCAGGGGTGTTTCAGAGAACTATGACGCCTTTCACAGGTGCAGGCTTTACCCCGAATGACGACCTTATCGTAGCATCAAGGGATGCCTACATTGCTGTGTGGGAAACGAGAACTGGATCACCAATACGACTTCTTCACGCTTCAATATCTGTCATTGAGAAGATATTCACTTTAGACACACTCAACAAGGTCGTTGCTCTCCTCAAAAACAACACGCTGCAAGTATGGGACATGGACAACCTCGATTCCGATGTTCAACATTCAAACGAGGTGATAAGTGGTCCTGTGGGTTCAGTGGTTGTATCCTCTACCACCAAGCATATTCTGTGGGGTTCGATACCCTGAAGCAAAGATCATTGATCAAGATTCAGGAAAAATACTTGCAGTGCTTCAACATAGTAAAGATATCTGGGATAAAATCTTGGCATGTGAATTATCCCCTCTTGGAGTATATGGTGTAACAAAGGGTTACAAAGGTGATATGAACGACTACAGGCCTGGAATAAAAACTTTGCTCACGAGAGATGTAATCTGGAACATTTCCACACGAGAAAAGATTGAAGAGTTTGATACTAACAGATATGTGGTGTTCAACACAAGCAACACTATCGTTGCAGTTGTTCAGTGCATCTTCTACAGTTCAGTCGACTGGACGAGCAACACTTACAAAGTGATGGTGATTGATCCAGATGTCAAGGTTGAAAGTGATCCCGTATTGAGTCTACCTTTCCAAAACGAATTTGGCTCTCCTGAAAAGTGCATTCCAGTCCATTCCGAGTTTGGTATCCCGATCCAGTCGGAATTCATGTGCAGACCCGTGGTGATGACAGTGAGAAATGGTCCAGTGCTTTTCAATGCATTTTACACGGTTCTACAGTTCTGTGAAAAAGAGCATCACCCGATTACAAAAGTAGAAATATCAAGAAAGCATTTCTTCAAACTGTTTGCGCGGACACTTCTTGACAAGAACCCGAAGGAGGATTTGCTTTGTGTGAAAAACTTCTTGAAACATGCTGATCCCGATGATCAGTTCGTGGACGTCAGGGTCATTGAAGGCGACAAGCTGTTGATGATCTATGCTAAGGACATGATCAGTGCAAGGTTTGACAAGATTGAGGGCCTGGTTCTTGAAGAACCGTCTCACAAAGCTGCTATAGTGTATGACCCTGTCACTGAAACTGTGTTGAGACATATGCTGCACATAGTGAAACCCGACTCCAGACTTGACTTGACTATCATTTCAAGATTCAGTTCCATTATTGTGGACGATCGGTTGAGAGTCTTTTCAAACAAGGAAAACAAACTACTCGCCATGCTGAAACCACAGTTTGCAAAGGGGTGCTACAAGCTTGCACTAGATGGTGCATATGTTGTGGGAATCTCGAAGGATCGTCGCTCAGTTCTGGTAGTGAGATCAGCAGACGGAGAGTCGAAAGGACAACTGTTTGTTCATGGTAAAGCAAACTGTATTGATATTGCCGAGGACGACAGAACCATCACAGTAGGATGCGAGGACGGCCGCATAATGATTCTGAGTCTCGTCCTCGAGCTGAGCGATCCTGTGTGCGAGCTGGTGGACACACTGCCTAGTCGGGTCCCCCCAGAAGGTCATCACAAACCATTGGAAAGTGACATCGAGCACATGCAGCAGGCCACGCCTCAGTTGAAGAGGCTGGCCATGTCCATCAAGGAAGACCAACAGATGAGACTCAAACGACAGACCAGCTTCCGGTCTCTCGCTACTGGCATCACTGCGGTCAACAGACTCAGGATGAGGTCACAGGCTTGTTGTATACAATAGATGATCACAATATAATGGTGAAGTCTATGTAAGCGATTATTTCACTTCTGTGTTAATTTTGATAATGTAAAGACCTTGTTGCCAGCATACAGTGGACAGCTATACTCTCTTCGACAGTGTATGAAATAAGACGAACCTGTCAGTTTGTATCTTGTAAAATTCTACTCCGGATGAATACTCTGTCTCGTTATTCATTCCATGTTAATTATCATTACATTTAAGCTCATACCAGGTCCTTCAATGATAATGCTGGGTACACAATTGTTACTGCTTGATGTGTCCACCGTACAATGCAGTTCACGCTACGCTATCAGTTTTAGTAACCTTTTCTTATCAATCCAGTATAACATGACGCTGATTTTAAAGACATTTTGTTTATCTCCTTTTAAATTTAGAAATGTATTAATAATTATCGTGCTATCATTGCAAAGATTGCTTCTTGTATTATTTTTGAAACGATCTATATCATCATCTTCTATAAAACAAAGATAATGTTAGTGGTCACGGAATTTGTTACTTAAATAGATCAAAATATTTGTAAGACAATAACAAGATTTTAAGTTATTTTGCAACAGAAATGGGGTGTTTCTAATGCTTTGCTAATCTAATATAGACCCTGGGGTACATTCGGCTACCGACCAAATTAAATACCCTTTTCATAAAGGCCGGACGTTCCCCGGACGAAGCATTTATTAGACCTGAAGTAGCATCAGTGAACACCGTTCTTTTTTAAAATGTGTTTTGATCCCATAGGTTACATAGGCTACAGCGTTAAAGCATAATGGCAGTACAAAGAGAAATATGAATAAGAAATTCAAAAATAAAGCATCGATCTTCATATACAGATTGTTATGTTTTATCCTTGAATACTTGGATCAATGATTTCCATTTGTTTTTTTAATTTGTCCAATTCATTTTTTTGTTTAACAAATGTATTTTTCCCACAAGAAATATTTCCTTTAAGATCTAAACACCGACAGATGCAGGAAGTTACGAAATCATAGGAAAGTCTTAGAAAGTTGCTAAATAGGCTGGGAAAACATAATTAATTTTTAAAATCAGAGAATTAGAAATAATCGTATTAAATGTTTGCTTTTGGACATGGCTTCCTCATACGTTTGTTAGTCCGTATGTACAAAGAAAACTTAAGTTAATGATGTATTTTGTACTTTTATTGTACTGATGCCGTCTAAAATGTTTCATAACACCTATCTGATGTATATTTACACTTGTATAGGATGAATGTGTCTTTGCAGATGATTAAATAACATTACAAAACCTGAATTGTTTGTTTTAAACGCACGATAATAAGAAATGCACATACATAATACAATTGTACTCGTAAATGTTTCTATTAATAAAAAGGAAAAATCAAATGTCCGATGAATATACAAACAACGTATATTTAATGTCTCCTCGATGTATACGTCTTCGATACAGTACTATTGACAAAAGGTTATATTTATATGGAATGAGTATTTACTCACAAAACAAATGTACATAAACTTTTCAGAATGAAAGAATTTTGTAATAAAAAAAAAGTTTAATGGAAGGTTGGTTTTTTTACATGTCTTGATCTGCTACTGGTTTGGGTTGATAACAGCTGATAACCGTGTAAGTCCGAACTAGCGCCATATTATAGTCAAAATCAAACTGCAAGGAACCTTTATTGGATTAAGAGGTATCCGGAAATATCACATTTCTACAGAGGTCGTGATTTAGTCATATACATTGTAACTAGATAATGCATAAGCTCTGTCCGGAAACGATAGTAACAATACAACAGAAATATCGCCTTATTAGACTTTTTTTAAAGAATGAAAGAATTCCAGTCTGACTCTAAAATTATTTTCGGTACATTCGTAGGGGTTGGACATTATCTAATGAAATAAATTGTATTTATTATGAGCTATGATATTGTGCTCCCTTTACTTTAATGGTATGAGAAGTGCTCGGAGTCATTTAAAGGGTTTCATAAACTTTGAATGTGGCTTAGATAAGAATTTGAATACCATTTGACCTGAGTTAAGTTCAATCACCTGTGTAAAGTTACATCTTTATCTCCTGTCAACATTATATTTTCTTATTTTCGATTGGAAATGAAAAACGACCATATAAATAGAAAGAGGACGGTATTCAGCGTCCCATTTACATTTCTGTTAGTTAAAATAACCTAATTAGAACAACCAATCCATGATCCAAATATCTCTATATTGCTTCTTTATTGTAAATGAGTACGATGTTTCAGTGTATATAGCCTACTTACTACGTTTGAAGCTTAATCACTTTAATTGGTGTTACAGAAAGCTTCACAATATTCTTTACCACCAATTTGTAGAAAAACAACTGCTTAGTAAAAACACAGCCATGAATACGTATAAAATAAGACTTTGCTAATAGCAATCTTGCAGTAAATGTAAATCAAATAACACTCAGAAGGTTCCGAACACAACAGCAGGATAGGGACTAGAACTCCAAAAAACGTACCACATAACGTGTCACAAAAACTGTAGTAAATGATCTGCACCGACTTCCCCATGAAGCAAAGACGTAGTCCTTTGTATGGCATACAAGGGTCAAAGTAATTACGCACCGTAACACTTTTCAAAAATTGATAGAAGACTATATCATTTTAAAAATTCCTGGATGCCAATATTTGAATTTTTTCAAGGTATCGAAATATGAGTGTTCAGATAATAGTTTGGACAAAAATCATTCAGTCATTCTGCTCCCCTGCTCTGAGACCAGCGTCCTTATTTCTATCAAAATTAAAAACTCACCTAATTTCAAAGTTTTATTAAAATACTTCATTTGACGATGGTTAGTCATATTCTGAATTAACGATATATTCTGTAACTATGCGTATGCGATAATCTATTTCTCGTTTCTCTATTTCATTCCAATAATCCACGCCATTTAGTTTGATTCATGTCTATGCGCTATGAGCAACCACTTTACATACGGACAAAGCGCTCCATAAATATCCATGATTATGGTTATAAATAACCACTGCCGCACCTGCCGCAGAGGTGTGTACACGGTTTCCAGTGTGATGTTTATTTCAATCGTTTCACCTTCGAACTTCGTAAACATTCATTACTATTTATTTACACCTACGGCGATAAAACTACTTTGATTTAAAACAATCGGGTACCGAATTCGAAGTAACCTTTGCTGAGGATCACATGGGTTTAGATCTGCTAACCAGAAACTGTCAAATTATATCAATACAGACACAATAAGTTTTCTGTTTAAACTTTACATAAAAAGACGTTTGAGTGCAACCTTTGGTTTCCTTCTCTTGGTAAAAATTAAGCAGTTAAATTGATTGATTGTAACATTTCTTTTCTTTTAACAAAAAACCCCATTGTACTACATTAATCAAACTTTTGACGTTTTAGCTAAGCTTTATTTATATGTTTTTAATGAACTTTCGGCATTTTTTGGTCTTTCCGCCCCTTTTCAATTGTCTCCTTAAAATTGGCTGTTACCATGAATGCAGCTTTCCATTATTTGTAATGAAATCAGAAAAAAACTGTGAAAAGAGATCAAGCTATATAGTGGCTCAATGTAACAGCATCTCGCTTTAAACTTGCAGAGTCTCGCGCCTGTTATAATTGCTTAATCACCATTGTGTCTGAAGTAATTTAGCCGTTTACAGAAATCTGTTTACCCATTTTGTACAAAGGCGTTTGTAGCTGATGTCGTTTCAGAACTAATGTATAATTAGAGTTGTCGCCCTTCGGCATAAAACTGCAGAAGTTTATTGTTTTATTTTCGATGTCGTGCGAGAAGAACTTAAACAAATACCATGTAAGTGAGTGAAAGTAGACAATAAATTCATTTTAACTATGGTCCGAAAAATATATAAATACCAATTAATATGTTAATAATTTCGGTGCCGAAGTCAACCGAAGTTTGCAGTCTTCTCGTCTTCTTGTGACCCAGGGATTACTAATGATAAAAAAATACGTCCTAGTTTAATGAAAATTTGTTCACTGTTAACCAGTTTGTACTTTTATGTGAATAACAGTTTTCAATGAAGAACTTCTAAATGGTTTACCTAGGACGGTTTGTGGGTTTTTTTATTAACACACATTCTGTGCTGGCAGAGTCACTTACTGAAACATATACTCCCATTCTTAACATCGTACTAAGTGACTTATGATGAAATGTCTTTGAGAAAGAAGTTCCGGATTTGGCTCTTTCTAAAAACATCAGAAAAACATAAGATAGAGATGTTATTACCCTCAGTATGAGTTAAGAACACTGTCATTGATTGCAAAACTATCTTTCTCATACCAGAAACCTGCTATATTTAATCAGATGAAGGGTACCTGGGAGATAGCTGCAGAACTGCACTTAACGACTTTACACTTACGTAAACCCTAGTGCCATTCTTTAGCATTGCACCAAGACGTCCTTAGCATTTTAGCGTTACGTCAGTGTTTTGTACAACAGATTACCTCTTCCTTTTATTAAGGGGCCGTCCTATCAGCAATCGTTGGCCATGTTGTTTTTTGGGGGAATACATGATAGAATGTGCTATACTTTATCTTACTGAAAAACATTACCTGTTTTGGCAAACTAACTGTATCAAGTGGGAAGAATGACCAAAATGTATGTTTAGTGTAAGTCTGCACCAGTGTACTCATGTTTACTGAAACAATTTGGGGGTTTGGTACCCATAGCTACCTTTCTGGATATCATTCATGACAAAATCTATTCATTGCTAAAAAGAAACTCCTTTGAATACAATGTTACTTGAACACTATTTTTAATCAAATTCATTCTTTCATGTTCACAGAATCTGTAATCCTGAAAAACAAATAATGAGTCAAACAGACCCAAAAATATTTAGCTGTGATGAGTGCAAAAAGACTTTCACACAATCAAGTGGTCTGACAAAACACAAGAGGATTCACACAAATGAAAAACCATACAAGTGTTGCATATGTTGTAAATCATTTCGGGTTTCCAGTCACCTGAAGAGACACATGCTATCTCATACGGGAGACAGACCATACAAGTGCAGGGAATGTGACAAGTCATTCAAATCATCAGAGGAATTACAGAGACATCAGCGAGTTCATACCGGGGAGAGACCATACAAATGCAGTGAGTGTGAGAAGACATTCACAGATTCACAAACGCTGAAGAAACACATGAAGATTCACACTGGGGAAAAACCGTGTAAATGCAGTGAGTGTGGCAAATCATTTAGGGATTCCTCTGGGCTGCACATACACATGATCCTACATGGCACAGAACGACCCTTCAAATGCAACATGTGTGGTAAAACATTTGCACTAGAAAGCTACTTGAAGAAGCACTCTAAGATTCACAACCTAGAGAAGCATTACAAGTGTAATGTGTGTAGTAAAGCATTCGGAGCAGCATGTAGCTTGACGACACACATGAGAATTCACACTGGGGAAAAACCATTTCAGTGTGGTGAATGTGATAAATCCTTTGCAGCATTAAGTAACCTCTGCAACCACAAGAAACTCCATTCTGGCGTGAAACCGTTTAAGTGTGGGGACTGTGGCAAGGCATTTATAGACGCACCTGACCTAAGGAAACACATGAGAGTTCACACTGGAGAAAGGCCTTATAAGTGTGATGAGTGTGGTAAAACATTTACTCAATCAACAAGCTTGCAATTGCACTTAAAAACTCACTCTCGGGAAGGGCCATATCGGTGTGATGAATGTGGGAAGACATACTCGCATCCTAATAGCCTACAACAACACTCAAAGATTCATGCAGGAGAAACACCATACAAGTGTGGTGAGTGCGGTAAGATATTTACACTGATTTCCCGCCTGCGCAATCACATGAAAATTCATTCTAGGAAGAATCAATTGGATGGCAATGGAAACTCAAGGGAATCAACAGGCAACCTGCAGGAAAACATAACTGATTCTAGAGAGAAACCCTACATGTGCAGTGAGTGCGGAGACACATTTTCAAAACTAGATGTCCTACAGAGACACTGTATGACACACACAGGAGAGACACTTAAGTGTGAAGTTTGTGGCAAAACATTTTTACAAGCTCACAAGTTGCAAATACACAAGATGGTTCATACTAAATTGCGACCATTTAAATGCGGTGACTGTGGCAAGTCTTACACGGATTCATTTCACCTGCGAACTCATATGATGTGCCACACTGGAGATAGACCATTCTTGTGTAACATTTGTGGTAAAACATTCAAAGAGAACAGTATCCTGCGAGAACACATGAGAACACATACTGGGGAGAAACCATTTGTCTGTGGAGAATGTGGACTAACATTTGCTCGATCCTTTGAACGAATTAAACACATGAGGACCCACACTGGTGAGAAACCATACAAGTGTAAGGATTGTGATGTATCATTTTCCGAACCCAATAAATTGAGAAGACATGCTGAAAGTCACACTGGTGAGAGACCATACAAGTGTAAAAATTGCAATTTGTCTTTTTTTGAATCAAGCAAGTTGAAAAGGCACATGATGTTTCATACTGGAGAGAGACCACACAAGTGCAGTGTGTGTGGGAAGGGCTTTACAGAAAGATATAAAGTAAAGTTACACATGAAAACCCACTCTTAGAACAGATCTTGTACTTCTTAAAAAATCTTGTTATCACTTTTTTTAATTTGATGGTCACTACTGGTTAGACAGAAGATTTCTAGAAGACTCTGTGTCAGTCCATCAGCAGTGATTAATTCACATGTTAAGTCTTTCAGCTGCTATTATGTATTATCTTCTGTGATTCAGTAATATTGGAACATATTTTTTGTTTTCTCAGGAACAGAGAGCCCCAGAAAGCTGAAATCTTTGTAAAGCAAAAGCTCTAAAGCAATTGATTTGGACCATAGATATGAAGAGTCTATTGCCCATATGGGAGCCAGATGTGCCACACCCTTTATACCATTTCCATATAGACTTCTTCAAAATAAAAACCCTTGAAAGTTGAAATATGGTGAACATGATTCAAACCTTATTTTATATTCTTTTCAGCAAATGCCAGTAATGACTTTAGTGAGTTAAAATGTTATGAAGAGACAAATGATATTTGATGTATTTGAATGTGGTGACTAATGTGACTCCAAATAAAGGCCACAGGTGCAATTTCCTAGAAAGTCATTCCCTTTTTTTCTTTCTTCAAATTACAAAACCTTTGAAAGTCGTAATCTTTTCACAGGCTTTTTTGTCGATGTAGATAATTTGGCAACTCCTTGGCCCCAAATAATGTCAACTGCAAATCATGCAAAGCTGACATGTAGTATGCTGATGTCTTAGACCAATGTTGATTATGAGTCGAAATGGTACCCTGTTACAACCTCTTAAAAGTTTAGATATGATGTGTCATTTAATGCCTAATGAGCTATATATTATTACTATTTTTCCCTAACGTGATTACTCTCAATTTTTTATTAATATATCTAACTTACTTGTGATTATCCTTATGTATTTGTCAACCTAATCATTGTATCACTTCAGAGCTCTGCAAAAGATATAACCAATCACAAATGATCATCACAAATGCAATGGAAGAAGGATCATAAACATGTTTTTAAAATGTTATTGTTATCCTGTATAGAATCATAAATGAAACTTTGCTTAATGTAAGATCTGTTTCAGGATTGAATAAAATGATCAAAACTGTGATGTAATTGAAAATAATTCATTCATCTCATAATAGATTTCTTTTACCGCATATATCCATGACAGGGCATGCTCAAAGCGCTTAAATTGTATTATTACCCAGAGGGAATACAACTTCGATGCAGCCTATTGAGAGTTTATATAGATCCATACCTTCCAGTGTTCATGTACCCATCTGTACAGCTGGGACACAGCAGAAAACAAGCCCTGGTTACAAATGTTTGGTGCCTCAACCAGAATTCGAACCCCAGTCATTGGCATGATAGGCCAGCATGCTTACCACTACACCATTGTGCTCCACCTATTCATTAAGGTAACTGTCAGGATCTTCATAAAAAAATGGAATATCTTTTGTCATGATGTGTCATGGAAGTGTTTGATCTGGTATCACAAGTTTTGGCTAAAGCTTTTGTCATTTCCATTTGTACCATTTCTGTTGATGCCAAGGTTTTGGGTCAACCAGGACATAGTACATCTTCAATGCTCTCTCAGTCACCCTTTAATTCAGCTGACCTGCATTTGATTGTGTTATATGGAGGAGCATCATTCCCTTGTGACCAGACTTGAATCAGAAGACCTGTCAAAATCAAACTCTTTCAGCAAGATGAGTAAATGTCTTGAAATTGGTGACAGAGCCCAAGTACATGATGCTGATAGTGTAAAGGCTAGTGCCATTGTGTTGCATGATTTTCTAACTGAGACTAACTACCTATCAATCACCCCACAAATTAATTTAGGAACCACGTCATGAAAATTTCAGTTGGCAATAAGGATGAAATTGCAAATTTAAATCAAGCGCCTTACATACCAGCTCAATTAACAGTCCTCTTAGGCAGATGAGCCCAAAAGGTATAGGAATTGATAAACTCATAGAAGTCAAGCTCCACTGAAATGAAAACATGTATAACAATATGGGCCTATTTTTTGGTAACCCTACTATCGTGATAAACTTATTATACCCCTGCCTTACAGTGTAAAGAGTAGTATAAAGCATTCATTCAGTTCGTCCGTCCGTCATAAAATTTTGTCCAGATCATATTTTCTAACTATACATGATAATTTCATCAAACTTGATACACATGTATGCCTTCATCCCTATATGTGCCTCTTGATGGTGAGAACAATATTTGAATATAACTGTTTCCATGGCAACATAACTCCAAGGTAACTCATTTTGTGAAAGACATTTTGTGTCCAAACTATACATGCTAGCTTCAACAAACTTCATCGACATATCAACCATGATCTCTGGATGTGCATTTTGATGGTTAGAACTTCAGATTAAATCTATTTTTTTCAGGTTTCCATGGACACAGTAAATAAAAAGATGATAATATGACAAATTTGTCTGGAAAATGTCCCATTAACTATACATGATAGCTTCACCAAATTTCATTGACAGGTCAGCTATGATCCCCAGGCGTGCCTTTTGATGGTAACGTCCATAAATCATTTTAATTTAGCAGTTTCCATGGAGACATGACTTTAACAGTGACTCTGTGACAAAATCATTTGTCAAGAGCATATCTCAAAAACTCTATACATGATATCTTCACCGAACTGATACACATCAAATGTCGTCCCTTGATGTTTATTTTAAGATTTTTGAGAATTAATGAACAATAATTTGAAAAGTTTACAAAAGTATATTGACTCTGAAAAAGTATACACTATGAATCACTTCATATTAGTTTGTCTTTTCCTATTTCAAGTGTTATGTGAGCTACACTTATTTCTACACTTGTTTAAGTCGTGATGCTGGCTAAAAATGAATAAATACTCATGCTTGCAAAACACATGATAAATAAATGAACAAAATGCAGTTGTTCTAAAGAAGTTTTTTTTAGTCTTATTAACAGTTTAGAAATTTTATTGTAAGGCCACAATGAAAAAATAATTATGTGTTCATAAAAGATTAAGCATTATAAGTTTTAACTTATTAAATAACATTCACTGCAAAACTCCAAAATTTGCAAAACTTTCTGTCAAGGAAATGTAGGGTAAAATAAAATAGATTTTCTAATTATCTTTCCATAATCTCCATAGTTGAGTTTTAATAAACTACTTTGCTTTTTCTTGCCATGTCCAAGTAATAAGTTTCTACATATAGGTACTTTAAACAATGTTGTTATAGTACATGTTGTAATAGAAATATAATTAAACAATTATAAGACCTATAATAATATATGATTATATGGTAAGTCGTCAATCATAAATAATATATGGTGCTAAAACGTTTACATTGCTTATACGTGTTTTTTTAGACAATTGTTCGTTATTTTGAAAAATAATTACATCTTAACTGACGTATAAGAATATTTGTCTTTGCCTTTTCTGTAAATTTGGTAAAAATATCAAAAAAATTCTCATAGTTCCGTTTTTAGTATTACCAAGTTTCAGGTTGTACATCAGCCATTCTTCATGATTGTTGTCGCCAAAAGTTTAAGAAATTAGAGTTACCTCCCTTGATTTCAAAGACTTGTCGGTGAGTGCAGCAGAGCTTATTCTCATAAAATTTCTCTGTTCTATATTATGTAATTAACCAATTTTCCAGAGTGATAAACCCCTTTCCCCATTAATATTTGATAACCAGGAACATCGACGTACCTAATGGCGTCTACGATACAATTGTTGTTTTGTTATTTACTAGCATGGCGTCGTTCACTGTTATCGTCATCGTTCAGCATATGATATTATCATAATGATATTTAATAACCAACAAACTCTGATGTCTTCGGTTTACAAAGATATGAACTGTGAATACAATTTTACTGTTAAATGAGTTAAAAAAATGATAGATGCCGGCGTTTTGTTTTGTATCCTCTTATTTTCTGGATAAGATTAGAACTACTGGCCCTGAAAATCCACAAGCTGGGAAGACATTGATACAATATGTAACAAGGCAATTCACAAAGGCATATCCAGCTCCGATATATTTACTGTTACAATCATACTCATGAAGTGACATTGGTGAGTTTCACTTGTAACTTCTAACCTACCTCTAACTTAAATGTGGAGTTATGTCTGTCACATTCTTAATTAGAGCGACATTATTTCAATTAGTGAAAGGCGGGTTTATGGCGTCATCACCTGTCTTGTCATTGATTTCTTTCAAAAACAAGACAAATGCATGTGTCAAAGCAGAACATGTGCATTTGTTGTTTTTTCGAAAAGGACCAATGACAAGGCAGCTCACATGTTGAACGAAGCTCTTAAACCTTGATCTGGGCACCTAGGTCTTGCTGTGACGCCATAAAACTCGCCTTTCACTAATTGACATTTTTGCGGAGAAAAAACATTCACTGTCAATCACTGATCTCTTTAGCATTTTCAAATGTAGAGTAAGTTGAGAAACTAACAATTACATGCTAAAACAAGACAAATGTTTAGTGTATAAGATTTAAATATCAGCACTAAAAAGGGAGATACTGTCGTTTTATTAAAGATCGACTGAAATGACCCATGGCAACTTTCGTGATTCATAAAATACGTAGTATTGCCAGTAACTTGAGTTTAAATTTTCGAAATCGGCCGATAAACAACTTTAATACGGCTTTTTCCAATCACCAGCTAATTAGCACCAGTGAACAGAACTGAACTGGCCCGTGGTCACTGAGGCGTGTCAAGCCGCGTGTCCTGCCGCGTGACCTGCTAGTCGGAGGAAGTATAACCTCCTTAATGAAAAAACAACAGGAAATCTCACATTCTAAACAACTGTTTAAACATATCTGAAGTCATCCAAGCAACTCAAACCTCCGATGAATTGATGTAAAGATATCTTTAATTATTTGTATTGTTCCAAGCGAAAGACAGTGTTTAAATGTGATGCTATGCGCACTATCCCATAGCATGTGTACATCAATTATGACGTCTGCCAAATGTCGTCACAACAATCAGACTGGTTTAAATAGTCTTATTTTTTATGACACACAGGTGGCCGTTATATAATCCTATCGCATTCAATTTCGATTCTTGATTTAATGGTCTCTACTTATACCTTTTGAATTTTAACGCCTTGGACCCATCAAGCGGAATGTATGTCCTGTCATAATGGCGTAATCTTGACATTCGACTGCTACTTAGTTTATTGTCACGGCGTCCAGTCATTTTGAACCAATGAACTTGTAGAATATATATTCAACCAATAAATTAAGAGAAGGAGATTTGGCTCATGCACTTCTACGGACGATGACACACATTTAAAAATGTACATCGTGAATAACGGGTACCAACATTCTTTAGGATTACATAGGATGTTTCTAACGCTTGCGCCAGGTATGTTTTCATGTCATTGATTGTTAAATTCAAAGACAGAGATATTGCAACACGGTGTGAGATGTTATACTAGCTAACAATATAATATACGTTAGTTAAATACAAACCAATCATCCACTGAGTACTAAGTTGTCATGAAAGTGAAGTGAAACAAAATTATTTTTTCTACAGTAAACATTAAAAAAGTTTTTACATTCTTTCTCGTTTATTACAAAAACCTTCATTTTTTTCGAGACAATTTAGAACTTCATATCGATAATAAATGTTGTAACACTACGTGATATCCCATAGTAGTGGATCTCTCACCGACCAAATTCTTAACCTTTTTGATATAAACCCACCCAAGAAAACCGCGTCCAAGGATTGTCACAGTCCAATCAAAATGGATTTGACGACTAAGAGGGAAAGTTGATATCATGAAGCAGTTACATATCGTATTTTGGAATTCTTTCGGTCATGCTATTGCCTCTATTTTGCTGTTGAATTAGCTTAAAAATATAGAGAAAATCAAAGGGCTGGACTTTCAGCTGACGACTAGCACGTCACACACTGGGCGTGGCTTCGAGTCATGCTTCGGTGATTTTGTCTAAGCGTTCGCCAGGCTCATTAGGCGGTTGTCCAAAACAGGGGTATAAAAGGTCTCCTAGTAGTCGAATTAAAGCGTATATTTTCTCATTTTTTGGCTCTATTGATTCTTATAAGTGAAGCGACTACATATAATAATTTGTAATAATCACAATCATGCGTTACGTCTCCTCTTTAAATATATTTTGTGATAAAGATCACTTTGTCAGTAAGGGTTTTAATATTGGAGTCTATGGGAAAATGAAGAACTTTTTGGACAAATCTGAAATTTTAATTAGCTTCTGTATTAAACGTTTTTTTTACAAGTAAATATGTTAGAATTAACACACTGTCTTTTTACGATACGTGGGTATATCATTTTCAAAATATACTGGGTATTTGAAATCTTCCATACGTTGGACTTAAATTTCGCTGGTGGGTTTTCAAAGTCTGTGTCTGGAAACTCCATGACTGACACATGAGAGTTGCTGTAACTGGGGAGAATGCGCTTAAAATAAGTCAAGAGATTTCATTTGATGAATGTAGCCAATGAGTGGCCGTTTAACGAAAGTAGGTCGCCTGGATGCGTAAAGCTAGCAATGTTACTATCGGACAGGTTTCGCATCATGCGATTGAAATAAATGATTAAAACTTCAGAAAAGTAAGTTTATTTTAGTTCAGGTTGTAAGAAAATAATTGTTTCGATACTAATTTGAAGTCGGGATCGATAATTATTTATATTTGACATCGATATTCATTGAAATTTGGATCGTGATTTTTTGTACTGTATCGTATCGTAGACTCGAACATAGCGATGCACCGATGCATCGGTGTATCCTGACATCCCTAATATGTATATATATTTATGAAACGAGTGTGTGGTTTGGTATTTAACGAGCGAAAGCGAGTTAGATACCGATACCCAGGAATTGGGAAAGGCAGGGGCCATGGGCCATTTTGCACATTGGATGAAAAAATGGCCCATTCAAATTAGAAATTTTACCATTGTTCTAATGGGAATGGCCCTTTCAAAATTCTGATGATGACTCAAAGACCTGAAAATGGCCCATTGTCAAAGGTGTCTTTCCCAATCCCTGGATACCATTCACGAGTTTCATAAAAATGTATTTATACAGGACTGAGTTTAGTATTTTATTTATTACTCGCTGAATTATATCAAAGAAAAAGCATGAAAATCGCCGGGACAACCATTGTTGCCGCGCCGCTAACATTGTGACATCATGCTTTTGGAGAATTGGAAAAACCAATGGAAAGAGTACATAATACCGGATACATTTTTAGAGCATAGTCATTATGAGAACAGACCAATAACATTGCGCAGTTCACGTTCATAGTAATGAGAAGCATCAGCTAATTTTGCTTGATTTTGAGATTGCATTTAATCTTTTTCTTAAGCCATTGCCAGTTGTTTTGGGTTAAGTTCTCTTAATCTTCAAGGGTTAGAATGAAGCCTGCTTGTTCAATGAAATTAGCAATGCTAAAACAATAAAAGTACATGTACTAATATGATGCCCTTAGGTGCACGGTACGTCCCCAAAACATTCACAAAATTTCAGCGGTTGGGATGCATTTATTTCTGGAGGAGATCTCCTTTCTTAGCAAATAATAAATGTTATATGGGCCGGTATCAAAGCTATTAATAAAAGTTCATGAAAACTAATCTTGACAATTTAACAGTTCTTTTTTTTAATATACAAGCTTCAATACTATGAAAATGCTCTTAGACCTATTGTTACCTGACAACCATTTTATTTTGATTTCCAGAAGCCTATCAGCTTCATTGTATGGACATCATGAGCCAAGATGAAGAAAGACCATACCAGTGCAATGAGTGTGGTAAAACATTTAAGTATTCATCTAATTACAACAGACATTTGGAGGTCCATTCCGCAGCAAGGCCGTACCAGTGCAGTGAGTGTGGTAAATCTTATAAACAATCAGTCGGCCTGCAGGTGCACATGAAGTTACACACAGAGCCCCAACAAGCCAAGTGTACTGAATGTGATAAAGCTTTTACACGACCAAGTGATCTTCAGAGGCACATGCGTATTCATACTGGAGAGAGACCATATAAGTGTGATGAGTGTGGCAGATCATTCATACAATCTTGTAAACTGAAGGATCACATCAGGACTCACAGTGATGAAAGGCCATATGACTGTACCGAATGTGGTAAATCCTTTATTTCTCCATACAAATTACATGAACATATGAAACTTCACAACGGGCAGTTTAAATGTGGCGAGTGTGGTAAATATTTTTCACTCTCGCGTGCCTTGCAGACACACATGAGAGTACACACTGGAGAGAGACCGTATCGATGCAGTGTGTGTGAGAAAAGGTTTACACAATCAAGTGCTCTATCAAAACACATGAGAACACATACAAAGGTGAAGCCATATTGGTGTTTTGAGTGTGGTAAAGGATTTACGTTGATAAATGCTTTCCAAAATCACATGGTCGATCACACCGGTGAAAGGCCCTGGACGTGTAGTGAGTGTGGTAAAAGTTATAAAAATGCCTCTAAGCTGAGAATGCACATGAGAGTACACTCTGGAGAAAGACCTTACCTATGTAGTATGTGTGGTAAATCATTTACCGACACAAGCAAACTCAAAGCACACATGAAGACTCATAGCGGAGAAAAACCCTTCATGTGTGAGGATTGCGGCAAATCTTTTACGTCGCCATCTATACTCAGAGTGCACAGCAGGAGACATACAGGAGAGAAGCCATACAAGTGTGATGTATGCAGCGAGGCATTTTTATACTCGGGTCAGTTGAAAAAACACTTTAGACTTCATCATGGAGAGTTTGACACAACTTCCCAGACTGTTGTTGAAGGAACTTGCAGTGAGAGTCGGGATTCACACTGCAATGAAAACTGTTAAGAGTTTGATTTGCAGGAGTGGCCACAGAACAACTGATGTAGATCAATAGGATGAACAAACTAAGGTCTGATTAAAATTGACCATGTCCAAAGAAAATATCACCTCTATTTGAACAGGAGTCCTATCCTACTGGGGTTTTTACCGGGCAACCATCTGAGAACAGCCCCTACAGATGCATGTTCAGACCTAAATTAAGTTGCCATTGGTATGACAAAAGCTGACAATATTAGAAGTTTTGAACAAGTAACCTCTGTGAACCATTATTTCATCATGATAAACAATATCTTGCCTTTTTTAATGTGGTGATGTGTTTGCTTTGCTTATGTCGAGGTATTGTCTGCATTTAAATTGTAACAGAGGATATATAGTCAGACGGTGCGGATCAAAAACCACCAAATAAGTGGAATCTTGGCAATATTCTAAAACATCTATTCCTTGAACTCTGTTGATTTTAGTCAGTCTGAACTAAGCAACTTGTGTAGTCAGATAAGCATTCCCTGGAGAGAGATGATACCAACAAATGTAATTATGATATACACATATATATAAGGTATCAAACAGTAACATGCAACTTTGTTGAAATAGACACATTGTACATAGATTCACGACTCAATTGTTGTAATGGTCAAGAAATAATATATAACTTATGTTTTCATATGAAATTTCAACCTTAAAGGCACTAGTGCACGCTTATACGGGGTTATATTGGCTATATTAAGGTTATGAGGACTTATGCATTCACTTAAACTTTCTATTGATGCAATTAAATACTAAACATTCTTTACAGTTGACCTGCAATCAACAATGAAAACGTTAAGACAGCTGCTGTCGTCTTGGACATATAAAAATCTTTGGTTAGCTGTGCACAAAACGGATAAATTATTGACACTTAAAAACGGTTGAACTAGTATTGTGTGCAGCTATTGAATTTACCTAAACTCTGAACTGAGAACAAGTCATGAAATATGTTATATGAAAGCAATGTTGTAAATTAACCGATTTAATAACACAGTATTAGCATTGTTATCAGATTGACCATAGCGGCTGCCGTTTCCGCTTTTCTGGTTATGGGCAAAATCTTAATATCCGATATCGTAGTTCATGCGGATTTAATGTAACATTAAATACTTGCGGCCTTTAAAAATTCACTTTACTACCTGAGTAGGTAAATATTTGTTAAACAACTTACGAGCTATATTACTTGAGTGAGGATAGTGAGTAATATCGAGAGATATGCAGTATCGGTGCATTCGTTGTGATTACGAAATATTGGCGTGCACTAGTGCGTTTAATTATAACCAAGTGTTAGTGTAAGCATAATAAGCTTATTACATCTGTAAGTGAGTTTTGTTTGTTAAACGGTTTTGTTAGTGTTTTCGTTGCATTATTGATGACACTATTTATCTGGAACACTCTTATTTGTGGTTAAAAAACCCTCTGTTGTATTCAAGTTATATGACAATAAATTAATACACACTTATATCAGTTTCACTGGCTTCCAACCTATCTGCATGTTTATATTTAGCCATAAAGGTTTGACCAAACACCTTTGCATTTATTTATTTATTTTTATGCGTATGACTCTACCAAATGACTTTAAAGGGGCAGTAGCATGTAATTTTTCCAATTTCAAGAAAATGTCTTTTGATAAAAAATCTCAACCAGCTAGCCTCCTTCACAGCAAAGAGTTCTTTGCGCTGCCTGAGTTTTAGCTAGCGATGCCTTTGGTTGTAAATCGAAAAGAGTGTTTGTTGTTCATGTTTGCTTTTGTGACCACCTTCGCATTAATTTCAATGTCACAGCGAGTTTTTGAAATTTTCAGCATTGTTAACAACATGTTATGCTTTTCAGCGCCATAATTGAAAAAGAATTCACAAGATTGTGTTCATAATTTGCACCGAGCGTCTTTAAGGGAAGATATTAGGCACAGTTGACTCTTGTGACCAGTGCATTATTTGAAAGTCACAGCGAATATTGGAAATTTTCAGCATCCATCTTAAATTGCAAACTCGCCTTTCAAGTGCTGTCATTGGTTGACTATATTTTTTAGTCCAAAGATCAAAGGTCACAGCGCGAAGTTTGGATCGGGGTTTTAACCCAGGGTGCTAGAATTGAGCATCAGAGTATAAATTTCACCCCGAGGCAGGATGATTGTGGCTGTTAAGAAGGCGTCACAAGGGAGGCGAAACCCTCAGTTTCAGCGCTGCTCTGTTTGGTATGTTCCCAATGTGCCTACATCCCAGTTTGCCTACAATGCTATCAAAACAAATCCATGCATGAGTGGTTTGTGTATTGGGTTCCTCCAACCTATGTTTGATAATGGACTCATCCACTTGATCAACTTGAAGTAAGTAAAACGAAATTTGTTTGAGAGAAGTTTGATAATGACAATTAATTACCAAATTTTACTCAACATGACATTTCACACTTTCTTATTTGATGAAGTTTGATAGTTATTTCATTGAAAAAAATATTCCTATCACACATGTAGTTTTACACATGTCACGCTGCTTGGCTGCACTGATGTAACTAGAGTAACTATGTTACTACAGAGTCCCTTGCATCCTATGACGACGCACTTCCAGTGTGGTTTAAAGATATATATTACATGAAAAATTACATGAACTGGATTGGTCAACAAGCTCAACAGAACTTATGCGAGGGCCGCTCCAACAACAAATATCTATGGAACATGAACATGACAACAATAACAGCGAACATGAATTATGACAAACCAATGTGTATTAGAAATGATGATGAAATGCATTTGTGACAATTGTAGTCAATAACATAATATGAGCATTTAAGCAAAACGTTTGGAGTCGGTTATGAATTTGCGAATTGATTTTAATATTTCAGATTCTGTGAGAATGGTCGGAGAAGGATGTCCATATAAAATTATTTATTTTAGTGGAAAATCGTTTGTGTATTTATCAAAAAAATTCTCCTTTAACATTTACTGATAATGCTTTACCTTGAAAGCAAAAGCCCTCTACTCGGATTCTTTAACAGGTAACAGTGAGCAGGTTGAATAATTTCATAACAATTGTCCTCTTAGACGCAATGCAAGTTGGGTATATAGCTAACATCTAGACGTAGCCAAAGCAATAGGTATGCAAGATATGCTTAACCGAAGAAGCATATGTATGACGATTAGCAATATCTGAAGAATACATCATTTCACATGCTTTCAGTGGGTATCGATGAGCAGACAAACGAATAACTATCAACTGTTGACCTACGGGTCATACCCATTTTCTGAGAAGGGGGTGTTTTTACAGTCCCCAAAGTGAATACACATTTTTTGTAGGCGCATTGGGATGTAGGCACATTGGTACCAAACCCTCTGCTTCAGTGGTGTCCCGCAACCGCGCTCATCTAGTTCATGTCTCCATCTACAGTTGCTTGTTCATCTAAATATCTATTCTGAAGCAACGAATATATACTATGTTATCGCTTTGGAAATAAGTTTTTATGTATCACTGTTAGAGAAACGGACAATCCAAAGATACCGGTTGGTTTCAACGTTACATAACTAAACCTAAAGTCAAACGTAATTATAGATTTAATACGAAATCAGTTTAATCGTCAAGTACATGTTATGAATTAATGTTACAATTTAAGTTCAAACCCATTACTGCAAAGTGTAAATATTCATCACACCAGAAGGTAAGCTAATTAAATCACTTCAAACTCTTCTTAGCACAAATTTGTTGAAAAACAACTGGAGTTTTCACTGTCCAGGAGTTGTTACCATGGCAAATATCACCGTAGCCAGTCATATGCGCAACACTTCAATCAATGTCTTCCAAATCTAACACGGACACGAAGCTCTCATAGCACGATGATAGTCGTAAGTACCATCAATTAACATCTGCCTACGACTAACTAAGACAGCTTCGAAAATCTAGGCCAAGGGTCTATTTTCAAAAAAAACCTAAGGTGATCTTAAGTCCTTAAGACAACCTTAGTGCAATGTTAAAGAATCGATTTACCTTAGGGTTGCATTGTGAAAATGTGGTCAGAAATCTTGTCTAAATTTATCTCAATTAGGGGCAAACGTCGATGGTTAGTCCTTGATCCTTTAAAGATTATAACTGTTAAGAAAGTTTTTTTTTACGATTTTATGTGTCCAGTGTTTGAGGTAATTTAAAAAAATGTTACCACTTTTGACCATCAGCAAAAGTTAAGGCTTACCGAGAAATCAAAAGGAGCCCATATATCCCGGCTTTTAAAAGATCTCAAACAACTTCCATTTTCCAAAGAATTTCCTGTGCAAATTCACAGAGACACTTTTGTCGTAGATACGTAGCATGTCTGTGCACAACGGACATGGGGAGTTTCCCCTTAACAAACAAAGTGTAGTTCGCTTGTATGAGAGAAAATAAGTGCTGCTTGGCCCGCTCGGTGTTCGCCTTCTGTAGAACGAAACGAGAACATGTTAAAATGAGTTATCTGAACACGAATTGACGCTTGGTCCCTCTCCTGTCCCAAGGGGTCGGATAAGAACCTGCACATACAATAATTAGCAAAATAACTGGAAAGGAGTAGAGAAGATAACACGTTATTTGACATTTTAACTTTGAGACATTGAATTACATGGTTATAGAACATTTGGATTGAAATGCTTTGACGGACCCAGAGAAGGCTCAGGAGTCTCCCTCCCCCCTTTTTTCTAAACCGACTGTAAAATAGGTTATCCTCGAGGGTAACCCCTTTCCCCTCCCGCTCCCCAACCCCACCTTTTCAATAGGTGAACAACCCCGCCCCCTTTCAAAATTCCTAGTTCCGCAACGTGTCTGAATTTGCTCTCAACAATTGTAACGTTTCTTTTTTAAATGCATGGCACTTGTTCCATCTCTTTAACATTTTGTCTCAAGTGAGAAATTCAGATTTAAAATGTTGAAAAAAAATTCGAACCTTCCTTTCACCGTTAGAGTTTTCTTCTTCGCCCATGATTCCAGCAAAATATTCCTGAAATCAAACATCTTTATTATACCTAAACTTCACCCAGTAAGTAAGGATAATGTTACCGAAATATTATGATTACAGTGAAAATGTTATTCATCTTAATTCCTACGCATCATACAAATATTAGCAGGTCACATTTCTACAGGTCCGGAAATGAACATAAACTGAGAACGAGTACAAACAGTATTTTTAAAATGTAGTTTATGTTACAGAGTACTTACCAAGCACGGTTTTAAGTCGTAGTAGGCAAACACGAGCTCAAGGTTAAGGAAACGTACATATAACCTTCTATGCAAAACCAGGCTGAGAGGTTGATCTATTTCTTTAATCAACACAGGCAATAGACTGTTTACCAAATAGCACTTTAATGGGTTTATAAGATATTTGCTTTTTGGAAACATTAGTAAAAGATTATCAAAGCAGAAGCTCAAGGGAGATGAAAAAAGTTGCCGTATGAAGATTGACATGCATCGTATATATAAGAATTTGAAGAAAACTTTACAATTTGAACAATATCTATTTTTACAAAAGTCCATTTCTATCCCAATCCTTAAATTCCGAACTTCAAACCATAACTTACCCACAGAGACTGGCAGGTGGCAGGGTATTGCGAGGGAAGAACGTCTATGTAAGCTATGCAACCAAAATGTAATTGGAGATGAATTTCACAACATCTTCAGGTGTAAAGCCCTTCACGCAATTAGAGCTCTGTATATTCCCGAAAATTATTGCGAATATCCAAATATTTATTCTCTTTGTAAAATGTTGACCCCTAAATGAACAAAAGAACTGAAATGTATATCTATATTCATTACTTTGCTACAATTGATGTTAAGAAATAGTGCATAAGACGAATGTATGTAACTAGATATATATTGTAAAGTTATTTTGCTCTTGTACCGACGTTGGTGTTTTTTGAGTGAATAAAGACTGATTGATTGCTTGATTGATTGATCTTGTGTTAGCGTTTTGATGAATGAAATATAAGTAGAAGGTTTCTAATTATAGATATGATAATGTTGTCCATTATCTTCAAAATGTTGTCGACAGTGCTTGTCACTAAAAGGATACCTTTGGTGAGAGGGTATAGCCTTCGAAAAAAGCAACAAGTATTTTGGTTTCTAACACATGGTCCAGACTGTATCGCATCAGCTGTTTCTTGAGTTTATTTGCATTCTGGAAGATAAGTTGTGAATATGAAACTTGCGAAATATGAAGGTGACTAAGAATTTTCATTGATATTCAATGATATTGTGTTGGATATCTTTCGACATAACTCATCAGCTCTGTTGCAAGATCTTATGTTATTTCTATACACTTCATCCCAATTTTACTTCGTTTATTGTCATAACACAATTTATGTTTGGAACTTTGTTCTTTGGATAATTTTGTGGCCACTAAAGCGACATAGAGCATCTTTCATAATACTTCATGTGGCTGTGCCTTTCTTACTTACATTAGTAAAACATTCTCACTCAGCTTTTCTTTTTCAGCACTCAATACCAAATATATGACAATGTTTATCTCAAAGTAAAAAACCCCAATCTCATGCATGCACACCGTAGGAACGTGAACGCCTGAAAATGAAGTAAACGAACTGCGAGAGCTATTTTTTTTTCGTTTGTTATAGCTTATTGTTGGCTGAATTGTTTTTCAAGTTTTTAAGATTTGACAATTTGACAAAGAATAGCTCACATTCATTCAAATAGAAAATTGTGACTGGTGAAGCAATCGGAATGTTCGAAACATGATATGTTTTGACAAATAGGCATTCTTAATATGGAAGATGGTGAATAATTTGTAAATGTGCGGACATGTGCCTGATCGACGCCCAACATTATTTATATATAATCAAATATATTCAAAACGTATTACGCCATACAAATAAAATCCAAAAATGTCGGATCCCCCAAATAACAGTCGTTACGGCGAAAATGGAAATAATGCACGTCTTGCTACGAGGTAACACTTACCCGTTTATTGAAGAGGCACATGGAGAAAGCGACTCCAAAGCATAAGAAGATAACAGCTGCCAAAAATATCCAAAAGGAGACCAGTACTGTTTCCTCTTTGACGATCTCAACAAGGTTGATCACGAGTGACATTAGAAAGATTGGTATGATCACGAGACCACACCATAATGGGCAGCAGTGTTTGCACGAGTTGAAGACTGAATAGCACTTCAGAGCTGACGCAGTGTTGGCAATGTTCCTCGCATCGAAGAAGACTTTTTCGGAAAACTGAAAAATAAACTAATGTCAGAATGATATGTAACAATTTTGAATTGATTGAAAAGCTCATGAGATTGTCAGTGAGTTTAACTCAAAGTCAAAATCACAAACCACCCACCCCAACCGAATATTTAGGTTTACAAATATGAAGACATTGGATGAAAGGGACCCGACTGATCGTGTTAACAAGTGAGTAACAAGTTATTAAAGCGCCGAGGTAGGCATGAAACTAAAATCAAAGTGACTAAAATTGTGGAAAGGTTCTTGTGACAACATCTTTGATGCAACAGGAACAAAAATGCAACAAAAATGCAACAGGTCAAATAAAGAAGTTGTTATCCATAAGAATTGTCTAGTAGGTCAAGCGATGTTTTTGACCTTCACTATGAGCACGTGATCTCATCGCCGTATTGCCCAAGTTGTCATCAATATTAAAATTTTCTTTAAGTATAATTTTTCCTCATCGGACAATAACTGTTACTTATTATCTTTATAGCAGTACGTAGCTTCGCTCTGATACAACCTGGTTCCCGGGCCTCGTTCCGCGTGCGCTAAAGAGAGGCCCGGGAACCAGGTTGCTCTCTGATACATGATCAACAGAACACTTCATCACTCACTTTGCCCCCAGCTTGACGAAACATGTAGCGCTCATGAGGGGTGAGGTCTCGAAAAGACCACGATGGGCCCCTACAGATATGTTTCAGGTTGCGGTAGGCGCTGATCTCAACATGGTTTCCGCTTTCGGGTTCATCTGCAGCAAATGGAGATTTTTACGTATACAATCTTTGTAAAATAGTCGCGCAAGTAAAGAAAGATTATCATGTTAGTTATGTTTTCGAACTAACTAATTAAGGTTATGGAAGTTTTTGGAAAAAATTATGTCAATCCCTAATCGATCCCCAAAGATATTACAAGAGCCATTTTTCTCTAGTTTATGTTACAACTACAGCCCTTTCTTGGTTAATACAGTACTTATTAATTGATTAACTGCAATCAAATTGAGTTGTGAAATTGGCTACTATGTTTCTGTTAAACTGTTGTGTAAACATTTAGAGGACCGTGGCTGGAAGAGAAGTCAGTGTGATGGGAGGAACTAATGAAATAATTTAGAATTTGTTTATTTTTCAAAATAGCAAGTTTACAGTGTAGTGTTAAACGTTTCGAAAAAAGTAAGAAAATGCATGATGTCACGCGATTGCGAGCAGACAACTTTTATTTATATATAAATCTTCTTATTCTAAAAAGGCGATTTAAGACCTAGATACTTACATATGTCGTTTATCCTTTATCCTTGATCCTTTCAACATAAACCTTTACAGTTTCAACCAAAAATAGAGTTTTTAGTCGTTATTAGAAATAGCTGTTCTTTTTAACCTCAGTCCCCATTCTCACCTGTATTTCTGTTGTAAAGGTGAACAAGAGGGTTGAGATTAGCCATATCTCCTGTGAAAAAAGTTAAAAGTCAACAAATAAACAATCAAGCACCTTAAAAGATATAAAAGCATAATGTAGTAAGCGTCATGAAGTTTAGATAACAGCTATGTCAATGGCTCTGTAATGAAGTATTTTAAAAGCAAATATACACAACAATTCTAAAGTGAACAGTGTACGAAAAACTACTTAGATGACAAGTTAATTGCCTTGTGGAAAAATATCCGAAACAATTAGGAGGAAAATATTAATGAGGACTACGTTTCATAAATTCATTGATTATTGATATCGACTATGTGATTTCAAAATAATCTTTTAAGAGAACACAGAAGAATCTCCAGGAACTATGGTTAATATGGCAAGAAAAAGCTGGGTCATTTGGAATACTCACGATTGTCTTCATCGAAGCTTCGCCTGATCCTGTAGACGTAATCCTCCCCTTTGGGGACGTCAATGTAGTTCATCGTCTTCAAGAGGTTTGGGACCTCACATGGAGCAAGCAGGACAGGAATGATGTTGTTCTCAGGACTGTCGATTGACTGACCAAAGGCTAACTCAGTTTCATACTTACACCAGCTACTTTTGACCGAGTCGGGGGTCATCACGATCACAATCTTCATAGCTTCCAGGATCCCCTTTTGAATTTGATGTCCAAAACCCTGTCCTGCTATGAAGTCTCGTTCCGGCCAGAAACAACTAAGCCCACATTCATGCTCCAATTTGTTCACCAAATTCTTTGCCCATGACGATTCCGCTTTTGATTGGTTGCTATGTGATATGAACACGTGATGTGATTTGCCATGTGGTAATTTCAGTGTATCCAAGTGAAGGCTGTTCTGTTGGAGTTGCCGTTCTTGCCTGTCTCTTCGTTCTGCTTGTACTTTAAGAATAAAACGATCATCATCATCCAGTTCTTCATCATCTCCACAGGCCGCCAGTAGAGGAACGTCCTCTGAAGAGACTGCCATTGTTGTCAGCACGACCTTTGTTGAAAGCAAGGGAAACAGCGTTCTCATAATACAAGCAAGGGAACGTAGCGAAACATCCAGATCAATGTTCGACTTGACCATCTAGCTATTTATATGTGTAATACTTCGCTACTAAATATTCAATAATAAACATTTGGTGTTGATCTAGGATAACCCATAATTGCAAAGCTTAGGCACAAGAAACCATCATTTTGAACTGGTGGAACTAAACTACAATTTGACATTTGTCCAAGAGAGAAAATGCTCTTAAAGAACAAAATTTATGATATTCAAAACTGAACATTGGATTATCATATAATACAACAATATATTCCTCAGAAATATGAATTGAATATAAAACCTATATTAAATTATAATTATCAATTACACAAATCAAATACTTACACGGAATGTAAATATGATAAATTTTTCACATTTCGGTCATCTTGCCACAACTTGTTTATTTAACTTGAATATGTTTATCTGGTCTGTTTATATATGAAATTAATGTGTATGTAAATGCTGTACCCTGCCCAAAAAGAAATAAAGTGAAAAAAAAAGAATTGAATATAAAATCCTCTGTAGGCCTACTGTTTTCTGTTTTCTCCACAAGCGAGCACCAGACTACCTCGACCACAGCACTGCTATCTGCTATATGTTCCAGGATGTTCCCGAGATCTCAGGATTAGCAACTGCTCGTCATCATCTATCTATAGAGTGAGAGATGAGAGTACTGGACCATGCAGCAGGGATACTCTGCAATGCTCTGTGCGTTTTGTCCAGCGTTTTTCTAATATCTCAACGCATTTGAAAACCTCTTATTGTCACTAGCAGAGCTCCAGGTAAGCTGCTTATTTGCGTAAAATATCCAAAAGAAATGTCTAAATACGCACACACACAAATTCTGCGTAATTAAAAATATAGATTTACCTTATTGGAATAAACCTAGTGCGTATTTACCCGATACATCAAAGTTTTTATGCGTAAAGTACAATAACTCCAATCGAAATAATTACGTAACTGGTATCGGTAGCCTATAGGCCGTATATGAACTGATTTTGTTTTCATTAAAAACGATGAAAGGCCAAGACTGTCTGTGGAAATAGACAATGATCGGGAAATAATTTGTAACTAATTAGTTTAGGTTTACTTACCGAACAGGAATTTTATCAAGTGATTCCTAATAATTACGTCATCTAGTGGACGTTCCAGCTTTCGTTTTCTGGCTTTTACAATAGTCAGCATTTTATCGACTATAGCTTCCTTCCAAATATAGGCAACTTAAAACCAAATATACGATCTATTTACTTATATATTTGTGTCAAGTTCTCTCGTAAACAACTCATTGAAGCTGTGTTAAGTAAAATCTTTACATTTAACAATTGAGCTTCTATTTTGAAAAATATCGATCTCGCGTGTTATATAACTAATCCTTGCAAACGTACTACTTGATAAAACTTAAACGTATTATCAATGCGTCAGGGGTATTATTAACCTAAAAGGAAAATCCTAACTGCTATTTTCGTTTTGCCCCGCCGTACCACCAACAAAAGGTAACCATGTTTTTTCTTGTATTCGTTCTTATTTGGTTGATTATTTGAATAATTTGATTAATTGGGCGCGTAAGATATTGATATCAATTGCCAATAAATAATGAATATCATAAGAAAGATGTGTGTGTACATTGCCTTTGCTTTGAAATAAAGACTCTGAATGTACAAGATCATATATGTATCTATATATGTATGTATATCAACATACGTACATAGGCTACATACATACATACATACATACATACATACATAAATACATACTTACATACATACATACATAAATACATACATAAATACATACATACATACTAAATACATACATACATAAATACATACATAAATACATACAAACATACATACATACAAACATACATACATAAATACATACATACATACATAAATACATACATACAAACATACATACATACATACATACATACACACATACATACATACATAAATACATAAATACATACATAAATACATACATACATACATAAATACATACATACATACATACCAATTTATTGCAGACTCTGAAATCTGTGTTTCAGGATGATACTGTCTGCAGTTGAAGAAGACTAAGGATAAATTTGAGAATCAAAGCAAACCAAATTTTAAGACCAGAAAAACGTATTCACAAGATTAAAAGAAACGATGACTATAAAGCATGCAGTTGGTTGTTTAGTTTGATGTGCACACCTTCAATGTAAAGGTGATTCAATCGACACGTGTTATAAGAAACAACTAAAACACTTGAATTGAAAAATTTGCAATGAACAGTGTAAGCAACAGAAACGAATACAGGGTGAAGATGAAAATGATAAATATAACAATGTTAAGCTGCGCATGTCTTGTGGTGACGTTTCTTCGAGTAGAAGCTGGGTGTCCAACAGGGTACCTCCATGTTACCGCCCCTAAGTGGTATAACTGCATTTCCAAATACTCATGCCTCATCAGACATCATGTCATTTATGGCACAACTTGTCAGTCAGCTTGTCCATATGGCACCTATATTCATGAGGACACGGGCACATGTTATGATAAATGTCCCAACGACACTATCACTTACAAATCTAGATGTGAGAATGGGACATTTTGTATTTCCCGAAACAATCAGGTTCTTTACAATGGGAGTTGTCAAACGTCATGTCCCTCTGAGGCACCTTTCACAAATAATGGAACCTGTGTGTCGATATGTCCTCCAGATACTGCGCTTGTAAATAACTCTCGCTGTTTAACAGCGGCCGAATGTAAACAAAATGGGAGATTTATTAACGATAGGTCCTGTATTACAAAATGTCCAACGGAAAAGCCTTTTCACCTTCTCCAGGTCTGTTTTGCCGCGTGTCCAGAAAATAACTTCATCGGCAGAAATAGATCTTGCCTCTCAAAACAGAAGTGCATTAATGAAACCAAAGGTGTCGTTTTCAATAACACTTGTGTAAACGCATGTCCAAATGAAGCGAGATACGAACTTGCAAGTGTGTGTTATTCCACCTGCCCCAAATCTACCATTTCACATGGGAGCCGATGTATATCTTCGCTTTCGTGTGTTTTAAACAACATGGTCATTTATGATGACAAGTGTTTGGTTAGCTGTCCAGACGAGGCGCCTTATCATCAGGACAACCGTTGTCTGTCCCAATGTCCATCAGGAACTGTTGATTATAATGGAGAATGTGTACGAGATGCTACCTGTACTGAATTCTCTGGTTTGTACAAGGTTATATTCAACGGAAGTTGTGTTGACGCATGCCCAGCGGTAGCGCCCATGTCCAATTACGGAAGATGCGTAGAAGCTTGCCCAGATGGCACGGTGGCAATGTTTATGCAGTGTGTTAGTCCTTCAAGTTGCGCTGACATGTTTATTTACAACAACACCTGTGTCAATGCCTGCCCCAGTGAATCCCCGCTCAGTGTCAATGGACAGTGTTTCACTACGTGCCCCGAGCGTTTCCTTCGACTGGATTCAAAATGCGTAACTGTTAGCCAATGCGTCAGCTCGAAACGAGTCGTATTCAATGAAACATGTCTTCTTAGTTGCCCAAAAGGATACCCGTATATCGATGCAAACAGTACATGCTATCATCAATGTCCAAACGGTCAATTTCAAATGGATCGACAATGTATCAGTTTTAAGGATTGTGTTGGGTTAAAGAGGCTTATACTTGACAATTCATGTGTAGCAACGTGTCCGGACAATGTGAAGTACATCGATAATCATGCTTGCGTTGAGAAATGTCCTAAAGATCTTCTTGCTAATGGTTATCAATGTGTGCGTTTTACTGATTGTATTGGTTTGAAGAGGCTTGTATTTAACGATACATGTGTAGCAACGTGTCCGGACAATATGAATTATATCGATAACCATACCTGTTCTGAGAAATGTCCTAAAGATCTTCTTACTTATGGCTATCAATGTGTGCGTTTTACTGATTGTATTGGTTTGAAGAGGCTTGTATTTAACGATACATGTGTAGCAACGTGTCCGGACAATATGAAGTACATCGATAACCATACCTGTTCTGAGAAATGTCCTAAAGATCTTCTTACTTATGGCTATCAATGTGTGCGTTTTACTGATTGTATTGGTTTGAAGAGGCTTGTATTTAACGATACATGTGTAGCAACGTGTCCGGACAATATGAAGTACATCGATAACCATACCTGTTCTGAGAAATGTCCTAAAGATCTTCTTATGTTTGGATACCAGTGTGTTACAGAAAAGGGGTGCGTCGCACAGAAGCGGTATGTATTTAACAATACATGTTTGCCGTCCTGCCCCCCTCCCTATCAATTCAGCGCAGACTATCGCTGCAAATCTGTATGTCCGAAAATAACCTTTCATGTCCTTGGTGAAGCCACGTGTGTATCGTCTAGTGAGTGCAAATCCATGGGAAGAAGTGTTGCCAATAGAACTTGTACGAAAGTATGCCCTGAAACCATGCCCATTCCTTACAAGGGAAATTGTTATTCGAAATGCCCATCCGGCTTGTTTTTGAAGAACTCAATGTGTGTCAAGAATTATGAATGTCCCCTTAGATTTGGTGACAAATGTGTGACTTCCTGTCCAGACAACGCCCCCTATCGTGATTTTGAAGAGTGTTACACTACGTGTCCATCTGATATGCTGAACTTCAAAGGAAAACAGTGTCTTTACAGCAGCGACTGTACCTCCGCAAATAAGAGGTATACCTACGAAGGTGAATGTTTTGAGGAATGCCCCAATGGAACGTATTCCTTGGAAACAATGAGTGTGTGTATCGACGCTAGAATACCTCGGTTGTCGGCAATAGTGGCGTTTATAGTGCTCTTTATCTTCGTCCCCCTAGTCATTTCTTGCCTCTACATTCCAAAGAAATCCAGAGAAATGAATGTAATCAAGGTTTGGAAGGAAGATGAACTTAACGTGAGTATTTCATCGCAGCCAGATAGGTAATTACACTTTGCGCCGGACAGACTTGTTCATTGACCCGTTTACAAAAAACAGGCAATTCGTTTGATATTATTTCATATTTAACTAGTTTAACCACACGTCCGGAAGACATTGCTTATTAAACAAATCTATTTCATGAAAGTATATGTAATCATTTGTGAACATATTTTATAACAGATGGTAAATATAAATCAATATCAACTCCTTTACAGAAATTGGAAACCAACATGGACGACAACAGCATCGTCGACTTTGATCAAGTTGGAACTGAGGTACAAGAACAGATTCCCCTTTATGGAAGACTTGACTCAAGACACAACAGGTCTAATGACAATTGTGACTCTGGACATGGCATAGTTAACGAACTCCTGGAAATCAACCACGATGTTGAAGTCCCTGCCGATGGGGGAGCTGATGCGTGCAGCGTCATCATCCACAAACACCCTCAAGAAGGAGAAGATGAAGCCCTCCTCACATGGCACCAACTTACCGGAAATGAAGATGATGATGAAGATGACGCCATGCTCTTTGGTGATGGAGGTGCTGAAACGGGCTGATCGTGTGTGTTTTTCACTACGCTTATATATCTACAAATATCTAGTACTTTTTATCTATATGATTTTTCAAAAGCACTGTGTAAGTCCAATGTATAGGTTACATTTACTTATTATAATATATAGATTATATAGGTTTCTAATGTTTTCTATGATGTTTTCAAATTTTGATATTTCTCATTTTTACATGCGAATTGGACCTTGTATGATTCTAAAATAACCTGTTAATTTTACCAAATATTCAATCCCAGGATTTATAATCTTTTACAATTTTCATATGAAGTTGTAATTATTTCTTGTAAATACTTATGAAAATTAAATTCGGCAAAAATCAATACCTCGATTTTCGCGCACCTCATATATTGGTAGCTAACGTCTATAATGTAATCTCACTCGTTTTCTCCACCGAACATCCGAATATTTCAAGTTTTTTCACAGATTCATTGTTTCAATGTTTGATGCAAGTGTTACTCCATATTTTGTATCCTGTGTCCATGTGTACTGTACATTTCTCGGTTTCTCGCTGTTACAATATTCTTGTTCCGAAGACCTACATGTAAGAGCGCCCTATGAACTTGCGCATTGATTTTTACGTGATGCTGATATTCTCATATTTTTTATATTAACACGATACTAGTTCTTGAATTGTCCATCATTCCTTTTTCACGTAAAAACCTTATCATTAATAACATTGACATATTTATCCGAAATATTTCTCTTCGTGTTATTATTTTGCAGCTATCGAACTGTAAGCACTCGGTAATAAATTATGTTTTGCCTAAAGAGTATTTTTAATCAATGAAAGAATTACGTTTATCTTATTTAAAAGTGAAATGAAATTTTTACATGTATATTTGAGTTCTGGCATCTGTATTTCAACTTTCTTTGAAGCTGCCATCGACATTGCCGTGACCTGTCAAAATTTGTCGTTGGCACCCGCCTAGATCCAAACTTCACTATCCGGTTATCAGGGATATATAGGGTTTATCAATTCTTTATTGTAGATTGTCATTTTGTCAACCTGGAAATAAACTGTTAGGTTAAACAAAAATATGCTGAAATCTTCTTGAAAATTTTATTATTGTTATTGAAATAATAATTCATTTGCTCTTGTTGCATTCTCGCTGTTGTGACCTCGACAACTGGACTACAGATCGAAAACTGGAAGGTATTATACTGTTCCACTGATGGGACCAGTTCTTAATTATTTTGATAGAATGCTCCAACTGCATATGTCTGCTCACAAAATTATTCACTTATACCGTGAAAACATGTTTTGACAGGATTCTTTCATTGAACACTTTATCTCGTTTGTTTGGATTGAAACCTGTGATGATTGTTTATAGATATTTCAAATAAATGTTTGACTGAATACTTGGTATGGATATCTTACATCCTCCCCTCCCCGAAATTCCTTGTGAGTATGTTGATGAATATTTTTGCTTTGTATCAAATCTTTAACAGATATTTTGACGAAATGGTTAATACAGAGCTAGATAATTCAGTGAATTCTTGAAAATCCTCGTGAATATGTTGATGAAAAATTTTGAATGGAGAGATAAATAGGGAGATGCTTTCCGAAAAATGTCAAATATCCTAAATAATTAAAAATGACACAGAGCATGTTTCATGAATTTTCTATGTTGCTTAAATAATTTCATAATATCAATAGAACTGAGTTAGGTTCAAATCGTTGTCTAATGTTGTATCTTTATCCCTTAAATGCCAGAAATATGTCATTTTCTTGTTTTCGATTGTAAATTAAAAACGGTCATATCAATGTCCAATTTACATATTTATTGGTTAAATGACCTATACTAGACAATACCAACCTATATGTCATGCTGTGTCTGTTACAAACAAGTCATTAAAGTTATTTTAAAGTCATTGACGCGCGCCATTGACCTGTTTTCGATGATAAATAAAGTCTTTTGTCTTATTTATTGTCATACTAACTACATGTAATAGGCATTGAGATGTTAATTGTCAAGAACAAGCACTACTTGTCGATGAAATAACACCAGTTATGAATTTTGGCATATTTGCCTCCAACAACATACTCTGTACCCCTGTAACAGCTAGCATGCACTAATAACTGACTTGCTGGTGTATCCCTACAGTTCGTCGTCTAGGTTTCTATAGATCTGCGATCAAATATCATTTGATATGGGATGTATTGCACGTTTTTAGAAAGATTTATTTCTTCGAAGTTTCTGCAATAAACATTAGTTTATGCCCAATGCAGTGGCGGATCCAGTAATTTTGGAAGGCTGGGTTCACCTATTGAAAAAGGGCGAGGGTCACCCTCGGGGTTTAGATTTATTTTGAAAAAGACTTAGCTAATTTAACTCAAAATATACAGTCTGTTTTTGATGTAAAGGATTTTTCTTGAGACCTCAATTCTCGGTTTTCAGACTAACAAGGATTTCATAAGGATTTGTAATTTACTTCGATAGTTGATGTGGACAGACTTGCCAGGTTTCACACAAACAGTATCATCATGTTTAAAACTTGCACTGTTGATACCCTCGTTCCCCTTCTTCCTCAATACCACCGACGCCTCGCCATAATCAACATGGTGTCAACAAAGAACGCATTACTTTGAACCCGCCTCCAAGGAATATTGAAGTTTTATGTTCTAAAAGCAGCAAAGCGTTGATCTCACATACGGCTCAACGATACACCGACAAATATAGATTGGTATCGCTTAATGGATTAATTGACTCATATATTATATATAAACGAAAAATTCAAAAACACTACTCTCAGGTATATATTTTGCTAACAAGCGCTTTTTCAGGTTAGACTTTGAATGAATATTAATATAAAAAAGAATGTCCAAACTCGAGGTCACAGTAGGGACATTAACGATTTATGTATATGTCAGGGTAATACACAAATATAAGAAAATGATATCTTTTTATTTATGCAGCATAAACATGTACATGCCCTCAGTAGTACCTGTGCACCCCTTCATTAATAAACTTATCCCAGTGTCTATTGCTTACCAAGATAATGACTGATAGAAAAAAAATCACTCAAGCGTGAATCTACGAATCGGCACTCTAAATGATGATTTCTCTAAATCTCAGAAGGGAGGTGGGATCAGAAATATATTTGGTTGCAGATCACCATAATTGGATTATTTTTATCAAATGATCAAATAAAATTCCGTAATAAACATGATGAAATGAATTATTGTCCGACTGTCTGAGAACAAAGTAATAAAAGTAACAAAGAAATGATATTTGATCGAAAAAGGCCAGGTGTGGAAGGCGAAGGCGGGCGTAGGACCAAGCAAGGGGGAAGCCTGCTCTCCGTTGGACCCTAAACAGACGAGACAGGTAGCGGCGATGTTAATGCTATTTGACCACCCGTAGGTTGGAAGTAGCTTCTATTGGAAAATAGACAGCCTAGCAGCAGCAGCGAGTAAAGGATATTAAGCGAGGGAAGGTCCTGCGTCCGCCCGAAACTTGCCACCGAGTACTGAAAGTGCTGCGCCATCCACACCGGAAAAATTAAAATAAAATAAAAATAATATCAGGAAGATGAAATGAAAATTGTTGTGTGAAATAATATTGCTAATAGGAAAACGAAAAAGACAAACAGCAAGTTACACTGACCACCTAAATCTGCAAAAGAAATTGGAACACTCAATTACAAGGTACAATGCTCCAGGAGAAGGATTTTGCATATTAATGAGGCATGGTGTTGAGAAATGTTATGTAAATGCTTTCAAAAGATATGAGGGAGAATGCACCAGTGATTGTGCCACAATGGATGGCTCAGGGGAGTATATTTAAAAGCCATTTACTTTTTATAATAAAGACAAATACATGAAGGCGGACATTTGTGTTAACATACCTAGAGCAGCATGTTACAGCTGTATGTTTTTGGCGATAATTGATTGTATATAATTATCTTAATTTAGTAGTCTTCAGAATGAATCATGAAAGACCAGTGAGCTACAGAGCCAATGAATGTTTCAATGAGTGCATAGACAATTCCAGTAGAACCCTACAAAATGTCGATAATTATAACTAGAGAGTCAGGGAACTGAAAGAAACCATAAGGATTTTAGTCCGGTGCTTTATTTATTATGTTGTATTATTCTTTAACAATGATGTACGCGCATAGGACATCAGGTGTGCATAAGAGTTGTTTGCTTTCAGTTAGATGACGTCATGGATAGGACGAATCAGTGACGTTTTAAATCGCATGTAATAAGGATCAACACGTGGCTTCTTTCTATCTTCTATTGAATACACACTACGTACATTGGTTGTGCTGTGTGTTCATGGTATTGGACGATTAAAAATAACAATTTACGTGTAGAATTACGGGGGGGAGCACGCTGAAATATTGCCCAAGCGGCGTTAAACAATAACTCACTCACTCACTTACTCACGGGGAAAAAAACCCCCAAAACCTTGAGATTTAACTGAAAGATGTAAACCAAGTTTGAATGTGCAATGTAAAAATAGCGCATATGTGTTTAAGGTTATAATTAACCAGTTACTAAATCATCTCTCTTTCCAAAACGGTGGACAGTTGAGTATTGACCGCGGGTCTTATCATTGTTGTTTAGTCAAGAGAGCATGGGAAATCTTAAATTTGAGGAGCCACCCTTACAGGGTAATAAACCAATTCGACGGGTACAGTTTTGAGAAAAAGCCATGCTTTACAGATCCAAATTGCAGCGACGTACTCTTATCCTTATAAACAGAACATATCTAGTTTTCAAATAAAAACGAAATACAGCCTTATGTAAAATAGAGAAGCTGAAATCACACGTTTAATTTACATGCACTATAGTTATTTCACCTTTTTAACACTAACAACTCCAAGCTTCCAAAATTGTTTAACTATTATACGCACAACAACATCCTAAGTTTCGATAATAAACGTGACTTTGTACAAACCGATTAGCTTTAAATTGATACCGTTTAGCAACAGTGGATATATATAGTTCTTGATCAAATGACACCATCGATAAAGTGTACACCCAGCTAACACGCGACGTTCTCTTAACGTTATTTTTACGTCCTGGTTTGGTTACGTCTTATAATTACGTAGGGAGGACGTTATTGGTACGTTATTGTCTAACGTTATTCCACTCCCTTTTTACGACGTTATACATTACGTAAGTAGAACGTCCTAGCAACGTAGTTATAGATTCTTTAAGATAACGTCCTCATAAAGTTGAAAGAACGTATAACTTGGACATTTCATTATTTTACATTATGTTACCTTTATTTTTTGCTATGTTCTTACTTGTATAAAGAATTTTGATAGTCAAAACCTATGAAACGGTAATGTAAGTATTGTGGTGTTTTTAATAATTGGAATTACTCACAGTAAGAAAGGTTCTTGTAACGTCACTTTACTAGCTTTTCACAACGTTCAATATTACGTCTCTTGACGTCCTCACAACGTCTTCACATACGTAGGTGTACAACGTCCTTTTAACGTTGTAAGAACGTTATTTCTATATATTTTCTTTTTCATCAAAATTGTCAATGTTATGTTTTATAATCAGTCTTGATCTTGAATTTTTATCTATATTAAGCCATATGAATTTCCTTTCTCAAGTTATCAAGGAAATGCAGCGAAAGTTAATTTTGAAATTAGATTTGTCTCAGCTGATTCGTAATTTGATGTACATTTCACCCCAAAATATTAAGATTATTGTAGGCACTCTTGGAATCTCTTTAAATAATAAATACTACCAGTAATTTTTGGGAAAAGACTTTCAATTGATTTTTTTTAATTGAAGGATACTTTAAGAATTTCGAAAATATACGTGAAAGTTTGAATTTTAAAAAAAACAATATAAAATCTCCCATGCCATATTTGACATCAAATATCTTTATTTATTACTCTCCCGTTGAAGATACCGCCGTTTAATAAATCTACAAAGTTACTACACATTGTGTAATAACATCGCGTGTTGATTGACGTCACATGACGTCACAATAGTTAAACATGACGTCACAATGTTAGCGAGGCAACGACAATGGCTATCCTGGCGATCTGTATGATTTTTCTTTGACATAATTCAGCGAGAAATATATAAAATACTAAACTCAGTCCCGTATAATTACATTTTTATGAAACTCGTGAATGGTATCGGTATCTAACTCGCTTTCGCTCGTTAAATACCAAACCATACACTCGTTTCATAAATATGTTATTAAACGGGACGTCGTTTAGTATTCTCTATCTAAAATATTTCTGAAATTGTTTTTCTTTTCTTCGAAAATTCTAATACCCGCCTCCATTTTCGCGCCTTCACACATACTCATGACGTCATATAAAACATGACGTCGTACGATTACGTCACAAACGAGTTCTTCGCCGCCATGTTTGACGTCGCCGTGGGGAATCAATGTTCACATTGCGTGTTATCGGGTACTGGCGTCTCTCCGATCCTTCCTGAAGCTATAAGGTAAGTTGTTTTACAACTTTTATGCATACTTTCTATCATTAGAATTAATTAAGGATTGTTTTACAATTTTTGTGCCTCTATCGATGTATAACAGCAACAAATTGTATAACATCGCGTAGCGTAGCGTAGCGATGTTATACAAAATTTGTTGCTGTTATACATCGATAGAGGCACAAAAAATGTAAAACAATCCTTATAATTACAAAATAAACTCTACTTCCACAGATTTTCTGAATAATTTCAACTAAACTTGAATAATTGTCGTGAACATTACGTTATTTTGCAGCATGTTACACACAACGTAACGTGTTGGAATTAAATTGCGAATTTCATATAATAAAACGGAATATGATTTAGTTTCGTTTTTATCAGCATTGACGCGCATGCAATCAAAGTTCGTCTTAACTCCAGTCCGCATTTTTTATATAACCGTCATTAGCATATCACGTGACATGCAAAATGGCTACCGTTTCTCAAAAACGATTCGAGCTATCGAACTTTAGGACTCGTAGTTATTAAAATCAAGAGTTTTCGGTGAAGGTAATTGGGTTTTTTGGGGGAGGAAAGTATTATCTGGTTATCCGTTCAGTTAATAAGAAAATGAAATGCGTACATTTCTTATTTTGCCAAAAAAAACCTAAGTAACGCGATGTTGTCATAACCGGGCTAGCCGTCGCGTCAATTTGTTCTGTCAGATTGTGACGTCATAAAGTATGAATGCACGAGGTATAACAGCAAATTTTTCTGCATTCATCGAGAAATGGTTGCATGTTTTTGAGAGCTGTCGTCCAATCAGAATCGCCGAAAAACGTGTAACAACATCATTTTGTAATTATTACATTCTACGCACTTCTGAATTATGATCATCATTACGATACATAGTCTAGATTTCCACGCACATAGGAGAATGTGATACAAAATTAGAAGCAAATACTGCTGTCTGTCCTATAGCATTATATAACAGATTAGCTAAGTTTTCAATAGTAACACATCTTAAGTTATTTCACATTAATTTAACCGACAGTAGCCATTGCTAGCCAGTTTTGTTATCGCCGTTTCGACTCCAGAAACACGGTCAAACTCCTTACAGTGTTACGGCAGAGCATTACGTGCTTGATGACGCTGCGTCTGTCACAAGTGCTGCACGGAGTTTGAAAGGTATTTCGATCAGCTGTTTGCGAGTTCACTGAGTGCAGGCTTTGTGTTCGACTTTCAGTTCCATTGTTTATTAGAAAAATGCAGTGCGTCATTTAAACCTAACTATTTCTAATATTTGAATAAATGATCCTTTATCTCGTGGATGCGTATCTTTACCCGCGATCACTGTGATTACATTACATAATACACTGGATATTTTACAAATCTGTGTTTCATATACGGCCGTATCGGATAAAGATACGCAGAGGGTAAAGATACGCACACGCACAAAACTTAACCTAGTACATCAGGATGAGTGTAAGCTTGTAATAGATTTATTTCTATGCGTCTTTAGATAATTTGGAAGATATCATGAAGTTTTGGAAAAGATAAAAAGGACTTAAATGTTGATTACTGGCACAAAATTGGTCAAAACTGACAAAATTCCTACAAAACATGTCGTCATCAAACAGTTTGCCTTCCCACATAACAATTGTCATCGGAAACCAAAATATTGATACATGATATTAATATCGGTTTGTCCTCACCTTAACTTCAGAAAACAGTTTTAAAATCTATACAGTGCTGTCGGGTAAAGCTACGCACCTAAGAGATACATGTTAATTCTTCCGAAAATATACAGTATTTGGGATAAAAACCATGTCACTGTTAAAGTTTAGAGCTTCACTGATAATATTAATGTAAAATATACATGTTGATTGGTGTTTGTCAGTGACACTGAGGTCCGTATTACGGAAGCGGGTTTAGACCAGGTTTAACGGGAGTCCCGGTCTAAGCGTTGGTTTAAACCTGAACTGGTATGATGAAAGGTGGTTTAGGGTTAGACCAGGTCTAAACCAAAGAAGATAGACCGAGATGTTAATATTTCATATTATGAAAGAAGGTTTAACTTAGTCTCACGTTTTCCGTCCGTTCCCGGGTATTCCCGATCACGGTTACGAACTTTGCCGAAATCCCGGGTTTAAACCAGCTCTGACGACGGATTTTTAAATCAAGTTGGTATTATCGAAGCAGTTTTTGCACTAAACCAGGTCTAAATCTGCCAAAAGTATGCTAGAAATGTAGACCAGGTAGGGGTCAGGTTTACATGCTGGGATTTCCTGTATAGCTCTCCCAGAAAGAATTAATACATGTATGTTAATCGTGAATTCAGTGAATTAATTGTTAAACGATGTAATGGAAGAAGTTAATCAATTAATTCCGAAGTCAATGCATGTTAATTTTTTCTCTGCCACCACAGTATGACATATATAGGTCTAATACGTGTTATTCATACCCGTTATTACCCCCTTCAAAGATGAATAACGTCATTGTAAAGTATATCATAACCAAAAAATTCTCATAGTTTTATATTTATTCATCGCACTTCAGTAAATTAAGTAACATAACATTAAAGTTACTGACTGAAGAAAAAACAATGAGACGCTTTAACGAAGTAGTAAAAGCAGAAAGTTTTAACAAAACAATGTGTATTAACTGTAAAAATATAATTTGATTATAGAAAATTGACAATCATAATGTTACAGTATCGTATTGATTGCCCATTCAGTTATCTATTTATATGAATATACAATATGAAGTAACCAATATATATGTAAGCAACTTCATTTATTTATTATTTAAAACATCATAATACTAGTAAAACATCTAGGTGCATGAATTTAAGATACAAATACCAATATGAACTAACCAATATAATAAGAGAACGGTAACTTTTCACTGTCTGAAACTTCATGCATAATTGAATAAATAGGCGAATGAATTTAAGATGAAAAGTGAACAACAATTACCGGATAAATAGATATTTCCCCAAAAAGCAAGGGAGATAATACATTCTCGGGCACAGGACCAGAAAAAAAGGTCACTGAGGCGTTATCAATGTTCGGTAATTAATGAAAATTTAACTGTAGAATGCTGAGTTGTTTATCATTGGGTCAATGTATTTTTTGTGAAAAAAAAGTCTAGATTAAAATGAAAATGCGTTGATTATAAACGGCAGAGAGATTATTCACGCTAAAGTTCAATAGACGTAACCTGTTCCTCCGTTGTTTCATAAATTGTAATTAAGTTGTTGTTCTTATAAATGTAAATCAACTGTAATTTTTCAAGAAAGAACATGACAGCAACCACAATGGTATGTGTACTTCCTTCCTGCGACCGATTGTTCACGAAACAATACAAGTTATCTTTTTGTAATCATTTTGTTGAATTAACATTGTTCTTTGTGACGTCAATGACAAACAAAGTGCGGAAAATAGACTGCATGGAAAGAACTCCTCGTTTTTCAAAATAAAAGCATAGTGACTGAATTTTCATCAACTGATAGTTATTGTTTCGATCTTGAAATGATGAGTACCAGTTTCCGGTAAATAAAATCTTAGTTTGAACAGCTTATTTCCAAATGCATACAAAACTGCAGATAATATTGTGTCTTATCATCTCATAAAATATATTAATATGAATTATAAAAAAAAGAATTCATAAACTATACTATTGAATAGTTATAATCTATTTAATTAAGTGAAAATCCAACAAAACCGGCTTTCATAATACGGGCCTGAAAGTTTTCCAACGACAACCCCCCTATTCCCTTAGGTCGGCATGTGTAAGCTAAAGATACGCACGCAGTGTTTGTATATTATACAATATTAGGAAGTATGCACACTATTGTGCCTATAAGTGTACCACATCAGTTTATTGTAAATGTACGAATAACGATCAAATTGTAGTGTCAATATTATGAAATATTCAATTCTCTTTACACAGTGGGCTGCTGGAGGTAGACGAGGCGGAGGACCGGAGAGGCGGGAAAGAGTCAGATAGCCCGCATAAATCTTAGTGTTCAAGCTGGCTCCATCCAAAACAGGGGAACTCATCCTACTCACAGGTACCAACTAAGGATAAATATCATGTATGATGAACGCTTAAAGATTTATATATACTATATTTAAGCAGAGCTCAAACGAATTGAAATACTTGAAATAATACAACACGATATATTTGAATATTAAAAGATAGGCTCCATACATAAAAAGAAATCAAAATACAGTGTTTGATTTATCATATGGAACAGTTTGTTTTCTGTTTATCATTATTTCTATTTTTATTTTACAGAACGTTTCTCCGCTCCTGAACAGTGCTGTGAAGAAACATGTACATTGATGCGAGAACAATGAAGAAACGCGTTTTCCCTTATACATTCTTAGACTGAATAAACAATTTTGTATAGTTTGTCCCTGTCTGTTTTTTACTTTTTTAATTACCTTTGAAATGACGGACCAGATCTAGTAATGGTATGGCTAACCCGAATATTTCATTACCATAATTGTTATAATAGAAACTCGGTCATCTCGACGCCTTTAATTCGCAGTGTTGACTCCATTTTCAATAATTAGAAACATTCTGAGTGTGATTAAGGGAATGTGTTCATTTCACTATCCGACATTCGTTTTTATTAGTGATCACCCTCTATTGAAACAAATACGGTACGCGCAGCCTAACAAAATATGGATGAATATGGAAATCGTGTGCAAACTTGAATTAAGAATACGTTTTGGGGACGTTTTTTTCGACTCCACACAGGGGACGTGCTATGGACGTTATTATACTAACGTCATGTAAACGTTTTACTTGAACGTTGTGAGAACGTTATTTTTAGGTCGTGTGAAAGTCCAACATTACGTTGTTGGGACGTTATTTCGACTCCACACGAGGGACGTTTCGAGGACGTTTTATGTTGACGTCTCAGAGACGTAAACGTAACGTTGTGACAACGTCCTCACAACGTAATTTTGTTAGCTGGGCATGTGTGACTCAAACATTTCATAGTTAAAGGTCTTTTAGATCAAAATGAAAAAGCACGTAGTTTGTATTTGTGTGTCTTGACACGAGCAGGTTCACATTTCAAATCGAAAATTACCCCTATACTATCCTATAAATATCCCCTAACGGGGTTTAGTCCGGTGTCGTACGTGTGCGAGCTTCTCGAACCCTTATATCCACAAAAACACAATTTACTAAAAATAACCTTTAATCATATAAATCTATTGGGATTTCACTGATGAAATGCCAACTGACTCTTTGAACGCAACTGTGGTTGTACGACGATTGCCGAAACCTTCGTAAACCATTTTGTGCAAAGCAATTCACGACTGTTGTCGATCTTTATTTGGAGTTATCCCTTGACAGCTATGTTTTTCTATGGATTAATGCGACGCTGCTCCGAGCTCGCATAAATTTAACCTTACTCAGCCTCAACATAAGCTGTGGAGGCAGGGACATAAGGGCGCATAAACATTACTGATGCGAGTTCATCCTAACCATATAATGTCACAGAATAAATAATTAGAATGCAGAAGCCTAGCAGAGCCGTTTGCTTTTCCGTCTTATAACGGTAAGTTGCTCTTTTTCGATGGATAAGGTGAATTCGTAGCCAAAACTATCTCGTACTAAAAAAAAAACCCTTCTAAAAAGATGTAGGATGACTTAGCCAGTTTTAAATTTGCAGCAAGGTCCGCACAGATTTGAAAAGTGCTTGAATTTGAGCGTGTCCGATGAAAAGTCCTTGAAAATAACAATATTCATTGAAAGGGCTTGAAAAGTGCTGGATTTTTATAGTGAGTGCTTGAAAACTGCTGGAATATCGAAAACCTTTCTAAATTTCTGTAAATTCTACAGTATGTTTAACTAGATTTGAAAATAAATGTATTATCGGTAAAATTCCAATGTGTTTCGCACTTTGTATCGATAAACTCAAGCTTGGTACCGTCTATTGGTGCATTTAATTTGTAGCGTCTGCGCGCAGGCGCAAAGTACACGTTTACTTGGAACCAAGTTTGAAGCCTCGTTTTCATAATGAAAGTAGGAAAATGGTTAGCTCCAGACAGCGATTTTTTGTTCCGTGACGTCACGAGGCGGGCGTTCGGAAAAAGGGGGAAATGTGTTTTCAACCGTGCGTGGCAGAAATATTACCCCTGGGTCAAAGGGACAAACGATAAGCACAAAGCTATATGCAAATGCTGCAAGAAAGAAATTGACATTGGCACTATGGGGGAAAGTGCATTGAAATCACACTCAAAAGGAGATCGCCATGCTAAGAACATGACATCGACGACATCGGCGATCAAATTTACTAATGAATTTGTAAAAAGTGAAGCAACGGTCACAATCACTGACTTTTGAACTGAACTGAAAGTGAGTCCTTGAAAAGTGCTTGAATTTGAGGGGCCCTTGGCTTGTATGAACCCTGTTGCACAATAGTATGCAATCAGTGTATGATATATGTGCATATGTGTATGAATCTAATGAAGCTAGATGTTACTTATGCGTATACCTATATGTGTATATAGCCATCAATGTCTGGCAGGCTTACACTGTGCTTATCTGAAGCAGAGCCAAGAGTACAAAGGAAGCAGTGGCCAATGGCAATACTTATTCAACTGAACACCTTTAAAATGCTGACACACACCAATATCTCATAGATATAAATAATGTATGGATAATACATATATCTCGATATTAATTACGAAACTCAATATTCCACTATCAGTTTTTTTCAACAATCAATATTTTCCTTTTTCTGCACAACCAATTTCTATGAATTCTGATATATTTCTTTTTGCCACTATATATTGCTTATGTTTTAGGTTGAGAAAAAAAATGGACCTCGTCGAGATCTTTTATCAACAACACCTGGAAAAGGATCCCACACACGCTTTCCTGGTGGATTCAGGAGACAAAAATCATGAACAATCAACAAAGAAATTTATCCACATGTGTCTTGAAAATGTAGAGACAAAGATTGCGATCTTCACACGCCTTTATTCTATAGTGTGGTCAAAGGGAAACAACTCTGTCAGTGATTTCCAAGCACAGAGTCTCTGTATGGAGCAGTACTCCTTGCAGTGCTTTGAAGATAGAGCATCATCTTTGAATCTGTCTGAAGTCTCTATGGTTATTGAAAATGTCCAAGGTAATATTTCATTCACCATGACAACACAATCTTTTATTTTTGACAAAAATGCATAAAACAGTGCTGAATTTCTGATCTTAGTGATGCACCATAGGGGTTGTGTCAGGTGGCAATGTCCATTACCTTACCTTCAATTAAATCAGATAACTGCTAAAATAATTGTTTCGATGGCTTCATGGACCCATTGCTGATTGGTTAAAGTAAATTTTGCCTTATACTTCTGCCATTGAGTGGTCCTTAGATCAAAAATGCAAATAGGTACAAGTAATAGGTTAGATTTGTTTTCTTTTGATTGTTGAAAGATATTAAATATACACTGTTGCTAATGCCATCCTGAATGATTGTCTAAGAGGGAAGGTTAATAAGTTCATATAACTGCATATAAAACAGAATTTAAGCCAAAGGTTGTGATACTGATTTTATTTTCAAATATATTCTCGCTGGACTGCGAGGCACTTTGCCAATTTGTAAGACTTTCTATTCCCTAATGGTAGAAGTCTTTTAACTCGCCCCTCGCCACGTCTCAGTTGCTACCTTGAGCTCATCATCATTGCCAAAGTGTGTACCATGTAAGTGTGATTTCAAATTGCGAAACAAATGGAAGTTGCTTGGGGCCAGGTCTGCACTGAAGGGGTAATAGTTTAGTTGTTCAAATCCACAATGTTGAAGTGAAACCTGTGCAATATGACTCTTGTGTTGTCTTGAAGAAGCAGTCAACATACTGCACCTCTTCTTAATCGTCGTTCTCAATTGCTTCAACAAGTCAGCATAGTAAGCTCCTGTTACTGTACTTTTAGGTGGTTTATAGTATATAAGTATCACGGCCCTTGAGTCCCAGGAAATGGTTGCCATGATCTTGCCAGCAGAAGGCGGAAGTCTGAACTTCTTGGGTGCAGGAAAGTGTTAATGCTTCCATTGCATAAAATCTTGCTTGATGTCAGGATCACAGTGATGAATCCACATTTCATCCCCTGTAACCAGAAGGGCATGAAAGTTATCGGGATCAGTATAGTAGATGTCCAAGAGCTCAAGGGTGAATTATCTCACAGGTGTCAATCTTGTACATTTATGTTTTGTGGCACCCAACTTGCGGACACCTTGGACATGTACAAGTGTTAAGGAATTATGGTGCAAACACTTGCATGAGAAATGCCTCACTCTGAAGATAACTCGTGCACCTATATTCTACAATTGGACATAACAAGTAAAGAAGTGAGCACAGCTCACATAACCCATCTTCAAACTATAGTCTGGCTTTCTTTGTCGGTCTAACCCTCAAAACACTCACCTAGGGATCATGGTTGATAAGTGTATTAAGTTTCTTGAAGCTAGCATGTATGGTTTAGGAAATATGCTCAGGAAAAAGCACTTTGTCATAGAGTCATTGATTTAGTAATGTTTCCATGGAAACTGCGAAAAATAAAAATAATTTGTTGGTCTAACCCTCAAAAGGCATATCTAGGGATCATGGTTGATCAGTGTATGAAGTTTGTTGAAGCTAGCATGTATAGTTTAGTAGATATGCTCCAGACAAAGATTTGTGACGGATGGACAGAATGAACGCTATTTACCCCCGCTTACGCTGTAAGCCGGAAGTATAATTAATCCCTGGACCCATGCAACCATACATCTGTAATGGCTTCAACAGGCCTTCCTGACTGGGTCATGGTCCATAGAGCTGTGACCCTGCTTAAACTCAGCTGACCATTTTGCACCATGGAATATTGGCCGGCTTTTTATCCATACACATTGGTCATAAGTTCCTTGTGCCCTTCTTTCTCGAGTAACTTGATAACTGCACGATGATCAGTTTTAGAACTTCCATGATTACAGGCTGTAAATCTCAAGTAAATGATTGGTAACGGTAGTTTATGTCTCAGTCTGTAAACTGTTGCAGGATGGCCTATCTCAAGAAAGCCATCAATCAAGATGTCTTCAGGGGTGTATCAATACTCACTTCTATGAACTCATTGACTTCCCCTCGCAAATAGATGCATGCACTTCAGTTTTGGATGGTGTCAGTTGCAGAATTTGATATCTTGCTCAATTTGATTATGTGAGTTTAATAAACTGTTTTAATTTATTGAAGAGCCTGTAAAATTTTGAAAAAACTAAGGGTTTCTGATTTTTCAGACTACAACTGAACAAAATCAAGTATTTAGCTGATAAAAACTTCTGTCGTCTGAGAGTATGAGGTGTTGATACAGACTGTTGTTTATTACCTATGAGGGCAATCATATCAGGGTTCATATTTTTCATACGATGCCCTAGGGCAACATATCACTTTTTCATTGTGACGTCACGTAAAAGACAATGCTTTGACGTCACAGTTCGCCTATGACGTTGTGTTCCAAATGCGCCTATGCCTATGCTTGGATGTTGAATTTGATTAGTTTCTTTAAATTCTCGACTTCGGTAATAAACAGCATATCATATTCGTGTCCATGACATACTATGTTTACGACACTCGTGCCTTAATATCAGTATATCCCTCGCTCTCGCTCGGGAAATACTAATATTAAGCACTCGTGTCGTAAACATAGTATGTCATGGACACTCATTTAATATCCTCTATATATTTTCATGTTTGAATGACTTCCCTCATTATTACAGCTGTATATATGTTCACAGAATCAAGCAGTCTGGAGGAGCACTCGATTTATGAAACAGATGAGAGATTACATGATAGCAGTGAAAGTGAAGAATCATTTACGTTACCAAGTGACCAACTGAAACCTGACCCAAACCAAGAAGCAACATTATCATGTGAGGATAATGTAAGGGGTAAAACAGTTACAGAAGTTTGTGGATATGGGAATCCCCTTAGAATCCATGATGAAGACAATCAATCAATCAAAGTGAGAGATATAACATTGAAAGAAACAAGTCGAGATCAGAACCCAAATAAGGTCTATAACGACAGAAATCCATGCAAGAACAAAGCGAAAGGTAAAACATGTACAGAAGCAAGTGAAAAACAGACACCAGATACAATAAATGCAGCAAATATGCTTTGTGAAGACAATGTTAGTGGTAAAATTCTTACCGCTGGACTTTCGGTTTCTTATGTCTCGGATAGTTCTTTTTCTGAATCAAATTGCCAACAGAAAGAGGTCAGAATTGAAAAAGAAGAACAGTTGAAATGTCAGGAATGTGATGAAACATTTTCAGAATCAAATAATCTACAAAAACATATGAAAACTCATCACAAAGGAGAACATTTTAAGTGTGCAGATTGTGGTAAATCTTTTCATCAATCAACAAAACTGCAGAAGCACAGGAGAATCCACACAGGAGAAAGACCACATGTGTGTAATGAATGTGGTAAAGCATTTACGTTATCGGGTTGTTTACAAAGACACAAGAGAATTCATACAGGAGTGAAACCATACAAATGTACTGAATGTGATAAAACATTCACACAATCGAATGGCCTGCGAAAACACATGAGAGTTCACACTGGAGAAAAACCTTACAAATGTTTTGAATGTGGCAAGTCATTTGCAGCATCGGGGAATTTACACAAGCACATGAGAATTCACACTGGAGAGAAACCATACTTGTGTAGTGAGTGTGGTAAAACGTTCAATTCATCAAGTAATTTGCACATTCACAAAAAAGTGGTTCACTCAGGGGAAAGACCATTCAAGTGTGAGGAATGTGGGAAATCCTTCGGCCACCTAATGAACCTTCAAACTCACATCAGAACACACACGGGGGAGAAACCCTTCTTGTGCAGTGAGTGTGGTAGCTCATTTGCAGACGCTGGAAGTCATCATCAACACCTGAGAACTCATTCCGGTGAGAGACCACACAAATGCAGTGAATGTGGTAAAGCCTTTACATGCGCTGGTTCACTGCAAAGACATAGAAGAATTCATTCAGGAGCAAGACCATACAAATGTAATGACTGTGGGAAAGCTTTCATAGATTCAAGTAAGCTGAAAAGACACATGAATATTCACACTAGAGAGAGATGATGAGTGATTAGAGGAAGTATTTCAGAAAAACAATACCAAAACTTTGAATTGTGAATAAAGACAGCTATTAAAAAATCTTATTTTTGTCATTAAGATGAATATATATATTAGAAACATTGCCATTTGGAATATGTTTATTCTCGAATTTCCTCTTTGAGTTCCTTACACAAGGCCTAGAAGCAGTTAAACATTTGTATCAACTCATGCATTTGATAGGTAAAATAGAAGTAGCTTGGGGCCATATCTCGACTTTTTATGGAGATGTTTAAGTTGTACAAAGCCACTTTGTTGATGTGCAGCCTGTGCAATACGACTCTTCAGCATTGTCATGAAAAAGCATAACTCAAGCAGTTAACATGCAGTGCCTCTTCTTGATTGTGACGCTTCAACAAGTCTGCAGAGTAAGCTCCGGATTTTGTAGTTTAATGTGTATTAATCTATAGGTATCAAGTCCCTTGAACCCAGATGACAAGCAATTAGTGATAAAATGAGTGTTAGCCGCTAACTAGAAATGACACTTATGTTTATTGGGGGACAATTTGAAGGAATATATCTTTCAAAAAATGTGTTACTTTCCCTTGAATATGCAGATGCCAAAGTAACACTCCTACTTAGGGAGCCACTCCGTGAGCTGTTGAAGTCATACATGCCAAACTTAATCAATGGTATCAAAGGCACATTTTAAAGCTTATTGTTTTTTACAGTGACAATATGAAGGTAGAACATCGCAATTATGATAGAAAACCGGACAGTGGCTCGCGTCAAATAGTCAGACGTTATTTTGGAGAGTTATCTAAAACAGCCAGGAGGGCAGTTAGGAGTTGATAGTGTTTGTTAGGTTATATAACAAATATCCGTGTATATTGGTAGATTTATAATTAGGCTGTTTTTCGATTTCATGGAAAACCAGTATTTGTAATTTTTTATGTCTTTGGACATAAAAAGTTAAGATAATTTGATTTTATATCACCACATATGAAATTTAGGTTCGTATCAAAGGTTAATAATATCTTATGAAATTCACGTAGTGGCTCTTTAAGAAGATTACTAGTTATGTAACGTATGAAACACTATCGGCTCATTGCTGACTCCAGTGTGCTACAGAAAAGTTTCCTAAATATCTTTGACTGACCGTTTCGAAGTAATTGTTTAGTTTTCAATCACGTTCACAACACTTTACCGTCTTATTGTCATTAATTATAATAAACATAAATGCTTAGAAATGATACTTTTCAGCAACAGTCAGTACTTTTATATACATGACACTATTGATGAAGTTTGGCATATAATTATCATTACTTGGACAGCTCACAGAGTGTGTCCCTTTAACCAAGAAGCGTGCTGGTTTATGTCGCATTGAAAAAAAAAGATTAAAGAGAGTGGAAGTACCGGTATATGTTTTTTTAACAGGAAAAGCACAATTCCTAACCAGCTAACACACAACGTATATACTACTTAAAACGTCCTGATTACGTAGCTATATAATAGGATACGAACTCTGAAACGTTATGCATTATACGAAAAAAGAGTTCTGTGAATATACACATGAAGAATTCAACAAACATTTTATATGAGCCAAACGGTCAAGTATTGCGTGGTTTCCTTACGTATCCGCGACGCACTACCTAAGCAGTAACAGTGTGTATGTATAGATGACTGTGTTGTGCCTGCAAGTCAAGAATGTCTACTCTTGATATCTTTTTACATGGTTGTCATACTCTGGGTATGTTTGATATATTTTTGTATGTATGCAGGTATGCATGTACAACTTGTATTTACGTATGGTACGGTATGGTTACGCCTGAGAGCATGTTTTATGTACTATGTGTGTTTGCATGTATGTATGTTTATGTGCATGTATGTATGTATGTAGGTACGTGTGTACGTCTGCCTGTCTGTCTGTCTGTCCGTCTGTCTGCCTGTCTGTCTGGTATGTGTGTGTATATGTCGGTGTGTGTATATGTCGGTATGTGTGTATTTATAAATGTAGGTATGTAGGATATGATCTGTTACGCCTGGGTGTTTGTATATGCAAAATTTATCTGTTAATTTTAAAGTTTTAGAGATATATATATGTATATAGTGTCTCGTAGGCCAACTGGCCGGATGCTGTTTTTATATGTGAATTTTACTGCTATGTGATTTGTACTACAGCATGTGACACTTTAATAAAATATTTTTCTTCTTCTCTTCTTTCTTCTTCTTCTTCCTAAGCACGTAGATTATTACGTAATTTCTCAACATAAGTTTCGACGTTGTGTTGCTCGTGCTTACGTAATAAAATCGTAAAACAATTATTGCATGCTATTCAATGATCATACCCGAGTTTATTGAAAGATTTCCATGAAGACTCACAAGAAACATTGATATATGGCCACAATGTGATGCTCTGATGTAGTTAAACCTTAAAAAAACATGTGAGTTCACAACTTTATCGCAACGTGAAGTTTAGGGCCATACACTCTTCAAAACAGATCAGCAGAAGTCACTTTTCAATGAATAAACTGTTTAACCACGAGATGCAGTATATCATATACTTTAAAGGGCAAGAAGAATCTGTATAGACAAAGTGTTCGCCACCCCGAAGACTGTGTCCTTCAAAGTTTTATGACATCTATATCACCACTGAAATTCAATGTAAAATTCTCATCTCATTCCGTTAAAGATATAAAATATAGTTGCGATTTTTAAATTTCTTTGTAAAACTTGTAAATATATATCTACCATAAATTTATTTCCTATCGGAATGGTTATGTTAGAAAACAATTATAAAATGTATACACATGTTTTGAACAAAATAATTTTTTGCCTGGAAGAGATGTATGAGGGATCGGGTTCCTGGCGGTTTCTCAAGAATTTACAATAAATTATGTTTCAAACTTAAATGATTAAAATGTTAATGTGGTAATGAGGTATATTTAGAGAATAACCAACGAGGTACGAGTGATTACGGGAAATATCCACGAGTTGAAATAATGTTCACAGTCGCGAGCCTTGGCGAGCGACTGAACATTATTTCTACGAGTGGATATTTCCCGTAATCACTCGTACCGAGTTGGTTATTCTATATATTACCCATATTCAATTAAAATAACCAATTACGACTGAAAAATCCTTGTCATTAAGAGACGACAATACTACGGCATTGATCAGCTGATCCGTATTCATACGCGTGTAAAAACCAAACAACTCAGGAAGTAAATTAGTCAACAGCGCTACGCAATATACTTCTGTTTAAAAAAGCCATGAAACTGACGACAGTTTGTTCCCAAAATAATACATAAATTGATTTCATATTTGAGACACAATAAGATCATGTCAAAAATACTCTTAGAAGCTATCGCATGAATATGCTTATGTGAATGTATGTCGTCGTCACTGCCTACTTACTAACGGGCGAGTGGCTGAACGCACAGTGTTGAAATGAAAATTGGAAAAACCTGTCAATTTTTTAACATTTCAACAGATAAAAATGGCAATATCTTGAAGAGAAATATATAAGGAAAGCATCGAAACGAGTTTGTATGTCAATATTGTCAACTAATCTGAAGTTTGAACAACATTTCTTCTCTTGGATGTTGCTTTCAATCACGTCGTGTTGCCAGTGTCAAGAACGATAACTCTTAGATCTCTATCGGATTACTTATCGTGTAGTCGATTAACTTATGTCGAACTAATTAAATACACAAGTACAACAGCGAAACGTTTGCCTAAAAAATTGTACGGAGCGTTTCTCGATTTGTATGAGTACTTTTTACAGCTGCATACTGCGTGGGAGAGGACGCCATTGTGCAAAGGTTTGTTTTGTGCGAGCGTGTTCGAAATAGGCTAGATCGAGTCCGTCAAACCTGCACGTTTTTACACCGACAATAGTGTATGGTTTGAACAATCGTTGGCTTCATGTGATTTGATTATGATTCATTCTAAGTTATCATTAACGTATCGTTAATCTTCAGATTGTGTTTTGATGTTTCGTGAATATTTTTATGGCAGCCATGTTTGTTTATAAACGCGACGCCTATTTTCAAGTAAGCCCTATTTTGCTTGGGAAAAAATTATCATTCTAGTAAATTACAGTCATAGCGAGACATTTTGATTACGTGTCAAATTATGTGTTAGAATTTTAACTTGTAATAAATGTATAAGAATGTTCATCTATCTACGCTTTTCTTTGAAAGGCGACCATGCGTGTGTTCGTCACGTTCTATTTATCAATGAAACGTGAAAATAGTCCCGTCAACCAATCGTATTTTATTCTCAGGGTAACCGACCAATCAACGTCGAGAATCACTAAAGAGCACATGTGCGGATATCAAAAAAATATCCACCTGTGTCTCCTCGCCCATATGGGTAATATTAAACAATTATTGACTTCAAGTGAGGTTGATCCAATGATTTATCGACCTTGGACATGTGATATTCACAGAGGCGAAGCCGAGGTGAATATCACATGTCCAAGGTCGATAAATCATTGGGTCAACTGAGTCTGAAGTCTATAATTGTTTTATTATATGAATTAGGTCTTGAATTACCGATCTTTTGATATTTCCGGTAGACCGAGATTTTATAAATCTATTTTTATCCACCGGAGGTGTTTGGATTGTTATATCAACCTCACGCGACCCACACAGGTTGACATCGCTTGACGTCATTGCTGTCATGTGACCAAGTAGGCCAATCAGAAAGACGAAAATAATCCGTTCATATAATAATGTTTATTGTTTATTACCCATATGGGCGAGGAGACACAGGTGGATATTTTTTTGATATCCGCACATGTGCTCTTTAGTGATTCTCGACGTTGATTGGTCGGTTACCCTGAGAATAAAATACGATTGGTTGACGGGACTATTTTCACGTTTCATTGATAAATAGAACGTTACGAACACACGCATGGTCGCCTTTCAAAGAAAAGCGTAGATAGATGAACATTCTTATACATTTATTACAAGTTAAAATTCTAACACATAATTTGACACGTAATCAAAATGTCTCGCTATGACTGTAATTTACTAGATTGATAATTTTTTCCCAAGCAAAATAGGGCTTACTTGAAAATAGGCGTCGCGTTTATAAACAAACATGGCTGCCATAAAAATATTCACGAAACATCAAAACACAATCTGAAGATTAACGATACGTTAATGATAACTTAGAATGAATCATAATCAAATCACATGAAGCCAACGATTGTTCAAACCATACACTATTGTCGGTGTAAAAACGTGCAGGTTTGACGGACTCGATCTAGCCTATTTCGAACACGCTCGCACAAAACAAACCTTTGCACAATGGCGTCCTCTCCCACGCAGTATGCAGCTGTAAAAAGTACTCATACAAATCGAGAAACGCTCCGTACAATTTTTTAGGCAAACGTTTCGCTGTTGTACTTGTGTATTTAATTAGTTCGACATAAGTTAATCGACTACACGATAAGTAATCCGATAGAGATCTAAGAGTTATCGTTCTTGACACTGGCAACACGACGTGATTGAAAGCAACATCCAAGAGAAGAAATGTTGTTCAAACTTCAGATTAGTTGACAATATTGACATACAAACTCGTTTCGATGCTTTCCTTATATATTTCTCTTCAAGATATTGCCATTTTTATCTGTTGAAATGTTAAAAAATTGACAGGTTTTTCCAATTTTCATTTCAACACTGTGCGTTCAGCCACTCGCCCGTTAGTAAGTAGGCAGTGACGACGACATACATTCACATAAGCATATTCATGCGATAGCTTCTAAGAGTATTTTTGACATGATCTTATTGTGTCTCAAATATGAAATCAATTTATGTATTATTTTGGGAACAAACTGTCGTCAGTTTCATGGCTTTTTTAAACAGAAGTATATTGCGTAGCGCTGTTGACTAATTTACTTCCTGAGTTGTTTGGTTTTTACACGCGTATGAATACGGATCAGCTGATCAATGCCGTAGTATTGTCGTCTCTTAATGACAAGGATTTTTCAGTCGTAATTGGTTATTTTAATTGAATATGGGTAATATATAGAATAACCAACTCGGTACGAGTGATTACGGGAAATATCCACTCGTAGAAATAATGTTCAGTCGCTCGCCAAGGCTCGCGACTGTGAACATTATTTCAACTCGTGGATATTTCCCGTAATCACTCGTACCTCGTTGGTTATTCTCTAATTATGTCAGAATGTTGTTGCACTAAAACGCTGAATTGAAACAATCACAAAAAAACTATTAAATGTTATAGAGAGTAAGAAAACCTCACATAATCTTAGTTTACATTATCTGAACTACAAAGGAAACATCTTCAGACTGTCAGGCTTTATCATAAGTATTTACGGGGTTATGACAAACATGACCGCCATCACCAAGGCCTATAAGACAATTAACTTTATGATGGCAAAGTTGTAAATTGAACTTTTGCTTGTAAACACGATATTAACTTCTTTATTTCATTTTCAAGGGTCTCCTGACTGAGTTCAGTTCGGTGTCGTGTGTGCGTGCTTTTCTTTTATCTACCAAAAAACAATTTATGAAAGATAATCTGTAAACATATCATTAATTGAATTTCACCAATGTAATGCTGAATGACTTAATTTTTTTTATAGCAACTGTACTACCATTGCCAAAACCTTCTTAACCAATTTTGTGTAAAGCAGCGCTCGACTGTTGTTAGATTTCAGATGAATGATTTGGAGTTATCCCTCGTCTGCTGTGTGGCTAACTTCCGGTGAATAGTCCCGCAGTATCGGTTTAGTAGTGCTTGATTCGGTTCTGCAGCGTATACCTCGAGCGTGGGACCGGCGTACAGCGGGTCTACAACAGGCTCAAATTTAATCAAGTATATTTGGCGTACGCACAGGAAGCAATCATCATAACTCAGAGTAGCTTCAAAATACATTCCATTTATATTATACAAATATTTTTTATATATGAATAAAATGTCACTACTGCAGTACTTGTATTTGATATTCTACCTTGAAAGTCCTGGATAATCGATTCTGATTGGTCCATTTGTCACTTTCGGCGGCGTAGGCCGGATGATGCGCCTGGTTACCAATCAAACATAGCCTGTAAATTATGGGGATTTAATAATATGATAAGTTTATCTCTGTGAGCAAAATTAACAAAGTAAAATCATCATGAAGAAATTAAATGTTATTTTGGCTGATATTAAGATTTGATCAAAGTAATTGCAAAACTAGAAATATACATTTTCTGATACAAAAGTGTCTCGTCTCAGTTTTAGTACTGGCCAGCCACTTCTATAACAGTAACAGGTAAGCTTAGATACAATGTCCAAAAAATTGGTATTTTTTTACAATAAGATTTCGATAACATTCAAATAGAACAGAACAGAAGTATATTGCATTTCGGGGCCAGGAGGCCTGGAGTACAAATACAGTATTCCATTGTATATGCAAGATATATCAGAGCGCTATCTTAATCTAAATACTTTATATTAGTAGGTGGCTAAGCAGAGCAACAGATTACTGTTGAAAATAAAGTGTTGAGTACATGGATGCTTAAGATAATAAATCGGTAAATAATAGTCACGAATTTGGGCATAATATTGACATATGAACAAAAAAAAGATATTCATCTTCTTCGCCTTCTCCGCAATACGGGCATATAAAATCAGCAGGGTTAGGATTCTGGACATGTTTGTATTTAGCATCTTTAAAATTATTTGAGCAGCATCTAAACTTTGCCCTTCTTAGTTAATGCCCTTCTTAGTTGTACAGATTTTATACAAGTCAAATATATTTCAGTATTTAGCTGAGTCTTAAATGTACAATAGGTAGATAAAAATGAAGAATGACTTACATCTCGACTCCAGCATTGTTTATACATATCAAATAAACGTTGCCTAAATTCTAACATAAATAATTTACTATTTCCAACTTCTTGACTAATCCATACAAACCCAAAGCCATAAGAAAATAAAAACATTCTAACAGCTGTTGCCCAATTTTTGTAACCTATGTCATCATGTTGTTTCATAAGCAAAAAACAATGCTTTACATATCTATTATAATTCATGCTGACTATCTTACTTACTACCCTAAACTGTTGATTGATAAACAAAGGATGGCGTCCACATTTGCCTAAAACTGCCAAATTGCTTGTGCGATAACCAAATAGTGTTATTACTGAATAATGTGAACATTGTATTCAACTATGTTCTATCGATATAATGAAACAAATTATTACAAATTATTCTAATCCTTTTAATGTACTCTTTATTTTTGGGTTAGAAAGGTTATTTTAGGGATTTTTATCTTATTTTTGTAGTAGCCTAAATAGAATGTTACATTCAACACGTGAAACCTTCAATGCATTTTCCATTTACTCATGTCTCATCATTGACTTTCCAACTGTTCACAAACAAAAGTACAAGCAATTTTCAACTTGCAATATTTTAAGAATAAAGAATTATTTTTAAAATAAGACACATACAGTAATATTTCCAAAATTAAAATGTAACTAAAGACTTCAAATCTTTGAACAAGTAAGAAATTTTACATTTGGTTTCTTCATGTATTTTGCCTTTTACAAATATGAATATTAATTCTTGGTCAGTATTGGAGACTCAGAAATATTTTTGCAATGATAATAGGCTTACCTCGATATCGGCAATACCCATAGATGTGAATGTCAGTCAACAATATTGGTTTAAAGACCACAAGTTGCAATTAACAGACACACCTAACATGATCATGGCCTTTGACTTATTTAAGTGAGTGAGTGAGTTGGGGTTTAACGCCGCTTTCAAGATTATTTCACTTATATCGCGGCTGCTAGTATTATTGCAGGGAGAAAGCCTGCAACACCATTGTGGCTATGTATTGCGGTGAAACCTGCGAGCATCGGCTGGAACTAGCGAACCATGGGTGGTACTGCGCTGAAACTCAGTGTAGCATTGCACCCAAACCTGACTGCATGTAGAGCAGTTCTCTACTGCAGAAAAAGTTGCAAAGCCCCTGGCGGGATTCGAACCACCGACCTCTTGATCCGAAGGCGACTGCGCTAACCACTGCGCTATTCTGCCTCAACAAAGGTGAGGTGAGGTGATATGAGGTTTAACGCCGCTTTCAAGAGTATTTCACTTATATCACAGCTACAGTATTATTGCGGGGAGAAATCCCGCAACATCATTGTGCTATGCAATGCAGTGAAACCTGCGAGCATCGGCTGGAACTAGCGAACCATGGTCGGTACTGCGCTGAAACTCAGTGTAGCATTGCACCCAAACCTGACTGCGTGTAGAACAGTTCTCTACTGCAAGCAAAGTTGCCGAGCCCCTGGCGGGATTCGAACCACCGACCTCTTGATCCGAAGGCGACTGCGCTAACCACTGCGCTATTCTGCCTCAACAAAGGTGAGGTGAGGTGATATGAGGTTTAACGCCGCTTTCAAGAGTATTTCACTTATATCACAGCTACAGTATTATTGCGGGGAGAAATCCCGCAACATCATTGTGGCTATGCAATGCAGTGAAACCTGCGAGCATCGGCTGGAACTAGCGAACCATGGTCGGTACTGCGCTGAAACTCAGTGTAGCATTGCACCCAAACCTGACTGCGTGTAGAACAGTTCTCTACTGCAAGCAAAGTTGCCGAGCCCCTGGCGGGATTCGAAACCCCGACCTCTTGATCCGAAGCTGACCGCGCTAACCACTGCGCTATCTTGCCTCAACATAAAGATAGTAACAACAATTCTGATAATATAATACTATTGACAAGGTGACTCTGTGAACAGTAACTAGTGATTATAACCAATGTATTTACAAGTCAGTTACTTTTAATGAAAAGGGATCTGTGGTGTTTTAATGTGCAAAGTAAACAGTTTTGCTATTGCAAATTACTTTAATAAATTGATGATGAGCATAAGTACTTGACATCAATCAATTAGTGTGAGACTATGTCTCTCTCTCAGTGTGTGTCTCTCTCTTTCTCTGATTCTCTCTCTGTTTCTCTCCCTCCCTCCCAGGAATAGTCCTTGGTTGATGAAAGTTATGTTGGAAATATCTTAAATGTTGTTAAATGCTGCTTTGTTATGATCAAGGAATTGATGACATTAAAGATAAGATATTTCTGTTTGATGTTTTAATGGCACTATTTCTCATGTTTTAGATTGAGAAGAAAAATGGATCTAGTTGAGATCTTTTACCAACTACACCTGGAAAAGGATCCCACACACGCTTTCCTGGTGGATTCAGGAGACAAAAATCATGAACAATCAACAAAGAAATTTATCCACATGTGTCTTGAAAATGTAGAGGCAAAGATTGCACTATTCACCCGACTTTATTCTACATTATGGTCAAAGGGAAACAACTCCATCAGTGATTTTCAAGCACAGAGTCTCTGTATGGAGCAGTACTCCTTGCAGTGCTTTGAAGATAGAGCATCATCTTTGATTCAGTCTGGACTCTCAATAGATATTGAAAATGTTCAAGGTACGGCAACACAGTCTTTTTCTTTCTTTCAAAACTGTATTAAAGAGCCACTCCGTGAGTTGTTGGAGTCATATATGCCAAACTTAATCAATGGTGTTATTTGATCGCGAAGTATCGACTGTTACCAGACAGAAAATTTTTAAAGCTTATTGTTTTTTTACAGTGGCAATATAAAGGTCGAACGTCGCAATAATGATGGAAAACCGGACAGTTGCTTGCGTCTAATAGTCAAACGTAATTTTGGAGACTTATCTAAAACAGCAAAGAGGGCAGTTAGGAGTTGATAGTGTTTGTTAGGTTATATAACTAGTATCCATATATAGTGGATGTGACATTTACACCTCTATACATTTATAGGGCTGTTTTTAGATTTTCATGGAAAACCAGTAATTATCATATACATGTCTTTTGGACATGAAAAGTTAAAATGTTTGGATTTTATATCACCACAAATGACACTTAGGTTGGTATCAAAGGTAAATAACATGTTATGAAAATCATGGAGTGGCTCTTTAAGCCATGCATTGCTTGTGCCTTTTCGTATTTCTGATCTGATGCTCCATAGAGGTTGTATCAGGTGCCCATATCCATGACTTTTACCTTCAATAAGATCTGAGGACCACTTAAAATAATTTGTGTTGATGACTTCATAGCCTATATGCTGATTGGCAAAAGTGCAAGGGTTGCCTGATGGATGGTGTTAGTTGCAGAATTTATCATCTTGCCTAATTTGATTATGTGAATTTCATAAACTTACATAATATATTAAAGTGCCTGTACAAATTGGAGAAGAACTAGCAGTTTCTGATTTTTCAGACTGAAATCAAATATTCTGACGATTACAACTTCTGTCTTACAAGATAAGAGGTGTTGATGTAGATTGTTATATAATTTCAGCTATTATTTCATGTTTACAGAACCAAGCAGTCCCCTGGAGAACACCATATATGAAACAGATGAAAGATTACATGATAGCAGTGAAAGTGAAGAATCATTTACGTTAACAAGTGACCAACTGAAACCTGACCCAAACCAAGAAGCAACATTATCATATGAGGATAATGTAAGGGGTATAACAGTTACACAAACTAGTCGAGAACAAAACCCCAATTACATCTATGGTGACAGAAATCCATGCAAGAACAAAGCGAGAGGTATAACATTTAAAGAAACAAGTCGAGAACAGAATCAAAACAAGATGTATGACAGAAATCCACGCAAGAACAAAGTGAGAGGTGAAACGTGTACAGAAGCAAGTGACAAACAGACACCTGATAAAATACATGCAGCAAATATGCTTTGTGAAGACAATGTTAGTGCTAAAGTTCTTACAGAACCCGCTGGACTTTCGGTTTCTTATATCTTTGATAGTTCTTTTTCTCAATCGAAATGCAAACAGAAAGAAAGACACAAGAGAGTTCATACAGGAGTGACACCATACAAATGTACCGAATGTGGTAAAACATTTACACAATCGATTAACCTTCGAAAACACATGAGAGTTCACACTGGTGAGAGACCATTCTTGTGTAGTGAGTGTGGTAAAACGTTCAATTCATCAAGTAATTTGCACATTCACAAAAAAGTGGTTCACTCAGGGGAAAGACCATTCAAGTGCGAGGAATGTGGGAAATCCTTCGGCCACCTAATGAACCTTCAAACTCACATCAGAACACACACGGGGGAGAAACCTTTCTTGTGCAGTGAGTGTGGAAGCTCATTTGCAGACGCTGGTAGTCATCATAGACACCTAAGAATTCATTCTGGTGAGAGACCATACAAATGCAGTGAGTGTGGTAAAGCGTTTACAAGTGCTAGTTCGCTGCAAAGACATAGACGGATTCATTCAGGAGCAAGACCGTACAAATGTAGTGACTGTGGAAAAGCTTTCATAGATTCAAGTAAGCTGAAAAGACACATGAAAATTCACACTAGAGAGAGATGATAGGGAATTAGAGGAAGCATTTGAGAAAAACCATACCAAAACTTTGAGGTGTGAATAAAGGAGGTCATTAAGATAAATACATTTATTAGAAACATTTGATTATGTGTGTTCTTGTGTTTGTAAAATAGGCCTGATGTATCTGCAAGACCTGTGTATCGTGGCCTTAGTGGCGAGACGATATATCCCGATTCCAGTTTTACAAGGGAACCTCAGAGACCATTATCATCACCCTACAGTGGTTTCGTACCAATAGGTATCCCCATGCTCTACAGTTCATGAAAAAAGAATACATAGGGTATAGAAAAGTAATGTTGTTTCTTAGCTACCACACTGTCATAAACATTACAAGAAGGAAAATCACAAATTAAGAGAGGTTGAGAAATTTCAGATAAAATATCACAAATATTGTTTATGTTCTGTTTGTACGATCACTCTAATCGCTGAAATAGTTTGTTAGCATCGTCTACTACGCGATACGTTAACAGTTATATATTGACTATGGAGAAATATTGTCTAAATGTGTTTTGTATCGATGCACTCGTATCGCGTAGTAGACGATGCAAACATCAATACTATCGATGAATCATAAACCACTAGTATCTGCGACGTACTACCGAAGCACTTAGATTATAACGTAATTTCTCAACATGAGATTTGATGTTGTGTTGCTCATGCTTACAAAATAAACTTTACTGCCTCACAACATCAGAGTTACATTTATCTGATATGATTAAAAAAAACAATTATTGCATACTATTCAATGATACACGACTTTATTGAAAAGTTTCCATGAAGACACAAGAAAAATTGATAAATGATCATAATGTGATGCCCTGATGTAGTTTTATCTTAAAAACCATTAAGTTCATAACGTTATTGCAACCAGGAGTCACTTTTCAAAGTTAATTGCTTTGAATCTCAGATGCTATATATATAGTATATAATCTAAGGGGTAAGAAAGTGAAAATTCACATCTGACAAAGAGTTTGCCAACCCAAGGACTGACAAAAAAACTGTCCTTTTATGATTTATGACATCTATATCATCATTGTGATTCAATGTAAAATTCTCATCCCATTCCGTTAAAGATATAATATATAATTGCGATTTTTCAATTTCATTGTAAAACTTGTAAATATATATATTTATCTATTTCCAATCGGAATGGTTGTGTTAGAAAACCATTTTAAAATGTATACAGTACACATATTTTGAATTCTACAAAATAATTCCTTGCCTGGAAGAGATGAATGAGGGATTGGGTTCTTTTTGAATATGTAATTGCCCGGCAGTTACTCCAGAATTTACAATACATTATGTTTCTAACTTAAATATTACGTTAATGTGGTAGTTAGGTAGGTTACATCATGGTCAGAATGTTATTGCACTAAATCGCCGAATGAAAACAATCACAAGAAAACTATTGTAAATGTTATTTAGTAAGAAAACCTCACATAATCTAAGTTTACCTTATCTGAACTACAAAGGAAACATCTTCAGACTGTCAGGCTTTATCATAAGTATTTACGGGGTTATGACAAACATGACCGCCATCAGCGAGGCCTATTTGACAATTAATTCTATGGTTGCAAAGACGAAGATTGAATTTTTGCTTGTAAACACGAAAATAACCTCGATGGGGTTTTTTTAAGGTCCCCCAGTTTGGTGTTGTAGCCTACATGCGTTCTTTTATCTAACAAAAACAAGTTATGAAAAATAATCTGTAAAAATAAAAATTATTTGAGTTTCACTAATGTAATGCTAAATGACTAAATTTTTTACAGCAACTGTGTACGTATTACAATTGCCAAAACCTTCTTAATCAATTTTGTGAAAAGCAGTTCTCGACTGTTATCACAATTTAGATAAATTATTTGGAGTTATCCCTCGTCTGCTATGTGGCTGACTTCCGGTGAATAGTCCCGCAGTGACGGTTTAGTTATGCTTGATTCGTTCAAGCGGCGTATGCGTCGGACGTGTGACCGACGTACGGCGGGTCTGAAACTGGCTCAAATGTAATCAAGTTATTTTGCATACGCGCAGGACACAAGCGCCTGTAACAATATCTTGGTAAAAGATACCATATTTATCATCCAAAACTCTGTTCCACAGGAGATATCTTTTGGCACTAGATTTTGAACAATGCCCCTCTGATGTCAAGTTATGACATCACAATTGTTTTACATCATCAAGTAATGACATCACAATGCTATGACATCATAAACACTACGACGTCACAATGCTATGACATTACCGTACTTGGAGTTTTAGGGCAGCACGGTGTTCGGTAATGTTCATTTGTCATTCAAATGTAATGAAAAATGATTTTGGATGATAAATAGAATCTCACCCTCGTGTCTTCTGATATCAAATAAATCAACACTCGTTGATAAAAGTAAAAATAATTTGTAACTTTCATCAACTCGTGTTGATATATTTGATATCAGAAGACACTTGGGTGAGATTCTCAATATATAGAATGAATCAAGGCAATTAATTTCTTCATGGGCCCGAGCGGACAATTTAAAATAATATCAATAATAAATAAAAATGTTCAAGGTAAAATGTTTGCTATGGATCGAATGTATACTTACTATTCTTCATATAATTTATTGTCACATTGCCACTAAACTATGTCTTGAAACAGTCGTTTGAGACTTTTTTCGTCTCCGGGCCGTCATTACCGTCACTTCGTCGCGGAAATTGACACTCTTGACCTAGACGCGCCGCGCGCTCTGATTGGTTCAAAGAAAGCACTACGTGAAGGCCTAAATCAGCAGCGATCGAATATTGGGATTTGTGCATTGGACCAAACAGCGCATTCAAGCTTTTGAGAAAGTTCGAATCTGTCAATCGTCGCTGATTGAAGGCAAATCTTAAATAATATCATACTTACCTCATGTGTTTATTTACTCACAAAGAAATATAACAAAACATAGCAAAACAAACAAAAACAATTATGGGCTTCCATTATATTGAAAAATCGTATTTCAACAGTCCTATATATCAGGGATCGTATAGATGTATGTCTATACGATCCCTGTATATATGCACCCCAAAGCATCGATCTGTTCATCTGGTTACAGATTTTGTTAAATCTAAGATACAAATATAATATCCCATCATTAATGATGTTAAATGTTGGTTAAAAGTTATATTATTACCAGTTTTCAAAATGTCTACGAACTTAGCGTCAATCTATCTACGAACCCAACGCTTGTGGCGCAGGAAGCAATCATCATAACTAAGAGAAGCTTCAAAAATCATTTTTGAATATGAATGAAATATAAATATCAATAAATGCCCTGGATTTCATATTCAACCGTGAAAGTCCTGGATAATCGAATCTGATTGGTCGATTTGTCTATATAGTGGTTCGCCGCTTTCGGCGGCGTAAGCCGGATGATGCGCCGGTTTACCAATCAAGCATTGCCTGTGAATTATGGGGATTTAATAAATTAGGCCTAATATTTGATAAATTTATCTCTGTGGTAAAAATTAACAGCAAAATCATCATGAAGAAATTAAATGTTTTTTTGGTTGATATTACAATTTTAACAAAGTAATTGCAAGACTAGATAAAATACATTTACTGATACAAAAGTGTCTCGTCTCAGTTTATAAGTACCAGGCAGCCATTTCAAACAGGTTAGCTTAGATACAATGTAAAAAAAATTGGTATTCTTGCTTAGTTTACATAAGTTGGCAAATGTGTGAAAGAGATTGCAACACAGAAATGAGCAATGATAACCATTTATAGTTATTAGTAAATGCTTGTAATACAACACAGTTGAAACGTGTTACAGCGGGTAACATTTTGGTATATTTACATTTGACAACTTGAAAAAAAGGAGTGAAATTATACTCGTAAAAAAACCACCTCACAATAATGAAAAGTGAGGCAATTGTGAAACCTTGCTATGGCAGTTACAAGGCATTGTTCCATAGTCTTTTAATAAATCATTTGAAAATATGTATAAATAAATACATCAACAGGCGCCAGATTCTGATTTTACAATATCATTTAAGTATATGTACATGTAGCTATAATATAACATAAACAAGGTCTGACACTAGTGACAAAGTCGTGTCTGCAATAGGGCTGGAAATGGTTTCCTGGCTCGGTTACCCTCTGTAAACTTCGTAGACAGGTCCCAGTTCGCATTTCTGGTTCTATTGCAGACACGACAGACTGTCAGACCTTGTTTATGTTATAAAGCTACATGTACATATACTTACATGATATTGTTAAATCAGAGTCTAGCGCCTGTGTATACATCATACGTCATAACTTCCTATACAACCTCTGTCTTAATAGGGAGGTTTCTCAGGTTTCAGGCAGAATCCCCTAGCGGGACAACTTTGCCACTTCAATTTAGTTACCTGGCAATATTTCAGCCTTTGAAAATACCCACTGAATGCATGAATGACAGTATTATTTGCTGTCACATAGACAAGTGCAATGATGCAGTCGCAAAATGAGGGGTTCTGTAACAAAGACTCAAATTGCAATGTGCATATTCGATTAAAGTTAAGCTTTTGTAAAGCTTCCGGAAATAACTTAATTAGGCGATTTGAATGATAACTTTTGAAACAGCGTCGATGATTGCACACTTACTCTGATAGCATCCATTCAGCAATTCTACATTTCATGCCTGAGAAACCTTTGTATTAAGACAGAGGTTGTATATGACTTTATGACGGAGCTACCTCTGAGGGGAGGGAATGATTCTCTCCATAAATATACTATTTCACTGTTTTTTTTGTTTTTATAATTTTTTCATAGTAGGTAAAGTACAGTTCCCTCTCTCATGTCAGAGGTGCAAAGTTGACCTCAGCTGTGACAAAGTGCTAAAACCTTGAAGTCAAACTCACTCAAAGTTATCACAACCTCAGGTGTTCAGTACACAACCCTGTTTAACTCTCATTAGATGTAAGAATAGACTTACCTCCCTATATTGTGAAATCAAAAGGAATTAACGTTTATTCATGATAATCCAATATTAATAACCAATACTTTACTTTACTTAATTTAATACTTTGATGATGAGCATATGCACTTGACATCAATCAAATTAGTGTGAGACTATGTCTCTCCGTCACTGTGTCTCTCTCTCTTTCTCTGATTCTCTCTCTGTTTCTCTCCCTCCCTCCCAGGAATAGTCCTTGGTTGATGAAAGTTATGTTGGAAATATCTTAAATGTTGTTAAATGCTGCTTTGTTATGATCAAGGAATTGATGACATTAAAGATAAGAGATGTTTGATGTTTTAATGGCACTATTTCTCATGTTTTAGATTGAGAAGAAAAATGGATCTAGTTGAGATCTTTTACCAACTACACTTGGAAAAGGATCCCACACACGCTTTCCTGGTGGATTCAGGAGACAAAAATCATGAACAATCAACAAAGAAATTTATCCAAATGTGTCTCGAAAATGTAGAGACAAAGATTGCACTATTCACCCGACTTTATTCTACAGTATGGTCAAAGCGAAACAACTACATCAGTGATTTTCAAGCACAGAGTCTCTGTATGGAGCAGTGCTCTTTGCAGTGCTTTGAAGATAGAGCATCATCTTTGATTGAGTCTGGACTCTCAATGGTCATTGAAAATGTTCAAGGTGAGATTTCAGTCACCTACGGAAGCACAAGTCTTTTTCTTTCTGTCAAAACTGCATAAAACCGTGCTTAAGTACCTGTGATAGAAACTTTTGCTTGTAGCTTGTTGTATTTCTGATCTGATGCTCCTTAGAAGTTTTGTCAGGTGCAGCTATCCATGACGTTTACCTTCAATAAGATCTGAGGTGCACTTACAAGATTGTTGTGATGGCATCCCAGCCTCAATGCTGATTGGCTAGAGTGCAAAGGTTGTGTGATGGATGATGTCAGTTGCCGAATTTACCATCTAGACCAATTTGATTATGTGAATTTGATAAACTGACATAAAAAATTGAATTAAGAGCCTGTAAAAAGTTGAAAAGAACTAACAGTTTCTGACTAAAACCAAGTATTCTAACGATAACGACTTCTGTCTTCTGAGATAATGAGGTGTTGATGTAGATTGTTATCTAATTTCAGCTGTTATTTTATGTTCACAGATCGAAGCAGTCCCCTGGAGAACACAATATATGAAACAGATGAGAGATTTCACGATAGCAGTGAAAGTGAAGAATCATTTACGTTAACAAGTGACCAACAGAAACCTGACCCAAACCAAGAAGCAACATTATCATATGAGGAAAATGTAAGGGGTATAACAGTTACACAAACTAGTCGAGCACAAAACCCCAATTACATCTATGGTGACAGAAATCCATGCAAGAACAAAGCGAGAGGTATAACATTTAAAGAAACAAGTCGAGAACAGAATCAAAACAAGATGTATGACAACAGAAATCCACGCAAGAACAAAGTGACAGGTGAAACGTGCACAGAAGCAAGTGACAAACAGACACCTGATAAAATACATGCAGCACACACTCTTTGTGAAGACAATATAAGTGGTAAAATGATTACAGAACCCGCTGGACTTTCGGTTTCTTATATCTTTGATAGTTCTTTTTCTCAATCGAAATGCAAACAGAAAGAAAGACACAAGAGAGTTCATACAGGAGTGACACCAAACAAATGTACTGAATGTGGTAGAACATTTACACGATCAATAAACCTTCGAAAACACATGAGAGTTCACACTGGAGAGAGACCTTTCTTGTGTAGTGAGTGTGGTAAAACGTTCAATTCATCAAGTAATTTGCACATTCACAAAAAAGTGGTTCACTCAGGGGAAAGACCATTCAAGTGCGAGGAATGTGGGAAATCCTTCGGCCAATTAATGAACCTTCAAACTCACATCAGAACACACACGGGGGAGAAACCTTTCTTGTGCAGTGAGTGTGGTAGTTCATTTGCAGACGCTGGAGCTCATCATCGACACCTAAGAATTCATTCCGGAGAGAAACCACACAAATGCAATGAATGTGGTAAAGCGTTTACAAGCGCTACTTCACTGCAAAGACATAGAAGGATTCATTCAGGCGAGAGACCATACAAATGTAGTGACTGTGGAAAAGCTTTCATAGATTCAAGTAAGCTGAAGAGACACATGAAAATTCACACTAGAGAGAGATGATGAGTGATTAGAGGAGCATAAGAATACCCAAACTTTGAATTGTGAATAAAGAAGTCTTTCCAAAAAAAACTTATGTTTGTCATTAAGATTAATACATGCATTAGAAACATTAGCTTATGTTTGTTTTTGAATTTTTTCTTTCAGTTCTTTACACAGTGCCTAAAAGAAGTTAAACATTTGTATCAACTCATGCATTTGATAGGGGAATTATATGAGGTAAGGATCTTCTCTTACAGAAATTTTCTATCTCAATTCAACTTCCAACGCAAGACATCAATTCTTGTTAGTTTCCATTGATCACCAAGTTAAACTTTGCTGGTAAGTGACTTAATTCATGGGTTGTGTGCACGGTGTTGTAATTTTCATTAGATTTCTCGATGGCCTATAGAGGTCCGCGTCACAGCCTCAGAAAAGTGAAGAGGCCTACCACACAAACAGCAAACAAATCTTCAAAACTGAATACAACTTTGCTTTCAGTCTAGCAAATGGCATGGACTAAGAACAGGCTTTGATAATTATGTTTTTAATTTATTTATTTATTTATTTATTATTTGTAAACTATTTTGCTAGACTGAGAGCCAGGTGTTTTGGCGACCATTTAGGATTATGTGTGTTCCGTTCCACAGGGTTTCATCCCTATTCTGCATCTTTTATTTCCAATCTGATAAAATGTTGGGAATATTTGTGAACTCAGGTTTGGAAGGTTTGAATTGCATTTTTAGCTCAATTGGCCTGAAAGCCCCCATGGGCTTATTGAATGGCATGTCCAGAATCCTGCCATCTCTCCTTAAACTTTTAACTATTTCATCATCTTCTCCAGAACCATTTGCTCAGAAAAATCTTCTTCTTGTGTACAGACTCATTTGTTGATGGGGATTGGTGATCTTATGATCTCTAATATGGACCACAGAGACAAGGCACAAAATAACTATTTTCATCTTTATTTCCAGAAGCATAAGGCCTAGAAAGCTGAAACCTTGTGTGCAGTCTCCTTAGCTGGTGGGAATTCTAATTTTTTGGTCTGGTGACCCTGTGACCCAGAATAAGGACCACAGGAGCCACATCCTAAAAACCCATTTCATCATTTTTTTGTCTCTACCATTTCAAAAGAAAAGGGCTAAACATCTAAATCATGTGTTCAAAGTCTTCAGTTGATGGAATTATAATAGATGTGGCAACTCATCTGGTGACCATTTATAAAATACATTATAGATAGCCTGATGAGCAACAGAGCAAAAAGGTCTTTTTTTGGTGATTTGTACTCTGTTTTTGTGTACATTCAGTTTTGAAAATTAGTTTTTAGTTTGTATAGTAGGTAATTTGGGCAACTTACAAGGAGAAGTCAATAAGTTAATTGAAGTTTATATAAAACATAAGCCAATGGTTGTGGTATTGATTTTATTTCCTAATATTGATCTCCCTGGACCACGCTGCATTTTGCCCATTTGTCTTTGAGATTGTCTATGCTCTTGCAGTAGAAGTCTTCTGACTAGCCCTCAGGGACGCCTCGGTAGCTGCCTTGAGTTCACCATCAACAAATCTTGTACCATGCAATTGTGATTTCAAATTGCAAAACAGATAGGAATTGCTTAGGGCCAGATCTAGACTGTAGGGGGCATTGTTAAGTTGTTTAAAGCCACATTGTTGAAGTGCAGCCTGTGCAGTAATTTTTTGTGTGAACTGGAGCATTGACATGAAGAAGCATAACTCCAGCAGTCAACATGCAGTGACTTTTTTTATCACCGCTGGTAATTGCTTCAACAAGTCAGCATAGTAGACTCCTGTTATTGTAGTTTTAGGTGGTTAATAGTCTTATAAGTGTCACGTCCCTTGATCCCCAGAAAATGGTCGCCATGACCTTGCCAGCAGAATGCTGAGATCTGAACATCTTGGGCGCAGAAGAGAGCTTATTCTTCAAATGCATGGATTCTTGCTTGGTGTCAGGATCCACGACAGACAGGCGTGAAGCTTATCGGGATCCGCATTTTAGATGTCCAAGAGCTCAAGACTGGATAAGTTTCATAGCACCCATCTTGCAGACACTTTTGACATGTACAATTAAGTGCTCATGAATTATGGTGCAAACATTTCTATGAGAAATGCTACATTCAGGAGATATTTCGTCCAACTTCTTTCTATGATCGGGCATGACTGAGCCCTTGACTCATACCTGTAATGGCGTCAAGAGGACTCTCTGACCGTGGGTCAGCGTCCAAAGAATTGTATACTGAGTTATACTCAGCTTTCCATTTTGCAACGGTAGAATATTTAGGGGCTTCTTTCCCATACACATCGGGCATATGTTTATGTATTTCGGTCGCATTAACCCCTTCTTTATCGAGAAACTTGATAACCGCACGGTGCTCAATTTTAGAACTGTCCATGATTACAGGAGGATTCCTGTGTTCAACAGGCTGTATATATCAAGTAAATGACCGGGAAGGGTTGTTTATGTATATATACTGTCGTCAGATGGCCTTTCTCAGTAATAACATCAACGATGATGTGTTTAAGGGATTTGCAATACTCTAAGGAATTATTGACTTCCCATCGTATTTAACATGCATCATAACCTGGTTTCTATAGCATGTGTTGTTGAGTAAGTTGATCCCTTATGCTCCTGGTGACAAGCAATAGACTTTGGAAATATCTTCAAGGAATCAAAGGGGACATGTGAATATATTGTCGTGTTTTAGTTATGAATTATGCTATTGTTCGGATTTTAAATGAATCTAAGTATCAAATCTGGTGATATGAATTCAAAACATCTAACATGTACATCATGAAATGATTAATGTTTTTTCAATTACTATTTTTTTTAATTCAAATCGAATAACATCCTTTTAAAGAGGCAGAGGACGTTTTTTTTAAAAGATATATATAGTGATCTCACGAAAACGAAAATAAATATTTCCAATTGCAAGACAATGTTTATTGATTAAAAAAAGTTTTTAAATGAATATGCCATGATCATTTAAGCTATGCGAACCTGTTTCAGATACGTTTCCTAAATATCCTTTGACAATTTGCTGCCACGCTTTTGTTTGGTTTTCTATCAAATTCGCAATACTAGAACTTCCGTATTGCCATTGTAATTAACAAAAAAATTTGGAAGTTGGTACTTCTAAAAGATAACACCATTGATATAGTTTGGCATATATTACAGCGACAACTCACTGTGTGTCCCTTTAAACAAGAAACATGCTCTTCATACATTGCATTATTAAACAAAATAAAAGAGAGTAGTAGAATAAACCACGCGGTCACGTTTTTATTGAAAAGACACAATTCTTAGGAGATATCCACCAAACAAGAGGCAATCAGTAATGTGTATTCAGTTTTAATTCTACTCAAATTTAAAGACACGGGACTCGAACGTTTGTACTAAAGTTTAACAGCAAGGGTTTGTTAGATACAAATGTCATGCTAACTCAAGTTCAGTGTCAGGAAAATTTGACTAGTGTCTGTGTTTCCCCCCCAAAGAAGTCTTTTTCGGTCCACAGAAATTAATTTCAAGATCATTCAAGAGCCACTCCGTGCTTTTCATAACATGTTATTTACCGTTGATACGAACCTAAATGTCATTTGTGGCGATATAAAATCAAAACATCTTAACTTTTCGTATCCAAAAGACATATATATGACAAATACTGGTTTTCCATGAAATTTTCAAAAAAAGCCTTATAAATGCACATGCGTGTAAATATCACGTCCAGTATACGGATACTACTTATATAACCTAACAAACACTATCAACACCTAACTGGCCTCCTGGCTTTTTTTAGATACGTCTCCAAAATTACGTTTGACTATTTGACGCGCGGCACTGTCCGGTTTTCGATCATAATTGCCACGTTCTACCTTCATATTGACACTGTAAAAAACCAGTTAGCTTTAAAATGTGTCTTTTTGGTAATAGTTGATACTTTGCGATCAAATGACACCTTTTATTTAAGTTTGGCATATTTGACTCCAATAACTCACGTAGTGACTTTTTAACGTCCTGCTGTCTGCTTCTTAATCTAACCTTAGGTTGGTGACCTTGGCCATATTCCAACCTTGGACATGTTCAGGTTAGTCCATTGCTTTGAACAGTGCTTCAAAGAAGGCTGTCATCCGTTATTGCGAAGAAGCAGAAACTTCAAAAGGGTTGAAATCCCATCTAAACATTGACATGTCTTTACGGAAAGATGGATATATTATCTGATATCTACACAGTAATAATAGTGTTGCATCCCCAAATAAAACTAAAAAATTTTCGGCACATATCAAAACCCCGTTGATGCTGTTTGTACCCATGAATCTTCTATGTAGTAAGTTGAATTTTATAATGTTTTTGTAAGGGTCTTCTTCATCCAAAGCTGCACGTGCACTTCAGCGACGATTTCCGAAATTTTCGGTTATAAAAACGTTGATACAAGCCGTTTAAGCCATTCGGGTGCTAGAATATCAGAGGCTGTCACGTGGCAGATGATTGGTCTTCTCGAGGCGGGTCTTTCTTGCAAGAATTGGACGTCACTACTACCATAAGTCATCTTGCGAGAAAACATGCACGAACTAATGACGTGAAGAATTGCACACCCTCAGGCAGGCCACTATTGAGAGGATAGAACATTTCTAAGGCTCGTAAGAAGGTATCCTTTCGCTTTACGATCATGCTTAAATTTTTGTCTTTTTGCACAAATTTGAACCCCATAATTGAGATTATTATATATGTTATATTCCACAATCGCCGAAACTATAATAACCTATGTAAAACAAGGGGGTGCAACACCTTTTATGACTATGTTTATTAAGCTGATCTGCTATGAAGAGATGGGATGTAAGGTTCTTATCATTTATTGAGAATGTGTTCCACGTTTTATAAAAATGTCAATTTTACAATGAAAACTTACCCAAACCATTCGTATCAAACGATAAACATCTTAAACTTATTTAACAATCCACTAAAAAGCTACTTTAAATAGCCTCATGGAATACTCTGGTCACAAAGTTATTGTGGATGACCGCTTTGATTTGGTCATTGTGAGAATGTGTAAGACTTTGATTATTTATGACTAGAAATGGTTGCATGAATTTAACGCTTGTCATTCTTTACGTTTGTTTGAGACCATGGTCCTTTTCAATTTAGCTTTACTTTCAGAACGGAAAATAGCAATTTAGATATAATTTCATTGGGATTGGTTTGAGAAGTTAATTAATCAAAGCAACCAATGTACTTTTCTGTAATATATATAGATTGATACATTAAAAAAACTTATCGTTTACTTTGTTTTAAGGGTTCAGCAATGTTGCAATGAAGATACAGAACGACCAAAATTCTACATCACCAAACCGTATGTGTATCTGTTGTAAATAGGTTTCGAAATTACTTTGGAGGCATTTTCGCACGCCAGTGTCCGGTTTTTTTTATATCATAGTGAAGGTGAGTTGGTGTTTAACGCCGCTTTCAAGATTATTTCACTTATATCGCGGCTGCTAGTATTATTGAAGGGAGAAAGACCGCAACACTATTGTGGCTATGCATTGCGGTGATTTTATATCATTAATCACGACAATAACCGGTTTATTGTTACTGTACTGAACTAATATGCATTATGCTATTAACTCAAACATGCCGTGCCCCTTTAAATGAAGAGAACTAGATATTGCTTAACATTGTCATTTCAATGCTAATTGGTTTAGTAACGTCACGATAGAATGTCACGCTATTTTTATCCAAAAAAAAACCAATGCATCGCGGCGGGCCGCTATTTAAAAACACCTTCGGATTTTAAACTTTGGTTTATGCGTATAAAATAACAAATGCTGATATAATGTTGAGTTATGTCCCATCTGTATTAAATATAAACAACCTTATAGAATGGAAGAAAAATATATCACACGCCCATTTTATAGGAATGCTAATTCATAATTTCTCATGTTTGGCGTTTGAAGATGTCCAAAGATATGAAAATATGAAATGCCCACAGAAATACGTAGAAACATAATACGATCAGTTTCTGAATCAATTTTTTTTTATAGTAACTCCTGTTAGATATTCCATAGGTGACGTTTTATAATAACGATATGACTTTGTATTCCGCCAATACTCTTTCCCTTTCATACTTCCAAGGTGCTTGGCACGCAAGGTGAGCAGTTTGGCATATTGCCATCTATGAAGAGGCTTTCTTTAGTCCACGTGACATGCACGCACTTAACTCGTGTACAGCAAGTTACAGCATGTCTGAATGAAGAAACAGCTAACGAATATCATCACCAGACACAGCTAGTTGTCTTATCACAGTGAGCCAACAGTTACATGTCAGAACAGCAGACAAATGTATTTCCTACCATGATGACCTATTCTTTGAACAAGTCAAGAGACGTATCAAGTTTAACAAACGAGTGCCTCTCCCGACTAGGAAGATTGATAATAAAAATCTCAATAGTTATTGGCTGTGTAGCTCATCGGCGAGACGAGTCGACTTGGGTTTTTAACCCCGCTTTCAAGATTATTTCACGGCTACTAGAATTATTGCAGGGAGAAAGCCTGCTACCATATTTTTGCTATGCATTGCAGTGCAACTTGTGATCATCACCTGGAGCCAGCAAACCATTGGTGGCACTGCACGGAAATTCAGTTTAACATAGCACCCAAACTGTAGTGTATGTAGTCTACTACAGTTTAGTGCTAAAATTACCATTCACCTGGCAGTATTCAGACCCCAGACCTCTTGATCCAAAGCAAAATGGGTTAACCACTGAGCTATCTCGCTGCTGTAGCTCAATAGGAATTTATTCTATCTCTAATAAGTCAACCGTGAAGGATATTTTGAATGATAAAGCTCTCTCCATGATGTTGCTTTTGTTTCAGACATGTCTCCCTATTAAAAAAAGGTTATACTGACAACTTTGGCTGTCCATGCCTACGAGTTCCACCAATTTATTTTTAGGGGTCAAGAACGAAAATTACACGTTAGTGTCCATTATTCAAAGATCAATTTTTCAAGATTTTAGTTAATAGTTTGTGGAGAAAGCTGGACATTCTGCCATGCTTGTAACTGGAGGTGGACAATACCTTATCTACTAACTTTTTCTGTACTAGATACTATTCTAAATAGAGTGTCCTTAGCCTACTATTTCTGAGCAGTAGTCTAAATGTTTTAGGGTTAATGCCATGGGTGGTCATGGGATCTTTTGATGCTAAACACTGTGCTGTTGGGAAAATGACCAAATGGTGGGGTGATAAGATGTTTTATGCCGCTTTCCAGAGTATTTCTATCATCAGCTCCTATTATTAATGCAGGGAGAAAGCCTGTGACACCTTTAAACCTGCAAGAATTGGCCTCAACTAGCGAATCATGGGTAGTACTGCACTGAAATTCAGTGTAGCATTGCACCAAAACCTGACTGCGTGTAGAACAGTTCTCTACTGCAGACAAAGCTGCTGAGCCCCTGGCGGGATTCGAACCACGGACCTCTTGATCGGAAGCCAAACGTGCTAACCACTGCACTATCCTGTCCCGCATTTCATTCAAACCTTACTCTTTGTAGAACAGTTCTCTACTGCAGACAAAGCTGTCGAGGACTGGTTGATAAACTTTTTAAAAGCAATTCTAGCATATGATGTAACAAACGCATAGCCTGTTACAATAACCCACATTTGTATTAAAATAATGATATAATGATCATTAAAGACAAACCAAAATTTTTAGTAACATGTTTAATCGCCAATACAGGGAACAATCCTAGACATGGGACGTTGTACATCAACAGTTGACACCACTAGAGGGCACAAATATATGGTAGGTAGGTAGCACTAGACGTTCAATTCTTAACATTTCTACAGAGCAATCAATATTCCTGCTGTAGTCAAAATTATCAACACTTTCGAATGAACTTGGAAAAAGCACTAAGGATGATTCTAAAGTTAGATAAAACACAATGTAGCAAATTTGGCGACAGTCAGTGGATTTGCGTAAGCACCTACATATATATTATGTACACAAGTGAGCAAAATTGTACAATAATCTCCCTTCCCATGAATTACCTCCCCTTGATTGCCAACCATAAACCGACTTTACTGTGTCAGTGCCCACAAAATGGAGAACAAATCAACAAAGAATAATTATCATAAATTTTCTACAATCATATTTATAATTAGATAATTGCAATCAATCACATGTTAAGTTGAAGTTGAGGTCCATAAGTCCCATCGGGGCTCATTGCAAAGATGGACAGTACCCTACGTGTTCAGATTGCAACGAAGAGAAGATTTCAGTTGACACTGTTTAGTAAGCGTGGTTAGCAACAAAGAGGGACTTGTCCCCGGCTGCACTCGCTGCTCCTCCCGCATATTTACCCAGCGCTGCCTCGCCGTTAGCCTGTAGGGAACAGAGACGAGTATCATTACATAAGCTAGAAAATGAACTAGTATTAACATGTAATAATTACTAGTAGCTGAAATGGCAAAATCAAAGAAAAAAAAATGAAAAAGCCAGCCAAGAAGAAATGTCACTCGGTATAATTTTGATTTGAACTTAGAAAAGACAAAGCTTTTCATTTCCACACTTAAAACCTGCCTCAAGAAATTGCCATTCCATCAGCAGCAAGCAGATATTGAATACAATGGAAGGGGAATTTCTCTGGCTTTAATCTATATCAACCCTGACTGTAAGTTTTGTATGTTCAAGCAAAATTCTCACCAAAATCAGAGGGGTGTTTGTGTACATTAAACTTCTTTACAAATTAATATGTGGATATTTGTCAATATTTAAATGGTTCATCTTGAATTCATCATGTTCGGCAAAACAAATTCCTGTGGCTTGGATAACACCTTACAAATCAATTTTAATAGTGAATACCGAATGTTTGGTGGAAATTGGTCCTATCCGTTTCTCTGCAACTCACCTTGGCCCTATTGATAAGCTCTTGTTGTGCAGCCTTCACATTCTCGTCCTTGCCTCCCCAGGCCTTGAGAACGCTGGCCTGAAGTGCACGCCCAAAGGAGAAGGTGAGCGGCCATGGTTTGCGGCCCTCGATCTGGTTGATGGCGTTAAGGTTCAGGGTGGCGTTCTCTTCAGACTGGCCGCCTGACAGGAATGTGATACCTGCAGATAGAAAGTCGACATTTACAGAGCAATATCGCAATACCTTGGAATGATACAGTTGATAATGTACGTGTTGAAAAAAATCAGTTAGGCAGGTACTCAAGCTCAAGTTGGGACTCTAAGATTGACTCTAGTCCATTTTCTCAAAGACTCAAGGACTCTAAAAGAGAAGACCACTGTTACTTACTTAACTATTTTTTAGCTGTTTGTTTATGATGTGTGAAGTCATATGATCAACATGGTCATGTCGAGACATAAATGCCAAAATATGCAGTACATGATCATACATAAGTCGGCAAATATATGTGTGCATTACATCATAGCTGAACAACAATAACACAATCATCTACAAGTTGAACCCACCTGCTACAGCTGCTGGTACTGTTCTGGAGAGGGCGAGCACAGTTGCCCGTGCATTGTCCAATACGGTGTTCTTCTGTGAGCTGCCCATACCGGCAGTAACCATATTGGGCTTCAGGAGTGTGCCCTCCAGGTAGACGTTGTGGTCAGCCAGGGCCTTGTACTGGAATGCCAGCACCTGACAACAACAAATAGAAGATTTAGTTTACACTGGAGTAGGGCTTCCACGATTACTCCAGTACTCGAGTATGAGTCGGGTTTAGTTGGACTCGAGTCCACTTTCTTGGACTCGAGGACTCGACAAAGGGAGATAACTCTAATTAAGTTACCTTTGAAAATGTTTACTGGCGGCATGATCGCGCAGAGACAATAACACTAGAACGACCAATGTGATTAATAGTGAATAAACTTGGATACATTGTCGTATCGTCGGAACTTGGACGTGATTGACTTACCAAGTTGTCAGTTGAAGATTTAAAATGGCATGTGTATGCCTGATCTCTTAGGTAAATGTCATTGTTTCAAAATATATTACACAGTTACATTTACATCTTTATTTCTGAAATGTGACAAATTCAAGTACTCGAGTCAGAGTCGAGTCGAGTCTGACCCCTCGAGTCCAATATTTTGGACCCATGGAAGCCCTACACTGGAGCTGAAAACCGTGTTTTCTCTAATACAGTTGTGACCATATCAACAGCATCTATTGGAGAATGTCGTCTCAAAAAGAAAATACAGCAGTAGCTTGGTTATATTTTGGGATTACACTATTGGACCCTGAATGTATGAAATACTAAATAAGTGTGGTTTTAACTCCTGTACCTTCTCTGTGACCCTCTGTGCAGTAAGCAGGTCGTGCTCTCCATCTGGCAACACCTCGGGCTCCACGATGGGCACGAGCCCGTTCTGAAATATAGTGAGTAAAGTTGATTTCTTGTTTTTACGTGAACAAAAAAAGACATGACATATGACCAGTTTGACTGTCCTAAACCTGATAACATGATTTGGAATGACAACATATTTTGTTTTGTTTTGTTTTTGCCCCCAAAAAAATTTAAAATCATAATTTCAGTCGCCTAATTCAAGCTTCATTCATGTTTTGAACAAATTATGACAACGTTTAAGAAAAGATAGTTCAGAACTGAGATCGTAACTAATTTAAGTTCCCGGGTCAGCGTGACTTATTTTTCAGACATGGTTTTGACATGGCTTTGAGGTTGAGGGATTTTTTGGTTGAAAAAGGAGGGAAATATTTGATGTTTTATCAAATAAAACTACAATTAGACTGCATACTCTAATCAAGATAATCATCTTGCAGGAAAATGGGACAGTTTTATCTGCATTGAGATGGTGTCAATCTTGAAGTTATTAGGAATTTACCTTTGACTCGTGGCATGTGTACACATCTATCTAGATTTTAAAATATATCTTAAATCATGGAGCATTGTAGGTCTGTCTTTCACCTGTTGACAAATGGTGGCATAACGAGCGAGTACATTGGCGTTTTCCATCATGGCCAGGTAGGAAGGTCCCTCCTTCTGGATCTTCAGTACACACCTCCATTTGGCGAACTGTGCCCCTTTCTTCTTGTACTCCGCACACCTCTCAGCAAGACCATCAAGACCTGGCAATGAGACCATTTCAGACATGAAATAGAAATCAATTCTGATATGTAGTCATAATCAATGCTGAACAGTTCTGGGGTTACAAAATCTGTAACTCCCAAATTTTAACCTTGATTCACTTGCAAAAGTCATTGACATGCCAAATGACTACATCCATACACAACATATACTAACGGGCTGCCACTAGTTGAAGAATCTGCAAGAGTCCCTGGCAGCTGTATTCAGAGGTTTGGCTCTGGTAATGGCCTAGTGCTTGATTTACACAAAACACACCATTTTACTTATTAATGGTGTCATAGACATGCAAAGAGATCAAGTAGGCCTCGCCCATATTTGAGGTCAGGTCAGGATCAAAACGAACAAAACATTGATGAAGCCTGATGCTGGACCACTGTTATTATAGGCCTGATAAGTTATCAAGTATTTGCCTTTTACAGTAATTTATGAATTCTTAAGGCAAACTCTTAATCATGAAACAAGGGAGACATAAAGAATCTGACTTTACAGACTGACTGACACTGCCATGTTTATATCTTGCGGGAACAAAAATAAAGCAAGTAAAAAGAAAAAACTTGACATTTCTTAAGTAATTCTGTCAGTGTTGGTACTATCTAGCTCTAAGTTTTCACTTGTATCCCTGAGTATTTTCTCTGATAACTTAAGCATTGCCGGTGTACCTTGTGTTGTGCATTCGTTGTCTGTGCCGGCAAGGGGGACGACACCCATGTCGACCTTGATGCCGGGGATGATGCCCTTCTTCTGGAGGAGTGTGACAAAGGGCGTGCCATCGGAGGCCTTCTGGTCGAGGGTCTCCTTGAACAGGATCACTCCGCTGATGTTATTGGCCACACAGTCGTCCGCAGTGAAGAGCAGCTCTCTGTACTTGCGGCGGTTGTCCTCGGTGTTCTCCACATTGATGTTGGCCAAGCGCTTGCCGATTGTTGCTGTGGAGAGAATCATCAGAATATGTATAAATATCACAGACATATTGGTATTTAAATGAAAGGGACACTGAGTATGTTGCTGGGGTAAAAAAAATTTCAAATGTTGTAAATGCTGTTACTTTATCTAGCACAAAAGATTGTTACAGAAAAGTACCATTTGATTGCTGAGTGGTTAAGTAAAGTGACAATAAAATAGATTTAATCATGACATATGACCTAAAACCAGACAATGACGCACATCAATGAGTCAAACGTAATTTGGAAAATTTTCTGAAGCAGGTAAAATTTAAAATATGGTTTTGTAGTTCTTAATAGATCATATAAATAGTGTTTATGTAACTGGGACATAGAATTTAGTATTCTGAACATTAAATAAGGCATTTACCAGATTGTCGTCAAAAACATTAAAATTTCTTTATTCGCAGTTTGGGATGGGTATGCATTTTATATTTACATTTATATTTTAATGGACATCACTTAAAATGATATTTTGGAATTTCAGTTGTTGACTGATTAAGAGCTTAACAACTCAGAATAAAATGTACAATCCTCGATCCCAAAAAGTGCGTGGAACGTAAAAACAGCAAGGAATAGTATATTACACTTACCTGTGGATTCGTCAGCTGCGAGGATACCTTTTCCAGGTGCTACAATAGCATTAGCGATGTCTCTCAGTTCCTTTTCCTTCTCACTAGAGAGAGCAGGGTAGAAGGTAGGCATGGTGAACTGCAATTGACATGTTGAGCTTCTGATATAATAAACTGTTTACAGTACTACAATCATTAACAACAATGTAATAACATAATGCATCGTCATGGTACAATGCAATGGACAGGCGGAGCTCCAGATAAACCATTAATAGCAATGTCACAATGCTTCATCATGATTCAGTTCAAGATACACGATAAAGCCAGAATGTCGCATGTGACATGAATCCTTTCCTGATTCTTTTTACATGAACCATATCATAAAGTAAGCATAAATATAGGTATCTGTCGCAAGAGTCTGTATCTTGACAACCCCTTATAGTAGCACACATTTTACATCTCATGTCACATACTGTTGAGGTTCCTAGAAGGGGTCAAGGCAGGGAACCCTTGCCAATCCCATTTGTTTGCTGTTCCCTTTATGTAAACGGTCCTAAAATGATAAGTGGCAAATTGACATCCTCCTCCCCTCCCCTCCCATTGATGTAACATAGAAACCTTGCCTACCTCTGTATAAACCATTTCTGTACCTTTAAAATTCACAGTATTGATTATTTGTATAGAGTTTGTTTGAAAACAAGTAAAACTTATTGATTTTGTTATTATTTGCATACTTATCACATACTTAACACAAATCAGTAGACCCAGTAATAGATTTCCAAACCTGCGCCACCAGCATGAAGGATTTTATTGCTTATTGGCTCCTTATTTGGTTTGATAAAAGTGCAGCTAATTGTTGGTATTGATCAGTGATTCAGTTATGAAAAGAGTAAGAGGTGGGGTGAGGTGAGTTGGTGTTTAACACCACTTTCAAGATTATTTCACTTATATCGCGGCTGCTAGTATTATTGCAGGGAGAAAGCCGGCACCACCAATGTGGCTATGCATTGCGGTGAAACTTGCGAGCATCGGCTGGAACTAGCGAACCATAGGTTGTACTGCGCTGAAATTCAGTGTAGCATTGCACCCAAACCTCACTGCGTGTAGAACAGTTCTCTACTGCAGACAAAGTTGCCGAGCCCCTGGTGGGATTCGAACCACGGACCTCTTGATCCGAAAAGAGTAAGAATTCATGAAAGAAATTTAAATGAAGATCTCTACATTCAAACTTCTTAAATAGTTACAATCTACTCCTCTTGAGTTACCCTTTGCACATACGCTTTCAACTGAAGCTATAGTAAATCAAAGTCAAATGAACTAATTGCTCTTTTATACGTGTGTGGAATTCTAGTCTTGAAATGGTTTGATCAGATATCACAGCCTTAGCTCAATTAATCAAAACTGAAACAGAAAAAATTAGTGGTCTCGAACATACTTAGGGTCAGTAATCGACTAAATTTAGTCTATGAAATATTATTAAAAATTACTGTTCCTTCTTCCATGATATTGTTTTCTTCAGGCTCTCAATTTTATGTGTATATTGTCAGTCAGATTAAAATCGACCGTGTTCCGAGGAATAAAAGTTTCAAAATATTGACTATCGAGATTCAAACTATCTGTCTAGGCCATCCTCTCCGCAACGGTCTGAAGGCAGCCTACTGTAGCCCATGTTCTTACGCTAAATCAGCTAACCAATCATAATGCGTGTGGCAAAAGCATTGGGTATCAGTAGCTAGGGGCAAGTAACTCCCACTTACCATTCATTAACCTTGATCGCCGCTATCTTTATTTTAAACGCGATGATGTGATTGGTTTGCTAATGACTAGGTTATGTCTGCACTCAACTGGTGTAAGCATGTGTGAGCAGTGAGGCTGCGTTCAGACCATTGAGGAGAGGATAGCCTAGACAGCTAGAGTTCGAATCCTGATAGTCAATATTTTGAAACTTTTATTCCTCGGAACACGGTCTATTTTAATCATTCTGTGTATATTGTCAAATCTAGATTTTCTTAATGAGGACCTAGACATATTTGATACAGTCATGAAGCAGGAGGTCAGTATAAGAGGCATGATCGACTGACAAAACCAGTCTCATCTCTACTCATTATGTAGTCATACATGTATACAGTTGTTTACAACATGCCAATGCCCATTTACAATAATTTACATCCTGTTTAAACAATAGATCTTCAATCTAAGCAGATAATATATTTGACATTACATATCTTGTATTTTTACCATCACAACTGGAATGAAAGTTATATTTCAGGAGTGGTAGTATTGAAATTAGAAATATACTGTAGACCTATCATCAGAAGTACAATTTTATTATCAAATTTTAAATCATTAGAATCTACCATGCATAATAATTTTAAAGAATCTATATAACCTGACCTTAAAGCATCGACATTTCATCAATTAAGTCATTAAATATATTATTACTGAATGCTTTAGCATACATGTTATTGTTTATTTAAATTTATCAAGATTTATGTCACATAAACTGTAACGAGGATTAATGTTCAATGTTATATTATATTCTATTACGCAGATACCTAAAATGTTCGTGTCTTTCACTATACTTTTGGGCAGGTAATATAAAATGTCCTCACATTATTCAATAACTGCGACTAAAACAAATTAAATGCTCAAGGTTAATCGGCAAGAACAGTTCATTCAAGGTCCATGTGCAAACCTATGCATTACACGAATGTAGAATCTAGACTTGATGAAGGCTTTGAAGTTCAAGGTCACTCTGTCCGATAGAAGGACACCGGGTCATACGAGCGTTTCATAAAGACTTGATACAGTAATTTTCCCTTAGAAGTTATATGCAAGCACAAATGTGGTTTTTGTAACAATACAATTCCTTTGTATCGCGTATCAATGATGGGAAAGAGGAAACTCACGGATTTTATCGGCTGATGACACTGGCAACCAACTTCTAGAAGACCTCTATGCGACTGGCGGTGAAAGCGAGGCTCGCCAGATAGAATTACTCTGTGACATCACAATCAGCATGCAGGTCAAAGGGTAACTTCCATATACATGCAACAGACATTCTGCATGGCTTTCTAACGAGGAATGCCCAATTGAGGCAATCACAATTGCATGTTAATCAGTCTCGAACAATTAGCTCATTTTAGATAAACATGTTTACTGTTTATACAGATAAAACACAAAGTAGTACCAAGACGTTCTGTGATAGCTCTATATATAAATTAATTTTCTCGATGTGGAATTTATAAGAGTAATATCTACTTTGATAGATAACTTCAAAAGAATAATACAAAGCTTTCTTCATATTATTAGTATTGCTGTTTCATATTAGGCATTTCTAATTCAATTAACTCTCCCTGATATATATAGATAAGTTAATGTTGCATGATGATCTAGACTGTATCAAGGCTGCTGTATAATATAGTTTATGTATATGCATTCACAATAATGAATCAGGACTGCGACTATAGAGGAAAGAGATTTGGGAGATTCTTTCATTTTTGTCACATACTATTCTTTAAAATTTATGAGTCATGTGTACAATGCGTGGAAAAGGTCGTTTGAAGAAATTATTGAAAACCAAGGATTTATAGGCTACAAGGCCTATACAAAACCTTGGTGAAAACAAATATTTGTATAGGCCTACTTTAGACATCAAACAAGGAAAATGATATCTATTTCCTATGATTTCCTGTCGTAAATATATGATGATGATAAATTCGATGTTTTCAATAGCCCATATGTTTTGTTTGGTTACACCGCTGTTCTATATGTCATCTCAGTCAGATGTACGAGACGAAAGTTCTTGTGATTGCAACATGCCTTCCTTTTTTCTTTCCTTTTTATTCCTCGAAATTTTTTATCTATAAGTTGAAAACATATACGAAGATCAAGAATTGGTGCTAAAAGTATCCATGTAGAATAAAAAAAAAACTCCGCCACCTCGTCCCAAAAATTAAAAAGGAAGACCAACTATACGTACACTCGGTCATACCCTTGAATACCAGCCACATACATGCTAATGGTTGTAACACATGTACGTCCTACTGCAGAGATGAATATCAAACTCTGCACCGCAATGTCTACAGTAGATGTACAGGAATTCAAACTTTGGAATTTCAGCACAATATATTGCTGCTAAGTGGACATCACAAGGACACGTGACCACATAATATTCTAAAGAAAAAATGAAGGCTGCACAACATGCATTATATCAATGCCACACTTTGACATAGCCGTACAAGTTGTTTTTAGATATTCTGTAATTAAACGTGTGATGTTCATGGAATTTCTGTTTATGTTCTACATTAACCGTGGAATTAATGACATCGGAAGCTCGGACATTTATACCAATTAAACTATAATTTTTCAAACTGTTTATATGAAGCAGAGAACAAAAGCATTACGAAATGTATACCACAGGTAAACTAAGAACCTAAAATAATTTAATCGGAAAGTCTTGATATTTCAAGATTAGTTCAGGAACCATCGTGCTTAATTGTTCAATATTTTCAACAATTACGTTCCCATAGATCTTCGATCAATTGTTGAGCAATATTTTGTGCAAGAGCCGAACATCACGGCCACCCTATATGAAATTTATTGTCAATTCAATGCGTAATGTGAGAAGTACCGTTGTTGTTTTTTCTTTACGATATCTACTCATGAGCTATAGGTTAATCCCTCCTGAAGTAGAGTGAAAATGAATAAGTGTGTTCTGCCTACGACTCGGAGAGTTTTTCAAACTAAAAACAAACTAATGAATCAGGGACTTATTTAGAACGTCCCTGCATGAATTTAGCTAAAAAGAGGGTTTTCAGTTTTTCACTTGATGAATACAATACAATGAACGTGTATACAATATGTTCAAACAAAAGATTATAATGTCCTTCTCACGTGCATAAAAATCATTTGATACGATCTCAAATTTTCTTGAATGCTATACAGTTTATGTGCGCTCTACTGCTGTACTTTTGCAGTCTAAATTCCTGCATGGACTCGATCTGTAAGGCCGCAAAATAAACATACATTTTTCGGATATAGGCTAGGCTATTTCAAGTCTTTTTCAAGAAATCATTGAATTGGTTTTAGATTAAAATTTTATAAGAAAAACATATTTATGGAATGTTTTGTTCAGTTTTGATGCTAAGTTCCTGTGCTGTCAGTACCTTTTTAAAAATATGATTAGAGAAGATCAGTACCTTTTTAGGTCTCATAATTTTCTATAAAAATTTCAATATTAACTGGATCCGACATCTGGATCGCGAAAACTTTTAAAAGATTTTAGTGATCACACATATTCATCACATATATTTTTCTTGTTTATGTGTGCATTAAGAACTTGGCAGGTATCATCTACAACAAGGCATGGTTTGGATTGCAATTTCTATATCACACATAATGATTCTGTCCTACGTCTTGTCCCATTATCAAGTGAATGACCATTACTTACCATTCTATATAATGTATGTTCAGAAAACCAGATATATAGGCGGAGTTGAGCTTATACAATATATGAGCGGAGAGTTTGTCAAGTGCCCCTACCCCAAATCCACCCCCACCCCCTAAAACCGTCCCCACCCTATACTCCACCCCCAGAATCCGTCACTGATATCACTCCATAGCCAGATGACAGTCTATGTCTATCTGTATCTCGGTCTCGGCGCAATGGAGTATGTACACATGTACACAGGTGATATAGTTTAGTGACCCTTCGAATGGCCTTGACAGCTAGTGATATGCCAAATATGGGTCAACAAGGAGTTTTCTTCTATTTTTTTCTTATTTCTTATTTTCAACAGTCAGTTGATAATCAATTTCAGATAGCAAACTAAAAGAGTCGTTTCATACAATCCTTAAAGTATAGCTATTTAAAAATTTTGTGTAATTAATTTCTCGCGCGATGAGAATTTGATATTATAAATACAACCCATGTTAGAACATGCTCATATTTAATATAATAGAAAACAACTCCTGCAATTATATATATACCATTCAGTGATTGTAAATAATGATTTATAACCAACAACCCATATCTTCTAATCTTCATGATGGGTTAATAATTTATGCCGATGATTTTTAAAACATGCTAACTCTTTTTTGTTTTTAAACTTTATCTATAAGATCTGTTTTGAACATGTTTGTATGATCAGGTATTATAACTTGTTGACATATACAATGTAACTACAACTCGTTTTATGCTACTGGGCCACAAATATGACGACCAATGTATGTAATCTTAATCTGAAAACATATTTTTAAATGGATAACAAGTGATATTATTTACAATGTCATATTATTATGCATGTCGACTATTATATGGATAAAAATTATCTGCACATTTTTACGAATAAAATTCTTCAATGTTTTATCGAATTCATTGAAAATATTTTTTTATCATATAAAGTAACGTTCTTCTACGTCAGCGTTTTTGTATTAGCGAAGATCTTACAATACTCTTGATTTGATCCGCCAAATACTTCGTGCATGTCGCTGACAACTGCATGGGTTTTCTTGGGTATGCCGGTGGGATATCGTTAAGCAAAGGGACTTCAACTAAATATCCCGATCACAGCCGTCGTTTTTTCCGTTTTAGATTTAAATTGCTCAAGGAAAACCTTTTTATAAGCTGGTCATAAAGAGCGATATGAAGCATTTGGCGATAGACATGAGGGTGCTGGAGGAACTACGCGAATACAAATATTCCTACGATGTCTCGCGGCTGATATAGTTATTTATTACCCATGTGGTTATCCATAAATGGTGACATATTTCTAATATGAGCACATGTGCACATATCACTTTTGTCTAGCAACTTTTGTTTAAAGCGCGAGTCACCGGATTTTGTCGTCAATGATGTCATAAAACCATTGTCTGTGACGTCACTGTAGCGGGCAGTCGCAAAGGAAACAGGCGATTATCTAAATATTTCATTGTGATTCAAATGGAATAAAATCGGTAATAAAGAAATTATTACCCTAGTTCTCACGGGAAATACAACAATTCACACTCGTTTCGTAAAAGGGATATGACACACTTCCGAGGGCAATAATCTCTATGTTACAAAACAAGTCAATAATATTTCAATGAAAAGAAAAATAAGAAGGGAAACCAAGTTTATGGATAACCGAGATACTGACACCGTTATCAGGTAAGAGATACCATTACTTGCTTGATTATAATCATACTATATATACCGAAATGTCCTTCATTGAATGTCCATTTTTCCATAAATCATAAATGCTCCACATAATTTAACATAAACAAATTATAAATATAATAATATACGAATTATAAATATTGAATATAAATCATTTTTATATCATAACTTATAATGAACCCGAAGAATGCTAGTAAGTCTAGCGTCTGCACGAGTGAAGTAAGATCGCTATCCATAATGCAGGCAATATAAACGATTTTACGTGCGCTTTTTTACCTTGTTACATGTTAAGTATTTCATAGTAACTAGTTGATGCATGTGCAACATGAGCCAAACATACTGTGTACATTGTGTTTTACTGATAATTTTTATCAATTAGTTTATCAGCTGCTTGTATCTGTAAATCTTTATGCCAACAGTGAGGTTTCTAAAGTACTAACCTTTGTGTCAACTTTTGACTGAATTTAAGTGTTTCTCCCATTTGTCTGCATTATTTCACCCATTTCATTAAAATGGTGGAAATACTTATTCATATTTCTATGTCACCATTTTCAGTCTCCATATTCTTTTAATATAACTAATATTTATTCATTAAATAAATCTTGTTGCTTGAAATACTGTTACAGAAGTGAGTGTGAGATCACCCCAAACAGGATTTGAACCAGGAACCACCAGGTGAGAATCAGACACTCTACCAATTCAGCCAAAGAGATATCCCACTGGCTGGTCAGTTGGAATGCTTTTATATCACCCTGCCACAATACAATTTATAAATCTATTATTGATACAATTCATAAATCTGTAATATTTTAAGGATTTGGGGAAAATGAAATTCTTTGACAAATGATTCTATCAATAAACAAGAAAGGAGAACCATGGTACCATTATTAACTTTAATAAATGTATTTCTCACATACATGACTAGTCCAGGAAGTAATATTAAGTGTTCAACATTAACAGTACAAAATGTTCATGTGAATTTTAACGAAATGTACAAAACATCCTCGATGGAAACTATAAACACATAGCTCTGTAGTTTGGCACATGCCAATGATGTATTATGACAAATCTCCCGACATAAGATACACATTACAAGAAAGGATGTCTCAGAGAAAATGATTAAATATTGAATGGCATTTCCACAGATAGAGCAAGAGTATAACTTAACCTGTTTGACAGAAATATTCCAGCTATATTTAATAAATACTGAACAGCAAGATGGCCTTTTTGCTCAAAAAGTTTTTTTTATAGTACATCATTTGTTTCAGAAATGGTAATTAAGAATTTCAAATTATCTCCTAAACTGCTCTCGGGTAAATCTCATCCATTATGTTGTTGTGCTTAATAATACATTGGTGCATCACATGATGCAAAACAAATATGAATTTTTACACCATGTAAGACACTAAGAAACAACCATTTTATGGATTGCCGGGTCCAAACTATCCGAATAAAATTCACTCTTAAGAATAGGGCTGAGCAATATTATTGCAATACAAATTATACTTAGCAGTACAAATTGTGCCACAAAATTACTGCAATTTTTTTTCATATTGCAACTTATCAAACCAATTAATTGATAAATGTTTTACATGTGATAAAAAATCTTTTGATGTGAAAGAATACCTGTTTGGCTGTAAGACAATGATAGTAGACAGTTTTTCTATATATATGCCATCAAAATTTGCTTATAAAAATTTTTCTTTTTTAGAATAGGTCCATTTTTCGAAAGATCTGAAGGCATTTTTTCAAACATTTAATATTTTAACAACAAAACGAGGTATAAAAAGTTGTAAAAAAACGTAGAGTTTATTCAATATATTGCAATATATGAGATGTCTATTGCAATATATTGCATTATGAAATTTGGTGCAATACTCAGCCCTAGAGCTGAAGTCAGAACTTACATCTATATTTTGGGAAACAGAAGAAATAAACTGATGATGACCATTTAAGCCTGCACATATAAGACATTGCACCACAAAAGTGTTACAACCTTAAGGGGCAGTAGCATGTTTTCTTTAGATAAATAAAAGATGTGATGAAAATTAAAATAAATGTTACTGAAGATAATTCATTTGTCATAAACTTTAAAGATATTACATTTGGCTTATAATATAAAGATAATACATTTGGCATAAAATATAACATTTGGCATAAACTTATGTTTACTAGGGAAAATATGGAGAAAGCAAATCTGTAAAAACCATGCTCTTGCCTCTTGTAGAATATAATATAAATTAAGCTTTTGTGAGCTCCCTGAACAACATAAAAAAGAGACAGGTTGAGATGAAAGTGTTCCATCAAGTTTAAATCTGTAAGTTTATCAATGTTTCATATGATACAGGATTTGATCCATCATGCCTATTAGAACAGGTCATCATCTTAATTTTAATTATTTACAAAAGATTATATGAATAATATTTTCAGAAAGTTTTTGGATTCATCTGAGTAGTGATAGCAGATATGATTCTATCAAATAGTGAGATGATATGAAACGATAAACACAATAGGAAACTATTTGAAACAACATGAAATATTTGCACAACAAGTAGAAATTACATGGAAAATATGTGTCACACCACGAAAAGTATTTGAGACAACTAAATTAAATGTGACAAAATGTGAAACTATATGAAAAATATGGGACAGTGAAATTCTACGACAGATGTTGACAATTTTAAACAATATAAAAAGCATGACAACATGGGAGAACTTGATGGAAAATATGTGAGACAATGTTCAACTATTCTTAAAGAAAACGATTGTTACAGATTATGAAATATTGAAGCCAACAAGAGAAGAACTACAGAAGAAATGAGAAATGAATGAAAGGTACCATCAAGTATGAGACAACATGTGAAACAATGCAATAATAAATCCTGTCAATATCTTGAAACATGTATATTTCCTTAAATGCATAAGACATGGTGGACTCTAGGAAGGTGTTGACATATTATGAAAAAGCATTTCTAAAAAGATTTTTTATCCAAGAAATTTTAGGAGACAGACTATTTTGAAACCACAAGCAAAGCAAAGGAAATTGTTTTTGAATCCATGAAAACTGGTTATGAAACAATGTGAAACAACTAAAATTACTGTTAACTTCTTTGTTCTGATGAACTATCAAGACCCGTTGTAACCATGTTTTCTCATTCTAACAGAAAAGGTAATGCAACTTGATATGAAGCCAGACAATATTTGTGTCATTGTTGACATGAACACTGAATCCCACGTCATTTATCAGTTTACAACAAAGAGAAAGTAAAATAGGTTTAAACAACACTGGCTTTGATTGGTTGCAGCGCTTGAATTATTTCGTGAAACTCAAGTCTTGTTCAATAGATTGCTATATGTTAGTTGGGAAGACTGGCCCTCCTGAGCCACCATAGGGTGATTTATCCCGGGTATTTTCCTTACGTTCCACAGGAGTATACTGTTGGCCTTCACCTCTCTCAGGCATATACATGTTCAGGGCAGACTGTACAATACTGTTCAGGTCTCCTGGACCGAGTTCCGACTTGATGGTTTCATTGGCAAATGGATTCACAGAAGACCTGTGTGATTGAAAGTTATAATTAAAGTTTGATGAATGATTGTAGTTAAGAAGGTCATTTGCCATTTGATCAGGGGTTTGTATAAGATGAGAATTGTTCATTAAGTTGAACATGTCTCTTTGCTTTGGATAAGTAGATTGTTTTGCACCAAACATGTCTGCCATTTTTAGCATGGCATTGTTCTGGACACTAAACTGGTTCATGTCTGGCAGTTGGTTTCCGTATATCATGGATCTCTGTGCGCTGAGGTAATCTTGAAATGGATTTTCAACTTGCATGCTAACTGATTCTGAGGGATTGTCCTTAGGCCTTGTGAAGTTTGAATCATCCATGAAAGAGTTTACAAAGCATTGATTACTTGTCTCCTGAGTTGTTTTGACATCTGATGCTGCAGCTGTCATGGAAGAATCTGGGAACAATTTTGAATTGGATTGTGCAAGGGTTGCAGTGGCACTGCTTCTAGGGTTACCTGTAAGAGATATTGATGAATTGTTCAAGAATGATGCTGTATTCGATATGGAGGCAGTCATACTGTTACTGTTTATGCCTTGTGGCTGAATTGTATGACTGGATGACACTGCTGAATCTTCTGATGGTTCTGGCCGTGAGAAGAAGGCAGTATTTCCAAAAATGTTGTCGTTACTGGATGACACAAGCTTTTTATAGGCAGTTCCAGGAGATATAAATGAATCTTTTGATGCCTCTGAAGTCACATCTTTCCCAGAACCAGTCCCAACATTGGAACTCTCACTCCCTGATGGTTTGTCCACACCATTACCTAAAGGATCTGATTCAGCATCGCTAGAAGCAGGTTCTGACTTAGGCTTAACTGAAGTGATGCTCTCAGTATTGTTTTTCTCTTTAGAATTATTTTCATTACACTGTTTTTCAATGGAGTGTTTGGTCTCTTCTTCAGAATCTGAGAGAGTGTCCTTTGTTAGTGAACCCGAGGTTTCTTCCTGCTCCGTGCTGACCGCATTCCTCACTGCTTCACTAACACTAGCAGCTGCAGACTTAGATATGATGTGCTGATTGGGTAGATTGTCCATACCAAAGGGAGGGTTAATTGACAGCGCAGGATTTAGGGGCATAGGATAAGGATTTGTCCTGTCGAATACCTCCTCTGGAGGCTTGCCAGCCATCTGCATGTACTGCTGGGATAGGATCTGCATCTTGCTCCAGAGAAGTGCATTCTCTGCATACAGCTCACCAGCATGTGTTCTGACCATGTGGGTCTGCATGTTCGACATGGTGGTGAAGTCCTTACCGCACATCCTACAGGAGAATGGTCTGGTGCCTGTATGAGACCTCATGTGCACCTGGAGGTTCCCCATGCTTGCAAAGTCCTTGCCACAGACCTGACAGACGTGAGGCTTCTCTCCCGTGTGAGTGCGGATGTGCAGCTTCAGAGCCTGCATGTTGGTGAAGTTCTTCTCACAGTACTCACAGTGGAAGGGTCTCTCCCCGGTGTGGACTCGCATGTGGACCTGCATGTTCCCCTGGCTGGAGAAGGATTTATGACAAACATTACATTCAAAAGGTTTCTCCCCTGTGTGAGACCTCACATGAATGTGTAGAGACTGCAAGTTTCGGAAATCCTTCCCACAGAGCTGACATTTGTATGGTTTCTCTCCTGTGTGTGTTCTCTGGTGTACCTTGAGATTGCCCTGCCCAGCAAAACCTTTCCCACAAACATCACACTTGTAGGGTTTCTCGCCAGTGTGTGTCCGGAAGTGGACTTGAAGATTCTGGGCAGTCCCAAACTCTTTACTACATACTGAACACTGATGAGGTCGCAGCCCCGTATGAACTCGACTATGAGCTTTGAGGTTTCCATAACTGGAGAAAGTCTTATCGCAGTGTTGACAACTGTACGGTTTCTCTCCAGTATGAGATCTGACATGAACCTGCAGATTCTGGAGTTTATGAAACTGTTTCCCGCACAAGTCACACACATGTCCTCCTACAGCATCACCTTGACTACTCGGCATTTCCTCCATTGAATCGGATCCATTCTCTTTCTTCACGACAACCTCCGATACCTCAGGATTCTCCGAACTTCCTGTCCCTACCGAGTCCGATTCTAATGCACTCTGGTCCACCTCGTCATTACAGTTGTTGTAGATGTGGTACGACAGTTTGTCCATTTGGGAGAACTCCTTGCCGCAGAGTTGACAGCTGATGCAACGCTTCATGGTCCTGCTCTCCGATGCATCTGCATCTTCCTCCATCTTTATCATTGCGGTGCCTGATGCCATTGGGTCCATTGCACTCATACCTTGGTTGACCTGCAAAATAAATAACAGCATTACTTTCTTGCTTCAGTGTATGTGTATAAGTACCCTTAGTTACAAGAGGCAGGGCTTCAGTCATTCAATTATACAGTCATAATTGAGTAATTGATATAAAAGTCTTCATTAATTATTGGATTTACCTTCAGGAATCTCTCATTTTTATTCCCCAAACAAAAGGTTCTCATACATAGTGCTCACTCAAAAAGGAATAAATGGTTTTTGAGGATTACTTCTCATTTTTTCAATTTATTGCAGCTCGAATGTAAAATATCCATTGGCTATTGTTTTTTAAATTGTGTTTTCTGGCACTTTTTGTAAAAGTGCCTGGAAAATTTATTTTAAAAAAATATTTTCAAAGTCAAATGTAAAGTAAGTAATCGATCTCTGAATTAAAAAATGATCACTTAAATATTAGATTTTATGGAAAATGTACAGAAGTTCTAATATAAGAAGAAGTTGAATCCCTTCTGATCCCAGCCCCTCCCCTCTCTCCTTTAAGTCCTCCATTGTCATAGTGATAGTCTTGGTGTGCGTGCGTACGGGAGGGGACGGGCATAGATTCTTTTCAGTTGTCATTGATAGTTTACAACATTTTAGTATAAAAACGGCTTATTTATGCAGTTTTCCTATATGAATGTTTAAATGATGAGCACATCAACTTCAGTATGATAAGTGACATATCATATATCATCTTAAAATTGAAATGGTCCACTGAATTTGGAAATGTTAGGTACAAAGCTTTGGTATATTTTCTTAAAATGGTGTTAAGATACAAGATGTATTTTTAAAAGGGTTTATGTATGAAAACGATATGTTGACTTATCAATTCAAAATGTATTCAAATGGCTATATTTAGGAACTATCACTAACTTATAAGTAAGCACAAATAGTACAACGTATCTTATCAATCAAACAAATCATTCATTTCAATTGTTTTAATGTCATTGAATAAATCAAATCTCATTTCCTCTATAAGCTAGACACTGGTCTGGAGGTAATCTTAGCTTCTTAGCCATATAAATGGATGCTTATCATTAAAAATAGAGCAATTGGCTCTCTGCAGCTCATCATGTATATAACATTATTCATTACATCTATGATTGAATGCCTTCAACTTATATAATATGACATTCTCTTTATGGTTTCAGAAGTCACCTCATAAACATTTCATATCTGCTTAGGTATTGTCTGTGTGAGAATCCAAGGGCAACAGCCAATGCAATTTGCAATTCTGACCAACAGTACACAGGTGTCACACTGAGGTCAGCTTCTGGTTGCTCTGCGAAGTGTACAAGGAAATACTAATTTAGTGCATGGGAATTAGAGAAGTATTATATAATTCTTATAATTGGTTCTACAGACATGAAATAGAGTTTGTTTGAAATCTTATTACGAGAATAAAATGATTACATTGAGCATTTTATAGAATCCAACATGTGTTATACAACAATAGTTACATCCCTGACATACCAATCTTTTAGGGAGGTTTCAACTTCTTACAATTATGGTTGGCAGTTTACATGGAAACCCAACTTTTAATTTTGTTTCTGGTCCAGAACTCAAGAACAAAATGCCTAACTCATTGAAACTTGCTTTTAATGGAATAATCATCATGCGAAGCAGAGCCTTTTGGGGTTTTCAACTTCATAAGACATTTATTTTGGGCTATTTCCATGGAAACGAAATTTAGAAATTTGTTTCTGAATCAGAACTCAATGGAAACACAAATTACAGTACTGTTTCAAGGGGAGATTACTTAAACCCTAAAGGCTAAGTACAATGAAACTTTAAAGTATCTTACACAATCATCTTCTGAAGGATAGATTAATTACCAATGATCTGATCTAGGGTTATTTTGAATCTCAAGATGCTAGTTATCATGGGTTTATTATAGAATACAATTTCATAACTATTGTTCAAAGATTTCACACTTTTGCCACTTAGCAACGGATAAAGCTGACCCTGCAGCTGTCTGCTAAGACAATGTTAACTTTCATTCTGCTGAGGATTACATGATCATTTTGTTTTTTCCGGCATAAGTAGTAACAATTAAAATATGAAAAGATTAATATACTCAAATATACAAATAAACATTAAATTTAAGATGGTGAATTACGCCGTTTATCAGTGAAAATATAATCCAAATTTTCACTGAGTGAAATAACAATGTGCTACTGTTGAAATAAGTCAACAGTCATATGACATCATCCGATATGTCAAGTGACAATTGAGGTGGCCATAAAAGCTAAGTGATCTGGCTTCTTCTTTTATAAAGTTAACATAATACACAATGCTTTTGGGAAATATAATGAATAGAATATTTGACAATTCTCCACAGATACCATATGTACCACATCTTGTGTAATAGAACATTATATATTTACATGAGTGGGGCAAGTATCGCCATTATATTATTTTTCTTTCTTATTATATCTTCTTTCTTACCACATCCCTATTTATATTTTTTTGGTCCCCCTCCCCCCTGTCCGTTTTGTACCTAAATTGTTGGACTTAAACTTGTGACTGAGAATTTGAGTTTTTCTTCATTTGGCGTATAAATATCTACCCTTTGTATTTGAAAGATATGTAGGCTTATCCTTCTATTCATCCATTATACAAATCACAATGCCTTCTAGCAAGACTGCGTCCAAATCGTTATCAACCAGGGATGCGCGGTATTATCAATATAACGGTATGTTGCAACACAGAAACAACACGACACGGAACGGTCCACTCTTCCGAAAATATCCAATATACTCTGAGGTTTTAAAATTAACACTTTCCCTGTAAAGAAAGAAATGCGTAACCAAAAAAACCTAATTTTACTGAAAGTTGTTGAAAAAAGTGTGAACTCGCAAAGTGAAAATAGCACGGACATGTTAGTAGTCCAAATCCAATCACTGAGTTATCTCTCTTAACAAAACGACGACCAGTTAAGCATTGATCACGGTTCTAAAAGCTGTTATTTAGTCAAGAGAGCATGGAAAAACTGAAATATAAAAGGTACCAATAAATTGCAATACGTATTGTGATACGCTTTTCTGTATCCCGATATATTGCGATACAGAAATGAGGAACGATACCCACCCTTATTATCATCACAGGCTAGTTGCCGAGCAAGAGAGATTGTTTAAAACTGCATAAAGATGAGTCTCATTTCTATTGTGGACGCAGTCTCGCTTTAATGTCATACTGCAGCATTAGGTTGTGGTAGTGGTGAATGGTTTCACTTTTCTTTATTTTCTTTCTTTCTGAATTATTTCCCTCTATTCTTTTTATGAATTGATAAAACTCACGAACCAAAATATTACCATGAGTGAAAGCATTATATGTCAAGATGTGACATGTTAAATTGCTATACTTTTAATAATATCAAAACTTAGCATATATAGGTATTGATAATATATCCACAATATCTTAAAGTCATAGAATCACTTTTGTAAGGCAACTAAACTTAACTTACTATTCTTCACAAGCAAAAATCTTATAACTTACACCAATCTTTCCTGTCGCGTCTGCAAAGATTTTCATTTTTATGCCCGCTTTATAGTTAAGGATGACGCTGCTTATTGGCGTCTGTAGTTTCAGACCAAAGGCCACCAAATCAAGTGCACCCCATCACGAGTGCAATATCCCGGAAATCTAGTAATTGCAGCGCCAATACGTATGACAGAGGCATTCTTCCTTGAGTTTATCACCTTTTTCGTTCTTTCTGTATTTGAAAAAGGTAAGCATTAACTATTTTCATTGCATAGTCGGCTTGGAAATTTCATGTGCTCTACATCATGGCTTTTGCAAAATGACGTGGTAAGGACTGACGCTCAACAAAGACATAGGGTAGGATGTTTTGAACTTCATTATTGAGGGCTTGAATGCACGCAGAGTTCTGAAACTTGTTGCAAACGTCTGAGGGGAAAGATTTCTGTGAGTGATGAACTAGTTGGCTGGTGTGCGTAACAATTTGCCTTGCAAAAACTAGCCTATGAATTTAAGACACAAAATTAACATAAATTAAAGAAAATAAATGTAATTTTTGTTGATATTAATATTTGATATAAGCATTTACAAAACTAAGAAAAATAAATTTTCTGGTACCAAGGTACGCTTCAACACAGTGTCAAACAAAGTGGTATTTTTTTACAACAAAGGTTTCCATAACATTCAAACTGTGTTATTTCTGAAAAATGTGAACATTGTATTCAGCTATGTTATATCGATATATTATGAAATAAGATTTTTACAAATTATTCTAAACCTTTTAATAACCGCTTTAAACTTGGCGGAAAGGTTAATTTGGGCATTTCTTCCTTATTTATGTAGTAGATGGAATGTTATATTTTTCACATGACATTGAAACCTTCAAATTGCATTTTCCATTTACACAATAAATTGTCTCTTCATTGCCTATCAAACTATTTCTAAAAATTAAAAGTCAAACGGGCAATACTTTAAGACTAGAGAATAATTTTTCAATCTGGGCACAATATGCAATTATATTTCCAAAATGAAAATAACATAAAGACTCCAAATCAGTGAACATTTAAGAAAATATAACTTAGTTGAAAAATTGAACTTTTTAATGAACCTTTGCATTTGGTGGATTCATTTATCATGACTTTATTGCAAATGTAGATGTTCTGGGAGAGCTTTGGAGACTGAACTAAGTTTGCGACGATAATAATTAAAGAGCCACTCCATGATTTTCATAACATATTATTTACCTTTGATACGAACCTAAATGTCATATGTTGTGATATAAAATCAAAACATCTTAACTTTTCATGTCCAAAAGACATATATATGACAAATACTGGTTTTCCATGAAAATCTAAAAAGATGCTTATAAATGCACAGAGGTGTAGATAACTAGATATCATGTCCAAATTACATGGATACTAGTTATATAACAAAACAAACACTATCAACTCCTAACTGCCCTCCTGACTGTTTTAGATAAGTCTCCATAATTACGTTTGGCTATTTCACGCGTGCCACTGTCCGGTTTTCGATCATAATTGAAACGTTCTACCTTCATTTTGTCACTGTAAAAAAACAATAAGCTTTAAAATGTGTATTTCTGGTAACCGTCGATACTTCGCTATCAAATGACACCATTGATTGAGTTTGGCACATATGACTCCAACAACTCAAGGAGTCAGGCTCTTTAATGGTAATCTTGATAATAGGATCACTGGCCATGCATATATGAATCAGAGAATTTAAAAATCTTAATAACCATATAAAATCAAATATTCCAATGTTTGCAGCATTAAAAACATCTGTTTTTAAAAAAATTCAATCATTGATTTTTTTTGCTTCTGTAGTTCATATCTGAAATAACACACTTCTTCATATGTTTTGAATTGTTTAATAATGTAACTGTTTGAGTTTTTAAGCAACTGGATAAAACTTTATAACACACATGGTGATATTGATATATCAAACAACATTTCAGTAACCTTACTCTACACTTTCATCTAACTTTGTAAGAAGTTTTGTTTCTCATCTTATCATTTTAACATATGTGATATTTTTTAGTTCTTGTACGTAAACTACACGTTCCAACTTTTTAACTTTCGCTTTCACATAACATCATTAATATTCGAAAACGACTGTTCCAATTGATATTGATATGTTTTATGTATTCAAGATACGTGAAAAATCTAAAAGCTATACAATTATAGAATATCTAGTCATAAATATCATCTTATTTTGTCAGAAACAAACGTAATTTTCGGGGTCAGTCGATGACATAACAAAATGTCGGAATGAAAACGAAACGAAACAATGTATATCGGTCATCGATGACGCGATAAATTTAACTTCTCACCTTTCAAAGGTTGTGTTTACATCACGAAAGCATCATGTACGTACTTTCACACAATATCCTTCGTCTTCAACAACACAATTAGGCACAGAAGTCCACCATTGCCGAAGAAAACTTCCAACTAGCAGACGCTTTGTTTGGAGCGACAGTGGGTCACGCAGGGAGGGCTTCGGAAGAAAATATGAAGTTGGAGAACCGATTTCAGCTTTCCTCCCAAACTCAAAGCCGAACTGCGATAATAATCATACATTTGAATGCTGTTACACGAACAAAACTGTCCATATGTTGTCAATAAATGGGTTTCCTTGGCGACCCCTTTGTCTAAAACGCATTCGCCATCGAAGCAATAACCATTATGATAATGTTCATAGTAATGTGCCCAATAATGAGAATCATCATGCCGCAGCCTCGATGCGTTAGCCTATAGCCTTTATCAACTTTTAGGGCAGGAGCTCGGGTCAACGATACTACATTTCTCATCGATTTCTAATTGTATAAGCATTAGAATAATTTAATTCTTTAAATTTGATGATTTAAAATCAATATTTGAAAAAAAGGATGAAAATACTGATTGCCTCGACTGATCTCAATCAGGTAAATCAATTAATTGTACGTCGTTGACAATAATGAAATAAAACATTAATTTAAAACAGATCTTTAATTTATATGCAAGCTGCAATATGATTTTTTTCACAATACCACAAATAAATTATAGTAGAGAGAGACTAACATCGAATAGAGAGGGAATGACTTACTCCAATCTGCTCCCAACTGCCAAGCACCGAATGAGAAAAACCTCTATCTAGTCGCTGATTGTTGCTGCTGATGATAATGATGATGATGAAGACGGTGGTGATGATGATGATGATGATGATGATGATCTGTAATGATGATGAGTTTGCAGTAATGGGCGATGAGTCAGAAAACCAATGAACGCACGGTTATAATGATGATGATGATGATGATTACTTGTCGCTATTTTCGGACGACCTAATGATAGTAGCGATCTGTTTTACAATCTTACCAGGCCTCAGCTGGCGAGCTTGCAGTGGTTTTTCTTAATGTAGAGTATTTCGTTTCATCGTTGTGCTTTAAGCTTTTGTAATAGAAAACATTCAGGAATTTTGAGTATTTTGCCATTCATTGTAAGATATCAGCTTATGCGCTATGGAATAGAATACAGAGTTTATATATGAGAAGTTCGGTTTCAGGGAAATGACTGCCATGTTAATGTATGAGATTGCTTCAAAGTCCTGTTTAATTATAAGGGCACAAAGTATGTTGTTTGGGTCGGGTCAAATATGTCGGATTTTATAAATGGTGTTTTCCGATCTTGAATTAGTGGGGTTTTTTTTTCAGAAATAAGAATGTTAATTCTTTTAAGTTAAATACGTGGACAATAAGGTTTGTGATCGAAAACCGAACAATGACACGTTTCAACGATAAAACGTTATATTAAAACACTAAATTATTTACAGCAGCAACAACGACGTCGACAATTATAGTTTTGTAGTGTCCAGTATGGTCATTAAACTAATAAAACATGTTCTGGCCGTTTTTCTATTACAAATGAAAACAAGAAAATATCATAATTTTTGCATTTTATAGATAAAGATGTAACTTAGGAAAGCGATTTCAATTCATATATGTTATGGCATATGTTATTTTGTTTCTTATTTAAGCCACATACACAATTGATTAAACGCATTTTGGTTTTTGTTTTTCATTTTGCTTACTTGTAATATTGTTATAAACTACGTCGATATAACACCATGCAATGTAATGTAATAAGAATATTGAAGATACATATCCAAATCAAAGTGACAATAATATTGGTAAATTAAATTCGAAGTGACATTCCATACTTTATCAACATGCCATGGAATGCGATACTCTTCTCCAAAATCGAAATGTTTTTCTTACGACACAAATACGTAATTAATCTACATATGCATGTTTCAGCAAAGAACTTAATGTGTACTAAAAGTACTAGGCACTTAATTGCTGAAGTAAAAATCAGTGAAAATGTCCAGTAACTGGCCACGTCAATGTATATATTCTATTGATACGTGTTATTCATATTCTCATGTACCACCATTTATTGGTTTAGAAATAAACTGTCCTGTCTGTCTGTCTGTCTGTTTGAAACTTTAGTTGGAACATGTAACTGAGGGTTATGTAGCCAAAAGAGATCGTACATTCATTCCAAATAAAAAACGATGAGAAGTCAAGCTTTTTATCAGTGCGCGAGTGTACATGCAGCCACTTTCTTCGGCGTGATAACCGGGTTATTGATCAGCCCGAAGATAAAGTCTTAGTGAATTTGTGGTTCAGTTGATATTATTTATCATTACGTATTTGAAAATATCTAAAAGTACAGTGTTCTTCTATCATTTATTATAATGAATAAAAACTAACACAAATTGACAGATCCCCAATAGAACTCCCCTTTAACTATATCACCCTCTTACTGGCTAAAACACATTCTCTCCAAACAGAGGTAGCTCCGTCATAAATTTCTATACAACCTCTGTCTTAATACGAAGGTTTTCCTGTTCTTCCGGCACTTTCCCCTAGCGAGACAATATTGCAACTTAAACTACCTGGCTATATTTCAGCCAATGAAAACAACGAATGCATGAATAAAATATTTGATGTAACACAGGCCTGTGCAATGAAACAGTCGGAAAATGAGGCGTTTGTGTTCTCTAAAGACGACTCAAAGTGCAAGGTGCATATTCGAATAAAGTTTAGCTTTTGGGAAGCTTACGGAAATAACTTAGGCGATTTGAATGATAACTTTTGAAAAAGCGTCGCTGATTGCACAACTAACTTTGATTGCATCTAATCATCGTTCTACGTAACATTTCGTGCACAAGAAACCTTCGAATTAAGACAGAGGTTGTATAGAAATTTATGACGGAGCTACCTCAGTTGGGAGAGAATGGCTAAAACACTGCTTAAACAGGATCTCACTCACTTATTCAAACATCTACATCTCTTTGAATAATCAGATATCTTATTTGTAAAATGGTAATAAAATAAGATGTTAATGGGTAGACCTTAAAGGAAAAACGTCGGAATGATATTATATGATGAAATGCTGTAAAATAATAATAATAATAATAATAATAATAATAATAATAATAATAATAATAATGATGATTATGATGATGATGATAGAATAATGAAAAAAAACTAATAATAATGATGATAATGATGTTGTTGGTAATTATGATGATGGTGGTAATGATGATACTATTATTGATGTTGATGAATGGAATGTTGGCATAGTAATGGTAATGGTAATGGTGGTGATGATGGAAATGATTTTAATGATGGTGATGATGATAACGATAAGGCTATTGATAACAATGATGATGGTAATGGTAATGATTTATGATGATTGTGATAGGTAATTGTGATGAAGATGATGATGATCAAGAGAATGTTAGTGATGATGATGCAAGGGTGATGTCATTGATGATGATGAATATTATGTTGCTGAATATTTTGATGATGGTGATGATGGTAAAGACGACGACGAAAATGATGATGGTAACTGGCATATTTTTAAAGACATGGACGACGCTAACATTTATATATATATATATAATGTTAGCGATACTTTTCTTTTCCTAATGCTGTAAAGGTTTCTTTTAAAGTGACACAGAGTATGATTCCTTAATTCTAATTTCACTGATATATTAGCCAAACTACCATCTATCCTGAGTTCCACTTTAAATCGTCCCTCAACTTTTTTCAATGACAATCGCAAACTAATAGAAGTTGTTGTCATATTTGGCATCTAATTTACATGAATATTAGTCAAATGATGTATAAAAAATTGTTCCTGCATATGCTGCAAAAAAAAATCAAGAATTACGTTTGCGTCATTGGCGCGCGCAATTTTCCGGTTTTCGTTCATACATTACAACTTCAACCTGTTTATTGTTTCCATACTGAACTGATCAGCAATAAGATGGTGGATATCAGAGAAAACCACTATTTCTCGATAAAATAAAACCAATTATAAAGTATGACATATCTGAATGCAGCAACATACTCTGTGTCCCTTTGAGTGATTACCATAATATGATAATCGAAGTTACATTGATGATTTAAGAAGCGACAATAATAATTTTATTATTTAATTGATAACACTGCTGTATTTGGTATATGATGGATCCAATTTGAATAATATTCTTACTCCATGTTTTGTCATGTACATCTCTTATAACCATAGGCATCTCTGCTGAACCCTTAGGTGACCTTAACCCGCTATGGTAACCTAATTGAAATGGTTAAAGATGTCGCTTGGGTTAGCTCGTAGAGTTAATTTTTATCACTTGGAACCTAAGAACTCGAAATTACATTTTTAAATCAATTGTAGAACCGAGATTAACGCGACTGGCACATCAAGGTCGCGAAATGTTGCCCATGGTGTAAATGAGAAAAATTAGGCAGAATAGTGGTTACTTCCCTTTACTCGCCAAACTTATCGTTAAACGCGTTATGAAAGTAAACGATACTTGTGTTTGATAAGTAATATATGTTACATGTGGCGTTCAAACATAGTTTGATAGTTTAAGGGTTTCAAACTCAGTCTGATTAAAATCGACCGTGTTCCGAGGAATACAAGTTTTAAAATATGGACTATAGCGGGATTCGAACGTCCTCTACCAGGTGCTTTCCTCTCAAAACGTTGTGGAGAGGACAGTCCCTGATAGAGCACGTTCGAATCCCTCTAGAGTTAATTTTTAAAATTTTTATTCCACGGAACATTATCGATTTTAATCAGACTGGGTTCAAAACGTTGAGGAAAAGATAGGTGTCAATTGTAGGTGTAATGTACAGACTTGCAACGCTGTGCTGACAGTGTACATGCAAACATTTATTTTTTGGTGCAATCATTACCATATTTTTTTCTGAAATGGCCTAATGGAATCAATGAGGCACTGTACAACTTGTTAAATATTGTTTTCATCGTCTCATTTTGACGGCGATGATCAAGGATCGAAATGTCCATGGCTTGAAATCCATCTGGGAGTCGTCGGTAAGAGGGAGCAGTATTAATAAGGTTCTTAGAGTTAAATCGATGTTACTCTTAACTCTTGATAAATCTAAGAGTAAACATTCATCTAGTCTTTGAATTAAGAACTCTCTTAAGTCAAATTGAGTATGCAATGAATTGTTCTTGCAATGTTACAAAAATATACAGGCAGCATAAACAACATTTTAAGGAACGTGGTGGAGTGGAAAGCATGTTGGTCCCCCACGTAAAAGGCCAAGTTATACGAATATATTCCGGTTGAGATACCTAAAATACCTCGTTGCGTCCCTAGGTAAGGGCTTCGTACGTAGTGAACTCAGCCCACCCAGCTGTTTAAATTAGTACCTGTAAAATCACGATATACCTCAATGGTCGCTCTTGGCGCTTTTAGTAACCACTTTGAAAGTACAAAGCCTTTAGAAAAAAGATTTGGGTAGCAAGTGTTAGTATCAGGAATTAGCGCCATATAAATAACCAGCGTATTACAAGTATTTTATCACATTATCTGCTTATTGCAACCGCCGCACGCATGATTCCTCGCGGTGTAAACTCCGAACAGTTCTGCTAGATATCGTTCCTGATTGATATGATTCGAGGTGTCGTCACAAGAGCAGGATGACTTTCAGCCTCTAGTTTAAAAAAAACACCAAAACCCACTCTTGGATATGTAAGGCAGTCTCAGAGAAATTGGAGTTCATGATAAATAGGACTCTCTTTTCAAGAAGTTAAATTTCGGTATAGGGTGACCGAGGCTAAGAAACCATGAACGTACATCTGCACTGTCATTATTTGGAAGACTCGCGCAAGCTGGATTTAATCCTAGTTACCTCTTTGTTTTCGACTCAGTGTTTCAGATTTACGGCGCGACCGCGACATTCTCGCATAATTTCTAAAAATGTCGCATGGGTTTTCAGCCTTATGCGCCTAACTGTCGCGTGTAATTGTTTAATTGTACAATTAAATTTTGAAAAAGCTGTCAACTCATCTTCATAGAGGATACAATAATAAACTGTCGTGAAATCGCAAGTCCTCATTGTTTACATGCTCTTACTATACCCTCCCTCCAATAACTTCAATTTCCGGTTACAAAGCTCCATGCATCGACCGAGCATGATATATATCAAGCCCACAGTGTTTGGAGCTTGCGTTAACAGGGGTGCACAATGGAACAGCGACCTATATCATATCTGAGGTGATTGTCATTGTCGGCTTTCATTACAGGGTCAAAACATTACGTGGTGTGTGTCAAGTAGTTAATTAAATATGCATCATAATTCTACTTAATCATGTTTAAAAGAACTTGAGTGCTTTTAGTTTACTCAATGTAATATATTTTCAGTATTTTACCACGGCACGGTTACACGTCTATAAATAGATCTGTACATCGTCTGCTTTGCTGTTATAATAAAATTCTAAACACCCAGTAGTGATTAACTGAATGAATGACTAGTGAAACTTGCTTATTATACATTGAAATGTTAAGCATTTAGTTAAAAACTGTTAAGAAAATTAATGAATCAGATTGATTTAAGTGACTGAATTAAAATTAAATTTTAGACACCTGCTGCATAGTTCCCATATGTTATTTTCAATATATATCTTCATATGACCGGCTTTAATACTAGTAATGGGATTAGGGAAATGGAAACGTTTATGTCACAAACATCAGAACAAAATATTTGACGTTTTTGTTTGTTTTAATGCTTGACTCATTGTTTTTGAAAATGTCTCATCATTTTTTTAGCTTCATGAGACATTTGTCTCACTCTGACTGAAAACAATCTGAAACACTGCGACTTGGTTTGGCCGATTGTATGTTGTTAAAGAATAGTTATCAACCATATCGTCATATGATTTTCGGTCAGTATAAATTTGATTAATACAGGTTAGAGTGTCTCACCACAGGAACTCGATATCGTAAGTGAACATAAGGACAAGAAGAACATGGACCCCCATATAGATAGAGTAATAGGTTAATGTTTACCTACGGTCTACTTATGAGATCACGTTCCTGTTGTTTCATTAATTATTGATACATGATTAACTGCATTGGGATGAATACAAAGGGGAAGAACTCCGGTGATCCAGTTCACTCGCAAGGAACTGACTATTCGCTCTCTCCCCTGAGAGGTAATTTAAAGGGGCAGTAGCACGATTTTTGAAAAATAATGTGATATCAGGAAAACGAAAATTGATATTTCATCTCGCAAGACAATTTTTTTTATTAAAAAAAAACATTTTTAAAACGAAAGAACCATGATCCTTCCTCAAACGATTAAAATGTTTTCACACAAGATGTTCTCCAGTGGGTTTAGCTTGATACCTGCGTATTTCCTCTACAACTACAACTACGGAAGTTCGGGTTGCGTGTGCCACCGCTCCTTTAACTCAATGAGCGTAGGGGAATATGACCTCTCTGAAGGATTGCCTACAATCAAACAGACATCATGTCAAATGCAAGGTATCTCTCTCTCTCTCTCTCTCTCTCTCTCTCTCTCTCTCTCTCTCTCTCTCTCTCTCTCTCTCTCTCTCTCTCTCTCTCTCTCTCTCTCTCTCTCTCTCTCTCTCTCTCTCTCTCTCTCTCTCGCCGCATAATTTATATATCATAATGATACAAAAAGTAGACCTAGAAGATTACTTTAAGAAAATAACACAAGGCAGATGTATAACATATCTTTAATAACCTTAATAAATGTTATCATATTCCATAATAAGTAAATAACAAGCCATTGATACAATGTGTAAATAAGAGTAACAGTTGTAAATAAAATTAAGTACTTGACGCTAAGATTTTATTGATTTCAGATCAAAGAATACATTATTTTTGTTCCTTAGATAAACTGGACTCCTAAACACCAACACACGTGCATAATAACACGCGTGATAAATCTTTTCTCATTCTCTCCCCATTAAAGAAGCTAAGGTAGCTTCAAATTTTATCTTCGAAAAGCCTACATGCTTTCCGTATGATTCCTTAAAGCTTGAAGTTTTTCGACTTTGCACTTCGCAGGTTTAGTTTTTTTACTAAATAAAAAGTCATGTAATGTAGCGACCGAATCATTGCACTGACCTCGGTTACAACAAGCTTTTTCATTGGCTGAAATTTTTCAAAACGTTTGTGTTGTAATGTTCTTGCCGCTAGAAAAAACCCGTCGGGTAAGTTTTCGTATTCAACGAAGCTTAGGTCAGGGTTTTATGTCGGGAGCTACCTATGTGGGGAGAAAATTTTTTCTTGCTTAACCACAATATACATAGCTTAATTCCCAATTGCACCTAGCATCCCTTAGACTGAAAACACCGTTACTGAATGTTGTAAATATAAAGGTCTAGACTTTTAAAATAAAGCAGAAATTATTTTTGTAATAAGCTCTCGAGTCTTATCTTTGATTTCCAAACGACAACCACTTCTTTTATCGCTTTATATTGAGTATACTCTCGATATTACCAATAAATTACCTATAAAATAGAATTCTCTATTGACAGCGAATTCATGGATGAAAGTTTAAAAACAAAGGCTGGACACCATTGAAGAATATTTTAGTTTAAGCAAAAAATTATGGAAGCTTTTTCGTACTTGCTTAGAACATCACTTAGTGCTTCCTGTTCACCGAAGGTAACTTAGGCAATAGGGAACAATCCATAAATTCTTCAGTCCTTCTTCTGGAATAAAGCCACATTCACCGTGTTTTTTCGAATGAGACAGATTTTAAAGCGACATAATCTCAAGACAGTTATGTGCGAATCGATGTATTCAAAACCTATCACAAAACAATACATCAAAATGAGCAAAACCCACGCGCATCGAGTAATCAGCAAAATGAAAATTGTTAGTTACATTCATAATGACATCCATTTTTGTACATCTGTGAAATAAAAGTTGATAGAAAAAAATGCTGTTTACAATTGATGAATCCTAGAGAGAAGGAAGAAACATAATATAAAAATGAGTACTTATGTATCATTATAATAACTGGCCTTGATACAAGTGCAAGATGCTATACCTTCTATCCCATACTCAAGGACCCGCCATTTGATACTATAGTTATTAACAGAGTCATGATTTAGTATCAAACGAGCGAAAGCGATTTTTCACTTCAGCATTCACCAGTTTGATACTAAATTATTCACTGCACCACCTTATATGGGTTATTAATAATGAAATATCTTCCACCGGCGCTTTTTAAAGAATTCGGAAGAATATAGAACAAACTTGACCTATAAACGATAACAAAATTCGATTTCTCACCAGGTATATGTATTTATATATTGGTCCCAACGAACAGTATCAAGAGTTTAATCTGTCAAGCCTCATTCACACACCACCTGTCAATAGCAACGCAATTTGGAAACGTTTTTAGACGATACTTTAGGACAAGAAAGTGGCATTTCGGAAGTTGATTCAGTATAAAAACACTCATATCCATACTTCCTTTGTTTCACATGACGTTATCAGCCATAACATCTGTCTTTTGAGGTATACTGCATAATATCCAACCAAAACGTGCTCCAGCATATCTTGACTTCACTGTGAATGACTTGGAATATTAAAACAAATTTGTAAGGTTATAAGATGAGTTTTCAACAATACCATAACGTTAAAATATCAAATGTCACTTGGCTTATAATATCAGAAGGATAAGTGGATGACACAGACGTAAGAACTAACAAAACAACAGTTATTTACAAAAACACATTCGTTGTTGATCGATATGATTTATAACTCATTCATATCATCGCTGATAGTTTATAACAATGTTACACTCACTCGGTTAATAACATCGGTTAAATGCACATTTTTACTTCAATAGATCTCAACAGTAGCAACTATTCAGATCGTCAGTGTAGATAATGATGCTAGCACTGTGGCAGCCATAGAAATTTACCTTTTACTTATAAGCCATGGATTCTGTAGCTCATCAGGCAATCCTTTCACATTGTCTCTTATGAACATTTCTAATAATTAAGAATTGCATTGGTCGTTAGTATCTTTCAGACAGTCACCGAACTTACAATTAATACACCAATTTGTCAAAGCTCATCTACATATAGTTTCATCATCTTAGACTTTTACGTTATAAGTAAGAAATAACAAAAGTAGAGTTTAAGGATGTGATGTCTTTTGCTTCTTTCTTTACAATCTTTAACAACCCAATGAACCTCGCACCGAACCCCTCTAACTGACCTGTTGTTATATATACGAATAGGAAAATGACATTTACGAATTTAAGTCTTAATCCAACAAAGAACCTGTTGAAAATTTGAGCTTCATGGCATTGCTCGTTGTTGGAATGGATCGAATGAAGGTTTGTGATTGAATACCATGCCACAAGTTACACCCATTTCGAATTGCTTATTATTCTTTTTTAAAAGAAGAATCCAATAAAGCTTTTAGAGATAATATCTTCCAAGCTAATATTGAGGTGTAATCATAACCATAAGAATAAACGTTGATCCTCTGGTACAAAACCACAACATTACAACCTTTGAGGTGAGGTTTTGGAGAAATCGAGTATGTGATAATTTTTCGCACGATGAACTGACGACTGACAGATGAAGGCCCATGCCTTAGTCCCATCTGGATTCACAAGCTGATGAGATGAAAATCCTGGGTGAAGAGATCTTTGATCACGGCAACAAAAAATGTAAAATAATCCTTTCTCGACTAGAGCTCTGGTCTCTGAATTTGACACTATTCAGAATATTATATAAACTATTATTAAACCTCTAATAACAATAATAACAACTCTTATACCGAATCAAGAAAGAACAATAAATATTGGGCTGATATTAACAACCGGAAGACACAGTAATTATACTTGAGAGTTATTTTGCAAACATATGTATGTCATATCGTATGCAGGATATGGTCACTATAAAAATATTTCATAAACAGTTAACATGGAGTATTATTCTGAACAATCCGATTTAACAGGACATGGGCTGATCTTGATACAAGATTGCCTGCCGCCATTAAACCATAAGGAAGGAGTGGTACAAGATTAATACGATAATGCAATACACTAGGTTTCTAATAACTTCTCAAAGAGCTAGATCGTGACACGAAATGACGTCATTTAGATGCTTTACAAAGGTAACGTTGTGGTATATTAAAATATCTAGCAAACACATACTTTCAAGCAGCATAATGTTTGAAACTTAAATCGACTTATATTCTTGAATATTTCTGTTTAATAATCTTAAGCAGTCTCTCAATATTTATCATCTCAATAATTGGGAATTTGAAACATCTCAAGGTATTTTAAACCTCACTTCACCCTCCTTGACTGCTAGGTCAAGGGTGAATTTGATTAACATATTTAAGACTCAGGAATATTTGTGATAAGCAAAGGTATCCTATATTGGAATGTATCATGTTAACAACAAAACATAAGTTCAAGAATAATTGCAAATCGAAGGCATTTCAGACATTGCTATTGGATGATTGATCAATCTGTGTCATTCCAATAGATATCTCGTGACTTCACAGTCAGACGTTGGCAACTTCCGGTTATGAACTGACCTGTCATATGGCCTCCATGGACACAACCCGTGTCCAATCCAGTTGCATATTTAAAAGACTGATACCCTCTTCGCTTATCGTGGCCATAATATACGTGTTCAGGTCCAGGCCATAGCGACCCCCAGGGAACACCTACAGTCGTGTGGTTCGTTGGAACGGGTCGGTCATCTTTTTCGCTTGGTATCAAACTGCGCATGTGCGTCATCACATAGAGACACTGTTCTTCTAAAGGGAATCCTGGCTCAAGACCTGCATGCACGAAAAGAGCATTAAGAGACGGAATACCTATGGTATAAGGAAGCTCCTGGAGATATTTGATATCGTCTTCATCGAGGGATCGGATGTACGTGTACCGTTTTGGAAGCTGATAATCTGGATCGTTGCAGAGTTTCGAGTATTCTCGCAGAGTCGTCTCCTCGTGGTTGCCCCTTACAGAAAGACACGAGTCAGACTGCCGCAGAAGCCGGACGACCTCTTTGCTGTACGGTCCTCTGTTGACGAGGTCCCCAACAAAGACGAAGAGGATGTTGTCCTCCAGCTCTGTAGCCATCTTCATCAGCTCGCAGAGCTCGTCGTAACAACCGTGGACGTCGCCGATGACGAAGACAGCCCTCTCTTCCACTGACCCTGAGTCAAGTTCCAGGTGACAAGTTTTGGGGAGGGGGAGGCCGTACCTGCTGGGCCGCTTGATGCCGCTTGGGCGCTCGTTCATCTTCCCGGGCTAACCTGCAGGCAGAGATTATAGTATACGTAAATTACCATTCATGTCTATATAACTTGAATACCTGATGGTTGTCTCAGGGAGTAAATAAATAAGTTTACATATAAATACATACATAAAAAGAAATCCTCTTAATAGGAGCTAAGCCGTGGATGTAAATCAACAACTAGGGCTGTATCGAGGTCTGTGGCACATGCACGAAGGTTTAAATCCCTGTAACAGATTGGTTTCCTCACTCCAGAATGGGATGCTAATATATTTTTAATAGGGTATGAATGTCTGTAACATGACTCTGCATGAGTCATCATTATGTCACAAATCAAAATTAAATGTTTCACTAAGAATGCCTATTTCTTAGAAAAGATTACCAAGAGCCTAAAAAAACGTACGTAACAAAGTACGGAAATACGTGATTTGATATACGTTCATCATGCATGCCTTTCTCCAAGAACCACTTCATGATTTACATAACATTTAAGAAATAGAGTAGCCTCAACCATCATGTGTTTTGCAATAAAGTATAGTTTTGCCCTGAACTATTATAGTTAAAGCATGAGGCCGAAGCTCTGAAACAATGCTAGAAAACATGATAAAAGTATAAATGGTGGTTTGAAATCAAAACATATCAGATATTCATCCACAAATGACAAATAAATGATAATCATACTACTTTCCAGCAACAGCTGGTACACCTCCATCAAATGATAGACAAACTCATGGTGTGTGTCTTTAACATGTCTATCATTTAGAAGTCAGACGTTTCATATCTAGCTACCCCTATTATCGCCTAGTTTTATTAAGTATATCCAAAAATGTAAATTAACGTTATTTTTCAGATCAGGTTACTGACAATCTTCTACCAAACTTTGTCCTAAATCGTTGCATTAACAGCTACCTTACCACAAGAGCCGCTGACCCACAGAATGAAATCGTCTCCGGTGGAAATGTTATATCTTGGGTGTTAACCTCCTTCATACTGGAGACATACTCAAACAACCTTATCACATATGTGGGGGTGATGAAACATACATATTTACCTGGGAGAGCTCGTGGCGTGGACAAACACTCCACCCTTTCCTATTGAATAGGTTAGGCGACAGGAAAGGTATGCAGTTGACTGAGAATTCATTGAGTTATCTTATTTTTAGATTTTTTGAAGCATAAATTTATACGGAATCTTTTCAAAATATCATTTCGATGTGTATATTTAATCATAGTGTTTTGGCCCACTTTTCCCTCATGATTAGGCAAGGCGGCTAGAAAGGAATGCAGTTGACAGAGAAATCACCGAATTACCTTCTTTTTAGATTTTTGAAGAATAAATTTATACAGAAATATTTTTAAATATTATTTTGATATATTTATGTGGTTACGGTATATTTTATCACAGCGTTTCTACTCTCGTTAAGTGGACAAACACTCCGCCCTTCCCTCTTGACGGTGGCATGTGGGTGGAAAGATATGCATGCAGATGACCGAGAAATCACTGTTTTCTTATTATTAGATTTTTAAGCATTAAACTTAAATAAATAGAGTATATTTATACTATAGGAAGTATATTTCATCACGGGTATTTTACCTTTAATATCTTTTATATAGATAAAATAACAAGGAAGATAGACATCTATATTTGTGAGTGTCACAATAGGGCTCTCGAGGATTTCTATTTGGTTGAGTAGCGTTGAAGGTTTTCTCTCTCTAATCCAGTCTTCAACCCATGCTGTAGACACGCAACTTAGTGCAGGAAATAGATTTTTGAATGCAATAAGTTTTCAATATGTATTTCTCCGTCTTGCCGTTCCTTATGTGTATTGATAAGGTCTACGCTTGCTGAATGATGGCCAAGACTGTATAAAGGCTATATGAACAATTTTCATAATTAAATGTTCCTACTAGTCCTGCTTCATGACTGTGTAGAATTAGGAGCCTTCAATACAGTCTATGTCCACATTCAGCAAGTCTAGATTGACTGAATATGAAATAAGGAGCCCAAAAAAAATTATGGATGAAGGAAAATTTAAATTATCAAAAATGTTTCATAGACTAAATTTTGGTCTACAAGACTACCATCACAGAAAATTTGGAAAGTTAATGGGCATATTGATGCACAGCGTATTTTAAAATTGTTCAGTTGATTACACCCTCTACTGTTAATATGTGTTTTCATCATTTTTAACCCGACTGGAAAGTGTTCTTTAAATTGTCAACAGAAACAGTGGTAACGGGGAATGAATAATAGAATAGGCTAAAAAGAACGATTGAAAACAATGGTAGAGAAACTCTATTTGAGGCCTTTAAAAATGTTTCATTTTATAAAGAATGATATCTATAGGAGGCTAATTTTCTAAATTTGTCGAAAGCAACTACTAGTAGAGTTGAATCATAAGGAAAGCAAGTTTGTTGGGTATTAGATTCTTTAAGATTATTTCCGTCTCGAACTCTATAGATTTAATTATCTTTCACGTGTATAAATTGGTTCAATCAGAACTACTCGATAATCTGAGAACTGTTTGCGGTTATTTTTTCTGTGGGAGTATGTTACTTTACGTTCAATTTAGGATTTATTCTAGATTAACCATTAACAACTTTACAACTGAATTTGAGTTATTGAAATCATTCTGATCTATGATTTATGACTAAAGCATAAAGTTTCTTTCAGAGTTGTCCTTTGTACAGGCAAATACCTATAATAACATACGCCTCGGGAAATACGAAATTTAGGAGATTCTTACAATCACGTATACCCTTGGAATCCGACGTTTTGCTGTGAGTATCTTGCATATAAAAAGGTTGTACCTGACCACTTCCGATATGCATGAAAGTAGGATAGGTTCTATAGAACCGAAACGTTGCTTTTTGTGAAGATATAGAAGTTGATCGCACATTGACCCGTCTAATGGACAAGTTCTTCAATGTCATTCTCACAATACATACGTTGTGTCTTTAATGCCATTGAACAACTCATACGATGTGTAAGGAAAATGGGTTGTAGACTCTATGAAAAGGGGATACTTAGTGAGTGATCGATTCTTAGCTCCGTGGCACAAGATCGATTACACCAATAAATCAATATACTTGCATGCCACGTTGTACGCGTGCTAATAACACTATCCCGATCGCCTTTTCTGGAACCAAACGTATCAAGTTTCCTTGTCAGTAGCGTTATCACATATAAATATATAAATACATACATATGACATGCTTACGAATAAACAGGTGTAATAAACAGAGAAACATTAAGCGAGGTTTGGCAGTAGTAAGAATGATAAATATATACTCACGACTTTTATGACTTCAATAAGTCATATGCAAAATAGATAAGTGACACTTTTGGTAAAAGAACATACTACATTTTAAGTTAACTAAAGAGAATGTATCTCAACAAAGGTTTACCTTAATTTGGTCCAGGATGTAAGCTTGCTGTAGCTGATATGTACGTTTCGCTCGAATTCATGTGTAATTCATCCTATACATAAATTTACTGAGAACAAACACTGTCAAGAAACAATGGGTTTAGTATCACCTACTTGTAAGCTTACTCCAGTCGTTACATAGTAAAAATATCTTACATATGTCAAGAATGTACTTCACTATTGACGAGGGTTTAAAAAAAATAATGTTCTTAGTATTGGGAATGTTGCGAAAAAAGCGGGTACATAGTACAGAAGAATATCATCTTTTCACATAGGATACTACAATAGACTGTCCATGTGCAGACACAGCGAGCCTGCATTTCTTATCAAGTAACTAAATATTTTCGAGGAAATCTATAACCGCACGTGTGTGACCAAATTTTTACACAACGTAGGACAGGGTATATATAGAAACACAGGGTATATATAGAATTACGTATCTGTTGAAAAGCTTCATATTCTAACCGGATATGTTTAACCCATGTCTAGGGTCTCGATCAATGTCAGACAGCTACTCACCGAGTGCAGTCGGTCCCGATGTTGCTTCTTTAAGTTGTAGATGCCGGATAATCGATAAATTTCGTCGCTCGACCAACGCAATGGCGCTGCGTGTTTTCACTGAGGATGAATCCGCATTGCATCATCGTGTTCACTTGATGACAGATACAGTCATCGTTGTTGATATACATGTGAGCTCACTTGATATTGACATCACACGTTGGTGTATTCACTCCTGGTAGTGAGAGCTGTATGTGGAACCTTCAAACCTAGTCGCCTTAATTCACTCGTGCTTGTTCGCCTGCTCGATCAGCGCCTGTAGGGACCCTCTGCGCTCAGAGAGTTAAACAATGCTAATAAATTTAGTACGAATGTCGATCGCAGTTTTTATTAGCTGGCGGCGATGTTGTACATTTGCTTCAACCTACATTACCACGGTAAATCAGGTCACTCGAATGTGCCGCACATAGACAGTAAGATAAAAGATCGTCAAGATCCCGCGAATATGTGTGAAGAAGGACATATATAATGTATTATAAGTACTTGTAGGTCAAAGGCTAGGCTATGGCTGTGGTCATGCTCTGTGACTTTTGTCAGACTAGGAGCCTTTAGCGAGTCCTGTCTCTTGCCATTACCAAGGATTTATACCGGTAGATATATCATACACGTCCTTGCCATTACACATTTGGAACGTGAACCCACGTGGATAAAGGAACAGTTTAAAACTTTTTAGTTACTCGTAAAGTGTCTTAATGAGCCACTCCGTGATTTTCAGCGCACAGAGAACTCTCTCTTGGGTTGATGTTGCGCATTATCAAATGCAATATATATAATTATTACCTTTGAAACGAACCTTAATGTTAATGAGGTGTAGATATCACGTCCAATATACATGGATACTAGTTATATAACCTTACAAACACTGTCAACTCCTAACTGCCCTCCTGGCTGTTTTAGATAAGTCTCCAGAATTACGTTTGACTATCTGACGCGCGCCACTGTCCGGTTTTCGATCACAAGTGCGACGTTCTACCTTCATAATAGTCACTGTACAAAAAACAATAAGCTTTTAAATGTGTCTTTTTGGTACAGTCGATACTTCGCGTTCAAATGACACCATTGATTAAGTTTGGTATATTCGACTCCAACAACTCACGGAGTGGCTCCTTAATAGAATTATCCTATGATTGGGACCCTATGTTTTACTGTTTGTTCACATATGGATAAATTGTTATTTGTCTTTAAAGGACTAGTGTTGCATTTGGATAATTAAAAAAGGACAAACTCGGAGGTTTGGACTGGCTCATAAAGATATGTACCTTAATTCCTTAACTATCGGTGAACATTTTGTTAAAAAGATGATATGTACTAAACGTAATCGTATGTAATATTATTTTAATGAACAACTTAATAGATTCGTCGCGAGTCTGAAAGAAGCGCGTCATGTTATAGCATGGAATACTACTTTTTATTAAATGTCATTTTATCATACGTCGTCAAACTGTTGTGATATATAAACTATAGTCATTTAAAGTTTAACTTTTCATGATATGCTACATCAGTGGTCTTTTTCACAAAAATTGATTAAATTAAGTTTTTCGGGGGAAAAAATCACAGAGAATAAAGACGTTTTACATCCATAAACATATCCTTATTATTTGTTTTGTATAGTTTAATAGAGCATTTAATCATTTAAAATAAAATGATGATAACATTTAGACTTCTTTTTAGGTTTAATTTTAAGAAAATGATATTTATAATTTGCTGATGAGCAATGCGAGTGAGATGAGATTATTTCTACTTCAATCGCTACATACTCTGTCACTTAAAAAATCCAATTTAAGGTCGAACATGAAATATCATCAAAAGTACTTTGTCAACAGATAATCACGTTGATTACATAGAGGTCAAGCACGCTGTACTAACGTGAAGCTCTTTTAAAGTTCTCAACTCACTCAAATAGAGTTTCCTGAACGCGCCGGGTGTTCTGTCCATGTCAGCGTCCAGCTGGGTGTCCAGTTCATCTCTCACGTTTGACCTATAAATTCAATGGGGCATTGAGTTTTGATAACAAATCTCATATCATCATGCGTCGTTTAACTAGCGTGATACACAAAGTATGAAATAAAGCATAAACTTGTCGTTATACATATATTCAAAAGATAACTTAAAGAGTAACAACGCCGATTTCCTACGACATGTTTCAACTTTATCCTCAGGGATGTTTACATTACAGTGATTATGACGTCATGTTTCTGTGACGGTACAGCAATACACTGATTGTGACGATAATGTTGAGCGGCGTTTAGCATTTACTGGCTTATAGCTATTTAGGGAAGGACATATAGTTTTGATAAAGTGTCCTCTTTTATCTTACGCATAATTGCGTTTGCGTCTGCCATTATGTTAAATGGATAGATTGTAAATTTGATCTCCTTACATGTATTGGCAGCGTATGTGTCCAAATGTTCACTTAGACGAATACATCTTGTTTTAGGGTCCTTGATCTGTTGTTTGTGAACCCGAACTCTGTCCCTCATACATTCGGTCTGTCCTATGTATTGCTCTTCACATCCTTGGCATGTTCATACATAGAAGACATTTCTTGCAGAACAATCGAGTGTGTGATGTACATAAAATAATCTTTTCTTATTTTTGAAAAATACCTTTTCATCCTCCAATAAGTGCTTACATGTTCCACAGTTTCTCCGACCACACTTACTTACACCATAATCGACAGGTTGTGCCAAGTCAAATTTTGCCTTTGTCATTAAAGTCATAGTCTCATTTTTGTAAGGCAACTAAACTGAACTAATTATTCTTCACGAACAAAATCTGATCACTAACACAAATATTTCCTGTCGCGTTTGCAAAGATTTTTATTTTTATGCCCGTTTTACAGCTTTGGATGAAGATCTCATTGGTTGCAAGAACGGAGAATTAGAGTTATCTGTTCCTAACTTTGCATCAAACCAATGAGATCTGTCGCTGCGGCCACACACCCCGTAAGGTCAAGGTGACGGGCGGCCATTTGTCCCATCAGCATTAAGTTGGGCGTGGAAATCGTCTTTCGGCCGTCCTCATTAAATAACCCCAAAGATATATTTGTTAAAGTGAGTTGGAGTAGAAAGGCAAATCATTTGACATCATGTCTGCATAGATTTTATTTTGATTGCGTGTGTATTTATTGTAGCATTCGGTCAAGAAAGCGGGTGGGGGCGAATGGAGTGTCCGGCCTTTCCATATACTATTACCAGAGGAACAATTTTATTCAGGGGGTGTTCTCAAAAACAATTTTTTAATTTTTTTTATATATATTTTTTTTTTAATGATCCGAGGGCCTGTGGTATCAATGTATATTGAACGTCACAGCTGTGACATTTATAAGGCTATTTTTTTATTTTCATGGAAAACCAGTATTTGTCAAATATATGTCTTTTGGACATGAATAGCTAAGATTTCTTTTATTCTTTATCGCCACATATGACACTTAAGTTCGTGTCAAAGGTAAATAATGTTATGATGTTATGTTATGTTAATGTTATACCCTGCTGTATCGGTAGCCATTTCATAATGAGATGCTCTTATAAAATGCTTGAAACAAGTGTCAATATTCGCCTAGCAATGAACGCAACAATGATGCCACACAATTACAAAGCATAACGTATAATGTAAGTTTGTTAATCAGCACATTATCTATTTGATTGGCACAGTGTTATGGGAAAGGCGTGATGAGGCGTCGTCGAATAAAAATTTGTGTGAAACGCGTGTTAATAAATTAAAGCAACATAATATGTTTCTGTTTTAAATCTGTAGAGATTCTGAACTCACTTAAATTTCGAAAAACAAAATATAAAACCGAGTTACCCGCCTGAGTTGCCAAGGCAACCGCACACTTCACATGTCGACTGATGAAAACATATCAAATGATACATACGTCGTATTTTGAATGAATCCGCAGGTGGTTCATGGAGAAGAACGTCATTTACCTAAATGTCAAACACTTTTAAAAGTGTCAGACCATTAAACGACCTCAAGGACACAAGGACTAACATGAAAGTCATATATCATTGGAAAAATATTTTAAGATAGAAATCCCAGTGATGCAGTACATGTATATAAATTACAATATTAAATGGTCGACTATTAATACCGTTTGTTATGAAATTATAAAGATGAGGGCTAATTTGATTCATCTGATTAATTTCATATCTGCAGAACGATACTAACGTTGTCACTTAACATCGTCTTCAAAGCGGAGGAGTTCTCACATCTGTTGTCATGGTAACCGATGGTATCCCAATGGGGTTAAGAAGTGAATATGCGTATGATTAAACAAGCACTTCATAAAAGTCCAAGCTTATACACAACTTGACTACAAAAACATTTGTGTTTGACAGATGTATTAAGCAAACTAGAGTGACTTTACATTATTGCCTCTGTCTTCATGCGCAAACGGCCGTGAACTGTGATAAACCACTAATGACGTAATGGATTTTTTTAAGCGTAGATATGTAGCGCGAACGTATAAGTATTCTTGCGTGTCGACACAGGTGGATATGGGTGCAGTATTAACACAAAGCTTCTGAAATATTTTATAACTAAACAGGATATCAAAATATGAGTTATATTTCATCATATAAGGACAGCTAAGGCTCTAGCAGTCTGAGCGTATGTATATAATTTTTCATTGTTGATTGATCACATCTTATCTTGATTACATGAAAAATGGCCTTTAGAATCTTGTCATTTTCCTGACTGTTAACAATATTTCATAATGTCTCAGAACAGTATGGGGAAAATGGTTAAGTTTTTAGAGGATAAGATACAAAAGCGACAGCGATCTAGGTATATATTTGCCGTACACTGAAAGGCTCTAGACTGAAGTCCTCCAGCTGTATCCCGTGCTCCTCTCCGAAGAATCACCGCCAGGTGTGGGTAAACAATAAGAGTGTGTACAGTTGAACGTTTGTGTTACAGGATGACCAGGCGCTTTCTGTTGTCGTATGGACAATATCAACTTTGTTTAGGATATCGTATATCAAAATGTACAGACCAACACAATACATTTTCTCCATTACGTGCGTAATGACAGCATTGGATGTCATCTATCTAAACAAAACACGTACGCCGGAAATTAACGGATTTAATAACATAGTATGAGCATTATTATCAGAATGACCAAATTGGCTGCCGTTTCCGCTTGTTCTGGCAAAAGTTTAATATATCCGATATCGTAGTTCATGAGGATTAAATGCTACGTTGCATTAAACATTTAGGCCTTTAAAATTTACTTTATTACCTGAAAATGTACTATATTTGCGTAATAACTAACGAGGTTGATTGCCTGAATGGGTGCATATTTTGTGTTAACGAAATATTGGTGTGCGCAAGTGCGTTTAAGGTAACCCGTCATCACTGATGGGTATCAGATATTACATACATAATTATACCATACACTAGAAATAATATGCAGTGTCAATGTGAATATATTGAGTATCACATATACTCATCTCCTCGGTATAGATTGAGACATGTTAAGACAGACAGGTGCGATGTTATCATTTTAGACACCTAGAATACGACGTGCGCTGCTCTCTTTGAAAAGGTATACACGGACTTGACCAACTGGTGCGATAACAATACGATTCGTTCCCTGTCTGTAAAGTATACTCCTCTTTATGTGGCACACATTATTCAGTCGAGACCAACGTTTGCGGTGTAAACATTAGAAACGTAGATAGCGATAACATATTCTAAGTACGTACGACTCACGCTGAGTTCAGTGAAGCATTGCATGATGACTACAGTAGGCGATACATAGAAATACTAACCCTCTAACGCGAAATTAATCTTTATATTCATCACGATCAACCTCACTTACCGTTTTTCACCCGTCGGATGTGCCTAGAGTTCTGTGACCAGCACGGCAATGTATCTGTAAGGGCGCAACTCATCTACATGCCGCAATGTTAGCGATTTAGTCCAGACCTACCCCCAGGGTATACTAGGGAGCGGTTCGTATTTGCAGTTGCGCAGCATTGTATCGCTACATTTGTAGGGCGCGCTATTTCTGTGTAGGACAATATCTAAATTAAAACTAAGTCACTTTCAACTATTGGAGGTCACTACCCACTGCCATATTGATGTATACGAAGTGTCAAAACACTTCAAATTCATTCAAAAACCTTCTTACTTTGCTTTTAAGTAAAACATTAATGTGTTCAGTTTACTTATTCAATGTATTTACCACAACACATTGGCAACCCTTGAATAAACTATTGGAAGTTGGACATTAGTTGAAAACTCTTGGAGGGTATCTTCAATTTATTATGTCTATTGGAGGCAATGCAGAGGCAAGATGGAACTGATGTTTACACAACTTAGTTTTAACTGCACTTATATGCTAGCCGTCTTGGTACGAACATTGAAGTTAACCCTAAGTTACATTTACTTACCTCACCTGCCTTGTCGGTATTATCAAACGTATGAGCAGCAGGAAAACAGCTGTCATTTGTCAAAACTACTCTGTTTGTTCCTCATTTTATTATTACACGATGTTTCGAATGTGGTTAATATCCTTGTTGAATTCGTATATCTTGAGGCGTTTACATTACACCATTTCCAAACACCATGTGACAAATTTAAGATATTATATATTTTGCATGATTTATTCATTTTACACCAATTTGAAGTCATACTCAGGCTATAATACAATCTAAACACAATGTGATACGTAACTGTCGCGTTAAAGGGTTTCTAAGGCATTTTTCAAGGGCGACAACTCAAGACTAAATCATTCCACTTCGATCAGGCTTTAAAAAATGTAGATCATGTACAGATCAACACATTCGAGTCCAAACAGAGGCTCAAAAGGCTATCGGTAATCAGGAGTACATGATGTGTGTCTTCTTAGGTATTGAGAAAGCATATATGACATCCTCTTGAGACAAGGACTCTTGTACAAGCTCCAAGGTCATGGTGTTAATGGGCTAATGTTGAGTTGGATTAATTCTTTCCTAATAGAAATATTAGAGTTAGCACTGGCCTATATTTGTCTGGTGTATACGTAATTGAATAAGGAACACCTCAAGGAAGTGCTATTAGTCCATTGCTTTTTAATGTCATGATCAATTGCGTATTTATCTACAAAATGTGCCAAAGGTTCGAACCTACTTAAATGTGTTTCTTCAACCAAGTGGGGAGCTGGTAAATCTTCACTCCTCCTCTGTAACGTACTAGTCTACTCAAGATTGGACTATGAGCATCTTGCATTTATGAACGCAGGAAAGAGTCATTTGTCCAAACTGGACCGAGTTCAGTCTTAAGCCCTAAGGATATGCATTGGAGGATTCCAACAACACCAATTGCTGCAATGCAGGTAGAATGTAGAAAGTATTGCCGGCAAAAATCCTCTCTCAAAACATATCTTTCTTTAACATCTGCCCCAAACTCCCAATCTGCGAAAATTTTTTTGAATAATTGCATTGAGTATGTTATGTGCGACTGGAGTCATGGGAAGTTACCTTTTGGTTTCGCTGTTCAACAACTAGGCCAACAGTGCAATATTCTAGATTTAAAATTAATCGCCTCTTTCAGTTTACCTAAATCTAGCCCATTAATCCCATCTCAACCATCCATTAATACAGACTTGGCCTCAGTTGACAAACAAAAGAACCCACTAATTATCAAGGCAACTGCAGAAGACTTCATCGACACTAACTACTTCGGATTCAACCATATTTACACAAATGCTTCGTTTGGTGCTGCGTTTTATGAACAATCTCTCGATATATTAGAAATGCATAGACTACACGATCAATCAGGAATACAAGGTCAACGCAGTGATATCCTATATGAAATATATCATGTTGATACCCTTTTGAATGACATGTATATCAGTTGTGATATTGTATGGGTTCCTGCACATCTTGGTCTCGTTGGCAATGGGAGAACAGATCACTTTGCAAAGTCTGCTCTTACAGGAACAGAAATCAACGTCGGGGAATTATGGCTAGTATACAAAGCTTATTTCGCAGTTGTGAATCAGGCAATCTGTCAACAGTGGCAAACTGACTGGGACTCTGGCACCAATGCCAGACACATGTATAACCTCTGTCCTTTAGTTGAAAAACATTTCAAGATTCGGCGTAGAAACCGGAGAGCGATGAAGTCATCCTTACTCGGTTGCGACTCGGCCATTGTGGCCTCAATACAAACAAATTATAGACAACGTGTATCTACCATGTGTCACAGTTGTTCAAACAATTGTCCAGGAACTGTATTATACTTACCTACCTACTTACCACCCCGCTTTAGGTTGTTGAGAGAAAATGAAATAATAGATAGACAAGCATTCGTCATGACTGTTTTAGATTATTTGAATAACGCAATGTTAAAAATTAATTTTTTACCGGTATATGTTAATGTGACTCTGAAGAGAGGCTGTCTTATTTCTGATTTGCATTCCATCTACGGATTATTGGTTACATCGCCTTACATGTGACAAAATAACTAAACATATTCCAATTTACAATTTATTTTCATTCAATTCAAGTCTATGTTCGGTGATTTCAAATGTCAGAGTGGTTTCTTTCTTTATAAAACGTATTCTCCTCATCACAAATATGTAATGTTAGCTGAAGTTATATGTAACAACACCGCTTTTCATCGAGAGTAATAACTTACCAACAAAACCAGTAATTCTGGTTTCCGAATGTTGTACTCTCGCACAATGTCATGTCAACACGACCAGTTACTTTTGACAAAAGATTTGGGTTGGGTTAGTCGGCAATGAACAAACTTAAAACATATGCTGTACTTTCTATTGAATAAGGCGGAACAGACGCTCGGAATTTATGAATAGTTTGAAATAATGATCGTTCAAGTGACACGCTGATACAATACCATCGATGGAATTTTAAATCTCAAGAAATATTGTATATTTATTTAGAGAATTTAAGAATTAGTGAAAATCTAAATCTAAATATTTGACGATCAGACACTCGCCTAGATACACCGATCATTAAAACATTTTACATTTATCACACATCTATTGTACGCAATGTCATAACTGCATCCAGGCCTGCTTTCATCCGTAACCAGTTTACCATGTTTTAGGGGTGACCTGCCGTTCCCTCCGTTAGTAGGCCTAATGAAATGCTTTTTATTTACTAAAGTTAGTGATGTTTGGAGAACAAAACAATTTTATATTCTGGATAACGTAAATAACTGTGATTCCTCTGTGTCTCGGGGTATATAAAACTGAGTACATTCAAAATTAATTTCAATTTGGTTGGTTACCATTTTAAAGTATAATATGACAAAAATACCTATTTTACATCATTTATTGATTTTAATGTGTGGAAATAAAACAACTGAAACATCGACGACTAAGCTGGAAGGAAACATCTAAAGAATCAATTCAAGAAAATATAATATAAAAACATAAACTATCTACTTTTTAAACTTTATAAACCGCTGACGCAATGAAGCAATATTTCCCCTGATCAAACGTTAATCTGAATCTACTTTATTAAATACCTAAAGTATGAATAAAAACAGTTCATTTCACTTAGACATGCCCTATTCAGTGTCATATTGAAATTTTTATTTGATTCACCAGTTTCTCAAATTACACGGTTTGCATTTTTTGGCGAATCGATATAAATCTTTTAACAATTTGTTGATGAAAATACTATTAGAGGGTAATTGTTGGCTATAGACCTAAACCTGGAAATGAAACAGAAACGAAAATGTTTCGATCACAAGGGGACTATGAGAATGATACCGCTTAAGATCTAAGATAGAAAATAAGCCATCACGATTATTAAAAGCGTATTTTTTTACCACAATGGTCCTTTTCAATAAGGTTATTGTCTCCCTTGAAAGCATCTGTACGTGAAGGCCCTTGTAAAGCGCCTGTAAAATCATGAGGGTATGCTAGCGTAATTGACAATTTAACATAGTGTTTGATGTCATAATTAGACATCGAAAAGTTAAAATCCTAATTTGATTTGGCTGCAAATTTAAGAAACGTCATACAGAGAAATTGAACTTAGAAAATGGTCTCCAAAGCAAAGTTGGGACTGCAACGTTTGGCGTTTTGATTACTGCATGGTAAACAAAATTCAAGAATTCATATGGAGTCGAGGTAAAGAACTATAGACATTGTCAGTTATAATGTCACTTGGTGATGATTTATTTTAAACTGGCCTCTGACATAGTCGTTGTCATATAATTTCGTTTCAATTGTTCAGTCTGGACGAACTGATTTTCAATGTTTGTTTACATAATCAACATAACAAAAGGAGCAAGAATTCTAATTGATTAATATCTATAAAAGCAAAAAAGCATTAAAAGAAATAATTAAAGTTTCCTTGGCGAATGAAACATAGAGATAAAGAGTCTCACAAAACACATACAAAGATATCCGTATTTTATTTTGGATTTCAGCGTCAAAATATAATAGTATCTTGCAAGAACCATATTGTAAATCATTCTTAACTCATACTTGCCACTCCAAGCGAATGGCAGAATTAGTTAGCACTATCGAACTATTGGATCAATTGGTGCGTCCCTGCCCAGGCTTTAGCACGCATTAAATGTGAATTCTATATTGGTTCGCAGATACCACCATGCTAAGGACTTCAGTGTATATTTCTTAAAAGATAAATTTAGTTAGTCTGGTTTTCCAATACAATAAACCTTTCTCGCTTTCACGCTGACAATTTTCTGACAATCGTTAATAAATATTCCTGTTAGTTTGTTCCCAAAATGACAACCGGTGTCCAGGCACGTGGCAAAGTCTCTCTGTTGGAGACCTCTACGTGCATCGTGACCGAAATATACATGATCAGGGCCTGGCCATAATGTAGACCACGGGACTCCTTTATCCGGCTTGCTGGAAAACTGAAGTCCTCCTGCATCAAAGTAATCTTCAACGATAACGTTTCTCATCCGGGGCATTGCTACTAAACTCTGTCTATCTAGGGGAATGCCCGGCACAAGCCCTGCATGGACGATGGTTGCTTTCAAACTCGGAATACTGATAGTGTATGGAAGTTGGGTTAAAAATTCAACATCCTGAGGAGTCAGGTCCTGGATCCATTTGTGCTTTGGTCTCAGCACATGGTTTGCGTCAGTTTTCAAAAGTTTGTATTCTTTAAGAGCAATCTCTTCATGGTTACCCCGCACAGAGTAGCAGTCCAGCTCTCCACTTTGAAGGAGCCGCAGAACTTCTAAGCTGTAAGGGCCCCTATTGACCAGATCACCAACGAAAATAAATAAAACCTTGGGCGCCATGTTTTGTGCAACTGTGGTGATGTCCCGCAGCTCTTCAAGACACCCGTGTACGTCCCCGATGACAAATACGGCTTTACCATTGACGACATCTTCGTCTAGTACTAGATGACAGACGTCAGGGATCTGAAGATTGTACTTGTCTCGTCTAAGAGGAGACGAGGAACCCAGGATCGACATCAGGTTGGCAACGAGAGCCGCCATCTTGTTTGTGTCGTCTGCTTCTCATCTGATAGAAGGTTCTGAAATGACGGAAACCAAGTAATGGATGGTTCTCATGTTCGAGACAAAGTGACTTGATTAATTGAAGGTGTAACAGGATTAGATGTGGACGATACCTTCAAATCTTTTTTCGTGCAATTACTTTATCATTTTCATCCTAGATAATCCAGATGTAAATTCTCATCTTCTTTCACTAAATACCGTGGATTCAAAGTAGGCTCGACCAGATAACGTTATTATCTCATATCTCATATATATGATAGTCAATGTCGAAGTCTACTATTTTCAGAAAGGGTTAGGCGTGTTTGGTTAATTACAGAGCAGCAGAGCAAGCAAAGGGATGCGATGAAATGATCGAACCTACCTCGGGTCCGGTATCCTGGATTACCGAGGATGTAACATGTGGGGATCCTCTAGAAATCTTCATCTTTTAGAATAGAATTTAGATTAATCTTAACGTCTATAAAAATTTGTTAGTCTCTTCAAAGTGAGTATATGTCCTAGTCAACTTGCGGACAACCACAATGAGATAGTTTTCGAGCTTCCCTTGACAAAACTCACAAAGCATATTTTCTTCTAAAACAATCTTTATTCACAAACTATCAAACACAATACACTTAATAAGAACATTTCACAACTTATCAAAAGAGTCTGTAAACCTCGACACAATTAAAACAACTAAAATGTTGAACAATGAGCGATGTTTACACCAAGTGTTTCTCGAAGACATTAAATTTCAAAGGTGGCAAAGGCCAACAACTCTTTAAATCTGTCAGCATCAATTTTTGTCAAATATGTTTTGAGTATTTAAGTCACTGTTCAAAGGTAGCTAAGCCATTTCCATTTTGACCCAAGTAATCCAAATTTCTTCACAGGGTAATGAAATAATTCTTCATCTTCTGACTGCCATTGAATTATGCCTTGATCTAAAAAAATGAACTAAAAGCAAGAAATACAATACCCTAAACTGAAAAATATGTAAGGAAATTGTAAAATGGTGTGCGAGATCTGTCAAGGTATAGTCCTCATAAAAAAGTGTCTAAAATAAATGTCTTCCTTCGCCACAATCACCTTTCAGGTGACCACCAAGATGCAATAGAATCTGTTAGTTTGATATCGGGAGGGTTGGCAAGTGCCACATGTTTGTGTATATACCGTTGATAAAAGTAAATGCCTACGTTCGACGACAAAGTTTTGCAATTTGAAGACATCGATCAATCTACCTTTTTCTATATCATGTTCGTAACTTTCAAATGGCTTTTATAGATAACAGTTATATAGCGTAAGTTATAAACCTAAAAATCCATAGAGATTAAAGTCAAATAAACTGAACTAATTATTCTTCACAAGCAAAACTCTAATCACTTACACCAATATTTCCTGTCGCGTCTGCAAAGATTTCCATTTTATGCCCGTTTTACAGTTTATGATGGAACTGCTTATTGGCGTATGCCGTTTCAGACCGATGAGGTACCGAATCAAGTGCAATCCCATCGCGAGTGCGAAATACCAGAACTCTTTTATGTTTTCAGCGCCGATACTTTTGACCGACGCATTCTTCATTGAGTTTACCACCGTTTTGTTATTTCTGTATTTTTTAAAAAGTAAGCTATTAGCTGCTTTCATTCTTATTCAGCTGGGAAATTGATGTTTTCTACGTCATGGCTTTAGCGAAACGACGTGGTAAGGACTGACGCTCGCCAAAGACATAGGATAGGGTGTTTTGTACCTCATCGTTTATGGCTAGAATGGACGCATAGTTCTTAAAATTGTTGCAAACGTCAGGAGAAAGATTTTTGTGAGTGATGAACTATTTGTCCGGCGTGAGCCTATGACTTTAAAGGACCAACGGGCAGAAATTTACGTACATTTTCGATGAGCTTAGGTTAAAATGAAGCCTGTTGACATTCAAGATACACATACCAAACATAAGTCACTTATTATATTTTCCGTTTCAGACATTGATGAGTCCAATATTTGATATCACATTGCACCAAAAGAGAAAGACCAAAAGCAGCCAGCAATTCACATGAGATATTTCTCACCAAGGACCCATGTGCAGTTTTAACACTGCGATTTTAACCACTTTTATTAAATATCTAGTCTCAGTTAAATTTACTCGGCTGTCTCGATTTCACTGATATCATTTCCTGAGAATCACCAAGAAAGATTCCAGTCAGGCATTTGCCATAAACACAACCAGTATCTAAGCCAGTTGCGAATGGGTGTTTCTGTAATCCACGAACAGCATCATGACCGAAATAAACATGATCTGGACCCGGCCATAAGGATGCCCATGGAACGCCAACGTTTGTCTTCTCAACCGGAACGAGCGTTTGGTAAACGCCGTGAAAGAAAGAGATTTGCTCGTCTATATTCCTCATATGGGTCATCGATCTCAGATCTTGCTTGTCAAATGGGATACCCGGAACAAGACCTGCGTGAACGATTGTAGCATTGAGAGATGGCAGAGAAATGGTGAATGGCAGATCCCTGAGATACTCGATGTCTGTTGAAGGAATTGTATTCAGCCACGTGCACCAATCAGGATAGGCGTAGTTTGGGTTAGCAAGGGATTTATAATATTGGTGAACCATTTCCTCGTCATGGTTTCCCCTTACAGCGTAACATTCCATACTCTGGACAAGATTCAGAACTTCTTGACTCTTCGGTCCCTTGTTTGTCAAATCGCCCACAAAAATAAACAAAATGTTACTTGATTTAAGTCTCGCTTTGTCCATAAGTTCGCACAATTCTTCGTAACAGCCATGCACATCGCCAATAACAAACACATCCCTGTCCCTGATGACGTCACTTCCTAATTCAAGATGGCTGACTTTAGGAATTGGTAGATTATATTTGCTAGTTCTAATCGGAGGTTTCCGTTTCAGGGCTGATAACATGTAGTATAACACAGCTGTCATCGTCCACACACTAACTAAGGTGATACAGGATCTTTGTATGAACTTCAGGGTGATCTTCGCTTCTTTCTTTAACAAGATGTTTTCTGAAAAGAAAAGAAAAACTAGCCTTAGTGAAATTGTTAATAAATTCTTACTTTTGTATCACTATTGACTATGCTACATGTTAATATGTGTGTCATCTCATTCACATCTTTAATTGATGTCTTCAGGCAGAGTTTGATTGGTGTTAAGGAAAACGTAATGAAGGTCATTAAGGTCCTGAATTTTGATGTCTCGAGTATTTTCTGAGACGAGCTGTCAGTATATGTAAAGACAAACCACCAACTGTTAATGATAACATCAAGATAATCGCCATCTTTTTACACAGGATAAATAATTCTAACAAATGACAAAACATGTAAATGGCGCTTTACTTATAAAGTTCCTATTAACCCAAATGGAAGATTTTGTGAGTTAGATATGTTCAATATTCAGAAATTTCAAAACGATTCGTAATCCTACCTTTTCCTGTGATCCACCTGTCTTCTTCCAAATACTGCAAAACATAGTTTTCATTGAGAGCTCATTCAAAACGTGCCTGATGCAAACTTTTTGCCATTAACACTTCGTGAGTGATCTATTTAGAACACACAATTCGTGACGAAAGGTTGATGTTTGTTATAGTGTATCGTGACAGATCAAAGGAAGTTATTGCTAAAATCAGTTTTTCACAAGATTTAAAAGTTAGAAAAAAACAAATAAATGAATACTACATCACGAAGAGAAAGTCGTAAGTTTGAAATTCCAAACGCGTCTTGTTAAATCTTAAACCTACATTTCAGCAAAGATTTTGCTTGCAACTTTTCACGAGAGACATTGAGTAAAAGTCACGTGGATACAGTGGGATTCGATACGTATATATGGTCCATTATATATATATATATATATAAGACTACATTAAGCATTTAAGTCACACCGTATTATGTTTGATTTTGTTCTTCTGTATTAGACATACCAATACCCCTTTGGATATGGCTATTATTCAAGTCTATCACTATTCAAAGGTAGCTCTCCCATTTCCCCCCGTTTCCCCTACGTCCATGACTTTATATATATCTGTATATCTACGGAAAGAGTGAATAAGAACAGTGGCGGTGTACATTTATCAGCAAGTGAATATAACTACAATATATACGTATGTGTAGTTATATTTAACGGTATGTATGAACAAAGGAAGAGCGAGGTAGCACTGAAGTAAAAGTTAATCAATGGTTAAAGCCTACATTCTTGGAATGGGATGCGGTGATTTCGTAGACAAAACCATTTCGTAGACACGAAATCCGGTTAATTCGTAGACAAACCGAGCAGTGAATTCGTAGACAGGTTTAAAAATAGGATTATAGGTAATAATAACAAACTTTTATTTATCAAACTCAAGGATAAGAACACTAATAGGTTCGATTAAAGAAATAAAGTGAATAAAAACTATAAATAGTCATTTTTGTTGAGTTTTGACACGATTAAAGTAATCCAGTATTTGTGTGTTGTTTTCAATTCTTTTAGTTCTTGTTTGATCTTTTAATAAAATAAATTAAGGTAAGTATGATTATATTTATAAACAACTACACAATCAACACCAGCATAGAGAGGAGAATACATCCGGGAAGATGAATGACGGTAAGTCACTGACAATCAAAACAAATAGCGCGGCTATTATAGCAAATCGTGTTTTTACAAATTGTTTACAATATATTGAGTCAAAATTTTTTTAATCCAATTGCATGAAAGCAAACAAGTTTTTCGAGCTGTCAGACAACTACCAAGAGGAGAGGATCACGGCCAGTCAGCTCCTCAGGGAGATTTGTGGTTTAAACAATATTTATTTCAGAAAAGAAAAAGGGATTGGTAAACAGGCTAGCAGCCTATCTGAATACCTCTCCCATACATGCATATATACATTTATACACCATATCTTAATTCATAATCATTGTAGTTAGCAGACTTTATGATAAATACTTATAGATTTAACAGAAAAACGTTAGATTATTCAAAATAATCGTCAATAGTGACTTAGAAATACAAATTTAATACTGTCTACGAAATCACTGTCTACGAAATTGTTTTGTCTACGAAATCCCCGTGTCTACGAAATGGTTTTGTCTACGAAATCACTGCAAGCCCTTGGAATGACCAAATAATCGTTTCTCATTGAAAGAAAACGTTGTCTCTAAACTTAAAACGTTTGTAAAATATTCATTGTATTTGTTTGTATATTAGGCCTGAGATGTTATAAAAAGTCATATCCATTACGTATCTCTCAATACATCAAATGGATATCACAAACCCAATTTTCACCAAACACATAGAAAACTTTTAGATAAACAGTTACATTTCATCACTATCAATTAGAACCTACGATAGAGATACCATGAACATAATTTCATTTCAAAATGTCCCCCATTATTCAACAGCTCCCCTATCCTATCATAACTGGTTTGAGCCTATAAGATTTAACCGAGAATAACTAACGAGGACGATTGCTTGGTACCTTGCTTGTTTTGAATTGTTTTTGGGGGTTATGTTTCATTTAAAGTAAATCATATTTGTATTATCCAAAAGGTCATATATATAATCATTCACTTTAATGCGTCATACATACGATATGAAATAAATAATACGTCAAACACTTTACAATCATTTGGTTTGAGCCTATTAGATTTAACCGAGAATAACTAACGAGGACGATTGCTTGGTACCTTGCTTGTTTTGAATTGTTTTTGGGGGTTATGTTTCATTTAAAGTAAATCATATTTGTATTATCCAAAAGGTCATATATATAATCATTCACTTTAATGCGTCATACATACGATATGAAATAAATAATACGTCAAACACTTCACAATCATTTGGTTTGAGCCTATTAGATTAAACCGAGAATAACTAACGAGGACGATTGCTTGGTACCTTGCTTGTTTTGAATTGTTTTTGGGGGTTATGTTTCATTTAAAGTAAATCATATTTGTATTATCCAAAAGGTCATATATATAATCATTCACTTTAATGCGTCATACATACGATATGAAATAAATAATACGTCAAACACTTTACAATCATTTGGTTTGAGCCTATTAGATTTAACCGAGAATAACTAACGAGGACGATTGCTTGGTACCTTGCTTGTTTTGAATTGTTTTTGGGGGTTATGTTTCATTTAAAGTAAATCATATTTGTATTATCCAAAAGGTCATATATATAATCATTCACTTTAATGCGTCATACATACGATATGAAATAAATAATACGTCAAACACTTTACAATCATTTGGTTTGAGCCTATTAGATTTAACCGAGAATAACTAACGAGGACGATTGCTTGGTACCTTGCTTGTTTTGAATTGTTTTTGGGGGTTAAGTTTCATTTAAAGTAAATCATAATTGTATTATCCAAAAGGTCTTATATATAATCATTCACTTTAATGCGTCATACATACGATATGAAATAAATAATACGTCAAAAACTTCACAATCACTTGGTTTGAGCCTATAAGATTTAACCGAGAATAACTAACGAGGACGATTGCTTGGTACCTTGCTTGTTTTGAATTGTTTTTGGGGGTTATGTTTCATTTAAAGTAAATCATATTTGTATTATCCAAAAGGTCATATATATAATCATTCACTTTAATGCGTCATACATACGATATGAAATAAATAATACGTCAAACACTTTACAATCATTTGGTTTGAGCCTATTAGATTTAACCGAGAATAACTAACGAGGACGATTGCTTGGTACCTTGCTTGTTTTGAATTGTTTTTGGGGGTTAAGTTTCATTTAAAGTAAATCATAATTGTATTATCCAAAAGGTCTTATATATAATCATTCACTTTAATGCGTCATACATACGATATGAAATAAATAATACGTCAAAAACTTCACAATCACTTGGTTTGAGCCTATTAGATTTAACCGAGAATAACTAACAAGGAGGATTGCTTGGTACCTTGCTTGTTTTGAATTGTTTTTGGGGGTTATGTTTCATTTAAAGTAATAAGCCAATGAGCCAGTGAGTGAGTGAGTGAGTGAGTACATAATGATGCGGCGAATTGTAGGCCCAGGGCCTTTATATGATCAAATATTTTTTTATCATAATCATATAAAATTACACTGCATAATTTTAAATATCATAATGATAAAAAAATGATTATATGATATAAATTATTCTTATATATTTATATGACAGATATTAAAATTCTTTTTTTTAAAAAGAAAATTGGTAATCATTTAAAAAAAACTGCGTGAATAATATATAATGTCACCCGATCAAGGTCATTCTAAAATTACGGTAACAGTAGCGATAAGGTCAAAGGTGTAACTGTAAGTGTAAACAAACCTACGACAGGCATTTATTTTATTCGAGCAGATGCATGATATGATAACGTACATTTCAAAACCTGGTCGATTATTCATGCCCTGGTGATAAATTAGACACAGTTACCTAGTATAAAATGCATTTGATAAACCCTTTTTTTGGCTATAGACACAACAATCCTTACCGCAGTTGTGGACCACCACGTAACCCGGAAGCGAACGAATTAGTCTGTAAGGGAGGTAACTCCATTAGAAAAGTATTGGTAAATTTTAGCTTTGTTTGATATATGAAACGTATGATCGAGTCACTTCAGGTTTTTCATTTTTTTAATATATTTTTGTTGTTGTTTTTTACTTACTAAGTGATAAGGTTTGCTTTAAATTTCGTTTAAATCATATTTGTATTATCCAAAAGGTCTTATATATAACCATTTACTTTAATACGTCTTACATACGATATGAAATAAATAATACGTCAAACACTTCACAATCATATCAAACATAAATGAATTAATAATGCCTGATTTCAGATGGAGTAAACCTCCTCATACAATTTCGGTTGAACTGTAAATCGCTTCAATACCATGCCTTTACATGACAAAGACAAAGTCCTGCATAGTTAAGAACGAAATGATGTACAGGAATTTTCTATCGATATGAAAATATCGAAAGAGTTGTTTATAAAATACAAAGACAATCTTCACATGTAAAGCATATGTCCTTTTTTAATATATTGATTTGTTAATGCAACAGCTATTTTATCAATTTGAAATTAATCATGAAAATCTAGCAAATCATTTTCATATTCAACAGTTTATACTTTTGCTAATATAACGCAGAATCATTTATAAGTACATTATTTAGTGAGTATATGTTTATGAACAAATTGATACATAATTGCAATACTGGAGACATTTACTTCGTGCATATTTATATAATACAAAATAAAAAAATTAAAGAATAAAAAAAACACAAAAACACGCATTACGAGACATTTTTTTAAGTATTATGCATTTTCAACCAGGTTTAATGAAGTTTAATCTTGTAGGGTAAGAGTATATCATAAATAAGTTCTTGAAACTTTCTTACAGTACAGAAATCTTTATGAACGATGTATCATGGCATTGCAACGGTTTTGATATCAATCATATCTATTTATAACCCAGGCCTTTTATGTTATTTAAAATAAATCTGACAATATCCTGTCAATAGACATGATGAATTCATTAGGCCTCAGTTCTATGTTCATTCTTAGTCCTGACTTTCGAAACGTTTAACTTAGCGAGGCCATTCAGAACGATTGCTCACATGGTGATCGCCCTCATATTTCTTATTGGAAGAATCCATTTTGCTGAGTGAATCAAGGGTACAAGTGCGTGTGCACTCTACCATAATGTTGTTTTTTTTATACATGTGGACAGGCGGCGGGTTCTCGATTTGCCGGACAGCCGACTTCTCCATTCAAAGTTACCGATGCGCGATAATCCATGAACAATAGGGGATTAACGTATAGTCTGTTTCGGATACATGTAACTTAAAGTCACTTTATTTTCATTTGAAATGAAACTTTTACTTTTATCAACTTTATTTCAACATATAAATGGATAAAATATACATTTAAAAACTTTATTTCAACATACATTTGGTATACATAAATAATCATGGCATGAAATGGGTAAAATATATTGTAGACATTTTATAAACTTTATTTCATCACACGTTTGGTATAAAATATCAAACATAATATACACATCACATTCCACTTACATTTTAATCCAGCACAGGGACACCAACCAGATCAGCGACCAGATCACCATACACTTCAGGGGTGTAGGCACCACCAAGGAGACGTCCCTTCAGCAAAGCCAGACGATCATCCAGTGCCCGATATAATTTTTTTCTGGGACGCTTGGAACCACCGTGCTGTAGCTGAGAAATTGTTATCTCCGCCCTGGACTGCTGTTTTTTCAAGATGTCAACAAACTTGTACAAGTTTGGATGGCAAGCTGACAGACAGTTCAGGTGTGAGTGCCAACCCTCGACGTGATTGGTAGTTCTTGGTCCTTCTGTCTGGAAATGGTTCCAGAGCAGCAGCTCTCCTCCCTCCACCCACTGCTCCGTGACGTAGTCGGCAAACCGTTGCACACCTTGATCAGTTTGGTCTACATTTTCTAGTGCGTGAAGCCAAAAGTCTTCGACATCACACACCCTAACCAAAGGTAGTGCTAATGCACGCCTTACAAACGTCCGTACGTTGTCGTTGTCCTTGTAGGCGCAATGAAGTCCATATTTCTTGGCATGTTTCACAAGAGCCTGTCGGTAGTGAAACATACAGCCCTTTGTCTCACACTCGAACACTTCCTTCGCTGCATTCTGAGCGCCCTTCTCAAAGTCACTGAAGAAAGTCACAGGTCGTAGGTTGATGTTGCTCTCAGCTGCCTTCTGCTTCAAAAGTCCACATACGTCGATTGTTTCTTGTCAGGCAACAATCCATACACTAGGGGAAACATCTTTCCCTCAACAAAAGCATGTATACTGTAGATCTGGTAGAACAGTCCTGGACACATACTGAAAGTACCATCACAGTAGTACACATCGGCAGCAGCGAGGTGGCGTAGGTTGTCGGTCGTCGCAAATATCATGATCTTGTTGTTAGGAGTAGCATGGAGCAGGAAGTCATCGTTGGTGTCTGTCTTGGTGAGGACATCGGGGAGGTTGATGTCATCGCGCTGTCGTGGCAACTTTTGACGGGTAGACAGCAAGGTTTGAATAAGCCAGTGGTAGAGACTGGTGCAATTTCACGCGAGGGAAAATCGCTGAGTATATGGACAATGATGATAAATGCTTTGTAAGACAAACAAACCTTTTTTATGCTCGAGTGTAGATTCAAAATCACATGGAGTCGCAATCCGAAAATGTTTAGATCAACAGTTATCAAATATCATTTCATACCCTAACATAATGTAGAACTGTCCATCTAAATTCATTTAGTTTGATGGAATCGATGTATGCACTTAAAGAGCCACTCCGCGATTTTCATAACATATTATTTACCTTTGATACGAATTTCAATGTCATAATATGTAAAATCAACACATCTTAACTTTTCATGTCTAAAAGACATATATATGACAAATACTGGTTTTCCATGAAAATCTAAAAACATCCTTATATATGCACAGAGGTGTAGATATCACGTCCATTATACATAATACACGTCTTCATCTAATGCGTAAACTCAGATCTTTCAAAGTAAACTCCTCTGTCATGTCAACATTTTATAAAGCATTTATTCAAAATATTTTAACATTCTCATTCCACTATTAGTATGGGTCTCTCTCTGTTCAATTGAAATCAAAAGTTAACAACATTGTTAACATATTGCGGGTAAGATCTCTAGTGTCAAGATTGACTGTTTAACTGATATATATGAGCGGCAGATCGTAAATCAAGCTGTTAGAATTATATCTGACCTAACTCACAACCTACATTCGGAATATCACCTTCTCCCCTCAGGCCGCCGCTACAAAGTTCCAGTATTGAAGACTAAGAGAGCCCGTACATCTTTCATTCCAAACACAATATCTCTATTAAACAAATATGAAAATAATTGTTTCATGTACTGATATAAAAATATCATGTGATTGTATAAATGTTTTCAAGCTCTGTTGATGTAAAACAAATTCCTGGAAAGGCAATAAAGTATTATATTATTATTATTATTATTATTATTATTATTATTATTATTATTATTATTATTATTATTATTATTATTATTATTATTATTATCATTACATGGATACTAGTTATAACCTAACAAACACTATCAACTCCTAACTGCCCTCCAGGATGTTTTAGATAAGTCTATTTGACGCGCGCCACTGTCCACTTTCGATCCGATAATTGCGACGTTCTACCTTCATATTGTCACTGTAAAAAACCAATAAGCTTTAAAATGTGTCTTTTTGGTACATCGCGATCATATTACACCATTGATTACGTTTCACATATATGACTCCAACAACTCACGGAGTGGCTCTTTAAAGCAAAACATGACATAGTTATAACCCTAAGAAAATAGATAGACCGTGAACCACATGGAGATCAACCCATGTTTTAGAAAAAGTCACACATAATTCAATTTCAAAATCCTACAAAATGTATTTTTTAAAAGAACTGGTTGTTAATGTGATATCTAAAGCTGATAAAAAAAGTCATGAATTACAAGATATAAAGCAGTTCTGAATATATAAAATACACATTCCTTTTATTATAAGTGCAAATAAAAGATAATAAAAGAAAGAATATGGCCTGTCCGTCATAATGAAATAGTAGTTGATGATTTCTAACTTATACCAAGAAATAGACTATAGTCTAACAGCCTATAGAAATACCTATTAACCGCTCTGATTCACACAGCTGATTTTGAGACGCATATAACTATTTTTGAGCTGAATGAGAGTGAAACTTATATGTACATTGAGAACATAATTTGAAATTCCCATGTTTGTTGCATCATTTTGATGACCTCTGACTAGTAAGAAATTAAAACTCAAAAGTTCTGGAGCGTGTCGAGGCATTCAATGATTTCTCCACAGGGGAACGAGTCGCTTTGAACGTCCCTAATGGCCCTGTGCTAAAAAGTCATGTTTGCAGTGGTTGTGTTTTTGATAACACTCGCCTTTGCATGGCTTAGTATGAAAATTGTTCTATTCTTTATGGAGTTACGGCATTGGCACCAAGCTCTGGATGATAAAATCCCTCATGGTCCACTTCACCCGATCTTCGGGAGTCTTCATAAGGTGAGGTGATGTGATGTGCTTCTGTTGTACATTGTGGTTATGAACGAGGAATTCCAACCTCGCGTTGCAAGTCTGAGTTAATTTAAAGGTAATATATTTCATAATGTGTTTGTTCATTGGCTTATAAACGGTTTGAAATGCAAGATGAACTGTTGCATATTAAGTTCTGTAAATTTACAAACTCCTGCATATATACCAGTACAAATTCATAAATTGAAATTTAAGCGATATGCATTCTTCTGATTGTATTTTGGATTCGTGTGTAACCCGCAGCTATACTGACGACATTGGGCAAGCAGTCAGCTTGTACATCTCAACCAGATGCACATGCAGCACGAGCAGCTATTTTCCTTAAAGGAAGTTGAGTCAACGGTACACGAATATGTACAGCAAAATTTATCTTGCATAATAATATGCATAATCAAACTAAACTTTGCCATTTTGCATGTAGTTCAATGAAATGTTTAACCAGTGTGTAAAGAGATATAATTAGTATTCGTCAAAAATGTCGCCATTTAGGTTTTTTGTCCTATTGCGAACTTTTCGCAGCAAGAGCTATTCAAATTTTAAATAGCAATAAGGAAGGGAAAATACGAATAACAACTTTTTGGTAATTTCTTTTGTTACCTACGTTTTAGACCGACACAAGAATCCATGTACAACGTCCCATATGAAATACGAAGAAGCCATATGTTGCTATCCATTACTTTACTGACCTTATTACAAACAGAATCTGATTTAATTGCGGGAGAACAACATAGATAATCTTATTGTCTGCTCCTCAATGTGGACAGATTGACAGCGTCAAGGAGTTCGTGGACGATGCAATGAAGAAGTTCATCACTGCAGGACACAAGACCTACACGTACTGGCTGGGTTTTATTCATCCTGTGGTGGTCGTGTCACACCCGGACACGGTGAAGACAATCCTCAGAACCTCGGAGCCCAAGACTCGGGGTGCGGGGGGATATAACTTCCTGGATTCATGGCTTGGTGAGTTGTCCTGGTAAAAAAACACATGATTATCTAGTATAATGTCAGTCAAAAAAGGGCAGAAATTCATTTATGATTGACGACGTCTTTATTCTGTTGTGTGACGATATATATTCTTATTTCGTTCAATTACTTATGGACGTGAGCTTCTGCTTCTTCCATCATTTCGGGTTCTTTGAACTACGATGATGCTCATGTCATGTCTTTCATATGATGCCATAAAGCAAAATATTGTCCATGAAACGTCACGTCAAGAAACATGCTATGAAGAGCGTGACTTAAAATTTGATAACTGTCTTGGTTATTATACAGACACTCATCTAATATTCTATATGTAGGAGATGGGTTGCTCCTCAGTTACGGACGCAAATGGGAGAGAAACAGAAAACTACTCACTCCAGCCTTCCACTTCGACATCCTTCAACCTTACCTCAAGATATACAACCACTCTGCTAAGGGTTTTGTGGTAAGTTTAATTCAACTTTAAAATACCCAACTTATTCGCATTTCATACATTACGGAAACCAGTTTTAAAACATCAATGCCAGGACCACCTTTCACTAACCTAAATCTTTAGTTAATCTTAACTCACATCCTTAGCATTGCAATAAGGTTTCCTGAGTGACCTACTCTCGCCTTGTAAGAGCTTTGTAAAAGGAGGCCATAGAATCCCACAGGACGCCATTATTTACTTTTGAAAATCTTTATTTGTATACAAACATATTTTCCTACACCTTTAGCTTGAGATCTGGATTGGATAAAAGATCATACATAAATATTCGACAATACTTTTGGCACATATATATGAAAACACAATAAAGATATTTATAAGTGAATAAGAATGAAATATCTAAAACATTCTAATTAAAACGAATGAATTTATAGAAACGATAACAATCGTTTTCAAATATACAATGCCCTGTTTGAATCATTTTCATATTTCTTTCCCAGAAAAATATCGCAAAACTAAGTAAGGGAGGTAACTCTGTGGAAGTGTTCGCCCCAGCTGGTCTGGCAACCCTGGACACCATGCTCCAATGCACACTGTCCTATGATAATGACATCCAGGAGAAAGGGTCAGTTGTGTTTTATGATTGGAATTGGCTCGCTTATCGCTTAGTTAATAATGACTGTTGAAGGTGAAAATCATTAATTCTTATCAATTATTCAGATGTTTTTGGACGATCTTAGCATGTGTTGCTACACAAAGCGCTCGATCAATTGCTGTATCGAAGAAAAGTTTAGTCAGGGTAATAATGTAAGGCTAGAGAGCAGTCGCTCGCACCTAGAACAAGGCGTAGTGAATGAATATCGTTGAAAATAATGCTATTATCAGAAAATGTGTAACGATTTCTTGAGATGTGTATTTCTTTATATTTTTCATTGCAGATTAAAAGGAATATATTTTCTTCCCAACTCTTTCTTGTTTGTAGATCATCTCACCCATACGTACAAGCTGTTAACAGACTTGCCACGCTGTTAATGGAAAGGTTTATGTAAGTATAGCACATCCCAATTAATATATATTCAAAACAAATTAACTGTCATGGCATGTTTCCAATCATAAAGCGCAGATTGAACGTCTTTGGGAAATCATTAGGCATTAAAAACTAGTTGATTTCTGAAACATGTATTACTTTTCGATGTATTAACACCGTTTTAGATTGACTTTCTTCGTTTGTTGCAATCAAACTTAGTTGTGCAGTCAGCGACGTTAATTAGACTGAGTATTCGGTCTGATGATGAGAGGACTAGAGTTCTTTCAGCTTTGCGATGCACACATGTTATATTCACGACAGAAGTCAGTCAGTGATGTAAGAGGTACATATGTATAAATCAGGAGCCCGTTTCATGAAAGTTACTTAACTCCTACGATACCACATACGATACTTGTCTACGACCATTTCACAAAACTCTCTTACGACTATCTTAGCTAAGATATCTTAGGCCTACGATACTTTCGTGAAACGCTCATAAAATCTTACGATAGGGCTAAGATAAAAGTTACGATATCTTAGCCCTAAGAGACTTTCATGAAACGGGCTCCTGGACGGTATGTGTATAGTACTGAGAGTGGAGAGTGAAGCGAGAAAATGTTACACTAGTTACAGAGGGAAACCTTTATGGGAAGAGAATAGTTTTGACTATGAGTGTTTACTGACCAACCAGTTCAAGTCCTCTAAATGATTGATTTTAACATTTAAGACAAAGAACTCTTGTATGAATTAAAAAAATCACTAATAGTGTTATCATTACTTTTTCCAGAACCATGTCTCACCACCTCAAATTTATATACGACCTGTCAAGTAACGGAAGAGAATACAATAAACTAACGAGATACGTGCACGACTTCTCCCAAGAGGTTATCCACAGAAGAAAACTAGATCTTGTAGGTACTCTCCTTGTTCTTTACCTTTGTCAATATAATGACAATTGTTGTTCTCGTATGTGTAAAGGTTAACCTTATAAAGAACGATAGAGAGTAAATTAGAAAGATCAAAGGGCTTGAAGTGAATGACTCTCAGTTTAAACTAACTGTAACGAAAATGGTATTTCAGAACTTGGCAAGAAAGTCTAGATCTAAATCGTCTTCTGCTTTTCAAATTAGATGATATGCATTAATTTCAATATTTTAAATAAAAAGGAACCACTGGTGTGTTTAAGTAAATATGAATCAATTAAATACTGTGTCTGACATTTTTTACTATGATATTTTCTTCGTTTCTTGAGAATGAGATTCTCTTTAATGATTTATGTAGATGTAAAATGAGTATTGAATGTTCAATCTGAGGATAAGGATCCAGATAAGATAAAAGAGAAGCGCCATCTGGATTTCCTGGACATCTTGCTGACAGCGAGAGATGAAACAGGACAGGGACTGACAGACAAGGAGATCAGGGACGAGGTGGACACATTCATGTTCGAAGGTAGGTACTTTACCTTTACCTAATGCAGATATATAGAAGACAAGGTCGACACATTTAAATTCGAAGTAGGTTATCCAACTACCAACGTTACCACTAGACGCCAAAAGAAAAGGTTAAGACATGAAATGAATAAAGAAATAATGAGTTATATGACTGGTGCAAAGTAATATTCATTTCAGTGATTATCTTTAGTGACATGTCTCTTCCAGGTCACGACACGACATCGTCGGCCATCAGCTGGTGTCTGTACTGTCTGGCTCTCTACCCAGAGGAACAACAGAAGGTCCTGCAGGAGGTTCTCGAAGTTATAGGAGACAAAGAAGAAGTTGAATGGTAAGTGACAGTCTATTAAGATTGTCATGGTCGTTAAAGAGATTACTCTTTATCAGAAACGCTAATGACCGGGTTATGAATTGAATATCGATGGTCTGGCTCTCTAACAAGAGGCACAACAAAGGGTTCCAAGGTAAATAGAATAACAGATAACAAGAGACTCTCAGAGGAAGAACAGAAGGTCCTGCAGGAGGTTCTCGAAGTCATAGGATACAGGGATAAAGTTGATTGGTAGCTGTCAGCTCAATAGTATGATAGATTTTCAGAGGAACAACAGAAGGTTCCGCAAGCGATTATATATAATTATATTAACGGGGACAGGGGGATGTCGACTGGTAGGTGTCAGCTCAGTAGAGTAACATATTACAAGAGACTCTGAAAGTAACAACAGAAGGTCCTGTTGGAAGCTGTCCGATCTATCGGGGTCGAGGAGCAAGGGGAGGTGTCCGCTCATTACAATAATAGATTAAAATTATGGAACAACAGAAGGTCCTGCAAGAGGCTCGTCAGATCATCAGGGATGGTTTGAGGAGGTAGGTACAATGTGAATAGGAAGATGAGTAACATAGATGGAACAACTGAAGATTATTCTATGTCACAATAGACAAAGCTGAGTGGTATATACCATTTCAATGATTAATGTTTACAGTATATTCAACAGAAAGCCCGACATCATGCATAGACTTATACGAGATTAGAAAGATGTTATGCGATTCGAATTGTTAGAGGTATGTATAAAGATACTTCAGAAGGATCATATAGTAATGACATAAGTATCTAATTGTCTCATGACATGACAATGTATTGGAATACTGAATATTGGACTCTTTTATTTCCAGGGACGATCTATCAAAGATCCCCTACATCACGATGTTTATCAGGGAGACATTGCGACTCTACCCCCCTGTTCCTGTGGTTGGACGCACCCTAACGGTGCCGCTAGTGGTGGACGGGGTGGAGGTACCAAGCGGGGTCTCCATTGATATCAGCGTGTATCAAACCCAGAGAAACCCACATGTGTGGCCAGAACCGCTGGTTAGTTGATATTGAATGCCAAGTGAGCGATAGAGTGAGATTAAACTACCTTGGGCTTTTGGGATAGACATATGGCTTTATCGGTAGTGTCTAAGTTTAAGCAAGAGGGTTCGCATCCTGCTGGACGTGTTTTCACCAACACTTCTGTAAAAATTCAAACGCTCAAAAATGATTTATATGACATTCCGCCCCACTAAAGCTGTTTTGATGCAAAGTATACGATTGATTAAAGTACCTGTATAATAAAAACCAAGCAAAACTGGTTTGGTTTTTTTTAGAAGTCGAAGTTCACTGTCGCCTTGCAACACAAATATAATAAGTACATGATTTCAGGTATTGCAGATTTAATATATGAATGTTCGTTATTCAAATTAAATGTAATCGAGTGGTAAACTTTACAAGGACCAAATGTGGTGTAAGTCTATTACTACCTTCTTCTAACTATTAAGTTTCCTAGTTTTATCCAGAAATTAGCCTCAATATTTTGTTCTCCAGGTTGTCATCTGCTAACTCCTTGGACAGGACTCTCGGTCAAAGAGTAAACTAGGAAACTATTAAGATATTAGATATTATAAATATTCACTAGTCACTAGTGGTTGCTAGTGCTTTCTTCTTATATTGGACCTAATGAATCAACATGTGTATACAAGTGAAATAATTTGAAAATAAATTTATTCGAACTGACACTTTAGCGAACATGATACACATACTAATCATATGCAAGATGAAAAACTGCCTTTATGTTAGTATATTACACATTGAGTTAAAGAAAATCTCCAAGCGCATAAAATGGAACTCATGGACTACAACACATAAGCTGTTGATAAAAAATTACGCTGTCATTTCGATGTCTGCGTATCTGATTGAAATCATTCAAGTCAATCAGCTAGGGTACGTACGGCTTACCACGAAATGAGACAACTTCAAAATAGAACACTGAATCGTCCTTAAATGTGTAGCCCTTTCCATATCAATAATCATTTATCATACATTCCAACTGTATCGCCTTTTTATTATCTTTCTCATTTTAAAAACTCCATTTTTCATGTTTCCTTTACATATATATTAGGTACTATCTTAAAAAACGACCTGTCATTTCAGGAGTTTAAGCCGGAAAGATTCGATCCCGAAACGTCAGCTGGGAGAGACCCCTACAGCTTTGTACCTTTCTCTGCTGGACCGAGGTACTCTTTTAAAACATTTTTAATTACTATTACTAACATTGGCTTCCGACTTCATGTTAACAGAGCTTCGAAAATCATAGGTCCAAATGTACAGACGAAATAACTACAAGATCAGCGTATCTTCAGCTAGGAATTAAACCTCCTATTAAGCAGTATTTTCATAATTTTGTTGTCATATGAAGATATATTTCTCAGTGCCCGTGTAAATATTGTACATTGTTAAGATTTAAAATTCGTCAATCAAATTTATTTCTGAAATAACAGATCATAGAAGTATTTTTTTCATAAAGGTACTTTCTACCTGAAGGGATATCAAAACCGAGATATGTGCATGTTGTTGAGCTATTTGAATAATTAAATATAGAAAAATACAAAAATACTTGTTCAAAACAAATAGATACTTCCTGATTCGTTGTTTGTAGTATTAATGACATTTTCCTACACGTGTATCGTTAAACTGTAACCTCACATACCCTATACAATATGACCGAGCGTTATTGGGTACAATCTTTACTTAAAACTGTTGAATCTCTTGGGGGGTTTTTTCATTTCCACAGGAGGTTTTAGGTCTTGTTCATTTACTCATTTTTGTTTCAGGAACTGCATCGGGCAGAGTTTTGCTATGAATGAAATAAAAGTGATGCTTTGCCAGATAGTAAAAAGGTTTGTCAAGGATATACTTGTCCATGAATAACCAAGTTAAAGGCACTGAAAATGATTTTGTATTTTTCTATTTTTGGAATGATTAAAAGATGTTCCCATGAAAAATGGGCGCATGTAGTCTTGCGTGATATGTTACACCTTATTATTTATTTTATTTTATTATTAAAGATAAAATCAATTGCCCTAAACAATTTATTTTGCATAAATTGATACTTTTTTGGAGATATTTGAAAATGTAAAATTTAATATAAATTTTGAAATAATGATTGTATGCCATGGCATAGTCTTTTAAATCTTATTCTTCATTTTGGTTTTGAGTCTGTTTGTGAGGCATTTTAGAGGGTTGAAGTTAGAGCAGACAATATATATTCAACTTATTTATGTATCAACAAACAGCGACGTTGCAATAAAGATTATTTTATTTATGTATAAAACCGGCTTATGAATCAATAAGGAACGTTATTTTGATATTAAAAAAAGTTGATAATCAATAAATTACAATTCTCCCCCACAAGTCCTATCTTTCTAAGCTAAACTCTATTTTATTTCGAACACTTTAGCAGATTTCCCCAGCGGTAAAAATTGCAAAAGAAATTTTTGCAGAAATTCGGCCAATGAAAAGCTTGCTTTCATGGAAACCTTGCCAAGGCCATGTCTACGATGAATGCCCTGATGCAAGCTATGCAACCCTCTCCATTTCTAGTTCGACAGAGAACCATCATTTGGCATTTGGCTCGAAATAGATTCAAATGTACTTATTTAGCAGGATGACAGAGTCTTTGTATAATATGATATTTTGATCTCTTTCACTTGATTATGTTTTCTTTGTTTGACAGTTTCCAAGTTGACCTTGACCCTTTTCGAGAACCGAGGCAAGTGTTTGAACTCGTACTGCGATCTTCAAACGGACTTCATCTCAAGTTTTCACCACGAGTTTAAATCATACCTTAGATAATTTATAGAACATTTTAGATTATACTCAGTGTTAAACTCGATGCAAAACGATAAAAAGAAAATATTATTAGAATCTCAGTTTTGGAGTTTATATTAAAAAGAAATTTAAGCTTCAAAATGATGAGTATTTGATAAAGTTGGTTGAATTGTTTTTAAATCGTTGTCTTATTTCTTATTTTCAAAACACCATAACACACCATCATTATCTCAAGTGTGAAGTAATGATTTCAGCATTATCACATTATTGACATTAATTTAAAAAAATGACATTAAAATATATATACCTACCTTAAAGTAAATACAGAAAACAGATCTGACATGTAAAAGGGAGATACAATATAAATCATAGGATTATTACAAATCAGTTAGTGAATTGTCCATTTAATTGTAAAAAATGTTAAAAGGCTGCTAAGGATGACACTGACATGACCTTGTGGTTTAGGACATATAGAAAGTTTTCAATCACGCATTCTTCATTTTCTTTTTGAGGCTTTGTGAGGCATTTTAGAGGGTGGAAGTATATAGAGCAGACAATATTTTATTGATGATCAGCATATTTATGTCTCAGAAGAGACATATAGAAGTCGGTTGTTCTTCTAACGGACATACCAAAGATACTCTCTCTAGTCACTGAACAATAGTCGGCAGTAGTCTATGGTCTATTGCATTACTTCCCATTCCTTGACCAGTTACTGTTGCTTACCGAGTTGGGCTGTAAATATCGTCTAGGTTTATAAATCACGAATTACATTGTTTGATGTTTCTAAATGCTTATTAAGTTATTCTTCTTTATGCTTTTCTGCAAAATATAGACTAGTACAATCGTTTTTTTCTTCAAAGTTTCTATCATACAAATGAGTGTATTTATCACTATTGGATGCACGGTAATGAACCACTTTCGCTTGAAAGAATCAAAATATTTGGTGTCTCATTTTTTAAATTTATTAATTGTTTTCATCAATATATAAACCTTAACATTGATTTCAATTATTCCGGGCTCGAAATTCGCAAATGTTAACTTGTAAGTTTTGATTACATGAAGCACAATGCCTGGGAACCTGAAATGTTTTCTTAAGGGACGGCTATGCTTGTAATATGCGATTTATATGTTCATATGTTTGTACACCCTACATCATATGTTACATATAAGTCTGATGAACCAATGAAGCAAATGTATATACTTGGGTCATAAAGAAAGTACATGCTACTAGCCTACTACTGACCTTTAAAATGTTAATCGAAGAAGATAGTAAATAGAATGCAAACTTCGACACCAATTAAGCTACCATGCAATTAACAATCATAGTTATCTCGCAAAACCCTCTCTTCTTAGAAGTAATGCTATATACAAGACAATCTATGGTTTCACTTGCTTCACTTTGATGTTACATCTTTTGTATTAGTTATGTGAAACAATAACCATTTGTTCAGTCCACTACACCATAGTCGCTCTTGAGATCTTCAACTGACGCAAATATTTCAAATTTGAAAAATTAACCGTTATGAGTATGGTAGTGGGAAAGTGAGTCCATCTTTAGTATCCACAAATTGTATTTTATTGGGATCGTCCTGTCATGCTGTATGAAATCACAGAACTTGCCTGCAAAGGTCAATTTTAAAAATACATTTTCAAAATGCATTACAATATTCAATTTGAAAACAATGCAGGTATGTTTGTAAGTTAATATTCAATCATCTGATTTCTTCGCGTTATGATAGAAAAAGTGCTTAAAGGAAAGCTCTCGCAAGTTTTAATTGTTCGTATCCAGTCATGCTTAAGGACTTAAAGGGGCACAGAGTTGTTTTATGTCAAACTTCATAAATGATGTTATTTTATCGAGAAGTAGTGGTTGTTATTGAAAATCAGAATCCTAATGCTTATCAACCCTCAATAAGGACATTTAGCGGATAAATTATGTCCAGATTTGTGATCGAAAACATTGGTTGATAATATAGGTCATTTATCTAATATGCAAGTTAATTGGACACATACTTTCAAATTCTTAACATTTATAGAGCCGTTTTTGATTATCAGTGTGTAAGACTTGGTTGAAATCGCTTAATTAGACTAATTTCAGTCTCACGGTAAGGAATGGGCAAGCGTGCTAGCTCGAGTACTCCAGTCAAAGATGACACAACACAGAAATGAAATTGATAATGGTGTATTCGGATGAAAGAAACTTAATGATGATTGGTGCAAATCTTGTCTGTACATCCAAGGGGGTACCTATGAACAATGGAGAGTATGGTAAAGTGGATGTTAACCCTTGGGTGATCAGACAAAGAAGAGCGTAAATGAATATATGACATATGAATCATTTAAAGTTGATTTAAGTGGTATGATAGATGTGATGAAAACTATTTAAAGGATAGATAGATAATGTAAAAGATAAATACATACATTTTGGCAAGCAGCATCAGCGCTCACAACGACCCAATGAGTATTTTTATTTAATTACATTTATTACTGTAAATCTCCCCAGAGTAATCATCACATCTTTCCACATAAGGAAATGTTGCCACCTGATGTAAGTTACCAGTCACACTATTATACAAAGGGCCCTAAGGAATACATATAAATGTACATAAGTAAACAATATATGTATGTAATCAAATCAATACCGGTAAAGGAGAAATTATTAACCATGATAGGGCACCTGGCCTATACTTAAATGGAGAATAATAAAGATGGGGTATGACTATTTGTTGGTTGTACATACCAGACCACTGAGGTTGGCTCCAACAATATGTAAATACACCCATTAGGTAGAATAACCATAAACTACCCAGAATAAGGATACCTAACCTTAGCAAAATGAAATATATTAAAATGCAATAATAAGATATCACATAATTAAATTTCACTAAAGGTTGAAGGTATGGGGAAGGGCCATATGAATAACACATACCGTATCAATAAGCATAATGGTGACTTTACATCAAGAGGGCAACATAAAAGGTAAAAACAATATTGATAGGAGCATTATCATTGTGAAAAAAAACCTCACATCCTTTGAAGGATATTGATAACAATAATGTGAATTGTGAGGAAAAACAATGATATGATTAACAATAACAATGTGGAAAAAACATCACATAGATATTTCAAATATGAGAAATGAATTTGGATACACATTTAATCTAATGTGATGAAAAACAATGATTGTTAATGCTTAGCCAATAACATAAATATATGATGCGTGAGCACATTGATAAGCAAGATGCAGATAAAAAGCTTAGCTTAGCAGCGTTGTTTACATCTGAAGCCGCCATCTTGGATCATGCTCATTACAGGGCAAGAGGCTTTAATTAATACCATGTGTGGAGACTGAGACAATGGAATGGCTACACACTTGTTGAATTTGGAAATAGATATATCAACTATCTGTGAGCGAATGTAAATGCACAAAGCATTTATTGAATAAAAAGTATTAAATCAAGGAAAAGGGAATTTGGAACTTAAATTAGCATGGAGCTAATTAAATGGAATTTGGAATTTCCAAGGTATTGATAATCAATTGATATTAAATGCTATCTGAAAATTATACATCAAGCAAATAAAAGCATTGAATGTAATTATGCATTAGAACATCATAGGGTTCCATAACAGCATTATGACGTCTGAATATTCATAGCCTGTCTTTTGAAACAGCTAAACTCAAACGATCAGTGTCCTTATATTCCTTTTATTCCTGTTAAAGTTCAATCCTCCGGTTTGTAGAGTTAAATTAGTAAAAAGCTGTAACAAACAAAAAAAGAAGATACTATTACCTAACATATCCTTGATATAGACGCATACAATTATGATATAATACATTGTTCAATATTTAGCTGATATCAATATGAAATGATTAACAGTTTAACAATTAAAACTACACTGGAAAAGTGTACAAACAAATCAATTATAAAGCCAATTGAATTATATTTACTTTATGCTATCAAAACATGTTTAATAATAATATAAACATATACTATTATATAAGAATACATACACTTTGGTATCCCCAATGGTCCGAAAGTTCCTATTCCTTATTGTCCTGTAACTAAACTGCGAATGTCTATAAAAACTTGTTCGTGGGAAAGTGACCCTTTGTTCCGGGGGAGATAGTGTGAAACCTAAGAAGAAATTGTCTATAGAGTCCCGGGGGTGAGAGGAGTAATGTGTGTGGTAGGTTAGACTTGATAATAAGCTCTAAGAATCTACAAATAAGTGGAAAACAATATTCTACATTAATTAAACTAGCGTGACAATACACTCCCCGCCTAATATATCGTATGATATATTACTGAAATATTTGGATAATCAAAAACTATCTATTCAGTGAGCTACACTGGAAACTATCCAACAAACATCAGTTGTCCGCCCTGAGAAGGACAACAAGTTCGGTGATTGGCCTTGTGAGAATAACTGACTGTCCGTCCCGGAAAAGCTTTACAGAAGCTTTTCTGACTTTGCCATCATCGCTTTTGATGGCATTGGTGACTATGCCTTTTGGCCACTCGTTTCTACTACAGTTCTTTTCTGTGAGTAGCACAATGTCACCTGACTGTAGGTTTGGTTTGTCCTCCGTCCATTTAGACCTAGATTGAAGCGTATTTAAGTAGTGAATACGAAATCTCCTCCAGAACGTATCTGCAAGTAGTTGTACCTGCTTCCACTGCTTGCTATACAAGTCCTGAATATCACCTTGACAGTCTTTTAGAGGGGCTACTGAATGGTTAAACTTCTGCGTCAGCAGCGTGGAAGGTGACAGGGTCTCGGGGTCCTCTGGGTCACTGGAGACTGCTGTTATGGGTCGTGCGTTAACAATAGCACATACCTCACACATGAATGTTGAGAGGACCTCGTGTGTGAACTTGTGTGGAGAAAAGTCCTTCATCATGTTGTTTAGTATCCTCTTCACCACACCTATAAGTCTCTCCCATGCGCCACCCATGTGGGCTGAGTGCGGAGGATTGAAAATCCACCTTGCTCGTTTCCTATCTAAGAAGTCCTTCACTTGTGTGTCCTCTACATTCACAGAGTCGACTTTTAGAAGTTCTGTTGCTCCTACAAAGTTGGTACCCCTGTCAGAACGGAACTGCCTGACGTTACCTCTGACGGCAACAAAGCGACGAAGTGCGTTTACAAAGCATGACGAGCTCATCTCTTCGATGACTTCGATGTGGATTGCCCTGGTGACAAGGCAGGTGAAAAGAAGAGCCCACCTTTTACCTTTTGCGAGTCCTCCTCTGGTCCTACGAGACACAATCTCCCAGGGGCCAAAGGTGTCCACTCCAACATTTGAAAATGGTGGAGATTGTTTGATCCTGTCCTCGGGTAGGTCTGCCATTTTCTGCGATTCCTGTTTACCTCTGAACATCTTACACCTTACACACTTGTGAATAACTAAGTTGATGAGACGTCTTCCGCCGATTATCCATAAACCTGCTGCCCTTATTGCTCCTTCAGTGAAGTGTCGACCCTGATGCTGTGAAAGATTGTGATGGTGCCTAACAAGAAGCAGTGCGATGTGGTGCTTCCCTGGTATGACAACTGGGTTCTTCTCACAGGTGTTGAGATCTGAGTTTCTCAATCGGCCGCCGACACGCAAGATGCCGTTGTCATCGATGAACGGGTCCAAGGATATGATTGGACTGTTCTTTCCAATTGTGGTGTTGGTTTTCAAACACTGTATTTCATCTTCAAACACTTCACCTTGGACGGTCCTTATGATTGTTCTTTCAGCCACAGAAAGATGATGTAGGTCCTCCTTGTTTTCGTTGTTCCTCTTGAGTTTTGTTCCTATGAAGTCCTGTAGAGACGAGATTGTCCTTACAAGATTTTTCCATTCAGAAAACCTTTCAAATCTGTAAGAACCAAGTCCAATAGGACTTGTTTCCTGTTGTGGCTTCTGCTTGGTAGTTTCCTGTTCTGATATCTCCTTTGACTGATCGGCTTCTTGAACAACTGCTTCTAAGTCATCCTGAAGGGGCCCGAGAAGCCAAGGACTGCCCTTCATGTTGTCTGCACTTATCGGTCTTGTAGCCTGATCTGCTGGATTCTTGTCCGTAGAGATGTAGTGCCACTGTTGAGGTGATGAGTACTTCCTTATGTAAGCCACACGGTTTGTGACGTATACTGGGAATCTCCTGGTGTTGTTCGAGATATATCCAAGGATGATCTTGCTGTCTGTATGATAAACAATCTCGGACATAGGAATGTCTAGATGTTTTGATACGAAAAGAGCCATGTCTACGCCTAGAACAGCTCCACACAGTTCAAGCCGTGGGATAGTGTGTCCATTAGTTGGAGCCAGCTTGGCTTTGCCCATGATAAATCCCCATTCAATGTCCTTAGTGTGCTCATTCTCTACCTTTACGTAAGCTGCTGCAGCAACTGCCTTTTCTGAAGCATCTGTGAAAACATGGACTTCGGTCTTGATTGCAAGCGCCAGTGAGAATGGAAGCATCATCCTTGGTATACAGAAATTTTCAAGTGATTTGATAGAGGTTTTCCATGCCGTCCATCTGTCCAAGTGCTCTCGAGGCAGTGGATCATCCCATTCAACGCCGTTTGTAATCAGATCCCTGAGGATCATCCTTCCTTCTATCGTAACTGGGGCTAAGAATCCTATTGGATCGAAGATGCTATTCACTGTAGAAAGAACTCCTCGCCTGGTAAACGGTTTCTCTTCTGAAGAGATGTTGAATTTGAATTTGTCTTTTTTGATGTCCCATGATATTCCTAAAGTTCTTTGCATTGGCAATTGATCCGTGGATAGGTCCAGGTCTTTTAGGTTATTTGCCAAATCTTCAGTGGGGAAGGCACACATGACATCGCTGCTGTTTGACACTATCTTGTGTAGACGTATGTTGCCATTTGCTATAAGTGAGTCCTTAGTCCTTTTTAAGAGGTCGATTGCCTGTCCTGTTTCAGTGATTGATGCCACTGCGTCGTCCACATAAAAGTCGTTCTCAACAAAGTCTGTGACGTCCTTTCCAAAATGTTGTTCTCCTGATTGTGCCGCCTTCCTTAAGCCAAAGGTTGCGACAGCTGGAGAAGGTTTGTTGCCAAAAACATGGACCTTCATTCTGTACTCGATGAGTTCTAGCTCTGTATTGTTGTCTCGGAACCAGAAGAATCGTAGGAAGTTTCTGTGGTCCTCCTGTACTTCGAAGCAATAGAACATTTGTTGTACGTCTGCCATAATGGCTACTGGCTCGCGTCGGAAGCGAATTAGGATACCCAGTAGGTCGTTGGTCAAATCTGGTCCTTGCAGTAGCACCGAGTTCAAAGATAGGCCCTGGTATACAGCTGACGAATCAAAGACAGCTCTTATCTGAGATGGCTTGCGTGGGTGGTAGACTCCAAAGATTGGTAGATACCAGCACTCTTCATCCTTGGTTACTGGGGGCGCTATCTCGGCATGGCCGTTGTTCAGTATCTTTGACATGAAATCTACGAAGTGTTCCTTCTTGACCTGATCCTTTAGTAAACTTGACTTTAAGGAGTTAGCTCTCTGAAGTGCTTGAGGTCGATTGTTAGGGAGCCTCTGTCTTCCTTCTTTGAAGGGTAGTGGTGCGACCCATTTTCCTTGAGCGTTTCTTATCATCTTTGATTGCATTAGATTGACGAATTCTCTGTCCTCAGCTGAGTTTCCAATTCTGTCATCGTCCTTTGTTGTGTTGAAAATAGTATTCCCAACAGAGTTCCTGTCAATACTGCCTGGCACGAGAGGGTTTTCTTTCACATAAAGATTGTTTGGACATGGTTGACAAAGAGATGGTCTTCCATTTGGCATTGTAAACAGTTTGTTTACATTTACCCTGTCAGGAGGGTGCATCCTTCCAAGGCAAGTTTCTCCGATGATAACCCATCCTAGAGGTAGTTTCTGAGCATAGGGTGTTCTCCTTGGTCCTGTCATCTGAGCCAATACATGATGAGCCTCTGGTAAGTCTCGTCCAATCAGCAGATGGATAGAAGCTTCAGCGTTGAGTGGGGGGATAAAGGCTGCTATCTCCCTGAGATGACTGTGGTGTTCTGCCACTTCCGGAGTGGGAATTTCCTGCTTGTTATTGGGAATGGCGTCGCATTCTATCAAAGAAGGTAGATCAAAGGCCTCTTCTCCATTTAAAGATTCGATGATGAATCCGGAAGCTCTACGGCCTGTTGTCTCTAGAACCCCTCCACATGATGAGATGGTATATTGGTAGTCTTCGCTTTCAATGTCGAAAAAATCAAAGAAAGCGGAGCTACAAAGAGAGGCATTGCTCTGGTCGTCCATTGTTGCGTATACCTTAATAGCCTTGTCCTTTTGTCCCTTCGGATAAACATGAACCAGTATGTTTTTTGCACACGATTTCCCTTCAAACATTTTCCCACATATTTGTGTGCATTTTGCTGAGATGGCCTCTGAATTATTCTTAGGTGGTTGGTGGCTGTTGTTGTTTCCGGTCTTCTGTTGATTCTCCCCGCCATGCTCTGTCCTAGGAGGGAATTGCTTGTGTTGGCAATGCATGGCGGTACAGTGCCTTGTGCTGTTGCATTTAGTGCACTGTATAGGTTTGGTACATTCCTTTGAAAGGTGTTGGTTAGTGGTGCAGCACTTAAAGCATATGCCTTTGGATTTAAGAAATTTAATTTTGTCCTCATATGCCATTTGTTGAAAGTGTCTGCAGTCGTTCAACGGGTGACGAGTTTCATGGAGCGGGCATACTTCTTCCTGAATTGTTCTGTTGTTTTCACTTTGTCCTCCATGCTGATTCTGAATGTCAGTTCTTGCAGCCTGGACGAAAGTCCTTGATCTCGACTGATGCTGATGCTGTTGATGTTGCTGTGATGGCCTGTTTGAGACAAACTGGAAACTTGGGTCGTTCCTTAGCCTACTTTGATTCGACAAGAATCTTGAGAAAACTGTGAATGGTGGGAAGGTCACCTGATGATTTTCCTTATAGCTGAAAGCATGGTTAGACCATTTCTCCTGAAGTGGAAACGGGAGCTTTTCCACGATCTGGTTGACTCCGAGTGAAGAGTTGAAGTATGACAAGAGCCGCATATATGTAGAATCTGTCATCATGCCCTCTATCTCACACACAAGGTCCGAGAGTTCAGAGAGTTGTGTCCTGTCTTTCATGCTTAGTATGGGAAAAGCCCTCAACCGAGCTTTGATGGAAGATTCTACCATTTCGGGAGATCCGTATCTTTCCTCCAGTCTCCTCCATACACAGCTTAGTCCGTACGACGGGTCGTGAATATGAGCTTTCCTTATGCTTAAGGCTTGTCTCCTTGAGTCATTCCCTAACCATTTTAACAAAAGGTCAAGTTCGTCCGTAGGAGAGCATTGGAGCTCCGCCATGACACTTTTAAAGGCTGCCTTCCAAAGTGAGAAACACTCAGGCTTGTCATTGAATGAAGTAAGTCTAGACAAGACTATGTCCTTCCTTAGGAGGTATCTAGTTAAGTCCTGGGTGTAGTCCTGTGCACATTGTACTGGCGTGTAGGGGGCGGCTTCTGGGTTTAGTTGCACTGCCTGACCTACCTGGTTGTGATGTCCTGTTGCGTAATCCTTATAATCCGTGAACACCTTGTCCTGGTTTTCCGTTAAGTGGGCACTGTCCGAAACGAATCTGTTCACCCTTTCGACTGGGTCATCATAAGGTAACAATAGAGGTGGTGGACGTTGTTCCGATTGCCTATCAGCTGACTCTAGGACTTCCACTTCCGCCTCTGCTTTCGCAATTTTTTTTTCCGTTTCGAGAATCTTGATTTCACTGTCCATTTGGGTCCTCCTAAGGGAAAGTTCAGCCTCTTTCTTCGCATATTCCAGTTCAACACGAGCAGATTGTGCCTCCGCTTTCCTCATAGCTATCACTGAACTTACACTTGATTTCCCAGATATACTTGTCCTTGAACGCTGTGATCCCAGTGATCTGTGTGATCGCTCACTTGTCGATTTTCCCTGAATAACACTGTTTTGTGATTTATCCTTTACTGAGGGGGGACCCTCAACCTGATTAGCAGAACTGTCCTCTTTGTCCTGATGCACAACGTTGTCCGGAGACATAACGTTATCCTTAGACGCGGCATTGTCCTGAGACGCGGCCTTATCCGATCCGATGCACGACATCTTTGCAGAAAAGATGACAGTCCGTATTGTGTGATGGGTTTATCACATTGGGTCCTAACAAGTCCTGATGGTATGTTCACAATGTCCAAAGTCTTTTTACTATGACGTCTGAATATTCATAGCCTGTCTTTTGAAACAGCTAAACTCAAACGATCAGTGTCCTTATATTCCTTTTATTCCTGTTAAAGTTCAATCCTCCGGTTTGTAGAGTTAAATTAGTAAAAAGCTGTAACAAACAAAAAAAGAAGATACTATTACCTAACATATCCTTGATATAGACGCATACAATTATGATATAATACATTGTTCAATATTTAGCTGATATCAATATGAAATGATTAACAGTTTAACAATTAAAACTACACTGGAAAAGTGTACAAACAAATCAATTATAAAGCCAATTGAATTATATTTACTTTATGCTATCAAAACATGTTTAATAATAATATAAACATATACTATTATATAAGAATACATACACTTTGGTATCCCCAATGGTCCGAAAGTTCCTATTCCTTATTGTCCTGTAACTAAACTGCGAATGTCTATAAAAACTTGTTCGTGGGAAAGTGACCCTTTGTTCCGGGGGAGATAGTGTGAAACCTAAGAAGAAATTGTCTATAGAGTCCCGGGGGTGAGAGGAGTAATGTGTGTGGTAGGTTAGACTTGATAATAAGCTCTAAGAATCTACAAATAAGTGGAAAACAATATTCTACATTAATTAAACTAGCGTGACAATACAGCATAAAGAGAAAAGCAAAAGTTCTAATTGATGTAGTTACCTATGAACAATGGAGAGTATGGTACAGTGGATGTTAACCCTTGGGTGATCAGACAGAGAAGAGGGCGATAAGAGGCTTTGATTGTCCCTCTTCAGACCTGGGGTCACATGATCTCTGACCATTGGTCAGTTTGGAACCACTTGTATGGAACTAGTTACCTAGCAACAGTTTGGCTAGGGGTTTGGCTGATTTCTAACCACAACAATTACCTCCCTTAGAGTATTCTAATTAGTAAAAGGACAGAGAAAACAGGCACCTCTATGGAAAATATCCTGGCCGTTACAAGTGAAAACAAGACAATATCATTATATTTTAGAGATGAAGATGCAAGTTAAGGGGCGATTTTAACTTAACTCAGGTCATCAGGTATTTTGGCCACTAAGGCCAATTTAAAAATTATGAAACATACTCTGTGTCACTTAAGACACATAAGGAGAGGTTACATGAAAGCAAGATTGGTGTATGTGAGAAATATGGGTGAAGTAACCAGCCTTGACACCCTCGCGTTTGCTCCAGTGTTGTTGTACTGCCATGCTCTTATCGGGGACCTTGGACTGTATCATCGTTCTCGCAGAGCCTTTTCTAGGACACGATTACCGACAAGTTTTCCTGACCTCATTTTGCCCGTGATATTTACGCACAGCCATGTAGAGTGTTTTATGTATGGAAAGACTCTACAGATCGTGAATCAGCTGTTGTGGATGAGAATATTGCATAATACCAGTTGTTTTGTTGTTACAAGCGGTGCATGACGGGTAGCGGGTATTAAGCAAAGGGACAGATCCTTTCGTAATCCCCTATCTTTGTCTATTGAGCCAAGGCACAGGACGTATTTGAAAGTTGCACTGAACTCGGATAAAAGAGAAGAATCTGGCTGAATCTCAGGACAATGTTTGTGTTGGGTGTGGCAGTAGTGTTCTTAATAACTCTTGCTGTGGCATGGCTGGTGCTGAAAATTGGTACATTGTTTCTGGAATATCGGAAATGGCACCAAATACTGGATGGTTCGATTCCACACGACCCTTTACATCCAGTATGGGGCAGTCTAAATAAGGTATGAGTTTTAATTCTTGCTTTATGCGCAGTTGTATCTATGTCAATTGCATTCTCATTGCAGTGTTTAACCATGACTAGGCTCTTGGCAACGTAAGTGCAAGTCTGCAGTGTATGTTGATTTTGGTTAATCTTCACGGGATATTACTTTTTGATGATTTATAGTTAATCATGAAGTGATGCGTTATGTTTAAGATGTTTCAATCGAACTTTATCAATTAAAGCAATTGCACACTTCCTGTTTCATAAAAAGCGTGTAGAAATATTCATGTCAATCCGATCTGTTGAAGCTTTTGTAAAACCAATATTAATGTTCTATATCTCACAACAGACAGACTTGATATGTTACGAAATTGCGATCCTAATATGATCAGAGATCATTGCTTATTATGCGGCTGAACGTTTGTAAAAGTATCCAATGAGCGGAGAAGAAATAACATATTTTACTCTGTTAGATCAGGCGGGTCAAGCGTTCTGTTATGTTCATCTTGCAAGATTATCATCCTTTTTACAAGTGACCATCAAGGACGACAATGATATATGGAGATACAACTTCTTTATTACACAGTGACGACCATTCGGTAAAGATCCTTGATAACGGTATAAGGATCTATACCGAAACGTCGCCACTCTGTAATAAAGAAGTTGTATATCCATATATAATTTTTGTCCTTATATACTATAACTTCTAGAATGCCACTGAAACAATTCAAGTGACCATCAACTTGCATACCTTTATGATTGAAACATAGGGTCACTACATTATGATGTTAGACATATAAAACGGTGTTGCTATCTACTTTCTCTTTACATCGTTTCAATATAAAGGTTTGTATGAATTTGGACCTCGTATGAAGGCGATATGAAGGATAAATGTATTCTGGAAACGCAAATACAACCTGTATAGAGCTTCTGGAGATAAACTACACCGTATATGCAATACTGTTGATACTTGATACTTGACATACGGACTGCACTAATGTCAGAGTTCAACCATTATTTCTTGAAAAGCACATTGTTTACAGTAATTGCGATTTTGATGGCATATTAGTTGACTTTGATAATACCAAAATACTATATATGCTTTTATGAATGAAAATTATCTCACATTTTCCCAATGGCAAAAGCCGAAAACAACCAGACGCAGCTCATATATTTGAGTAATTGTCGGAAGCGGAACATCAGTAGTTTATACGATCTAATGAACCATTTGATAAAGTTTGGTTTGTGTGGTTCGAACAACTCCCAGAGTTTCACTTGAGCGAAGTTTCCTCACTCAGGTTGTCAGGTTTCCTTAACATCAGTTAACCGCATATTGTTGTTTCGTTTAAAGGTCATCCATGGACAACAATTCCCTGAAACAGTCTAAGCATATAATTTGCAGACTAACGTTGTTTTCCAGATATCATTCAAACTATACAGCTTTCTTGTTTAGATTACAAGTTTTAAAGATTTCAACGACAAGGCCCTGGCGCAGTTCACCAATAGTGGCTTCAAGTCCTATTTATACTGGGCAGGATTCCCACGTCCTGTTGTGGTCGCCACCCACCCCGAGACGATGAAAGCTATCCTCAGGACCTCAGAACCGAAAACTCGCGGTGGCGGCGGATACAACTTCTTCGACCCTTGGCTTGGTGATTCTACCTTTCATTCCCTACTGCCCAACACACATTCAAACATACATACAAGTGTACAATTGCATACATAAGTAAGACTTCGCTTAACCTAGCATAGCAATGGTAATTTTTTATCCAGCGACCTTAGTGATACAAAATGGACACTTAGAAATAGAAAACCAACAGTAATGTTAATTCCAGCGAATCTTAAAAGGTAAATAGGATCATTTAAATAAAGACTCTTTTTTCGCCGTATAGGCGACGTTTCGAATTGATTAGGTACTGTATATGCTCAAGACACAATGTTATACGACAAAATGATCACTAGTTAATAATTCGTGATTCAATATTTTTATCTACACATGTACGAACACGTTTCAATTAGTTGTATCCGAGTTGGTCTGTTTTGCCCATGGATTAATGTAGAGGAGTGATTGAGCATATGTTCATGTTTGATAAGTTAAAAGTCTCTGGTATCCAGGTCAATGGTACATTATTCTGTTATAACCTTGATGGAATATACCCTTTCTTAAATTTAAAAAATTATCCACAATCACGAACGACTTATTATTCAGAGCACTGCCTTATTCTAAACACCGTCCTTTCACGTCCATCTCCGTCCAGTAGAATTTGTACTTTGATCCACTCAATTGACCTCGACCTTATTTTCAAAACACTTCCAAGGTGATCTCTAAACGCACTTATGTCACTAAGAAAAATCAATGTTGGTTGTTTTTTGTGTAGTGACTAAATAATGCATTATAAGCCCCAGTATACAGTTTACAGGAAAAATTCTGCATTGAAATAACTCAAAGTTTTTTCAACAATTCGTTCGATTAAAGAACGTCTTGAAACACTTCCAATGATTGCAACATCACATTTACAGCTTAATTCATATTTTCCATCAATATCTCACATCGTCTATTAAAGTGATTGCTTCTGGTTTAACAAAGGTATCCTTTGTTTACAGGGGACGGATTGCTGATTAGCTACGGACGGAAATGGGAGAGAAACAGAAGACTACTCACTCCAGCCTTCCACTTCGACATCCTTCAACCTTACGTCAAGATATACAACCACTCTGCACAAGGATTTATGGTTAGAGAAAACCCCAAGCTCAGTATACAGCTGCATATCAAAAGTTTGTTCACTTCCTACTGAATCTTAGCGCATGGTTGAAAAGACAGAAGGGGTCACTTTTTCGAACGTCCGATGTCCTAAAATTTCGATCAAAAGATTACATTTTGATTCTTTGAGAACAAAATAAACGAAATCATATTGACTCTAGTGCAAACGAACAAACATGACTTGTGTTTAAAGCTGTTGATCACTTTTAAAAGATTTTGTAGAGAAAAATAAAATGTACTGTTTTCGAAGTTTTGACCCCTGGCCTCTTCAGTGATCTGCCGAAAACTATTCCGGTTAATTGTCGGTTATGGCATACGATTGCGTTAAGTTGCATTGGATTTCAAAATCATCTGTTCCTTTTTCGCAATGCCATTATGCCTCAAAGACATGCCAGATTACATTATATTTGCACTAGGATACGCAGGTACGTGAACAAACCTTTGGTATGCAGCTATACCTTCTTTTAGTTGGCTGTTTATTCCAGAAATTCGATTTGGTGATGTATGGTGGTCTTGAATCGAAGAATACCTATGTTTTCCCAAAAATAGAGCGCTTTGGTTGTATGGCATATTTGGAAATTATAAACATATATTTGAAATCTTTTCCTCCAACTTATCATCGAGTGTCATAATTCAGTATATCAATAGAGATCAACTAAACTGATTTTGATGTGATCTCTTGCAGAGTTAGGTCTTTAAGACTAAAATTTACATCAATTGAAATTTCAGAAGAACATTGAGAAAGAGAGCAGGGGAGGTAACTCTGTGGAAGTATTTGGCCCTGCAGGCCTGGCTACACTGGACACAATGTTACAGTGCGCTCTGTCGTACACGGACAATATACAGGAAAAAGGGTGGGTTCATCAGTTTCATAATGAAAACATTAGTCATGAAAGAGGTTCCTTGAATAGTACTTACTAGAACTAGTAGGACATATAAAGCTACATAGCAATTGTGTTGTAAAACACACTTTATGATTCATTATACATAAGTAAAGTTTTCATTTTGTATCTATGGAACGAATCGTGTTAAATGCTCACCAAAAATCATTACATCTTTACAAGTACATGCTACTTTCCCATACATCCTTTGGTAACGAGTACAATTTCTATCATTACATAAATAAAGTTTGGCATTTGGGCTGTAAATGTGAATTATGTTGAGGGGTGATGGTGATTCTTTCCATACTGATTTAGCATATTCATTTCACAGTAGTTTGTTAAGATAGTATTCTACAAAGGCATTAAGGAATTATTCTCAATATTCATATTTTCTTTGTAGGACATCTCACCCCTATGTACAGGCTGTCACAAGACTGGGCGTTTTGTTCATGAAGCGATTCATGTAAGTGGTGATAACTCACGAGGACAATACGTTTATATAACTTAAATTAAAGCAAATATCAATAAAACATATTTTACTTTATCACTTCGTTGAACAAAAATACCTGTAGAATTTCCCTCAAATCTATGTTGATGCTGTAATTCTCAGACTGTTAGACTGTGTTTATTTCCGTGAAGGGGCCACCAGCCAATTATACAAGCACATGTTGTTATTATTCATATGCTAGAATTCCATTCTCTTTTCACAAATTTATTTCATACCAAATTCACGTGATCTTTTCTTCTAGTATGTAAATGCGCTTTGAGTAAGAACCTTGTGTACAGATGTAGCGCTTTATTATTAGGTCTTCAAGACAAAGTCTGGAAGACCTATTGTTATTATCCGATTTCTTCAAGTTCTTATTATTATTATTTGTACTTTTTTTGTGAATCGGATTCAGCCAAAACGGCTACTTCAAATTCAAACAAATTTTACAAGCTGATAGCCCTTACTGAGGAATACTGTAGTCGTGCGAAGCTTTTGAGCTTGATCGGATCATGCGTTAAAGGCACAGTACCACTCAAAGTTTCAAAAATTAACATTGGAAATTTTTTCAAAATGCACTTACAGACTTGCAACTTGTTTTAAAAGATGCGCAATTACATTTGCAGCAAAAAAGTAAATCATGGCAAATTCGTAGCTTGCATACTTGCGCCGTCATATTGCTTTATTTGACTTTTTTGCATTTTTGGACCCCATGCATCTTTGACAATCTTCTTCTCTGAAGATACTTGCATCTAAGAGCTGAAATTCACACTCAATGTAGCTGAAGCATTGTAATTTTGAATTTGACTTTTTCAAGGTCCTAACGTTAAAACTTTTTTCTCAGCAACCCTTCAAACTCGAGCAACATAGCTCGTGTGACCATGTTCAAGGGGCGATAACTCAAAAAGTTAGACTCACAATTGCACCATTGTTTCAGGAATGCAAGACCTGTATGTGTACTTGACGAAACTGTTCAAACCTTATTCGCGAACAAGGTTAAGTTTTTCACAATTAACGATCGAAATCGGCAGAAATCTTTTGACCAAACTTTAACATGGTGTAATTTTTCAAAATGCACCTAGACACTTGAAACTTGTTTTGAATGAAGCGTCATAACTGTACAAACAAAAAAGTCAATCATGACAAATTCTTCACTAGCATAGTTTTTCCGCATTTTCAACTTCTTTGCAATAATCACACTTTGCTTATGAGATTAGGTTCAATTTTAACTAACCCTTTACCACTAAAACAAAAAAGCATGCGCAGGTCAAACACTGTGTGAAGTTCAAGCAGAAAGTCTTGAAGACCTAAGTACTGCCTTGGCAGTCCTAGTTATTATTATTATTATTTTTATTATTATTATTATTATTTATTTTTATTTTTATTTTTATAATAATAATAATTATTATTATTATTATTATTGTCTATAATGCTATGTTATTACGTATATATGCTACAGGTCAATGACAATCATTCAAGATGACCTAGCCAGCTGCTCATTTTGGTTGACACTCATATAAGACATTGACAGTGATGATTTTTTCAGAAATCTATTGCACCACGTGGACTTCATCTACAATCTATCAGCAGATGGAAAAGAATTCAACAAGCTGTGTAAATTTGTTCATGAGTTCTCGGAAGAAATCATTGAAAATCGTAAGAAATGCCTGGTAAGCATCTATCAAAGTTATTGAGTGTAGTGTCTGTTTCAGCTGTTGTATGGTGACTTGTTGCTGTGGACGACGTCTAGGTCGTCTTCCCAAATGGTCCAATAGATGCTTGATCGGTGATAAGTCAGGGGAACGCGATGGCAGAGATAGCAAAGGCAAAACCCGGATGTTTTGAGGGTTTAGGAAGTTCATGGTGATCCCTGTGGTATGTGGTGTTGCGTTGTCCTGTTGAAAAATCATCCCTGAATGGGACCACCACATGTGTACCACTCGATCCCTGTATCTCTGGGCTGTAAGAAACTCGCGGATTGTCACCAAATCTGTCTTCTGGTCGCCGCAGATCCCGCCCCAGACCACGACGCTGCCACCGCCATAAAGTACAACTTCTTGGACACATGCAGTAGTCTATCTCTCCCCGCCACGTCTGTATATTCTCACTCTGCCGTCTGCTTGGAACAGGTTCAAGTGCGCTGATATCGATCTTCTGCGGGAGTTGTCTCCCTTGGTCGTCCGCTTCTAGGACGGTCAGATGTATGACCAGTCTGTTTAAGGAGATGAAGGAGTCGAATAACCGTTTGTCTGGTTAAACCAAACGTACTCGCAATCTGATTGTTCGGAACCCCCACTTGTGATATTCCTTTGACTCTTTCTCGCTCTGCCGATGTTAAACGCAGTATTTACTTCTGATTTTTCTGTTACCAGTAGTAAATGGCCGAAGTCTTTGCTTTTTTTACTCTAAGCGTGTCTAATTCATGCGCAAATGAAAATAATCGTGATTTCTGAAAAAAACAACACATTTCAATCATCGATATGCATCAGTTGCGTTTATGCGATATATATTTATTATTTCCATTCCTTACATTAGTATAAAACAGTAAAAAATTGGTTTTATAAAAATTCATATCAGAATACAAAAATCTTTGGGTGTGTACTTTCTTTTGTACTTCAGTTTTTGTCAACAACTTAGCAGTTTTGGAGGTTGGAGTAGAGCGGAAAAACAATAAGCGACGCGTTTTTATTATAGCTTGAGGTATGTCATTGTTCTGAATTGATTAGGTCAAGGACCCTGACCAAGTGAAGAAGCGTCACCTGGACTTCCTGGACATCTTGCTGACAGCGAGAGATGAAACAGGACAGGGACTGACAGACAAGGAGATCAGGGACGAGGTGGACACATTCATGTTCGAAGGTAGGTACGAAAGAGTGTATACTTTACTTAACACAGATATTTAGAAGACGAGGTGGACACATTCATACTTGTAAGTAGAGCTCTTTGGAATGATGACATCGTTTATCTAAGCAGTAGGTTATCCAACTACCAACGTTACCACTAGACGCGAAAAGGACAGTTAAGACATGAAATAAATGAAGAAATAATGACTGGTGCAATGTAATATTCATTTCAGAAATTATCTTCAGTGACATTTCTCTTCCAGGTCACGACACGACATCGTCGGCCATCAGCTGGTGTCTGTACTGTCTGGCTCTCTACCCAGAGGAACAACAGAAGGTACTGCAGGAGGTTCTCGAAGTTATAGGAGACAAAGAAGAAGTGGAATGGTAGGTACCGGCTCAGTAGTGTGATTGATTATGTGAGACTCTCAGAGGAACAACAGAAGGTTCTGCATGATATTTCTTGGGTTAAAATGATCGCCTTGGTCATCAAAGAGAGATTTCTTAATTCTCTTCCTGGGATGAATATAGAGTTGTAGTTGTAAGCCCAATAGATAGATCCTCAGACAAACAACAGAAGGTCCTGAAGTAGGTTCTCCTGATTATCAGTTTGATGACAGCTTTAGTAGCATTTAAAGAGCACTAGATTTTGAATATTATCTAAGTATCTTTACATACGTCATATCATAAGACATGAGCTCCCAATAAACAATTGAAATACCTTAAATTCTTCTTGTCTTCTCATAAATTATTTCAAACGTGTGATATTTCAGGGCTGACTTATCAAAGTTCCACTACTTGACGATGTTCATCAAGGAAAGCATGCGCCTCTACCCCCCGGTTCCCACAGTGGGACGAACCCTCAACCAGCCGCTAGTGATAGACGGGATAGAGCTCCCTAAAGGTGTCTCTGTAGACATCAGCATGTACCAGACGCACAGAAACCCACATGTGTGGCCAGAACCTCTGGTAAGTATTTGCTAGTTGTTTGTTATTGTAGTAGGTTAAGTGCAAAAGCACTCTTGGTGTACAGCTCACCACCTAATGACATTCCAAAATGTCAGACACGGTCGTTCTTCGGTGTTTTAGCTAAAGTTGAACTCACAGATGGTATTAATTTTTTTCATATTTTAGTGTATCTACTTATCTATATCAAATTAAATATAAATCTATGTACTGAATTATACACGCCGCTGAAATACGGTCCAAGCGGCACTTAACATTTTCTTTAAGAAGCAGACTTTCTTTCCAGGAGTTCAAGCCGGAGAGGTTCGACCCCGATACGTCAGCTGGGAGAGACCCCTACAGCTTTGTACCTTTCTCTGCTGGACCGAGGTACTGCCAATTTCACTGATGATGTAAACCTTCTTGCTTGTAAACGATTGAAACCATTACAGATATAAATCCACGTTAACACTTTGATTTTGAAAATAGCTTTTATGTATTTGGCTTATTAAAATGGATGCCGGTTGATATAGTTATATGCTATATGAGTGTTCATGACATTATGTTTAAGATACGAGTGTCTAAATATTAGTATTTCCCGAGCGAGAGCGAGGACTATATTCAGATATTAGTGTCGTAAACATAGTATGTCATGGGCACGACTATGATATTACGTTAAGGGGCTAATAGTATGTTGTTGGAATCAAATCTGTCAAACTTCATAAATGGTGCTATTTGATCGAGAGGGAGTGGTTGTTCCTGAAAATCGACATCTTAATACTTAGTTAACTAATGTTACAATGAACGGGCTTATGTCGATATTTGTGATCGAAAACCGGACAATAGCGTAAACGTTAATTCGGAAACGTATTAGACACAACGACAAATGTGTGTTTGTAGTGCTTAGTAGGTCATTTTAGTAATGCACATGTAAATGGGACGCAGAGTTCCCACTTCTTAACACTTATATGGCTGTTTTTCGATTACAACTGAAAACAAAAAAATATCATCGTTTTGTCATTTTAGAGATAGATATGTAACATTAGTTTATATATAACTTTATTTGAACGTTTGAAGGATATATTTTATTTTGGTTCTTATGTTAGCCACATACATAATTCATATAACTTACTCTGTGTCACTTTAATTACCGGGATCGCAAAATCAAAGGAAAACAATAATATCAACATCCAGCAAACTAGTTGGCGGATAACCCGCAGTCGGCGCATTTGGAAAGCAACGTCATAGACGAACTATGACGTCTAAACATTATCAATAAGGACATTTTGGTCAAGGACATCGTAGAAAAAATATGAATATCCATGTGATTGCCCTCGTAGGTTATTTGTTTATTATTTATTTTCACACATGGAGATGTAACTGAATTTCAAATAGCGATTTCTTAACCAAATTATTTTCATTTTCAGAAATTGTATTGGCCAACTCTTTGCAATGAATGAAATCAAAGTAATTCTGTGCCAGACTGTCAGAAGGTAGATTTATCCTCATATTCTCACAGTAATATTATTGTATCTACTTTAGTTTACGAGTTAGATGTTCCCAAAAAGAACCTTAACTACTCATTAAGCAGATCGCATGATCTCCTGTTCTTACTTTTATTCCCTATCTAGTCAAGTAGTAAATATAAACTTCTTATTGATCTTACATCTATTTAAAAAAATATTCTCATGCTAATAATGGTTGTCACCTCCTTCAATGTTAATGTTAACCAATGATGTTAATGATGACCACCACTATGGCCATGGCTACGTACGGCTTTCATCTTCTCTATTTATTAAAACGTCTTTGATCTATTACTGGATTGCATAAAAAAAGATACCGATTATGTGTTATGATTTAATCCTAAATGTTTTTGCACAACCAAAATTAGATAGCTATTATTCCATTCTCATGTTATGATTGTCTGGTTTGGTTTCATGCATCTTTATGAATACATGACCGAAGATCTGTCGACAAGTTTTCCATAGCGTTATAATCAATAGCCTTATTACCTCAAATTATACAAATGTTATATTTTCTTCCTCGGCAGATTCGAAATTGACCCAGATCCTCTTCATGAACCAAAGCAGGCGTTCGAACTCGTCCTGAGATCCGAGAACGGAGTGTATCTCAAGTTTAAACCAAGGAAATAAGTGTGCAGAAGCTAAATAGTTTGTTTTGTAGACATTAATTTTGTCACTTTAGACCTTGTCGAAATAGTGATTTCCGACATAGATTGTGGATATTGTTTTTTTTTTAATAGTGCAATACCAAGACTTGACGGTGTAACAATCTAGTTAAAACTAGCTTTAATATAATATGTCCCGAAGTCCGTTATCATCCGTTGACGAATCATTACATCTAGTTTCAACTATATTGTCAAAGTAATGTCACCTATTTGACCTCACGTAATTGTATAAGAGGTAATAATGATGACAGTGCCATCCTTGAGTAAGAAGTTGTAAATAAATAAGAATGATTTACTACAAATAGTCTTTACTGAGATAAAACGTTGAACAAGGAGGTGGGTAGAAGTTGAATGGCTTGAAGTAATCTTTTGAATTTAGAATAAAAATTGTTAAAGAGACAATTTCTGTAGCAGAGGAAGTTTTTACGAAGTAGTCGGACAGGTTTAGAACTTTAAAAAAACGATTTTTCGTAAAAAAAAACAAAACGCTCATTTATTAATTCATTTATATTATTTAAATAATTCAACGAACATGTCTTGCCCAAAAAAAATAAAGATTAATGCCAAAAACGTTTTGCTTAAGCATACCGTAGTGTTTGTTATATTCAAAATGAAAAACGACGAACATTTGCCACAATGCTTCCTTCATCTTTTCCACTCTGCCTAATTTAAATCTTGCTGCAAATCGTGTTTTGAGTGCAGTGCCGTCTCTGGCGAAAAGTTTCATTTCTCATATGATATGACGACCAACACAGAAAAGGATATACGACAAGGCCTATTTTGGCAAGTCATCTGGACTGGCGGAAGTACAGGCCAGGCGTGTGAAGTTGTGCTTTCTTAAATATACATTATACTGGTGATGTCCGCAATGACAGTCATTAGTGTGCCTGACTACAAAGGCTATAGCTAAACATCATAAGCTTAGATTGACTGATACTTACTGTTCCCTTACAGAATAGTATAAAAAGATACACAAGACAAATTTATGGATGACAACTTCTCATAACGTTTCTAGGCTACTTGTTCGGTGAACTCTGAATGCCATTGAAGAATTCTAAATAGACATAGATGTTCAAAAGTTGTTGCTTTTATTTATAATATCAATAATGGAACGATTTATTAATTATTTGGAGGTGTCAACATTTACACAAACTACTTAACTTGCATGTTGTAACTTTTTAGGTTTTTTAAAAATCAATGGTCCAGCCAAAATAGTTATTAGTTTGGTTCATACAATCTGCTATGCAACAATCTTTGTGGTTGCGGAACAAGAACCCAAACTTTAAATCAAAGAATTTTCGCTGCAATGCATTTCCAAAATTATGAATTAATGAGTTACCATGACTGAACACGTTATGTTAACTGAGTGGCTAAGACTACGGTTTTAGGATAAAAGTATTTGTAATATATAGTACATGTATAATGGGTATGAAACGTCATATCAATTGGATTATGACAAACATAAATAGAGAATATTAAATAACTATCTATGTCATACTCTGTTGACAAAAGCCAGCTATATAGATATCCAAGACGAGTACATGAGAAATAAAATGACGTGCAGACGAATGTTGCTTACTTTTATGACAAAATTCATACACGATAGGCTACTGATATAAAATAGAACAAGGCTATAATTTTCACAGATGGCCTGCGACCAGCTGTCGACCCCTATATTATGCAACGCCATGAAAGTCTGAAAACACAGATAATTGATCCCTTTACCATACCAAAGACTAACATCAAAATTGGAGAACAGGTTATAGTTTGACTATTTACACGAACAACCAAATTTTTAATGGAACCAGGGCCATAGTTGCATAATTTTGGACATTTCCCTGCAATGTTGCCTGGACTACAAGCATGTCATTTGCAGGCTATGTAAAGTTTCACTATTGATGTTTTGCAAATCCTTATCCTTTCCTGCAAAGTGTTTTGAATATCATCGTACAAGATAGTGTCATCTGCGTTACTTCCGAAATCCAGTCCGCTATGGTTTGCCGGACAGCTCCGAGACCGACATTCGTTGCCCAGCAACTTTCTTCTCTTGCATCATCTCCCAGTGAAGTCTAGTAAAAAATGGATTTATGATTAAAAGTTCCTAGTGGGTTTACAATATTACAGATCTTTTAAGCATATACAGAAGCTGAAAGTAAAAAACGTTTTTGTAGAACATTCTTCAATGAAACTAGATTTGTCAGACAAGAAACATCGCTAACATGTTTCTACGACATTCAAACATATTCAAATCTCAATTTAGTGATGCGACATAAAACCTGACAGGTTACTCTTCAGGTGCATCTTATATATTAAGATAGCAGATAATTTTGACTCAATGCATTTTTCATATTTTAAAATTTAGTACAAAATTGGAAATGTTTGTAAGAAACTTATGGAAATATATATGCAAATGATAATTGATTTCCTGCTGCATATCTGTACGTTTAGATCATGAATATGATCCATTACCAAGCGTATATAGTATATAAACTTGAACAATGACCTAACGACTTAACACTAAGGTTAAGTGCTATCCAGCACACTGCACTAAGGCTTCCTTAGATTTAAGGTTACTTGGTGTTAGGTGCAACGGAACCCTGGAAGATAGGACTGTTCCACCTGACACCGAGATGACGAGAAAAACATATTCTAAAAACATCTATCGTAATCACACTGCTCAGTTCTCTATCCAGCCACTTGGACAGTTTCCGGTCACGGGATGACACACTGCATTCGGGTCCATACAAGCCGGGGTAGCATACTCAGGCCTACCAGACAAAACTGTCGTACCGCGCATGAAAACGTGGAAAAGTCCACATTAAACGTGGAAACTACAACATAAATAGGTTCCCTCGTCACCGAAAGATTAAAAGATGCAACGAAAAACGTCAACCCAGCGACAGATAGCCTTCTAGAGTGTCACTTCCTAGAACACAAACACAATCTCAACACAGAAGATAATAATTCCAATCATTTGATCCAACGAATGTAACTGACTGATTTAAAAGTCTTAAACCTGAACCTTATAAAACACCTAAAGGGTATAGATAAAATATATAAAATATATATACACTCTTTCAACACTGCCACACAAATTAAGGAGATATACATCTTCTTATATTCTACATTGGCGTGAGATTATACGAAGAATGTTGAAAATAGTATCTCATTCAAAACGCATTTCTCAGCCGGGCGGAGGGTGTAAGTGCGCGCTACTGAAGCGTGACGTTGATACTTTTCGGCGGATATCCGTTATTACTAACCAGGTGGGTCATTCTGTGAACTTGAGACCCAAGTTTCCATTTTTTTACTTTGTAAAGGTGTACGAGGATACCTTACTGCACTTATAGTGACGGGGGTAATAAACTATAGATAAAAGTCGTATACTCTTTATATTCATTTAAGAGAACGTGTTTGAACCTTTAAGATTAGAATTATGTACTAAATTCAAAATGGCTAAGAAACACTGAGAATGGCACGCTCAGCTGACCTAGATCTATATGTTGGATCGCAGTTAGCTTGTGACGTCATTGTTTAAATGGGGATTCTCTTCGGAGGGAACACTGTACCCATTATTCATTCACTTCTATATTAGTTTTAACCCGTTGCCAAGCGGAAAACTAAATATTACCTTAAATTAATGTAAGGAATCAAAGGTGTTAATGCAGGAAAAATGTTTATATCAGTTGAATTACAATTTTATGTTTAAAGTTATTTTTTGCCAAAAAAGGTTTCATTTAATGCTGCTAAGTACAAAAGTGTTAAAAACGGTAATAATTTTTATGTTAAAATTTCGTTCATAAGAGGTTCAGAAAGTCTAGGTGGGTTATAAATGTTATTTGTTTCGCCATTAGTATTATCTTGATTGTTAATCATAACTGGAGAAGCAATGCGTAAAAATGAAGGTTATCGTGGATATACTCTAAACAGAGGATAAAGAGGGACAGGTCAGTTTCAAGTAAATCAAGATCGAGCACTTTTGCAACTACTCTTAGCCAAGACTATACTGATCAGAAGAAGAAAGTTTCCTGTCACTTCTGTTGGAAATCACATGATATTGATGACTGTGAAGCTTTCAAGCAAAAGACAATAAACGACAAACGCTCTTACTTGAGAGACAAGAATATGTGCTACGGTTGCTATGGATATAACCATATTGTGAAAGGATGTTTGAGAAAGAGAACGTGCGGAAAATGTGAGAGGCGGCATCCAACGGCACTACATGACGATAACTTCCAAATGAGATACAGCAGTCGGCATTCAGCAGACGGCAAGTATCAGCCAGAAGGTAATGGAAACCAGAACGCTATTACAGAGACAGTATCATCTTCCTGCAACAGTACCAACTCTAACTCGGTGGATACAGTGCTACAGTCGATTCTACCTGTCATAGTTCGCTAAAACGGAAACAGTAAAGCAGTGAAGACATATGCTCTCTTAGACAACGGAAGCATTGGCTGCTTCATTACAGAGACACTCAAAATTCAGCTTGGTGTATTAGCAAGTGCGACAACTCTGAAGCTACAGACAATGCATGGTGTAGATATGGTACAAACTTCAGCAGTGAACGGCCTCATTGTAACTGACAATCAAGACAATCATCCACTTAATCTTCCAAGAACATTTGTAAAAGAAATACCAGTTAACCATCACCAGATTCCAGATCCAAAGTTTCTCGAACAATTTCCTGATCTTGAAGATATGGCAAGTAAGTTACCAGAGTTTTACCTACATCTGGAAGTTGGACTCCTGATTGGAAGTAACTGTCCTTCAGCCTTACAACCTCAAAAGGTGATCCCTTCAGATGGTGAGGGTCCTTTTACAGTGCTGTATAAACATGGTTGGACGATTAACGGGCCCCTGCATGTGAAGTACAGTAGTGAGAGGAACAGTCTTGTCTGCAACAGAGTCATCCTCAGTGAAAGGAACACTGTGAAGGAATATCTAGCCCCAAGTACCATAGTGAAGATCTTTGAACGAGACTTCAACGAACAGGATGTAGGCAAGGTACCAGGTGAGAAAGGATATTCTCGAGACGACCAGAAGTTCATGGAGACAGTAGAGAAACAAGTGAAATTTTTCAACGGTCACTATGAGCTTCCATTACCTTTCAGAGACAAAGGTTCATCTTGTACAAACAATAGGAGTCAAGCAGAGAGCAGAGTGAAATGGCAAAAGAAGAAAATGCTACAGAATGAACAGTACTACAGGGATTACGTAGCTTTATCAACAATCTAACTGAAAAAGGCTTTGCATACAAGATACCAGAAGATCAACTGTCAGCTGAATCAAAGAATATTTGGTATCTGCCCCATCATGGAATCTATCATCTGAAGATGCAGAACAAGATACGAGTGGTTTTTGACTGCTGTGCTAAGTATGAAGGATCATCGCTCAATGACCAGCTTCTGCAAGGTCCAGACCTCACCAACTCTTTGATAGGTGTTTTGACAAGATTCAGAGCTGAACGGATAGCATTAATTCATGGCAGACATTGAGTCCATGTTCTACCAGGTAAAGGTGCCAGTAACTCAGCATAAGAGTCAGCTTAAGGTTTCTGTGGTGGCCAAACGGTGATCTCAACGCTGAATTACAGGATTATAGAATGGGAGTGCACATCTTCGGAGCAGTCTCTTCTCCCAGCATATCAAACTTTGCATTGAAGGAAACAGCCAACAGAGCAGAAGAGAAGTTTGACAGTGACGTAGCTCATACAATCAGAAAGAACTTTTATGTTGATGACTGTTTAAAATCTGTAAAAGATGAGGAAACTGCAAAGAAGCTTATTTATGACGTGAGAGCTGCATGCGCTGATGGAGGTTTCACCTCTCACCTCAAACAGCAGAAATGTTTTGAAGTCTATTCCAGTTGATGATCAATCCAAAGAGGTGCAAACCCGTGATCTGGATTATGATGAACTGCAGATTGAACGTGCTCTTTTGATGAGATGGTATGTGAATACAGACAAGTTTGGATTTTCCACAGACTTCATTAAAAAAACCCAGTCACACGCCGTAGTCTTCTTTCTACAGTTTCTTCTCTGTATGTTCCTCTCGGTATTGTAGCCCCTATCATTCTTCCTGCAAAGCGTATACTTCAGGAATTGTGTACTGACAAAACTCTGGACTGGGACGACGCCATTCGAGAAAAGTATGTTCTCTCCTGGGATACATGGTTAAACGAGCTTTAACTACTTGAAACTTTGAAGACTGAACGATGTTTGAAGCCAGCAGAGTTTGATGATATAAAATCTAGACAGATTCATGTGTTTTCTGATGCCAGTTCAGTAGGTTACGGTTGTGTAGCTTATCTTCGTCTTAGTGATGTTGAACAGAATGTTCATGTTGCATTTCTTATGGGAAAATCAAAACTGACGCCTGTAAAACCTGTAAGTATTCCACGTCTTGAGCTAACGGCTGCAACAGTCTCAGTTCAAATAGCTCAGCTGATGTTAAAAGAACTTGATACAGATATAGACAGTGTGACCTACTTTACAGATTCTACAACTGTCCTACATTATATCAACAATGAGAAAAAGCGGTACGCAGCGTTTGTTGCTAATCGTGTGAGACTGATAAGAGACTATTCAGAACCAAGTGATTGGAAATACATTGAATCTGAAGAGAATGCTGCAGATGTAGCATCTAGAGGCACCGGCACAACACAACTACTGGGACAACCAGAGTGGTTAGAAGGACCGAAATTTCTCTGGAAATCGGAACCGGAATGGAATCTGAAAGAATGTGTCAGTATAGAACCACTAGAAGAAGAAACGGTTGCAACTACAAGCGTATCGTCAATCAATGTGGAAAATGAAGGATTCAACACTTTGATCAAACACTATTCAAGTTGGTATCGTCTTAAGCGTGCAGTTGTTGTTTATCTCCAACTCAAGGACATTCTCCAGGCTCAAAATGGGAAAGGAAAAGGTGAAGTTGAACCACTTGTCTGTGACAGTTAACCTTTTTTTTCACAATTGAGAAGCTTGAAAATGCAGAGAACATCATCTTAAAGTTCGTACAGTCTAAGTGTTTCAGTGAAGAGTTAACTCTACTTGCAGCAGGTGAACGAGGCCGAGTACCAGAGTGCAGCTCTGTATACAAATTGGATCCTTTCATTGAAGATGGAGTCCTCAAAGTAGGGGGCAGACTCAGCAAGGCTCAGATCCCTGATGAAATGAAACACCAGATTCTTCTTCCCAGCAGACATCATGTTACAAGCCTGATTATAAGAGACATACATCAGAAGCTTAGACATGTTGGACGGAATTATGTACTGGCAAATCTAAGAAAATAATACTGGGTTATTCGAACAAATGCAAACTTGAGAAATATTTTGTCAAATTGTGTCACCTGTCGCAGACTGAAAACGCCTCCATCTGAACAGAAGATAGCAGACTTGCCATTCAGCAGAGTGAATCCTGCACCACCGTTTGCATATACAGGTGTAGACTTCCTCAGCCCACATATTATCAAAGAAGGCAGAAAACAGATGAAACGCTATGGGGTCACTGTTTACATGTTTAGTGAGTAGAGCAGTACACATAGAAAAGGCCAACTCGTTGGACACAGATTCATTTATACATGCCTTACGTCGCTTTATATGTACGATACCACCCCGTCACCGCCTCCACCTCGTTTCAGTAAGGACACTGTTGTTAACAGTTATGGGAAGCATTTTTTAGACTTCTGTAGACTATTCAACATAAATATTTTAAATGGACGATGGTCAGAGCCATCTGGGGATTTCACATACATGGGTCACAATGGTTTCAGTACCCCTGACTATATATGTGTCTCATCTTGCTTATACTCAACCGTAAAAGATTTCAAAGCGATATCACGCTCTGAGTCTGATCACCTCCCTCTAGTTATATCTCTTCAGCTTTTTAGTGACCAAAATGTCAAAGTGTACCTCTGTCTCACAGAATCCAGATAGAATAATCTATAAGTGGAGAGTAGAGAATGAGGGAAAATATATAAATGAATTTTATTCAGATTACGTAAATAGTTGCTTAAGTACATTTTTGGATTATGTCACTAATGACGATATTGATGCAGCTGCTGATTGTCTGCTAAATATAATGAATTGCAGTGGAAGGTCTATGCTTACAGGAGAAAGAAAGTTTAAAAGGAAACAACCAGAATGGTTCGATCTGGAATGTGAACAATTAAAAAAGAAAAATTACCGACTTCTAAACCATTTCAGGAAATATCCAACTAAAAATAATTACAGTTTATTTGACCAGAGCAGGAAAACTTTAAACATGTGTGTAGAGTCAAACAAAGGGTGTTTAGAGAAAACGTGACAAAGACACTAACTAAAGCATCTGTATCAAAAGATCAAAAAGGATTCTGGAGTCTTCTAAAAAGATATTCAAGAAAATCAAATAAGAAATGTGATATATCGGCATAAACATGGCATTCTTACTTTAATGATTTACTAAACCCTAAAGTTAATACTGCTAGTGAATTTAATGAGTTCGATTATTTTGTTGATAAATACGTTGCTGATCACGATTGCAATGATTGTATGGACAATGATTTGTCGTACGACATGACCACAGATGAGGTTAAGGCAGCTATAGATAAACTGAAACTTGATAAATCTCCTGGTGATGACGGGATACCATCGGAATTTTTTAAGTCTGTAAAAGATAACATTGCACCATATCTTGCTCTACTATTTTCCCATATACTCTCTAAAGGTAAATTTCCCGAAGCGTGGAGTTCTGCATTAATAATACCAATTTATAAGAAAGGATCAGCAAATGAACCTAGCAATTACAGGGGCATACTAAATAGCATGAGCAAACTTTTTACAACAATTATTAATAAGAGAATGGATGATCATGTTGAAAATGTTGGACTTATTGGTGAATATCAAGGTGGTTCTAGGAAAAACCATTCTACCATAGATAATATATCCACTCTGCAATCTATCATTCAAAAACACACAACAAGAAAACAAGGTAAATTCTATTGCGCATTTGTTGATTTTAAAAAGGCTTTCGACATGGTTAATAGGACAAAGCTTGGAAACATGGAAACATTTTTAAAGTTTTAAAAGATTTGTATAAAAAGGTGAAATCTGCAGTCGTAATAGAAGGTACGAAACTGTCTGATTATTTCAACTGCTCTACAGGAGTAAGACAGGGTTGTGCACTTAGTCCGCTGCTGTTTTCCATTTTTATCAAGGAGCTGACCGAGTCTATGAGTGAAGTTTTTGATGATGGAATTTTTATATCAGAGGATATGTATAACATTTTGTCTTTACTCTTTGCGGATGATTTAGTTCTGGTTGCTGATACACCTCTCAAGCTACAAAAGCAATTAGATTTTCTCCAGAGCTATTGTTTAAAATACAGTATGGAGATTAATACTGCCAAAACTAAAAAGATTGTATTCCGAAACGGAGGGCGGCTGTCAAGATTTAAAAAATGGACCTATGATAATATAGAAATGGAAGTGGACAATGCATATAAGTATCTCGGTATAATGATGACACCTAAACTTGTGTGGACAAGAGCATATAATGTTTTAGCACAACAAGCTAACAAAGCTTTGTTCCCCATAAAAAGTCTTATTCGTAAATATGATGTAAGTATTCGTGATGCATTTAAGATATTTGATATGAAAATTGTTCCAATCTTGATGTATGGTAGCGAAATATGGGGATATAAGGAAATGAATCAACTTGATATCGTTCATCGATCTTTCTGTAAATTTGTATCGAATGTAAGTAAAAACTTCCCTAATGTCGCTATATATGGAGAATGTGGGAGATATCTCTTGTATATAAATTCGTGTTTAAACTGCATCAGATATTGGTTCACATTGATTACCATGCCATCATCTAGATACCCTCATCAATCATATCTTATGTTAAAGCAAACTTGTTATAGAAAACGTACTAACTGGGCATCTTAGGTTAAGCAGCTATTATTCACTTATGGGTTTGGACATGTCTGGGTACAACAGGGAGTAGGGGATACAGTTTTATTTTTAAAGATATTCAAGGAAAGATTAATTGATTGTGCAAAACAAGACTGGCACGCAGAACTTACAGATAAAGTCTTGCTGCAATTCTATTCCACAATAAAAACATCATTTACTTCTGAAATGTATATATATAACATCAATGATACGAAGTACAGGAAAGCATTGCTAATTTTCAGAAGCTGTTACAACCGTCTTGGAATACAATGTATTAGAAAAGGTTTTTGTGACTATGACAATTCTGATACTAAATGTTCTTTATGTGAAGATGAAGATGAAATGCATATTATATATCATTGTCCAATGTATCAAACTCTTCGTGATGATGTACCGGTATTATTCAGTCACAAGAAAAATATAAAGAGTCTTATGTATTTAATGGAATCTAATGATCATATTTTCCTGATGGGAAAATTCTTATATGACGTGTTTCGTGTACGAGGAGAAATCCTTTAATGCGCATGTGTATAAATTTTTATGTGTTACATCTAATGTATTGTATTATGGGTCAAATGGCCTTGAAACAATAAAACCATTGAATTGAATTGAATTATAGCGCGCCGTGGACCTGTGAAAGAAAGTTGGTGTGACAGTGGCACCAATTTTGTAGGAGCTGCTAGGGAATAAAAGAATCATTTGCAGAAATTGACCATGGTGACATCCACTCTCACCTGTTACAAGCAAACATTGACTGGAAGTTCAATCCCCCATCAGCAAGTCATTTGGGGGGCGTGTAGGAACGCATGATTGAGTCCGCACGCAAAGTTCTCTCACCGATGTTGTATGAGTTTGGGGAGCGTTTGGATGATGAAGCATACCGTACTCTACTGTGTGAGGTAGAAGCTATTATCAACTCTCGACCACTCACTACCGTTTCCAGTGACACCACTGATCTGAATCCCCTAACGCCAAACCATTTGCTGATGATGAAATGAAATGTGGTTGTTGCACCACAAGGTAAATTTCAACGAGACGATGTCTACATGAGTTGACGCTGGAGAAGGATTCAGTATCTTGTATCTTAACATCTTTAATGTTAAGTACAAAAGTGTTTAAAAACTGTTATAATTTTAATGTTAAAATTTAGTTCATAAGAAATTCAGAAAGTCTAGGTACATGTAGGTTATGAATGTTATTTGTTTTGCCTTAAGTATTATCATGATTGTTAGTCATAACTGAATTACTTCCCTTGATGATGATGATGATGATGATGATGATGATGATGATGATGATGATCAGAGCACATGTTTGTCAGTGACACCATGTTGGATTGACAGCTAAATTAGAGATAGATAGGCAAGAACACAAATGTAAGTAACATCGTTTGCTATAATAAGATAGTTTAATGAATAATAAAGGAATACTGTTTTAAGGTTTTGCTAATCATATTTTATGCATTTAATTTGTTATTGATAATTTTGAGGTAAATGACTTAGAATTTTTTAGCTCTTACTGTTTAAGAATAGCCATACTTAGCAAGTGTTTATTTCTGTTTTAGTTTTCTGAACCTCACAAGTTTATCAAGATAAGGAATAATGAACAGTAAAACGCAAAAGAACGGAGAACGTGAAAAGGAATAAAACTTTGTGCGAGTTCAATGGATTTTTTTGTCTTGCATCCACAATAGGTTTGACCCAATGAGCTAAACAAAACCTTGTCAAGTAGCATTTAGGGTTTGACTTAATGACCTAAAAAAAACTGGTCAAGTACATTATAGAGTTTGACCTAAAGAAAAAATTGGTCGTCTAAAAATAACCTGTTGCCATGCAGAAATCTTAATATGACCTTAAATTTATGATAGGAAGCAAGGGTTTGACCTTGTGACCCAAATCCAAAAAAACTGGTCAAGTACAATATAGGCTTTGACCTAATGACCTAAAAAAATCTGGTCAAGTACAATATAGGGTTGAACTAAAAAAATCTAGTCAAGTACAATATAGGGTTGAACTAAAAACATCTGGTCAATGAACTTATTTACAACATTTATCTCAACAATACAAGTTATTCGAACAGTGAACAAAGCTGGGTTCAGTGTTGACATTTCGTTTAACCCGCGCTGAGCAATGCTGCATACAAACTTTGTAAGCTGAACAAATCCACCCAAGGGGATATTGTCGAAATGCGAAAACATTCCCGCACTTACCAGGATGTTTCATACATCAATATCAGTTGATAAGAACCGTAATTGTTTTTAAACCTCTGAGTATTAACGTAACGTTATAATTAAGTGCACCCTTAGTTCTCAATTTACGTTTTGTGACTTTCAGTGTTCTGGTTGTGAGACTGGGGATCTTTTTCACCCGTAACGAATTGCACCTGTAATCAATTTAACTAGTAGTAGATTGGCTATGCCATTCGCGGCATTGGCTATTCCGACGGCGATACTGCGAGACTTTAAATGTTCCTTTTTTGCTTTTTTTTTTCAAAAATTATCTCAACAGTCGCGATATAGTGTAAGATTTGATTCAAAATCTGCATATTTAATGGTGTAATTAAAGATTAGAGACCTTGACTCTGTAGATAATCAAACTTTACAGAATACATTAAAAAGGAATTACTAAATACGTATAAGAAGAACATAAACAGAAACAGATATCAGATGCTTAAAAGCATCCAATTTATAAATTACCTATACATTTGAAAATGTCAGGAACTTTTATACATTATGTCATTGTAATTATGTGATTTTCCAATTTTAATGGAAAGCTACAATTGTTATGCTTTTTTTAAAAGGTGACCCTTTCTTGTGCATAAATTATATTCTGTCACATCTTGAAGGTGTTTGAAAAATAGATTTCCGTTTTTGAATATTCATAATATTTTACTCACTGATTATAAAATATTTAAGACTTTTTATAACTTGAAACGCTGAAATATAAATAAAATACTCAATAAAAAATACTCAATAAGTGCAATGACTGAAAAGTCCAAAAACAGGGTCAATGTAATGACTTAAGTATGCTCTCAAAGAAATCTTTGTAATTTTTTATTCCAAGCTGCAAAGCAAAGACATAATTACTTCAAAGATATCCCATTACAATGACTATGTATTATATGTATCATGTTAGATTTGCCTGTATGCAAACACTTGAAATATTTGTTTGTCATTTTATAGCTCTCTGTAATGAAAGAAGCTTCTGTACAGCATCTGTATCATGGCCCCTTTACGAAATAAAACATACATACATACATTCATAAATAGTGACCTAAAAGTATGATGACCCCTTTCACGTAACGAATTCCTTATCGATTAACCTACTTGACCCAGGTATACCACTTATACGACGACTACAGAGAAAGTTCAGGGAAACTGAGTAACCCATACATCGAAAAGTTAGGGGAGAAGATGATCGCCCTGGCTGTGCTGGCTGTGTTTCTTGGAGTGCTGTTTGTGTCCTGGTCTCTTCTCAAGGTTGTTCCTCTCTACCTAAATATCCGCAAATGGCACGATGTCCTGGACGACAAGATCCCTCACGACTCCGTCCACCCTGTCTGGGGCAACCTCCATCAGGTTAGCTTTAGTATTTTTGTAGGGGTAATTCTGCCCCGATAGCTTCCTAAGTCATATTTTAGAGTTTTTCATAAAAGGTTTGTCAATTTGTGTCCTTTATATCGACAATATGTAATTAAGGAATATATCCATTTTCAATAATATTAAACATGACCAAGTCACTTATATTTAACGATTTCAGCATGATTGTATAAATGACTTAAATTTTTCTTTTATTTATTGTTTATAGATCTTACGAAATCGTTAAAGAACAAGGAATCGTTTTAACACGACCAAAATGGTTAAAATATAGAAACACTTAACAATTACTTCTTGAAAAATAAAATGAAGATTTATTTCAGTCGATATTAACAGCGAGGAAGTGAATTGCAACGTTGGAATACTCTTCACATACATCATATAAATAATTTGTGTTTAGTCAGTAAAAAATTTTTTTGTTGTGTTAGAAAGCTTTGAAATCCGTCTGATATGCTTATATATATAAATACGGTTGCTTCAAGTGTACAGTTATCATATATATAACGTTAGCTAGCCATTAAACAAATAGAAACGAGGGTAAGTGTGTCAGTCTAGTGGTCCTGTCAGTGTGGTTCTAAGGTTTGATTAGTTAAACTACACAGCAGATGTCCTTCAATATGGGTCACGACCTTAATCGTTTTTTTATCTTCTTCTCCCAAACGAAACGGACTAGAACAGACTCTTATTCCAATGGATATTTTAATTTGTCGAGTTGTAACTCGTTGGCCTCTCATAAGAGTCACATGGGAAACGATATAAACTCATATACTTTCATGAATGAAAAGGCCAAGAAATCTTATAGAGAGTTATACTAAGGATTATACTTTGTAGGTTTGCTGAAGAGGGTCATGGGGGTTTACTTTGAAAACCTATTTCATCTTCTTCACTAGAAGGTAAAGCCTTATCAATAATGAGTGAAGGCATCTTTGCACTAAGGTCAGGTACATGCCGGATTTCATAAACAAGTTTATCGCAATATTCTTCGCCTGAAAAAAACCCCGAAACATGAAGATCAAATACAATAATTCAGTTGTATATCATCATTAATTTGTTGACAGATTCTCTCCCTGAAGGATTTCTCTGACTTTGCCCTGAAGAAGTTCATCACAAAGGGTGCTAAGAGCTTCTCCTACTGGATCGGCTTCCCGAGGCCTGTTGTTGTGGCTTCCCATCCGGACACTGTGAAAGCCATTCTCAGAACTACGGAGCCAAAGTCCAGAGGGGGCGGTGGATACAACTTCCTGGAACCCTGGATTGGTAAGTTAAGACATACGTATAGAAATAAACACAGAAACTTATAAATACTACATGTAAATACAGATAAAAACGTGTATAGCGTGCAATGTAAAAAGCCATAACAATCTAATTGCATACATAAAACTATAATGGTTGTAAGTTTAAAATATAAAAGTCACAAGTTTCCGTTACAAATATCTAATTGCTCAATTCTCTTAATGCTATCCGGACAAGCGCTATAAAGAACAGCCCCTGTTAATACAAATATATGATGTATGTGATGAACATAAGGTATTATATTTTCTATCATCATAAAATTACACACAGTGAGAAAATACCAGCTATCATACACGAAAGTCTATACCACCATGCTTGAATGGAAATACGTCGTCTTACCTTTATTGATGTTTAAGTTGGTTTAAGGGTTGTTTTGAATAATGTTTAGACTTTTCTTATTCTTATTTATGATATTGTATTTGGTATTGATTCAGCAGATGTTGTGTTTCTGAATCCATGCGGTTTACTAGAGTGGTAGTCGAAGCTACTCTATTTATTCCTAGCATTTAAGCCTTGACTTGTACTTGCATAGCTGGAAGAGCGTCCAATCATCACCCGTAAGGTCGGGGTTCGGACACAGGCGCTAAAAGAAGCTAAATGCAATTATCCACTGAGGGCAAAAATAGATTGTTGTGGTTGGTATTTTTGCTCTTGTTGTTCTTGTCGTCGTCGTCATCATCATCATCATCATCATCATCATCATTAACAACGACATCATTTCAGGAGATGGTCTGCTCATCAGCTCGGGTCACAAGTGGGAGAGAAACAGAAGGCTTCTGACCCCAGCCTTCCACTTCGACATCCTTCATCCGTATGTCAAGGTCTACAACAAGTCTGCTAGAGGGTTATTGGTAAGATCCGTCTGATGCCATTGATTCACTGCAATGAGTGATACAGACGGCAACCAGCCAAACGTCTTTTATTTCAAGATAAATTTTGTCTGTACTAATATCATAGAAAACGATCGTAGCTTGATAAATACATGTACTAACACCATGTGCAAATACGTATTTAACTTCACTTTGAAAGATTTGTTTTCTTCTTCTTTTCCTTCAAAGCCTATCTTTCATAAAAGCCCTAAACCAATGTTTGATCGAAACGAAGCCTTAACATTCAAAAATCTCTTGAAAGTAAAGATTTACATAATACAAAATGTTCTTCAGTATAAGAAACCCTTCAACTGATGTTTGCCCAAAATTAAAGAAACACTTCCGCCAATGCTTGACCAAACCAAACTCTACCCTAAAACTTTACCTGTACGTGTAACCTTCGGTCATATACAATTTGACTCTAAAAAAATGTCTGAAATAGAAAGACTAACTTACACGACCTCGATTTCGTATAATTGTCGGCGACTTTTGTTTACAGAAGAACCTGGAGAATGAAGGGAAGGGAGGTAACTCTGTGGAAATTGCAAGTCCTGCCGGATTGGCAGCCCTGGACACCATGCTTCAGTGCACTCTGTCTTATGATGATGATATCCAGGAGAAAGGGTATTCAGTCCTTGCAGTCATGACATTATATTAAGATTTAGGGTAAATCTCAGGTGCAAAAAATCGTTACAAAAAGTCAAGAAGCAGAATCACGGGTCCAATTCACAAGAATGCTAGTTACAACTTATAAAACACAATAAACTCATGTATTATCCTTTGCTTGCTTTTCGTAAGATTCCAGCAATTGTCAGGCATCGTTGAAAATATGTACTCTGCTACGTTCACCGAACCGAGTAGCTTTAGAATTATACTTTTCAGCACGTCATTACTTCATGCTTGTTGATTTCTTTTAAATATCATCAATTTCATCATGTGGTTCATTTTGTAAGGATAAACAGTCAAGGAAAAGTATTTTAGACATGTTCTATTCACGCTCCAGATCATCCCACCCGTACGTGCAGGCAGTCACCAGACTTGGGGTGCTCTTCATGATGAGATTCTTGTACGTTTACATTTTCTATAAACCAATTCACACCTATCTATTCCATGTTTGCAAGAGAAAACAACAAAGGCAAACCAATTTTGAATGTATTTGTACAACCATTTTTTTTTTAATTTAAGACATTGATAATTCCAATGATTCCATTGTAATTATGTGTTATTCATTATTTTATTATAATTTTCCGAGCATCCGGGGCGCTCTACATGTCGAATAAGATAAAACTTAGTATCAGTTTATATCCTCTCTACATATTATACTACATAATACGTATCGTTAACACCTGGTTATTCAAGGCAGTTTTTCAGCCAATACAATGTCGATATGGAAGGAGAAAAGTATCTCTCGTGTCCCCTCATCCGGCTACAATATTCATTAGGGGAGGAGTTATATCATTGGCTAGTTAAATATAAAGCGATACGAGGTAGGTATCAAGGTCATATAGAAACTTCTCGTTATAAATATGATTATGTGCACAATACACATTTAATCGACAAAATGTTTTCTTTTCACATTTGGCTAATCAATCAACTAATACAATTATAGTCTGGAAAGAAACCTTGCAAGAAAATAAAGATTTACTCCACATGCGCAGGAACTTGTATTATTTTCTGTTCACATTAGTCATGGTTGAAGATCCTCGGCAACATGAAATCTGTGATTGAGACAAGTTTCTGTTGTTCCGTTTATGTTATTAGATGTGCATTCATATTGATCTATATAGGAACATGTATCATCACGTGGACTTCATCTACAAACTATCGGCTGAAGGGAGAGAACATAGAAAACTCACACAGTTCGTACACGAGTTCTCGGAGAGTATCATCAACAGGAGGAGGGAAAGCTTGGTAAAAACAACATTTTACTCAATATGAATTCATCGAAACCTAAATCAACAAAATCTAGGGGAAAAAATTAATTTCACATTTTTTTAAAGCATATATGTACTTCCGCGAGTTGATTTAAACTAATGTTTTTGGACTGTACCGTTTGTTGACTAAGAAAAAGAAAGATTGGTTATTGTTCCTGCAATCATTGACGTCTAGACGCTGCTTTAATATTTCATACTCACTAGTGATGAATCTGGTACTGAACTGTTTTAATGTAATAATTGAAGTTGAAGGATGAAGTTGATCAAGATTGAGATGGACGAATGGATGTGTGATGGTCAGCACTGAATAAGTCTCTCGGTACAATGAACCGATAAAACATTGTTGGAAGATTTGGCAAGGCATGCCAGGATTTAATTATTAAACTTGGGAAATCAATAATTCGCAAAATTGTAACTGTTCAATGACATGTTTTCTATTACGAACTGAACTTTTCAATCTCAGGAGAAGGATCCAGATCAGGTAAAAGAGAAGCGTCACCTGGACTTCCTGGACATCTTGCTGACAGCGAGAGATGAAACAGGACAGGGACTGACAGACAAGGAGATCAGGGACGAGGTGGATACATTCATGTTCGAAGGTAGGTACTGGTAGATGTAAGTTGAAAAGTAAACTTGCACATATAACCATAAGTGTAAACGAAATTGATAGATCAATATGTAGAGACAACCGTAGATTTTTTACCGATGTAGAGAGAAGTCAATAAAGGTTGTTTGATAGGTCGGAATAAGAAAGAGATTGCTTGAACTTCTGACTGCTTCTCATTAAACTCATTTAATTTCTGAATAACCCCTTCCTCTCCAGGTCACGACACGACATCATCGGCCATCAGCTGGTGTCTGTACTGTCTGGCTCTATACCCAGAGGAACAACAGAAGGTACTGCAAGAGGTTCTTCAAGTTATCGGGGACAAGGATAATGTTGAATGGTAGGTGGTAGGTGTCAGCTCAATATATGATAATAGGTTACAAGAGAATCTCGGAGGAACTATAGAAGGTCCTCCGGGGGTTGTCCAAGTTTCAAGAGATAAGGAAGACTTTCCTTGGTAAATCGTTGAATTCATGCTGTCGTTAAGAGATGTTTTCAAAATTTAAATATCTGTTATGATATATACATATTATATGTTTGAATTTCAAACGCATTTCTAATTTCCATTTCAGCAAGATTTTAGGTTAGTTGAATCTTTAAATCAATCCTAGGAAATACTCACATAATCAGGTAAATATTTTGTTCCATGGATGAATTTTAGAAATATCTAACTTTTTCATCCAACAGGGAGGATTTATCCAAGATCCCATACACTACAATGTTCATCCGGGAGTCTATGAGACTGTACCCTCCCGTCCCCTTCATTAGCCGTACCCTTGACAACCCCCTCACTGTAGACGACGTGGAGCTGCCCAAGGGTGTATCAGTGGACATCAACATGTACGTTATCCATAGGAACCCAAATGTCTGGCCGGATGCTGAGGTGAGTTTTCAATCTTGGCTTTAAAATGATTTAATTTACTCCACCATCATCACCAAAATTATCATCACCTTAAACTAATTATTTAACTTGAACATACCTTAGTCTATTATTTTTAACCTTAACCATCACTGATTCACTTCTAAAAAATATTGAATATTAATTTTGGACATAATGAAAAGGTTAAAAATAATCAAGTGACATTGTAATATACTTAACTTTCAGAAATTCAAACCAGAGAGGTTCGACACCAACTCCACAGCTAAACGAGACCCGTTTGCCTTCGTGCCTTTCTCTGCAGGCCCGAGGTAAACTTTTATAGATACCATTGGTGTATTGATGACTAAATGTTCATCCTCGAAGGCGGGAGAGTTGATTTTTTTAACGCAAAATCATCAAAAATGTATGGAATAATCTTCCAACTATATACAGTTGAAGATTTTAAAATTTAATTTTGATGTTCAATTATGCTGTAGTTTGTTGGCTGATATGTTATTTGAACCCATAAGAATATATGTCTCCTTTATTCAAAAGGAAAGGTCAACACGTTTCGATATCAAAACCGTTGATTCTTTTAAGACAAAGGTATCAAAAACTGTGTAATTAAAATTATTCGAAAATGAGAGTTGAAAGTTTGATATAGGTCTATAAAATGCTTTATAACCTAAAAAGGTTGTACGTATACAATAATCAGGGGAATATTTAAAGTCCGGTCACGAAAATGGTTACGGGGTTCGTTAATCTCTTGTTCCCTTTTATTTCAGGAACTGTATAGGCCAGGTGTTTGCTCTGAATGAAATTAAAGTGATGATCTGTCAGGCTGTGAGAAAGTAGGTAGATAGAGTGCTCTGTATATATATTTTGTATAAACGGATATGTATATTGATTAAATGAAATTTGCTTAAAATTATCTATGGAATATGACAATGTATCGTATGTTATTGGTATATGAATTGGGTTTATCCACACATGTTCGTATCTTTTCAAACCCGAATGGATGGGAAGCAATTTCATAGAGAATAGTTTGATCATCCACTTCCTATCTGTATGTTATGTGTTTCCTTTTCGCCTTTCTATTTCCAAATATACAAAATGAGGTGTGGATATTTCAAAAGGACACAATTTTGTCTTTTAAGGTCATTTAGAAATCAAATGCTTTAGAAAATCAATATTTCTGGATCCATTTCAACATGGACGTGTATCGCTTGGAAAAAGCTTTAGAAAGACGTGTATGCCTATTGATCCTACGGTAATCCTTTTATATAGTAGTAGGGTAGGGTCTTTATAGAGGTTATTACCCGAGGAAGTGTGTCATATAGCTTTTACGTAATGAGAATGACTTTTTATATAACCCGAGCAAAAGCGAGGCTTATACACAAATTTGAATTTTCGTTTCAGTCATATACACTTCCGAGTGTTATAATTTCTTTATAACCTATTCTATTCAAACTAAAAGGCACGGGAATGTCCGAAACCGGCCTGTCTTTATTGTGACTGCCCGCTTCAGTGACATCACCAACAATAATTTTATGACGTCACAGTCTACATTGAGAGTAGTGTTATTTTTGTTCGTCAAGTGTTTGACCTGTGAGTTTTGATTGAACCTGATGAAATGAAGCACAAGATTGTAAGTTGATTGTGAAGATTTGTAAACTACACTTACGAAAACGAAAGCTACTGTTACTTTCTGCAAATCAGTTTCGTATGGGATGATTTACCCTGTAAAGAAAATATATTATGCATTGACTTTTATTTAGATTGGAACATTTTGAAAAAATCTTCCAAATAACATTTCCTACAGTGCCTTCAAAAGACGAGCCTAACTTGCACGTATTGTTGAAGGTTTCTTCTTGTGTTTCTATTATCAGTGTTACTGGAAAACATTCATGAAGAATGCAGATGCAAATAATCGTTTTTTAAATTCTATTGATAAAATCGTAGGCTGAGATATGCCGAAACGCATTGTATGAAAGATATTTCACTGATATGGTATGTTATATTTAAATTCAAGCTTATTTTCAAAAATATATTTTATGTTCACAGATTCAAGGTAGAACTTGATCCAACACATACCCCTAAAGTGGTCTTTGAGGTGGTGCTGCGGTCAAAGAACGGTCTCTATCTGAAGTTTACACCTCGAAAATAACCTGGCAAACATCAGCAACAGACTGTTTAGTTTTCTAAAGGAAAACTTTGACTTCTTTAAGTAACATAATTCTCCAAGATGAATGGAGAAAAATGATAATGAATCCAAGAGAGAAACGAATGTCTGAATCATCATTGGACAAACCAACCAAGTAGACAATTCTAGACTTCTATCACATGCCTACACTCAGGCAGATGCATAAAGTAGTTTTTCAGTACAGCTTGTTATATACTCAATCAATTTGTGAGAATTATCAGTGAATTTCAACACATTTTTTCTTTTAAAATGATCAATAAACTGTCATTCACCAAACATCGTTTAGTATTTCTTGCACTCTATAATAAGTGTAAGTTGACAATAAAATATGCATAGAATGTGATTAAATTAGAATAAGTATCCATCACTTAACTGACTTACAATTTGACGACTTGCATCCATCACTTAACTGAGTGACAATCTAATGACATTAGAATATGCATCCTTCACTGAACTGACTTAATTCTGGTGACATTAGAATATGAATCCATCACTGAACTGACTTAATTCTGGTGACATTAGAATATAAATCCATCACTTAACTGACTTACAATTTGACGACCTGCATCCATCACATAACTGAGTGACAATCTGATGCCATTAGAATATGCATCCTTCCCTAAAATGACTAACAATCTTATTCATTAGAATATGCATCAATATTAAAATATCCATCCATCACTCAACTGAATTTCAATCATATGACATTAGAATAAGTTGCTTCTGTGCGAGTAAACAAGACTTGAATTATGTCCCAGCTATGTGTGCAGGTGTTTTTGATGGTTCTGGTTCTACTGTGGCTAAATAAAGTTGATAGTTTATGCAATGATACAGTCACTAAAAATCAATGTGACCCTCGTCGGTAATCCTTTTATTTTATATAATTATACCATTTCGCAAGGAGTCGATAATATAAGTCGATAATATGATGCAATGTGATATCTCATTGAGTTTGATAATACTTTAGGCTTCATTTCGATTATGTATGTAGGAAATCGTAGAGTTCGTAATTAAACGTAATCCATCTTTAGGAACTATGTAAAACAAAATACACGACTCTAACATTGCCAGGAGATCCATTATCGTTCAAAAATGTTTCGAATGCAGATCTACCTTCTGCGAGTATATGATGTATGTTTAAATATATACGTAATATCTTCAAATGTCAAAAGTCATGTAAGAAATTATTTTGCGATTTTAATAACATAGCAAAGATCTCTAGAGCGATCCTGTTCTTTTCCTAGTAATCAACCTTTGTTAGGAAGTATGTTGTGTGACTTTTACGAAACAAGTTTACATTTTTTATTACCCTTGCGAGAGCAAGGGGTTAAACACAAATTTCAACTTTTTTCGTAAAAGTCATATGACATACTTCCGAGTGTAATAAATCCTTTATTGCTGATTCTATTCCGTTAAACGCATGAGAATATGAAAAACAGTCGTGTTCCCTTGAAACGGCTACAGTGACGTCACGAACAATAGTTGTATGATGTCACAGACGACGCACTGAAAACAATCGTTACTAAGCAAAAGTGATATGTGAACATGTGCTCATATAGAAAATATGTCAATCAACCATATGGCTTATAAATGAATTTACTTAACGTAACAGTGACATAAAAGACATAATCAAACATAATCCAGGAAAAATAAGTCAGGACAATTTCATTAGCGTTTTGAAAAGATCTGTATTTCTTCGAACAACAACAACACCATATAACACATCCAAGTAAAGCCTCACAGGGTAACGAAAGACTATCAATTACATGCTGTTAATGCAAAATTGAAAAGATACAGGATTTCAAGACACCCGTAGAGAGCCTCAATGATACAACGCGAACACACGGAACAGGCACGTACCTGGGTCAACGGAGTTTGATCGAAGTTCATTCAGGTGACAGTGTTTTGGGATCCGAACATATCAAGGGTCTATTCTCATTTACCTTGGATAAATTTATCTGAAATTTGAAACGATCTGAAATGATCCTGTTAGGTACAGTGTCGGTGTTCTTGACTACACTATTTGTCTCCTGGTTTTTATACAAGTTAGTTCCCTTTATCTTAAAGAAGAGCCGGTGTCACAAGGCCCTTGCTCCGTTTCCTCATCTGCCCTTTCACTGGTTGTTGGGGAGTCTACATCACGTACGTAAATACAGCTTTAGATTCACGTTTAATGCAGTATTTCTCGAATCGTTAATAGCTTCATTCACAGTGAGGGTCTTTACGGATATCCCTACAAGGTATTATACCCTCGAGTGTTTGTATTCCGTGATGCTAAGCGAACGAAGTCGAATATTTAAAAACTAATTGGTAACATCGTCTAATAATCATCACTTGTGTAAAAACATTGCTTCTTCCCTTCAAATGTAAGGTTTCACGGAAGACTCATCATTAAATATTACATTACAAACCGTGTCGAAACTTTATTGTCAAATCAGATGCGGCCGCCATATCGAGCTTCAAGTTCGTGACGTCATTTTTATAATGCTTTCCTTCCGACAACGTACACAGAAACAAATAACATGCAACCCTCTGCTGATATGGTTAGTTAATAATATTGTTTTCATCGAAAGTTTGTAATAAATGATATCCTTACCACAAATTTATGGTTTTTGTGAGATTCTTTTGTAAAAACATTAAATAAATGAAAAAAACCACCGTTTTCACATTTTTTTTAATTTGGTAATTATATTTTCTCTTAAAGGATATAAAAATATTTCACCTATGGATATAACAACTACTTAATGTGGTTATAACAATTATTTTATATGGATATAAAAATTATCTTAAATCAAAGTAAAAATTATTCCATATGGAAATTTTAAATGGAAAGTTGTTAAAAATCATTTATTTTAAAAATCTGAATATCCATCTACATTCATATTTACTTGTAAGTACATCATGAAAATGAAGTTACACCTTTCATTCACCATTCAATGTCAGCAAGGCAATGGAAACCTTAAAATTTGTCACCAAATCTGATAACTGAACTTTGTAAGGTTATTTTCATTTCGTGTTCACCTGGAATAATGAAAATATGTTTTTACCTATAAATAATTTCATGGAAAAATCTGGATATTATTGTTCTATAATTTTACACAATAATTGAATTCAAAAATAAATATCAATTAATGTGAATATGTGAGTAAATGTGACAAAATATATTTTGTGTTTTCCCTTTTGAGAACAAATTCATTCACTTTTGATTAAGCCAACAGACATCTGTTAGTGCCTGTATTTGATTAGTTGTGCAACTAGTAGTATGCTGCTTTGTTGTGATGACAGCCCTGACTCTACGTAACGCTGGTCAGTTGTTATTTTTCAATTGAGTTTGTTTCAGACATTTTTATGAATCAATAAAGTTTGATATATTTTTTACTTAACCTTTTCACACATTTTTATCATGTTAAATGTATATACAAGTGAATCTCACCTGTTAGAACATAATTTTTGCTTGTTACCGTGTCCGATGATCGGCTTTGATCTCTTGATTGCTTACCTTATATTTAATGATATGTGACCTAAACGGTGTGCGAAATAGCACGTGCTAAAGTGACGTCACGAACTTACAACACTAACGAACTTGCGCTATTCGACCATACTCAAATTGGCTATTTTAGAGCAATTGAGGACGCGTGTACTGACTTTATTTTTCTATCGATGCAACCTTTCCAATTGACAATAAAGACGTCCGAAGTTTCTTTATTAAGGTATATCTGTAACTTTACCAACAGATTATACACGACTCATAAGCATTATCTCTGCATTCTCCATATGTACGAGATTGATGTGCGTTATAGTGCCTTTAATGAGTATAGGGTAATACTGAAATGTACAGCTGCATTCCAAAAGTTTGTTCACATACCTGAATATACTAGTGCAAATATCATGTAATTTGAGATGCCTTTGAGGTATCGTAGCGTTGTGAAAAATAAACGTATAATATTGAATTTGCAATACACATATGCAGAATTATTCTTCTTTAATGCAAAGATTTATCGTACCCCACAACTACTCGTAAGAGTTTTGACAGGTAAATAAAGTGACCAGGGGTAAAAATGTCGAAAACACTAATTTATATTTTTTCTCAATAAATTAGTTTATAAGTTATCAACTTCTTTAAACGTTAGTCGCGTTTGTTTCTTAGCACAGAGTCAATGTGATTATGTTGGTTTTGATCTCAGAGAGTCGATATGGAACATTTTTTTCGACATTTAACAAAATCGTAATTTCGAAAATGTGACCCCTAGTGTCTATATCAATATGCCAAAATTCGAATTTTTGCACGAGTGACCAGTCAATGAAAAAATGAGTTCAAGAATGGCTATTTCACACATGGATAGTGGGTGATCCATTGTCAGTCTTGCTGAAGTTTTTCTATTGACGTTGAAACGAAACCTCTATTACATGATATTTGCACTACGATTACGTGGTAAGTGAACAAACTTTAGATATGCAGCTGTAGAGGTATTGTGTTCATATCAGATCATCTTTAAACTTTAAACAATGGAAAAAATCAATTCTGAAAAGTATCAGTTAAGAGCTATTTTGCAAAGTCCTTTGACAATGTGAAAGTATAAAGTCGCGATTTAGATCAAAAAGAGGACAACGAATTCGAAGCGCATCAATTTTTCAAAACCAAACAAAAGTTCAGGTATGATCGTGTTTGCAAAGCGTTTAACGGACTGTAAACTGAACGTGTGATTCGACTTATATGCACTTATAAAAGGCTGTTAAAGTTATAAGTTCTAAGCTAATTATAAACCCTAATATCTTAAGAGGCTTTATTTTTGATAGTTTTGTAAGGTTAGATATGAAACGAGCACAATCCAACGTAAAGGAAACCATTTGGATACATAATATGAAATACATCAGGTATTCGACTCCAAACAAATTGAATTTGTACTTCACATTTTGTTATGAGAAACTTTTTTAAATTCCAGTTTAAAAATCCAGATGACATCTTTGAAAAAACTCAAAAGTTGGTTAATGAAGGGGCGAGAGTCCATTACTTCTGGTTTGGATTCTTCCGGCCGGTCGTCATGGCAACTCACCCGGATACGATGAAGGCAATCCTGAGGACGGCGGAGCCGAAAAGTAGTGGAGGCGGGGGTTACGACTTTATACGTCCTTGGCTAGGTCAGTGTTCTTTATGTCAATCAATTACTCTACTTATTTCTTGCGAGGCCTTAAGCCCAACTACAATACAAATAAACAAATATGGGTGAGTACACTTTTGTTACAAGAAACAGTCAGGCGCACCAAGAACTTAGAAATGATGCTTCCTTCATATAATTTGAACAGTTTGAAAAATGGTTCGTTTTGAAGGGTTACAAAGTATTGCTGATATATGTAAAATGGTAATTTATGGTGAAACATTTGCATAAGCTTCCTTATATGACAAATATATGACAAATACTTTTTTTCAATGAAAATCCAAAACGGCTTTTTATATGTGTAGAAGCTGAGATAATAATATTATCAAAATCACTCTGGTATCTTTTACGGCAAGTGTATTTATCTCGCATTAATGGTTATTCATGCCTTCAATTCAAATGTATTTTTTCAGCCATGTTAGGAGCTCGATGCAGAATATCCGCCCCTTCATACGGGCACTGCTAATACTGTGCTAATATAGCGATAGAAAGCATCTGCCCTGATAGATGTCATGGTATTGTAAGCAATAAAACTACTGTTACTAATGTAACTGGATAAACGCGCCAGCCATCGACAATGCTCTGTTTTCTATAACCGAATTTATATGGACATTAATAGTTTCATATTTTTACTCCCATAAAATGACAACCTTTACAATTATACTAGTCTTGTCAGCAATTGGCACTGCCTCTCGATAAAAGTCCCCATTGTTACGGTATTGTGTAATTGACGCAAAGAATAGACTGAAACGCATTTACAATGGTAAATCTTCTTCTTTGTCATTTGAATTCAGTTACATGTTACGTCCTTGTACATTTATATCGATTATAAAAGCTAGACTGTTGATTATAGGTAAGTGTCAGCTTCATAATGATTTCAACGTTTGTTTTTGTAATTGATATTATCGTTATCGTAATTTAGGCGGCCAATTGTGATGTACTTTGAGCCTCTCATGCCTTCCAAAAAAAGGAGCTCGAGTTAGAGAACATCTACATGTATATTCGTGTAAACTTTCTAATTTTTTGCATTTAATCAGAGAAATGGCACATTTCAACAAAAGCTTCACTGTTCCTCCAGGTGAGGGGCTGCTGGTCAGCAAGGGCAGGAAGTGGGAGAGGAATAGAAAGCTGCTTACTCCGGCCTTTCACTTCGACATTCTCCGGCCTTACGTGAAGATCTACAACCAGTCAACCAATGGCTTTCTGGTAAAACGTATATCAATTATCGGTCAATATTATGCCAACGAAAGTAACTTTCGACGATCAGGTTCTGTTTTGGACAAGGTTCTGGGTAATTTAACAGATAGTAGGCGAAAATTCAATTTCAATCAAATATCTTATGTCAAGACAGGTACGTTGATTTTATAGGATGAAAACACCTACTCAAAAATCCGTATCAAAAGATGTTCATATTGGTTCACTGCCTCGTTCTTATTTTCTAATGATTGTAATGGTGACCCTGAAATAAGTAAGAAGCCTAAGCAAGTCTATAAAAGACTTGAGAGCTTAATCTGAAAATGAAGAAATTTCAGTCTCCTTTTCATTTCATTTAATATTTTTTTTAAATTTTCATTAACTGATACATTTTCATTTCAGAGTCTAATTGTTAGACTACAACCTTCATAGAGCTGTTCCTTCTTATATCATAATGAACATTCACTTTCAACTTCCAAAGCTTTGAAATCCAAAAAAACGTTCATTGTTAAAATAATCTAATGTGAGGCTAGTTAAAGCAAATCAATTACCACAAATGCACATGAACTTTTTTTCATCATAATATATATCAAAATGTTTCAATCATAGGTCTTTGTGCAAAATTAATGTAACAAATTCATCTTTTTTTTCAAAGAAAAACCTGGAAGTCGAAAGTAAGGGAGGTAACTCTGTGGAAGTGTTTGGTCCCGCAGGCCTGGCTACACTGGACACCATGTTACAGTGTGTTCTGTCTTACACGGACGATATACAGGAGAAAGGGTTGGTGTTGTTTATATGTTACCAATTACTATGTTTTAAAGAGGTAATGAAATGACGTCATGGTTTTCATTATGTAAACATCGAAAGACATATTTTACATCATTAAAATCACCAGAATCCATTTAAAGATACATTTCTGCGTTGGCGGGTAAATACCTTAATTAATTATATAAAACGTTAATTCCATAGAAAAGTCTCGATAATAATGTAATCAGATGGTGTGACAAATCATATAAGAAAAACACGAATAAGTCAGAAAATGGGGTTTTTTTGGCCGAATGGTAGCACTCGCTATTTACTTCAAAAGGGGCAAACGGGTAAAATTTCACTAAGATTGAAATTAATAAAACTTGTTATTGTTTTCCAGAAAAAGCCATCCTTACGTGAAATCAGTGATACGATTATCCCAGCTGATGATCAAACGAGCGTTGTGAGTTCACTAACGTCTTCAATCATGTTAAATACTCAGTTTGAAAAAGTTAAATCCAAAAGAAGATCATAAAATGTAAAAACCAGTGACTTTTTCTTAAATGAGCCATCATTTCCGCCAACGAATCAAACCATGAAAATTAAGTTCGAGAAAATCGTATTTCTGCAAAAACTGTTCTGCGGTTATACACTGTTGTAGAAGTAGCTGGTTGCAAATTGATGGAGCCACTGAGTATGTTAGTACGAGTAGCGCGCTACTGAATTATGATGTCATTACGCGGATTTTCCTTTCCTGTGTCCTACGTATGCTCGGGTTTTATTGATAACGAATAAACAAATACAATGTCTTTTTTTAAATATCATAAACACTTGAAATTCGTGAAAAGATATAACCATAACCTTTTTTACACAAAAAGGTGACCAAAACTTGCAAAACAAAAAAGGAAGTTGTTGTTGTTAATTTAATATAAAACATATACACAGTACATATGCAAATTCAAAAGATTCTTGTTCCGTCGAAGACTGAGAAACTATAATAGATTCAGTTGTCACAAGATGGGGATATGCTTATTATCTCGCCTTGCTCTATGGAAATCAAAAAGTTCATAAGAGTTACTTCTGCATCCTCTTTATTATGATGTATTTTATTGAAAACAACGTACAATGGGCGCGCTCAATATAAATAGTCAAGTAACCTGGTCATATTAAAACGAATCAAACTCAAAGTAAAGCGAGTTCGACTTTCAAATAAATCATGTATGTGTTTCGCCGTTTTGACTTTCCTTTTGTCGACCAACTTGTCTCCCTTCTGGTCTATCGTCGTTTTAACTGTATCCTGCTTCTCTCTTCCGTCCCCACCTGGTTATCTTTGTTAAAGGATGGGAGCCAACTACGACCACAATGCTTTGCGCAATAAAATAATTAAGTCGATCTATTTATAAACACGGGAAACACCATTACTAGTTAGTTAGATTTCTCTGCTTATTTGGGGTCGAAACAAATGGCGAAAAATTATGTAAAGATCTTTCAACGAGATGGATTTTTGGGAGTATTTTCTAATTTGTATCAACATACTTTGTGGCCCTTTAACATAAATGTTCCTTCCAGCAACCTGATCCACTACATCAACGCTATCTACTATATGTCGGCGAATGGAAAGGAGTTCCTCGACATCTGCAACTACGTCCACGACTTCTCCGAGAAGATCATAACGTCAAGGAAGCGGGCTCTGGTGTGGGCATTTGGAACTGATCTTCATAATTCCTCCCGTCGAGTCTAAAGTTTTTAATTTACGATGTTTTGTGTTAACAAGAAGAATTTGTAAAGCGGAAAGTCTTTGACAGTTTGCTACGGCGTTTACAGTAGTAAAATATTCTTACATAATTGACCACGTCACCTTGAATAAACCAGGAATAAACCATAAAACCATTCTAGAATGCAGTTGAAAGACTTTAAGCATGTTGGCCATTACAGAAGGTATGTCTGCAGGTGATTTCTTCGCTCAGTGTTGACTCAATACTATGGATGAACTATGTCTGTTAATTGTTTTAGGAAGCAGATCCTGATCTTCTCAAGAAGCGTCATCTGGACTTCCTGGACATCTTGCTGACAGCGAGAGATGAAACAGGACAGGGACTGACAGACAAGGAGATCAGGGACGAGGTGGACACATTCATGTTCGAAGGTGGGTACTAACGTAGTCTGTATACCTTACTTAACACAGGTATATACAAGAAAAGTGGACACATTCATGATCGAAGGTAGGTACCAAAGTGGTCTCTATACCTACGTTACTCATGGACGTATTCAGTTTTCAAGGAAGGTCACGAAGAAAGTTTAAATGAAGATGAATCATCTTGCAATGAGTTCTGTAAATATAAAATGCAGATGAGGTGGACACCCACATGCTCGATAGCAGGTTGGAAAAAGTGTTTTTACCTCGCGTTTAATTTAAATGAATTCCCAGTAACTTAGTAAGCCATTGAAGACATTGGTCTTTTGATCATTGCTAGTATCAATTCGTAAATTTCATACCCAGGTCACGACACGACATCGTCGGCCATCAGCTGGTGTCTGTACTGTCTGGCTCTCTACCCAGAGGAACAACAGAAGGTCCTGCAGGAGGTTCTCGAAGTTATAGGAGACAAAGAAGAAGTGGAATGGTAGGGTCCAGCTCAATAATACAATAACCTAGTAGTCAGATTAGGATTACGAGAATCATAATTGAAAACAGACTAACTTACAGCCGTAGGAGTGAAAAAATTGATAATATCAATGCAAATCAAGACAAAAATGTTTTGAAATCAAATACAAAAGCCATGGTAATGGATAAATTATTCTATTTAAGAGTACCACATGAAAACATTTCTTAATTTTCCTCTCCGGGGACGATATCATCAAGCTTCAGTATGTTCCCCTGTTCATCAAGGAGTCGATGCGTTTGTACCCTCCCGTTCCCATGGTGAGCCGCCAGCTCTCCCAGCCCCTGCTGCTGGACGGGGTACAGGTGCCCGCAGGTGTCATCGTGGATATCAGCGTCTTCCACACCCACAGGAACCCGCACGTCTGGCCTGACTGTATGGTGAGCGGAGCTCCAGTTAGAGATATTTGTTGTTGTTGCAACTTCATATTTTAAGACGTTCGGGCTCCAATAAGATTGCATGACCCCTTATTACATTCACTTTTTATTAGCGGAGAATTTAAGCAGTTGAAATAGGTAACCCCCTTCCTCTTCCTCTGCAAAAGTTGGGATCCGCGAATATTTATATGCGTTTGTGTAAGTCAAATTAACCACTTCATTATGTACTTAAAAGTGGTAAAGTAAGAAATTCTAAATTTTACAAATTTGAAGTACACACATGCATTTCTTGACACTCGAAACTTATTCGGATATTTTCTATTAGTACGTTTAATTTAAAACAGGAGTTCAAGCCCTCGAGATTCGACCTCGACTCCTCCGTTGACAGAGATCCCTATTGTTTTGTGCCGTTTGCAGCCGGACCAAGGTTCGTATGAACTCAGAATGTGAATCATCACACATCAGCCTAATCAGTCAGTTTGATTACTGTGTCACGTCAAATATGACTTCATTTTTAATCCTTGTACTTTTCATTATTGTTTAGATACTAGTAGCATATTATTTAGAAACCACCATGATACATGCTGTTTGTTTTGTTATTAAGCTTTACTATTTTATTTCAGAAATTGTATCGGTCAGAACTTCGCTCTGAATGAACTAAAAGTGATGCTCTGTCAGACAGTTCGACGGTAAGTGAAGGATATCCGGGCGCGGCGGGTGAAAATATGGTCACACGTAGATAATTAGCAGATGCTCTATTACGATATGAAGTCAAGTACAATTGGCATGTGCTTTATGATAAGCATGTACTCTTAAGTAGCATTCAAGAAGTTGAAGTGGTAATGAAGTACAAGATTTTATGGAAATCAAGTGCTTACTTAACAGAAAAGCGACGCTTTGGAACGCTTGCACGTGGCTGACATTATGTTGTTTTTCATGAAACTTGGCTTTGATTCTTTCCAAAATAGTATGTGCTGATCAAAGTTCAAGTCATCCATCCCGGCTTGCATATTCATCTCCAAATGTGAGACATTTACTTTTTTTAAAGAAAATCCAGCGACGGCCGTTTACATCATTACTTACCATTTATACTGGTCCTATAAGTTTGACTTATCAAACAATACGTTCCAAATCTGTCTTTTTTCGAAAATCACGTGATGACTTGCATGGACTGCAAGTTCAGAAAAGGAAAAAAATGTTTTTTTCGGGCTTTTTTTTCAAATATTTAATGAAGATATGTTATTCTTTATAATCCGATACTGACATAACTAAGTTTCTCCAATCTAGGCCATGTGAATACATCATACATTTATTTTTCAAAATATCATGACACCGTTGATAAATTCTGAAAAGGTGCATTTTCATCACGTTTAGAAACATATTTCAATATACGTTGAGGAGATGCATTTGCAAGTGCATTGCCAAAGTGACTAGTACGTTCATTTTTCAGAAGATTCTATGGAAACAAAATGTAGAATGGTTAAAAAATGAATATCACTCAAACTTCAATTTTCAAAGAAAAAATGATTATCGCCAAAAACATTTCTTGTAGAACAATCTCTCGAGCTTCGGTAAAAAATATGTCACTATACCAAACTGATTGCTGATTTCTGGTAACTTTCAGCAGTGATAATATTTGACTTAGGTAGATAGCCAAGGGTGAAGGGATTCTATGCTTGAAGATCACTATAACTTCATGTCTTATTATGGTTAATGAAGATAAAAGATATGATATTAAAGATATTGTAAATCCCAAGGTGCCCAGATATCGAAGTTAAGACTGAACTCATGCATGATTTATATTTCAGATTCAAGATCGATTTGGACCCCGAGAGGAAACCTGAGATTTTACCGGAAGTTGTTCTCAGGAGTAAGAATGGATTGTATCTGAAGTTCACACCACGAAACTGAACATAACATCCCTTTTCTGAGACTTCGACATAACTTCTACTGTGATTCGAAAAGATAGCAATGGCGGATCCATAGGTTGGGGTATGAGCGGTGTTCAGGGGGTTCGAATTCTCCCCTACCCCCTCTCCCTTTAAATCGACCATAAAATGTGTGACCCCGAGGGTGACCCCCCTTTTTAAAAATTCCTGGATCCGCCATTGGATAGTACTTACCGGGGTTTACCTAGCAAATATTTTTCAATTATCTTTAATGCCATTAGCAAGATAAATCGAAGGTATATGATCACGTGTATGTCCCTGTACACTAGCTCATATGACATTTTTATTTGTATGTTACGTACACATTTTTACTTTATTGGATTTCAAATCACCCCTTTATGGATTAGGTACTTAAACTGAACAAAAATAATAAGGGATATTTGAAAATTCTGAAATTATTAATAATGACATATTTTTACATTGTACACCTGATTGAATATTAATCATCAAATTGATACTTAATTAATACTTAATATAAGCAATTTACAATATTAATTAAATTCAATTAAAAAGAACGAGCAAGATGAAAAGGGTGACAATAAATTTAGTTGTCACTTGACATTTGATGTGACAACCACTTGCATGTGTTCACCATGTAAGATGGATTTTAACTACAATGAAAGTAAATTTGGATATGATAATGCATCGAAATAGTTTGATATGATGCTCTTCCATTGATGAAGAGCTTGCAAAAAGACAGTTAAAAAACAAGGACGCAAGGGAACATTTTTATTTTCCTATGCCGCTGTCGAACAGAATTTTTAGCTTTGCAAAAGATGAGCAGCAATTATCATCAGGAAATCGAAGAACAAGCTTCTACTATGCATCACGTGACCTAATTTGACGTGACATATTTATTACTGGAAAAGAGAAATAAACGATCCAGGTTATTTCGAAGTTCTGGAATTGCCTGAGGTCACTTACCGTTTTCTTCACGAAAGAATTATAATTGTTTAACATCATTGGACCAATAATTGAGAAAATCGTATGAAACATGATGTGTAAATGGAGGCACATGAAACATATGGCATTTTAAGTTTCTAATTTTGGATTTGAAAAAGTTGATCTGCACGTAATTGGAAATCTCCTTCATGGACATCTGAACACTTTGAGTCTTACACTATATCCATAAGTGAAAGCGTCAACTATAACATACCAGGACAGTGCACATACCAGCATCAATCTTAGATACGGAAGGATGCCTTTCATGATCTGTTGACTGCCACCCCGAGAATAACATATCAATAGAACGATAAACATCTCCCTTGTCACCCCCCCCCCCCCTACACCCCCCCCCCCCACACACACACACAAACACATCACACATTATACCACATCATTCATACCATATGTATATATCACTTGACATACCTATTTATACGGTTGATCTCAGTTATTTGTATTAAACGGTTATAATTTAGATTAAAAGTGCTCATTAAATGTCATTTTAAAGTGACATTTCTACAATCTCGAGATCCTAGTTTGACAATTCGAAGGGAAAATTCATACATTCATAGCTTCATATTAAACTTTTCACTTAATTTGAAGTAGATTTTGTCAGCTTAACGAATAAAGATATGCACATTTCTATTTATGACTTGAGTTGTGTTTCACGAGGTGAAATGACTTGTTACCATACGGATCATTTCTAAACACGCAGCTGTAAAGGCAAACAACGGAGTGCGCCAAGAAGATGATTCAATTGAAAAATGACTTTATTGTATTCTTGGGAATGGTTTGTCGTTTATAGTGACACCTTATAATGGAAAAAAAGATTTTGGGAGAACCAGAACCTATTGCATTAAAATCGTGCAGTTCATATCCGTGACGTGATGATATTAAAATCTATACAAAACCTAATATAAAGCCAATATATGTGCAAACTTACGGTATACTTTTTTATACTTTTAACTTGAAATATCGCCATATTACTGTTAATTTAGAAATGATACATTTGATTGAAAAAAATCGAATTTTATAAATAAGATAAATAGACAACATTGAAAATAAATTTTATTATTTTGAAACTTAGGGTTAAATTAATTATGATTTTGAAGCCCAAACGTACGAATCCTCAAAACCAAAAAAATGTAAAATTTGGTTAAACGGAGGACGGAGGACGCTTTCTAGGAACTTTTACTTCGTGCCTCATGCTTAAGGTCCGATTATTTCATGGGTATAACGTTTAGGAGTAGAAGCCGTAATACAGAACACTTCATTGATACATAAGCGAAAGGGCCAGGATTGGTTGTGAAAAATTATATTAACATATACTCTGCAACGTCATTATTTTCAGAAGATGTTACCTATTGACTTGTTTGGGAGCCATTTAGAAGTTGCAATAAAGACGTTGTAAATCCATAGAACTTGTTCCCCAGAAACAAATGCTGTTCTTCTATTTGCTACTTCTATATTCCCGAAAAGGCTTCTTTATACGCAATTGGACAAGTCATTTTAGTTAGTGGTGAGGTGAGGTGATTTGCGGTTTAATGCCGCTTTGAAAAATATTTCCCTTATACCACTGCTGCTAGTATAATTGCAGGGAGAAAGCCGCAACACTATTGTGGCTATGCATTGCGGTGAAACCTGCGAGCATCGACCGAAACAGAAGAACCATGGAGGGTAGTGCTCTCATATTCAGTGTAGCAATGAACCCAAACTTTACTGTAGAACAGTTCTCTACTGCAGACAAAGCTGCAAAGCCCCTGGCGGGTTCGGACCCCGGACCTCAAGATCCGAAGCCGAACAGGCTAACCTCTACGCTATCTCGCCCTTAATCAGTGGTAAGCATTGTCAAATCAATGGGTGAAGACCATGTCATGCAGAAAGATATCTTAAGTGAGAAACAAGCAATAATATTTCAATGGGTTAGCAATCGGCGGCACCAATTTGATACAATCACAACCACAATGATATTGTTGACAAGGTACTGTTATGAAATAAACTAATACTGGATAAGCTCTGAACCGAGGATTTTACCATGCCCATTATTGCTGATTAAGGATTTTATCATAACTAGTTTGTTGTATACGGATTATATCATTTACAGCATTGTTGTTTAAGGATTTTATCATACCTTGTATTGTTGTTTAATGATTATATCATACCTAGTTGTGTTTGTGTAGGATTATACCATATGCAATATTGTCTCATTATTTTTAAATTTTAGAGATAGAGATGAAAGTTTAGAGGAACTTTACTCAGGTTATATGGTATTGAAATTGACTCTTATTTAACAGACATATAAAAATCATGAAATATACTCTGTGTTACGTTAAGGGGATAATATATCCAATATTGTTGTTTAAGAATTATATCATATCCAGTATTTTTGTATTAGGAATATGTCATATCCAGTATTGTTGTTAAAAGGATTATATCATACCTGGTTTTGTTGGTTCCAACCCACTGGTTGTTATGTAAACACACCATGCGACCTACCTAAATTTCTTACTGTCGAGGATAAGTACTTAATGATAATCCCTTAATATCAAACATTTTCCAGAAAATATAACTTAATTTAATTTTCGCAATATAAAGTAAGTATCGTTTATATATATACAAAATCGCAATAGGGGCATCGGTGCAGACCCTCATGACAAATGCGATAATTCAACCGGTTGGTTGGCGATAACAGTTTAAACAACTCCCTCGATACACATTATTCGATGAGAGCAAAATGGCTGTGTTTGGTATTGGCGGGGTATTTCTCTCCGTGCTGGCCGTGACATGGGCTCTCTTCAAGATATTGCCATATTTCCGTACATTCAAGGATCTACACTCGACGCTGGACAATGCGTTCCCTCATCTACCTATCCACTGGTTCTGGGGGAACGTTCATCAGGTATGTTAATCTTGATATAGCAGTATAAGAATACTATCATTATGTGCACAGAGGGCTGGTCTGGATTCACTCAACCTCGTTACGTAAATTTTTACACGAGAATTTTCCAATACGTTTTCGTTACGTGTTTATTTACATATAGGTCAGTGAAAGTGGGACAAGTAACTGAAGTGAAGTAGCCGACATGAGTTGAGTATTTTACAAGGTTGATTAAGTGAGAAAGGGGGGAAAGAGAGGAAAATGAAAAGAGATAAGATGATGATGACGATTACGACGACGACGATGATGATGATGGTGATGATGATGAAATTTTTTGTTTCTACTGCGCTGATAACCAGATAAAAATAATCCGGTTATCAAATTAATTACCTAATGGATTTGGTTAATATTTATAGAGAATCTCACTAAATTGTCTTCAGATATCTATTATATCAACAAGAAATGATTAAAGGTACATGTGCTAATATTTTACTTAAATCATCAAGTGTTGATATATTTGATATCGGAAGACTCGGGGTTGAGAATTTATTTATCATCCAAACTATTTTTCAACAGTTATCAGTTGAGGAATGAACATCTCAGGACTCAAAACTGCCAGATGGCGTCTCGAGCAGTGATTTCATTGATGTCGTAGCATTTTAACATCAGCATCATTATGACATCATAATATTGTCAGCTGAGTTCTGAGTGATGTCAAGGCCTTGTGATGCCGTTAAATGATTAAGTATTTGCAATATGACGTTTTGATTTTTGATAACACTTGATCTCTCAGAATCTCTCAGCTATTTTGGGTGATGATTTAGGTGTCCAGTATTAGATTGGAATTAACTGGACGGTGTAAGAGAGAAAGCAGAACAGTCTAATTTATAATGAAATCAAGGACTTTTATTATATATTCTATACAGGTCTTTGATGAAATCATTGTTTTAAAGGAAGTGTGTTATACAAGGTAATAGGATATTTCGCAATTTTGTACCAAAGCACTTTAAATGGGATTTCAAATGTTTATCTGGTTTAAACATATTTTTATTTCCAAAAATGAAACAAAGATTGGCGAACAAGCTTTAATAGCTTATTTGAACGCCGCTCTTTTACATAATACATAAAGCTGGAAACAAAAACAAGAAAATGTGAAACTTCAAAAGCGAAGAAACAATGTGTAATTTTAACATGTAGTTTATCTATACGGGATCAAACAATTGAAATATATTTAGCAGGCACACGAGGGGTGACACTTTACTGTCGCTTCTATGATCATATTGAATTCATCACAGGTGGAGGGGAAGGTCAAGGTATTCTTCGACAAGAATATGAAGTTCATCAAAGATGGCGCCAAGGTTTTCTCCTATTGGATAGGCTTCTTCCGGCCTGTGGTGGTAACGGCACATCCGGAGACAATCAAAGCCATACTGAGGACTGCTGAACCAAAGGCGAAAGGGGGCGGGGGTTACGACTTTCTCGAGACTTGGCTGGGTGAGTCGCCAAGGGCCGTAAATGTCCCCTCCACCACCACCAATCCCGCTTTAACATCCTGTTAAATCAGCGGTTCTGTTTCCACGAAACTTCCACAATATCCTGATATCTCGTCTCGTTAACAGGTTACTTTCCATTGATACACATAGCATGTGATGTCAGCATATGAGATGTCGCTATTGAAGTCACCTGTAACAAAATATCTTGACCTCGCTGTCATGCCAATTGGGTACTGCAACTATTTCTCGAGGTAAAGTGATTCCATTGGCTGGTTAATAAACAACACGAGGCATTTGTTGTCACAGATATCAGGGTATTGCTTGATCCTTCCTGACACAAATACGCTGATGTAGCACTAATTGTTTGAATTGATTTTGAATGTTCTTCATAGTAACCGTGCAGCTGTTGTCTACATATCTCATCGCGCAAATTCCAGTTTTTTCTGACAAAGTATTAAGAGTACTATCAGGATATGTTGTTGCACGAACCACGAAGGTGTTTTAGAGGAGGGTAGGTGTTTGTTAGGGCGGTGGGGGTGTTTTTTTAAAATTCCAAAACGGGCAGTTATATTACATCTCTCCCCCACCCCACTCAACAGAGACACACTAATACGCAACTGAGAGTTAAAATAAAGACACGTCTGATCATGGCACGGATGATGATTTACTGGAGCCATATGTCAATGATGGCTTTTATGAATGATTATTCGTCCTTAAAGACTAGATATTGACCAAATTATGAACGTTTCCCTTACTTTACACATTAATTTGTTCAACTCTACAAATATTATGTGATTCAAGTTAAGAAAAAAATTAACAAAAGAATTAATAAGTGATCTTACTGCCGCTTTGCTACCAGCGACTACTATAACATTTATATTTAGATACGGGTTTTGAATTTGAGTTAAGACAACCATCGAGCATTCAAAATGTGCCAATCATTATCCTGTTTCAGGGGACGGTTTGTTGACAAGCAGTGGCAGAAAATGGGAGAGAAACAGAAGACTACTCACTCCAGCCTTCCACTTCGACATCCTTCAACCTTACGTCAAGATATACAACCAATCAGCGAACGGATTTATTGTACGTTGTTTCTTTACCGTTATCGTGAACATTATATAATGTTAAAGGGACACTGCGTCCAGAATAGAAATGAGACATTTCGTTTTCTACCCGGGCTGATTTGTTGCTGAGTAAGTAAGCGTGTAGGCTTTCGGCAGTGCTGTGAAGTCAAGAGTCGGAGCTTTGAACTCTGGAGAAGCTCGCTTGAATGACTCTTCAACTGTTGAATTTATTATTTTTGGTTTCATTGTTTTCAGAGGAATATACAACTGAAGAAAAAGGGAGGTAACTCTGTGGAAGTGTTCACCCCGGCCGGTCTAGCGACGCTGGACACCATGCTTCAGTGTGCCTTGTCCTATACCGACGACATACAGGAGAAGGGGTCGGTCACTTCCTTCAATGATAACACATGATATCGTTTGATATCCATCTTTTAAACCATATTCTATTCAAAGCATGATTAAAACTGTCTCATTTAAAAAAATAATCTGGTATCCAAATAATCGCGAAAACCCAGTATATGAGTTTAGTTGAGTCTTGTTTAAACGCCGCTTTCAAGAGTATGTCATTTACATCACGGCTGCTGGTATCATTGCAGGGAGAAAGCCCGCAACATTGCGATGAAACCTGCGAGAATCGGGCGGAACAAGCGAACCACGGGTCGTACATGCGCTGAAATTCATTTTAGCATTGCACCCAAACCTTACTGCATGTAGAACAATTCTATACTGCAGATAAAGTTGTCGAGCCCCTGGAAGGATGCGAACCATCTGTTGATCCGAAGCCGAACGCGCTAACCAGTCCAACATTTAAATGATCAACTGGTGTATGAGAGCTTAATATTTATCGCTTAACTTCTGTGAAGGGCATTCATAAAGATGAGGTATTAAAATGACGACGGCCATTCTGAGAACATACATTATCTATACATTTTTTTTAGTAAGGGGATCCTGAAGTTACAGGAGAGGAAGTGACAAGGCAAGCGCACCATAACATGCCTAGTATAGTAAATATGTCGAAACATCGCCATCCAAGAATAAAGACATTGTATATCCACAAAGTTTTCTTCGTCATTGTGACATGATTTTATTTATGTCATTATTTTATTGTACATGTATTTTAACAACATACCTGGTCCATGAGCGTTCACCAAACCTAAAGTTTACTACGTCCAGCATGCATACTGCACTGGCTCAAATTAGACTTGAAAGATTCACGACCATTGCTTTTACGTATTGATAAAGCCTTTCTTTCTGATTGTTTAGATGATTATAAATGATGAATTTAAGACTATTTTACTTTAAATTAAATCTTCTATGTTTCAGAGATGGCCATCCGTACGTTAAAGCTATAGCCAGGATGAGCACTCTGATCAACGCACGAGCTATGTAGGTAACATGAATAAAGTTCTAGGTACCATTATCTAACCATACAGTCATTATAAGTAACTCTAAAAAAGACTACTGTAAGTAAGAAACGTTTTAATAAGATGTTATAATCACAGACAAGATACCTTAGATATAAATACAGTAATTTTCATGGAGCGTTAAAATTTCAAAAGGTGAACTACACAAATAGTGTTTTGAGGTACTCAAAATATATGTCATTTATTAAGATTGATTGAGTGGTTGGATGGTTGGTTGGTTTGATGGATGTTTGATTGGCTGGATGGTTGGTTGGTTGGTTGGTTGATTGGTTGGGTGGATCATTGGATGGTTGGTTGGTTGGTTGGTTGGTTGGGTGGATCATTGGATGGTTGGTTGGTTGGTTGATTGGTTGGGTGGATCATTGGATGGTTGGTTGGTTGGTTGATTGGTTGGTTGGTTGGTTGGTTTCTTTGTTGATTGGAATCATTAAAAATGAAAGCTTGATATTTATGAATATCATAGAATGGGGTGAGATTCTCACGGGAATTCTTTCCGATAAATCTCCACTATTGCCTGGATTAATCTACATTCAGATATGACGAATTTATCTACTGCCAGTAAGTTTATTATAATTTCTTTCAGGAATCCATTTTATTACATAACGCCGTTGTACAACTTGTCAAGCGGTGGGAGAGAATACGCTAAGCATATCGATTTTGTCCATAAATTCTCAGAAGAAATAATAGAATCGCGGAAGAAAGCATTGGTAAGTACGTAAGTGCGACGCTATATAAACGAAGGTATATCTCTTAAGCTTTGAAAAGTGAAAGTATTTTTTAGATTTTTATGCTACCCTTTATTTAATATGGTTACTATTTCTAAATGGACTGAGCATGTTTACTCACTAAAAACTAAAAGGATTTACAGGAATCTGACTCTGAGGTTCTCAAAAAGCGTCGGCTTGACTTCCTGGACATCTTGCTGACAGCGAGAGATGAAACAGGACAGGGACTGACAGACCAGGAGATCAGGGACGAGGTGGACACATTCATGTTCGAAGGTAGGTACTAAAAGTAGTCCCTATATCTTACGTAACACAGATATATAGAAGAAAAGTGGACACACTCATGATCGAAGGTAGGTACTAAAGTAGTCTCTATATCTTACGTAACACAAATATGTAGAAGACGAAGACACGAAAGTATTGGAGTTACGTTAGGTATAGACACTACTTGTGAATGACCCTGACCAAGTTTCTTAGGCACTACCGTATGTTCAACATGAAGATCGTACACCTTGTGAATAAAACGTACGAAGGCATCTCAAAATTGTTTCATCCAGGTCACGACACGACATCGTCGGCCATCAGCTGGTGTCTGTACTGTCTGGCTCTCTACCCAGAAGAACAACAGAAGGTCCTGCAGGAGGTTCTCGAAGTTATAGGAGACAAGCAGGAAGTGGAATGGTCAATATTAGTTTATTACGATCGACGGGGTCGTAAAAGAGATAATTTCAGTATTCTCCTCTATCCTAATTGTCTTTTTATTGATAACAAACTTCAAGATGTCAATATGTAGGGCGAGAATATCCATTTCAAAAGATTTTCATTTAAGAAAATGTAATCTCAGCTAATGTATATATGGTTTATGGTTCAGATTGGATGTGAAACCTACAGGGAATAACAATTTCAACAATTTCCCAACCGAATGTTGTCAGCGGGACCTGAGAGTCAAGAATGCTTGAATTTGCATGTTTCTAAATAAGGTCGGACCTGCCGAAGTTACAGCGAGTGACGATGTTCTTGAGGGAGTCGATGCGCCTCTACACTCCAGTACCCTTTGTCAGTCGTCAGCTCTCTCAGCCTCTCATGTTGGACGGGGTTCGAATCCCAAAGGGTGTTTTCGTTGATATCAACATGTACATGCTCCATAGAAACCCTCTGGCCTGGGATGACTGTATGGTAAAATATCATTACACGGTTTATTATATCCAATATCTAATGTTAGATTTGTCGCCATGTCCTTTTTGAAGAGTTTGAAGTTTAATATAATCATATTTCACCAATTTTTCGAATCATTATACCGCTTGTTATTTGACGTGCACTGCTTCTTTTTTCTCATTTTGTTGTTTAATGTTGTACATTGTAGACATAATAGAGTATTTCCTTATTTGCCTGCTGCTTTATTAAGGAGAATTTAATAAATCTATTTCACCAAGGTGTATGGTTAAAGATAAGTATGATAAAGTATTGTTTAGCAAAGTAAATGGTACGAATAGTGATGTAAAGCTTGAGTTTGGTATAGTTGAGGATGGTACAAAGTGTAAGTGTTTAAGTATAGTTTAGTACATAATGTACATATATTATGTTATGGCATAGTTAAGAAAAGTATTAGTATTGTATATTTCAACATAATAGTACTTTGTATTGTATAGCATAGTCAAGTGTAAGATACCAAATAATGTACACTAACTAAAATTCTAAATATATTTTAAAGGAATTTAGACCGGAGAGATTTGACCCCGACACATCAGCCGGAAGAGACCCCTTCAGCTTTGTACCTTTCTCTGCAGGCCCCAGGTACGTCTCAGAAGGGATGGCATGAAGTAATGAAGATTACATCCCTATGCAACTAAGTAATGTAGAACTGGCAGACAATATTGGTGACGTCACTGAATGACGTATTACACAGTCAATTTGTATTGCAGTTGTCGGAACTTTCCACATGCATTTTTCAAGGGTATTGCTTTTCATTACCCTGATAATAAACCGTTGACAGGTTCACTTCACAAAAGAACAAAATGCATTATCAGAAGTTCTGTAAATTTGTTGAAAATTGTTATTGTTTATGAACTGAATAAAAACCAAATTCTATTTACAGAAATTGTTGATGAGGAAAAAATAAAGATAACAACGATGCAAACTTAAAAGAATTGAATTCAATATAAATTGAAGTGTTTTCATGATTGTTTGCATTAGGTTGCAGGAGAAAAAGTGTGGTAAAAATCGTTTTCAATAGCTTTTGACATTGTATGCCTTCAAGAGGCTGTCAACTTGATGGGTTTTATTTCAGAAATTGTATTGGGCAGAATTTCGCAATGAACGAGTTAAAAGTGATGGTTTGTCAGTTGGTACGGAAGTAAGTATTGAATATTACAATCACAGTAACTCCAACCCATGGTTTCATATTTACTATTTGGACTTTGTTTCTAAAATATTTTTTAAGGAACGAGTTTTAAAGATGATCAAAGACATTTATATAAAATTGACTAATAAAGTAACACACCTCTATATCCAAATACCTTAAAGTTAACTTATTATTTAACATTAGAAAATCAGTAATATACATACGGTTTCCATCAGTATTTTTATGATAGTTAACATATTTTCAAGACCTCCATATATTCAGATTTCAGATCTCCCTGGATCCCGAACACCCCGCCGTCACAAAAATTGAAATCGTACTGAGAGCAGAGGAGGGTCTGTACCTGAACTTCACAGAAAGGAAGTGACAGTGAGATCCATCAGTGAACCGAGTGTGATGAACAGATGTAAACAGATATATACCTGTGATACGATGGGCTGATTAAAATTTACGATAAGCAGCGTTCTTACGGAAACGGTTGTGGACTACAAAATACCAGTGTTGCCATGAACTGATCTGATGCTCGTCTTTGAACATCTTTGAAGAGCAAGATACCGGTGATAACATGAACAGTAATATTACGGCAAGACAATGAACATCATGATACCGGTGATAAAATGAACTGATCCCAATCTCTAAGCGGACTGTTAAAGAATGATTTTGAATAGCAAGATGTCAGTGATCCTATGAATTGATGTTAGTCTTTGAACGGTAAGATAGCGCTGATACAATGAACAGTAAGATTACGGTAAAATCATGAACAGTAAGGTAAAATCATGAACAGTAAGATACCGGTGATACAATGAACAGCAAGATTACGTCAATACAATGAACAGCATGATACCGGTGATAAAATGAACAGCAAGATTACGGTAATATCGTGAACAGTAAGATACCGGTGATAAAATGAACTGATCCTAATCAAAAAGCTGACTGTCGAAGAAGGTTGTGAATAGCAAGACATGTAATGCCATGAATTGATTGAAGTCTTTGAACATCTTTTAAGAGCAAGATACCGCTGATACAATGAACAGTAAGATAACGTCTATACAATGAACAGCATGATACCGGTGATACAATGAACAGTAAGATTACGTCAATACAATGAACAGCAAGATTACGGTAATATCGTGAACAGTAAGATGAACTGATCCTAATTAATAAACTGACTGTCGAAGAAGGTTGTGAATAGCAAGACATGTAATGCCATGAAATGATATTAGTCTTTAAACATCTTTGAAGAGCAAGATACCTGTGGTACAATGAACCAATCCTAATCTATGAGTACTGTTAAGGAAACATAAATAGCAAGATATAAGTGATTCAATGAACTGATTTTAGTCTTTGAACATCTTTGAATAACAGGATACCGTTGAACAGTTGAACAATGATATATAAGATAACTGAAAGAAAGGTGAAAAAAGAGATCATTACCTTAAGAAGTGTGTGATATGACCTTCACAACACAAATGTAAATGTTTGTATTACCCAAGCGAGAGTGAGGGATATACACAATTTCGTATGAGTTTTGTGAAAGTCATATATAACACCATTAACTTGGGTAATAATTTCTTTATTACTTATTCTATTCCAAGTAAAATGCAAGGAAATATTCAGAAAATGACTTGCTTCCTTTGCGACGGCCAGCTAAAGTAACAACAAGAACACTGGTTTTATGACAGTACAAAAGACAAAATACTCATGTTGAAACAATCTTTGCTTGGCGAAAGGGGTATATGCACATGTGCTCATACTGAAAATATGTCACCACTTATATTTAACCATACGGGAAAATAAGCAAGATATTAGTGATAACAGTGAACTGATTCTAATCCATAAGAGAATATGTTAGAGAAAGGTTGTGAACAGAAAGGTACCAATGATACCATGATTCTTCTACCCTTGAAAATCTTACCAAGCTGTAGTGTTAGATACGCATGGAATTTGAGTACAATTAGTTTTTGTAGGATATGTAATTCATATCTATGATATTGCAAAAAACTTATGTCAAACTTGGCTTCAAAGAAAAGCTGGAGAGAAACCACAACTACTAAAGCAGCATGATGCTAAAAGTAGAATAACAAAACATTCTATGAAAGGAAGAGTTCTTTCTTTAGGCATTTACCATAATAGACTTTCACCAACCATTCAAACAAGCTATCAAATGTACCTCAAAGTTTAATCATCTTTTCCAAAGCTTATATTTGAAAGCAAAGCAAGCGAGATACTCTAACCTTATTACACTATTGCCAAGCGAAGAAATTACCTACGACAATGGGGTTCATATTTATCATACGATGCAAATTATCAGGTTTACATTGTGAAGTCATGTCATACACAATGCTTTGAGTCCGCCTATTTCTAACATTTGCAATCTACTGACGACAGCAGGTAATCTGCCTATGCTTGGATGCAGTGACTTTGGAAAGTAAGTAAATATTAAATTTGTGCCCATTGCATACTATGTTTGTGAAACTCAGGCCTCAAATCAATGAATCTCTTGTGGAAAGTACTGATGTTAAGGCACTTGTGTCATAAACATAGTATGTCATGGACACTAATATATATATATATATATATATATATAGATAGATAGATAGATAGATAGATAGATAAGAGTGTTGCCTCTTATTCTTCTACACTGAAATGTTTTGAAACAATGAATCATTGTTGGTGTTTGTGACAAAATGATGTTCCATTGTTTGGATTTTTATACAAACAATTCAGACAAATTGATGAAGATTTTTTATTATTATGATATGAGATATGAATATGAGTGATACGAAATTTACATGAAATTACGATACAACATGGCGACAATGTTTTCAAATTGCTTCTTTCTGAAAATTGTCACTTTATTTCTTATCTTCATTGCTTGGTTTAGACCATGAGAACTTCAAATTTAAGTAAGAAATGTTTAATGTCTTTGTTTGCTAGTCATATCTCAAGAAATAATATTTAATCTATATTTATTTTCATATCAAAATTAACAACTGCAATAAATCATTTAATGATTCCTTTTCGTAAAAAGAATTCTATTTGATAAGTTAGGTAACATTCTGCTGCTGCTCTTTGTAAAAATAATTCTGTTTAGATAGCTTACACGTTGCTTGAAGTAAGTTAACAACAAAAGACTGTTTAGTTTCTAAATCCAGCTGAAAGCAAATAGACTACACATCATACATAAAATGATTTGTATTCATAAATGCCGTTTGCTGTGTTGGTCAGATCTTTACAAACGTCTGTTTGATCAGCTCGGTCACATTACAAGAGTTGTCATGAGCACCTGGCGTAAACCTGCAAGCCTTTCCTCACCAAGATGGAGCCGTGTTTGCTAATCTTCTCATTCGTCTGAAATAAATATAAGTTATGAATTTTAATATAGTGCTTTTGATCAGTAAAATCAGATTGACAGTCAAGTAGGACTTTAAAAAAGTATGTAAATACTTATTGTAGTTTTAACTTTCACTTTCACAGTATTTCAATTCAAGAAATATGACATGTATTTTTAATTCATGTGTTTATACATGGTTCATTTCACGTTATACTGTTTAATCAAACATATAATTTCTCTTAAATAATAATACTTACATTGATATTGTGAAAGGTATTGTGTAGTGACAAGATATATCACCCAAAACAAATCAGCAAACATTGAAAATAGGTATTTAATATCCTGCTAGCTGTGTGTGACCAATGTTAGCAAGGTATCAAGACTATAGTCACACTGATCACATCTGATTGTAACCAATGAAAATTGTACGTACCTTGTGTTCCTGTCCTGGTCTCGGATCTTCTTCTCCATCTCCGCGTCCGTCAGAGTCTCGAGGAAAGGACACCATTGGTCAGCCTCGTTCTGGTTCCTGATGGCAACCTCTACAGTTGGTAATGGAGCCTCACTAGAAGATTCAAGATGCAAGAAGTTAAATGATTAAAAGAGTCTCAAAGAAGCGAGACAATTGGTCAACCTAATACTGGTTTGTCATTTATTTACTCTGTCCAAGTACACATAACCTGGCAATTTTTTACATCAGGCTGACAACTCTTTTAGCTATTTTCTATTAACATTTTCCTGGTAAAGCTGATTTCATGCACCGATATCAAGTGTATGTCTTGTTTCAATAGATCGGATAGGTTCAATTAGGATAATGAAAGATAAGATTTGTACAAGATGCAAAGATTAATAAATTTATTGACACACTTTTAGTGTCATATAAACATACATCTTCTTGAAATAAACAATAAAATCATTTACATTCAAAACAGTAGCAGCAACTGTTATTGAAGAACAAATATTAAAGCATGTCATTGTTTGCTTCAAAGAAATGTTTTGAATGGATTATATCTTGCAAGAGAGTGTCCCAATGCATACCTGAAAGCGTATGTCCTCTGATGCCAGCTCAGCTGTCCACGTATACTGTAGGCAATGGCTGTCACAAACTCTCCCCCCAGACCTGAAGAGAGAAGCGGTGGAGTTATGTAGAGATGTAATGTTGTAGAGCTGCAGTTTTTTAAACTGTTCTATCTTTGACAATGTTACAAACTTTCTAGATAACAAAGATATCCTTTAAATACATAATCAAGGTCTGTTTTCTACATTAACTTTTTGGGCACAGCCATATTTTGTAAGAACCTTGAACTGGTGTCATGTTCACTATAATTAGCATCTTGCTCTGTCTAAAGACCTCAATAGACTTACAAAGACTGAAAAGCTGATCAAAGTTTAGTTGTGGATGAAAAACATTAAAATTCTAAGAACTCTTGGCTAGTGCTCTTCCTTTTAAGTAATTACTTCTAAAGATTATCAAGAATATTATATAACCTAATTCAGCACATAGTTTTGTGGAGAATTCTTCTGGACTATTTTCCGGTTCAGACAAATCCCACTCAAACTGGTCCACAAGTGAGATGTTTCCTACATGAATGTTCAGCTGCAAACAACAAACAAGTTGACATCAGCATACTTGATACTTTCAAAATAATTTATTTAACTATAACACATATAAAATATAATACTGACTACCGACTATTTGACAGCTGATCACATCAAACAATAGTTAACATCTATAACTGGTACAAGACCTGTGTATTGATTAATCCCAACATGTCAGGTCTCAATCAGTTGTTTTATATTTTTTATTACGTTAAACAATCATTTTTACATGACCCTAATATACATTCAACTCGACTTCAATCAGTCATCATTTTTACTGGGAATACTAATATTTATCATTCTTATTGTATATAAAAAGACTGGGATTTCAGATATTTATCCGTCATATTGTTTAGGGTCTTTACATTATCTCTTAATTAGTTATCATGGTTGCACGTCAACTAGGTCAGCTTCAATGGAAGTTACACAAAAATTGTGGGTCTTTGAACTGTCATGGTGAACTTAGCTTTCCTGGAGATGAATCTATGACCAATGTCTGTGATGAGGCATGCTAATGGTATAGTCTATTTCATAAACAGTTAAAGTGAAAGGAGATAACCTTGCAATGATAGTTGTTTCGTAGATTACTAACCCATTTATACAGTGGATTATGCTCCTAAAATTAATCAAATAAGCCTAAATAAATGAAAATATCACGCTTGAAATCAAGAGGATTAAAATTAAGAATCATGAATCAAAATTTCCTTACTTTCAATATAACTCTTTGATCCTTCTGATCTTCTAGGATCTGTTCTGTTGGTGATGCTTCTATCTGTTGACGGATCGCCTGGGCAACCGCTGATACAAAGTTTACAGGGTTGAGGTCAAGGTCATCGCACAGAACCTCTGCGAACTGCTCTGGTGTGATCAGCTTTTCTGAAGATATAGAAAGAACACTTTTCTCTTATGCCAGTGTAAGAATAATTTGGAAATGTTGATGACCTTTGTCAAATTGAATGGCAAATTTGGCAGGTGCCAGAAGTCATTTTCAAGCTTACAAACTGTGGGCTGATTCCTTTTCCATACACTGTTATTGGGTACAGATTATTCAGTAAGGGTTATCAATTAGATTTTCAAAGACTATTCCTAGTTAATTAATTGATGAATAATTATCGCGAATATTGAGACAACAACACCAAGTCTCAGAATGTAACTGATCCAGAATAAAGCACTATGCAAATTAATTTCATTACTGCAACTAGATTTTTTAGTTCTCAATGTCACCAGTATAACCAATGACTCACCATTCTTGTTCCAAGTAAAACAGTCCCTGAGTTTCTGGCCCTCGAACTCCATGTCGAGGCGGATGGGAATGAGGCTCTCTGACTGAGCAGCATTGTCGTGTATTGCACATGGGTCTGTGTCATCAAAACTGCAATCAAATGAATTATCACACTAAGTTTAAATAAACAAGTACAGTGATAAATCTATAAATATAACCTGTCGAGTCGAGGGACTCGCAACAGGGTGTCGTGAATCCAAGCAGATTTAAGCAAGTCCCTTAATAAGTAAGCAAATGGTACAACTACAAAATCTTTGCGTAATGGAGACCCATAGCTAAAATATTAAACTATCAAGGTTTAGATAACCAAAAGCTAAAATAAGTTATCCTATATCATATGGTTAAGGATTAAACTGAGGATCAATTAGTGAGATTCTTGCTCTGTCTATTTTGGAAATAAATCACAACAAATCGTAAAAGATTTTTAAATGATGTTACCTCTTAAAATTAAGTCAACTATGACGATTACTTGTATCAAAGAAAGTCTAGCAAAATGCTTAAAACAAAACATTAGAAAATGAGGAATGGGAAAATCATGAATTTTATGGGTGCTTCAGATACAAATTTGGGCCTAGATTTTCGAAGTTCTCTTAGTGCTAAGATAGTCGTAAACCAATGTTAATGGATGGTACTTAAGACAAACTTAGTGCTAAGAGAGCTTCGAAAATCTCGGCCCAGTACACTAACCAGAGGGGGAACGTTCTGACTTTGCTCTTGCCGAGTCTATTCCTGTTGATGGGTGTTGAGCAAGGTACAGCGTCTAGGTGGTGAGAGCTGCTTGGAATAGTCGGTACCCATGTGCTTCTCTTGGCCTTAGAGTCACTCCTGAAACAAATACATAAATCAGAAACCATGGTCTAACAAAATATTATTTTTATATCTGGTAGAAGTAGTTTATATCCCTGAAGAGTCGATTTTAAAAGCAGTTATTTCTCAGAACAAGGTTGAATTTAATTAGATTGATCAGTCAATATGTAACTCTGTCATTCAACACACACCACTTTTATTCAATACACATTGCTATATTCAATATGTAACTCTATCAATCAACACAGACTATTTTCATTCAATACACATTGCTATATTCAATATGTAACTCTGTCATTCAACACACACCACTTTCATTCAATACACACCACTATGTTCAATATGCATCACTTTTGTTCAATTAACATCACTATATTCAATATGCAAAGCTATCATTAAATATGAACCACTATCATTCAATATACCCCTTTCATTCAATACACATCCATTTTCATTCAATACACACCGCTATGTTCAATGTGCACCACTTCCATTTAATTCACACCACTTTAGACAGACAGACAGACATGTTTATTCAGTATTTGTGGCTCAATGGTCAATATAGGATAGAGGTTTTTTTTTAGTTATTTAGTTCTGTGACTTAATGTTGAATTGCACATGCGATTCATTAAATTCATCAATTGTTTTATATATTTGGCAACATTTTGAATAACTTCAGGATTAGAGGCATTAAGCAGATTGTACATCATTTGAGGATTGACATTTTTACATTTCAAGAGTTTGTTTCTACATGAGTAAAAAGTTTCACAAACTAACAAAACATGGAATTCATCTTCAGTTTGACCTGAAGAACAGTACGAACATGACAAATCTTTCAAGGTTAAATTATCTTTCCTTAAGTATTGTATCTTTAAGGCATGAAGAGATATTCTATATTTACAGAAACTTCTCAAAAGGGATTTATCATTTAGAACATTGATATATTTTTCAATCCTAAACACTGAGTTACAGTGGGAATAATGATTCAGAAAGGTGGATAAGCGAAGTGATTCATACAACTTTTGAATAAATATGTCTTTTAAACGTTGCTTGAACATTGATAGATATATGTTTGTCACCAACATCTTGGTTTATCCATACATAGGAAAATCCACTAGAGAATAACATATTTCTTACATCAGCAGCCCATGTGTGCTTCCCACAATTATCTAAAGATGATAACATTTGATAACATTGATACGGTATCCTGTACTCTGGCATTCGTATCAATTTAATCCAAATTTTATAACTCTCAATTGGCTTTCAATATGCATTTGCTAGCGGCCTGTTTTACCAAGTATGGCCTTATTAGAAGCAAATTTCCCGACTGATAAAAATATTTTGTAATAAGTTGTATGGACATTTTCAATAACTTCAAAATAGTTTGCTGAGATTTGCTCCCCAAATTTCTGCACCATACAACAGAATCGGTGATATTTTTGAGTCAAAAGGTGTTCAGGCAATATCAAAAGAAATAAACTTATTTACTTTAAAAAGTTTAAAAATAGAAAAGAGTGCCATTTTGGCTTGTGCGGCGAGGGTCTTGCATGACTTTATTCAATATGCAAAGCTATCATTCAATACAAACTACTATTATTTAATACACAACACTTTCATTCGATACACTATATTCAATATGCATTTCTTTTCATTCAATATGCAAAACTATCATTCAATATGCAAGACTATCATTCAATACGAACCACTATCATTCATTACACACAATCTTGCTCTTTGAAGCCTTTACTGAACTATAAGCCACTTACTGATGATCAATCCAAAATTAACATTTGTGCTTCTTATTAATCTTTTGTTCATTTTCTTACCTGCTGAATGACTGTTCACTGCTGATTGACACTGCCTTATACTTGTCATCATTTCCTTCAAAGATGTCGTCCACCTCGGTAGCCTTCAGTAGTGTGATGTTAGTTGCGAGTGAATGCTGCCCAAACCCTGTAGAAACTAGAGTTTCTCTGAGCTGAATTGTCCATTCCACAGACAAGGCACAGACAACAACGCGAGCCAGTGCAAGCACAATAGAATAACAACAGTACACTTTCTTTGACACGATCAACAACAGATATATACATAACGATAACATAAACTGAAGGGTCATATCTACTGTATAATATAGTTTATGCGCCAACATCAGGGTATCAAAGAATCTATTTTGGCAAAGTTACTTTAGCTAGGTCATAACATACATGACATGAAACATTTTAAAGTTTTTGCCTCACACCCACTGTTCTCAAATGGTTATTTATTATGTTTCAACACATTTAAAAACAATGTGTAACAAGAATTCATTGTGGGGTTTTACTGACCGCAAACAAGTAACCACACTTTTATGATATTCAAATTTGCTGAAAAGTTTGTATGAATTTAAATCCTTTTTTAAATTGAAAACCATACTTAACACATCATTCAAGTGCATATGCTCTTCCTCATAATTTGAGGAGTTGTTTTACAGCAGTCATCACACCTACATGATAAAGAATCAATTGAAACTACTAAAATCGTTATAAACTATTCTGTTTAAAAATAATTATTTGTCTCTTTGCAATAACCAAGCTACCAATGCAAAGCAGACAAATTGATGCAGCTGAATAAACTATTACGATGACGCCACAGTCAGAATTTGCAAAAAGAATTTACCCATGGACGCAATTTTCTTTCTCTCCTCTACTGTTACGAGTCGTCTCCACATGGATGGATATTTCTTATACAGGGAACCTCGAAACATCCGCAAATAATTGCCCACCTGAAATTTTGTTAAGTATTAAATATTCAGATGTAATCAAATATTCATCGAATCATATGTATCACTTGCTTAATAACTGTGTTAGTATCTACACTGAAACGTCGCAATTCCTGCAATAAAGAAGTTGACTATACATAAGAACTTGTTCTTCTTCATCAATCCAGTTTCAAAAATGTGCCTTAAGGAAAATATTAAATATTAGATGTAGGTGCTTTCAAGAAGTGAATTCATTTTCATCCTCTTAAATGCAGGCAGCTTCAAAGTTTCCTTCAAATCATCTTATAGGCCTACATCTTATACATAATAAATGGCTGAAATCTTGGATTTCATGAATTTTGAACTCTAGAGTAATTTATTGATGCAATTCTCTCCAGTGATGAAGCTGGAATGCCTACATGGCACACAATATTTTAACTTAATCTAGTGTATGAACAAAATAAATGATAACCGGAGGCTGTGACAAAAATATTAATTGTTCTCACACAAGAAATAATTCAAAATGAAACATTCTAATCCATCTACAAATCAACTGTTCAAAAATCTCTATAAATAAACAAAAACACAGTGTTTATGAAAACATGTCCCATAAAAAACTGTTGTTATCTCGAACAGAGTTTTAAAATAAGAGACCTTCTTTTATTCAGAGTTAATTACTATATACATCAGAGCTATTTTTTTCTTTCTCTCTGAACCTATTGGAAAACAAAAGAAGAGAGAAGAAATTAAAGTTTTTATGAAAGGAGCTTTATTTCTTTAAATTCATTGAGGCCACTTAAAATCATAGATCAACAAAATTATGCAATGATTTTTGTTGTTTGGGGTTTTAAATAAATCACAAATGTATTTTTACCTCTGAGCCAATGTAATACTTTTCTCCACCATCTTCGACAGCGAAACATTTTGGTTTTTCACCAAAAGTCTTCGCTCCATTTGAATTTGCAGGCTTTTCAGGCTGTTCAGGCTTAGTACTTGCATTCGACGCCATTGTTCAATGTGCCCTGAAACTAGGAACTGTCTACATCACAGCAGTCAATTCGCCTTGCTTTCATATGCGCAGTCATAGCATTATAACCAGTTTAAGATCAAGATCAGACAACTCTTCTTAGCAAATTGTGTTAATTATTCTTTTATTATCACAACGTAACACGTTCGAGTCTGAATCATTTATATTTTTTCTTTTAATCTATTTTTTTTTCAAATATTAAAACTATTTACTTTATTAACAACAAGGACGAATTTGATTAAAATTGATAAAATAACATTGGTTAACTCTAAGAGTACCACAACAACTGCAACAACCGCGAGTACAAAAGTACAAAGTTTTGCCATAATCTAATATTTTCCCATATGCGAACTACACGTCCTTAATGTGGACCAATTGAGTGTAAAAGATAACCAGATAACCATGTCTTCGTGAACATAAATGAGGCTTAAACATTGGGAACAAATCAGACCTATAATGTTCTATTTTTAGATTGGGAGATAACTCTCGCCTGTTGGGCGAAAACTGTGCTTGTCAGTAGGATACAAGCTGATATCACATATCTGTTTTATGTGGACTGACCCGCTGGTCGTGTCCTTGAGTGGTTGACACATTTACCTTATAGTTGATTGTGCATATGTTAGAGCTGTGCAGGGATATCCTTAACTGATAATCAGTCACGTTTATTACTTGGAGAATCTTCCAAGTGAAATTTTCCAGTGATCTCGATCTTGTACGACCCATAGTGGGTTTGTTTTTCATGAGAGAGCAGCGAGCTAAAAGTCAAATTGCGATTATTTTGGTTTCCTTTTGTTCATTCGGAGTAATCTGATCAGGATGGCGGTATCGTTGAGGATGACTGGATTCTGGAGTTTTGGTCGTCAGCTCGTGAAATCTGTGAAAATGTCGCGAACATTCAGTTCTGGAAGCACCTTGGATATCAGTGGAATATATCCACCCATACCAACTCCTTTCAATACAGACGAATCGGTGGCTTACGACAAGCTTGAGTTCAATATGAAGAAATGGAATGAAACTCCCATATCTGGGTATATTGTACAGGGCTCTAACGGTGAATACACGTTCTTAACACCCGAGGAAAGAGTTGAGATAGTGAGGCGAGTTAAAGATCTTGCCGCTCCAGGGAAGAGGCTAATCGCCGGATCTGGGTGTGAGTCCACCCGGGACACCATTGCCATGACCAAGAAGATGGCGGAGGCGGGTGCAGAGGCGGTGATGGTGGTTACTCCGTGTTACTACAAGGGGAGAATGACCAACGATGCTTTGACCCAGCATTACACTAAAGTAGCCGACGCGAGCCAAGTTCCGGTTATCCTCTACAGCGTTCCAGGCAACACTGGAATAGATCTGTCAGCAGACGTCGTCATTAAGCTCGCCAAACACCCCAACATCATCGGCATGAAGGACAGTGGAGGAGACGTCGCTAAGCTTGGTCACATGGTATATAAGACTTCTGGAGATGGGTTCCAGATCATGGCCGGATCAGCTGGGTTCCTCTATGGTGGATATGCTGTTGGGTGCGTGGGAGGAGTCTGCGCCATTGCAAACGTTCTCGGGCACGAGGTCTGCAAACTGGACAGTTTGATCAGGGAAGGGAAGGCCCAAGAAGCCAAAGAACTTCAACAGCGGATGATCGCAGTGAACGCTGCTGTTACGAAGGTGTTCGGTATTGCCGGTATGAAAAAAGCAATGGAATGGTACGGACTGTACGGAGGACCTACGCGGTCTCCCCTCCAGCCTCTTTCTGATGCAGAGGTCAAGGTCCTGAGAGACACATTTACCAGTGCAGGATTTCTGTGAACATATCTTAACTTTGATATGTAATCTAACGATTGTTTCATCAATGGCCTTCTATCCAGACGAAATGAAATGAAAAGTTGAACGTTTTGAAGATGTCCTCGATTATTACTAACTCAGATGCCATTTTACGAATCGTGACGTTAATCCCCTATAACTACTAAAATCTACTATATATTGTAGCCATCATTTATATCCTATAGGCCACACGGCAAGGCTCTGCTTGTACAATTGTAAACACTGTTTGAACAGAATTCAGTTGAAGCATAATGAAGTGAAGTTATATATAGGTCATAGGGTATGACAACAACCGCATTAAAAACATTCGGCCTAAAATATTTGGCCTTGAATATGTTCGATACTGTTCGAATAATTTTTACAGATGGTGTAACGATATATAATATCTATGGGTTAAATGTTCATATAGAATATAGATATAGGTTATGTCAGATTAAGAAGAGACAATGCTGACTATTTCAACCTTTAAACTCATCGTACTGGCATGAATGCTTGTATGTCAACTTCACGTTATTCTGAAAATTACAGGCTCATTCAGTGTGTTCTTGCATAATTTGTGCTATAGAATCACCCAGTGATTTTATTGTTTATATTTACTTTGTTAAGTTCAATACAGTCAATTCTTTGATAATTGATATATTTTGAATATATTAACAAATATTTCATATAATTACACGAAGTGACGAACATGCATTTACTACTCAAGGGTATTGATTGTACAAAATATCATCAAAATAAAATTACGCACTACGTTACGCAGATTATGTATTATAACGTAGTCGAGTATTTAAGATTTCATTTTAATGAGATTGTGATTGTACTCGTGCTTTTCTGCCAGATGAAAATTTGTAACGTGATCTCATTCCATAAGAGAGATATTATTTATGTAAACGCGCATTAAAGATATATATAATATGAATTATATGTTCGCATTTTGTAATAAACAAATGTTCATATTTTGAATACATATTTGTGTTTTTATTTGACTTTCCTTGTCACAATATTATATGAATATTTTCAGAAAGCACACCCAGATCAACGATTGCTCTCCGTCGCACATGGCCGAATTCCAGACAGCATCCCCAGTAATTTCATTAGTTTTTATCCTCTGTTTGCCATTCTGTCTCTAACTACCTTATTACTCAGATCGCATGGTTGGACACCTGTTTACGCATTACCATAGGCATAATTATGATTCCAGTCGGAATAAAGGGCATTGTGCAAACGAAGTACTATATTTATACATACACATTATAGTAATCCCAGATCTGACAATATTTCAGAGTGGTTTTTAATGTTTGGAAAAGAACCATAAAACTAATGCCGTTTATACTCTATATACATTTTCGTATGCTTTTAATTAAATAAATAAAGTGTTCTTATCTCCGTGATTGTTGTTGAAAAAAATATTAACTGTTACTTACAATTTCAAATCATAACCAGTAACTTGCAGCATGTCACATCTGTTAATGTGCATATCAACAACTTGCGTTATCATGAGTTAGCTAATATCTGTATTCCAGTCAGGGTAATATGACCTATAACTGAAATTCATGCATAAGCTATAAGAGTTCGAATGTTAGCAGTCATTTCCGTGTCACGTGTCCATATTCTGAGACGTATCTAAAACCACAGTAGAACTCGGATATAACGAACTCCAAGGGACCAGCGAATCTAGTTCGCTATATCCGGTGTTCGCTACTCACGTTTGGCAGCCATCTTGGATTATCAAAATGAAAACGTACATGTCTAAACACAAAAATAACAAAGATAAATTATCAACATCTGTTTACTTAACAGTTAATTTTCTAACAACGTTGAAGATACCGCTGATTGACTAAGCTGACACGGAGTGAGTTTGCTCTAACAATAATGAGGAGCTTTGATTCACCACGGACAATGTTGATCTTACCGCTAATTGAGTAAAGCTGACACTGATTGAGTTCGCTATAAGTGATGTTAATTGACCCTCGGGGCATGAAAATTAGTTCCCTATATCAGATAATTCGCTATATCCGGGTTCGCTATACACGTATAATTTTAATGATATTATATAAAGCTTATGACGGGACTTAAAAAATGGTTCACTATATCCGAGTGTTCGCTATATCCGAGTTCCTTATATCCGTGTTCTACTGCATGTGAATTCTGGAAGTTTCGATGTGATCAACTTAAGATAACCCACACTTAAATGAACATAAATTTAGAATGATGTTTTCAAGAGAAAGAAAATTATTGTTAAGGGCAATCAAAGATTTCAATCTATATTTAAATGTAAATTTAAGTTAACATTTGTATATCTTCTTCAAAGGCATTTAGAAGATGGTGTAATAATACTAGACAATTCTTATGGATAACAACTTCTTTAATTGATATCTCACGACGTTTCCAGGCTACTTCTTGCCCCTTCTTCAGGTGAATGATGATATATTACATGAAGCCAGATAGGTAATTAGCTATACGCATTATAGGGAAGGCAGTGAATTAATTGGGTATGTACAAACAAAGTAGTGAGATGAAAGAGCAATGACACTGGGCAGATGAATTGTATACATAGCAGGGTGAGTGTATGATTACTTTGTGATGCACCAAGCACTAGGGAGGTAAACCCCTTGATCTCGGTTAATCTCGGGAGCTAATCGTTTCAGGTTGATTGCTTCTTGAAATTTTCCTTTTTCGCCAATCAGTGATGTTTGAAGCCAGGATTTCGGTGTTTTGCCAGTTAATTGAATGGCTTGGATTGTTGACGATGTGTTCTGAAAGGGCAGATTTTAGATCCAATTTGACTACTGAAGTTTTATGTTCTTTAAGTCTGATGTTGACGGGTCGGCAGGTTTCACCAATATAGTTGTTGCCACAATCACAACTGATTTTGTAAACACACCCTCTTGGATTTTGTTTGACCTGATCACTACCCCCTCTCCCATTCGCTCTCAGGATAGTTTTCAGAGTTTTGTCTAAGTGAAAAGTGACATCAATGCTTGCTGTTTTTCTGAGAAGTCGGCTGATGTGGTGGCTGATTTGTCCTTGATAGGGGATGTTAACGCGGGTCGGGGATGGTTCCGGTTTAGGTGGGCGGTCGTTCTGCTGGTGGAGGGTGGTGGAGATGGTTTATTCAACCAGTTGTCTTCGGTAGCCGTTGAGGGAAATGAAGGTTGTTTTTAGATGGTTGATTTCTTTGTTGAGTTGAGTGGGGTCGCAGATAGCCTTGGCGCGTCTGGTAAGAGTAGAAACTATGGCACGTTTTATTTGTGGATGTTGATTGGAGAGATAATGTACTATTTAGCAGTTGTTATCCATAATAATTGTCTAGTATTTGTATATCTTATTTTCCGAAACCAACGTTGTTCAAGCGTTATTATTTTCTCTTTGATCATAGGCCTATTATTTGTTGCAAGGATAACGCATTTAATGAGATAACTATTCTGAAATGACTATTTCTAATCGATACCACTAGGTAAGAGTTCGATTAATCGCAGTATTTCATCAGCAATTGAAGCTTTGCTATTGACTACACTTATTTTCAGTGATCATGAACTGTTCTACCATTTTAAGGTGCATTTATGATTGACACGTGTTAAGTTTTCTCATTTGCAGATACTTTTAGTGAGGATATAAAAAAAACTTGCTACGACATGCTATCTAACAGAGTAGGTAGGAGTAGCGCGGATAGTGCAGCAGGATATCTTGTATCTCACTTGTACATGATGACCTTAGGATAATTGTCTGCCTTCAAATACTCTGATGTAGCAGGATATCATGTCTAGCTCTCACTTGTACATGACGACCTTAAAAGTATTGTTTGCCTATACAAATACGCTGATGTAGCAGGATATCATTATCTCACTTGAAATGATGACCTTAAAAGTTTTGTTCGCCTACAAATACGCTGATGTAGCAGGATATCTTGTATCTCACTTGTACATGATGACCTTAGGAGAATTGTTTGCCTACAAATACGCTGATGTAGCAGGATATCTTGTATCTCACTTGTACATGATGACTTTAAAATTATTGTTCGCCTACAAATACGCTGATGTAGTAGGATATCATGTCTCTCACTTGTACATGATGACCTTAGGAGAATTGTTTGCCTACAAATACGCTGATGTAGCAGGATATCTTGTATCTCACTTGTACATGATGACTTTAAAATTATTGTTCGCCTACAAATACGCTGATGTAGTAGGATATCATGTCTCTCACTTGTACATGATGACCTTAGGAGAATTGTTTGCCTACAAATACGCTGATGTAGCAGGATATCTTGTATCTCACTTGTACATGATGACTTTAAAATTATTGTTCGCCTACAAATACGCTGATGTAGCAGGATATCTTGTATCTCACTTGTACATGATGACTTTAAAATTATTGTTCGCCTACAAATACGCTGATGTAGTAGGATATCATGTCTCTCACTTGTACATGATGACCTTAGGAGAATTGTTTGCCTACAAATACGCTGATGTAGCAGGATATCTTGTATCTCACTTGTACATGATGACTTTAAAATTATTGTTCGCCTACAAATACGCTGATGTAGTAGGATATCATGTCTCTCACTTGTACATGATGACCTTAGGAGAATTGTTTGCCTACAAATACGCTGATGTAGAAGGATATCATGTCTCTCACTTGTACATGATGACCTTAGGAGAATTGTTTGCCTACAAATACGCTGATGTAGCAGGATATCTTGTATCTCACTTGTACATGATGACTTTAAAATTATTGTTCGCCTACAAATACGCTGATGTAGTAGGATATCATGTCTCTCACTTGTACATGATGACCATAGGAGAATTGTTTGCCTACAAATACGCTGATGTAGCAGGATATCTTGTATCTCACTTGTACATGATGACTTTAAAATTATTGTTCGCCTACAAATACGCTGATGTAGTAGGATATCATGTCTCTCACTTGTACATGATGACCTTAGGAGAATTGTTTGCCTACAAATACGCTGATGTAGCAGGATATCTTGTATCTCACTTGTACATGATGACTTTAAAATTATTGTTCGCCTACAAATACGCTGATGTAGTAGGATATCATGTCTCTCACTTGTACATGATGACCTTAGGAGAATTGTTTGCCTACAAATACGCTGATGTAGCAGGATATCTTGTATCTCACTTGTACATGATGACCTTTATAGTATTGTTTGCCTACAAACTTCGCAAAATCGTTATGTGACAATGCGTACTTGTACATTTTGGGTTTTTCTACATACGTTCGGACATGTATAGGCCTACTAGCTATCTCTTTTCCGGAATGTCTTCATCACCTGAAGTTTCCGTCATAATATTATACTTCAATTTTTCAAAGTACCTTTGATTAGTATTGTAATAAAAAATGTATGCAAGGATTATATTAGCTACAGTTGCTTCACCAAAATGGGCTCTTTGATACCCTGTCGTCGATGATAGTTGGGGAATGGGTTACATAGCTACAGCTCTGCAGCTAGGATAATATATACATGTATATTTTTATAGATAGAGTTAAAACATAAACTTGATATAGTTTCTGGATAATATGCTGTTCAATCAATCTTTTATTCAGTACCCAGAAGGCCTCGATCAGGCCTATAGTGTACCCAGCAGGCACACAACGTTGGATCAACGTTGATCCAACGTTGAAATTTGGTTGTTTGGTTGTCAACCTTTCATCGACGTTGATCCAACGTTGAAATTTGGTTGTTTGGTTGAGCAACCTTTCATCGACGTTGAATCAACGTTGTGAAAGCGACGCAAGAAGATTCACTCAGATTCGTCTAGGGACAACGTCGTTTCAACGTCTGGAACCAACGCACTTCCAACTATATGATTTATGATTAATTTTTTTTATATAAATATATTGTTAATTGGAATCAAACGTTATTACGCACTTTTTAAACAAATTCTATTATGTTTAATAATATCATAACATTAATGCTAATATATAAGAACATTTGAACAATTCATGTATTTTGCTGGATTTATTGCAATAAAGCAATTTATACGTCTCGCCAAGGTCTTCGTGATATAAATATTGGGGGGGGGGGGGGGGGGGGGGGGGTAACAAGCAGTCAACAAAGTTAATTACGGACGGGTCATTATGTATATCAGTAATTTTCTCTCTATATTGCAGCGAAGATAATATACAAATACATTCGCCATTTCATAAAAGAGGCAGTCTCGTCTTCGTTCGCCCCACCAAATCCCCTCCCCCTTTCCCCTTATACCTATATTTCTATACATATATTTATACAAATTAAATCGAAATTCTTCTTTCATTGTTATTTCAGCTACTTTATGGTAAAACATGAATACCTCTTTACGTTCTCTTAAGCGGACGGAGAGCACCGCTAACATTCAGATATTACGTTAGCAGATATTACGGAGAGGTTTAAATCAGATAAGTTGGTATCTTGAGTACAGGTTATTTATAAATAGGAAAATCAATACTCAATTTGGAGTACATTTTGTTTAAAAATGACAACTTATGTATAAATTAAGACATGATCTTTATCATTGTATTTCAAATCACTCACAACACACAATAAATATATCTTGTTTTGAATCACCACATAACTTTAAATAATAGATATTTTATCATGCTTGAGGTACATACACTCATACAACAAGAAAAGGAAATTTGAAACACGTGTTGTAAGAATATAAGATATAATGTTTGAATAATACAGCGCATCAACAGAGAAAGGAATAATAGATAATGCGAATAAATGAATATTGCATGGTATATGTCGTTGAATAACGAAGATTATCATTATATAAGAAGAATAAACAATGTTTCAATATTTAGCAATTTTTAAAAAGGCTTTACTCTAAAGACGTTTTTCACTGTAATACATAGTTCAACTTTATTCCCTTTAGGGTGATATAAATCTTATATCCTATAATTAAGATTACAATGTAAAACAGTTTTATAATTTTGACAGCCACGTGCACGCATTTCTTCGAAGACATCCCCGACATTGTAGTACTGTTATCATTTTATTTTGAAATTAATGACTTTTAAATGATAACTTACATCGTAAAAAAATACACTGAAATATTGTTTTAACATTACAGAAATATTCTATCAATACGCAAATCCTTTTATTTAGAAACGTTATTATATGAAGTAAGAAAATGTCATTCGTTTGCGATTGTGTAAACCTTAAGGTAATTTTATCGACATTTCACAAAGAATAATTTATCAATCTGATGAAGGTGCGATTGCAGGTTACTGCTGCCAACATGCCTTCAAATTGTTTTATATGCTGTTTATTAGATAAGGAATGCAGTTGCACATGACAAGAAGTTTTGAAAAAGTAGGTTAGGCCTATATGAAACTTAATTGATGACATGAATATATGTACTGGATTTTATCATGTAACAAATGTTACGATACGATAATAAAATAATCGAAAAAGACAAAGCTGAAAATCATTATCAAAAATGAAATTTGTAAAACACCGGTCATACATGTCACTTCCTATTAGTTCGGCTAGTGATGCATCATGAACAATTTGTTTTTGTCGTTGCCTACGACTCTTTTTACAATACAGTTATCCGATACTATAATTAATTTTCGCATGTTATTCAGCCGACTTTGTCCGTGAACAAGAATTACTTTTGTTCCAGTTATTCATAATAAAAGTACACTCTTGCCCTTATTGTTTAACAGGATATAATTCATATTTTTCTAAAAAATGTATAGAAAAAATATATATCGAGAGCAACATTTGGAATAAATTTCAAATCAAAACCTACAATCGGAGGACTCCTTTACTGTAGAGAACTTGATTCAGTCTGAGGACTCATCATCATCCGAGGACTTTCAACTATCCAAGAAGACTCTACTGTATCGCAATCGGAAGGGAGAAGTAATGTCAATTCATCCACATCTTCTCAGAATATACCCTTTCAAAAAGCTTTTGGAGTAAGTTTAGCTTTATAAAAAGATATTCATCAAAGAACACTAAAATATATACTCCTAGAAATTACATGTATACAAGTAGTGTCAAGTGTGCAATTGAAACAAAAGATCAATTGATGGACTGGGACCGACCAGGAAGAGGCTATATTACAACAACTCAAATGTTAATCCCTCATTAATAGCGCATTGTTAGCTAATCGAGGTTACCACTAAGTCTTGTCACTTGCTAATCAATCAAATTCATTGTACATTATTACATGGTTCAGCATTTGTACCTATATATTTGCCATGTTGGATAATTCAACTTCATCTTCTTTATAAATACATTCATTCATGAATCTAGTATGATATATAGGTAGTTCGATCTACACTTATTGAATATCATATGTATAAGAATAGTGGGCGATTGTTCAACAAAGAATAGATCATGTGAAATTGTTAAAAATTAAAATGTTTATTTCAGTCGATATCTTACGTAGGCCTACGTTTCCAATTTGTCAATATATGATAGTACAGAATGTAAAGCTATATAACACTTCATTAATTAACATATTACATAAAGAAATAATGTCGCCCGAACCTATAAACGAATTATATCGATATCACTTTTCCATTGTATTTTCTTGCTAATTAATTAAGGCTGAATGATTTATATTCATAGCGGAAAAATAAAAGTATACCAATATATAGGTTTATTTGTATTTCCATGGATGATCGAAGAAATACGTATACGATTCCTGACCACAAATAAGTCTTCACTTATATTGTAGTTATAAATACTGTTGGCCTAGTTTCCTAAATATATATCTGATTATCTAATAGAAAGTATCTTTTCTAAGCTGAAATGATTTCTAAACTTTTGGATAACTTTAATTAATAAGCTTTTTTGGCTAAAACTTATATTTTGTGAATATTATTCTTTAAAAAATTAATCAAAATGCTCGTCAAAGCAATTTATTTAGTGCTGACTTATTTTTTAAATGAAAAAGTAGGCCTAACAATGATATCAAATAAGAATTTGCCTGAATGCGCCTCATAAATATAAGGAATTAAACGTTACATTATCCATACGGAATCCTTTGTTTCTGTTTCCCTGATGCAGTGATTATCATTATCATGTGATGCAAATGACGTCACGAAGTATGACGTCACGTTTTATCTTGACGTCACGTTACTTGGATACGAGTTTCAGTGGCGCGAAATTCGTAGAACTGTAGAGTGAGGAATCGAAGAGGCGCCATTTTCAGAGGTGAGTAATTTTTTCATTTTTACATTAAGGCGCATAGATCAATATCAAATACGATTGCATGTCGAGCCTTTCAATCATAAATATGTTGTATGAGACTTTATTTCTATGAACATGCATGTTCTTTCAGTACAGTTTACATAATTTTAATGCGACGAATTCTGCATTGTCAAACTTTTTAAGAGTGCCTATTTTTAAAAGAGAGCCCTTGATTGATATATTATTTAAGGAGGTCAAGATATTTATCAGAGTTATATTCATTAATGAAGAAATCATACAACAGCTAAAAGTACATAGTTCTATTATAATGATCAGATGAATCTAAGAACAGTGAAGTACAAATCAGTCACTTAGATCATCCACTGGCCTTCAGTGATTTATTGTCAAGAATCATATAGCGGTTCGTTGGACAGTTGCAAAAGATGTTGTAGGCCTAGATCTATATGTGTAACTAAATCATATTTTATTCAACAGCTTATCGACGCGTAGCTAAGGTGAATTCCTAAAGTATGTACAAATTGAATATAAAAAAATATAGTCGCAAGCGACGACAAACGGATTCAGCGCATTAAAAGAACATTCATTACGTACATAGTGATGTTAGCAATCATCCCTGAAAGTTTAATGAAAATTGGCCGACGCATTTGGCTACAACAGCATGTTTCCTCTGACCTAATGTGTGATTATTGCAAAGAAGTTGATAATGTGAAAAAAACATGCTACTTATGAATTCGTCATGATTTACTTTTTTGTTTGTACTGTTACTGCGCATCTTTCAAAACAAGTTTCAACTCTCTAAGAACATTTTGAAAAAATAGCCCATGTTAATTTTGTTCAAAATGATTTTTCACATTTTTTATCCTTTATTGTGAACGAAAATTATTGTTCGCGAGCAATGTTTTGACAGTTTTATCAAGTCCATATACTGTCCTTACACCCCTGAAAAATTGGTGCAATTGTGAGTCTAACTTTTTTAATTATCTCCCTTTGAATATGCTTACATGAGCAAAGTCGCCAGACTTTGAAGGGTTGCCGAGAAATAAATATTTGACTTTCATCAAAATCTGAATCACCCTGATATCCCCAATGTCTCAGCTACATTATTGGAGATTTTGAGCTCTTAGATGCAAGTATCTTTAGAGGAGTTACATTTCAAAGATGCATGGGGTCCGGAAATTTCAAAAAGTCCAAAAATGCAATATGGCGGCGAAAGTATTCATGCTACGAATTCGCCATAATTTACTTTTTTGCTTGAAATGATAGTGCGCATTGTTTAAATCAAGTTGCAAGTCTCTAAGTGCATTTTGAAAAAATTTCCAATGTTAATTTTGAAAAAGTTTGCGTGGTACTGAGCCTTTAATGCAATGTCCGAATTGGCTGAAAAGCTTCGTGTCGCGAGGTCTTTGTAAGGGCTATTAGATTGTAAAGTTTGGTTGTAATTGAGTCGCTATTTTTGGCTGAATTTTGTACACAAGAATCGTGGAATATTGATAAAAAACACGCCAATAACAATAAGGATTCAGCAAAATTTTCAAATGTATTCGGACGGCACGACGCCGTACATGTTAATTTACCGTTATTGTGACATAATGAAACGGAACATAAATCAAAAGCAATTGTAGGAATATTGACCGTCATTAAAATGTCCAGGCGACCTCTGGTGCTGTCCGAACCTCGGCCAATTTGCCCAATAACTCTGCCAGTGACCCGGTATAGATTTTGTTCCGGTGCAAACCCTCCCCGGATGTACCAGGATGAATAGTTCTTATATGTCGTAAAATCTAATATGAGGGAATATGGAAAATAATTAAAATAGACATTGGATATTTTTCAATTTAAAAAACCCCAAAACATTCAAAAATAAAAATAGTATAACTCTCTTATAAATTTGACAATAAATATCCATTATATTTATTTTTTTCAAATTGTTCATTTCAGAAGAAAGCTATTCTATCAAATTAGTAATTACTATATATATTTTTCAAAATTTAAATACATTTATCATTTGATTCATGACTTGAACTCCATTTAGCATCATTGGGCAAAACAAAAAATTCACCTTGGACTTAAAACAGGAATTACTTCCCTTTACATTTAAAAACGATTGATATCATAACGTTGGCTTGTTTGGCAGCACAGAAAAAATGGTATTTGTAAGATAAGATACAACAAGTTAGATAAGATAAGATAAAACTTTATTATCCCGGAGGAAAGTTGTTTTACATCAAAACGGCCTCGTACATAGATGGCTCACATTGTCCAACTACAGTCTGTATAAACAAAACATCATGTAAAGAATATGACACATCAATAACAGCAACATATAGCTTACAGTTACGTTTTTTTTCTTTAAATAACAACAGTTTGTGCAATGCCACTTCTTGAAAGTAAGGTAAATAAACAATTAAAATAAAATCAATATTACAAAGTTTAAGTAGCCTACCCATATATGATATCAAATAAGAATTTGTCTGAAGGCCCCTCATAATAAGGTTACGTTACATTACCCATACGGAATCCTTTGTTTCTGTTTCCCTGATGCAATGTCTCTTGTTGAAATTACGGTAAATAAACAATTATAATAAAATCAACATAGAATAATTATTGATGTCAAAAGATTCTAAAGGTAGCCTTTTGTAATAATTAAACAAGAGAGCTCCATCAGAAATTGACAACCGATCATGTTCAACCACAAAGTAGGCAAATGTCAACAATGCTCTCGTGGCCGTTGCAGGGAGATTGGCCATGGAATGCCGTTCAGTTCATTAAACAGTTTTTAGATCGAACTTAAAAGTTGTTGAAGTCAATTCTTAAGTATTGCTCCAAATTTACAAAATTGCAACAAATAGAACTGCACTTTATACGAGAATGGAATTCAATGCTCAACAGCGTGAAATAGACAAAATGTCAATAAAATCGTCAGCCTACAACCCGTCTATCAGCCAATAAAAATGCACAACGACATCCGTAATGCGTGGCCTTGACATTGCTAGTCACAACAGTTGTAAACACAAATCGAGTTATACGAGGGGAAACCAGCCGAATTTACACCTCGTAGATTCACATTCTGGTGGTATTAGAATATTGATCTAACGGGATCTGATTAACTAGGACGCAGTTTTAAAACTTGTTGAGGAAGTTAACTGGAAACTGTAAACAGCAACTCCATAGCCGATCCTCCTGCAGCGGCCGCGAGTGCACATTTCTGAGTTATGACAGGTCTAGGGACCGGTCATTTATTACAGGGGTGGGTGGGCCGGGGGTTTTCAGGGGAGTGTCAGAAAAAAATATACAGCCACCAGGGGAGGGTCATGAAAAAAATCACCAAGAATTTACTGCTCAAATCATTGTTCTTAATTCTTGAAGAACTAATTAAAAGTAGAAAAGTAGGTCTGTTGGACTGAGTTTATACAAGCAGTTAACAGGTGTTAGCTATATATTTTTATACAACAAAGATGCATATTTGATCACTAATAGACTCTTAAGTTAAAACAGCTATTCAAATTATTAATATCTGAATGATTATATTAATCGTTCTCAATAATACAAAGTTATGAAACCGTAACACTTTAGCAATAATTTAATATAGCCATACTTATGAAAAACATCTAAATGCATATTAAGAAAAATAAATTCCAACGTTGATATTCCAAAAATTGGGAACATTTGCTATATTCATACTTAACCTTCCAAACTGTTTAAGTTTTACACTTTAATGTTTAAATATTATGTTACATGTAGTAAATGTAACATATGTAATTTCTGTGCAACCTAGATGTGCCTTTATTATCCATATGTTATGTACCTTCAAAATTCTGGCGACGAGTTTGGGAGGGCCATATTTTTATAGACAATCCAAAGAGAAAACCCCCCGGCCCACCCAGCCCTGTAACAAATGACCGGTCCCTTAAAATCGTTGTTATAAACAAAGCTATAAATCCTGTGGAACACAATTTTGGATAATACCATAAATACAAGAAGAATATTAATATCACACCAAAAAAACCAAGGATGTATCAATGAATAAATCCATTTTATTTCAAATTTCAAGTCCATGCAACACAGTAAATTTTCTAACTTCTTCAATACATTTAGACATAACCCTTATTCTCCAAAGTTGTCTCATGCATGCTAGTTAAAATGTAAGTTTACAAAGTCAAAACTTCATAATGTTTGCTACAGATTCTAATTCTTTCATTTTGGTCTCAATGATAGGCCCAAAAGCACATGATGAGTATGATGAAAATCATTATCGCTCTCCCTCTTCAATCTACTTCTTGTTGAAAACATGTTACAGAACAGTAGTGATCTGTAACAAACAGCTTCTCTGAAAGAAAAAGAAGTGAAGTTAGACATTGATTACCATAAGCAAGCTGTTATCAGCTGTTTCAAATTGTCATACTGCACATCCCGCAGAGTCAGAACATTGAAAGAAATAATCATTGACAGAAATAATTTTCTTTCTTAATCTCTATAAGAATACAAACAAAATAAAACCATTTTGGTTCTTTTTAAACATTTGGAATATTTTTTAATAGCTAACTCAAAATCTACAGTGTAAGATCACAATTGATCAAGAAAATGGAACAAAAGATTTCTGCCCTCAAGGATTTTTATATAATTTGGATCTTGACAAGTCCAAAATACATAAATGTGAAGGATTTTCAGGACTAAGAGCTAAACAAAAATTATAACAAATAAAAAAAATATTATATTTTTCAATTAATAATGAATTTTTAAAAAAGCTTACAGAGGAAAAAGTTTGTATTTAATAGCAATCAAATAATAATTAAAAGATCATAGAAAGGTAGGTTGGTGGAACTAAGGGCGACGTTGGGCCAAAAATGACCTATATGCGCCCGCATCATAGGAAAATATTTACCAGAGTTACCTCCCTTTGTCAATAAAAAATGCACATTAATGGTACATAATTCTTAATAACTCTTCCGGAAAATTATGTAGTCTTAAAATTTCAAGTTCTGCAAAATTTGAAAACATAATATTTACACACTATGTATTTGAGTTTGGCTGAGAAGTTCATATTAATATTCTGAAATACATTAAATGAAATTAATATTTGTAATTTCAGCCCCTGGCCTATTATTATTTTAAGACTTGCTTGAAATCGCCTAATTAGACTAATTTCAGTCTCCCGGTAAAGGCATGGTCAAGCGTGCTAGCTCGAGTAGTCCAGTCAAAGATGACACAACTAGGCCAGTAGAAATCATGAAAAACCCGGACATTTTCGATAACAGACAAATTTTGTTTTTAAATGGTCCCTTAAGCAGTGCTGATGAACCATGAAAAACCCAACCAAAATCAACCATGGGCAACATGTATTTTTGGGGCAAAAACCTTAAAAAATAAGGGAAATTAGGAATTATTTATTTAAAAATATATGTATTGGAGGAAAACCTTTTGAGTTGGCTTGAATGATAGATGGTGCAACATTACATGATTCCCAAGTTCATTTCTGTTGTAGATTTAACGCCATGTCTGTTTTCTAGATTACTTTGCATAAGAAATAAGTATTCTTGACTTCACTGCCCCTGATTGACCTTCAAAAGTGTCTGAATTTCAGATTTATATGAGTCAATTTTCACAATCTCTAGGTATCTCTTATTAAATACTTTTCAATTTTCAAAATGGAATTAAAGCTCTTCATATGCACATTTTATATTGAAGTGCTGATAAATGTGATTATCCTTCTAAAACCAGCATGACAGTTTTACCGTTCAGATTTCTGAGGTTTTTCCTGAACTTGAATCTGTAAACTATTTTAGATGTTCTAAATAACTGATGATAACTATATAGCAATATAGATATACTTGTTTTCTACCTAAAGTGTCTTCTGATATTAAATATTTCTATAAACTATTCTATAAAACGTGCCTCGGATATTTTTACTTTCATAGACTCGTGTTGATATATATGATATCAGAAGACACGAGGGTGAGATTATGTTTATCATCCAAAATCATTTTTCATTTCCATTCCATGTAAAATGTATATTTCTGAACACTGCACTCCTCCTAAACTCTCAGTGCGGTGAAGTCATATCACTGACGTTGTCATGCTTATGACGTCATAGCATTGGGATGTCATTTCTTGATAAATAAAACAATTGTGATGTTATGAATTTGACTGTAACAGGGCTTTGTTCAAAATATACTGTCAAAACAATATCTACCAAGAGATATCCCTTCATCTTCAATGAGCGATATCTCCTGTAGATCACAGTTTTGGATGATAAAATACAGTTTTTGACAGAGGGTACATTATCATATGTCTTACACAAAGCATACAAAACAGTTTCATCAGATACACTGTACAGTTTATTCATTATTCTAACAGTGTTAATAACATTGCACTTAAGATAATGTTTTACGAAGAATGAAATATACCAACTTATTTTTCTGGATCCATTAAAATTTCATATAATGGTATTAAAGACATTGACGATTGTCCAGAATCTGCAGAGAAATGTGTGCTTAAAGGTACTATAGCATGCTTTTTCGCCCCAAATTGGCTCTTTTAAGGCATATGATTATATAGGCACTTACAGTAATACTTATGCTTTCAATCGAAGCAGGAAAATACTTATTATTCTTTACAACTGACCTGTAATCAACAATGAAAACATTTAAGACAGCCGATGTCGGCTTAGAGATATTTAGTTCTATGGTCAGCTGTGCACTAAAAAATATGAACAGTTGAACAGCTGAAAATGGCTCAACTTGTAATGTGTGTAGCTTTTGAAATTACCTAAACTCTGAACTGAGAATAAGGGATGAAATATTGTATAATAAAGCAATCTTATAACATAATCAATTTTAAAAAATGTAGTATAGGCATTGTAAATGAATTATGATCGTTAGTAATCGAGAGATATTCATTATCTGTGCATTTGTTGCTAATACGAAATATTGGTGTGCACCTATACCTTTGATACTCCATTAGATGCGAAGTCACACAACTTTAAGGTACATTTTCAAGTGGCTATAACTATTTTTGCCCATGGTTGATTTTGGTTGGGTTTTTTTCAGAGGGTAAGGGACATGTAATCTTTCATTTTTTCAAGTCATTTGTCTGTTATCGAAAATGTCCGGGTTCACTTAAATTTTGGGAAATTTCGACTGGCCTAAACACAGGAATGAAATTGATAATGATGTATTAAAGAGAACGAAACTTTATGATGATTGGTGCAAATCTTGTTTGTACATCCAAGGGGTACCTATGAACAATGGAGAGTATGGTACAGTGAATGTTTACCCATGGGTGATCAGACAAAGGTGAAGTAGAATCACTCGTGAAAATATAAATTTCTTCTTCACTCGATGAGATCACCATGGTATTCGACTAGAAATGTCAAATATCCTCTATACAACTGTCTATTTTGAAATGACCCTCCCACAACTTCTTTATTTTTTCTGACCCTGAACCCCGACCCCCCCCCCCCCCCCCCCCCCCCCCCCGGCCCACCCCACCTGTAATAACAAACTCACAAAATATCAGAATCTGAATACATCATTTTTTTCCAAACTTTTACAAAAAATTATTTCAACATTATCGATAAAAACATGCCTTCATCACAGTCCCTCGGAACATTAAAAAATAATAAAATAAGGTTTTGAGAACACCCCCTGAATCGAATTGTGCAGCCGTGTCGGGTAAAGATACGCACTCCCACAAAATTTAACCTAGTAAATAAGCATTAGCATGAGTGTTAGCTTGTAATAGATTGATGTCTTTGCATCTTTAGCCTATTTGGAAGTTATCATGACTTATTTTACGAGGTGAAAAATGACCTCAATATTGATTAGTCGTACAAATGTGAAAAATCGATAAAAACTGAAAAAATTCCAAGCAAACATGTCGTCATCAAACAGTTTGCTTTCCCACCTAAAAATGTCATTTGGAAACCAAAATATTGATCCAACTATCGGGTTGTCTTTACCTAGACTTCAGAAAAAAGTTAAAATTCTATCAGAATTATAATATTTGATAAGTTAGGTGTATTCAAACCCTGCACGCGTATCTTTAGCCGACACATGCCGGGATGCGGTGATTTCGTTAACAAAACCATTTCGTTACTCGTAGACACGAAATCAGGTGAACTCGTAGACAAATCGAGCAGTGAATTCGTAGACAGGTTTCGAATTGGAGGTTGGTCATTTATGAAGTGACTTAGAAATACAAATTAAGTACTGTCTACGAAATTGTTTTGTCTACGAAATCACTGCAAGCCCACATGCCGACCTACGGGGAAACGGGTTATTTAGTCGTAGGAAAACTTCTAGTGTCACTGACAAACACATTTCCACATGTATATTTTACATTAATATTATCAGTGAAGCTCAGAAAATATCTTAAAATATCTAATTATGACACATCATTACGTATGAATTTCAATGAACATTTTTAAATGTTATTAGTGATCATCAAAATCAACAAAATGTCAACAACGCTACCCTGCCCACTTTTTAGACGGTTGCAGTATTGACAGTCTCAGTATTAACATTCTTAAAAGTGTATTCAAATTGAATAAAAGCACATTTCATTATTTTTTTTATTCATTTTTTTATTGGCTCCAAAGATTACAAGTATAGGTTTTTACAAGTCAAAGTCAGGGGTTTTCAGGGGAGGGTCAGAAAACAATATACAGCCACCAGGGGAGGTTCATGAAAAAATATACAAAAGGTTGGGGAGGGTCATTTTGAAATAGACAGCTATAAAACCATCCTTCTTTAGCAATTGAAATTGGGGCTGAAACATTATCATAAAGCCTTATCAAATGAAAAATAAATCCAGAATATGAGCAAGACTGGTTTATATTCTTAAAAACACATGCTTATATCTAAAAAATCACCATGAAATCACTGCTCAATTCATTGTTCTTTATTCTTGTAGAACAAAAAGTAGAAAAGTAGTTAAAACAGCTAGTCAAATTATTAATATCTGAATGATTATATTAATCTTCTCAATGATATGAAACCATAACACTTTAGCAGATGGCTTGATTGGTGCAAATTTGTTAATATAGCCATACTTATGAAAAATATCTAAATGCCTATTTAGAAAAATAAATTCCAAAGTTGATATTCCAAAAATTTGGAACATCTGCTATATTCATACTTAAGCTTCCATACTTTTTGGGTTTTACACTTTATTGTTTAAATATTATGTAACATGTAACAAATGTAACATATGTAATTTCTGTGAAACCTAGATGTGCCTTTATTATCCTTATGTTTTGTACCTTCAAATTTCAATAGATTTCTTGTGCTACAAACATAATGTAGATGGTTAAATTTGTTTTATTCAAACTCATACACAAACAGTGTTATGTTATGAAATTTGATAATTTAATTCCTATAAAGTAAAGATTTGACATTTTACATTGTTTGTACGTCCTATACTCTGAAAGTGTTTGTAGATAGATTTTAAATGGGGTTTTTTGCTTTAAAAGAAATCATTAAGTCAAGAGCTTATCTCAAAACCTGGTCCTTCCATGGTTTTATCAAGTTATGAATTCATTGTTTCAAGTTTTCAGTGGAATAATGTGGGCAATATATGTATTTTAATGGAATTTTTAACTAGTGCAATATCTCAGCTCTGTTGAAAGTAAATTCAATAAAATAGATGATGATCCATAAAAAAAATTCCTTCTCTTCCTCAGTGCTAACCTATTTTGTTATTTAAAGATAAAAAATACATTGTGATTTGAATTTAAAAAATAAATAAATAATGAGCCTTAAAAGTAAGATAGAATTAAAGATAGAATTTACACTATGTTAAACATATGTGTGTATTATAAGCAATAGTAATAAAAACCTATTTTGATATACAGTTGATGTCAAAAAAAAGTTCTAATAAAACTGATTTTAAAACACTATAGGCCATTATCAGATATCATGTTAAACCCATCAATGGAAGGGTAAATCTGTTGGGTTTTTTCAACATTATTTTAAGCGTTACTTAAAGAAGTTACTCTTTTGGAAATATCCACACACAAAAATGAATGTAGAACCGACAATATATCTTCAAAAGACCAATTTCAAGATGGTACCTTTGATACAATATTTTTCTTTTAAAATTTCTATTGATAGAAAACCAGTTTCATCACATATATCTCTGATATTTATAATTCCTTTCTCTGCCCAGTTTTTTATGAAATGTTTAGAGTTTTTGAAATTGTGGTTGAACCATAACGTTTGTGATAAAATTTCGTCAATGTTTTCTGGGTCCACATCATGTTTTTTTGTGATATAATGTCCATGCCTTTAATACATCATGCCAAAAAGGATTTTCAATTTTTATAAAAATTTGAGAATTTGCTCCAAAATTAAATAAGTCTTCCAGAGGTATTTTGCATGGGTTATTCTTATTAACTTTTTTAAAATAAAGTCTGAATGTAGACATTGTCAAGGCATCAATAAAAAGATTTGTGTCAATCATTCTTAATCCTCCTTCATATTTTTTTTTAATTACACTTCTCTTTATTTTATCATTTTTATCATTCCATATGAATTGGAAAAATATTTTGTCTAGTGAAACAATGAATTCTAGAGTTTGCAAATCACTTTCAGCTTTAAGTTTACAAAAACACAAATATAAAAATACCTAACTACACAAGAGAATGTTAGTTATTGAAATACTGTTCACTGAATTTCCCAAAAAATATTAATTACCTACCTTGATGAAATTATGACTGCCTCTTTGCATAAGGGATGGATGGAAATTTCAGCTGCTCAAATAGTACACTACACATCTGGAAAAGATAAAATAAATCACTAAAAATTTCTAATAATCAAAACAAACAATTTTGATCTACGAACTATTTGAAAGGAGGTATATATCTAAATTGAGAGATGAAACTTCACTTTACGGACGTAATAAATAGGTTAAAAAATCACGCACCTGCATATGACTGAGGGTCGATATGAGAGTCTGTCACTGTGATTGTCTGCCAACTGCAGTATCGGGTTTTTGTCAATGGGACACTTTGTTTCTTGTGGATAATTTTGATGATCATGCACAGCTCTTCTCGTTAAATGGTCAGTTATCGACTTGTATGAACTTGCAATCTTGCCTTGCCTCCTCGTCAAAGCGCGTTTGTGAAATGATTCTCATTGTGTAACTATAATTCTAACATGACACGAAAACTAGAATGAAAATACTGCTTTCTGATTGGTTACCAAAATCAATTTTGGAGTGATTATTTCGCTGATAATCACCTCTAAATATTTAAGACCGATTCACATTCATACGCGCGCGTTTACAAACTCCATTCGCTGAACTTACTGTTTTCATCGCCTTAGACAACAGCAAAATGAATTTTAAATCAATTCTATACAGACATTGAGAATACCGTATTTTTTAATATTTAGAAATACTATTATTTTTTGTATATTTAGAAGATAAATCCATTCAGTCGTATATTGTTTGTCGAAGTAGTTTATTTATTTTATCACTAAATTTATTTTCAAACCGAGCTCGCTTCTTACCGTAACGCGAGGTAATAGCGATTCGTCAAGTGAACAGAGGGGACGTACGTTATTCTTCAACTTTCCTTCCCTTTCCCCCCTCTCGTTCATAAGTACCCACATTTCCCGACAGTGTATACTATAAAGCTTTCTTGATCGTTTATTCAATCAGTTCACATCTAGCGTGAGAAGTAAGCGCTGGCAGTAAACAACTACTTTTAGAGTAACGTCCCTTGATTTGGTCAGTCCTTGTCGGTATTGTAGGGGTGTTAGGTGTCCTATGTATTTTCGTGAAAAACGTAACTCTGACGGGATAAAAAAATCTGTCTTTTGTTGATTTTATCCTCAATGAAATAAATACTTAAGGGTTTTATCTAAAATCTGTTGGTTTATGTTTTGAAATATTTTTTATCATTGAAGCGTTTTCTTTGAAAATGAACTGTACCGTAGTTTCGAAAGTAAGTGGAACCGGTCTGTACTGGTTCAACCTAATCACATTGTTGTTGCGCAAGGCAAATTAGTTCCTCATTATATTTCTAATTAGTCATGTTAGAATGGAGATAAATCCCTTCTGTTTTTTTATTTTGGGGTCGTATGTCGTGCATTTTTCACAAGCTCGGTTTGAAATTAAATTTAGGGGTGAAAAATGCACGACATACAACCCCAAAATAAAAAACAGAAGGGATTTATCTCCTAATGCACACCAATTTATACGAATGTTATATATACGCTTTGATACGAGATAATTAATCTAAGTTTAATTTTACGCCTCAATATGTATACTCATTTAAAATTAAATATATGGTTTTGCGATTATTTGAAGTTTAATGGTATATTAGTTAGACCTACACCTACACTCTATGTAAAAAGCTCGATCATTTAACGGATATGGATATAGCCAGTCGCCTATTGATCTCATAAGTTATGTAACGAATGATCATCGAAGGTGGATTTCTTTACTAGCTGCCAGGTCTCAAATTAAATGTAACCCTACGTTTTTTTTGTTTTTTTAATACAAATATTGTATTCTTTGATGAAATTGATAGTAATTACATTGCAAGTACGATTAATAATATCCAGTTTATCAACCCCCCGAAGTTCATTTGTAAGAGAACATTTCAGATCAATTCAAATCGTAAATTAAACATATGTTTAATGGGAAGGAAATATACATGTTGAGGAATATAACTCTATTATAGAAGTCTATAGAGTTTACCGTTTTCGAAGTATATACGCCCTGATCACTTAAAATTTTGAAAAGTGGTTGCGCACACAGGAAGAGATATGAGATGGGCGCCTATAGGTTGAGGGCGCTTAATAGTAGCGTTGACTACGTTAATTAATCCATCTTCAGGACGTGTTATTCATTGGAGTTGTTTTCTAGGTTTCTATGTTTCGTACTTTATGTGAGCCTGGATCGGGAAAGATGTCTTTGTTAATGGGCCGTAATGAGTATCATGCTGGTGTACATCGATGTTTTCGCATCCTGTTTTTAGTTAGAAAATTTATAAGTTTTAAAAAGGCAAAAAAGGAACAAAATGTTGATCACGGTCACCACAGTCTCATTAAAATAAAATCTAATATTGTTTCTCTACGTCACGCAGATCTAATTGAGCATTTTAGATTTCATTTTATTGAGATTTGAGATTAGAGTATCCAAAGACGTATATATACATATAATTTTACATATCTAAAAGCTTTCTCCTTCTTGACATCATGCAATTTTATTTAACAGAAAATTACCTGTCGGTATGTCGTACTTGAAGGAGTGGAGAAAACGAAATGCAGAGTTGAATGCTTTATTAATTGATGGCAGCAGTTCTGGTGACGACAGTGAGAAAACTAACACAACTACTGCAATAAAAGACCAGATTTCATGTGATATTGAACACCACATATCTGATCAAGATGATGAATTGATTGAAAATAACTCTTTGGACTCTCATTCTGATCTTTACTATGATTATACATCAGAAAGCAGTTTTTCCTGTGATGAAGAAGGTGGTGATGATAGTGTTAACGAGCACGATGGACAGGATCAAGCTGAAAAGCAGTCTCTTCTCAGTGGTGAAATTGCAGGTTGGGCAACAAAGCACAAATGTACTCGGAGTTCTGTCAATGAACTACTTGGTATTTTAAGGAAACATGGGCATCGTCTTCCAAAAGATTCTAGGACCCTTCTGCAGACACCACGTGTCATTGAAAGCATTGAAAGATGTGGTGGACGTTATTTGTATTTGGGGATAGAGACAGGAATTCTTAAGTTAGTGGCTCAGTACACAACATATTTCCAACGACAGAAAGAAGCTGTATTAAATGTGAACATAGATGGTGTTCCTTTGTTTAAATCTTCCACTGGTCAATTCTGGCCAATTCTGTGCAGTGTCGATACATTTGAACCCTATGTTGTTGCGATATACTATGGAAAAGCTAAACCGAATTCTGTGGAAGATTTTATATCTGATTTCTTAACTGAATTGGAAAATTTGATTTCCACTGGTATTGAATGTGGTGGGCAAACAATTTCTGTGAAATTAGGTGCTTTCATATGTGACGCCCCGGCTAGATCATTTCTCAAGTGTACCAAAGGACACAATGCATATCATGGCTGTGAGAGATGTACTATAAAAGGTACATGGCAAGGGCGGGTTGTCTTTGATGAATTGCCAGAGGAATCATCATTGCGGAAAGATCAAAATTTTAAAAACTTTGAATTCGAAATTCATCAGACAAAACTGTCGCCACTAGCTAGGGCAGGAATACCATGTGTTTCATCATTCGTCCTTGATTATATGCACTTGGTATGCCTTGGCGTTGTTAAAAGGATCTTGACTTATCTCAAGCAAGGTCCAAGGGATTGTAAACTCTCTCAACAACAATTCAGTTTGCTCAATAGGAAACTCTGTTCGTTCAGTGGTCAAATGCCAAGAGAATTTGCAAGGCAACCACGCTCTCTGTACGAAATGGAACGTTGGAAGGCCACAGAATTCAGACAATTTTTATTGTATACCGGACCACTTGTACTTCGAAGTGTTATTTCTAAGTTTGCGTATTTTCACTTTATGTCTTTGACTGTGGCATTATCTATTTTGCTTGATGCAAACAATGTTACAAGGAATGCCTATCTAAACTATGCAAGACAGCTTTTAACCTACTTTGTGAAAAATGCTAAGCACGTTTATGGTCCCACATTTGTATCCTATAACGTTCATTCATTACTACATTTACCGGATGATGTACAACATTTTCAAACTTCCTTGAACGATATATCTGCATTCAAATTTGAAAACCATTTACATAAATTGAAAAAAAGTGTACGAAATTCTCAAAATCCTATTGCACAGGTAACCAAACGGATAACAGAAATGGAAAATTCAAAAGTAAAATACGAATCAAAAGTGCCTATTGCTAATTCCTTTTTGTCAACAAAGAGAAAAGACTGCTGCATTTTATTAAAAAATCAAAAATTTGCTTTTGTGATTGAAAAAAGGCCGGAGAAGCAGTATCTGTGCGATACAGTTGCACTTAAAAATCTTGACAGTTTTTTTCGGAATCCCTGTGATTCGAAACTAATCAACATTGCAGCAGCCACTAGCCTTACGAGACATGCCAAAAGACAGTTAATCACAAGTGATGACATAGACAGAAAAGTTGTATGTCTACCATATGAAGAAGGATACGTGCTGCTTCCTCTTTTACACGGTTTCGAAAGACATTAATCAGTGGGAAAATCTTACATTTGGTAAATATTGCATTTTTGGAACATCTGTCCCATTTTTTGTCATCCTCTCTAAAATCATGACCTAATAAATTTATATATTCTAATGAGGGAAGTATTCAGAATGTTAATCTAAATGTGGCAAGTATCGTTAATACCTACTTAGTATTTTCTAAGGGTGAGTAAAATATAAGAGTAGAAAACTGACTCACAAACGTCAGAGTACTGTGTAATCATTGATAAAGTAGTGTGATCCTTTATTATAGATCTTGGTCATGTTGCAACAAGAAGAAATACATAAGGCATGGGTCAGAGCGGTATGGAAAGAAAAACAGCAGGAGGAAGAGGGAATCATTCCTAATTCATGGTTAAAAGGAAACTATGTTTTTTGGCCCAACGGAGGGAACGCGGAGAAGGCGCTGAGAGGTAGACGAGAGCCAGGCTTGGGTTGGAGGTGTTTCCCTCTTGTAAAGATTAAGTTTCAGTCTGGTAAGTGTTTGTCAACCCTCTCATGTGTCATTAGGCTTGAACACAATTACTCAATTTTTCCCAAAAACAATTTTGCAAGGATCGATTACATTTTAAAAGAGGAACCACACTTATGCTTATGCGTTGATGACGTCAGATGTTGCTTACTGTTACAGATTCATACAAAGAGTGTGAAGAATATAACTTTACAACGGAAGACCTGTCAGAGCTATCGGATGATGAAAAGGCTCAAAGAAAGCGGCAGCCAAAGAAGAAACAATATGCCGACTTTGTTACAGGTATTTTTGATGTAACAATAATAGTATTTAGCTAAAAGGTAACGAAGACCGGTATCACATTTTCATTTTCAAACATAGCAATAATTTTGTCAAACATGTTTGTCTTTCAAACATAATCTTACAAGTTTTGGGACAGGGACTGTATATATATATTGTATTAATAACGCGTAATAATAGGTGAATTTTCCCCATCAGATGCAGATGAAACTGTCACCAATCAAATTCAGGACAACTTACAGGATGCCTACACTGATGACAATGACTCAGAAGGTAAATTATTTTTTTCTTATCACTTTTGAACGAATTTACGACATTTGTTTTCAAGGCATGATAGATATCATTTTGACAAAAAGGTTAGATTTCAGGTTATGTCCAACGGACAAAGTTTCGTGTGATGATTCTATATTATCAAAAATGCTTTTCAGAGGAAATCAGCAGTCCCCTTCCAAAACCACCAGGAAAGGTTCATTGTGGTAGGAAGGATCTTAACAATTCCACATTGTCAGATAAGCATGGTGAGATATGAATTACATTCAGACTTTGATTATGAATGTAACGTTAAAATATAATGTAAACAATATCTTTTAGTTAGTATTCCTGATAATAACAAAACTAATTATCTAAAATTATCTGTATGATAGATAATAAGAGAATAACTTAAGAGTACAAACTTGACAGAATGAAGGTAATTTGGAACTCATTAAAGGTACTTGGGTAACATTGCAGGGGCTAAGAGGCCAAGACTGACGATAAATTGGGACACAAGTTCGCAGATGAGGTCCAGACAAGATGTCACACAGACGCCATCAGACCGTGTTCATCACAATGATACACGATTTCCATTGACACAATTACAAGCGCGTAGGTATTGCATTTATAATAAACGCATTATTTTACGAGTAATTTCAAAATGAACAGGAAGTTAAATTGGGATAGTGATTTACGGGGTCATTGATAGATTAAGTGTGGATGAAGTATACTCATCTAAAGAAAATTTTTGTTGTTGATTACGTTTAATTGTTAATTTTCCTCAAATTTGTGCATATGAATATGGTTTACTTCAATTCAAATGTCCTTATATAAAATAGCATGAAGCTTATAAAACTAATTTAAAAATATACATGTAATGTAATATATATTGAATATTCCATATTTCAGGCTGTGATCAATCTCAGACAGTAGCCAATGATAGGGGACGACTGTATAAACGAAGCACTTCGAACAGAAGGGACATGCAAAATCTTGATTGCCCTGACAGACGTTTTATACAGACGCATTCAGACCGAAATCGTCGCGATGTAAGACAATTTCCAGTGACAGAATCGCGTAAGTTTTCTATTTATGATAAGTATTAAATTTCGAAATGAAGAGGAAGTTGTATTGGGATAGTGTTTTACGGGTTATTGACAGAAAAGACTGTATAAAGTTAATACAATTTAAGAATAGGATATTCCAATGATAACTTTAAATTGTTGATTTTCCTCAAATTCTGTGCATATGCATATGGTGAAGTTCAATATTCACATGCCCTTCAACAGAATAGGATGAACATTAGGTCAAGGATGAACCAAATAAAAATAATGTATAGAATATTTATTTCTTTATTTAAAGAGAGATTCATATTTCAGGCTGTGATCAATCTCTGACAGTAGGCAATGATATTGGACGACTGTCGGAACAAAGCACTTCGAATAGAAGGGATATGCAAAATTTTGATGGCCTACAGGCACGTCAAGACAGTGATGGGGACCAAGGATTTAGCTTGATACAAGCGCGTAAGTATTCCTTTTATAGTTTATTTATATGGTATCAATATTTACAGTTATATAAATGATCAGGAAGTGTAACTGGGAGGATAATCACGATGTATATACTATGTAAGAAAATATATTCCAATTTCTTGAGTTGATGACATAATTGTTCATTTTCCTCAAATTCTGTGCATATGCATATGGTGAAGTTCAATATTCACATGCCCTTCACATAATAGGATGAACATAAGGTCAAGGATGAACCAAATAAAAATAATGTATAGAATATTTATTTCTTTATTTAAAGAGAGATTCATATTTCAGGCTGTGATCAATCTCTGACAGTAGGCAATGATATTGGACGACTGTCGGAACAAAGCACTTCGAATAGAAGGGACATGCAAAATTTTGATGGCCTACAGGCACGTCCAGACAGTGATGGGGACCAAGGATTTAGCTTGATACAAGCGCGTAAGTATTCCTTTTATAGTTTATTTATATGGTATCAATATTTACAGTTATATAAATGATCAGGAAGTGTAACTGGGAGGATAATCACGATGTATATACTAGGTAAGAAAATATATTCCAATTTCTTGAGTTGATGACATAATTGTTCATTTTCCTCAAATTCTGTGCATATGCATATGGTGAAGTTCAATATTCACATGCCCTTCACATAATAGGATGAACATTAGGTCAAGGATGAACCAAATAAAAATAATGTATAGAATATTTATTTCTTTATTTAAAGAGAGATTCATATTTCAGGCTGTGATCAATCTCTGACAGTAGGCAATGATATTGGACGACTGTCGGAACAAAGCACTTCGACACCTTTAGACATGTACAGTGATGACAACCCAAGGTTTCCTATGACACAAGCGCGTAAGTATTCCATTTACAGGTTGTGTATATTATTACACTTATCATTTATTAATATACAGGGAGAATAACCTCATGAAATCCAATATGATGTGAGTAAACGACATAAGCATTGCATCATTTTTATTTCAGGATTTCAGAAGAGAGTTCTCCAACTACTTTTGGAGATAAGAAGTCATATGAAAAAGGTGCCGATTCATCATTCGTCAAATGATGAATACCACATAAGACCTGCAAGTACGTTGGAAGAATTCCTGCAGTTGGAAGAGAGGCTCGAAGACGCCGACGAACAGAATCGTTTGGTATATTGTCATAATTAGTAACCCTCTTATTTCACCAAAACCTTTTCTTAATTCACTAAGGATTCCTTGATCAGACATTTTTTTTTAAACGGCACCGAGAAGCTTACACTTATTTAGACACGAGAGAGTTATATGTAACTCTGTTATCTAAATGTTTAAAAAGTAACGTGGTAAAGACATAAATCGCAAAACTTGTTGTTGTTTTTTTTCATGTTCATCAAATTAACAAATGTTTTCAATTTGACTTGCAGAAATCATATCTCCGACGGTTAGGCGGCGTGACATTTGTAGATCACCTAAAAACTGCGATGCTACGGTAAAATAACTATTGTACCCCACACTTGTCACTCAATCACAAGTTAAAATAACTCGATCATCGACCATTGTACTTTTGCCCTTTTCTAAGTAAATATAGCCTTTTCTACATTGAGTGTATGACTCCATCAATAAAGTTAAACTAGGTGTAAAATTATTCGTCCCAAAGTGAGGTATTGGAGTATCTAGTTTCAATTAAAATTTTACTCCATTCGCTTAAGAGATGGTAAAACAATTGAACTCCTTGTTTTTAACCAAACTCTTGAAAATGCTTTAGAACAAAGTCTCATTATTTTGCAGGACTTTGTCGAACAACTTGATGTCAAAAATGAATTTGGATGGGAGAAACGATAAGATGTCTTTCAAAAACACAAAGCTTTATTCAGTTATCTATGGTAAGTTGTTATCTACATGATGTTTGCCAACAATCCATTCATGAAAATATTAAATACAATTTCGAAATAATAAGATGAATTTGTTTCGGTTTCTTGGAATCATTTTCAGAAGCATTTAACGATTAAATCATCAAGTGTTCCTTTTTTCTTATTTTGTGTAAATGCCATTCATGTACATGTTAAAGATAGTTTTATTTCACATGTTCACCTGAAACTATAAATGAACTAATATAAATGGAATTATTTTCACTTTATGCAACTTATGCGATATAAATTCATTTCCAAAATTCACGTTCATGATTTCAGAAAGTGTTCTCTCCCTGGATTGTAAGGCAACGGAGGCAAGCTTCAGGAAGGAAATAGGATCCTTCCTGAAGTATGCTCCTGACCGCCAGGGTGGCAGTGGAAGAAACAAGACCATCTAATATACCAGTATTTGGTTTTACTTTGTTAGAGTTGTTATATGATTTCAATACTCAGACACGAGGCAGGGCTGCCTACTTAGAGTATTTTGTACACATGACAGTCTTTAAATATGATTGGACATCAATGTTGCTGATTGTACACCTATACTGAAAACATCTTTTATTAATTTGATAGTAATGTTTTTTGAGTATTGGAATGTTTAGATGCAAAGTACAAAGTTCAATTTGAACTGTATATTCTAAGTTGACAAAGTGAGCAAAGGGTTAAGAAATGTAAAACCAGAAAAAGATATGTTTTAACCCATGGTAAAATACTACTTTCATTGTTTTTTGTACACATAAAAGTAAATAAATACACCTAAATTACAGTATTTCTACACTTTCAGCAATTGGAAAGTAGGGAGTTCTGGGAAGTGCATTTCAATAATGTGAAGGGTTCATGATAAAAATCGTCATGGTAGAATGGAGATAAACCTATTGTGTTTGAAAATCAGAGACATGTTATACGATTAATAGCGAGTATATTTTGAATTGCAACCATAAGCACATTCACTCGCTATCAATCCAGAAAAGCACACTAGGTTTATCTCCTAAATGTATAATATTTTTAAGAATGGTGAAGTATTGTTGTAAATGAGCGACCAATGCTTTTTCTATATATACTCTTGTAGTTTTCTTTGTTTATAAAGGGTGTCAATAAATCAAATTATGAAAACTGATTTATTTTATGTGATGTTTTGTGCAGTTCATGTTCATTTGAAATGCTATATATTGGATCAAATATGAAAGGGGTATTTATAAGTTTTTGAATATATGAAGAATTCCGTTTTTATTACATAATAAACAAAGGAAAAAATTAAATCATGAAAATAACATCGCTTACGTATTTGTTCCAATATATTTAACATAAACGCATACAAACGACAAGAAAATGACAATTTTCAAGACAGATATCTGAATACAGGTAAGGTATTATCGTCTACAAAATGTTCCGTAACAATCAAACTTCAATGTTGATGTAAGGTATAATTTCAACGTTGATCCAACGTCAGATACAGACGTCTAAAAAACGTTTATTATCAACCTAAAGGTTGACAATAGGTCATCTTCCAACGTTGAGACAACGTCAGATTTCAACGTCTAAAAAACTTTCATATACAACCTATTTTCAACCAAGTTTCAACGTTGACGACCAACCAATTTTCAACGTTGAAACAACGTTGTTGTGCCCACTGGGTAATGTACTATATTGGCCTGAGGCCTTCTGAGTACTGAATAATATGCTGTTATAACATATATATACTACTGGGGGAAAACAAGCAAATTAAAATATCACTATTTCACACTTGAAATTTAATCTTTAAACGTAAAGAAATAATAGAATTTATATTTACAGCGTCTTTTCAAAGGGAAATATAGCATGTGTAGCATCGATTGATTTATTATTAATTTAGTCACTTAACAGACTATTCCAAAAATAAGTATAATGAGTATAATTTTAGATGCCAAAGAGTACTAATTTGGAATAGTTCGATGACCCCAAATTCTCTAGCTAAAACAAAAAAAAATATCATGGTTGCCAAGCTTGCTCCAATACATTCTGATGAAACGTGACCAAAGGGGAGTAACTCTAATTGAGCGTCGTTGTCTAGTGACAATCAAGGTCAAGTGAGTTTCGCTTCAGCGCCCGGTTGAACAGGTTTGTATTAGCCAAGTCATGCAATAATTTCAACTACATTACACTTGGCCATGTGAATAACATTATAATTATCTTTGTGTTATTATTCGTATATAATGGCAATGGATGATAATCGAAGGAAAAGCTAGAATTGCGTCACACGGACCCATGTGGTTTTTCCACTGATGCATCTTGCAGAAGCAAATAGACTAGAGGCTATCAAGTTCCCACGTATGATAAAACTGGCCGATAGATTTCATCAGGTTAATGTGAACTTTGAATGCTGTATCTCGAAATTCAGTTATCAATTTTTAATTCATTTATTGTCAAGGACAATTGTGGTGGCTGACTGAGAACAAGGTTAGTGGAGATTAATAAGGCTATATGTTGAAATTTATCATGTGTGTTTGTCTTTTGTTTGAATTAATTTTGTTTGAAATGAAACACCTATATCTATTAAAAGATATACACCGGCTCATTTTAACGTTTCAATTTAGATTTACTGGTGTTGAATAACATTGAATTTGTTAAACATTAGTTCTCTTTTACGTCATGCCATTTGTATAGCATTCAGGAAGCAGCCACTTGAAACAAGGCAACTCGGTTGGACAAAGTTAGGCTAGTTTAAAACATTTTAGTTACATGTAAAAAAACTTTATCATAAAATAACGATGACACACGTGGCTGTCCAATTTGAATAAATCTCATAAAAAAAATAATAAAAACAATAAGTCTTCAGTTTTGCTGTATGAAGACAACATGATGCATCATTTTGGGTTTTTTTGCCCATACTAATTTTGCAGGAATTCATTATGATTCAGTGAAGGTAAATTTCTCAAACCAGTCCATAAAATCAAGAATAGGCTTAAATCATTTCAATTCATTTAATCAATTTTCTTTTTGTTGTACTCTGATCATAATCATCATGATTTGAATTTGGTATGATAGTACAGCAGTGAGTTGGTAGAAAAGATGATTTGGCAATTTAGTGTAAATAAAGCAGTGTAGGATAAAATGCAAATTCGCCAAAAATCCATAGCCTTTATTACTTGATTTTAAGATAAGGCTCTTTGTCTTTAACACATTATATAGCTCTCTTTATTGCTACTCAACATGAGAAAACAATTTCTTCAACCAATCAGAATCAAGAATACTTCTGTAACAGATTAGGAATACCCACTGTCCAGAATATATAGCAGCAATTTGTGTCTCCAGTAGGTGTAAAGTTAATGCTCCTCTGCTGTAATCCAGATACAAGATGACCATGTCCAAGTTCTTTGAGGTGCTCCCCGAGGGTTATGGCTACGTCATCATGGCTGGCACTGGCAGCGTCTTTGTCAACATGTGGATGGCCATCAACGTTGGCCGGGCAAGGAAGAAGTTTGAAGTCAATGTAATGATGTTATGTTTTTAATATTTTAGGAAATTCATCATTTATGAACATCTTGATATTAAAACAATATAATTTGCAAAGGTTACTTATGGTAAGAATCTTGTTTTACTTTGCAATAAACAAGGATCAAACAAGGTTTTTAGAATGCTGTCAGAGAATGGTAAGATATTTGGCATTATCACATGTTTAACTCTGAAAAATGAAGTTTGAATTTGATTAATACACATGCCATGACATGCATTTAAAAAAGTTTCTGGAGCATATCCCAAACTACATCTTAAGGGTGCCAAAACTAGATCAATACATAACAAACTATCCTGACTTTTTATCAATTCCAGAGTCTAAAGCATTTTATATTATTTCAAAATACAAAAATAAACTCTTAAAAACTTATTCCATTCCAGTACCCAGATTTGTACAGCGCCACATCAAAAGAATTCAACTGCATCCAGAGAGCTCACCAAAACACGTACGTGAACCGCTTGTATTTTTTCATCATCATTGTGAGCCAGAAACTTCTTTATTTCAAGATATTAGCATTTTAGTAATTTATTATCACAGTTATCTACTAAATGACACAACGTCAGAACAGATGTATGAGCCTATGTCTTAAATTAAATCAATGGGTATTTCTTCAAATTTATAATTCGGGTATAAATATTATAGATATGATGATATCTTTATCAGATCCTAATTATGACACTTATACCATGTTAATAACACTAATTGAGAAGAGAGAGAGCAGGGCACGACATTCAGGCACGACATTGATACTTACAAGTATATTATTCAGCCTGTCGTATCAGCATCCGGTCACCTGTCTTGTTTTTGGGAAGCATTTACAAATAATTTGATACGACCAAACGACAATGCCTTTTAATGCCGTATCAAGGCTTTTCACAATTATAGCGCAGATGAATGGCCTCATTTCTCATTGAGTTTTTTAACCAAATGTGCACTCGTATTCATTGAGATGTCAAATCTAAATCGACTCTAAATAACAAGTTTCAAGTTTGTTGTATTATGATCATGTACTTACTCGTACATGTGTATACATGAACACTGGGATGTCTCCTTGATTGTCGTTTGGACTGTCCTATTTTGTTAAGTTCCAAGTGACCTTGAAAAAGTTGTTACTCAAACATTTTCACTTCTCAGACATCAATTCTATTACCATAGAAATGACGAGACTGAGAATGTCATTACTTGGCTATGTTTTTTACACAGTTTTATTAAATGAGTTCACCTGTACTCTTTAATGAGACCTTTATGTGATTTGTATGACTATTTGTTCATTCTCCTTTATAAACTGATCTTTCAGACTGGAGTCATACCCTCAGTTTCTGATGCTCCTGTTTTTTGGTGGACTCCAGTATCCTGTAAGTTTATTGTTGTTTACATTTATTAAATTCAACAATATTAGAATATCGTCAGTCTCTGGCTTGATATAATTTTCGGTTTGAGAAAAGGTAAAAAACAAAGTATTAAACAGGAGTTTTTGAAGGGCATCGAGAAGTGGCATTTATAAGAAAGGCAATGTTTTCTTGAAACACCTTTTAAAATACTCAACGTTTTGGAGAATATACTTACCCCTTGATCAGATGGAATGTTAATATTGCATAGTTGGATATATCAGGACAATGCTGCTAATGGTTGAAATATTGCCCAAGCGGTGTTAAATAAAAACTCACTCGCTGTATCAGGACAGCAATGTTTGGAGTACTGGATTCCACACCCCCTAAACATAGTGATCGGCACTAAAGCAGTTGCTTTTCAGAAAGGCTTGCTGTTCCTATTCGACATGAGATTTGTAATCGGCATAATTTGAGTTGTCTAATACTCGGGCAACAAAGATCTGACTGTTTAAAATATCTAAAGTTGGGCATGCTGCATCATGAATAGAGGTCAAAATAGTTTTGATGCTCAGTAACATTGGTGCATTTGTGTGACTTTTTATAAAAATGAGCCAATGATCACACAGCAGTAAAAATGGGAACCTGGTAATGTTAGTCATAGAGGTGCAGACATATGCACATCAAGTGAAGTAGAAATTTTTATATTTTCACGAGTGGCGTAGCCATGAGTGTAAATATATGATTTTCTACTTCACGAGATGAGATATTCATGGTATTCGACGAGAAATGTCAAATGTTCTATTTATTATGTTTCCCAAAACCCTGTAAATGACCCTAACTATATGAATGGAGAAGCTAAAACGATTCGCTAGCGCGTCGGATGCATGACGTCATTCAATTGTTTCATGACGTCACAGACGACGTCATGTGATTGTTGCATCATTTCACTGAGTAGAAATACCATTTTTATTTCACTCAGTGAAAATACGGAGTTTATTTTCACCAATAAATGGCATATTTCACCATTCGAAATATAATAAATATTATTATTAGATTGTAGTTTTTTATTCTAAATCTTGTATTTACAGAAAATCAGTGCAGTAGCTGGTGCAGTGTACCTAGCAGGAAGAATAGCCTACGCTAAGGGCTACTACACAGGAGGTACGTGAATTATCATCTCATTATAAACAATTGAATCATGTAATATTTCCAAACCTTTATGTGCATGAGAAAAAATAATGAGTTTAATTCAATTTGGCAGAATTTTTATAAATGGGATTTGATTTGACTTTCTTTGTAATTTTTAGGACGTATCTTAGACCTCGATGAATATGAACAAATTTGGAATGTGATTTGATGAGTTTGTGATCATTTTTTATAAATGCAAGGCTCAATTTAGTTGAAAGGTATATTTATTGTATTATATAAATTGATTTTTTGTTTTATTTGTCATTTTCAGGACTTTTTCATGGACCTCATTTATTTAGAAATAGTTTGAAACAGTATTAAGTCGTACTTTAATGATGTAAAGAGTTTTCACACACATCTTCACAGGAAGAGGAACTACTTACTAGTGCATGTACAAGGTTTTTCTTACAGGGGGGTTTACTTTCAAGGAAATTTGCCTACCATTTTTGCCTCTTGTTATAAAGTTTCAGCATACCTTCATCACTAACAAGGACCCAACTATTCAGAATGGCAAAAATGACTTGCAAATCTGATAACCTAGGAACAATACAGCTATATTGGAGTTGAGTGATCCATGTATTGTGTTAACTGCAGATCCAGAGGAGACCAGGCTTAACACACACATTTCCCTGAAAGGGAAGATGTACTTCTTATATAAACTTGATTCAGTTACCTTTTTAACTGCAGATCTGGAGATGTCAAGGTGTCGAAATAAGTTTTTGACTTTACAAACAAGCAGGGTTTTTGGTTTGACAAATCTACCAGCCCTCGAAAAATTTGACAACATGATAAAAATTAGCTCATATAAAATCCCACCAGCCAGACAGGCTTCCTAAAAATTCCTTCCTCCAACAAGCCCTATCTGAAATTAAAAAAAGCATATGGCTGACAGCAGCAGCTGTTTCTAAAACTGCTTGCTTGACACATACTTTCCCAGAAGGGGAAGAGGGCGTTATGTAGTTATTATGAAAGATTCAAACTTGATTGATGCATGTACCATGTTGACCGCAGATCCGAAGAAGACCAGGCTTCATGTAGGTATTAAGAAAGATTCTTGTACAAATTGATTTATTCATGTACCATGTTGACCACAGATCCGGAGAAGAGAAGGTGGGGTGCCTTCTGTCACCTGGGCGAACTCATCTTGTTGGGGAATGTGATCTCCTTGATGTGCCACCAGCTCGGCTGGGTGGGGCGGGGAGGCTGCACCAGGTCGCTCCGCTTCTAAGTGGTAATAGCTCATGATTGTCTTCGCATGTGCTATGTTGTTTTTTCTTCATGTTGTTTAGTTCATTGTTTTGTTGGAGATATTTGGAACAATGTCTCTTGTGATACCTTATGATGTTCATTGAGACTCTTGTCTTTGGAAATGGTGTAATTTTTAGGTCTTCAGGCCAGACATACTTCGACTTGTGAGTTATCAAATAATTATGTTGAATTGATATGCGAGTCCCAAACTATTCAATCACGTGAAGTGAGATTAGCCAGTGAGACGATGGCTCTTTAATTTCATGTATTGAAAGCTAGGAGATTGAAGATTCCCAGATAACAGGCAGTTTCAAATTAAGACATTAACCGCAATTGATAGATTATTTTGAATCTGAAAAGGGAGCACAGGATAATTGTTCCAAATATATGAAATACTAGTAGATTGTTCTAACAATTTTTTGTTTGTTTAGATTGCCTGAACTTTCTTGTGTAACACCACCTGACTGCTTGTTTTAATTCCTGCATAATTAATATACTTTCCCTCTAGCGGCTCTGTTGTGGTTGCATGTATTTTTACTGGCTAATAAGATGAAAACCAGTTTTGGAACCATTACTTACATGCTGTCTCAATGAAGGACCTGATGGATATCTCAAGGGTCGTTGTTTAACTATCATTGTTGAAATTATCAAATGATACAAAACAAAAGATGCTGGGGGACACTGGATGAGTTTTGCTGGAGTTTCCTGTTGCTTTAGCTTTGAGGCATTATGAACTTAACAATTCATTGGCGGAGATGGTTGATTGGAGGCCATTGTAGAAAGTTAACATAATTCTTGGATAAAGATTGTGTTTTGTTGACTGCACTTTTGACATGATTGACAAACCTTCTAGTGATATTTGAGTCAAGAGCTGTTTGTAAAATGAGGGCAGAACAAAACGTTGCTATAAAATATGATCGACTAGTTTTACAAATTATTCAGCAGTGTTCAAATGCTCATAGTTAAAGAACAGTTGAAAATTCCCTAACCTCCTGAAAGTGTTTTGACTGACTAGTCTATTTATGCAAGTAAGAGGAGTTACCTTTGTCAGTACAGGACAGATATGTTTATATGACATCGGTCGTTCGGTTAATTTTCATTATCAAGAACTAGAAGGGTAGTCTCAAAGCCAGCACAACCTCTATCTGCAACAACTGATTACTGACATGTTTGATGCGACGTCTTACATTGGAATTCCAGCTTTTGGCGACAAACAACAGGAAACCTCAATTTCACCAGGCAATCATTGGTAACATTGTTGCGTTAGAAATCTCTGTTTTGGAAAATGCTTGTCTGTCCCCCAGATCCGGAAAAGCGAAGGTGGGGGGTGTTCGGTGCCATCGCGATGCTCATCCTCTTAGGAAACACCGTCTCCCTGGGTGCTCACCAGCTCCGATGGGTTCCCTGTAAATAGAGGAGTCTCGTTCACTTTTTGCTTGGTAGGAACCACTCTCGTAAATACTGATTCATGTGATTTGTTATGTGTTTTTTAGGTACTTTAGATCCTTTTTAGTTTGTTTTATGTTATTGCCTTTAATGCTTTTGACAGTTGTTACTAACTTGCTTTTGCACCTTCAGTTAATAACGTTTTCAGTTTGTCTTTAAATGGACACAATTACAGTTTATAAAAACTTAATTTGGGCATATTGGTGAACACCAAATAATGTTTCTGTACTTTCGATATTGTATTGCTTCACTAATAGACTATACAGAAGTCAATGTTTGTACAGAAAATAATTGCAAAAACCAGTATCGGAAACTTGCAAGGACAAGTTTTTCTTGAAACAAATTCCTGAAAACACCAAAAATTTTATATTTCATTTTAATTTGTGAACCAGGAATAAGAAACTAATATAGAAAAGAATTAAAAGTCTTCTTGAAAAACATACGGGTGATTTTTTAGTTGTGACTGTTGTGCAATTGTGCCTTAAAAATTCTTGTGGTGAGTCTGTGACAATTATTGTTAGAATGCCTACCGATAGTTGTTTGATAGTCTTCCTCTACATGATTTGACTTTGCATGCTAACAACTGAGGTAACTTGATAGCAAAAATGAAGTGCTAGTTTTCATTTTATGAATTACGTAGAAAAAGAAATTTCCAGTTAAATTTTTTACGTGTGTATACGTCCGTCCGTCTATCTGTCTGCGAGACCTCCCACTTGGATAGTTATGTAGTATCTTGATATATAAACCTTGGCAAAAACTAACGATTAGGTGGTAGTGGGCCTTTCATACTTCCGATTCAGAATGTTACAAACAAGCCATGCAAAGACCATTTTAACATAAGTGAATGAAGATCTCAAACCTTTTGTACCTGTCTGTATGAACTGCTCTAAAGCATAAACTGTATTTCAATAGGAAATAAGCTCATATTTTTTAAGCTATCAGAGCACATGTTGAGACTGTTGGAGGAGGTATTGAGCATGCAATTCTTTAATGTTTTTTTGTTTCTTAAAAGTATATATTTCACTTTCAGATTGAAGTCTCGTGAAGCTCGCCTTACACGACATCTGAAAGGGGTGTTGATGTTGAAGAGACTCTTAGTGACCTCACCTGATAGTTCTTTAAAGAAATGAGCTTGCACTGGATTTGCAGTCAAAAGAAAATGATCCAAACAGCTATCACTCAAGAAATGAAAACTGTAAATGAACACTCAATTTGACATGTATTAAGACGAACATTATCCAAAAATAGAAGCTTTTCAGGGGTTTTTGAACATTTATTCCTTTCCTTTTGAAGGATGTAAAAATGCGGTTATGAAAAAAAAAATCAGGTGTAATTATTGAATATACAAGAAATTTATTACTTGTTCATTGATCATGATTCACATTTCAATATACCATTTTTGCATTGTTGTTTGATTACAGTTATCAAGTAGGGTGTGGTCTAATTTTAGCAAAGATTTAGTCAGGAATTTGTAGGAAATGGCCTTTTTTGCTAGATGCATCTGTAACACTAGACTTTGTCTCGGTCCCAGTTAACACCAAAGAATTCTAAGCTTTCATTCCGCCTGAAGCCAGAGCTGTAAGATGTTCTGTAAAATTATGCAAGTTTAAATGATGCTTTTGTGGTAATGTTTGTTTAGTTTTTCGACCAATAAATTGTTTCCTACATCATGAGTTTTCTTTGTGTTTAATCAACATTAGGGGCACTCTTTTCATGTTGGCACAATTAAGATAACGATAATCTATTGTACCAAATGATTGCAATGTGATGGACTGTCTTGAGCCACTTTGGGAAAACTTCTTAGATCTAATTAAAATAACATTAACAAAATTTCACAATAACAACAGGGGTCAACAAATCTTTTCAGTGTCACCAAGGCACACACTTATGGCTGGCTTCTCCCCCTCCCTTTCTCTGGAAAGTCATTGGTAAACCTTCTTTGCCCATGTACAAATTTTCCTTTTCTATTGGATTTACATCTAAAGTATATAAACACATTTCAGATAATTCATTCAAAACGACAATTTTCCTGAGTAAGACCTGTACAATGAAGCAGAGAATATCCACAATGTTCTCTACCTATGAAATTTTACATCAGATTGTTAAGTTCAGGCCTACCAAAGAAATAATCGAAATCGCAATGGAAAGTAGCGAAATGACCACATAAACAGACAAAAAGCATCATTAAAGCGATCAGGACTTTAATTGTGCAATAGCGCTAAAAGAAACTCGATACACAACACTGTCACCGCGCACATGCTTTCCGTAGCGATTCGATTTTTTCTTTGGTAGGCCTGTAAGTTACTCCTTGTGCCATTACTTTTCACTAAAACATTGTTGCAAAATGACAACTACTTTTTCACTTGAAATTTTAAAGTTTGTAAGTTTTGGTGTTAGAGCAAAAGGCCAAGTTACATTTTGATACTGGGTTATCTCCCCTTTCAAGAGTATTTCACTTATATCACGGCTGCTAGTATTATTTATTATGATAAATGTCTCAAATCTAAAAGAAAAGTATCCTGCAGGAAAGAATTGATCTGAGGATGTTGTTACAGGATGATGTATAAAGAATTATGAGTTATCGTATAGCACCAAATGGGCAAAATTTGAAAAAAATAGCATGGTTTGAAAAAGATAATTGGCGTCAGTCCTCTGATGATAAAAGGGAATGATCTTCGTCCAAAGCCGAAAGTACTAACCACTGCGCTATCCCACCCCTTGGTAGGTTATTATCCTTATAACTCTCCATTCCTAAGTATCTTGAGTCACTTGCACCACAACCTATACATAGTCTACGTTGCTGCAGCCATGACTGAAAAAAAGATACAAACAAAAGTGTATATAAAAGATTGTATTTATTTTCACTGTGCAAGTAACTTCACATCACTGATGCGAGTTTAGCCCGGATAATTTACAAAGTGGATTATCAACATTGCAGTCAGATTCCTTCAGAGCAGAAATCAAAGTTTGCCAAGAATCACATCTTTAGTTTCACAAACATGAATTTAACATTCGTTTACAGAAGCAGGTGAAAGTGTATGCCTGTGAACACTTCACATAAAAACGTTTTCATATAAACTATGCACTTTTAGCATGTACCTTGTGTATAGAAAAAGCTCTTTATTAATTCCAATTATTATAACAGGAATAGCAGATCTCGGGTTGTTAACTACAGAGACAGAAGTACAAGAATATATTTTGGTGGAAATGGATTTTCAAAGGAGTCTTTTTATAATATGCATTAAGCTGATTATAAGATATGTAAGCAAGTCTAGAAACTTATGCTCATGCATCTTGACTGTGATGGATTTCAAGGAAATGACTCCATATCCGATTGTTAAACTAAAGATGTGATCTGCATAAAAGTAAATAAATGCATTTTGAAACAAATGTCTTCAGAGGCATAACAGAATTAACCCCCTCAGATGTTCTACATAAGAAATGCTGAAACAGCTGGTGGGGTGCAATACAAAAATACATTAGCTCTTGGTAATTTACATTTGCACCAACATTAACTTTACCTAAATATTAATTTCCCCATAACTTTGAAAATATTCCAGGATTAATCAGTCACAATTCTTATGAAATTTATAACGAAAATGCCTAAACACAAATGCTAAGAGACCTGCCTTATGTATGAATACGTTTATCCTTGTTAACAATGATTCAGATCTAAAAGGGCATTAACGTCTTTGTCTCATCTTGGCAAGGCAAATATGCAGGACAGGCAAATAATTCAACACTTTAAAAAAATCTTTCATCTTAAGTTTGCAATAATTTTCAAAACACTGCATGCTTCCTTGTGTCCAATCTAGAGTTTCAAACAACGGTACACCAATCCTCTATTGTATGTCTTGCATGACCACATCATTCTGCAAAGTCAGACGGAATTCCATCCAGGTGAGGTGTTGTGAGGTGTTGTGAGGTGAGGTGAGGTGAGGCAAGGCGATTTGGGGTTTTATAGCTACTTTCAAGACTATTTCACTTACATCAGCTGCTAGTACTATTGCAGAGAGAAAGTCTGCAACAGTATTGTGGCAATGCGTTGAGGTGAAACCTGCAAGCATTGGCTGGAACTAGCGAACATTGGTGGTACTGCGCTGAAATTCAGTGTAGCATCGCCACAGACCATACAGCGTGTAGAACAGATCTCTACTTCAGATAAAGTTGCGAGCCCATGATGAGATACGAACCACACACCTCTTGATCCAAAGCTAAACATGCGCTATCTCACCCAAAATTCAATCTGAAGTAATAGGACATTGAAATTTGTTGATTGCATTAAACATGAGATGCATGTTGTGTCGATACAATGGTCTTTTTCCAACCTTTAGGTCATATTCTAATGATAGTTACAGCAATCAACAAGTTGGATAAGGCATAAGAAAGCAACATTCCAAAAACAAACTCGACATTACTTCAACAAGACATACCATGCTTCTGGCCAGCTTTAAAATTTGCCTTGCCAAGATGGGGCAATGACTAAGTGTTTTGTGTTTAAAAGTTTGTGGAGGATAACCTTGACTCAGCTGTATAATTGTTGATAACTTACAAGTGCTTGCACCTTCCCATTCTTATGAACAAAATGAAGTGATATGACCTGAAAATATACATCCTCTTTTAGTAGATATTGGAAGTTTTTATTGCACATACAAACACCCAAAGTCTATAAAACAAAATCAGTTAAACCCAAAAGCACTAAATACTCCGGTTCTCACAAATGAACAAATCTGTAGAACTTGAAACTCTCTGGGGGTTGATATACTGAAATACGCTTGATCAAACAAAGGGTGATAAAGAAGTATGTAGTTGGCAGAATGTAATTATCCTTGAGAATGACCCCTGGACCAACTGAACTGAAGGTCCAAATGGGTCAACATGTCAACTTCACATAGGTAACCTATCTATGATATAAAGACAGCAAACATATGATGCTAAAGCTAATAATTTGGCACAGACTGATGTGAAGTTTTACAATGATGAGGATGAATACACGGTCGTCAGGCTCTAAATATACATATATAAGTATTCATACCTATATATGTAACACATACAGGAGGTACGATACAGTCAGCCATTGTGGATCTCACCCTTGCCGGGAAATGGAAACCAGCATCCTTCTATGAACTTGATAATCGATAGAGTCAAGAAACTATTTCCGGGCAGGGGAAGAGATTCAAGAGGGATGATTTTGTTGTACCTTCATTATGTGTTTTATGGATGGGTATGAATACTTACATGTATATTTAGAGTCTAGCACTTGTGGGTGATAGGACCAGATTTACTTTAGTAACACCACCTTATAATCTTTCATTCCAACCCGAACATACAAACATTAGTTTTACTAGCCCAAGTGAAGACCACTTTGGTTTAAAGGGTAAGTATTATTATCTTAATTATGATTAGAAACATTACACAAAATTTAATGTATCTTCAAGCTTGATGACTTGACGTAGTTGGTTTGTTCTTTTACAAACTTATATTATATTTCAATCCAGAAATCTTCCCAGGGGGAAAATTAATGAACTATAATATATGTAATTTACCTATCCGTGTGAGTGTCACTGAATTAAGTTTTTCATCCTGTCCTCCCTTTTATGAGCTTATCCCATTGTATCAAAATGATAAGTAGTAAGTTGGGCAGTAAGCAACCATTCTGATGCATGTTCTTTTACTGTTAAACAAATAATTAGCATTAAGCTATTTTGTTAAATTGTCTTTAAAACAAGAATAGGTATGAAATTAACCTCGGCTACAAATACATAAATAACCAATCAATTTGCTGATCATGTTTGTTTGCGCCACTTAGGCAATATTTCAGCCATTAGCGATGTTAATTTTCGGATGATTAATTAAATAACTAATTGAACATAACATAGCCATATGGTTTATGAAAGTAGTGTGTCTGACAGAAGCAAGGAAAGTTGTATGAAGATGCTTCAGCAAGTATCAATTGAACAATTGTCAATGAAAATATGAAAGCAATTATGGTCACAATACTTAGATGATTATCATACCATTGCCAAAAATGACTTCTTATTTTTTAGAATTCTCTTCAAAGCCTGCCAGCTTTATCAAAATCATGCCCTGAATTTAACCAATTTAACTGGACTTGTGTGACGTTTGCAGATGATGTTATTCAACCATTTGACTCAGGCACTGTGAAAATGAAATCCAACATTATCCATAGTCAGAGATTGTGGTGCAATGAAGACTCACTCCATCATTATCAAAAACAATCCACACACATAACAATCTCAATATATTAACATTTTCTTATCCTGGGATTTGTAAGATAAGACATACAAAATTGTTTGGTAACAAATTGAAAACCTCTCACACAATAGATGTATCAGGACATTGTAATCGGAACACTTTGATAATTTGTATTGCCTCAAGGCCAGATTCAGAGACAGGTGGTGATTTCAACCGGGCCTGAGGTTGCCTGGGAGTGAGCTGGAGTAGAGAAACCTTCACACAGTGTTAGCTATAGAACCTCACTTGCCGGGGTTATGTACAGCAGCGCAGGGGTTCTTCTGGCTTGTGTCTGCCGATTTTTTCTGGTAGATGAGTCAAAAGGTTGTTTAGGTAAGATGACCTCTGACTTTTTTCTTCACCACTAAGATAATCTTAGTGAAGGGTTATTGTACCCTTCTCTGTTTTACAAGTTCGGATCACCCAACTGATAACCTAGTCCTGTAAAACATCTGATACAGTACGGCACGATGTTCTAAGACATTCTGAATTCGTTCACTTCATTCCTGTACATTTTGTGGGATGCATGATACGATATTGGTTCACCAGAATGTGTTTCTCTTGACAAATCTCGTAAGACAACAGTTGATTTGTTGGTAAATTGCCTCTGGCAGTAAAGGAGACATCATAATTCAAGGGTTCATCTCGGCCCTCATTGTGGATAAGTCTTTCACTGAGCAAGCCATCATCCAACACACACTACCTATCCTCAGAAAGGGTCCTCGTATCACTACAGCCATTATAATTCCAAACACTTAACATCTTGCTTTTCCATGTATCACATTTGATAAAAGGAAAGATCAACAGCAAGGAAAATCAATCATGCTGAATGTCTCACTCGTCATTCCTGTATTAGTTCCAATAAATATATCATTGCAACCATGTCACTGACATATCAAATCAAAAGCACTATTCAAAGTTTTTCTTCTTTCAAATCTCTGCACTTCCATCAAGGAAACACTGCATGGTAGAAAAGACAAAATGGCCACTCCAGTTTTCAAGAGCAAGGGAGAAAACTCCTGGTTTTGATGAGATCGCCACTAAAACCATCCTCACAACTTGAGGGTGTGGAGGTACTGCAGCTTGAGGTGAATGTGATCGTGCACCGCCCGGGACGACTGCTGGTAGCTGTTCTCTACCTTCTGCCACACCTCCTTCTCTATCTCCCGTTCCTCCTGCAAACAAACACGACGATTTCATTCTTGCATTGGTATGTATATAATGAGGGGTCTATCACATCTGCATCTCCTCCCTCTTTTGAACACTCAGGGCAATCCCTCCATCTACCTTCCCCCTCCTCTCCCCTTTAAACATGTCCGGATATGGAACTCTAAGGTTTTTTGTCTGAATACTCAGGGCAATCCCTCCACCTACCTTCCCCATCCCCTCCCATTAAACATGTCTGGATATGCAACTCTGAGGTTTTTTGTCTTAATACTCAGGGCAATCCCTCCACCTACCTTCCCCATCCTCTCCCCTTTAAACATATCCGGATATGCAAAACTGAGGGGTCGTATTACAGTACAGTGTTGACATGGCATTGGTTGAGCAGGGAAGGTTAATACTGATATTGAGTCACAAGGAACATGCTGAAGTCTATGCATAATGTTCAAATACAACAATGGCTACCTGATTGTCTGTGAGAGGCTCTGATAGGCTGAGAGAGGCGAGATCAAGGGAGATAAACACAGGGTCGATCTGTTTGACTGACTGATGCAGATCACTGGCACACTTCTCCAGGCCTTCCACCAAGGTGTTGAAGTTAGCAAACGTACACGGCTGCAAATATTACATCTTGTTTCATTTCATATCATGAAATAACTCAAATAAACATTTTATGAGGAATAGTTTCAACTACTCTTGATAAACTTCTTTAAGGGGCATTTTAGAAGCTGGATTGATGAAGAAGAACAAGTTCTCATTAATAGTCAACTTCTTTATTGCACAAATTGCGACGTTTCTGTGTATATATTTACTAACACTGTCATCAATCAAGTAATGATGATGGGGCTTGCTTGATAACAGTGTTAGTATCTACACAGAAACGTTGCAATTCGTGCAATAAGAAGTTGTTCTTCTGCTCTTGATTAACTTAAAATCTTTGATTAGGTTAAATAATACTAAAAGTCAGAAGACTTGCCTCTTTTTCAAAAAGTTATCATAATGACTCATCTTCAGCCCTAACTGATGAGAGTTAATCACAGAGGGACACAGAAATGTTTGTCTAAACTCTTACAACAGCAAATTAAGCTTAATTTATAAATTCACCACAGTCTGTGGATCACCAGAAAAGACAAGGATCTACAATAATGTTCATTTGGCTTTTTTTTTCATAAGCAATGAGGGTGGCAGGATTTGGTTCAGAAACAAACAGGCAATGTTTCATTTTGCTTTTTAGAAATACAACTGACATATCTGTAACACCAAAACATAAAAGTGTCCCCATACTCAAAACAGTCCAGTTTTTTATATTTAGCCTAAGGGATTTGTTATTTCTGTCAAACTATCTCAAATCTCACCTGAACCGGGGCTGCATCCTTCTTCTTCCTCTGTTTCTTTGCCCACGATGTTTTTAGTGGCTTGAGGATTCTGTGGCACACCCCTGCTAGCACTGTTGCATACGAAATTGACTGGAAACAAGCAAAGAATATATCTTTGATTGTTAAGGAATCAATACTAAACATAGGTATATTTTCTAATTTCTCTTTCATGCTACTTAATACAACTTCAAACAAGTAGACAGAATAGTCTTTAACCCCTTCACCCAATGTCTCCCACCCCCCCTCCCTCCCAGACTGTGAAATTTTTAAATAGATAAAGTTAATCATAATTCTGATGTTTGAACAGTTAAAACAAAAATTCAAGGAAGTTAAAAAAAAATCCAAAGGCACAAGGATGGCTTATCTAAACACGCTGATTGATCCACAAGCAAATTTCCCTTGAGTTAGGTCTTACAGTTTTTTAGTTTTCTGAAATTATACACATACAGTAATTAAGCTTTTGTGTATTTATTTCCTAGCTACCATTCTCAGTTATCATTCCTCCTTGACTGATTGGAAATATTTCTCTTCTACAATGCTATTTCACCTGAAGGAGTGATATCTCAGTTATATCTACCATTATTATAACCCAAAGATATGATATGATAAGCCATCTGTGAAACAGAGACACTGAGGAATTGCCTAGCCCTACTCAAAGGAGCAGGAGAAGGGTTAAGACCTATTACTGACTCACCTCTGCACAGAGGACGATGTTCTCCAGGACCTGTGTGTTGATGGCTGAATTCTCCTCCTTTTTATCTATCAGCGGACACTTGTGTCGACTCACTGCTTCTACAGACAGATTAGAGAGTACATGAAGTCAAAGCCATATTGGAGAAAATGAAATTTTTCATATTGGTCGCATATCATCAGTTTTGTTTTTCATCACTTTATGTTGCAGATTCAGATTTGTTGTTCAAATTAGTGATGCAAAAAATAGACTGTTCATGAGCTACCTTTCAATGTTTCTGTGACAACTGTCTTGAACCTTTCTTCTTCATTCTCCTCTGTTTTATCTGCAGAAAATAATAACAAATTAATTCAAATAAGACAAGTGTTTGCCACTTACATGGCAATGTCCCCCGCCGTTAGGAGATATTTAGGTGCTAAGCTTTACGAGATATCGCGTTAACAATGTATTACACAGTGGTCAGTGTCATGGTGACCTTGAAAATGATGTCAAGGTCACCAATGTGGACTGGCATCTGAGTCTTCCTCCATTGAAAGCTGTCACCAAATATGAACACTCTAGGTGCTAAGCTTCATGAGTAATCGCGTTAACAAGAATCCGGACGTACGTACATACGAACGGACGGACAGGCGGCACTCAATTCATAGTCCCCTGTTCCGCGTTGCGGGGGGGACAAAAAGTGATTTGAAACCCAATAAAATCTCAAACACATATATATAGAACGAGACATCGATGATCATTCACAACATAGTAACAAGCACTTTAAAGTGCAAATATAAACATATTTGAAAGTGATATTGAATGAAATGAGGACATACCGAGCCCGTTGTCCTGCAGACTGTTGGCGTAGAGGACGGCCTGCACCATCTCAGTGAAGACCTTGTGGTGAGAGCTGCCCAGGAAGGAACACAGTCGCGTCCTGAATGGGCCTTGGACTGGGTACTGGAACACAATCAAATATCAAAGTTAACTACAATATAAATGATGTACACCTCTCACAAAGCTTCCTGTTAGACAAATAGCATCCACACTGTTTTCCCGCCTCTGTTCAGTATCTTTATTCCACCTATAATTCCTTTCAACAACAATCTCCCTAATATTTTTACTTCCGCCTATTTGTGTAGCAGCAAGCAAGTATTCGATATGTTCTTCAATCTCTTGCATGTCTCTCCTAATTGAGCACATACCGCACCAGAGCTCATACAATGCCTGTCAACCCAGTGAAGCGACCCACCTCTGTTGGTTTGATCCACTTCCCACCCTCCTCCTGCAGGTGTGAGGTCAGTTTGTCCAGCAGACCCTGTATGACCTCTGACATCGGTTTCTTCTCCTCCGTCACACCGTTGTTTGTATGGTTGTTCGTGTCGTGTTGACGTCCTAACATTACTGACGCTGCCAGAAGTCTCAACATCAGGTTCCGAACTCTCAACCATGCTTTCTTCAAGCAAAATGAACATAGATATGACAAAAGTTACGTATAGAACTTAGCAAACAGACTTTGAAAATGTCTTTCTTTAATAAATAAAAGCAAAATTGAATTAAACATTATTCAGAGTGTCAAAGATGATGGAAACAAAAGTGTCCAGTAAGATTTGAAAGAGGCAATTAGAAGTTGGTGTTTCCAACCTAGAAACCAATCTTAGTGAATTACAGTCTTTTTTAATTGTAGACCATTCATTTATCAGGTTAAAAAATAGCTCATAAACTTAGTAATCACAAAAAAGAACAAGTTGCCGCACTTAATTTTTAAATATTTGTTTATATATTTTTATTTCCCATAAGATGTATACATAGTTTGTTGTACATAAATTGTAGACATATTATACATAGATGCAAATATACATACAAGAGTTAGTTACAAATATAATTGTTCACATTGTATACAGGTTCAAATACATATATATTGCATGTCTATTATATTGCAAGGTTGTCGCATTTAATACCTGTCTAATTCTTATAATTTTTTTCAAACAACTTACCTCTTCTTCAAAAGATTGTTTTTGTAATGCTTGAATATCCACACTGCAATGAACAAATATATAAATATTGATGTATGTTTTCATAAATTCATTTTTTAATATATTATATCTAAAGAGAATATTTAGTGAGAGGTGAGATGACAGCCATTGCCAGAACTCTCTCCGCCTTAATGACATGATGAGGTTGAAATAATAAATGACAAGTTTTAGGAAAAAGAAGTATTCTGATGGAAAGAGTTGATCTGAGGTAGTCATCATAGGATGCTTTTAAAGAGTGGGTGGTTAATGTTTAACACCGAATGGGCAAACTTCGAAATAAAAAGCAGCATATGGTTTTAAAAATATTATTGGCATCATCCCTCTGATGTAAGAGGTTTTTAGCGTCATGATATCAATCAACATTTTTCAAGGACTAGTTCATACTGCTAAAACTGTAAGGGACACCATGAATACTCAGTACTGAAGCCTTCAGCTCCGTCAGACAGAGCAGGGGTTACCAGGTCACTTTAAAAAACTTTACCACTCAAACAAAAATATTACAAAAAAGTCAATGATTGTTTCAACAAAATATTATGTTGGAAAATATAGGTTTGACTTTGAATTTGAAAAGAGTATTGTGAAAAAAAACCGGAAAGATTTAATAGATGAGGTAACAGACATAAATTTTTAAAAACACCAAACACACCTGCGTGTGGGCTCCCAACAACTCATCACCTGGAAGTCTCGATTATCACAGAGTTGCGAGATGTCCGTTTTTTCTAAAATGAAGCAAATAAGTAGTCAAAAGAGGGCAAACACATACCTTCTAAACACCATCATGTAAATTATAATTATTGTCTCTGAAAGCGCCAGGCAACATTCGCATTGCTAATTCTATCTTAGCTCATTAGTGGTCATCTTTCCCTTTTGATCAAAAGTTAGACAAGATGTTAAGTACTCAATTTTCAGTAGAATTAGGTACTTGTTGAAATTTTTAAAAATCCTTTACCTTTATCAGGATCAATTTCCATATAAGTGATCATTTGCTCCGTACTACTATGGCTGCAAAGAAAACAAAATTGAAATAAATAAAAAAAATTTAAAAGAAAATGTTAAGTTCTTGATAAGCATTTTAAGACAAAGTGTAATGTGGAAGTGTATTTTCTTTATTCTATGTAAAAGTATCAGAGTATTTAAAGTAATAAAATACATTTGTATTCAAATTTTGTAATAAAACTATTCAAAAGAATGAATAACAATAGCTATAACGAATACATGCTTAAAACTGATGTGCAAACTGAACAAGAAGCAGAGAAAGTTTCTACACATAATAAGCTTAGATCAGGGATTTAATTCTATAATTATTCTGTAATTATTCTCTACACAATGGAAACTTGACATTCAGAGAAACCATTTTGAAGACAACTAACTTTTTTTTTTAAATATTTTTAAAAAATTTTTTTCTAAAATCTTTATTTTAGTCTTGAGGGATAATATGTGAAGCAACTTCCATGTGATTGTCTGAAAAATCTAAATATCATTATTACTTATTTTAATTGATTAGACCCTCTAAAAACTTGAAGGCAGTTAAAAAAGTTCTCACAACTTTGCCTACAGAATTTATTTTAACAATTATCATACATCATTGAGATTAACAAAGATGGATGGGCGGTTGATTGTTCCCATCAATAGCTCTTATAAAATCCAAAGGACATTTGGAAATCAAGTAAAGTGGCTAGTAGATAATCAAGCATGAGATCTAATCTTCATAAAAATCTTCAAGAACTATATGTTGGGACACTGGATTGTACCTAATAAGTGAATAAAGAGGGTTACTCAAAGACTTCGCTACACTGACCTGGCAGTCTCCAGCACGAGATCTAGCAGTAACCTCTCGGACGTGGCACTTGCATACTGGAGCGAGTTCTGCAGCTTTTCTCGGAAGTTGACAAATTCCCTGATCTACGATCAAAAGTCACAATTTATCAACGAGTCAGAGTCTAAGCAGAAGATCATAAACATAAACACCATCACAAGTACATAAGGAACTAAAGACAAAATTTAGATGGATCTTATCTAAAAATATAGAACTATAACTTGATCAACGAGAACTGTTTTCAATAAGGTGCATTTCAGCTCATAGATTCTTTGCCCGACTTCTCTATCTCTAACAAAGATATACTAAAGACTATATAGGCAAGATAGACTTTAAAAATTTTTAATGCTACATTAGAAGGTAATGCAACCTACCTTCCCAAATGACCCATATTTGTATGATGATATGAGGTATTCTGTGGTCTGCAAACAATAAAAATACTTATTAGTTTGTTAATCATCAGTAAGAACATAATTATCAAACAAATTAGTATATAGTGCTTAGGTGCTTTTCAAGTTCATTTCTCACATATCCTTCACTTCAAAACCGGATACCAAATTGTACTGCTGGGTGAAGAGAGGCACACTTTGAATAAAGTTTCTTTCCAAAGGTGACACCACAAGACAACTCATGTCACAGTGAGGGGCAGGAAAAATCCCTTTAACTCTCAGTTTGATCAGCAATGAATGGGTCACCCATCCATCTAAAGAGCCATATGAATTGTTGCTGAACTTCAATGATAGTGGTCAATGTAGCTGTGCACAAGACTATGCGCCCCTGCATTTTATTCATAATTGTCAGATTGGGTACAATATAACTTACAGACGATGAATGAACTGTTTATACACAAAGGATGGATCTCATATTACTAGTTAAACAAATACAAACATGGTCTGATGACCATGAGAATGTGATGGACAATCTGACAGATTGACAACCGTCTACGGGAGAGGAAGACATGGAGAGACAGACAGGCAGACAGACAGACAGGCAGACAGACAGACATACAGACAGACATACCTCCTTGTGGTTGACTGTGAAGAACCGTAGCATCATCCCGTACATTGCACAGGCTGCTACAAAATGTCCTAACCGACCAACATGACTCGAAACAATATGCCTGGAAAACAAGATCAGATGATTCAAGCTTCACTATGATTTAATGACCATGAATTGCTCTGGCACAAATTGGTGTTAGATGATTATTAGCACTGTATTGAAAGCATCACACACCAACCCTCAAATACGTTTTTGTGATTAACTTACTTGGTAAAGTAGCTTGCCATTCTAAAGATAAAACAGTTTTATCAGAAAAAGGGATAAATTATGGTCATATTTGACTGGTAAGTTTCAAAATTCAGATTTAAACACTCACCCTAAGGTATCATTCATGATGTGCTTTATCTCCATACCATCGTACAGGGCCGGGCACGGACCAAAAGCACCTGCAAACAACGAGGACATGGATGGAATATACAACACATAAGGTTTCAATTCAGTTACATTGACTGTACCGCAAAGAAATAAAATTGTTATTATTTCTCTTATTGTTTTATGCTCTAGTCCATCCTCAGAAAAGTTACTTACTTTCAACTGGCTGGGAACTACATACAACAGCCAACCATGTTTGAATACATGTATGACCTACCCATGATGCAGTACAGTCTGGCCATATATGTATGATGTGGATACTGTATGACCTACCCATGATGCAGTAGTGTCTAACCATGTACGTATGATGTGGAGGCTGTATGACCTACCCATGATGCAGTAGTGTCTAACCATGTATGTATGATGTGGAGGCTGTATGACCTACCCATGATGCAGTAGAGTCTGACCAGGAGGAGTTTGATCTGGAAGTTGGAGGGAGACTTCCTCATACCCATCTCCAGCTGGACAACCACCTGCCACACCAGCTGCTGGTTACCTGCGGATACACAGAGGTTATCACAAGAGTCATCATGTCATACTGTTTATCAATAAAATTCTCTTTTTTAATATCTCTTACCAAAACGAAAAGGTTCTTCCAAGATTTGGAAAACTATGTAACGGTCAACTTGGAAATTGACTTGGACCTAAATCTTAGGTGTGATATATATATATATATGAGGAATATTCAGTGAACTGATATACCAAACTGACAAGGTTAAAATATTAAAAGTTTTGTTGTCACCTTGAAATGAAGGTCAAGGCCACAAAACTTTATGATGAACCTATGTGCAAAACATGAAAAGAATAAAATCAAGTTTAACAAGATATTCGAATTCATACATATGTGCAGATGCAGATACCCTTCTCCTTTCTTAACGATTGGTTACCAACCTTTGGTGCAAAGTTTTATAAGATATAGCGGAATGAAGAAATGGAATGCTGTTGAGGATTTAATTCCCCATTCAGTGATAAAGAGGCAGGAGGCAGTCAACTTAAAGGTAGGCAGAGTAAACGAACCTGTTTGTTTCCATGAGTCCAGCAGAAGATGAGCTGCCAGCAGAAGATAGTTGTCACTGAACTGAAGGTCTGTTGGCAACAGCTCTGTGCCTGTAATCATTCCCAAATTATCATCATCATCCCCACGGCATCATCATCATCATCTTCATCCCACCATCATCACAATCATCATCATCACCAACATTGACATCATTATCCCAGAATCAAACCAATACAATGATCATCAACATCATCATCGACATCATCATCATCATCATTATTTTCCCCAAAACATCGACATCATCATCATCATCCATCAAAATAATCCCCACATCATCGACTGTATCATCCACACATCATCATCAACATCATCACGTACAGACATCATCACCAGATTATCGACATCATTATTATCATCATCATAATAATTATCCCCACATCAGATTTGGAGTTTGTACTTACCAAATTCTAAGCCTTTTCTATGTCTATCTAGGAGATCTTTTGCTAGTTCTAATTTGTCGACGGGAGACATGGGTTCATGTTGCCCTACATGCCGACTAAGTTGTAATACTGATATATGACGCTGCATGTGCTTAATCTGAAGAGAAAAGACATTTTTGAGTGGCATTTTAAAACTAGTTATTTATATAGAACAGCAAGATTTCCTCAACAACTACTTTTTTATTGTGAAAAACTCAACATTAACGAAACATGACGATTTTCACAACAATATATTTGTTATCTAGAGAATATTGCTGTTAATATGTCTTACACTTAAAAATGACCTTCTGAGACTAAATCATTCATTTATGTTTTAGATGATTAAAAGATTAAATATACTTCGCCTTATATACATACTTCTCACTTGAATCATAAGACAAAGAAATACAAAATGCTCCACTTGAGAATTTAATCTTTAAAACCTCAATTACAAAATGAAAAGTATCAAACATTATAGAGCAAAATATATCATTGACAACTGAAAGTGGGAGCTTTAGGAATGGCAAATAACCACAAAGTCAATGTCTAAAGATAAACAAACATCATTACAAGGAAATTGACACAAAAAAACTTACATCCTGAGCATAAATTGTTGTCTCTCCGAGTCTGTTCAAATTCAACGATTTCGTCAGATAAGCAACAAGCTGTAAATCACATGAAATATTTACTAAAAGACCACATAATGATAACAAAGAATACAAAATCTCCTCTGTTGATATGAAAGATTACCACTATCATCAAACTAATGGTATAGTTTTCATACAAGACAAGTTTCAATCCACAAAAGATCACGCCCCTTTCTTCAAAAGGCTAAGAATATTTGTATTCCCTGATAAAATGTCTGCTAGTGCAGAATTGCAAAATTTACTATGGTAAGTTTGAAGACTTGCATGTCAAACAATAAGGCATTGTCCATGTGTGTCCACATCTCTATTATGTTTTCAACAGTCTCAACTTATATTCAAAATTGGTCAAGGTATATTTACACGAGGGAGGTGAGGTGAGGTGATAACGCCGCCTTCAAGAGTATTTCACTTATATCGCAGCTGCTAGTATTATTGCAGGGAGAAAGCCCGCAACACCATTTTGGCTATGCATTGAAGTGAAATCTGCGAGCAACGGCTGGTACTAGCGAACCATGGGTGGTACTGCATTGAAATTCAGTGTAGCATTTCACCCAAACCTGACTGCGTGTAGAAAAGTTCTCTACTGCAGACAAAGTTGCCGAGCCCCTGGCAGGATCGTTTACATGAGAGATTTCTATTTGGTAAGACCCTTTCAGTATGTTAGTAGACTCTTACACAATGCTTAACCCTCTCCTCTTCTTTACCCTTCTACTGACCTGTGATAAGCCTTTCAGTTCTGATGATTTTGAATTCCGAACTTGAAAACCTACCTCTTGAGCCTCGCTGTCAGTCAGAATGCCTACGAAGAGCTTCATATCACCGAAGAACGTACTCCTGTCTCCATATTTGTCCCCATACTGCTTGAGTAGTGTCAGTGGACACCCTGCAACACAGTTTGAATCATATGGATCTCATTACCGAGCAGTTTGTATGTCTTTCAGATTGGTTCAATCTTTTTCTGATGTATTTTCATCTTTGCAAAAACTTTTTGTCAGTAACAAAAGAGAATATCTTAATGGATATTAAACTTCTTTATCCAATACAGACAACATTTTTGTCATTGATTCTGATGTTGTTGTTAAGCATGTGAAACATGAAATGAAATTGGGTAGGTTAAGTACTTGAAATTTGTATACCTTAGATCAGGATGAGGAAAATTTAAGTTTTTTTGTACAACAGATTCGTTCGATAACAACTATAAAGATATAATCCAAAATGCTTAGATCATCAAATTCTATATCAACATGACTAAAAATATTTTTCGATGATTATCAAATCCTCGGGTCAAGAGAGAGTGACAAAGTTGAGAATAACACTCACAGACCAAAGACACAAAAAGCCATCTTACCAACAACCTTGAGATACTCCTGTCCCCGAGAGTGGAGGATGCGTATCAGTTCCAGCCTTGCAAGATACGGACCTCGATAAGGTCGACCATTCTCACTGCCCTTGATCTGATCACAGATGAAGCTGAGAGCCCTCTCCACAGTTCCGTCAACAACATCCACACTGGAACCACACATATAATATAATGATAGCTTTCTTGTACCGTGCATATATCCATGACAGAGCATGCTCGAAGCGCACAAACTGTATTATTATTTCTGAACTAACAAAGATCAGTCATTCAACAACATCAACACTGGAACCAAACATATAGGTATTGGTTCATTTCTGAACTAACAAAGATAGGTCATTAACCTACTCATGTAAACAACATGATAGTCAATGGGTTTAATTCTTTGCAAACTGTAACTGACCTACCCAATTTTACCTTGAATTCACACTATAAATTATTGAAACATCAACGACTTGCTAATCAACTACCAACATTATTTTTACTACCTGTTAAAACCTTATGCACACAATTGCTTCTAAAAGTCCATGACTATTGACAGTAACAAACATTCGTAAGCCTGTGACTCTCCAATGACTCATTCATGCATCTGCCTGCTACTAAAGGTGAGGTAAGGTGAGTTGACCTCCTGATCCGAAGCCGAATGCGCTAACCACTGCGCTATCCCGCCCCCCTGCTACTAAAGACCTCTATCCTTGAAACAATCAAACACATGAAGTCCCATCTAACAGTGGGAGATTAGAGAAGAATGGAATGGTGTCCAACTGGAAGCAGGGATAGGTCACAGCTGAAGGAGGAAATTGACCAACCTCTCATCCTCTTCAGCCGGTGGTGTCCACTTCTGGTCAATGAGATGAAACACTGTCTCAAGATAGATTGTCCAGAACTGCCATTGGTCTGGGCTGGAGGGTTAGAGTGAATGATATGAATGTTTTATACAAGTGAGATGCCAAGGTATCGACTAATCACGGCTTGAGACATATATCACTGAGAGGCACCCTGATAAATGATAACCAGTTATTGCATGTCTGGAGAATATAACAGGTGGTAAACATTGATATTTATACATATGAAATATAAATTAAATGGCTAAAGGTAAAGAATATGACAGACCAATATCATATGTTCTTTAAACATATAATACTCTCAAGTACAATAATACTCTTAATTCTAAGAACAATTTAGTACCGTACAGGGCCTTATCTGAAATGAGGCTCAAAATCCTCCTTGTGTGTGTTTTCTTTGGGGTAAAAGGGTTGGTAAAGGTTGCTTAATGAAAAGAGGACCTGGCTAAAAAGAATACAGACAACTCATTTAGGAAATTCCATGGACAATAAACAAGAAATCATTTCTTCAACCTGGTACTTATTAGACAATGATTCTGCGTCATAAGTATTGACTGGTCTGTCAAAAGATTTACAACTGATTACTTTTTTATCTACTTTACCTGGTTTTACTTAACGAGAATGTACTTATATGACACAAATCATGAGAAGACAATGACAGGTTATTTTCACCTACCTTTGTGCAAGCATTTTCCGATAAGAGGCATTGGCTTTTGGCCACCATTCGAGTTTTCTATACAGACCGGCAAGTTTGATATCTCTGAAGTTCAACTCAGTCACAAATTTCTCTGTCGACAAAAATTATTTAAATTCAATGAAATAATATATTTTGTTCCAAAGCTTTTGAATTCCATTTTCCATGCAAATTGATTTTGAAATATTTCCTATATATGCATGAAAAATATATAGGTTTATAAGCATTTTTTAAAATTCCATTCATATACAGATACATAAAAAGGAAATATACATAACATAAGTTACATTAAGCATTAAGTGCTACTTAATGCTAACAGAGGCAAAAGGTCCCTATTTCATTAATTGAGCATAGCGTCACTTCCTACTTGACTAATTATGACCTACTTTTAAAAATTGACCCAGTTTAAGGGGACACAGAGCATGTTGTTGAAGTCAAACATGTCAAATCTTAAAATGTTGTTATGTTATCGAAAAGTTGAGATTGTTAATGAAAATAATAATCCTGATTGCTTATCACTTCAGTATAGTGACAATAAACAGGTTTCAGTCAAGATTGGTGATTGAAAACCAGACCAAAAACCAAAACGTAATTTTGGAAATTTATATACAGTAGACACAAATACCAATATGGGTTGGTAGTGTTTAAGTCATTTAACAAATACAATTGTAAATAGGATGCAGAATTTTAACTTTGTAATATTTATATGGTTGTTTCCCAATTTTCATTGAAAGCAGGAAAATATTATAATTTTGACATATTAGAAATAAAGATGCAAACTACGGATATATGGTCTTATGGCTCTTTTTTAAGCAATATAAAATATCATAAAACATACTCTGTTTCTCTTTTACAGTAGATATGGTGAGAAAGTTTGTTTATCAACTGAATTAAATCACGCTAAGTGAGGATCATTAACAGTAATTTATTCACAACGAACCAAATACAAATTGGGTTTAATTATAGGTATGTGACTTTACTAGGAGTTAAAGCTACTTTCTCAAATTAAATTAACAACATCATGTTTTCAGGCAAACATGATTACTTTCTAGAAAAAGAAGATAACGTTTAAGCAATGGCCAAGCCTCACCTCCCAGCGGTCCTTCCAACAGCTTCACAGCCTCGTCCCACTTCTCCATCTCCTCCAGGATTATCAGGTACAACAACACCTCTGTAACCATGGCAACATCATAGCATTATTTTATATTTTTTGTTAATTAATGAAATCTGAAGATATCATTCAATCCTACCTTTAATGTCATCGGTTTAAAACTTATTGACAGAATATATCACTTCTACCATGTTAGTTCTTGAAGCGCTCATAAAATCACTCCTAGCCTCATGTCCCAAAAAGTTTCTTGCTTATAAAATACTATTTCCACATATAAAGAATTCATAACAATCCATGCAATTTAATGTTATTTAATCACTCTATAAAACTGCAAACAAAATGCATAATATTGTTTGTCTCTAAAAGAATAGTACATCAAATTTATGTATTTGCTATTCAAAGACTCTTCCCTAAATAAACCACAAAACAGCTGAAATATTGTCCCGATAGAAGAGCTTGTAAAATGATAAAATCTCCCTCAAAGTAACAAGCTAAATGATCAACTCATACAATCACAAATGGACCAACATATCCCAATCTTACTCACCTGCTTCAGCCTCCACCTTGCCCTCTGCGATGTATTTCTTCGTCATCCTTTCCGCAAGAGGCAGAAACATGGTGGTCGCCAGCTTCCGATCTGTACTGCTGTGTGCCTGCACAAAACAAAATTTAAAAATTTTTGCAAAAATTTGACAAATTTGGGACAAGTAAACATTTCATTATTTTAAGGAGAAATTTTACATTAAAGAAGTATGTAATCAAACATGAAATATGACCAATCGCAATAATTTGTAGACAGAAATCAAAACTAGCTAAACCTAATCATAAGGGAGGAACATCTTTTCCTGCAAAAGTTGCTATGTAATATATTTGCATAAACCTGGTAAACAAAAGAGATATTTTGGTGTAGGAATGAAAGAACACTTTGCTGATACAAAACAGTGGCGAGATAAACCAGTAGCTTTACATTTTAATGGCGAGGGTCATTCCACATCAAAACAAAATAATCTACCAGCTCACTTCTAACCCTCACTTAAAAGCTCCATTTGGTATCAGCGATAAGATTTAGCCCTATTCTATTCCCTCCCCTCTCCTTTTTAAGTTTAATCATATGGGAGACTTTGATGCAATTTGATGAAAGTTCTGTCAAGGTTTACCTGCATGATGATGCTCATGATAGCCCAGAAGTAATAGGGGTTCTTCTTGGGCCTCAGTTTGTGCAGCAACATGGCGGTCTGTTGCTGTTTCTTGTAATCCCCGAGTCTCACATGCGACATGAAGAGCGCCGACAGTATCTCCTCGTTGTCCGGCTGCGACTTGTGTGCGTTCTCATACATGTCGGCTATCAGCTCCACTGCAATACAGAAGGGGTAACGGTTTGAACAGACTGTTTGAGAAGCATTCCTTACACACATTGAAAATTGTACAAATATGACAAGTTTCTTTGCATAAACTTCTTTGAAAAATCAAAATCAACATTGTGCATGATTGATAACAATATAAGGCCCCCTATCAATGCATGCTTACATGTATAATGATCCATGGAGCTACTTTGTTACTACCTCATTTAAAAGTTGTTTATCTCGAAGAACTTCCCAATGCTATATGTGTACTTCAATACATGCTGTACTGTTAAAATGCATACCTACTATTATACTATACAACACATCTCACTAATGTTTTACATTCATAAAGTTCAACCAATGAAAGCATTGCTTGTGTAAATTTTGCAATAGATTGTCAATGAAAAAAGAATTCATCCAGAAAGGGTCTTTTGCTGTTCAGTTTGAGAAAGCACATTTTAATGTCTAAAACTTTGTCTTACTTTTATGGACCTCTCTGTAGCAAATGGACATGGCCTGCAAAGTAGCCTCGTTGTATGGATGCTGGGAATGAACTTCCTGCAATATGGCGGAACTGTCATCGTGGCGACCGAGACGTAGCATTGCAAGGGCCTTGAGGACCTGAAATATTTACCATGTGTCATGTACTTAACATGATATACAAGGATGGTTCATCTTTTTTTCAGCAAAAATACAGAAGAGCATCCTTATTTATTATTTCAATGAAAGACTTCCAAGAGACATTTCAAAAGTTCATTTTAGTTCTACTGAAATTTTACTTCATTCAAACATTAACAAGAAACAGGTTTCAATTACTAATAATAAATAAACTTAATAATAATAGTACCTTTGCACACTGAAAGTCCTTCTGTTTTTTGAGGACTTTATCAGCTTCCTGTATGGCTTTCTTATTGTTGCCATTGTCAAGGCAATCTGAAAATGATATGAAAATTTGTGCTATTTCTATAAACCAAGCCCAAATGTTTGACCTGAAACATGGTAACAAGAGATTACAACAGTTAAGTCTTTTTTTAAAAGAAAATTGTGTTTTTCTTAATTTTATCATAAATGTATACGAGTCATTTAATTTGATCATAAACTATGTTCATCATGTCCTAAACATGTTGGACTTTAAAAGATACAACTTTTATTCTTAATTCATGAGAACTACATATACATTAATGATTACAGGTCTGAAGACTTCACTTGGTTAGATAAGTTCTTGTGATATACAGATGTGTTTGGATAATGCTATGTTAGGATATCAATAAATCGTTCTGTTTGGGTATTTTTTGGAGACGAAGTTGGAGGACACATTCTAGTATGCATATGTGACATAGAGACAGGATTATTTAAAAATCCTTGAAGCAAGTAACCGAGGCAGCGTTGTTCCTAGGAGATCAGATTATAGGGTCCTTTTGGTAAATGTTGAACAGACTGGACCTAATATAATGTGAAAAGTATCCCCCTCAACGACTGAAGGGGTTCTGAGTAAAAAAATTTAGGTAAATTTGCTCAGACTTCTCTAGGCAACATCACTGATGAAAGTATCATTTTGGTTGCTTTTGATTTGACAAATTGGCATGGTATAAAATGCATCCAAAAGTCAAGACAGTGCAGATTAGTTATTCGTTATTGGAAAAGTTGTCAAAATACTATCAAGTCTATCATTATATCTAGATCTTGTCTTTATCTAATCTTAACAAAATTACAAGTATTTTGTATATTTTTGAATGATACCTACCTCTAAACTTATATGCATTTCCTTGTTTGTTTACAAACATCTAACAACAATCAATACCTTGATCAAGTCTAGAAATAGACATGTCAAACTTTTGAGTCGCAGCCGTCGCACGAACTAGCACGTGCAAATGACAAAGCCACGCCCCCAACACCTCAGCCTAAGAAATCACTTTCCTTGCAGAAATAAGCAACCCGATAAGCTGGTCTCCGTTTTGTGGGGAGGTCCGGGCGGGTTACCAACTATAAGTTTAGAGGTAGGTATCATTCAAAAATATACAAAATACTTGTAATTTTGTTAAATTTCTTTCATTCACTACCTCTAAACTTATATGCAGATTCCCACAGATCGGCGGAGGGTAGGAGATCAGTAAGCGATGCTGGGACTCAAAAGGAATCATGCCTTTAACCAAAAACCGAGATCACAAGAACGAAGTTCCTGCTAACCCAAGTAATGGTAGGCTGGCCTGGACAGTCGTGGATTTACAACCGTTAACTGCCGAGGCCAACATAGGATTTCTCAGCGAGAAGGAGGAACTCCGTCCTTACAACCTCTTCCAAAAAGAGTTGTAATTACCTATGTTACTGTTTGGATGACTGGACTGCCCCGGCTGCAACGAACGGTCCCAGTTGGTGGAGGCCCTGGAGGTCCGACTGGACATCTCTAAGGTAGAAGGTGGAAAAAGTTGTGGAGGAGGCCCAATATCCAGCGGAGATGACGTCCTCGACCGAGGCAGAGTGCCAGAGGGGGGCTGACGTAGCCCAGGCTCTAATCTCATGAGAAGACACCTTACCATAAATCGGCGGAGTGGACGCAGATTTATGGTAAGCTGCCTTAATCGTCTTTTTCAGCCAAGCTGAAACGGTATTCTTGGTTATGTCCTTGTCGGAAGAAGGGAGGCAAGGAAGGAACAATCTATGCCTACCCCTTCTAAAGGACTTGGTTCTGGTCAGGTACTCCCTCAAGGCTCGAACTGGACAGAGAAGAAGATCCTTTTCCATGCCGTCTGAAATAGCAGCGGACAGAGCCGGAACAGAGAAGCATCTTCTTCCCAAGGGACCAGCGATGGACTTCTGGTTTTTGGCCACGAAACCGGGGAGCGTCGTTAGGGATACGGACTGCCAGTTCTTAGAGTGTGTCATGGTGGAATGGTCCAAAGCATGTAACTCTGAAACCCTGCTTGCCGAAGCCAGCGCCAAAAGGAAAGCTGTCTTCCAAGATAAAAACTGCAGGGGAACGTCTTCAATAGGCTCGAACGGATCTGCGAGTAAAGCTGAAAGAACCACCGACAAATTCCACTTGAGCTGAAACTTTGGGGATTTCAAATCCTCTAACTGGAACGATCTAGCCAAGCGATGAATGGTCTGGTCTCTGGACAAGTCAACTCCTTGTAAGGCTAAGGCAGATGTCAAAGCCGACTTGTAACCATCGATTGTTCCAGCCTTCAACTTCTTATCCTTCCTTAGAAAGAGCAAGAACTCAGCGACGAGTGGAATGGAGATAGCAGCATCAGGCTGGAATTGCTGCTTCCACTCGGTGAATTTTCTATACCTGCAATCGTAGAGGGCTGAAGTGGAAGCTCTGAGACCTCCACGGACTGCCTCTGCAACTTCTTGGGAGAAACCACTTTTCCTGAGATTACGTTGGATAACCTCCAGGCGTGAAGACAGAGGGACTCGGGGTTTCGATGAAACCTGTCGGACCTTGGTTGTCTTAGTAATGTTGGAAAAACTGGCAGCTGTACCGGCGGACGAGTTGACGCAGTCAACAGATCCGGAAACCAAGGACGATTGGGCCACGCTGGAGCAATCAGAACGATGATGCAGCTGTGACGTCTCGCTTTCTCCAATACTGCTGGAATCAGCGCTGGTGGAGGAAAGGCGTAAGCAAGGAGACCGTCCCAGCTGATCGACATTGCGTCTACGTCGAAGGCCTGAGGATCCGGAACCGGACTGACGTAGACTGGAAGCTGCGTGTTGAGCCTGGTCGTGAACAGGTCTATCATCGGGGATTCCCATAGGCCTGATACCATCTTGAAGGAGGTGGGATGCAGAGTCCATTCCGTTGACTGGATCTGGTTCGGACGGGACAGGTTGTCTGCCAGAACGTTCAGATGGCCTGGAATGTGTCTGGCTCTGAGTTGACAGTCGTTCCTGTCGATCCAGTCGAACAGCTGAAGACAGAGATCTAGCAATCCCTTCGATCGAGTGCCTCCTTGGCGATTGACGTAAGCCACTACCGTGGTGTTGTCTGAGGCCAACATTATTTTCTTCCCCCTCAGCTGGGTCTGCCAGAACTGAAGAGACTTCAGGACGGCTAACAATTCCAGTTGGTTGATGTGAAGAGGAGCCTCTTCCGGAGACCAAGTTCCCTGAAACATCTGGTCCCTGAGGTGAGCCCCCCAGCCGACTGTGGACGCGTCTGTCACTAGCAGAACATCCTGCACGAAGGGGACCAATTGAACGCCCTGCAGGACGTTCTGGTCTTGAAGCCACCAACGAAGCGATCGGAGAATCTCTGGTGGAGGACAACAACGAGTTGAAAGCTCGAGCGATCTCACGGAGTTGATCCAGAACTGAAAGTGACGGAGTCTTAGCCTCCCCCTGTTGGTCAAATCCTGCATGCTCGTGAGCCTGCCCAACAGGGACATCCATTGCCTTAAGGTTTGTGGAGACTGGGACATGGATAGGATCAAGTTCCGCGCTACTGTGACCCTGTCCTCTGGCGGAAGAACCTTCGAAATTCCCGTGTCGAAGATGGCTCCTATGTACTTTACTCTCTGGGACGGCGTGAAGTCCGACTTCTCCGGATGCACAATGAAACCCAGATGTTCCAAAGTAAAAACGGCAAACTCTCTGTTCGTCTCCAGACAGCGATGAGACTGGTCTGGTAAGAGGAAGTCGTCCAGGTACCCGTGAATCCTGATGGACCTGGAGTGTAGAAAGCTCAGGACCGGAGCTGTGATGCGGGTGAATAGCCAAGGTGCTATCGAGATCCCGAACGGAAGAACCCTGAACTGGAACAACCTGCCGTTGAGAGCAAACCGAAGGTACTTCTGGGATGCTGGATGAATCGGGACGTGGAGATAAGCATCCCTGAGGTCTAACGAGACCATCCAGTCCCCTGGTCGTAGAGCCAGTTTCAGCGCCGGAATCGACTCCATCCTGAAGTGCGGTGGTCTCTGCAGGAAGTTCCGGTTCAGGATCTTCAGATCTATGATCATACGCAGCTCGTCTGTATCTTTCTTTGGAACCAGGAAAACCGGCGAATAGAACCCGCGTGAAACTGTGGCCGGGTCCAGTTCTATAACTGCCTTCTTCAGCAAGAGCTTCTGGATTGCGTCTTCTGCTGCTATCAAGGGAAGACCAGATAGATGAAAGCGGGGTCCCTCCGGGATGAAGGTAGTCGGAGGTAACGAATCGAATATCAGACGGTAACCCTGCGAGACTACAGATAGGATCCAGGGGTCGTCTGAAACAATTGGCCAATTGATGGCAAATTGTTGAAGACGACCCCCGACCTGACCAGGAACCACATTCAAAGGGAAGGTCGGGAGACGGGCAAGGGTCGATGACTGGTTGGGAATGGGGGTAGGGTGGTCAAACCCGCTGCTGGCCTCTGCCACGGCCTCGTCCACCACTCTTGCCGGGAGTCGGGAACTTCTCGTACCGAGGGAACTTGTCAAAATTCTTCTTGGGCGTAGAAGTAGTCTGGCTCTTTTGAAAATTTTGTTTCCTGGACGGAGTGGACGGCTTGTTCCTGGGAGACTGTCTCCTTCTGGGTGAAGCGGACAATACAAGAGTATGGATGTCTTCGTTCTTTTTCCTTTCCATCTCCTTGTCCCTCCGTTCCAAGGCCTTGGACACCGAATCGCCGAAGAGAGTGCCTCCGAACAGAGGGGCCTGATAAAGCATCTCCTTAATCTTCGGGTCGGTGTTCTGGGGTAGCTGCTTCACGTAAGCGGACCGCCTTAGAAGAGTGAGCTGTGACTGTATCCAAAGCAGATGTCTGTCCAGGTCCAGAACTGCATCGCCCAGGGAGTCGAAGAAAGCGAACGCAGTGGCCAAAGATGAATACGGCACTGAGGTAGAACCAGTGGGCTCCGCAGAATCCGGGATGATAGGGAGCTGCCTGGCTGCGGTGGCGGCGAACCAATGGATGTAAGAAGAGGTCTGCATCGCTTTATTGACCGATGTCTCCACTTCCCTCAGGCGTGAGTCGTGCACTTTTATCTGGTCCGACGGTGTGCCCTTACCCATGAGGTATCTGAAATTATCGTCCAACAGGGTCTCCTCCGTGTTGGCAAACCTTGCATTATGGGTCTTGTACGGAAAGCACCTGTAGAATGAGCTACGTGCTGGCTGTTTGTCAAAGGCCAGAGTCCCCACCCTGTCCGAGAGTTGAGCTGCCAGCTGAGCCGAAGAGTCTGGAGGAGGAAGTGAGTTGGCTGGAGTCGACGGTGCCTTGGGTACACCCCTGCTAATGTCGTTGTGTATAGGCAGGGACGGCGTCGGGGGCCGTGCGAGATCCGGGAAGTGGCGGTATACCTCGTCGATCTTATCGTACCAGCCCAACACCGGGAAGACAGATTCTTCTGTCCCTGCTTTCTTTGACTTCTTCGTAGGCGGCGCTGGCTGAGAGCCGTAGAAGGAGATCTCCGGAGGGTCCGACGACTTCCTTTTGGGAAGTGAGCCATTGGACCGTTGATTGGGAGCCGTACGCTGGCTGTCCGATGGAGTGTGGCTGCCCTGCGTGGGCTGGACGTTATCCAGCCGATGGGGATCCGCGGTGCGCTGGGGATCCCTGGAACGCTGTGGGCCACTTGTTCCTTGCGGATCCGTGGCATCCCGTGGGCCCACGGAGCCTTGTGGGTCCACTGGCTGCTGGTCCTTCCGCGCGGGCCGACGGTCCGAACGGGACGATGAAGAGGAGGAACCAGAGTATTGCACAATACTGCTGTTGGTGGCCGACGTGGGTGGAGCGGAGCCGCTGGGTGGTGCCGTACGGTTCGCCTTTTTGGTCCTACGAGCCGAGTCGTTGACTGTCTGGTCCCGCCTCGGTGTCGTAGCTGACCTGGGGAGCTTGCCCTTGGTTTTCTTCAAAAGTCTAGGGTCCCTAGATGATGGAGTAGGGAGGGCCGAGTCGATGGCAGAGGGGGCGTCGATGGACAGAACATCATCTTCTTGCTTCTCTTCACCCCCCCGCCGACCAGTTATGTGGGAGACTACGTCTCGCCCTGGCGACGGGGGAAGCCTTTGATCCCCCTGGACACCCTCGCCCTCCAGATCAGGTACACTCAACAGACGATTCATCAGAGGCATCATTTTCTGGGCCATGACACGGAACTGAGCTAGGTCTGCAGCCAGGTTCGATGGAGGAGGCGTAGATATGGTAGAAGACTTCGACGAACTCTTAGTCAAACTTCTCTGACGAGCAGCAATGTAGGCCTGGAAGTCTGGCTCTTCCAGATTACCGCAGAACTCGCAAGGCCGGTCAAACGAGCAGTTGGAGCCGTAGCAGCGAGGACAGCAAGGGTGAGGGTCGACCGCAGACATGAACTTGTGACAACCCTCGCACTTCTTGGAATTGTTCATGGTTCTGTGAACAGTTAAGGAAAATCATTAACACACAGACAGAACAAACAAAACAATCCAATATATATAACATGCATGGATATATATAACGAAAGTGATAATAGATATATATAGATAAATATATATGAATATGAAGTTCTGTGAAATTCCCGTACATAGAATTACACAGAAAATAAGAAAAAAAGGAATTAGTTATATATATACAATATATATATATGAAATAACATACTGTGAAAAATTCCACACAAAAGAATCCACACAGAAATATAGGAAGTAATAAGAATTATTATGATTACTTACGGTATGGATATTTTCCCATACACAAAGTATATAGTATTGAAGCGAAGTAAAATGAGCGTCAAGACGCCATAGCGAAGACTAATTATAAGCCTCTGTAGGCGAGAGAACTACGACAGCTGTCAGTCGCCCAGGAGAAAAAAATCAATAAATGGGAAGACAGGCAAACGGGCATTACCGAAACCCGAATACCCACGAAAATTATTAGAGGGAATTATGATACCTGAAAAATATTTAGCTAAACATGATAAAGCTAAATAAAGGTATTACAATAGCATAAAGTAATAAATACCCACGGATATTTAATACGACAAAAAACATAATTGTAACGTGTGCAAAACACGTGGAAAAAAAGGTCGCCATATTGAACGAGTTAGGAAGAAAATCGTTCAAGAAAAAAAAGGCGAAATGCATGATTAAATACGATTTTAAACATGAAGAAAGCATATATGGATTAATCTCACAATGTCAGGATACGGAAAACTATCGAGGTTTCGTAGAAGGTAAGATTGCTAAGAATCAGCAACGTCTTGACAGGTTGCGAACAACAAGGAAAGTGATTTCTTAGGCTGAGGTGTTGGGGGCGTGGCTTTGTCATTTGCACGTGCTAGTTCGTGCGACGGCTGCGACTCAAAAGTTTGACATGTCTATTTCTAGACTTGATCAAGGTATTGATTGTTGTTAGATGTTTGTAAACAAACAAGGAAATGCATATAAGTTTAGAGGTAGTGAATGAAAGAAATATCAAATTTGGTAAAGCTAGCAGTCATTCTTCATGTAATGCAAAAAACCAAGGCAGATCAAATGGCAATAGAATCTCATCTTTAAATATAGGATTCTGTCTCATTGATATTTTCTGCGCTAAATACAATTTCACATGATTGGCACTTTTCACTTCACGAACCTTAAAACAATGACTCCCACAATATCAAAGTTTAAATCAGTTACATATATTCTTTATTAGGTTTATCTGTCACTTTCAGAACAACTGAAATGCTTTAAAATGCCTCATATGATAAAATAGTCAGGGATTGAATGAACTTATGGCATGCTACAATTTCAACCTTTGAAAATGATTTCTTACTGGCAAATTGGTATGGCGAATGGACTTAACAGCAATTTGTGTGGACATCTGCTCAGAATTTATGAGTTTTGAGTGGAGCAGTTACTCACATATTAAGAAAATGTTATACATTTATTTACTTATTACACAAATTCTACTTCATCTATTTATACTGGTTTTCTGGTCAGAGTCTACATCAGGCACAACTTCTTACTTTTGTGTAGACAACAAGTTATGTGCTGGACTACATAACTTCATAAGACATCTAAATAATTATTGAAGATGTTCAATATTATGAACTTTTATAAGAAAACTTCTTTTCAGATAACTGCAATTTGTTCATTTTTTCCAACCTTTGAAAGTTTGATTTAAAATACTTTTGTACATGATCTCAAAATTATGGATTCCAAGAAAGAGGCACTACTGCGTTGATTTATAAACAAAGGTTTCTAGCAAAAGCATAAATGTGACATCTATCTGAATCAAAGAAGAGGAACACCGGAGGAAGTTCACATGACATTGCAACAGTACACTGAGAACAGTTCCCTTTTCTCCTCAGTTACCGCGCTTAGTATGCCTTTCATGACACAAATCGGGAAGATTTGCTGTGCCTCGTTGAATTATAAATTACAGATTTATCCATCCATCTTACTCGGAATACTTGAGACTGTTAAAAAAAGAAGTATTACCGTAAATTAATCTTAATCTTCTTTCGTTCACTTCCACATGGCTACGGGACGCCATTTTGGATGGAAATCTCGCGATATCTCTTTTCCTGCGCGAGATCTTGAAGGGATTTTGTTAACAAGCTTTTTAAAAATTAGATGTTTGCGTATATGTTACACCTCTCCATGATTCTGACTTGCAAGTTAAGGCAGCTCTGAAATTATAATTCTAAATAAAAGAAATTATTTTTTCAATCAAAAATATCTTTTATTGTCGAAATATATAGATATTTTTTAATTTTCGAGCATCGCTTGATCGAAAATAAATAGTGACGTGAAACACAATAAAAGGATATAATGTACTCATTAGATTCATTTAAAATAATAGATGAAATACAGAAAAGCACTATTTTGAAACGAAGCTTCATATGCTAGCGGTGAACATAAGGATCTATTTGAGATTTTACGACCGCTTACATGACTATTTACATTTCATAATCATGACGCAATATTTTATATGTTAATATTGATAGAGTGAATTGTTGTTTTAATACAATACATATTTCATTCATAATCGAAGGAATCAAATTATTCTGATTAATCTAATTATAGACATACAGGAAGTTGCATTATGCTTGGCATCGCGCCAAAATTATTATGTTTTTATCCACTTCCGTGTATTGCACATGCGACTGTAAGGGGAGTGTTATTTAAACCGTAAAGACGGCAACAAAGCAGTTAAGTTAAAAACAGCCGTAACAAAATGGCTTGTGCTGAAGATTCTCAGAAAACGTCTTTGAAAATCGAATCCTATGTTGGCCAGCGTCGCCAGCATTGGCCGAGAAGTGGCCGTCATATACTTGCTCAGTATGACGATGATACCGTGGTTGTTTATCAAGCCTTCAAACCATCCATCGCCAAATATGCAGTCGAAAATCAACAGTATGTATAACTTGAATATTTGGTTTATATTGTGCAAACAAACCAAACATATTCTGCTTATGGTTGGTGATTGTTTTTATATTTAATCTTCTTATCGGTGAAAATGAAAATCTATGTTGGACTATATACATCTTCTTAGCAGTTAATATATTCATTCTTATCTTGGAGATGGAAACTTATCTATGGATTGTGTATGGAATACAATAACTTGATATGTGGTATTGTGTATTGTATCATACCAAGACCAAACATTGACTAAAATTAAGAATTTGATGATCAAACAAAACATTCTACTAAATATTTTTTTACAAATGGATAGTGTAGCGCGTAAAACTGAGAGAAGCGGGCATAAAATCTCACTTCAGAGTTCAATGATTATGATGCCCGTATCAGCATCAATATCATAAATGATTATTAACTGTTCGTTCTGTATGTCTCGCGAACTGTTACCCCGATGCCAAACGCCTTTTAACCAATCCTGATTTCACCCTGCGACAAATCCTACTTACGAAATAATACGGTTCCCATCCTTGATAGAAAGATGAATTTGTTGATAGGTGTAATATATAGAGATTATTACCCGAGGAAGTGTGTCATATGACTTTTACTAAACGAGTGTGAATTTTTGTATTACCCGAGCGAGAGAGAGGGTAATACACTAATTCGCACAAGTTTCGTAAAAGTCATATGACACGCTTCTGAGGATAATAATTTCTTTATTACCGATTCTACTCCATTTCAAAGGCATGGAAATATTCAGAAAACGGCATCCTTCCCTTTCGCCGGCCCGCTACAGTGACGTCACGAACAATGATTTTATGACGTCACACACGACGAAATACGGTGATATATTTTTATTACCCATATGGTTATTCATAAGCGGTGTCATATTTTCAATATGAGCACATGTGCACATATCACTTTTGCCTAGCAACGATTGTCTTAGCGCGAGTCACCGTATTTCGTCGTGTGTGACGTCATAAAATCATTGTTAATATAATAATATGGGTAATAATCTCTATATAGAACGTCATACTAGTGCATTTTGATGTTTTGTATTGAACGGGGGATGTCATGGGAGCAGAGAAATATAGCAATTTCGACATTTGAATTCAGATGAACGTGAATCTTTTAACAGCGTACATAACCATTACATTTAGTTTATGCAGTAGCATGCACATGTACACAATATGACTCTTGGTCATCGGGTTATGCGTACTTATAGTTGTGGTTGATGTCGTATTTTAGTACGAGTTCTGCGATCTGGTGATAAACTTTTTGTCGTTTACGTTTTCCAGGTTTGGAGGTCCAGATTTCAGTTTCTCACGTATGTCATGGATAAAGACGAACTTTCTATGGATGATGTACCGGTGTGGATGGGTCAGCAAGAAGAATCAAGAACGAGTTCTCGCTGTCACCATCACCAGAGCGGGGTTTGACGAGATTCTGGCAAATGCCTACACAGTAGCGGTAATTAGTACTAATTATTAGATTTTCCGACAAAAAAATGAACGCAGCCATCTAATCATAGGATGCCCTGATGCCTAATAATTTGCCTAATGTACGAAATATGCGGGTTGAGGGGTGTGTAAAAATGAGTCAAGGAAATACGGTAGATAGTGTTTAATCAAAACGGTGTCTAAAATTGCCTCACGCACCTGCTCTTCCTCGTCGAATATAAGGAACTTTCTTGCCAGAGCTGAATATCTCTGATAACCTATGAATTTGACATGGTCATATTTTATCCCTTTTATCCCCATCGTTTTCCTTGCAGTACCAGAAGTCAGTCGGGAAGGAGACCACGGATATAGAAGTCCGTCTCCAGTGGGACCCTGACCATGACCCCACAGGCGAGAAGGAACAGCGCCGTGCTATACAACTCGGGCTTAAGGAAAATGTACGTATATAATTATCTTGTCCATCCGTATTCTCTTCCCACATATATTACTTATAATACTTTATTGTCCTCAGAACAAGTACATGATGGAAAAAAAATTTTTTATTAAAATTCACGGAAGCAATTACTGCCATCGTTTAACGTCTTCGGTACGACATGACCGGAAATCGATGTATAGCAGAAGAGAGTTAGAAAAAAGACAATGTTTTTTAAAGAATTATGTAATCGCTTCTTGTGTTATTAATGCAAAAAGCAGATTAATGATTACAGAAGTATTGAAGAAAAAATCGATGTGATTGTGCGGATTCTAAACAAGGACGTATACACACTATACATCTAAATAACGTCCTTGGTATACTCTGTACATCGTTAGAGAGGCAGCAACATAGAGAATAGGAAAACAAAGAAACACCCATGTTCGCAAAAACTTTCCTTCTGTTTAAAACCATATTTAATATTCTTCAGAAAGTTCGTTTTTTCTTTCAGATGCTCAAGAAGTACGGAACAGAGTTCATCGTTAAGATCGAGGATATTACGCAGTTCGTGAAGGAACAACGCCGAGTGAAGGAGACAGACCAGACGGAGCTACTCACACCCTCAGAGCGTGTTTACACTGTAAAGGACTCGTCAGTAGCCAACAGAATACACCTCGATCTCATCCAAACCGGCCCGACAATTGTGTCATGATGCACGTGTATTGCACATGTAACCCACCACAGCACATGTGCAGCGTGATTATTTGTGTCGTTATCAACCAGCCCATTGCCATGAATCTCAGGTATATATGTTGAATGTAGAGTGTGTAGAGACTGGATAAACCCCTGTGGAAACATGCACGTGTTTGCCAAAATTGTCATAACTACTGGGATTTGTATTTCTGAAAAATATGTCTTGGCTGAAAAAAAATTCGTTAATGGATAACTATTTAGCCAGCGTATGAAATACGCCCTGTTCGTTTTATATTTATTGTCATGCTAATAGACACGACTTTACATGTTTATGTGTCTATTTTAGCTGAGATTATGATAAAGATTCCTTTTTCGTATTTTCAAACACATCAGTACTTCATTTCGGCATACATTGGCGGCACCGGGGTAGATGGGTAGAGAGTTACAAATATAGTAAATGTTTGAAGTCGTACTCTCATACATGGTAAAAGTACAAGAACAGTATAGGGAATAGAACTTAAATTTAAGAAACATATCCTCCTGTGGATATACATTCTTTGATCAAAAGTAATCATTTTATTAGTACTTGTGCCAACCATTGGGCACATCTCAACCAAACAAAAATATCTTCCTTGGGCATAGAAAGTGTCAACCATGCAAGTTAAACGTGAAGGTAATCGATATGATGACATTAGTGGTGTATCCAAACTACCAGCGATATATTATATTACGCGGGTGGATATCTTTTGGACACCTCCCCCAACCAGTGCATAGTCGACCGCCATCAGTAAAGTTCAGCAATAACGGACATGGCTGGCTGGGTGATTGGGTGACCCGCCTCAGTGCTGAATAAACTGAGAGTTAGGATGATTCCCTGCCCCACAACGCTGTCACCTTGGGCAAGAGACTGTATTCGAAGTGTGCTCTAATCACCCAGCAGTATAACTGGGTACCTTGTTTGGAAGGGAAGGCATTGTGGGAGAACCTTAAAAAATGCCTAATGGGCAGCTAAATTGCATACTGTGATGGAGTTGAGAATCAATGTTGGTCCTTAGGGTAATAATGTGTGTAGGGCTTAGAACATGTTTTCCTTAAACTAATAAATACTGACAGTTTGAGAATTCCATATGTCATTTTAAGTTTGTTTCTTCTATTGTTTGCATTATGTTAAATATTCCTAAACTGTTTGCATTTATTCTTTTGTGGATTTACCCACTGCTTTACGAATGTCCTACAAAAGCGCCCAAAACTATAACACTTAATTTCATAGATACAACAACCGTTCTCTTGACGTGACAACTTGGGGTTATAGCACCTGCTATGATGAGGATAATGGGTATGATGAGGATAATGGGTATGGTGAGGATAATGGGTATGGTGAGGATAATGGGTATGATGGGGATAATGGGTATGATGAGGATAATGGGTATGGTGAGGATAATGGGTATGAAGGCAATGGTTTCCTACATCCATAGAATGCGTCTTTGTATCTATTCATGATTCATTTCTCCTACTTGTACAACTTTATTGAACAAGTAAGATGTGAAATCTATTTATATCACATATGGAATCTTATGTGCTTTTAATTTACTTAAATGAATTATAAATGTGGTTGAAATTGTATTTTCGTTTAGATAAGGGATATTGAAGTTTAGATAAGGGATATTGAAGCGTTGAAAAATAAAAGTGTTTGGAATCATACACTAAGATCATTGACTGAAAACAATATTTCATTACCTCTGCTATCACGTATTTTGGCATGCCTCTGGCTCACTGATGGACGGAATGAATGAACAACACAGATATTTATAATTTCGAGCTTGAGCTAATTCGAAAAGAATACAAACATGCAATCTTTTAGAGTAGTTTTAGAGTCGAAGATGTTGACGTGTTTTAAGTGCACGTCTTGATGAAATCTCTACCATATTTAGAGGTATTGCCGTACTTCTTTGGTCAGTTTTTTATGAAATGTATCGTTCAATTGGCTTCAAGGGGTCCAACAAATTTTTGTAGCACATACAACCTTTTAACTGTTACAAAAAAAAGAAACTCAGAAAGGATGTAAGGAAATAAGGTTATGACCATTTTCACAAGAAACAACATCCAATTAACGCTGTGATTAACAGACTTACAGACAGACAATTGTTTATTTATGTGTATGTACAACAGTATATAATTTTTTTTTAAAACACAAAGCATCGGAAAAATTACAGAACCACACATTACGAGTTGTGAGAGACATACAGATGTCTATATGAGCATCATTTGTAAAAGAGAACATAATATAGGAAATACATTGAGAAAATAAATGATCTTATCTATTGTATCTAAACGTTGGTTTTGGCATATACTTAAAGATGTCATCAAGTTGACATAATAAAAGTTGATCAAAATGAGTGAATCATGGCGTGCCATAAAAGAAACATATATCAACAATGTCTTCACACATAGAAAGTGTTCTGATGTACACATATAAGCTTTCTTAAGCTAATGCAGTACATTGATGATGTCATGTGAGTTGTCAAGGAATTGTAGCGTCTTATTCTCTGAATAGAAAGGGATCTCGAGCACTAAAAGGAACAAAATGTTAAACACTTTTTTAAAAACCTATTGATTACTCAATGCAACATACCAAGTTCGGTTAATTTACACATAAGCAATCCCCTGAATAAAGGTTTTCACACCAAAATGGATAAAATTAAACGATTCAAACATACTTGGTGCCGTAAACATGTTAGGACACCTACATGATAAACATAGAATAACTTCATAGTGAGAAACAAGCACCTGTCGAATGTCTTAAACAAATATGATTTTCCACAATATGAGGCGATCTCCTGGTTTGCATTAAGCAGGTTTGCATTAAGCAGATCGACCAATCTCTAACAGAAGGTCTTACTTAAGACGGTTATGTGTTTGAAAGCTCGTCTTTGCCTTCTGTTATCACATGAGTAAATGTCGTTACGATATAAAACCAGAATATATTAAATAACATCATGTCTCATGCCCGTCTTCTACATAAGCAGAGTTATCTATACTGTAGGAAGATTTCTTGTTTGCTCTCGCACAGCATGGGACACAGTTTCTAGAGCTGTCATAGGTTGGAGACACGGGCAAGTAGGAGCAGAGGGTCAGCTTCTTCAACACGCTGGTAATGTATGGAAGCTCGTAAGTGTCTTCTCCAGCTAATGACAGGGAGCTCGACGTTTCAAGGACTTCTCTGCGAGCTCTGATCCCTCTTTCCCTCTCCGTACCTGTAAACAATATCGGATGATCATCAAAGGAGGAACAAATGTTCGTAAGTTACAAATTAAGGAAACATTTGGTGATCAATGTGCAATGTATTTTAAGTATGTCAGTCAGCTGCTTTATCTTTAGTGTTAGGAGCAGAAAAAGTCGGAGTGAGCAACGAATTTGTACAGCTACGTTTTCATAGTTTGTTCACCCACTTGCATATATTTGTGCAAATATCTTATACAATTCGTGAGAGAAACCAACTATGTGTTTTTATTTCAAACATGACGATTAAATCTACAATTTATTGAGCGTAATTTCATACCTTATGAACACTAGTAAAACATTACAACTCTGGCAACTGGTATGTTTATTCTATCATGCCAAGTACGAAAACTAATACCGTCGACCCGACGCTTATATTATAGTTTCAGAATGATGACTGTGCACATGAACAATTGATTTTCATTTGTCAGCGCAGTTGAAGAAAACATATGACGTCCAAACTAAATCAAAATTACAAAATGAACTTCATCAGTTCATCAGTAGGTGCCACACTTCCGGGTTGTAGCTGTGCATTTTAAGTTCTATCTTCCTCTCTACTGAAATACAATCCGGTAATTATCTCTACGTACCAGGAACCACGTTGTCTAGGAGACAACCGATGAAGCCGGCGAGGAACATGGGGTTGGACAACAGCACAGTCGCGATCTGGTCGAAATCTTCACTTCCTGACAAGTGAACAGAACTCATTGTTACACAAGCATAACTCATAATGTTTAATTTCAATGTTATGAATAAATCGCATTTTAAAAAAAAATACAGCCCCTAACCTTTCCAGAAGGTTAAATCGAAGTGAATCGACGTTTAAAACCACGTTGTAGATGTCCTTTATAAGAACAACAAAAAGCAAACTGTTGGCTGTGTTCCTATGCCAATGGGAGTGCAATATCCTCGATTGATTTTCACAGCTTTATTGTAACATTTTTAAGTACGATGGATGGCAATGAAAGTTCTAAAACACTTCTTAGCTTATTTTCCGCCGAAATTTCCACAAATACACCCACGCACCTGTTTTGATAGCATTTGGATGCGAATCCATCCAATCAGGGACACGGATTCCGACCATCATGGCTAGGCCTATGATCATGAGGTTGCGACTAGACGAGAACTGCACGTCTTGTAGTGTCGCTATCCCGGCTGACGCTACTAGTCCCATCACCACTAGGGTGACGCCACCTATTATGGGATCTGGTATGATGATGAAGACAGCCCCTATCTTACCCACAATTCCTGTCAAGATCATCAGAACCCCTGCCGTCACGAACACCTTCCGGCTTGCTACCTGAGACGATGGCGAGTGTATGTGTTAGATGCATAGTCAGTCGGAATTGCCTATAAGAACACACATCTGCAATAACTGCGGATACTGATGATAGTACTACATTCTAAATGTTACAATTCTAGCGACAGCTTACATATTCTTGATTGTTGACTGTTTGGAAATGCAGACGTCATTGGTTATTGTTGAACCCTATCGTCAGCCTAAAATTAACTCTATAGTTTATCGTAATCTTCTAGAAACAACCCTCCTTTCCTTTGCGCATATGCTTGAAAAGGTTATAATGAACTATTCCTAACTATATTCCTACATGTTAACTATTCGCCTTTCTCTTATAAAGATCCATAAAAAATTGGAATATTCAGACTGTCACAAATAAAATAAAATATAAACGATGTAATATTTGCCCCTAACTCATCGCCTGTAACATCATATCAATTAAATGTTTAATCAATGGAGAGGATCGTCAACGGGCTTTCTTTGCTTTACTTTCTTAATTATAGATAACGTAAACCTAATGAACAGATGTTGTTTTCCTGTCAGGTCACGATGACGTCAAACACGGACTCGAGGGGGAAAGTTTGCAGATGTAGTAAGACCTTCTAGGACGTAGATATAAGCAATGTGGTTTGTGTGGTGCAACAATAAAGTAGTAACCTTGGTAATAGTGATAGCTCCAATATTTTGGCTGTACGGTGCTGGTACGCAGAGGTCACCGATCATTGCGCTTAAGGTCAAGGACAGTCCATACACCGCTATTCCTCTGTTTACGGCGTGCGCAGGCGGCGGAACTACTTCCACGACACGTGCTGCTAGAATATAGTCCCCGGTACATTTGATCACACCGGCAAATATTGTTGATAGCATGCCGAAGTAACCGGCAAATCCCACACTAGGTAATCCGAACTGAACTGAAAACAGAGCACATCCTCTTGTTGTTGACAATGGTAACAGTTAAAGGGACAGTGAATTTATATCTTAGATAAATGTTTCATACGTTTTCTTTCATACGAGTTCCTTAACAAAGACTTTGGGAGATGTAAAGGTGGTATGAATACATAATCCTAGTCCTGCTCCACGACTGTGTATAAATACGTGTCTTTAATACGGTCTAGACTTTCATTCAGCAAGTCTAGATTTGACTGAAAACACATATGAGCCTGAAGAAACGAATATAATGGATGAAGGAACAGTAAATCATTAAAACATTTCATAGACTAAATTTTAGTCTAACATTGTCCCTGTACCGCTCAATCTCATTGAAACCATTTAGAACCTTTTCCTTCGGAGCAGCACTCAGATTAGAAACGCTGTGGAACACGATTTATAGTTTAGAACAAATTTCTATGATATTGGCGTTCCGAAAAGAGTGACAAAACCTTGCATTCATTGAAATATGAAATAAAATAACATATTAACATTGCTAATGGTTCTTAAGTGGCTACTGCAACTAGGACTCACACGGAATGGGCGCGACGAACCAAGGTGTGTTTGTCATCGCTTTTACTCTGACGTCAGTCCGGGCCAAGTGACCGGGCAATGTAGCGTTGCTCGGCAACACGTCGGTAATGGTCAAGACGTAGGAGAGCAGCCATGCGATACAGATAGATAGCAGCAGCTAGGATGAGCAAAAGTTTGATCGGATTAATGACATTACTGGAGCTTTTATTTAAGTGTCTGTTATACTCCGAGACTTATACCGGAGAGACACAAGTCAATTCTACGAGGCTGTGTTCTTACAATTTTGGTTTGTTGACCAGAGATCATCAACTTTACATTTTTTGGAGAGAAGAGAAAAATATCAAGATATTGTTTTTCACTCTATTCATAAAAGTTGGACTGCCAAGAATGACGAGCATTTGCATTGATTAAAAATTCTTCATCCTGTGAAGCGTATGAACGTTTTTTGTCGAAACTCGCCTACCAAATGATAAAAACGCTATGTATCCGATTGAAAATATTCGCCTTTCTTTTTAAACAAGGAGAGAGTCTAAAACATTGGTGATTTGTACAGGAGTACTTACCGATGTGAGAGCAAATAGTGGTATGCGAGAAACGCTGAGACCGTCTTTCGAACATGTTGGTATTGGAACATGAACGTTTTTCAGGAAGAGGGCGAACGAGGTCAACAGCGTCATTGATCTGTTAACATGCAACGAAATAAGATGAAAATTAAGCGAGTTTATCATTGTTATATTTGGTATGACAGTATCTGTAATCATTCAGATCAGGCATTTCCGCCATCACATGCCGTACCTCAAGCTTACCACACGACCACCAGGCCTTGCCAAGGAACCGGAAAAGCAAAAGGCTCATGGATTTATACTATTGCAGATAGCGTATTCCAAAATATAACACTGTTAGATGTATTGTTCATTTTCTCTGTTTATTAGTTTTGTCTTATAAGCAGGTTTGGTTATTTTGACAAAGAAAAGTATCACTCCTTAGAAATGAAAGCATATACATGTATTGTGAAACGTTCTAAATTTTAAGAGGATATTTTTGCACGAACCAATTTCAATTTCACATGAGAATATTGATTCAATTTGTTATGAGATTCTTTATTGTTATTATAAATACTTATAAAAAACTTGGATGACATTTTATTTGCAGCAAGTAAAACAGAAATCATACGAATTAGCACATTCTTTTCATTTAAGAAATTTTCAGCCTAAAAGGAATAAGCTAATGATGTAGCTGACTAAGTTCATTTGACAACTGATTCACGGGCAATTTTCAATGAATAAAATCAAATTCGAAGTAAAGAATGAAGGACGTGTTGTCTTTCAGATCAATGATAATTTTTGACTCACAAGACTGCTATACCCCAGTGTTCCTCACACAGCGGCATGACGAACTTGCCGATATAGAAGCCGGTCACAGTGATGGTGGGCGCTATGGTCAGAGGACCGATGAAGCGTAGTAGTAACCCTACCATTCCGGTGAGGCCCATCACCATCTGGGTTGCTGAAGCCAGCATTAGGTTGCCTTGGATCTCAAATATGTAGGAGAAACGGATTCATAAGAATTCAGTCGCTAACGAAAGTATAATAAAATCATAATACCATGGTTATGATTATTATTTACTGTTTTGGACAAGAATAAAGGGAATTATATGTGTGAACTAGGAGCCGAACAGTGTAGAGCCAATTAAAGTGTTATTCCATCCTTTATAATGCTGAGTGATAACAAGGAAGCAATAACTGTTATCTTTTAACGTATGTTAGTATGACTTGACCAGGAATTCACGCATTGTTTTAATATTATCGATTATTACACATTTGTTCTTAAAAGAGTTTATCACCTAGTAGCACATAGTACTTATAAACACGATATGTATAATGATAACCTTCCGTATATCGTGTAATTTGATATTGGATATAGTTAATATAAATCCATAAAGGGGATCTAGATATGACATTCATAAGAAAGGCAGTATTTTCTGGGAACTAATTTTTTAAAGAATACAAGAAGATTCAGATAATATACACATCCCTTCACCAGGTAAAGTATTAATATTACGTTATTGAATATTGCCTTTTTCAATTCTTTTTTTCTGTGTAAGGGGCCTTCGGTTTCGAGTACAAAGGTTTAAAAGCTTTAGAGGTGACATATAAACAAAATATTTATATAAATGATAAAGTGATGATTAGATACACAATCTGCACGAGTGAAACTTCTCTCACATATATGACAACAAAACATGTGACATGATATTAGGTAATACATATGCTTCACACAATTTATCATTCCGTTTTTGATACTCTTCTCACGTATATCACAAAGCTACCTCTCTCATCCGCATTTTCCATGGTTCGTTTGCCAACGTTTCGTTGCTTCGTCGTATCTCCTCCCATAGGTTTTCTGGGAAAGAAGTAAAAGTGATGAATATGCTTTAAATAAGCTGAGAAATCGTTTCATGTAATAAAAAAAGAACAATTTAAGTATGAATATTTACCATCACTCCATCGTTCCTGGCCGAGAATAGCAGCCATGGCGGGAATCAAGTTGGCGACCGATCCGAATATAAGGGGCAGTCTGAAAACATGTTAATATAAATACACTCACATACAAAACATTTTAAAAAACCAAATGTTGTATATGACAAACCTTCATATAAATACACTCGCATTTAAAACCTTCTTACAAACCAAAAGTTTTATCTGACAACCCGTACTAGGATCTGCTGTATTGAATGGCTATATCATTGTATCCCCACAACAGTCACCCTAGCTCTTTCCATAAGCGCGGATTGACGAGAAAGAGAGGTGGAGAGTGATCTCTCTACGTATTGCAAATTCTCGTGGCACCCTTTGCACTTCTTAATTATTGTTTCACAATATGTTCCTCAGACATCAACGGGGAAATATGTAACGTTAATTATAATAATTCAAAGTTTAATATTTTCGTTATCTTTATTATGCAATGCGTGCTTTCTCCTTTTCATTTTGAATGTTTCCAGTTACGTTGTTATGATGGCTGACCTATGCACAGCTTCAATATACCTGCTGCCCAACACACACTGCAGGATGGTTCCTATTCCGCATCCAACCAGACTGATGCTCAGAATCCGCGTGCGCACTTCCGGTTGATCACGAGCGCCAAGTTGAACTGTCATAAGAGTCGCAACGGAAATAACTCCACCGATAAATACAAGAATTTGCTGAAATGAAAATACAAATCAAGTCTAAAATAAACTTTTATGCATGCAATATTTGATATATACACATGAATAACTTCAATCAAGGGAAGATAGCGAGTAAAGATCATTCGAACACTGAGGGGTTAATAAACGTTATGTCGAAAATGCAAGATGGTTTTATTTAGTGGAAAATTTGACCGAAAAACAGTTAAGTTTCAAGAAGCCAACTCAACTTAACTAGTTCTTTAAACATGACTTGTCAATAATCAATAATGTATTGACGAATTAAAGTCGAAGAAGACAGTCAAAGAAAGGGGGGGGGGGGGGGGGGTCACAGTCATGCAAAATATGAAGAAGCATACTCTGCTTCATTGTCTACATTCGTTATGATACGTGCTTCTCGAAGACATTCGAAGTTGACCTCTCAAGGATCTTCAGCACTTGATCACATGAAAATTACGCAGAGTTTGACAGCAACACATAGGCAGTTTTCAAAACAGATGTGTTCCGTTAAAGTATGTTTCATAATTTTTAACTGGTTTTAGAAAGCGCCAAAATACCTTATGACCTGAGTTAAGTTAAAATCGCTCCAGTGATTTTCATTTTCATCTCTAAAATTCCAGAATTATAACATTTTCTTGTTTTCGTTAATAATCGGAACACGTCCCTACAAATATTAAGATTTGAAATTATGTGTTCAATTAACGTGTACATTAGTTATATATAGTATCATTTAAATATTGTCTTTAACAACTTTAAACTTGGACTGGAAGTACCAGTCAAATGTACCGATAACTAAGATGGGACCTTTACCCTGAAAATATATTTCCACAACGAAACAAGGCCAAAACTTTTAAATAAGATAGTATATCGGTAGGACTAGCATAAAGTAAATCATCGTGGAGATTTGAGTTATGACTTGGTATGTTTTCATATATATTTCCTTAGTTGATTGTTGATGTCAAGAAGGTTTTTTTGCATTGCAGTTATATCACAAACTTTGATAGGTTGACACATTGTATTTCCTGCGACAGTGTTTATTAACAACTTGCTTCTTAATATGCAATAGAAAGGGTAGAAAACAAAGCTTGATCAAACTCATCTTTTGTTCAAATTCAACGTTTTACTTTAAAGACGGACGAAAACAAAGTTTAAGGTGTCTCAGAGTATGTTAAATAAATTGTAATAAAAATAACACATGACCTGAGTTTAGTTCAAATCGCCTCTCTAAAGTTGCATCTTTAGCTCTTAAATGCCATAAGCACTATGTTTTTCTTTCTAAATGAAGAACGGCCATATAAATACACTGTATAACAAAACGTCCCATTTACACCTACACTAGTTATATAACTTACGAAAAACTGCCAACCTATATTTGTCGTTATATCTGCTGTAAATAGATTTCCAGATTTTACGTATGAATCATTTACCGATGTCCTGTTTTCAATCCCAAATCTCTACTCCAACTTGTTTATCTTTACTAATATGGACTGATAACCATTAAGGTTTTAATTTTCGAAAACAACATGTAGTTCCCGCTTAAATAACACAATTTTTTAGGTTTGAAGTATATGACCCCAACAATATACTCTGTGCCTCTTAAAGTCATAGTCTCATTTTTGTAAGGCAACTAAACTGAACTAATTATTCTTCACGAACATAATCTGATCACTAACACAAATATTTCCTGTCGCGTTTGCAAAGATTTTGATTTTTATACCCGTTTTACAGTTTTGGATGAAGTAGCTTATTGGCGTATGCCGTTTCAGACCGATGAGGTACCGAATCAAGTGCAATCCCATCGCGAGTGCGAAACACCGGAAATCTAGTAATTGTAGCGCCGATACTTATGACAGACGCATTCTTCATTAAGTTAACTACCTTTTTGTTATTTCAGTATTTGAAAAAAGGTAAGCTATTAGCTCTTTAAATTGGATATTTAGCTGGGAAATTGTATGTGTTCTTCGTCACGGCCTTAGCGAAATGACGTGGTATAAGGACTAACGCTCGCAAAACACGTAATATTAGGGTAGGGAAGGGTAGTTTGAACTTAATTATTGAGGGCTAGAATGCCTGCAGAGTTCTGAAAATTGTTGCAAACGTCAGGGGAAAGATTTCTGTGAGTGGTGAACTATTTGTCCGGCATGCATTACAATTTGCCTTGCAAAAATGAGACAATGACTTTAAACACATTAACAAAAATGACGGAGGATGTAGGATTTCTTCACGAACAAAATTAGATTCAATGAAGCACAATTCTGTTTAGAATTTGTTTTATCAATTCGATGTCAAATCAATTTTCTACAATCATTTGTTCATTCATGTTTAAGGTGTTGTATTCACCTCCTATTCCTCTTCCTGTTTCCCTGTCTATTTCCCACTACTGATATCTTTAACAACTTGTTCACAAACCCGGTTGTTAATTCTGGAGTCTAGATACACCGTTTAACGTGGAATGATCTATAAATCATTGGCCCATCTTGGCGATTCAAATTTCGCAAGCTGAAAGGTTTAAAGCTTGTTTATCAGGAGAAAGTAAGAAATATGCAGTCACCTATTGAGAAGGGGGGAGGAGGGGGGGGGGGGGGGGGGGGGGGGGGGGTCTATTTTAATCCAATTGATCGAATGTATTTGATCCCCCTCTGAACCTGGGTGTCCGGTTATTGGATATCAACTGTTGCACAACTTTCTTTGATTGCATCCAATCAGGCATTTTATGACAGGTTGTATAGGATTTATGACGGAGCTATACGTCTGTTGGACAGAATGTAGACAGGGACCGAGGTCATTTGGGTTTTAACGCCGCTTTCAAGAGTATTTTCACGGCCTCTAATAACATTGCAGGGATACACCATTGTTGCTATGTATTGTTTTCCGGTGAAACCTGCGAGCCTATTGATAGAGGTCGGTATATATGGTAATATACCTAGGTAAGATCGAAAGTGTGATTGCTGTAAAAGCCAAGGTTATGATATGCTATTGAAGAAGTGTACCATTTTATGCTGATCTGTCCAAACTACTTAAAGCTCAGAAAGCTTTATATTCAACAATATTTTTGGGTAAGACCTAGTATGTATGAATTTGTGTCGCTATTTAAAGATTCAAATGAATCAACAATCTTAAAAGTAGCTAAATATATTAAATTGTCTAATGAGATAAGAATCAAATCGCAATACAATGTCCAGCCTCTATACTTCGAATATTGAAAGAGTTGTTATGTTCATTACTGTACACCAATTGAAATGTGGACGAGGAACAAATCTGTTCAGGTCCAAATGAATTTATTTTTTCTTCTTTTTCTTTAAAAATCGATCGGAGAGGCAAATATGATGCTGATACTCCATGAGGTTGTCCCTCTCGTGCACAGCTGATGATAATGAAAATTCGGTACACGTGTTTGCCGTTTATAATATTACGTTGTCATCGTTGTATCATTTACCAATCAATACTGAATCATAAACCATCCTTCATTACATACCAGCATAAAGAAGATTGACTGCTGGTTTGTTTATGATGCCGCAGATGAGAGTTTAATGATACTGCAGAGGAAAGTTTGATGATGCTGCAGATGGTAGTTTTATTATGTTAAGTTGGATAGTGTTATGATGCAGTTGTGTTTTATAGTGGATAATTGGTTATGGCGATGACTGGTTAACGATGCTGCGGTTTATGTCTAAATTATGTAATGAAGGATGGTTTATGATTCAGTATTGATTGGTAAATGATACAACGATGGTTAGTCTATCATACATCATTGCGTTATTGTGATGCATTGGTGGATGGTTTATGATTCAGTATTGATTGGTAAATGATACAACGATAGTTAGTCTATCATACATCATTGCGTTATTGTGATGCATTGGTGGATGGTTTATGATGAGATGGATGATGGTTGAATGATAAATTTGTTGATGGTTTATGACGCGTTTGACGATGGCTCAATGATGCATTGGCTGTTTGTTTATGAAGCGATAAATGATAGTTTTACGATGCAGTGGTGGTTGGTTTATGATGCGATAGAGGATAGTTTAACAATGCAGTGGTCGTTGGTTTATGATGCGATAGATGATAGTTTAAGAATGCAGTGGTCGTTGGTTTATGATGCGATAGATGATGGTTAAAGATGCAACGGTGGGTGGAGGCTGGTTTATTTATAGTTGGTTTATTTTGTAATGGTGGTTGGTTTATTGTATGCAGTGGTGTTTTTTCCTTAATGGTTGAAAAGGGCCTACGATTAGGAAAGGGTAGGATAAGGTGGTTGGTATATGTCATGGTTGGACAAACGCTTTAATAAATCAAGTATTACATCAAGTATTACGTATTTGAGAAAATATATCTCACGTTTGTAATGTTAGATAACATTTCAATTTCTTATTCATGTGTTAATCAGGTTTGATGCACTGCTCAAGTTTTATATTACTTAAACCAAATGCTTAGAGAAAAATGAACAATGAACACGAAAGGCCAAACCCCTCATGACTCAACCCGATTACCCGTACAGTCGTAGGAGAAAATATCAAGTTTGAAGCGAAAAATACTGGCGGCCATTTAGGTGGGGACACCTGTTAATCAGGTAAGGTATTTTATTGGATTCAAGTAGTTTAACAGAACATGTTACGAACTGCTCCGTATGAAATTATTTCGTTTACCTTAAACCTTGATCCCCCCCCCCCCCCTTTAATTCACTTTTAAAGACCCATTTAACGTTCAAAAACTGATTTTCTACACTGAAAGTAAATCTGACTTATTTTGATCTCCATGCCGGATTATGTTATATAAATCACTTCCCTTTGTTTGGTATAATATGTTTATAATGTACACACTGACATTGTAATGTATCAACTTTATGTAAATAGAGAATTCTCTGTGTATGTAGAAACATCCTGTAAAATGATATTCCTTTTTATCGTAAACATGTATCTCACTTAATTCAGGGTTTGGTCACATAATTCAGTGTTGTTCTATGCAGCTGTTATACACCAACTAGTGAAATTAGAATAAATAATTGTGATATCAATTTTAGGTGAACTTGGTATGCCAATAATTAGGCTGTATGAGTTTTATTACTCAGAAATTGAAGCCCTATTTTCAGGGCTATTTCAGTTTATATTTATTGACAAAACCAGATATCATATAGCCTTCAATTCTATTAACGGGGCACAGAGTATGTTGTTGGAAATAACACTCCATATCAAACTTCATTAATGGTGTTATTTTATCGAAAAGTAGTGGCTGTTTCAGAAATCAGAATCCTGATGCTTATAAGTTCAGTACAGTGACAAAAACAGGTTAATGACGTGAGTTGTGACCGAAAATAGGACGGTGATGCGCGCCAATGACTCAAACGTGATTTTGGAATTTTTTTTAAAGCAGACCCAAAGACAAACATTGATGGACGGTGTTAAGCATGTCGTTCAACTAATTTGCGCGTTAATTGTACAAGCAAATATCGAATTGGTAACTTCGTTATAGGGCCAATTTTAGATAATCATTGAAAACAAGAAAATGTCATGGTTTGGGCATTTCAGAGATAAATATGCAAGTTTAGGGAGGCGATTTTCACTCATAATGTATTCTGGCTCTTACTAAAGCCATATAGAAAAAAATCACGAAACATATATACATGTACTCTGTGTCACGTTAAGTACGTTAAGAGGATCATGAAAGTATCATAAGGTCACTTTATTATCTTACATAAAAATCTGTGTCATAAAACAAAAAGGCAAAACCATGAAAATCCAACATAAACAAAAGCCCAGAGGTGTATAAAACCTGAAGGCCTATCTACACTAGATGAATCATCCATATACCAGTTCTAGAAATCTACTCCGGATACGGAATTCTATATTTTGAGTTATGATTTCCATGTAAGACGCCAAAAATGAAAATCCAAAGTTGAAAAGATACGCCCCAAAGAGGGTAACACATACAGAAACAGTTCTTTCCAAGTCAGGCTTAGGAATCCTACTCTGGTCCCTTCTTTGTACACAATTGTTGTTTATTTCGGCATATTTCGTAAGTGACATCAAATCACTCTCATTGTTTTCTTCTATGGTAGGTACGCCATACTTACAAGAGACGAATTAGGGATCGATTATATTTCTTGACCATCGCTTTACGCTTCAAAGGTCAGTCGGCTGGACCGAGGATCTAGGGAGAGCATTGTTCTTTATTTTAACCTATTTTCAATAACATCATAAGATCATGAGTCTTTTCCTAGCCACTGGTACTTTTCTCGACGAGTATCATAAATATTGATATACGATGTCATGAGGGTTTGGCACTTTTATTGCTGTTTTGAATGTTTGTGTATGTGCTGTTGTGCAAAAAGTATTTATAAATTTTAATCAAAAGTATTAGAGCAGACTAATATTTACTTAGTATACAAAACGATAAATATATATATATATATACACACACACGAGGGTACAGTGGTCCTTGTTGACAGTGTTACTCAGCTTCTTCATAACGAAATGAATGAGTGTTATAAAGACCAGTACAGCCAAAAACTGTGATCATTTTGAAAAAGTGTGCCTCATAACTAAAATTAACTACTGTTGGCGAAGGCTTTTTGATTGTGAATCATTTGACATAAACATCTTGTATGAAGTTACAAAGATTCCAACATCAGCACGATGTGTTTAGGTTTGAAAAGCGAGGTTTCAAGATTACCTGAAGAGCGAAAACAGGCCACAGCAAAGGGTTCGGGCTTTCTTCTAACGAGTAGAGCAGATTAGATTCAACTTGAACCTCAATCTCTTCCTCAGATTCCTTCTGTTCTTCCATGGTTCTGGAGTTGAACTTATCTTCACAAAATGTTGTTACAAGTACGTGCAGAACTTGACAAATCAATGACGTGATAAGTCCACGATACTGCGTGATGTGCACTGTGTTCAGCGACTATCTGGTTTCACTACCTGTAAATCGCCGGTCTCTGTTAGTGGGAGAGATGAATGGATTTATGACTGAAGGACTTTACGTTTATGAGACGAATTTACGCTGTCATTTGAATGATCCTGGAAAGGTCCAACACTGCGTCGTATAGATTACTTTATTGCTTACAACACTAGCTAGGCGCTTACGCTGGTTCAAGCTCCACCACCGCGTGTGGCAAACAAAAACAGGACATGTTTTAGATTCATCTCATTTCCATAACTTGCTGCAGAGAGTTTTAGGTCACGTGAAGGAAATTATTGAAAACGTGTAACGTAGTTTTAATGGAAAATGATTACGGCAAATTGAAAACCATTGTCGTGGGGTCAATAATATTTGGAAATAATATTTGGAATAATTCAATTATTCAATGTCTCTCTCATGCAGGATATGAATAAAACTGTCAAAGAGTTCAATGTTCTCTTGGTCATTTGGAGTAATTCTGTTTTAAAGATATAGATATTTAAGATTTATAGATAATTTTCATGCTTATGTTATTTAAGAAGTAAATGTTTATAACTTTAAATGTCAAAGAGTTCATGATATATAGATGTGTATACTCAATCTTATGTCATTACATTGATTATGAGTGGTTTGGTACATTGAGAAGTAGCCTAAGTAGCTGCCTTGAGTTTTTATCATGACAAATCTTGCAACACACAAGTGTTGCGAATTACGAAACAGATAGATGTCCCTCGGGGCCAGATCTGGACTGAAGGGGATGGTTAAGATGCTTAGTGCCACATTGTTGAATTGCAACCTGTGCAATACGACTCTTGTGCACTGGGGCGTTGCCGTGAAGAAGCAAAACCCCTGCAGTCAACATACCGCGCCTTTTCTTCTTGATGGCCGCTCTCAATTATTTCAACATAGTAGGCTCGCATCATTGTGATTTATAATCTATTAGTATCACGCCCCTTATATTCTTAACTTTTTTTATGCTGGAGAATTCTTATGCTTCCATTGCATAGATTCCTGACTGTTGTCAGGATTCCAGTGAGTTTTCCACGTTTCACCCCCTGTAACCAGGCGGGCATTTAAGTTATTGGGATCAGCATTGTAGAGATCCAAGAGCTCTCGACTGGATTCAACTCTCTGGTGACGATTTTAAGCGTGATACCCATCGTGCAGTTACCTTGGTGCTCTAAGATAGGTGCAAACAGTTCCGTGAGAAATGCCACACTCTGAAGATGTCTCGTCAATCCTCATTCCACGATCGGATATGATTAACCTGGCAACCATACAATCTGTAAGTGCTTAAACAGGCCTTCCTAACCGTGGGTCGTCGTCCACGGAGCTGCGACCCCGCTTAACTCAGATGACCATTTCGCAGCAGTAGAATATTAAGGGGCTTCTTTCCTATGCACATTTGTCATATTTTTATATATTTCGGTCGCATTGACCCCTTTTTAGTGCTGTCTGTAAACTGTCGTTAGATGACCTATCTCAATAATGACATCGACGATGATGTCTCCACGGGTGTATCAATACGCCTTTCTGTGAACTTATTGACCACCCCTCTTATAACTTTTTAGATATTAACAACTCAAATGTAATCTGCTACCTGCATTAGTTCCAAAAAATATATATGATTGATTGACGCGCATTTGAATCAAAATCGCAACTTTTTGCATACAATATTACCCTTAAAAAGCAGGTTTAGCATATGTGATTCGAAAAACTCATGTAGTGTCTCTCTTAACGAAAGGTATGGCATGGCCGTTTGTCCGGCGTCTGTCGGGCGTAGTCAGTACACTTTTGACATTTTCGACTTCACAGCCAGGACAGGTGCACTCCTAATATTGAAATTTGGAGGAGGTGGATGTGCCTTGCACTTTAATGGTCCGAATCTGTCGATCAAATATGGGCGTGGCAGGCATTTTCCCTTCATCTTAAATCATCTTCTCCCATCAGAACCAGAATTTTCAAGAGGAACCTTTTCCTGAAGACTCAAATGTAGATCTTTGGTGTCAACCCTTTCAAACCATGAGCATGACAATAGTTTATAGTCAAAACTTGTTGGTGTAGGCAGCTTAATGTTTTAGAATAACATCTTTGAAAATGAAAATAATGAATTGAAGAATTGGTCTTGACCGCCGTTAAAAAATTGACGTTACGGGATACCTAACCTGAGTCATTCTACCGTCTTTGTTTCAGACACCAATCATGCTGGGGATCTAATGTTTTGAGAATATCCTTTTTGTAGGTTTGATACAAAGATATGTCCTACCCCCAAGACAAAGAGTGTGGCAAGGGTTCATATGGCGTGACCGGGTTGCAAAACAAAAAGGTTTACCATTTTCGAAAGCTTTGTTAAATGCGCGATTGAATCATATTGATGCGGTAATGAGGATTCAAACGAGCCCAAGTTCAAATTGATTGTAACATATATATGGAAATTTAGGGCAGTTGACCTCTTTGATCAAGTAAGTGAGACAAGACTCTAAGGAGCCTTCTAAAGTCTGGTTGGAATTACTTCAGCCTGATATCCAAATATCAAAAAATAACATTACAGTCATGAATCCTTTTTCAGGGACAGCATGTTAGTCTACGTTTGTTGAATGAGGAGCTAGACTGTATTGAGGGCTTCTATTCTATTCACAGTCGTGAAGCATGACTATGAACAACTGCACAATCTCAGCCCTGACCTCATCCACTGATCTCCGTTCAAACGACAGACCCCTTTGTCCCTCGAAATGTTATAGGCTCATGTGTTGTACATTATACAATCAACCAACATCAATATTAATCGACTTGGTACTTCAGTTTAAGAAGCATAGCGTTTGTTTTGTAATTGAGTTAAGTAGCCTTTTGTCACTTACCAGAAATTTCCTTTACAAAATTAAAAGAACCAAAATTCTATAATCTTATGGCATCTTATACCGTATGGCACTTCAACCATAACTTTCATAGAACTCAAAAAGGAAACCTTGCCTTGGTCCATTATTAGACTGAAATACTGAAATACCTTTTAATATATTCGGTTCTACAATAAGATATAAGGCCATTTACTTTGAACTTTAAAATTTAGAAATTTAAAAATATGTTAACAATCATTTTTCTGGCCAAAATCAATAGATAAAAAGCAACTAATATATATATGAAACTGTCCTTATTTGGTGTTTTTTGATTACATGTATCAAATATGATTACCAAATCAAAGCAGCAAGAAGAAAATATAAGAATATGCTTTTTAAACAGTAATACAAGTCTTTGATATACTATATACTCAAGTTGGAGGTGGCTTTGTAAACCTCTTGATTAAAAGGAAACTTTGCCCTAAAATATTGACAAATAAACATAAATTCTATCAATTTAACCATCATGTGTTTTTAATAATCTGCGATATCGTCAAGAACATTGGATTATGATTTTGGTTTATATACCATATGGCGTTAAACTCTAAGAGAGACAATGTTTCTAACTAATACAATCTTTAGCCCTATTTGAATATTTTCACTTTGATTTGCCAAAATTCATTAGACACGGTGATCTGGTAAGTTTGACCCCCTTTGGTTCACTATTAGATATCTGCCATTGAATTTGAATTTGAATTTTGACAGGACCTCGACCCAAAACGGGAAAACATCTTTAAAATAAATACTGTTGATCCAATGATGCGCATTTTTATCTTAACATGTGTAAATTCATAATAAAGATGATCTTGCTAGTTTGGCTTCCATTGGTTAACTATTGGATGATTTACAAAGGCTTGAGTTTCTTAAATTTGACAGGCCGACGTCGACCCAAAACATGAAAACGTCTTTAAAATCTGTTCTCTTCATCCAAAGGTGCGCATTTTTGTTTTAACATATGTAGATTCATCATACACGATGATGTGGCAAGTTTGGCTGCCTTGCAATAGGTTTGAATTTTACAGGACTTCGACCCAAAACGGAAAAACGTCTCAAAATCTATACTATTGACCCAGTGGTGCGCATTTTTGTTTTAACATGTTCAGGAACATAATTCCGTTAATCAACTATTGAAAATTTATTCATCTTTACTTTAACTGATTGTTGCTCTGTTGTGCTAAATTTCGTTCACTATTTCACATTTCTTATATGCTAAATTTAATTAACTTTGAACTGACGACATAAAGCTTATGTTTGAAAACCTTTGGATGTATCCTATATTGAGCAATATCTATTGAACCCATTTTGATCCTTTTTACCACATGTCCAATACAGCATAATATATATTAAAGTTTTATTGTAAGTTATTATTTTTCAAATCACTATACTATGTACAATTATACATGGCGAGAAAAATGAATACTTATATTATGATGCATATCCTATCAACGACCTGTAAAATTGTTTGAACTTAGAGGTCAAAGACATTTTTCGGCATTCAGTCTTTTCCCTTGAAATATTTTTTTTAAAAAGCGTTGCAGCTCAACTGATGACAGTTTTTATTCTGTTTTAATTGTTTAACACATCAACATTTTAATGTTTCCAATCATGGATATCGTATTTTTTAATTCAATTCCACTCTATACTTTCGATCGATGCATTTTGCTCGCCAACAACTGACGATTCAACTCGACAATCAATGTAGTTAAATAATCAACTATTATCATTACATAAAGCGCTTAATCGGCTGCTGGGTTGCATACTCTTAAGGAGTTGAGATTGTAAAATAGGAGTGTTTGTCCTTACACCAGGGTAATAATGTATGTGGCGCTTTGAGCATGCCCCTTTGTGGTGTGGAGTCCAGCGCAATATAAGTATCCTCATTATTATCATTATTATTATTACATGTATTTACCCTAGTGTAACTCAAGTTCTCTCCTTTTTCATATTCACATTAATCATTTTACATCAACCTAAGACCTCATGATATAAGGATTATCGTCATACCTCTATGCTTGAGTATTCATGTTTTTTGGTACTAGTACTTTCAAATTTATTTCATTGTGATAGTCTGAGATGAATACTGATATCCATTATGTCATTTCTTTTTAGAAATAACTGATAAATATAACTTATATAAGAAATTACGTTTCAATATTCTTTTAAACTTCAAAATAATTATTTATATAACTGTTTCAAATAAAGAAGGTAGAAGTTTCGGATAGAATAGATGAAATTTGAATTTATACAATTCTTGTTTCTAATAAAATTTCGTTGAAAACAAAATAATATCCAAAATATGTTGGTGCCTCATTTGGTTAAACATCATGTACATGTAATATCTCGCCAATCTTTCTCTAACAATTTTGTCAAAATACTCATTGTGCAGGACTGTTGAACGTAACGTCTAATTTTTTAAATTAAATATTATAATATTTGTCCGACTGGAAATGCAAAAATATATAAAAGAAATCGAGCTATTTTAATCAGCAGCAAAATTCAACCTTTGAGCAGAAAGATAATACAGTGAACATGCTACGTTTCAACAACGCAATCATACTTTTGCAGATACGGGGTAAATCGCGCTGGACTTTTCAAGCGGAAGAGGTCGAAAATATAGGCTAATAAAAACAACACCTATTTTCGTGGCACACAAAGGCTTTTTTCAACTTTATCATACCATTTAATGATTTACAATGGGGCAATTTTATTTATTCATATAGATTTCTCCTCGGATCACGTGATTGTTACGCCGGAAACATCTCTGCGAAGATGACAACTAGGGTCGAAAATTCAATATTACAGATGATGATCTTAAAGTTCATTTGGTTAGAAACATACCTAAAAGGGAAATAATGCCGTACAAAGCCATTCAAACTCAAACTCAAAACAAAACTAACATTCCGATTTCCAAGGATATCTGTAGTTATGGGGTTAACCAAGCGCTCACAGGATATATCCAGAATCAGACAGAAGGGCAAATTCATACTGCTGAATCCGTCTCTGGCACTTATAAGAAGACGACTGAGAGCTCATGAACAATTATTCCAACAGTGAGATTGAGAGAGATGATTAGTATGGGAATGTTCACATTGAAGGGCATCAGCTGAAAGTACAAGTTGACAATGGTGCAGCCCAATCTCTCTTACACAACTTACTTGAACCTGAACCTCAAGCTCATCCTCAAACAAAGCATTCACATCTAGCAAAGGGCAGACGCGCGATGTTGAAGATCGTTCAACTTTACCAACAACATAAAATACAAAGTCTAAATGTTGAGTACACAGTTGTACAGGGAGACAAGGGTATTCTACTGTCAGGAAAGACATGCACACAACTAGGACTGATTGAACGCATACATGCACACTGTTTAAAATCAAGACACTTTTCACAACATGTTTAAAATCAAAACACTTTTCACAACATTTTTAAGATCAAAACACTTTCTACAACATGTTTAACCCAAAATGTGTTTTGATATTAAACAATTTATGAAAGATGTTTAGGATTTTGAAATTCCATGTGTTTAAAAAAAACAAGACAAGCTATGTGTTTAGGTTTGTGTTTTAAATTAAGATCCAAACACCATTTTTGCCGTGCAGTATCCTGAAAGGAAGGAGACGACAGGTACACAAATTCTCAAAATTGACCGAAAAGTATAACGAGTTTTCATGGACTAACGTCAACCCAAGGCTTGAAGGAAAGTTGAAGGAAACGGAAGAGTCAGGGCAACCATACCAAACAGTCAGTTCCATGGTGTTGGTGTTAAAGAATAAAGAATAAGAAGTTACGATTTGACTAGATCCGAACGACTTTAAATCAGCTATTAGACTAATACCGACTATTGAAGGATTAAACGTCTCTGCACCTGAAATGAAGCTATCCCTGTCTTTTACTTTTATGACGAAGGCGTTATAAAGGAATAGGGGCGGATTCATAACTAATATTCATTAGATCGACCCCTTTCGCCCCGAAAAAGGTATAAGAATTTGTACCATTGCAGATAGTGTCATTCCAATCTCATTGAAATCTGATCGAACCTTGTCCCTCGTACCTCACTGCATGAAACGCATCGAGGTAAGAGGTACAAGTTTTGATGTGATTTCAATGAGGTTGCATGATGCCATCCCAAATAATACACTGGTACAACACGTTAATGGTTATCCAGTAGTAAAATTTACATCATCACTTCTTTTCTAATATATATATATGTTCTCCAAATCTGAAAGGCACTATAGTAAGTATTTTTTTCAATAAGCCATTTTATGGTTGCATAAATTCATTCTGGTCCTTAAGATTTAACAAAACTTTCGAAATAATTTATTTGATAGACTACCAAAGTGGGGCTCGTTATAGATATATCGGGATATATGTATTATCTGTGTTGTATTTACATTTAAAACATATTAGTGTCTGTCCTCTATTACTTATGCATTCCACGTACAGGTCAGGCCGCTGTGAATACACGATATCGTATATGACCGGTCAAAGAGGACAACTCATTGAGGGATAATAAGAAAAGAACACCTTACTAAAGAGTACTCGAGACTGACAAGGTAAACATAAAGCTTGTAAGTATAAGAAACAAATCTGTTTGATAAACATATGCTAACTATAGCAAGAGATAATTATATATGATACTTAATGAATATGATAATGAAAAGGTCATTAAGCATTCACCTTGCTTTGACAGGAGAATTTGATCACCAAGTCATTATTAATCATTCTTATATTATTATCAATTTCATACCAGTTGAAGGGCAACTTGAAGTTTTTTGTTTTATTTAAAAGATTTTGTTTAGCGAAGACAGTACAAAAGCTGTACATTGTAACTGCAACTACAATACAATATTTCAGCTATATTGTTATAATGTTATGACTTAAAATGACACAGGGTATGTTTTTTATTTTGTACGTGGCTTAGATAACATTCAAAATGCCATATGAGCTGAGTGACATTTAAATCGCCCATATTAAGATGCATTTATCTCTAAAATGTCAAAATTATGATATTTTCTAGTTTTAAAGTAGCAATTTGGGAGTTCTGCGTCTAATTTACATTCATAAACATTTGTTTTTGTGTCTGCTGTAAATTAGTTTCCAAACTAAAGTTTTAGTAATTTTTTTTTTGTCATTTGCGCGCGCCATTGCCCGGATTACGATCACAAATCACGACTTATATCTATTTATTGTCACTATATTGAACTAATAAGCTCTGAAATACTGGAAATACCATGCAGTACTTCTCAATTAAATTTAGTTACAGCCTACGTCAGTGCTACCAATTTCTTTCCTTCTAGTATTACATATAAATATTCTCCTTAGGCCTCTCTTCACAATCATTAAAGGGCCACATAGTATGTTGTTGAAGTCAAATATGCCAAACTTCATAAATAGTGTTATTTCATCGAGAAGTGGTGGTTGTTTCCAAAAATTAGCATCTTAGTGCTTATGAGTTCAGTATAGTGACAATAAAAAAGGTTAAAGTCTCGTTTTGTGATCGAAAACCGGACAGTGACGCGCGTCAAGTACTCAAACGTAATTTTGGAAACTTATTAACAGCAGACATAAATGTAAATATGGATTGGTAGTATTATTAAGACTTTTAACTATGATACATATGCAATGTATCCCGAATTTGCAACGCCCTGACATTTATATGGCCGTTTTTCATTTATCATTGAAAACATAAAAATAGCACAATTTTGGAATTTGGGAGATAAAAGTGCGAGTTAGGTAGGCGATTTGAACTTAATTGAGTACATATGGTAATTTGGCTCTTATTCAAGGAACATAAAAAAATCCTAAAAGATACTCTGTGTCACTTTAAACAAGATTATGTTATACTTGTGCGAGTCTTGAAGAATTCATGATGTTGTTACTAATATTTTGTTTTCAGCATTCGATAAACCTATGCTTGTAACGTTATGAAATCAGTAAGACATTGACAAGGTCTTAGCATGTGTACAGGAAGTCAGGAACTGTTTTGGCATGTCAGAGGTCAAATGATCTCTGGCATTTACTGATCATCTGGCTTCACTGATAAACGTTGAACATATAAACTGTAAACATCACGGTGACTTTGACCTTAAAGGCACTAGTGCATGCTTTTACAGTTTAAATTGGCTATTTTAAGGTTTAAGAGGACTTATGCATTCACTCAAGCTTTCTATAACGATGCAATGGAATACTTAAAATTCTTTAAAATTGACCTGTAATCACAATGAAAAAATATAGACAGCCGCTGTCGGCTTGGACATATAAAAAAATCTATGGTTAGCTGTGCACAAAACGGATAAATTATAGACAGTTGAACGCGTCTGAACTAGTATTATGTGCAGCTGTTGAATTTACCTAAACTCTGAACTGAGAACAAGGAATGAATTATGTTTTATGAAAGCAATGTCGTAAATGAACCGATTTAAAAATACAGCATTACTATTGCTATTAGATCGACCGAAGCGGCTGCCGTTTCCGCTTTTTTGGTTATAAGCAAAATCTTAATATTTCCGATATCGTAGTTCATGCGGATGTAAAGTTACGTTTCATTAAATACTTCCGGTCTTTAAAAATAAACTTTACTACCTGAATACGTAAATATTTGTTAAATAACTTACGGGGTAGATTACTTGAGTGAGGATCTTGAATAATATCGAGAGATATGTAGTATCTGTGCATTCATTGTGTTTACGAAATATCGATGTGCACTAGTGCGTTTAATCGAGACTGATTGATCATATACAAGACCACAGTCTCATCGCACATCCAATCAAATCACTACAACATGTGAGGCTTAACATTGAACATTGCTGAGGGAACTCTCTGTTGATACAACGTTACGAAATACGATACCTTGAATATTACCGACTTTTCACATAGAAAACAGAAGAGTAACCACAGATCAAAGCTCTACATCGTGTGACGCCTTACAATGCTGAAAGCGTTCCTTTCTTGCATTGATGAAACGTATTCCATATAATAACAGATCATGTTTTTGCATTGCAGACTCTACTGTTTCATGAGGATTGTTATATGATTAATGGAATGATGTAAGACAATGGTTTCTGATTTATCCAACAGGTAAATTGGATATACAGCTGGTACAATGAGCAAACGTTTGCATACTAATGACATAGAGTTGGCGATTAGGAAACACAATGTTTGCGGCGGTGCAGAGCAGACCTTGACTGACTCCACGATGAGTTGTAAAAGCCATGATGTTGCTATATCGAATGTGGAAGAAACCAGAGTCCACAACTTGGATTATACGCTGAAAGAAAGACCCCCGATTTTGGTTATTATTGGGGCGGCGTTACAGGTGAGGATGGAATGATAATACTTCTCTTCATTTGATAATTTGTTGGATAAATTATCTGAAAAAGACACCTTGAAATCATTTAAGGTGGAAAGAGATGCCTGAAAACCTGCACATGTCCTTATATAACCATTGTAAAGTACAATACAGGCAGAAGACACTTCTTCATTACACAAGTGGGTGTCATAGCAGGCAGTGATTGGATAGCGCAGTGGTTCGGTTTCGGATCAAGAAGTCCCGCTAGGGACTCCGCAACTTTGTCTACAGTAGAAAATTGTTCTACATGCAGGAAGGTTGGGGTGCAAAGCTACACTAAATTTCAGCGCAGTACCATCTACGATTCACTAGTTCAAGCAAATGCTCACAGCACCGTTTAAGTGCAATAAATAGCCAAAACAGTCTTGCGGGCTTTCTCACCGCAATTATACTGGCAGTCGTACACGTGACATAAGTAAGTGAAATACTCCCAGTTTGTTTTAAATCCCTGAGCTACATCATTTGAAACTTCCATTTGTTACATTTTCATTTAATTCTAAAAATGGCATTGCAGACCTACAATACACTACAAACAAAAGTCCTTCAAGTGCATATAGAAGTTGTATACGTATGGAAACCAACATTTTATTGGTAACAACTATTTTATTGTGATGAGAGACGACGCTTCGGGGTATACCGTTATATTCATTCCTTATCAGATAGAAACTTAAAAAATCGAAGAATACACGTTTACAAAGGGAGAAAACTGAATCGGGGAGATGCACGTACTCAGAAACGTCGTTGATCTAGTAGTGATAATTGTTTTCGGGAGAATTTTGCTTTCATAACAATGCAATTCAGGCGATACCCACGAAAAAACAAATTCATTTGAAGGTCAGCTATTTCACATCTTCCCCCGCATGGCTAGAAGTTGCATCAGTATCTATCACATACTAATTTAAACCTTGCTTCCGACACATCAAAATTCGTGTTTTGAGTGCAGCGCCCTCTTTGGCGAAAAGTTGCAAAACTCTTATTAATTCTTTCTGGACTATCGAAATCAGCCTGGATACGTTGGCGAAATGCGTCAAGGTCTATCTTAGCAAGTCAATGGGGCTAGCGCAAGTATAAGCAATGCGTCGGTAGATGCATGTCTATTTCAATGCATGGCGTGGACACACAACACTGCATCTCATAAAGCAACCATAGATCGTGATCCTTCAGACACCGTATAATGACAGTTGTGGGAGATTTTTAGATCAGGGAAAATATGTTTTATTATCTTTTTAGTAGAAAGCCAATAATCTTTCAAAGAGACCCCAGCTGTTTTTCTCCATATCTTCATTTGCAAACGTGTTCCTTTAAAAGCCATACACGTTATGACCTATGGAAGGTTAATACCTCGGTCTATTTTCAATTTTATGTAGATTACTAGATTATTTCAAGCTGCGCTTCAATTCACTTCTATCAAAGAAAGTTGTCGATTAATGATTGTACCGAATTGCGATGAAAATGATTGAACATTTTGAATTAAGGTAGTTCAAACGAGAGCACAAAATAAGCTGCCTCATATAAGGCAAATAAAATATTGAATACTTTAATTTATTTCCAATTTACATTTATATTACCTGATTAACAACCTATGTTTGTCTTAGTGTCTGCTTGAAATAAATGGCGCGCGTCATTGTCCGGTTTTCGATCACAAAACACGACTTTCACCCGTTTATTGGACTGATAAGGATTCTGATTTTGTGAAACAACCGCTACGCCTCGATGAAATAACACCATAAAAATGTTAGAAATATATGACTCCAATAACATACTCTGTGTTCCTCAAAGGGATATGAAACCCTAGAATATTTCTGATAGCCATAAATCTAGGTAACTGATTACAGCACGTGTTGATGTGTACACCAAACGGACTGGCTATGCCCTTCATCGTGGCGGACACGATCTGTGCGGGGTGGGAGAGTCCCATCAGAACCACCCTGGTCTCATCCACCCTCCTCATGACGGGCACCTGCACACTCCTGCAAACAGCACTGGGGGTCAGGTAAGAACTATGTCGAGTCGATCACTTGTAACTCGCTATGTTCGTACTGGTTGTAATGAGAATGGTTAGTATTTGATGTTTTGCTTTAAGAACTGTTATGCTCTACGTGACAACCCTAGGAGTTCAGCACAAAGGTAATTCATTCACTCTTACCGCAGGTCACTTGACAACCACGGTGAGCCATGGTCGTGTTGAATATATCAATAACATAGATGAAATATAAAAAGTTCTTACACTGTAACTAAACTATATTTTTACGTATCATAAATTACAGTGTTGGTCGTCCAAACAATGTCTCAACAAAGCCAGCTGCATTATGTTCTCACAACGTCATTAAGTCAAAACCAACACACAACGTTATAACGTCCATATGGGCACATTAGATAGAAGGGTATCCTGTGTTAAGGCCACAGGCCCATGTATACAGACTTTACAAGACAGATTCTTTTTTAATTTACGGGTTTGGTGCTTATAAATAAAAAATAACATTTTTACAGGCTTCAGTTATACATGTATATACATTGAATTAAAGCAACGAAAAGGCTTCTCTGACATACTTTGCACACAAATAAAAACGATTTTCATTTCCATTTTGCAGAAAGGGCAAAATCTTATTTCTCTATCATTATCATTTCTTCTCATTGTACTTTTCATTATTTTCAATTCACCTTTTCTTAAAAGTGTCAGAAATCTTCTTAAATCTTTATTTCGAAGAGTGAACAAATATGATTCCATTTTAAAAGATATTTTCACAGATGAGTAGAAATCTAAATAAGAATGTGAATGTAATACAGAAAGAATATTATGAGTGTCACAGTATTTAACTCTAAACGAATATATCAATAAGAATATCTCAAATATATCTTAAACTGAAACCATATGTACAAAGTATGTTTTTTTATATAGCTAACCCATTATTTACGATCATTTCGTCAAGTCTTTTATAACAAAAGGTAAAATCATTTGGGTACCTATTTGAATTCATTCGTGATAATATTTACCAGAATTTTATACATCTACAAATTGTATTACAAAAGTTATTTCGACGACCACATGTAGATATAACTGCTGCACTTGTATAGAAAATACTAACGCAAAGAAAATGTTTACAAAATTTTACAATATTTCTAAAAAATAAATAATTATAGGCATTACAGTCGGAGGGATATTTCTAGATTTATAATGAAGTTGTTTTTATAGGAATAAGATATTGATTAGCTTTATGAATGAGGGTTTGGACAGCCTTCGATCAGGCAAGTCTTTTTGAGAATAGAATCTCTAAATAACTATAATAAGTTGAAGTTGTAAGTGTAATGTTATCAACTAACAATTTTTCAGTTTATTCAAAACGCTCTCATTGCGAAACACGGGTATCTCTGTACCCTCAAACCCCATTTTGGTATAAAACATCTATTTTCTTTAGCCTAAGACAGTCCCTGGAAACAAACAAAGATCACCAGCATAAATGTTCTTCAAATTGGTTTTAAAACATACTGAAAAGCAAAGGACTAGTGTACAACCTTGTCGAACTCCGCTCATGGAGTTAAAATATTCTGTCACACTTAAATTTTATATTTTTACAGCTGAGATTGGTATTTTTGTACATATCACGCACTATAAACAATATTTTGCCACGTATATTCCCTTTTCACAAGAAAGAAAGTAGAAATGATGTTATTAAGTATAGAGGCATTTCGTTTATGGACATATGTGTGAAAATATTTACTTACATTTTGACGAAAGAATAAGCTGTTTAACACATTTTATAATTTGAACCCAGAATGCCAAGATGGTCTCCGCTCTGGTTATTCTACTATTGAAAATGTTTTAACCTTACAAGCTTTAGTTAAAAAATACGAACAAGTACTCCATTTTAACCCAGTTAACCCATCTATATCAAACGAATTACAGAAGGTTATAAAAAAAATTTATCGAGAAGTTTTGATGCATGACCAGACACATTCAAAACCATAAGTGATTGAAACTGACCTTGAAGAACACCTCTGGCCCGGCCAACGTCCCATCTACCGTGCACAGCGTCCCTACAACGTTATTTCATAAGCTGATCTATCGTATGTCTTAAAGAATTGATTGCCCATTTACCATCTTATTCCAGACTTCCTATCATACAAGGACCTTCCGGTGTGTTCATGGCCGTCGTTCTTTCACTGCAGAACCAAGATGGCTGGCAGTGTCCTGTAGAGGAACATGGCCAAGGTGTGAGGGAGAGTTAAACAGTTTCAAATAATCTAGTGCTTAGTTCTTTGGGCAGTTATGAAGTTAAGAAGTTGTTATGATGAGGAGATACTAATTTTCTTTGTTTATAACCTATATTTTACTATGAGTTGCGACGTTTTGTTTTGTATACTTACACACTGTATAAAAGCATTAGTAACATTAGTGTTAAAGGCTTTGGGACACGTTTTTTTGAAGGGGATTAGAGGGATCTGACGAAATGAAGATTAAATGTTACTATATTTTTGCAAGACAGTTTTGCTTAGATTACACAATTATTTCTTAGACGAACGTACAATTTTCGGTAAGGCTTTGCGAACCAATTTCGCTAACTTAAATGATAAAATAGTGTTTACACTAAACTGGCTGCCTGCAATTTTTACTGGATGCTTGGCACCTTATTCAACGAACAAATTGAAGTCATTCCATTGTTACTGAAAAGTGATTAAGTTACATGTCAATACATGTTATATAATAATCAGTTAACACGTATGATAGAAATTATTTAGTTGCATTAACTTAACCAATCAATACGTCTCAAAGATACCCATTTGCTTAAACAACTTTGAAGTATGTGTTCAATTATGAAGGCGTTGTCATATCAATCATACGTGTCTATTTGACGAACATATAGTTGAGAGCATATCATTCATTATACGTTTAAACAGGCTATTCGCATTATTATCAGTCTGAATATCACGTTGAATGTACATAGGAAACGACACGGATATGGCATTCAACTCGACAGCCAATCTAACTCATGGATATGATATTTCACCAACGAACGACCAATTTGATAAGCTGAAAAAGGTGAGAATGATGAAGGATTGAAAATAAACGATGTCATTATCCATTTCGACATTATAAATAACTTATCTTTAGATATGGTTAATTATGCGGGAGTCAAAAAAATGCTCGTTTTAAACAGCGGATATTGTGTTTGTAGAGATAAGTGTTCAATACTTGTATGGCTATCAATCAAAATGCAATCAGCTAACAGCGATTTGAACTAAATTGAAACATGGAGTTCATAAAGTAAAATGCATGTATGATAGTTTGTCTCAAATACTGCATTTGACCTTTGAACCTACTGTTCCTTTGACAACAGCGCATGTAACTGTCATACCGTCCAAAATTTGATGGCTTTAATTGTATATGTAATAATTTAATGACGTTAAGGTTAATCATTATCTCTAAACTAAGATTAAGTAACTCAATCACTAGATGTTTGGACTATTCATAATATTTACACACTCTGAATTATTAACGAAACTTTTTAAACCTTAAACCCCAGTGGATTCTTGAAAATGATATACTGAAAAGAGTGAAAAGAGTGACGTCATCAACAAGGGTTAAGGAAGAAGCACATGAGAGAAGGGAAGATAAACTACTTGGACATATATCAGAGGCAGATGGGTAAAGGCGTCAGATTCAAAATGATTCTTTATGTTGTTATTTCTAAGATACAAGAAAGTCTCATGTTTTAAGAAATTCAATGATTGTTTTCATTTCTCCCAAAGTTATCTGGGAGTCTAATGGCGGCCTCTCTGGTAGAAATCCTCATCGGGGGGACAGGTTTGGTTGGTTTCTTTCTACGGTTCGTTGGTCCCATCACTGTTGCCCCTGTTCTAGGCCTGCTGGGTCTATCTTTGTTCAAGGTTGTCCTTCGATACGGCGCTTCTTCTTGGATTATAACAGCCGTGTAAGTGCCGGAATTATTGTGGACAAATATATGGACATGAATGTCAAACTGTGTTGAAAAATGCCGTTTGCGGGATAACGTCATGTGTTTTTTTTAAGGTGAAGCCACTGTTATTCAGGCAGGATAGTATAGCTTTGATTCATTACGTTGGGATTTGAAGCTTCAGGCAAGGACATTTTTAGTTTCTCGTTTTGGACGCTTTTAGGCCTTTCTCAAAGGAGTTGAAGTTTATCAGCAATTAAAAAACACAATCTTACAATCTTTTATTTAAAAAGAGGTCGTCATTCTCTGAAGTAATTTGAGTCAATACATTTATTCCAGGAGTATCGTACTAATCCTGATCTCCGCCCTGTATATGGGTCATCTTCATCTCACAGTACCAGTTCCAAGAAAGCGTTGCCAAGGGAAGCCGAAGAAGAAAATTGGAGCTCCCATATTCCGCCTTTTGCCAGTAAGATTTCCCCATCAAGTCAAACTACTACTTCCGGTAAACTAAACTTTCTGTTTTAAACTAAACAGAAAGTTTAGTTCATAAATGGGATCCGGTAGCACGTTTGGCAGTTTTTCCTCTGTCCAAACGCGGAACGGAGGATCGACGGGGTCCGTACTTGTGTCTGCCAATACGTCCCTTAATAGCTAGACGTAAAACTGTCAGCACTTTCGTAACAATTTGATTATAAACAGAGACGAGGATTATTGTCAATTCTTATTGTGAGTTTTGATTAGAGTCTCTAGAATTTATGTTTTTTTGGAAGTTGGTAACTGAAACTTTAACGATTTATGTACTTGATTTTCAATATTTGTTTTTACTTCAAGGTGCTTCTAAGCGTGTTCGTGATGTGGGTAGTCTCCTGGGTACTGACATATTTCAACGTGTTCCCTAATGACGAGACACATCCAAACTACAGAGCTCGAACCGACGCCAAGTCTCACCTCACACAGACGGCACCATGGTTCTACCTTCCATACCCGGGTCAGTGTTTTCTACGCGTACCGAATTTCAAATATGTTATTCGCTTTGCTAAGAGCCGAGATTTACAAACAGTTGATCAATGCATGATGCGTGGTCTAAGAACGTCGATGAAGAACGCATTCTGTAATCATATACGATTGATAAAAGAAGTTAGACTGTTTACCAAAGGCTTCTACACTTATAAGTAATACTTAAATGACAAGAAACTTAAAAGTTTAAAGCAATCTCACTAAATTTGGATATAACCTATAACTCGTACTTTGCTCTATTTCTGAGCTGAATACTAGTTGTTCCACAGGTTGTCAGGTGCCCTGTCGCTGATTGGCTGAAATGCAATCCATGACCTCATAGAACAATACTCAGAATAGAAATGCTGTTGGTATGAGTTGCAGGTTCGTTCTGATTACAATGAGATTGTGTTAGAGTTGTGCGTCTAAAGGGCTTACGTTGCTTAATACAGGCCAGTTTGGTATGCCGTCCTTTGACATTGCCCTGTTCATCGGATACATCGTCGCATTTTTTGCTTCCATCATCGAGTCTGTCGGAGACTACTTTGCTGCTGCTAAGGCATGTGAAGTTTCTGCCCCACCCCCTCATGCAGTCAACAGGGGTATTCTGGTAGAGGGGGTGGGCGGCTTTATCACTGGACTTTTCGGAACTGGCATCGCAACAACCACCTATAGTGGGAATATAGCAGAGATGACGTTGACAAAGGTTTGTTGAACCTTTTTCGGTTTTCGGTCAAACGCATCTTCCCTATGTATTCACCATAAATTATCATGTTATCTTATGATTTCGCTTTTCCTCCAGTCTGTTCGTCTGACTGTAATTTTTTCTGTCTCTCTGTCTCTGTCTGTCCCTCACTCTCTCTCTCTCTCTCCCTATCTCTCTCTCGCACCGTGGTTTAAGGATTCTCAATACTGACATGTTACACTGTTTATTCCATATCCAGACAGCGAACCGCTACGTGATGTACTGCGCCGGTCTGATCCTGATCCTGGTGTCTGTCCTGGGCAAGTTCGGAGCTGCTCTCGCCAGTATTCCTGATCCAGTTCTTGCAGGTGCTGTGACCGTCATCTTCGGCATGTTAGTGGCTCTCGGTCTCTCCACGCTGCAGTACGTGGACCTCAACTCGGCCCGCAACCTCCTTATTCTCGGGACGGCCTTCTTTTCTGGTTGGCTCTTTCCTCAGTGGATTCTGACCCATCCAGAGCTTATAAACACGGGTAATGTTCTAAACTAGCTTAATCGATAGTTCTTCAATTTGGGAGATCTGATAATTACAGTTTTAAAGATTGTAATTATTATATCTTACTGCATATTATAACAGCATAAGCCTACAGCGCATGTTGTTCCGACAAGGGATTCTGTAGTGGGGATTGATGTTCTGTATCACAAACACTGATAACGATAATGACTTTTTAAAACATTTTACACTGAAAAAATGTTTCACATTGGTTACTTAGGTCAATTTTCCCCTCGTAATCTCTGTTACATGTAGAGCATATCTGAGCTTTGAATATCGAAACCAGATAAGTTGTAATCGAAGTTAGTTTTGAAATCAGTGACAGTTTTTAAAACTGTCCCCTCAGTCGTAGAGATGACTCGAGATACTTCACAAGTCTAGACTACACATATTTCTTATAATACAGGTGTGAGATAGGGATGAAACATTTATGTAGTTTATTTGGTTAACTAAAAATAAGGATTTTATCCTTGTTGCACAATTTCCTCACGAGGGAAGTTTTGAAAGTATCGTGGAATATAGCCCGTAACGTTTACTGGTCTACTAATGAGTTTAAAAGGCTTCTTGAGCATAGAATTGGATGGGTCACGAATTCGGGCACCTGCTAATACTTTTATTCCTAGAAGGATAACTTTTTAGCGTAGACTTTGCTGGGTTTGATTACTATTCATGGTTGTTTCCTGTTGCATGTTACCAATAAGGCCAACAACAATTTTATTGAATCGTTTACTTAGGTAATCTTCAAGCAAACAACATTTTGCGGATAGTGTTTGGAACGCCCATGATTCTAGGGGGACTAATAGCGTTTATACTGGACAACACAGCGAGAGGTAATCCAGATGAATTTCTACATAAACAGTATCACCTTTCCTTGTAATTATAGGTCCTTTGGTCGCACATGCCTTGTACTTTATTTATTCCATCCTTTTCATTGCATTGTTTAGATTTTAGTTAACTTAGGCTCCACTCTGAATAACATTTTAAAACCAAAACATCTGTGAGCTGGTTTATGGTCTCTGGAGTTGTGGATCGGTAGGAATGGCATGTCAAAACGCCTGATCACTCCATTGTATCGTAATCTGTTAAATCATTATCCAGGGAAAAAAACATTGCCAAATTTTAAATGTTTCAATATCTATAAGCACTTGAATAAAAACATCATTTCCCCCAAAAGGTTCGAGAGAAGAGCGGGGTGTAGACACCTGGCAGCGGTACAGAGGTGGGGTGGGCACTGGGCTGACAACTGGGCAAGATTCTTGTTCCCTGGACAGAAGAATTCAGAACGGAAGTGAAATTGGAAATGATCCAGGCGAAAATGGACCAAATTCATCAAATGATAAACAAACCGGAAGTGAGGATTGTTCTCCTGAGATTTCTGACTTGCTTGGAGATTCCACCTACACGTGGTCTTGTCTGCACCGAGTCTACAATAGACTTCCGGTCTGTTTCAGGTTACCGTTTATGCCGTCTTCTAGTAGTCACGTGAACAGGATAGTTGACCAAAGTGACCAGAGTGATAACAATTTATTGTAAAATTGTGAAAGATAAACTCTTTTTTTCCCCTATAACTTGATAAGTAAGAATTTGTGCTGACCAAGGTTTTACTTTTGTTGGTAAAGATCAGGCATATTCCTCCATCCGAAAACTCATATGAATAATATAGGACAACACTCCAAGCAAATGTCGTAAACATTTAGATACTTGCATCCATGTATGTTTATGAACACTCTTCTGTGTACAGTGACATATATGGTCATTAGAACAAAGGGCACGGTTTCTCATTCTTTTGTAAAGTTGCACATTGATAAAATTTCGCGAGCCACTTTTCAATTGGTGGATTCTATTTTTCTATATTTTTCTACTACGTGGATTTTCCCTATGCCTGTCCACTGTTATCCAACCATTGTCTTCATTGCGCAATTCTTCAATAAATAGTTGACCAAATGGTATCACGGCTTGAATCTTGCACATAATTTTGCTATGTCAAGCGTGGAACATTCTCCCGTATAATGTACCACTAAACTCTTTTCTTCCTATGTACTTGCATCTTTAAATGTAAATCTAGTCTGAATGTTTGGAGTGTCTCGTTTGCTTTGCCCTTCTTTAGTGAACATGCTAAGATTTGATGACTGAAAATAAATTGAGTCATATACTCATACTCTGTCACTTCAATTGAGTCTTTTCCCCCTGTTACCTCTGTGACGGCACTTTCTTTGTTGGACGTTTGATGTTTGATAAAAATGATGAAGATTTGTCAAATGCAAACGTGAAGACAATATTGATGAGGAGTTTTGAAGGCCAGGTCCATCCATTCTTTGCAGTGGTTACTCAAGTAATTCCTAACCGAGCAAAGCTTTCTGGGTCAGAAACACAAAATCTGATTGGTTGCAATTAAAGTTAGTTCTGCAATTGGCTATTTCAGTTACTGTTGAGACGACTTGGCTTCAAAGACAGATGTGATGCACACATACTTATAAGAAGACAGAATTCAGTTGAAAATGCACCACAAAATCTTATTGGCTAAAAATAAGACTGTATCTATTAAACAAATTTCATAGAAAGAATTGCTTGATATGGTCAACTTGGGGCACAGGTTAACGTGGGGAGAAAACGTTTTAGTAGTCTAAAGAAGAAGAGTTTCTTTGTGAAAAACTCAGGACTCAGTTGATATAAAGAACTTTAAAGATGTGAATCTGGTTTGTTTACGGACTCAACTGTAAAATGAAATTGAGAGCTAACTCAAGTAAAATCTCGAAATACACATCAAAATATAACATGCATTATAGTTGTTGGACAAATTAAATAGTAAAACAAAAAAATTCTAATTTCTGTCTACTATAGATTGAGTTTTCAAGATCATGTTTGACTAAGTAGCTAGCTATTTCTGGTTTACGATCAGAACTCGTGGATTCTCAATAAAATGGTAATTGTAGCAACAAATAGTTATTGTTTATGAAATAATCACATTGAAAAAGTTTGACTTAACAGTTTGACTTCAGCAAAATGCGATAAGTAACTTAAAATGATTTCAAAGCACTGGCATTGGAAGAAAATTGATGAAACCATAACATTGCTCAAATCATGATACTACATAAAAAACAGCTAACTATATTTTAATTCATTTACAAAGTCTTATATATTTGCTCTCTTACATCTTGTGGAAATACTCTCTGTAAGCAATAAAGGCCTTTCAATAAACTATTAAAAATATGCTTTAAATGAGCAATATATCAGTTCTCATCAACATCCTACCTCCATCTTCTGACTTGCCCCTTTGTTGTCCACAAATTAACATAAACTTAACCCTGAAGCACCTTGTTCAGAGAAGTCGATAATGAAAAAGGTTTTTGATGATGCCTGATGGAAAACTGGCAAATCTGACCTTTCATGTCTGATGAGCTAAAAAAATCCCAAATAATATTCATTAAGTTTGTTTCACTGAATGAGCCTATTAGCAATTGATATTACTTACTGGATGTTTCAACAAAATTTCAAAACAAAAGAAAAACACCAGGAATAACAATTTATTTTCAGCAGCTACTTTCACAAACATATGATTTACAAACCAATAAATTCTATTGACTATTCATCTAAGATCAATTTACACATTCGAACATTATGACTCGAAACATTCAAATACAAACTCGCTGCCAAACACTGAATAAAATATATATAAATTACGAATTTATGGACATGTTCATTCTTGATTCATTTTCAAAGACTCTGAAGAAACTCATATGAAAATGAAGACATGAACATCAGCATTACTTAAGCATCAAAGAGGCTGTTTTCCTTTGCTGGTCCAGACATAGATTTACACATTTGAGCTAAAACAATGCATATCTTACATCAATTCATAATCCATTAATTTCAACAGTTCCTAGATGTTGTGATTTTAACTCATTATTGAACTTCAATCTTGAGTTTTAAATTATCTTAAGATTTGTAATGCAATAGGCTGAATTTGTGACGGAAGAACGAGTTGTTCTTTTTCATCATTGTAAACTAATGTTTGAGCTCAAGCATTACCATCCAGTCAGTAATAACAGTGATAATTGTGCATTAAAATGTCTAATAAAATTACTCCTATATTTTGTCATTCGAAATGAAAACATTACACTGAACGAGGTGACTCTCAAGCTTATTCATCAAACTTGTACATTAGAGGCATATAAAGACAAAAGATTGACATAAAATCATGTGGTAATGCCAGCTTCCATATATTCCTTGATCTTTTGCTCTGTATACCTATAATGAAGTATTCTGAAGAAAAACAAATCACCTATTATCATAGATAACACAGAACAAATGCATGATTGATTGCTGCATAAAAATGCTCATACTAAATATACATCTGAATAGTAGAAGCTTTAAGAATTCATCTAATTGTACACCTAAGGCACACATAACTAGAGTGCAATATTCTAGCTCATATGAATTCTGAACTCAAGCACTTTTGACTGGCTAAGGTGGGAATAAGGGTAGAGTCCTTTCTGAATCATCTACATTGTTGTGCCACTTTGCTACATATATTACACACTCACTCTTGATTACTACTCACAATGAATGACACTTTTCATACATGCACTTGATAAAATGTACAACTGTCTTCTGTTTCAGATGATTATGAAAATCTTTGCTAGGATTGGGGGGTTTGCATTTGTGACTGCAACTTCTTCATTGTTGCCTCATCTTGCTGTGAAAGTGCGGTTAACTTCTTTCCTATTCGGTCGTGAATTTCTAGATATTTAGCAACACATCTGTCTATGCATACTGCTTCCCCCTTTGTCAGTTCTGCGTCTTTGTACTTTGCTGGAATACATTTTTTCTGGCAAGCGTTTGTCATCCTGGGTAGGAAATAAAATCAATATTATTTTTAATCACACATAAATATATTCCTGTTTTCTGAAAAATATTATGAATCTTCTTTTAAAGGTGCAATTAATTAATTTAACTAACTAATACGTATGCGTATTATAATGCTTTCTGAGCAAAACTGATATTGTTCATTTTGTTACACATTATATGAAATATTAGGAAAAGGGTTTTCGTTTTCTAAGATATGACATCATATGTATACAAAACCTTTTCCTAAAAATTATCATGTTGAAAAATGCTTGCACATCTAATTCAATTGACAGAAAATTAAAGGAAGGCAAATCTGCAAGAAGTAACATGTTTTGCCTGTTTTGCTTCCCATAAAATCTAAACATAAGGCCTGTCGTGATTGACAATGACACTTGTTTATCGTCTAAATCCTTTTAACCATAATCATGATTAATATTAAAATTACATTATTTGGAATAAAAAAAATCTGTAATAGCCAATGTATTTCATTATGATTAAATGTTTTATTCAGATTTGACAGATGAAATTTGGAAAAAGACATGGCCAAATCAGATAATTTCATCATCAAACGAATGGCATTGAAGTTTAAAAAATCATGAAGCTTACCGATTATACATGTCCGCCATCATTTCTATTTCAAGATCTGCTACTAACTTCATCTGTGCTTCGTTTAAATTTGCCATTTTGTGTTATGTTGTCCTTGAGTAACCCACGTGCAGAAATGTGAAAGAGATAAGTATTTAGAGTTACGTCCCATGTTCGCAGGTTCGCAGCCAATGAAATCGAATTATTAAACAGTTATCTGACCAATTGAAATGCTTGTTACATTTACGTCCGGGAGCAGGAATGCCAACAAATGTTTGTTGTGAGTAGGACAGTCTCTTTGGTTTTGTTCGTTTCAATTACATTTGTCATAATGAAGGTAAATAAATTGAAACAGTGATACTGGGTTTCCTTTATTATGTCGTTGTTATGTTATTTTGTTTCTCATTAACCTGTTTCACAGGTTTGACGACTACAATAATTATCTAATCTCAAGAACCCAAAGGAAAACGAAAGGGAAAGTTTGATTGCTGTTCCAGTTACTATTATTATATTCTTACTAATTTTTAGTTAACTCATTTAATGAGAACATCGTTTCTTGTATTTAATTTAAACTTTGACGAAATAAATCTTCTTTTTTTTGTGTGTTGTTAAAAAAATTTAACAACTCGTCATAATATGTTTATCTTAAGGTAGACACATTTTATAGCAAAACTTTTAATTTTTTTAAAGTATTGTAAAGAGATTTCAATTATGTCATGATTAAGATGTAAAAAAAAATATCCCAAAAAGGATATAACAGACAAATCAGGATATGATATCTCATTCTCTAATCTCATTCAACGGGTTTCCGCAAATTGATTTTGAAATAGCTATGCACTTTGTTTAGTTTATCATGCTTAGTTGACTAACCAGAAGTGAAATCTAATTATGATATGTTGGTAATTCTATATACAACATTAACTGGTATATCAGAATAGTTTTGCAGCATTTCAACTGTCTTTCTACATTAGTGGCTGAAAACTAAGGAAATTAATGTCATCTAACATTACATTGAAATTTTTTAAAGCTTGTCACAATTTTCCTCTCATTGAGTATAATCAGAGTTTGTTTTCTTTACAGATAAACCTTGATCGCAGCACAAAGTAAAACATTGAAAAACAAAAACATATCAACATGGCAGACGAAGCATTGGAAACTAAGCTTTGCACAAACTGGTAAGATGATTCATGTATCTAAATAAAACTTACTTATATACATTTATAAATAAAAAATGCTAACTTCTTCATTTAAAACTGAACAATACAATATTACTCATGCCAAGTGGGCATCTTACTTAAGATTGTTTATGTTTGAATTAAATATATATATATATATGTAAAAAAAAATATGCTTATCTAAATTTATTGGTGTGAATGGACGAAAAACATTCTGTTGACAGCAAAAAGGACATCTCGGCCTCAAACTTCACAATGCATGAGATGCACTGTAGACGGCACATTGTTCTCTGCGAACACTGTCGAGAACCGGTGCCACGTTCTGACATGGACGAACACTTCAATGATTTCCACGCTAAGGTCAGCTGTTCACTGTGTGGAGATCAGGTTGAGAAGCCAGCTCTTGATGATCACATGGTCAGTTACTTTTTACAACATTGTCTTATTTCTCCAAGTCAGGTTTCTGAATAACTAGACCTTGCTTGCCATAACTATTTATTCTAACATGAATCCTAGAAGAATTTGTCTTGGATGAATAGAGTTAGTCTTTTGATGATTAATGATAATTATTATTAGTCAGATGTGTGTTTTTGCAAAGGGGTACTTGCTTGAAAATTGCATTAAAATTCAATAATGCCTTATATTATGTGAATATGATAGAAGAAAGAATGTATAGATTATTTGATTATTGAATAAAATACAATGACTTAGAATGTAAGACTATTATTCAACGTTGATTTATTCCTGACACATCAAGTGTACTTGTTCTGCAAATGTGTTATATACTATTAACCAGCCAATGACATGATTTCCCTAGTGCATTGTTGGCATTACCTGGATGAGAAGAAAGAGGATTTGACATATTTTGCATATTTAGATTTAATTGGCTGGTAAATTACAAGCTATACATAGCCATGAATAAGCATCTGTCAGTGTTAAGAGGCGTTCGGCTTGATAAATATCAGAATATTGTAGGATGCAAATACACTTTCGTATCAGGATGGAGTGAAATATTTTGATAATTGTTTGATTAGTGAATCATAACAATGTGCTATAACAGGAGAAGACATGTAGGAAGAAGCCTGCGAGATGTCCATATTGTGAGCTTGAGCTTCCTCAGAGTGATGTGACTTCCCATCAAGACTATTGCGGAACTCGTACAGAGCCGTGCGTCAAGTGCGGCCAGTTTGTAATGATGAAGGACCAGCTTCAGCACGATGTCAGCAACTGCACATACCCCACACCCAAACCCTCCTCTAATGGGCAGTCTGCTGATAGTGCTGCAGACATAGACTTTCCAGGATTAAGGTACGAGTTTGCTGATCCAGGATTTGGAAATCCTTTTGCTATGGATGAGTTATCGCGGATGATGGACGAATCTAGGGTTCATGAGACTCTGAACTCACGTGCAGATATTCCTGGATACGGAAAGCGGAGAATACCAGTTGCAGGAGTGCCATCTCGGTCGTACACCAACAACAATACAACACGATCACGGAAAAGCACTACGAACAGGAAATCTGAATTAAACAAGCAGCGACAAAGAGGTTTGTTGCTTTTGTTTTTCCTCCACAAGAGCTCAGTCAAATTTTTGGGATGAAATAGTATAATTGTTAGGAAATGTTTGTTCAAGTCATTGATATCGGTTTCTCTATACTTCTTCTACTTCTTGCTTCAATGAAAACAATGAAAACTTAATTTCAGTTTGATCCTCATTCATATCACAATTACAGAAGCCCAAGAGAATGTCCCTATTGATGCAGATAAGAGCTTGTTTGCTCAGCAAACACAACAAATGTTCCATACTGGAACATAAGTAATAATCGTTTGATTATTCACGTTCGAAAGGTTTTGTACACTTTGATAGTTGGTGTCTCATTGTGACATGAAATAATCCCAATTATAAACTGCCAAAACAAAATAGTTGCTTCCCTGTCCATTACGTAAGAATGGAACAGTGGACAATCCAGAAATTCACAGGGGAAGGGAGGATTGCTATGTAGAAAAGATAGGTTCACCTTGGAGGTACAAACAAATCAGATCTATCGTATAAGCAGGAATGTATGCTACAGTTGCAGAGCCAGAGCCCCCCGAGAATGTGGATGCAGATGCGGACGCAGACATGTTGCTTGCTATGAGGCTGCAGCACGAAGACGACCATGAACTGGACAGTATCATCCGACAGATCGAGAAGCAGTCCGTTTCTCAACCTCCTGTCTCGCCCCTAACAGACAGTCCCCCTGCAAATGTAAACACATATCCTGATGGTAGGTGCTAGCTGTTTACTTGTCAAATAATTTGATACGAAAATGTCAGAAACCTAGTTAAAAGATGTCTTGCTGAAGCAATATTGAGCATCCTGAAAATGGTAACATTCTTGCCAGTTGTTTATATTTCATTTCTTTTATGTTGTAGGAATATGTCAGATTATCACCACCGTGAAATAACATCTTCCTAAACAACCACAACAACCATCCCCCACATGTGACCTCATTGCATGTGATTGCTATCACATCTTTTTGTGTAGTGTTGGGAGGTAGTTGTGATATAAGATATAAGGACCTATATGAAATTTGGACTCCATTCAACTGTTTATCTCATGTAAGAATCTCTCTTACCTTCCAGATGATGAACTGATTCCTTGTGAATTCTGTGGAGAACCCTTCCCAGTGGACATTCTTGTTCAACATCAAGTAAGTTTATTTGATTTCTTGTATTTCTATATGTATCTCACATACATTTTCATAATGAGGCTTTTTCTTTTAGTAATAAGGAGAAGATTGTTATATTTTATCTTACCTCATCCTGCTGCATCAGCAAAAATGAATTCTCAGACATATTACAATACAATAAATTCTAACAAGATTTGTTATGTAAATTAGTAACAATGTTTGTTGTCTCTCTGCTCTTCAGAGTGGTTGTGACCCGCTGTCGACCGGTCAGTGGAATGACGACGTGAGCTGGCGGGGGGAAAGGAACAACGAGGTCCAGGGTGGGCCAAGGGGGAGGGGTGTGTCAATACCTGTCATTAACAACCTTGAGACTGACTGGACAACTGCACGAGAGATTCCCATTCGGAGAGAATGGTAAGTGCCTTGCTGTCTATTGCAAAAATATATTACCTGTAAGTTAGTTTAAGTTTGACTTTAACTAATGTCAAGGCGCTCCAGAATGTTTAGATTATTTTCCTGTAAGAAGAACAAAACAGAATTTTTTTGGTTCATTCTTTATTCAGATTTTGATGCAGTGATTTTTTCAGTTACTATATGATCATTAGACCTGTGCAAGTGACATTGAAAGATTTCACCGCCTCTTGCAAAAGTTTTATATAAATTTTCTTAATAGTTGCATTAAACTCTTGCCCAACTCACTCATCAACTCACTTGTGTCCCTAGGGAAACGCCCCCAGACTCTCCTCCCCCCAATCTGATGGACGAGGGAGGGGAGGTAATCCTACCATGCGAGTTCTGTGACGAAACCTTCCCATATGAGCTGCTCATTCAGCATCAGGTGGGTAACATCCTATATTCTTGGCTTTGAATCCAGGGTTTGATTCCCACAACTCGGCTTCCAATCACGATTCCTAAGGTGACATCACGAAACCTTATCTGCTCCAGCAAAGAGCAGTTCCTCTGAGACCTGAACTTCAGTTACTTCCGAAATGATTGACAGATTTTGTTCAAAGTTGACACCATGATGTAATGGCAGAATCTCCTAGTGCTAGGAGAACTTATAGACCTGTTGTTTAACATCACTGCATGGATTGTTGAAATCAGTTGTTTCTAAAAACATGCACATATTCTTATCATAGAAATGAACTGCTGAGGGGTTTGCAATAGAGAGTATCCGTGCAACATTGTTTTTTATGGTTGATTTACTTGTAACAGTCCTGTAAATGTTTTTTAAAAATCTTTTAATTTGAAAAAATATTCATGAAGTAAATTATCATTCCTCACCCCAGACATGTTTACCTTTAATTTTAAATTTCATGTTTTCATTAGTCAATGACATAAAAGTTTTCAACTTCAAATTGCAGTCTGTATGTGATTTGAATCCCTCCATGACCCCGCGAGTCCAGACACCTGCTGATCAATCTCGAAGGAAGAGGTCCCAGAAACACAACGTGCTGGCAGTGGCTGCACAGGATGCTTACGAGGCCTCTTTGAGGTCTAACCGCCATCAGGGTATGCCCACATGGGTTGGCGATGATGACTCGGGTAATGACAATATTGTGTCAAACACTTTAGTTGCTTTATTCAAGGATTGTTTTACATGTTATGTGCCTCTACTGATGTATAACAACAATTTTATACAAAATTTATTGCTGTTACACATCAAGAGGCACAAAAAATGTAAAACAATCCTTATAATTCCAAATTCAATGTTATTTTCAAAGATTTTCTGAATTATTTTAACAAATTTTACCCCCGACAAAAGGACAAGGGTATATTAGTAATATCAATGATTCTGTCTTCTGGTTTTGGTTGAGACTGAGTTTGAAATAAAATTTAAACAGATGGATAACAGGCATCTGCTAGTGATCTGAGGGACATCAAAGATACACAGTCAGGGTTATTGGTGAGCCAAGCTAATTTTTTTGCTTGTTTAGTAATCACTTTAAGAGATAACAAATTACATGGTTTATTGTAATATTTGTTCAAGGAGATAGAGCCATATTTGAAAGATAAATAGCGAAATAATAATCTTGCTACAGGTGATGAAGTCATTGACCACATGAATGACGCCCAGACACACACAGGAGCAGCTAATGGTGTCAGGAATCATGGAAGTTCTCGAAAGTCAAGTGGCAGTTCTCGATCAGTCGCCAGTAAGTATGGCGCACCACAAAGCCCTTTCGATGATTACCTCACGAAGGGTGCTAGAGTAAGGACGAGAGATGTCACTGGTCATGTGACACAGCACAATCGGGGGAGTGGAAGGCGTGAGGAGTCGAGAAGGGGTAGTGATGCTAGAATTAGGTCGACCCTTGATGAACTGCTGAATACAGAGACGGAGCATGACCTACTGGGGTCAGTCGGGAACTCTAAGAAGAAATCTGCCAAGAATGAAGATAACTATTCAAAGAAGGGTTACCAACCTTCAACAGGTAACAATCTCATTAGACAACTTCTATGTGTATCTCACTATTTTACAAACTCTTGCTTACAACTTAGGCATTCCACATGACAGAAAATGGGATCTGATGCAATCTTCCTACATTAAAGCTACCGTATAAGACCGGGTACAAGCCCCCCTCGCGTATAAGCCGACCCCCTTTCTCAACCCCCCAAATCCCAGTAAAAACCCGGTATCTCATGTATTAACCGACCCCGTTTTCTACACTTCCCGGCTGACTGGCTGAAGTTACATGGCAGGTTGGTTTTACCATTGATACGTTGACACTTGATCTGGCTTTATCAAATCATTCTTTATTTTTCAGGCGTATATCAAATATAAACTATTACTACAAAATAAGATATTCACTTACGGTGTCTGTTGTTTGTTTTAATAAAATCATGCTTCATTCCCATTAATATGAACTTTTTGGATAAACTTCCATGCATCTTTGTGTGTCGCGCATGATATTTGTTAAAAGTCTTTTCATTGGTCCAGAAAAGGGAAGTTGGAAAACTCGACCAATTGGCAAGTCAAACACATTGTGCATTTTAACGCTACTTTCGATTCAAGATGGGGCCGTCTATTACCGGTACATGGGCACAGGAAACGTTAATTACAGCTTTAATTGCTGTTAATTGATCATCAAAGCTAAGATGTTGACCCAATACATTATGTCATCACTAGTTAATTAACATCTAACAGATATCTTAACAACCTGAATATCATGTTCATCCGTCATGCATTAAATGCTTATTGTCTATTGATACCTACGGTAAATCCCATTTGATTGTGCAGCATCATTATTTTAAGTTGCCTATTTAGAAATTCACTGACTCATTCATAGAGCTTAAAATATATGACAGTGCGATCTTTGCCATATCAGAAACAATGCGACAACTTTTTTAAAGAAATTACTTTTCATTTTGTTTAATTGAATTATCGTAAACTTTTGCACGAGGTTCTATCTCATATAACACCAATTTCTATGCAACTTCTTATTGGTCCACGACACAAAGGCCAGTCACTCGCATTCAGGTCAAATTATCGATTGATATTGCCAGCTAACACGTGTTGCATGTTGAATATTACCGGTACATAGAAAAATTATATTTATATTTTTTTAAATTTCCATTCATATTTCTCAATATATTCATTATAAATCAACAATAAGACAAAGGTATATTATTTCAAAATTTTATTATCTAAATGACATCGATGATTATGATCCCTGGACACCCTCGGCTTGATGAACCGGGGTGGATATTTACCTGGCCTCAAAAATTTTTGGTCTGAAACATAGACTTACGGTATAGGCCAACCCCCCCCTCTTTGACCCCCCGATTTCTGGTATCAAATTCTCGGCTTATACCCGGTCATATATGGTAATTATTATTGCAACAGATTTTACCAAATCATTCTCTCTGTTAATGTAAGTTAATTAAAGTCATTGCTCTCCGCTACGTCAGAGGTTGTTGACTTTTTTTGGTTGGACTTGATGAGATGAATCACCTGAATAAGAAGAAAAGAACAGTTTTAGTTTTGAGCTGATTATATCAGAAAGTTTGTTGCATGGAACATTACCAAGTGTGCATGCACACCAGTCACCACGTCTGACATCATGAAAGAAGAGATGACTCCTGAAAACTTCATACCGCTAAGTTATACACTTACTTTTAAAACACTTTTACAATGTATTTCCTTATTCTGGTTTTCTCTTAGTTTGCTGTTTATTCAATCGATCAGGGTCAAAAAGAAAGCCAACCCCGGCAACGGGGACCTCAACACGAGACGTAATGCGTGAGTTGAGCCGAACTTCCAACACAACACAGGTGCAGAAACCCAAGAAGAGGTACTGTTATTTTGATGTTAGTTAAGTTTTGACTTAGGTTTGGTTCATACGAAATCCAAGAGGATATCCCTGTTTATGCTGTCATTTTTAAAAAATTTAAATATTACCTCAGCAATATATATTTCATATACAAAAAAAAAATCTTTAATGTTTCTTAAGAATTAGAATAAGATTAGAATACTTTTTATTGAAGAGCAGTCTTTATCAATATTGATTGCTAACATGCACTGTGTTAAGTGTTTACATTTTAGTGTAAGGTCTACCAATAAGCTTTGATTTTCTTCTTCCTCCAACATTCCAAAGACAAGAATCCATTTTTGTGAAATATTTCTTGATCCATAACTTCAGATTTTGAAAAAAAATATTTAAAAAAATTATGTCATTTCTTAGAATCATTGCATAATTTTATTCTTTTTCATTCTTTTTTTAAATTTTTGTTAGTTTTGTTCTTTCAACTCTTAATTTATTTCAATATGGCAGGTGTAAATCTTATAGCATACTAAAACACATCAAATCAAAAGCTAGTTCAGAAAATGATGAAGCATTCATAAAATATAAGTCACAGTTGTAAAAAAAATATTTAGAGCTCTTCATTTAACATGGAATGATAGCAAAGTATTGTTTTTTCATGCGATCATTTTTTCAACATTGAAAACATTCTTGACAACGCTTACAAAACACTCAATAGATAATTTTTTCCTCTAAATACTTGAGTTGTATATATATTTTTTGCTATCAGAATGATATGTGATAACAAAAAGCTGACATAACTGTTACAGAATAAAATATCTAAGTCTGAAATTGCAATATTCAGATGTGTAATATGATTATTCATAAAATTTTTAACTTTTCTTAACCCTTCCGTTGCTGAATATTATTTTGACCAGTTTTGCCCCCGTGGCTGAATTTTCCAGCACTCGCCTTGCTACGGTAATAACGCAATTAGCCCCTGTGGCTGAATTATTTCGCACCGCGAGTCGCGGCTGTTTTTTCGATAAATGGTGTATTCACATGGCGGATTACGGATGAAACTTACCGTTCGATACAAAAGTAGCCCGCCAATCCCGTACACAAATGAACGATCTTTATCCGACACTTTGAATGAAATTTTTATCTTACCTAGAACGGTTTCTATTGCAATATGAAGATTGTCTTTATTTAGAGTTAGGGAAAATCCTTAAATATAATCGCACAATTAATTTTTTTATATGGAATTGAAGATACATTATTCCTCTTTACGATGATATATATCTTTTTACAATGCGACCTCTAGTTAGATTTCTACAATTATCTAAAGATTGTCTTTATTTCCGGCTGAATAAAATCCCTAATACTTAGCGCGCATACATGTATTAGATATGGAATTGTAGACAATTTATTCTTCTTTATGATGATAAAAGATTGTTAGAATATGTCACCCTGTTCAAAAGATATACGCCGCGAAAGATGGTTGGAGGTACCCCGAGGATGCTCCGACATAACGGGATTTTTAGCCAGAACTAATTCTCCCTTGGGCAATCTGGCATCGGTACGCTAATTAGTACCGTTATACCCCCGGGGCACCCCCGAGGCACCAGCATGCGAGTGCCAGTGTTCTAAGCACCAGCGTTGCTTCCTGCTGTACTGATCCTCTCGGCGCGTGCAGTCACACGCGGACGAACATTCCGAGATAATAAAATCAATCATTCTATACGCACGCCGCATCGTTATTTCTTGCTGCGCATGTACAAATTATACATGGAAATAAAGATAAATCTTTCGTCCTTACGACTGTGAAAAAATAATGAAAAGGTGCCAACTGGTTCAAAAGATATGAAAAACGAAAGAGTGATACCCTCAACTACTTGAAAACAAATTTTGATAAGCGTTCTATTTGCGACACCAGTCGCATCATCCACCGCATCGTTATTATTGACTGCGCATATGCATATTATACATGGAATTAAAAACAATTATATTCCCTTGAAATAGGTGAAAAAAATATAAAAAAGTATAAAATAGTTCGGGAGATATGAACCGCGAAAGAGCGACACCCTCAACTACTTGAAAATAGATTTTGACAATCGTTTTATTTGCGACATTTGTCGCAGCACTCGCCGCACCATTTTTATTAATTGCGCACATGCATATTATACATGGAATTAAAGATCATTCTTTCCGCTTGAGAAAGGTTGAAAAAAATTTAAAAAGTGCCAAATAGTTCGGGAGATATGAACCGTTAAAGAGGGGTACCCTCAGACATTTGGGGAAAAAAATTGATAATTGCGACATTTCTCGCATTATTTGCCGCTTCTTTATTATGTGTTGCGCACATACACATTTCATAATGAATCAAAGCCAGTTCTTTTCCCTTTACGATGATGTAAAAAGTATGAAGTTTCGCCACCCGATTCTAAGAAATAAATTGCGAAAGATCGGGGGTAGGTTCGTGATGCGGCTCGTATCGAACGTCCAGTGACAGCTCACATTGACTTTCTCTGTCTCTTTTACGACTTAAAAAAAAGATTATTTTATTGACAATCAGTATTTTATATTACACTTATTCACCTTATTGATGTGAAGAATAAACTTTATAAGGAGAGTAACGCTCATCCACACTTCTGCTTCTTTCTTCTTTCTTCAATCTTCTTGATTATCCCCCTCATTTTCCTTCTCTGACATCAAACTGATATAAGCTTTAGTGCAATCTTGTGACGTGTGATAAATTCTGAAACATGGTGCTGCACATAGAGCCACGTTACACTCGATACATTCGAAAGAAGATTCTTTGCCTACCCTTTTCTTCTTTCGAACTGGCTGATTTGTTTCTTCGAATTCCCTTCGACGAAGTTCTCTATTCGCTTTGGAGCAAACAACACACATGCGTGTTAGGTTTTTCTTCTTTCCAACAGGCTGAATCTTTGATGGAAAGTGACGACCATGGAGTCTCAAGACACTATCGTCGCTCGTGCTCGGCCGGCCGCGAGGACGTCTGCGCAGGGAGGGCACTTTTTCTGTTTCGGCGAAGGTGATCATATGCTGCACCAAATCTTTTCTAAATTGACGGCTTGTTTTCAAAGGTTTGTCTTCTGAGAATTCTTTATAGATAATGTAAGAATTCAACATGGCAACGTTCAACACATGAAACCACACGCGCTTTCACCATTTAAGAGTTTTCATTTTGAACGGGGTGTACGACAGCATCTGGTCGGCCCGATCCACACCTCCCATATAATTGTTGTATTCGTGCACAATACGTGGTCTCGTATTTGCTTCCCCAGTCACTCGGTTCTTCTTACCTGTCTCTACAATTTCGGCGTCTTCTACGGTTGACATGAGCAACACTGACTTCCTGTCCTCATACCGCAAAACGAGTAGGTCTTGATTGTGATAGACTGTCATATCCCCTTTCTTCTGATTCTTCTGTGCCTTCTTTAGCTTTTCAGGAATGCCTTTGCGATTTCCTCTCAAAGTTCCCGTCGCACCAGTTCCCATTTCCCACAAGTTTATATACAATGCCACCGAGGAATAGAAATTGTCCATGAACACATGATACCCTTTCCCAGCATATTCCTTCACCAAGTCCATGACGAGATCATACGTTTTCCCACCAACAGAAACAGCTTCATTTGTTTTTCCAGTGTAGAGTTTGAACTTGCAAACATAACCATTTGTTGAGTCGCACAACATGTAGGCCTTTATCCCATACTTCTTCGGCTTGTCGGGATTATATACTTTGAAACTCAGATTGCCTTTCCAAGGCACCAACCCTTCGTCAACACAAATGTTTTGATGCGGCTTATAAACTCTGGAAAAACGATGCACGATGCGTTGGTACAGATAGCCAAGTTTATTCATTGGTGAAAAATGCGGAGTGTTTCGTCCCAGCATTAGGTTGTTATCATTCAAATGTAGATACGTTAGCAGTAGCCAGAACCTGTCGCGGGGCATGCACTTGGAAAAGAAGGGCGTCGACGTAACATCACTTGTTGACCAATACTCAGAAAAGTTTCTCTGTACAACCAGAGACATTGCTATTGTCATTGCAATGAATACTTTCATTTCTTCGGCATTCGTATCATACCAGTGCCTCAACCGTGAACAGGGTTTCAGAACCTTATCATCGACCTGTTGGTGGAAGTATCTGTTGGTTTCTGCTGCCAATGATCCATAATCATCTTCATGAAAAAACAGTCCGAAAAAGTCTACAGGTTGCGGGTTATCAGGCAATACTATAAACCGTCCTAATCCCGTTGCGCCAGTAAAATGCAATTCGACACGTCCACGTTGCCTCGGCCCCTCTTCCCAGCGATCCATAAAATTATCTTGGTCATCAAAATGTGTGTCCATTTCATTATATTGCTCGTCAAAACCACTGAACTCTTCCTCTGTGGAAGTACCAGCCGTAGCAGTTTCACCCGTACCAGCTAATATGTCTCTTGCAATGTTTCTTATTCCTTGATCACTATCAATGTCACTTTCACTATCACTGTCACTGTCACTGTCATTATCACTCTCATCAGTTGATTCCATATCAGAAGCTTCATCGGCATGGACCTCGTAGATGAAGTCGTCGTCGCTAGACGTTGACGGACCTTCCCAACTCCTGGTTCGCGGCCTCCTGGCCTTAGGCATCTTTCACATCAATCTGTAAATGATTGAAAATAATTTAGGCACACGCAAGATATAATAACATCAACACATGACCTGTTGTACAGAGAAATTCAATGTGAGCTTCATGGACATTCAATTGCCACATTTTGTAAGTGTTTGAAACAAATTTGCCGTTGCGCGCCTTTGGCGCCAGCGGTCATCAATAATCCGGACATTTTCTAATTGTCCTGGCGAAAGCCGGACATTTTGTTTCACGATTTGCAAAAATAACAAATCAGGACAAATTCTAACATTGCTGGACAATTTCTAACTTTCGGACAACTTTTCACAATCCAGCCGAACAAGTTCTAATGTTGCCGGACACTTTCTAACTTTTGGACGACTTTTCACAATCCCGCCGAAGGTGCCGATGGCACCGACGGCCGCCGACGTTGTGTCAACATTATCAACCCTGATGCCGCCTTCTGACTCCTATGCAACGAGCCGGCGAGTCGCGAACAACTGCCTTCTACGTCAGGAAAGTTCTGATTGTCAGTTGTGGATTACAAAAGTTTTTCAACTCTTGACTTCTCTTCCGAGAATGATAGGTTCCACGGGCCTATCTGTCGGGACGGCCGTAGTCAACGAGCACCCGGCCCCTTGTCTTTAGTTCACTGGAAGGAACTCATGCCATCCCGACATATATAGCAAATTATTTAAAACATCGGAATGCTACCAAACTTTTTTTTCAAAAATGAGTTTCCTCGACCAACAAAAATTTGGTAGAAAAAAACACATACCTGCTGGCGGTGCCCGACGAAAGTCCGCTGAAATTTTTTTTCTCGAACACGAACATTTTCGTTGGACACATTTTCTCATGACCTGATGGCGGTGCCCGGCGAAAGATCCCCGACATATTGTGTCTCAACCACAAACATTTTCGTTGGACAACTTTGCCTTGACCTGATGGCGATTCCCGACGGCATCCCCGACATACTGTGTCTCAACCACAACATTTTCGTTGGACAATTTTCCCATGAACTGATGGCGGTGCCCGACGCAAAAATCCCCTAACTCAAAAAAGACATCAATAACGCTATGAATGTAAATCCAAAAGTTTTTTTTCCTTCAACTTTCATGGTTTATAAAACTCTATAATTGAACACTAAAGAAACAGGGTTTCCTTCATAATTTTTTTTACTTATTACATTTATTTATAACATTTTAGCGGCGCTTGTTGAGTCTTTATTTCTATGAGCGCATAAACAAATTGTATATCAAATTGAAGAGAATTTTCTGCTCTTTACGCTGATACCAAACGTTGTTGAGCGCGCCACTTGGTTACAGAAATACGAAATGCGAAACTTGCCAAATTTGCGGCACTTCTTGTGCCTTTATTTTTGTGTGCGCATGTATGATCAATATATTGAAAAGAAGAACAACGTTCCGTCTTTATTTAGACGTAATATTTATCAAAATCCGCCAAGTGGTATAGAAAATATCGAGTGCCAAAGAAAGGTACATGAAAATCGAACTTCAGATCACATGAAAAGAACCCTTTGTGCGGCGCTTGCTGCATCGTCGTTTGTTTTAGCGCATGTACATTTTATATATCACTTTGTAGACAATTATTCCTCTTGATAATGATATAAATGGTTTTGAAATGTGTCATTTGTACACGGGGATATGAAGTGCCAAAGTTTCCCTATTTGCGTCACTAACGGAATTGCGAAGTGCGAAAGTTGTTCTTTTTACGGCACTTGTTGAGCATATTATTTGCGCGCATAATAATTGATATAGGGAATTAGAGACAATTCATTTGTCTTTATAGTGATGTAAAATTCAACAAAATCTTTTTCACGGTGTAAAAGAAATTCATTGTGAAAGAAAGGCACATGAAAATCGCGCTTCAGATCACATGATAAGAAAGTCGGCAAAATTACCTTTTTGTGCGGCGCTTGCTGTATCTTTTTGAATTGTTGCGCATGTACACATTTTACATGGAATTAAAGACAATCTTTTTCTCTATCTTGTGATATAAAAAATGTCAAAATATGTAGAGCACATCATGAGAAAATTGGTGTGACAAAACAGTGTAAAACTAAAAATATATTAAATTCACCTTTTTTGCGGCACATGCAGTATCTTTATTTCACGAGGCGCACATATGTTTTTTACATCGAATTAAAGACATTTTTTTTCTCTTTCAAATGATCCCACCTATATTGAAATCCGCCCAAGGGTTCAGAACATAGGGCGTGCGATAGGAAGGCGTGCATAGGGTCAAAATGCACGTGTCTCAGTAAACGATAGCATGCGCGGGTCGGTAAGCTCGTGCGAGAGGGTAGAAAGTGCCCAGAGGCTATTAGCACGTGCGGCGGGGAGTGGGGAAAAATTGAGTGATTTTCGGTACGATAAACATTATCAATACTCTCATAACTTTCGGAGCATGTTCGTGCATTATTTAGAACACCAACGAAACAAAACACGGTTGCTTAGCGACAGCCGGAACGAAAATACAAGCGTTGAACTGAGACTACTGCTAGGCAATAAATTTCCGGGACCCGCTACCGAGACCCGCGGTCATAATTAGTTAGCGTGAGAAAAATAGAGTGTGCTACTCGCATCCCGCTAAGAGGACTTGCGGGCAAAGCTAATTTCATCCCGGAATATTCCGGGACCCGCATCTTAAGGGTTAAGAAATTCTTTTATGAATTTGCCTTTTCCCCTCTATCAAACCATTTTTCAAATAATAAATAGCTGTGTCTAAACTGATGATTTAACCATAAAGGTTTCGATAATATTTATTCAACCTGAGATATGTTTATCACATGATGTTGTTTATAGCACTTACCTTATAAAGTTAATATCGAATACCCTAAGTTTTGTTCAAATTCGGTTTTAAGATATTTTCATCTCTTATTGCAGAGCTAATGGTAATGTTGGTTATCACGACGACATGGCAAATCCCCCATTTGATATCCGGCCTGTAGGATCTCGACAGCGCACAACTCATGTATTCAACCCAGACGCCAGGAGCAGGCACAGTCAACCCAAAAGTAGGACACGGGTAGGCAGATTTTTCGTGGCAGTCTCATTGAAAACTTAAACTTTTTCCGAGGAATAAAGATGTCGAGATGATCTTTCTTAAAACAAACTTGCATGATGGATTCTTCTCAAAGTGGTCTTGTTAGTCTCCACAGTCTGGTGCTTGTATAAGACCTACAACCTTGTCAGCCTTGAGATTTAAAGTGTGAAAAAATTAAATAAAAAAATTAACTAAGTTCAAAAGCTTTACCAGGTGACCGGATGTTGAGTGTGCACCTTTATGCACAGATTGTGACTGACTTGCTGAGTTCTGTCTCTAATCTGTAACTTTATTTTTAAAAGTTTTGTTCAAATTTCATTTCAGCCATCAGGACTTCAAAGGTTTGAAGACGACGACAACATTTGATGGAGAGAAGACATAAGCATGGTCTAATAATCTAGTTGGTTTTGAAGAAAAATAGTTTGTTGGGTTTTTTTCACATACTGAGCTATGCCAGTCACTGATTAACATAAGTTTTGAGAAGTGATGTACACAGTCTGTGAGATATTTTTACTTTCGAGGATGTCTGGTAATGTTCCATGTATGATATGGAATCTTCAATATCTATGCAATGCCTCATGAGACAGGTGCAAACCTGTAGCTCTTTCATCATGATTGTCTTTAAAACCTTTCTGAAACAACGTCAGAAATCAGCATTCATACAACAACCTGACGTCTACTTGGTCCAAAGTTGAAATTAAGGGTTCATTTCTCTTTGGATTCCACTTACAAAATTGTAACTTCTCCTTTTCTTTAAAGTAAGAATGTTCATAAAAATTTGGTCACATTATCACTTGTTTTTTTACATTTGAAAAGGACCATTGTTAATGCTGAATATTTCAGTATGTTACAATATGAAGGTGTGAAGTTGTTATTTGCATACATTATATAGTGTTTTGTGCCAATAAGTTAAATGCTATTTAAAAACCTATAGCAGATAAACAATATGGTTGGATTATTAGTGTTAAGTAGGTTATATAATTACCATTCATGTAAAATTGTAAACTCAAAAGGCAGTTTATGGTCACCAATATTAGCTGTTTAATGTTTAGGTTCAGATTAGAGCTAATTACTTAGGATACATTAAAGTTCATAAGCTCAAGGGTATAATCTCTATGACTGACAAACTGATTTTGACATTGCTGCTGAAGACAGCTGTTGCTGATTATAAGTTGTTATTTTTGTACTTGTACATCGATATATATTTATATTTCTCTTTACTATTGCAGTCAGATGATTGTGTTGATCACAATGTTTATGTCTCGTGTGTTCAATCCACCTTTTGCTTTTGCATAGAGCTCGTATTGTTGATGAATTTATCAAAAAGGGACAGGAAAGCATTCACAGATGGGTTTTGAAATCAAGAGCTAATTATATTGCTTGACATGCATTCAGAACCCTGAAAGACTTATATGATACGGCCATCCACAATGTATATTGGTTTGTGATTTTTCATCTCAAACAATTCCTGAAAGAGTTGAAAACATTTAGTTTAAAGATCCTTTTTTATTTTTTTTCATCACTCCTGGAATGGAAGGAGTAATTTTCTTTTCACCCATGGAGACATAATTTGGTTGCCACCTAGCTTTGAATATTCCGCTTATGTCTGAAATATTGCCCAAGCGGCGCTAAACAATATCTAATTCCCTGTAGATAATCTAACATTTTATGTTAAAAAAGCTAAGAATATTGTAGTTTATCTAGGTAAAATTGTATTTTTGGCATGAGTTGAATCACATCTTTTTGTGTGCATACACGTCTAGTTCTATGCTAGACTGAGAAATAGTTGAGTGAGAAGTTTATTTATGAACAGTTTTGAGATGGAAAAAAACACTAGAAAAAATGGATGGCCTTACCAAAAGCCATTCTCTCCCTACAGAGGTATGTCCATCATAAATTCCTATACAAATCTCTTGACTGGATGCAATTAAGGTTAGTTGTGCAATCAGTGACACCATTTCAAATTTATCATTCTAAAAGCCTCTGTCATTTCCTTCTTCTTCAGGAAAGCTAAAGGTTAGAATCATTTATTTACGTAACAGTAGCCTTATTCAGCTACTGCATCATTGCTTACACCTCAATGACAACAAATCAATTATCTTTGCATGTGCTTTTTCATTGACTGAAATATTGCATTATTGCGTTATTTTTTTGCTAGGGGAACCTGCAGGAAGCTCTAGGAGAGCTTGTATTAGAACAGAGGTTTGTATAGGAATTAATGACGGAGCTACCCCTGGGGAGAGACAATGATCAAAACCATGTATGCAGCCATCTAAGAAATCTTATTTTATATTGTAAATGGTTTTCTGTCTCTCACTGTCAAGCCACTGTGTGCTTGTATAGACTTCAGATCCGATGTCAATTTATATGTATGAAGTGTTCAAGGCTATGTTTTTTTTTATTGTGTCTGATATATTTTGTTTTTTTGATATTATTATTGAGTATTTCATTTGAACAGGCTGTTGTAACTAAAAGCTTTTAGAGGCTTAATTTTAAGGGCGAGGTATTTCTCATGTTTAGTAAAGCTTAATTGCTTAATCCATTGGAAAGTGATAACAAAAACATTTGGGGTTCAATAAAAGGATATATATTTTTTCTGTTGAAAAAGAGTGTGATAGTTGGCTTTAGATGCTAACAGAGCACAATAATAATGACAACAATGTTGACGTATTTTGTAACAAAGAAGTTGTAAATCCTTTTTCGTCGTTGATGGTATTTAATTCAATTGCAAAATGTAAGGGGAGAAATATATCATTCTTTCTTTGTATATGATCAATCTAAAATAAATCTTATACCATCATTACTATATATCAATACAAACTTTGATGTCATCTTATTTATCTAAAATAAGACATACCCAATCTTTATACACCATATATAATCAAATAAAACATTCAAATAATACCAAGCCGCTAATGGCTGAACTGTTGCCAAACCAGCTTTAAACAATAATTCACTCACTCGCTCAAATAACACCAAAGGGAACTGTCAAATTGATTGTTAAAACAAATTTGCTTTCTATTTCTTTTCACTGTTTATTAGTTTCATGTAGTTGGATTTGAAATGGTACAACTGGTCGTCTTTGGTTTCTTTTGTTTTGTTTCTGTTCTTTTATCATGTGTGACTGTCAACAAGTGCTACATATAAAAAGAAAAGTTATGGAAAAGGGTTTAGATATTCAAGGCTTTCTTGTGTAATGTCACTTGCAAGCCAATGTAACTGTTTGTTATTAAGGACTATCGAACTGCTAAGGGAGTTCAAGAATTTAATTTCTTTGGCTTTCATCAAAGCCCTTTTTGTTGTTAATTGTTTTGTTTATTTTGGCTGTATATTTATATGATTGTTTATCTTGAATATTTTGTTTGTTTGAACTGTTGACAGTTGTGAAAGCTGTTATCTCTTTATAATCTGCTGACATGCAGAGTTTAAATACCAATTGTACAGTCTTAAGTAATTAATATAAGAATAAAAAAAACAAAGGAATACATAGCATGTAAAAGTATTGATTAATAATAAATTCTCATTTGAAGTTTCTTTTTTTTTTTTGTAAACCATATACTGCAAATTCTTTTGATAATGGCACTCCATTGATAGGCTGTTGCCTAGAGAGTGCTCTTGTACACAGAGTGTATACAGAGTTATTGTTCAACTTCTTGATTACCACAGACTGGCACTCTTCCTATCAACAACATGAGTGGTTTCTTCCCCAGTGTTCATGGTGTTCATGTGTTCACCGAGACTACTGCCATAATCTAGAGAACCAATCAGCATTTGGGACTGAAAACTCTTACTCAAACTGACATTCATTGTAAGAGTTCTTGGATGAAATGAGCGCAGTTAAGTATGCTGTTATCAACAATGCTGATAAAGCCTGATGCTATTAACAGCTGAGTTCACTGTCTGTTTGCCTTTTTAGCTCATCAGGTCTGAAAGACCCATTGGGCTTATGGCAAGGCGTCCGGCGTCTGTCCATCCGTCCGTCCGTCCATCCGTAAACTTTTCACTTTTTCGACTTCTTCTCCAGAACCAATGACACTAGAGAGCTGAAATTTTATGTGCATACTCCTTGGCAAATGGGGATTCTAAATTGTAGATTTCGTGACCCCATGACCCCAAATGGGGTCACAAGGGTCAAAACCTTAAAAATCTATTTTAATCTTCTTCTCCAGTTCCAAAAGGTCCAGAGAGCTGAAAAGTTGTGTGTATACTCCTTGGGCACTGGAGATTCTAAATTGTAGGTTTGGTGACCCCATGACCCCAAATGGGGTCACAGGGGTGAAAACCAAAAAAACCTAATTTAATCTTTTTCCCTAGTTCCAAAAGATCTAGAGAGCTGAAAAGGTGTGTGTAGACTCCTTGGCCAACGGGGATTCTAAATTGTAGGTTTGGTGACCCCATGACCCCAAATGGGGTCACAGGGGTCAAAACCTAGAAAACCTAATTTCATCTTTTTCCTTAGTTCCAAAAGGTCTAGAGAGCTGAAAAGGTGTGTGTAGACTCCTTGGCCAACAGGGATTCTAAATTGTAGGTTTGGTGACCCCATGACGCCAAATGGGGTCACAGGGGTCAAAACCTAAAAAACCTTATTTCATCTTTGTCCTTAGTTCCAAAAGGTCTAGAGAGCTGAAAAATTGTGTGGGGATTCTGAATTGTAGGTTCGGTGACCCCTTGACCCCAAATGGGCAATGGGCCTTTTTTATTTGATTGTGAATAACTCGGACGTTGGGACAGGCTATCTTTCCTACACTGCCCATGACCCCATGGTTTAAACCACAACACCTATTTCTATCAAAAGTCTGATGAGCTACAGAGCCCATGGCTCTATTTTTTACAATAGATCTGCATGAACAATGACCTCACATCACGTTATAGAGCCACTCCTTGATTTTCATAACATATTATTTATATTTGATATGAACCTTAATGTCATATGTGGTGATATAAAACAAAACATCTTAACTTTTCATGTCCAAAAGACATACAAATGACAAATACTGGTTTTCCATGAAAATCTAAAAACAGCCTTAGTTGTACACAGAGATGTAGATATCACGCCCAATATACATGGATACTAGTTATATAACCTAACAAACACTCAACTCCTAACGGCCCTCCTGTCTATTTTAGATAATTCTCCAAATTACGTTTGACTATTTGACGCGTGCCACTGTCCGGTTTTCTATCATAATTGTAACGTTCTACCTTCATATTGTCACTGTAAAAAAAACTAAGCTTTGAAATGTGTCATTTTGGTAACAGTCGATACTTCGCGATCAAATGACACCATTGATTCAGTTTGGCATATATGACTCCAACAACTCATGGAGTGGCTCTCTAAGACAACAATTGGGTATGAAAACATGGTTACATATACCAAAAAGTTTTAAGGTTGATCCAATTATGCATGTAATTTTGTATTTGGAGATTTAGTTGTAGTGATTTGTGCTTTGAATTGTTATGAAGTTAGACTTATTTCTGTGACTCTCACTGTCCACTTGGTCTAGCTGATACAGAATCGCTGAAGTTCTGCAAATACCTCCTAGCAATGACATGTCTTTAATGACTGAAATATTGCAAAAACGGTGCTAAACAATGACTCAAACACTCCATGCAATGAAATAAACTACCTTTAAATAGCTGTTTGAAACCATAATTTGGTCACAAGCCTTAACACACATTGTAATAACATCATAATAATTTGCAGTTATTGCTCAATAGACACATTTTATTTATAGGTTGAATTCAACCCAAGAACTAAGAATCAGGGGCTTCTTTCACAAAGCCCAATAGTGATCATAAGTTACTAATATACCTTAGTGCAATGTTAAAGAATGGGAGTTAAGGTTAACCTTTGTAAAGGTTGCTTTGTGAAAACATACCTTGATCAGTTAAGCTATGCTTAAGAAATAAAGTTCGCTCTACCCCAATGTGTTTTGTAATAAAGTATAGTTTTGCCCTGAACTATTATAACGTTAAAGCACTCCGTCCTCGTGCTTTAACGTTATAATAGTTCAGGGCAAAACTATACTTTATTACAAAACACATTGGGGTAGAGCGAACTTTATTTCTTTTCTAAGATGCTAAAATGATCTATACAGAGACCACTCTGATTTTAATAATCTCGAAATAAAATATAGTGTTTATGTCGCTCACATTAATAATCCATGAACAGGGCTAACTGTTGGCTATTCCAAGTATAGAACCCAACCCCTTGTTATAAACGACATTTAGTTGGTAAAAGCTCTGATTACTGCAGTTTTGCGCTTTAACTTTTTCATTTATTTAACTTTGGATTATATTTTCTTCTTATTTTTTTGTTTAAAAACTTAAACAAACAAATTAACACCTCTTGGTTTTTAAAAACCTTTACTTTTACAAACTCTTGTCGTGCGATTATGCAGTGCCGGCCACATTGCCCATATAAGGCTTATCACGTGGTTAACATTCCACAAAGAATTATGGGTATTGTTTGTTTTGGAAGCGTGATGGCGGACTGAATCCTGACGTATTTTTTTTGCTGCTGTCATAAACGTTGAAGGTGATGCTTTAATCTTTTATTTAAGCAGACTATTGGGGCTGTACACCCAGAATTATTAAAATATTAGATTGACCGTATCACATTGAACCTTGAAGAGACGGTTGAAGTAAACCAACGTCACAGTCCCACGGGGCGCCGTGACCTGACGTAAAACAACGCGGTCACTCGACAGTTGACAAGCATTTGCTTTCCATTCTTCTTTCCGATAGATAGAACTAAATGATTCGAAACTAGTCCCAATTATAAGAAACATTATCGGCAAAATCGCCAATACGGTAGACATTGATAGGGACAAGCCATGTTGATCGAAAGAGCCGAGATGAAAGGTTACCATGGACGCGTGATCACGAGGGGGCAGCGGGGAAGAGCGGATATAACGTCAGTCGATTGTTACGTCATGAAAAAACTATACCTTTATTGTCTGATAAAGTACTTTTTTTTCGATTGTTCTAACCGCTAGGCATCTTAGAAACACCAATATTCATACCTGAAATGTTTAAAAGGTGTTCGCACAAACATGGTCGCCAGATGTTTTTGCTTGATACTAGATTATTTCCTCTAAGACTATGGATGATTGGGTCGAGTAGTGAATTGTTTTGACACTCTGAAGATAATACATTTGACATAAACTAATGTTTATTTTGGGAAAATTTGAAGAAAGAATTAAATCTTTAAAAAAACATGCCACTGCCCATTTAAGTTAATATAATGATCCATGACAAAAAGGGATGCTTAAACTTTCCAGTTATAAACAAGAAGCATGTTATTTATTCACTTGAGCAATCCAATATGATTTACTTATCATATCCAGTAGATTACTTGTTTAATGAATGTAATGGTTGTCCTCAACTAGACCTGTGTATTGTGGCCTTTATTGGCAAGACGATACATCCCGTATCCAGTTTCATTGTGCAAGATAATATACAATGGAGTAGCGCCAATGAACCTGCGAGACGATTATCATCCCGATACAGAGGTTGCGATACACTACGTATCCCGATTCTATACAGTTTATGAAAGAAGAATAGACATAAAAGAAATTGTATTTCTTAGCTACCAACCTGTTATAAACATAACATGAAAGAAAATCACAAAATCAGAGAGACTGTGAAATTGCCAATATGTCAGAAATATATACATGTATTTTCTGTTTGTCTACTCACTGTAATCTCTGAAATAGAAAAAAAAAAATTCAGCTTATATAATTATTTGTTTGAAACAATTTCTGCTAAAAGTATCGGGATATGTAGTTTCTTATGGCGATATATCCTTGTATCATGGACCCTCACGATATGAATATCCTGATATAATGTCTAAATGTTTTTTTATCGATACACTTGTATTGGGTAGTAGAGGATGCAAACATTGATACGATCTATTTATTGTTATACCACTATCCTCAACTATTGATGAGTATGAATAAAGCAAAAGACAACAGTACCAGTTATCGTAAAGGAGGTATTTTATTATCACCTTGCATGATACAGAGTACAGTGTATCAACAACAAATAGTACAACATTGTATGCATATCACATACGCCTACTGTGTATGCGAGTACAAAGTATTGTATATAGATAATCTCATAACATTTGTGTAAGTTTTAGGAAATAGGGCTTACTCAGTGTATGAATGATAAATTCATATGTTTGTATTTGACTTTGAAGGAAGTGACAAATATTAAGCTCAAAAAAGTATCTTTGGTTCCAATCCTGTCAATCTGTTAAAGAAATAAATACAATTATTGTATTTAAAAAAAAAGAAAAAGGTATTAAAACTTTAGCCAATGGTTGTTGAGATAGAGTTTTATGAACAAATTATTTTCATATTCTTGGTTTGAGATTACAAACCTTTGTATAGAATATTTATTTTCATAGCTGAATGCCTTTATTAATCAATGAAAATCCTGAATAAGGAAGATATCTTCACCGTCCCTTATTTGCCAATTTGCAAAATCATAAATGTCAAATAACAATTGCATTTGTCTATCACATCTGAAGCTTTATCTTAAAAAACACAACAAAAATTGGAAAGCGTCAATCATGCACAAATCTCTCGCTGTACAATGATCGTACAGGGGTTTTAATGATGTCACCTCCAGCATCACAAAACAAGGGGCACATAATTGATAAGTTCAGATATCAAGTGTATTTTCACTACAGCATGAAAATGAGAAAATTACTTATTGGATATGGCTTGATAACATGTAATAAGTAATTGCCATTTTTAAAAAAAAACAAAAACAACAGAGTATTTTAGGCAAAATAAAAACAGGTTTGAAGGGTTAGACATCTTTTCCTGTACTCACAGACTTGCACATTTCAACCTATTAAACAACTTCCCACAAAAGCATAGAAGCTCAAAAAAGCATCGTTCAATAATGAACAGTTTTAATATGGTATCAACAACCAGTACAAAAGAAACAACCTATATAGGAGGTATCCAATCAGAATCATTCCCTCATTAGAATTGTATTCCATAGCTTTTATATACCAACCACCAATTCCAACCAAATACATGATACCTGCAATACTAAGTTTATAAAAGGATAAACACCATAATTATCACCAAATCTTCAAACCATATCCCCTGTCTCAAATAAACAGAATGTCTTCAAGAAACCAGTTGCAAATACTTTATCGAGTTTATTTCAGGCCTGTTGGAGAGAGGTGAGGTGAGTTGGTGTTTAAGATTTCAAGATTATTTCACTTATATCGCGGCTGCTAGTATTTTTGCAGGGAGAAAGCCTGCAACACCATTGTGGCTATGCATTGTGGTGAAACCTGCGAGCATCGGCTGGAACTAGCGAACCATGGGTGGTACTGCGCTGAATTTCAGTGTAGCATTGCACCCAAACCTGACTGCGTGTAGAACAGTTCTCTACTGCAGACAAAGTTGCCGAGCGACTGGCGGGATTCGAACCACGGACCTCTTGATCCGAAGCCGAACGCAGTAACTACTGCGCTATCCCGCCCCCCCTGTGGGAGAGAAAGGGTATATCCAACCAATATGGGGCCATATGGCATAAGGCATATGCAGTTTCCTTGACCTTCACCTTAACATTCACCCAATCACAGGCCTGCATTTTACAAATTGATAGACAAGTTCCAAGCCTAGTCACTGATTGGCTAGAGTGAAAGGTCACAAGACATGTTCAAATCTCATCACAACAAGGTGAGATCTTTAATGTTATTTTCAAAAATGATAAAATTGTGAAATCAACTACCGGTATGTTATTAATATCAATCTCTTTCACCAATCAAGGATATTTCATTTTATCATTCTTGTTTATTTTGCAAATCCAACCACAGAATTTAAATTACTTCAAATAAGACTATGTCTAAGGTTAGTATATGCTTAAGTAATTAGTACTGAAATGACCATTTGCTAACAAAGGGATTTTGATTGATTGGTCATAGGCAGAAAAGATTTGGGGAACCTACAAGAAAAGGGTAAAAGTGCAAAAACTTAAATGACTAGAAATTCAATAAATTTTAGATTCTTGCTTAATAGACATACTATACACTCTCTTCCTCTGCAAGCACCACATAAAGCAAATAAAATCATCTGTTTTTTGTAACAAGACAGAACCAAGTTAGCTAGGTGGGGACTTCACCCTTCAGTAACATATCAAGACTTCATATATCACCATTTGGATTCTCTTCTGCAATAATCTCCAATGCTTTGCCTGATGAAAAAATCATTTTTATTCTTACTTCAAAAATCTTACTCATCTTGATCCTATGCATTAGATTTTTAAAGAATAGCAATATATGTAATTGATTAATTCAATTTGAAAAGTAGAAATTGAAAAAGAAAGGACACAAATTTTACCTACGGGTAAAAACATAAAAGAATGAAAGTAACAACTCTGTCACAATGGTGCCTCTCTAGGCCCTCAGTTTGTTTGCATGTTCAGTTTTGAAAATTTCAAAGCTAAAAAATTTTTTTTTAAAATTCATATCAAAACACAAACTGGGAGGATGGAATTAATTTTGAAAAGATAAGGAATAATATAACATTGCATAGGAACAAAACCATTAAGCACAGAGTCCCTCATGACCAATAACAATATCTCCATTTGACAGTGGTTCTTGAGAAGATGCAGAAAATGGAAAGAGGTTAGGTCTGGGCTGAAGAATGTCAAACACCTTGTCATGTCATCATCATCTTTCAGGACCGTCAAACTTAAAAATCCATTTTTGATATAATGGGCGAATAAATGTAACTGAATGTAATTGAACCAGATATTTAAAAAAAAGGGATTTCTGCAAATGTAAAACCCTAATAAAGTATTAGATTAAAGTACAACTCATCTTTGATTGAAACAGGATAGGAACTTTTAGTACCACAATTAACCAACACAACCACTTCATGTTTACCACACACCCATTAGGCCTAGATCAACAAACAATGATAAACAAACAAATCAACAAATCAACAATTTCAAATTATAGCCTGATTCACTGTTTAATTAAGTAATTGTTAACAAGAAGAAGCAATTTTCAAAAGTTATTTTAAACATAAATGTTTTCTATCAGAGTCTCAAATTAGCCCCAATAAGTAAATCACTTCATCAGTTTTGGCAATGTTTGGCATATTTTTTATAGTAACCATAATCCCTATCCATTCTCAACCAGATGAAGTGATTCATCACCTATGAGTATCTCAGTTAATAAAAACTTGAAAACAATCCAACAGGCTATTAGTTAAGGAGAATAACTTACATTTCTATATCACATGATTAAACATGGAACCCAATACCGATAAATATATGATGTGCACAAAACAGCCCTGCTGTCAATATATAGCATATATAGCACTATTTGATTATTTGCAACAAAATGGACAGCTAAGTATAATACCCATTGCAGTAAAATTTCAAAAAGTATAACAAATGATTAACATATAATTAGATACAATAAATGGCATTGGTTTTGTATATAGTCAATTGGGATTAAAGCACAACTGTAAAAAACAATGTTTTCTATAAAGGAGATCAAATTCAAATCAGTAGACCATTATAAAGATATAGCTCCTTGTAATATAGACTTATGTGTTACATATATCAATACGTGCAAAAGGAATAATTATGGAACTAAGATTACTTATTACCAATTATTTTTCAATAATATTTTTTTCTACTTACCTGGTTTATGTCATATCATGAACACCCAACAAAGAACTATCAAATGATTCTGTTTCATTCTGAAAATTTACTGAACATTATAAAATCATCATTGATTTTGTTAAACCACTTGCTTTGTGGAAAATTTACTATAATTTCTTCACAACATTTGAAAGATTTCCAAAGTAAAAAAAATACCAGCATATTTTATTTTTCACATTAAAAAAACATTTATCAAACATTTTCAATGTTTCATAAGATATAATCTTAAGAGACATGTAGTAAGGCTACATAATCAATTTTTGCAAGTCGTCGAACAGCACAAAGCTGGAGAGCAGATGTCCTACAAATGCATTATCATCATTTCATTATGTTTATCGATCATGTTCTATGACAGACAGCCTATAGCACTTTATCTTAAAGATATAGGCCCATTTTTGCAAGCAAATTTTAATTCACGCCAGACACATAGTTCATCACTCACAGTAATCTTTCCCCTGACGTTTGTAACAATTTTCAGAACTCTGCGTGCATTCTAGCCCTCAATAATGAAAAACACCCTCCCTATGTCTTTGGCGAGCGTTAGTCCTTACCATGTCTTTTCGCTAAGGCCATGACGTAGTAGACATGAAATTTCCCAGCGAAATATCAAAAGAAAATAGCTATTAACTTACCTTTTTTCAAATACAGAAATAACCAAAAGGTGGTAAACTCAATGAAGAATGTGTCTGTCAGAAGTTTTGGCGCTGTAACTACTCTATTTCCGGTATTTCGCACTTGCTATGGGAGTGCACTTGATTCGGTACCCCATCGGTCTAAAATGGCATACACCAATAAGCAGTGTCATCCTAAACTGTAAAACGGGCAAAAAATGAAAATCTTTGCAGACGCGCAAGAAATATTGTTGTAAGTGATCAGATTTTGGCCCGTGAAGAAAAATTAGTTCAGTTTAGTTGCCTTGCAAAAATGAGCCTATGACTTTAACGCCATCTTGCATTATATTCTGTTGTCACTAGGGCTCCTTCTCCATATATTGTAAAACAATATACGCTTACAATAAATACAGCAGAATATACATAAAAACTTGCAAAAAAAAGAATAATATCATCGTTGAAGTCACAATTAAATCACAGAGTGTCTCAATATGAATGAAATGAATAAAAAATGATATGATTGATAAATAACTGTAAAAGTTGACATCATCTCCATTGTGCAAGTTAAGGTGGGTACGTTTTATTCATCACTTGGGAATGCAAGGTTTTGTGCATTGTACTAGTTGTGCTGCCTAGATGACCAGCCCTGAACATGTAGAATGACACTTGGTTGCTATTTGAGGACTGGAAGGTCGTAGAAGCTGTAACCGGGTCGCCCCAGCACTGCTAGGTAGATGTAGATGAGGTGATACACTGGAACCAGACAGAATTATCATCTTTACATTCTAAACAATCAGTGACTTCAAGTGAGGTTGATACAATGATGAATTGACTTTGTACATGTGATATTCATCAAAGGTTGAGAAATCATTGCATCAATTGAATAAATTATTGTTTTTATGTATTCAAAATGTTTAAAATTTTTGTTTTTCAGTCAAACAGTAACAGAGCCAAAGCGGTGCATTTTTTTTTTATGTACAGTACTAAACGCAAAGTTTTTGCTCCAGTACATAAGGCAATTACAAGTTGTACAAAGCCCCATAAGTCAACCCATGAGGTGACATAAAAAAATTTTTTTTACAGGAGACAAAAAGTAAAATTTCCCTAAGCAATCATGTTGAAATTTTGAATTTGACAATGCCAGGGAAAATGTAGATATAATTCCTTCTGTACTTACCACCAGGTATAAAACACAACAGGCCAATGATGAAGAAAACAAGACAATGAAGACCTGAGGGGAAAAAAGAATTATTTCAGAAACTGCGAAAACTATTGTGAAATCCAGCCGAATCTAAGTAACGGAAGAAATAGCAAACACAACATATCAAGGTAGCCTTATGACCTAACTTAGGTCAACTTAGGTCATAAGGCTACCTTGATATGTTGTGTTTGCAGTAACAAAATACAGTTTATTACAGGTTAAGCAGTTATTTGAGAAATAATTTGGTTGAAATGAAAGAAACAACACCATTTTCAAAGTGGGGATATGTTTTTGGGCCCTCAACAATATTACATTCAACTTCTAATGGCTTTGCAAGTAGGATGTCAAATTTAAGAGAAGCAATGTTTAAATTTCTTTTTACCCAGTATTTGAATATTTTTGGAGAATCCTGTTAATGATAATGATTATGAGACTTAAAAAGTATAATCAAATGAAATCTCACTTGCCTCTTTGTGGTGATGCTGTAATGGCTATTCCAACGATGAACAAAACTACAAGACAATCATCATCATATTTATATTGAATAAGTTCAACTTGGATAATTGTGTTGCCATAACAAAAGTAGATAACAAGAATAATCATTATGTTATAAATTCAATTTTTTTAAAAGAAATAATTGGATTGGTAGCCCATGAGTCTTTCAACTATACTGTGTTATCAACTTATCATATATCTTATCATCTGCGGTTGAAAACTTACATATGAAATAATAGGTGAAATCAGATGCAATTACCGTCCCCAACCATGCTGCAGGTTAATCTTTGTCTGCCTAATATTTAACAGTTAACAGAATGTTTTAACTCTCCCTTCCCTCACACTTTAATCCTCTAGGTGTCAGATACCTCCCCATTGTGCAGAGGAAACTCCTAATACTAGCAGAGAATTTTATTTTTTTATTTTCACGGTTGATTTTAATAAGACTGTGACATAATGAGTCATTAAAAGATTTTTCAGATTAATTGGAACCATTGCTTACCTAATCCTACTGCTGTCAAAAGGAATGATCCAAGAACAACTCGCCAGTTTTCCCGTACTTTCGGGTGTCGCATCCAACTAAAATGAGAAGCAAAAACTTCTGATAGTCAAAAGATCTCAAAATAAAAGAGCACTAATATAATTAATAACTGAAATGAATTAATGACTTCATGTCAAGGAATATTCTTTGATAGGGTATTTTCAGCCACTTTCTAAACTTGGAGAATTCAATCAAATTATAAGTTGTGATTCCTATAAGATATATAGGTTGTGACTGCTATAAATTGATCACTCAAAACAGTTTTTCCATGATTAATACAGCAAGGTAGAGTCAACATTGAGCAGACATGATTGACATGATTAGTCATTGATTCACAGAAATGTGGAAGAAATGTTGTTTGGCGTCTCTACCTCAAGGTCGAGGTAATGGAATCATTTCTCAGTCTGTCTTACAAAGATTAAACATGCAAATTCAGTCCCTGTTGAAAACAAAGTGAAAAGGTTGTATTTTATGCAAAATGTTGTAGGAAAGACTTACCTTTCTGAATCAGAGAAGGATCGCGTAGACACGATTGTCTCACTGGACCAGGTGGAGAGCGAGTGAGAGGACACGCCCCCCGGCAGCAAGTCTCCCGCTCTGTAACACATTCACATATCATACAGGGTAGACTGACTTACAGAATTACAAAAAAGCAATATTTGTCCTGCGGGCATAAATTTGTGCCTTACTGCAATGAAATACCATTTGCGATAATTTAGGCAATTCTAAAATGCTACTCACCTAAAAGATTTTCTTTCATTCCTTAACAAAGATTCCTCTTGTGTTCGGAACTGAAAGTAAGCAAGAACTTGTCACCTAAAGTTGCTTAGAGATCTGATGAGCTAATATATATAGCAGCAAGCAACATGGGCAAAGATAAAAAGATTCAGCCGCTTGTCTAACATTACACACATAATGATATCATTTCTACTCAAGTTGCCGTCTTTTTAAATATGCAATGTGCTTCACGTACGTTTTTGTCTAGGTTTCGATTGCAAAAACTGGTAACACAAAATTAGCCTACAGAGGTTTTAGAAGAAAAATCATGCCAATGGAATGAGTTTGTCTCCAATATTGTCAACATTTTTCTTTTTGGAAACTGTTATTATTCGGAACATGGCTGATTTTAATCAGAATGTTACAAATACAAATCACATCGATAGAGAATATGTAACTGAATTTTCTCACTCAAATAAAAAAATAGGTGATCCATCGCACTATGACTTTCATTTTCTGTACTACGAAAAACACCTAGCAAACTGACGTCTGTAAATTTTGGAATTTATCTATCTTGTTATTTCAAGACTGACATAATAAAATTAAAAGCGAACCTGGAAATGCTGCAAGGGAATCTCGGTGGGTACTTCTTCCTTCTGTTCGTTGAAATCTCTTAACTTGGCGCCTTGTAAAGGTGCCGAATCTTTGGTTGATCCATATATCTTCACTCTATCCTCATCTTCTGAATCTGTAGCTTCACCAACAGTCAGTTTGTCGTATGGACTGTTAGCTGTCATTTTCAACTCCGCATTCGACCATCTTGTCAACATTCAAAGGGAAATAACTCCTGATCAAGACCTCTATTGCGCCCCGTTATAAATATTTGTTCACTTCCGAAGCAAATGACAAACAATGCGATAGTTAAAGCTGGAATTATTTTTTTTTAATTCTAAAAATTGCAGCAAAAACACGAAGTATTTATAAATTAATTATTTATTATAACGACTTGAGTTTCATCTCTGATGAAATAATTGAAGTATGCCCATATCCCACATATTAGCTGACTAGATGAATGATGAAAAAGTTTTGTTGTCTATTTTCAATGACTACAAAATAAAATCACATTTCAGCATTAATGAATAACAAATTCAATATATCTTGAAATTACGTTTTTATAAATTACTACACTGGTGAAATATTATGTTTGAATACAGTTCTCATTTACTTTCCCTTTTTTCATATTATTGAATTTTGCTTCTACTTGTATTTGAAACTGAAAATCATATGACAGATGGAAGTTGTAAATAACAAAAGAATTTCAGTTCTTCAGCGTTGATTTTTTTCTTTCAATGTCATGTTTACCAGTAATTTCTAGAATTGCTGTAAGAGAACCTGTAGTTTAATTAGTGACAATTTAAGCATCTAAAAAAGTTGATAGAACAACGAGGGAGGGATCGAAAGGATTGGGGGAGGGGACGGAAAGAAAGGCATAGTGAGGGATAGGTAGGTTTAAGAACCACTCAAACTTTGGATTTTAGCAGTTGACGTACGCTACAGACGTATCCAGCTCGGGTGTCCCTATTGGGAGCATTTAAGCTTGGGCTGGCAGAGCTCTTGGGGTCTCTGAAGCACGCAAACCACAACACCACGATTAGTCATTGAGTCAGATGGTGGTTGATCTGATGTGATTAATTGAATTAACTAAAATGATTCAGAGATAGTTCACAAATTGATAGCAACAATTTAATTGCCACAGATAGCCTGTGGGAAAGTAGTGGCAGTACATATTTGGCGTGCTCGTTAAGCTACTTCTTGGCAAACGTTGATATCCCATTCTAGCCCAATGCTGCAATAACCGATTTGGCCCAAAAAGCTTAGCAACGTCTACCAGCACAAAAAATAGGCTGTAGCAGCATCAGCCGTTTGGGCTAAATCTGGCCCCAAAAAAATCGGTGGAACAAAAGTAAGGAATGAAAAAAACCCAACACCAATAAGGATCCAGTAATATTGCTGAATCCAAAATACCATTCCATTTGGATAGACAACACACAAAACTAAGTGTATTTCAGAGACGAAATGTATAAAATACTCGAATTTGTCATTGAAGATATATAATTTGATGACAGTTCGTGCATGCTCACCGTGACATGCTTATACCTCTTTACATTGTAACAGATTCGAGGCGAGGTGTTTAGGGGTATCACTTATGTTTAGTAGCATAGCAGGGCGAAAGTCTGCACCACTAATGTGGTCATACATCGAGGTGAAACCTGCGAGCAGCAGCTGGAACTAGCATCCATGAAATTCAGTGTAGCAGTAATATATTAAAAAAATACTGAGCACTTAAGTTTTGAAGTACTCTCTTAAATACTTAATGCATTGTTAACTTTCTGAAGTAATAATCAGTGACAATGTCCAGTCACTGGCCAAGTCAATGTATATTATTTTAAAAGAGTTGCTCATTCTTGTTTGGTAATTAAACTGTCTAGTCTGCCTGCCACCAATCTTTGAGTGTAGAACATCTTTCTACTGTAGACAAGGTTGCTAAGCGCCAAGCTGTGGAATGGAGATTCAATAATTCAATTTCAAAGTAAATCAAAATGAGGTATTCATGTTAGATGAGCTAATATATTGCCATCTTGGTTCGGAGATCATTCGACAATTTGCGGAACCAGTTTCGCAAATCATACAAACAAGGTTGTATATGTTTGGTCTAATTAGACTCCAAATGAGTTTCGTATAATTGTATTCTCTTCATCTTGCCTTTTGTAAGAATATGCGTTATGATATACACATTTCCTCATCGTTAACAATTTGCCGGGTATATTAACTGGTCCGTTTATAAGTCTGTAACTTCGATACATTAAACATCGCTATAATTACAGCGACGTACAACGTACATGCCCAATTCCCATCGACTTGCTCATTAGCCGTTGCAAGAATAATTGTTATAAACTAAGTAAGTTTCAACGGTGTCATTTAGAGGAAAGATTAAAAATCATCTCGGTTTCCCCAGTAAGTTTTCGGATTTAGAAAAGTTTACCTCATTACATAACACATACGCAACATATCCATTATATTCAAAATGGCCGTCAACTTAAGATTTTAGTGTCATTCGATAACTAAACCACTGCTAAATATACATAGAGAACAAAGTTAAGCACCCCCCTATTTTCAAAATTGCAAAATGCATCTGTGGAGAAAAACACGACAATACGACTAGATGGATCCCCTTGACATAGAAACTAAAGTTGTTCGTAACTTGGTATCTTTAAAATCATCATTTTTAGAACTTAAGATAAAAAACGTAATGGTACTGATTTTTCACCCAAAATAACTACCGTCCGTTTGTCAAAAGTATACGATGGATTCTGATGTTAGTTGTCATGAAAAACAATTTTGTTATAGGGTACAATTTTACACTTAAAAAAACACACGTATCCTTCACAATAAGGACATAATTGGGTTTTGAAATTTGATAAGAATTTTCGATAATTTTTAGAAAATGGCCATAACCAGACGATTTTGGAATAAAGGTTGTCTTCTTTCACTTTGACTCAGTAACCCTATACTTCTTTTTGCTTTATAGTCGTTGTTACGGTTAAAACTGCCCCATTTAGTCCCTCTTTATGAATGGGTCATTTTCCAAAAAATGAGATTTTGGAGGTCCATACTGCTGTAACTAGTGACTTTTGCTTAAGAGATCCATAATAAAGTTTGATCAGTGGAATAGGAATAATGGAATAATACACATTAAAACAAAACATTGACTTTCTGAACATATCCGAAATGATATTTTAATGAAATTACGTTCTTAAATTGCAAAATTATGATTCTATCATATAATTACTTTTACTGCAATGTGGTCCTCTTTATTCTCAGACAAAACTTACTGGTGAAAAACTTGGGGGTGCTTAACTGTTTTCCTTATGTATATGTACATATAGCAGAGATTATTTCAAACCTATCCTCAAAATATGGAAACATGTTAATCAATTAGAATTACGTCACGTGTACGTAAAATATGGCCAACGGCTGTACCTTCTTATGGATGTAGACTGCTGGTTGGATTCCAATAGTGCATTTGACGCAAACAAAACGTTCACTGAATGAATTTCACAGTCACTAATCAGGAATTGTGACAGGATTTTTAAAAAAAACTACCAATAAGAGATTCCCAAAATGAGTTTTCCCTACATGAGGAAGCCCTCCTAAAATGACAAAGGACTGATTACCTTCAGACACATTTATTACAAAGGTTATTTCATAAAGTATTAACCGAAATGTAACGAAGAACAGTATTCAGTATCTGCAGGGATAGGTAATGTATTCACTGTCAATTTCACTTTCAATTCGTAGAAGAGATCCTTGCACTAAAAGCTTTCTAATATTCTTCGCCCTCTTCCTCTCCTTCGCCTTCTACAGAGTCGACTCCAACCTCCTCGTAGTCCTTCTCCAGGGCTGCCAGATCCTCACGGGCTTCTGAGAACTCTCCCTCCTCCATACCCTCGCCGACATACCAGTGGACGAAGGCACGCTTGGCGTACATCAAATCAAACTTGTGGTCAAGACGAGCCCAGGCCTCAGCAATGGCGGTGGTGTTGCTCAGCATGCAGACCGCTCTCTGCACCTTGGCCAAGTCACCTCCAGGGACGACGGTCGGTGGTTGGTAGTTGATGCCCACCTTGAAACCAGTGGGGCACCAGTCTACGAATTGGATGGTTCTTTTGGTCTTGATGGTGGCGATGGCAGCGTTGACGTCCTTCGGGACGACGTCACCGCGGTACAGCATACAACAGGCCATGTATTTACCGTGACGTGGATCGCATTTCACGAGTTGATTGGCTGGTTCAAAGCAGGCATTGGTTACTTCGGCAACGGACAGCTGCTCGTGGTAGGCCTTCTCAGCAGAGATGACAGGGGCGTAGGTAGCCAGAGGGAAGTGAATCCGTGGGTAGGGCACCAAATTGGTCTGGAATTCTGTAAGATCTACATTCAGAGCTCCATCAAATCTGAGAGATGCTGTAATGGAGCTGACGATTTGGCCGATCAGTCTATTCAAGTTTGTATAAGAGGGCCTCTCAATGTCAAGGTTACGCCTACAGATATCGTAGATTGCCTCGTTGTCGACCATGAAAGCGCAGTCTGAATGCTCCAAGGTGGTGTGTGTAGTTAGTATTGAGTTATACGGTTCAACCACAGCAGTGGATACCTGGGGAGCAGGGTAAACCGCAAACTCAAGCTTAGACTTCTTGCCGTAGTCGACCGACAATCTTTCCATCAACAAAGAGGTGAAGCCAGATCCGGTTCCCCCGCCGAAGCTATGGAAGATAAGGAAGCCCTGGAGTCCAGTGCATTGGTCGGCCAACTTCCGGATCCTGTCGAGGACTAGGTCGATGAGCTCCTTCCCGACAGTGTAGTGACCACGGGCGTAGTTGTTGGCGGCGTCTTCCTTGCCCGTGATGAGCTGCTCGGGATGGAACAGCTGCCTGTACGTACCGGTTCGCACCTCGTCTGAAAAATAGCTTTCTCTTTAGACAAGTTTAAACAAAGTAGACTTCATCATCGAATATGCACTATTAGGACTTCTGCAATTTAGGATCATTGACGCTACAGTGCAAAGTCATTGTTCATAATGATACCCTTGCTTAAGAGCCTGTTGCAGCTAAATGGGCAGATATAATTTAATTTAAAAAATTTGAAATTTGGCGAATTTGAATTTAGAAATAAAATGAAATTCAAATGTATCAAAATGCTCTAACAAAAACTTAATAAAATTCTCCGCCAATTGGACGTCTTTTAGCCAATGCATGAGGGGATTACTTTAGCTTATCTTTACTTCATTATTTGACACCACTAGATAAACATTTGCCTAAATCTTGAATGTTACTGCTTGATAGAAATTCAAAAGCAGAAATTAAGTTGATTGGAACAGACTATGCTGTCCAGTCATGTCAACCATGTAGGAGTGAATCATCGAAAGACTTGTAACAGATGGCCTCAACTTATATTTGAACACTTGCAACATGTTTCACTTTGTCAATACAATAAAATTCCAAATTTCTTGTAACATGAATCGCGACGAAAAGCAAACACTTGATTTTGGGTTTGAAGAGTCATATCCTGCGGTCCATGTGTGGGCAGGATGAAAAAAATATAGATCCTCGAGTTGATGGATTAATAAAAGTACATACCCAACAAACAAATTTCAAATTGCTATCAGCATTACAAATTAGCTTATTGCACTTCCTTTCCTAAATATTGTTAGGGTACCTTTACGATATTTTTTTAAAATACATTAATAGCAATGGGGGCTTCGTTTAAATAGTCAATGGCTTCCTCGCATAAAAAGCATGAGGTGACAGGTAATAGTGAAATGTTAAATGGGAGTTAAGATTTACATTGTTAAAGGGTAACGTTAATTTGAAAAGGACCAAGGTGACCAATTTACTCTAAAAGTAAGGGCCAGCATGCTATACATGCATCCTTGTCCCACGCAAACAACGTACCGACAACGGACGGTTCAAGGTCTATGAACACTGCCCTGGGCACGTGTTTTCCCGCCCCAGTCTCGCAGAAGAAGGTGTTGAAGGAGTCGTCTCCGCTACCCACAGTCTTGTCTGAGGGCATCTGACCGTCGGGCTGGATTCCGTGCTCCAGACAGTACAACTCCCAGCAGGCATTGCCTATCTGGACTCCAGCTTGACCCACGTGGACAGAGATACATTCCCTCTGAAAAAGCAAGTTATAGAAAGGTTCTTAAGAGACTGAAGTTTACTTCAAGACTGCGAAATATACTGGACACGTTAAATCAACGCATGTGTACATTGGAATTATTTTTAGTATATTCCCTTGCTTATTTTACCCAGTGTGCACTTAAGTGTTAATTCGTGCTGAAGGCTTGACCCAAATTAAACTGTCTTCAAAAGTGAGCGTCCAAATGCAGTAATTTGAAGTTACAGTAAACAATGTGATGTGGAATGTTGGGAGTGATTAATGAGGTTAAAAGTGCTTGGAATGTTGGACAAGATATTCTGACATTGCTAACTATATATGAATATGAAGCAGCAAGAGCCCCATTTTCATAAATGTTCAAGAAAACGTCACGGCGAGCTCCATTTTAGATAGTTTAATACGTATATAACAAACCTCCAATATAGTGTTTGTGTTACCTACGTTTTGCTTGCGGAAAAAGGTTTTAGGCGAAAATTATGATTTTTTAAGTCCTTGATTACTCACAAAATTAAATTTAGAAATGTACACATTCATGTTAAACGAATGAGTTTAAAACTTGATGTGTAAAGGTCATTAGCCCAGTTCTGATAAATATGAATATTACCTCGAAGTACGAAATAACGACTGTCATTTATATTTTAGACATCGTGATTCACTTCTAATGAGTCGTCAACACGTGTTTACACTTCCTCAATCATTGGGAAGAAAGAAAATGTAGATGAAAATAGGATAAACTCAAATTTAGAATATTTCGGGCGACAACAGAAAGGATGCGAGAAGTATTATAATTTGACGTAATATGCTTTTATAGATGCATGTATATAGTAGCATGTGTATGTACGGTGAAATAAATTCAGACTTTGTGATGTAAACGATATGCTGCATTCTGATTGGATCAGACATGGTCATGTGATCGGTATACATTTCAATGAACCCAAAGTTGAGGGTTATACAAAATAACCTTCAGTAAATGCAGGTTATACGATATCGTGCCGGAACTAGCCAAAACACGCTGTACTGTCACCTAGATTCTGGACAGTATAAATACGCGAGTGTTATTTGTTAACTTTGATCTATTTAAATTAAACTTTACATTTTCCACTTTTTTCCAAAAATATAATCATTGTTAGTTTTTTGATACACAAAATGTATTATTTGTAGAATAAAAAAGTGTCATTTTTACCGAGTCTTTGGAACTATTTTGTTTATGCGTCTGAATACGGGTAGAGATCCGTCTTGGCGTAACCGGTACGTAGGTCAGTGCGACAAGCAGCTATAGAATTGCATTTCGAATGCATTTTCGCTTTAAATATAACGTTTGAATTTTTAAGAAATGAATTTCATCATATGGTTGTCCACACGGTTATAACCTGTTTGAAACTTGTAAGATAAACTTTTGTATAACCGGCGTCGCAAGCTTGCCGGTTATACAAGTTTATCTTACAAGTTTCAAACAGGTTATAACCGTGTGGACAACCATATGATGAAATTCATTTCTTAATTGCAATTGAAGCTATGGCGTTAACGTATTAATGGGGAACTCTGCATGTAACGATACGGTACTTTGATTTTGTAAAAGTAAATGAGTTATTCGATATTTTCACTAAAGGTCAAAACTAAAGACCTACTGTTTGATTAAAAGATGGTTATAATTGCTCATAAAATATATAGTTAATTTGCTGTAGGTAATTTTTGTAAGGAGGAATATGTTCATCATCTGAATTTGAAAAGGGAGTGTACGAGGTTTTTTTCAGCGCCGCTTGTGCATTATTTCAGACATCAGACTCAGTGGCGTGCTAAATTTGTTAATGTCAATAGCGACTTACATATGTGCAATGTACATAAGCCTATACGATTATTATATATAATTTTGATTCTCTTAATAAATGAGACGAATCTTAATTAGGCAACAAGAAGTGAAATCGTTTTCTTACCATTATGAAAAAGTCAGTTGATAGACCACTCCGTGACGCGCTGAAGGGGCGAAGTGCAGTGGCGTAATGACCGATTGACGGCGAGTGGCGTGGTTTTGTATGTCTGTCACAGCTTGCGCGTGTCGCACGTGGCGATGTGTCATCACGAGAAACACGAGCAGTGCGTGCACACCGCACGTGAAGGTAATGATTGGTGACAGCTTTTCTCTTCGTGTGCAGTCTGCGATGGGTACAGTTCGCTTTCGAATCCCAAATATGTCGCAACGTGTTGACTACCTCGTTTATTCAATTCAGAAGTATTTTTGCCGTTTTGAACGAAGTGAACTAAGAAGAATGAAGAAATGGAAATATACTGGAGTAGTAGAAATTGGGATATACCCTTGTGTTTCTCGTCTTGACTGTTACCAGTTAAGGTCTAAACGCAAGAGCACTTTCTCCGGTGTATTTTAAAATGGAAAATAACAACACCGGATAATTAATTTTCTTAATTATTTTAGGAACCGTATTAACAAATAGTATAGCTTAGTGAATGATATTAACGATTACGTCATATGGTTTCTGACGTCATAGTTCTGTAAGGTGTATAAGCATTGTGATAGAAGGGTACGCTTTTTTTCCCAGGGCATATTCATTTGCAGAAGCCAAAGATCTTCAATTAACTGCCCGAAGAGGGAGGCCAGTTGGAAAGACTGTAGACTTACAGGATACTTATAAACAGATTTTTAAACAAAGGTGATATAGGAGAAGTGTGAGGATGAAAGAAGCTATAGGGAAATGAATAATCACATTGTGTATAGTACAGTTGTCAAGTTAATTATTGATTGATCAAATCATTCATGTTTTGGACTGTCACACATAAGTCATAATGATTAGGTAGTCAGTAATTTTAGTTGTTTACTTGTCGAAGGTTTTCTTTCTATTCATTCCATTTATCCCCTTATTTCGTACCGCGGCAGATACTACAAAGTAAAATTATAGACAGCTGTTACATTTTGCTACTACAGTAACCACTAACGAAAATGGTATCTAATAGAAAACTCACACTAAAGCGTTATTTCATGTTCATTTGGCCTTTGGTTATATAATATATTCTGAAACGAAATCCTGTTCATGCCTGGCACGTTAATTGCATAAGGTCGGGGCTTGTGTCGCTTCAGTGCGCATAGGTATATCCGGATGTCGGAACTGATATCTAGATTGGTCCAAAAGTCGAGAAATAGATTCATAAAGGTAGAGAAGAATCAATCTATATCCTGTTTATCAAATGCAAATGCTCTATTTCATATTTCATGACGATCGGGAAGTATGAAGATCCTTTATCTTATTCTGGTAGGTTTAAACATTCAGAAGGAAATTTTTGCAGTTTTTTAGTTGCAGTTTCATATTCGAATTCATTTGTCTTTTCTTGATTGTAAATGCGCCTTTAGATTTCAATTCATTCAAATGTTTATACCACAGGCCCTCGGATCATTATTAAAAAAAAAAAAAAAAATCAAAAGTAATTTTTTTTTTTGAGAACACCCCCTGAATAGAATTGTACTTCTGTTAATAGTATCAGGGAACATCTATACGATCCCTGATAGTATATGGAAAGTTCCATATACTATTAACAGAAGTATACGATCCCTGATACTATTAACAGAAGTACAATTCTATTCAGGGGGTGTTCTCAAAAAAAAAAACTAATTTAGATTTTTTTATATATATATATAATGATCCGAGGGCCTGTGGTTTATACTTGTATTTACGTATTTAGATTTGAATCCGTTTGACTGTTATGCTACCGAAAAGAATAGATTTGAATTATTTTGACTTCTGTACTAGAAACGAGGTGGTTAATCCTTTTTACTTTTAATACTGGTAACTTTACCATTAAATGATAAAATCAATAAATAAGATTGTTGCTTCCAAAAATGAAGAGATCACCAACAGCACCTCTATCTTACAACAGGTTAAAACATTTTATCAGAATCTTTATTCATTAAATGAGGATTTTGATGAAAAGGTTAAATTAATATTATATCAAAACTCAAAAATTAAATGATCTTAGAAAAGAGCTTGAAAAAGACACTGATGGTGTTGAAATTACTTTTTCAGTAAAAACTATGAAAAATAACAAAAGCCCTGATATTGATGGATTATATATTGTCTATAGAGAATAGAGTATCCTTAACAATGAAAAGAGGGGTTATTGCTTGCATACCTAAAGCAAATAAAAATAGAACCCTGCTTAAAAATTGGAGACCAATTACTCGTCTGAATGCATAACAAACCGGTTAAAGATGACATTCGACTTACTTATACATGGAAATCAAACAGGTTTTATTCCAGGCAGAACTATAATTTAAAATACAAGACTATTATATGACATCCTTTTTTAAACTAAAGCGAGAAATATAAAAGGATTGCTAATTCTTATTGACTTTTAAAAGGCTTTGACACAGTTTCAAAGGATTTTATTACATTAGTTTTTTTAAAAAATTCTGTTTAGTCCACAAATGATACAATTGATTAATGTACTCACCTATCAAACAACTTCATGTGTGACAAAAAATGATTGCTTATCTGAATTTTTTTATAATGAAAGGGGTTGTTGACAGGGTGATCCCTTATCCCCATATTTATTCCTTTTGGTAGCTGAAAACCATAGGTTGTATGATAAGAGATAATGACAGAACTAAAGGTATAGTTATTGATGACAAAGAATACAAGCTAGGGCAATATGCTGATGATACAGAATTATTTCTGGATGGCACAACTGAGAAACTACATGCAGCCATTGAAACAATTAACACATTTTATAAGATGTCTGGCTAGAATATAAATATTTACAAGACTAGAGCAATTTGGATTGGTTCAATGACAGGTAGTAATCAAACGTTATGCACAAATTTGAAAATTGAATGGTTTAATGGGGAGTTTGAAGTCTTAGGAATTAAGTTTACACAAAACCTTGTTGATTTATGGGTGATCAATACAAGAAAAACAAATTGGAAGAAATAAACAGATTACTGGCAGTGTGGAGAAAGAGAAATTTGAGTTTTTGATTGGAAAAATTACAGTTATAAAGACATTAGCCCTCTCCAAATTTGTACATATCTTCAGCTCATTGCCCAACCCTCCAGAATACTTTACTATATCTTTGGAACAAATATTCTGTAATTCTATTTGGAATGATAAGAGAGATAACAAGGAACACACTTAAAAGATTGAAGGCTGAAGGAGGATTGGGTATGGTCGACATAAAAACATTTATTGAAGCTTTAAAACTATCTAATCTTACTATTAAAAAAATCCATTGATAATAACCCTAGTAATATACCTTACAATAATATTTATAATTACGGAGCAAATATAAACAAATTATTTAATATTAAAATTCCTTTTTGGACAGATGTTTTCGAAGCTTGGAAAAGTTTTTGTAGAAAGTTAAATATTAAAGAGGACAGCATTGATCACATTCTTAGTGAACCATTATGGCTTAACCACAATTTTAAGAACCCCAACCACATCAATAAACATTAGGCTTGTAAGGATATTCTGACCATTAAAGACTTATGTGAGGAACATAGATTCATGCTTTTTGATGAGATAAAGCCAAAATACAAAATAAGAGGGACAATACTTGACTTTAACTATCTTTTTCACATTTTGCCTGCAGATAAGTGGAAAGATACTATTAAACAGACAAGAAATATTCATTTAAGTAATTGATACTTCAGTGTTTATCAAAAACATATGTTGTAACCTGCTTAAGGCTCAAGATTGTTTTATGACAAGCTTATATCGAAACATGATAAACTTGAGATTTGCAATAAATGGGAACTAGTGTTTGACACCTGTAATTTTGACTGGCCCAACACTTTCAACTTCTACAGATATGGTATAAAAGATGTTAAACTTCTTGACTATCAGAACAACTTTTTGCAAAGAGTTATCTTTACAAAAAAGAACTGTTGAAAATGAACCTCATTGACTATGCTTTATGTAGCTTTTGCAAGGATGTTTCTGAGATCATATGTCATGTTTATTTGGATGGTTGTGAAACCATGAAATTCTGGAATGAACTTGAACTTTGGATTAATAACTATTTTACGCAAAAGATAACTTTTTCGAAATACTTCGATTTGGTTTGTCACATTCCACAAAAATGTGTTACTGAATCAAATCATTATCTCTGCCAAAAATATTTCCATTTATGCAATATCAAAACTACATTTACCAAATTCACTAATTACAAAAAAATAATTTAAAAAAAAGAGATTTCATGGTAGAAAGATTTATTTAAAAAAGAAATAATGAAATTGACAATTTTTATGATACATGGCGGCCACTCTTCCCACTATTCAACAACTGATTTTGTAAGAAAACACTCCCACATTCTGAATATTGATCTGAGTTTCAAATGATATATTCACTATGTATATTCACTCGGTAACCATGGGGAGCTAATAAAAAACATTCACAAAAAAAACCCTAAAAACCTTTACCATTAGATTTCAATTCCCTTGCATGACTTTGAATACTACTAACTATTACTTATATTTTATTAATTTCTATTTTTCTAATAAGTAACTACGTAACTACATTTTGATTAATTCAATTAGGTATTGTATTATCAGGTTTTGTGTGTGGCCTGCAATAAAGCTCAGACATCCTGTTCACAGTCGACTGATTGCTTCATCTCAGAAGTATGTGTGTATTCCGACACTTTGGGAAACGGCATATGCAGTAGGTATTTTTATAGGCATACAGTACTGGTAGTATATATACGTAATTTCCATCTGACACGGGCGAGAGTTAATGCCGCTTACAAATTCGTTTCATTTATATTATGACCGTATTCCGAAGAACAAAAGTTTTTTTCAAATTGCCTCTAGCGGGTTTCGAACTCATTCAATCAGGGGCTTTTCTCTCAAGAATAAGTTCGAATTTCGCTAGAGTAATTTTTAAAAAAAATTATGTCTCGGAGCACGGTCGATTTTAATCAGACTACCAATGAAAATTGCAATAAGATCTTTAAAACTTAGATATTTAGTATTCAAAAGTAAAGTAATTACACATTTAAAAGTTCTAATGCCAACTTAAAGTCTTGAGCATTAAAGTACCAACCAAATGATCGATGACGAATACAATGCAGTGCCTTGCTTTAGGAAAGAGGTGTAAGATCGCAGCGGAATGCGGGAAGGGGGAGTGTTGTGAGAGCCTAGCTCAGATGAGAGGGAGGAAAAAGAGATTGACAGAAACGACCGGGGGTGTCTGCAAACCTCTTCAGACAGAGGGGGCACGTGAGTTGCTTTATTTGATTTAAAGCGAAAATTCATCCACATCGTTGTCAACCCGGGCTAGTTAGTTGCAGGGCAAGAGCGCTTTCTTGAAAACGCCAGGCTAATTAGCCCGGGTCGATAACGATGAGTCTCATTTCTATTGTGGACGCAGTCTCGCTTTAAAAAGAGTTCGATTCTGTGTGATTCATCTTTTAGGACGACCTGCTACATTAGCTTATGTATATCTGAGGATCCTACACTACCCTCATATCTAATCAGTAAAATTCCTCTTATCGCCATATTTAATCAGCCAATGAAATGTTTTGCCTCGAACGATAGTGGAAGTACCCGAATGACAGGGCTGCCGAGTTCAAGATAATTTACTTTGGGCTACCAGCATAACAACATTTCACTGGCTGAAAAAAATCATCCGAGGTTGCAAACGCACCACATTTGGAACCTCATCAGGCAAGACGGACCTAGATAGTCATAATAAACAGCTGTTATCCATAGCAGGCATTTTCCCTAATAGATATCATGACATCGTAGAAACATAGTGGATAAAAATACGTACGCTGATGTAGCCTCAGTAGGATGATTGCTGGAAAATAAATTGCTTAACACGTTATCGGTGCTGGTCGAGGTGCTCGTATATGTTCCCTACACAATATATGGTATAGGACTTATATAACTGACGTTGCATTTGTCCACAGAATGTCTGATCGAATCGGGAACAGTTTTCAAGTGTCCGTGTATAAGTCGGGACTATATTGCGAGCCTGACGGCGGCAGATTGATACCCCAAGGATTAACAGGTTAGTGCATGTAGGGTTGACTATAGTTCATCCTGCTACATCAGCGTATTTGTCTCCGCCTAGCTCAATCATATACCCTGATATCCTTCGACAATTGTTCAGAGAAAGGTTTATCACGGATCATTCCCTCACCACAGATGTAGCTCCGTCATTATAAATTCCTTTGCTAACACATTATGACGTGAGAGAATGATCATGGATAAGGAATGAATTTGTATAAGCTTGGAAATTCATCTCTTTAAGATAGAAGACAGTGATCATACACAATAGTACACTAGGGTTAAATGTTTAAGATTAGTTGAATAGAGGAGGGTATTGTAATGTGGTTACTTTTCCGAACAAAGATGTCAACACTTACATTTCATATTTCTTCAAGGGGTAAAGATTTCTAGTTCTCTTCCTATCAAAGATGTGACCAAATTATAAAAAGATGTATTTAGATCATTTTCTATTGTCAAAGGATGAATAAAATAAATACACATTATATACATATATAAACGAAAGATTTAAACAATTTTATTTCCCTACTACCAAAGATGAAAACAAGTACATTTATTGTTTACTACCAAAGCTGTAAACATTATATTAAAGAAGTAAACAATTACGATTCCCTTTCTATCAAACATATTACAATTCACTTTCCACTTTTTCACTATAGATGTTAACAATTAATTCCATCACTCTTTCTACCAAAATTGTAAAACATAAGTGTACATCTTCTACCAAAGATATAAACATCTACCTTTCTCTTTCCACTTAAGTTGTTAACATGTATCATAGTCAAAGTAACAGATCTATCGAAATCTAAATTTTCATTTTAGTTCCATATACAATATAGATAAGACTTTTGTTATTTTTCTTTTATATTCTGAGAGCGTATGTAATATCTTTGAATTTCTTTTGTTTTTTCCCCCAGGTATCTGCAAAGCAAAGATAAACAAAGGCTGAGGAATTAAGGCGATAACGTGAAGGAGGACTCATCGATCTGTCAAAGAATGAAAAATATGTTTTTCCAGGAATATTACAAGAATGTCTAATGAACTATTATAAAAAGCTCAGGTGCTACACACGTTCACTGTATTTACACGTTTTCCTATATATTAATACAGAAAAGACAATAGTGTTTTATGAAGTGTAGTATCAAACGTCAATATCGTGATAATCGACATTGAATTAAATCGATGTGTCCTCGGCAAATAACATTTTGTTTCTTTTACTATTTCATTTATAAAGAGTGATGTGGTCCTATAAATTGAAGATGCTATATGTAGCGGCCTCCCATGTAATATTTTTATTAAACGATTTAACTTACATATATGATCGTCGTATCAATCTCACTGAAATCAGATCGACACTTGTCCCTCGTACCTCGCTGCGTTCAAAAGTTTCGAACTGATTTCAATGAGATTGTCGTGGTATCAAACGAGCGAAAGCACAAGTTGAATACAAACGTACGTATTAAGTGGCGGGAAGATCAGTATTTCGTTTATTACTTGCAAACGATCAAGTCAAGTCTGCTTAGATTTCCTTGAATCCGATAGGCCTACTGTTTTGACGTTTCTTTGCATTTCATAGTGTTATGTTGAGGTAAAAAGATTGTTAACTTAGTACAGTTTGTGCCTTAGACTACATGCAGTTATTTACGATGGAGTTCTATTATTAGCCACTGTCAGTTGCAATGTGCGCTACAAGGTTGTACTAATCGATAACAAGACTACAAGTCATAACAACATTTGACGTAGACTAGAACGGTTTGTTTCATAACGGAGGACGATTGGTCAAAACGTCGTCTATTCGATACTTTATGCCAGATGCCTTCTTTCTGGTGAAATGAGGATATGTTTTATTTCACGTGTGAACATAAGTGTATGGTCACTAAACTTCAGGACTCCTACTGAACAAACGATCGGTATGCCAGGCGGCCTGTGATATATTAGCTCATATCATAGCCCTAAGAGAATTCACAAAGCCAGTGTTGATATTGTTGCCCACGTTCAGGATTGCTATAGTTTCTAAGTCACAAGTTTATGATAATGTTTTCACGGTCTGGGATATTACTGAGAAGGGTTACTTTAAGCAGCGAATCAAAAGTCAAGGCAGAAGCTTTGTGTTGTGCCAACTTCACCTCTGCGGGTTCGAACCCACTCAACAGCAGATACAAGGTGTGTAAACATTTTTGTAGATCTAACACACATGCATGTACCAGACCCTTAATATACATATGAGTATACATACCTATCTTTATGCCATATGAAGATTCTTTATATGTTAGATAGATCTATATGAATACTTTTATGTAGCTATTCAGAGTCTGGTGCTGGTGATCTAACAATATTTAATGTTGTAGGCTATAGATCGATAGACCATACATTATAGTCAATTAATCAATGCATGAAGTGAGTATTTGATCAGCTTATTAGACTAATACGTAAGCCCTACATTAACAATTACGATATGTATGACCTTATCTTGACTTGGTTTGATTTTTAAAAATTCAGTTTTAACAATGCTTCGCTGATTATAAACCATCAAAACTTATCGAAATAAATATTTTATAATTAACATGTCACAGTCTCTCATCCTGTTTTAACGCCGCTGTACTTTGGCGGCGTATTCACATAAGTTTTTACATATTTTCTCTTTAAACCTGCTTAATTCTCCAAAGTTCATTGTAGCAAGACTTATAACAAAGAGCGAATCTGTAATTGTTGCCCATCACCAGGTGTTGTATGATGGAGACTGCAGCCTGTGTCAGAAGGAGATCAGAGTGTTGAGGTGGATGACAGACAGAAACAAGAATGCGGTTGACTTTGTTGACATCGCGACCCCCGACTACGAACCTGCCTCACACAGCGGAGTGACTTACGAGATGGCCATGAAGGAGATGCACGTGATCGATCCACACGGGAAGGTGAGACCATTACAGATGCTTTATGTCAGCTAAGTACATCCATGTATGTTCAACATTTGTTGACTAGCTTATACGTCAGGAATGAGGAAATATTACTTTAATTGATTAATTAATATTACTCAAACGAGACAACCTTTCGAATCGATTTCGCTCGAGTTGTAAATGCTTTATAGGATTTAGATAGGATAGGATTTAAATTAATAGGCTGTAACCCAATAACCTCCCCTCTGATAATACTTTTTTTTAAAAATATATTTACAGATCTATTTGATCTATGACTATTTTAAGTAAGTAATAGTCATAGTTTAATACTACCAAACTCCAAAATATTGAGTAAACCTAGCTGTGACCAGTTATGACAGAACACAAGAAATCAATCAAAGTCATATGTTTCTACATAAATCTTTGAAATCTTTATAAATCAAATTAAAGGCACGCAGTGTGACAAAAAAAATCTGTGACAAAAAATTTCGTTAATTACTTTTCTATACCACAGGGCACGCGTGCACAGATCTCCCTTAGACTTAGTTGATCTTAAGGATGTTCGCTCCTCAGTAACAGTGACAAAACTCAAATAACCTTAAATCATAATGTTCTTATATAATAAACCAAAATGAAGCGGCAATTTCTCAATTTTGATGATTTCTGATTAAATATTCATCAAAATTAAGAAACGTAGTATTTTTCATTTTGAAATAATTCACAATTTTGCTGACTCAGCAATTTTAATTGTAACTATCATTTGAGCAAGTTCTATTGTCTGTTTTTCTTAGAAAATAGATGTTGTTGAAAGAATATGATTTGTATGTATTTGTTCAGGTATAATTTTTTGATAATGTGTGGGAGAAAGCATGTTTTTAGTAAAAAATAGCTTAAATATTGATAATTTTATTGAAATGTTTGAATACATGTTGTGCCGTAGTGGCTAAAAACCCACACTACCATATATATTTTATACTATTTTCTGGAAGAAAATTATGTTAACTCAAACCTGTTTTCATATTAAAAAAAGTTTAATACAGGAACTAATTTAAATTTAACATTTTTCAAAAAAGGTCATCATTTCCCCATTGACTCCCATGTTAAATCTCTGACTGACATAGGGATCTTTGTCATACAATATCTCGAAAAAACCCACACTAACCCCCATTTTTTTGGGTTGATATTTCGAGCAAATACACTAAACTTTTGAAAAAAACAAGTTAGAAAAAAAGTTTGATACTTTAAATTTGAGGAGCGAACATCCTTAAGTTAACGTTTTAGCTATAGGTTAAGGGACTAAAGTTTAAGTGCTTCCTGGTTGAGCAATTTTTGAAATAATTTTTAAAAATATGATAAATTCGTTCCTTTATTCCAGGTCCACTCGAAAGCAGAAGCTATACGTCAGATGTACGAGGCAGTAGGACTATCCTGGTTGTCCCGCCTCACGCGGCTACCAGGGATTGAACCTATCACAGACAGAGCTTATAATGTGTTCGCAGAGTACAGGCTTCAAAGAGCATTTAACAACTGCGATTCTGGGAAGTGTTCAATAAAAGTGAAACAGCTGCGAGACAAACTCAACTCTGAAAACAACGGCCAGTGATTGTATATTAATGTGTGTGTGTATATATATAATATTGAGATTGCTAACAGAGTCCAAGCTAGCGAAGTGGTTATAAAATTGGAGAGAATGTGACACAAAAAGACCCAAACGGACCAGCTATTTATTTTAAGGAAACCGCTCAAGAGTGAGTGTTTTGTGTTTGTATTAAGTGTGGAACTTGAGGTGTTCCTTGATTCAGGAACATGTTCAGTTGCCCAAAAGGCGGAGTTTAGCGTTATGCAGCGGAAATAATATACATGTGCAGTTATGTGCCTTATATGCTAACAAAAACTCGGTACATGTAAATTTTATCCGCTCCCAGTCTAAGTAAACCTAGCCTCAATAATATACTCGCTATACTCCCGATATCAGAGTGAAACGGTATCGGAGTGCAACAGGTGTTATTGAGGCTAGGTTTACTTGGACTGATCCGCTCCGCTCTGTAACGTTAAACTTCGCCTTTTAGAATGACTGGAAAGGAAAGATGATATGTATGTCTAAAAGACAGGATGTAAAATATTTCAGCTGAGTAGAGATTGAAGAAAGGCTGTTCCATGTAAAATATAAAATGAAATGAGATGTTTAAATCATCAAATTGTACAGGGAAAAGACGACTGTGTTACTTGTATTTTTTTCATAAAACAAAGTGAGGATGATGATGATTTGATTTGATATGACTTGGTTGAAAAATGTCTGTATATATTGTGTTGATGCCTTTCGTAAATAAAGTCTGTACATTCTCATGGGTTATCTTTCAGTGGTTGCAATGCAAGACAGATGACAGTAAAATTTCTTCAAATAGTGCTCTCGAGGACAGGGCTGATTTTGTTGAATTGTGATGATCTATTGTGGAGACTTCACTAATCTCATATGTTCAATTTAAAAGCAAAATATATAAGATTTTAAACACTTTTTGACTCAGGTACTCTGTGGGGTCACTTTCTGAAACCATATTTCAACTTCTGAAAAAGCAAAAGCCCTAGAAATCATGAACTCTGACATCTTTGTTAATCGGGAATTTTAATTGTAAGTTTGGTCACTCTGTGGCCCATGAAAAGGACCACACGGGCCACGCCCAAAAACACTTACATACTTGTATCATCGAAGGAAACCCAAAGAAGGTATAAAAGGGTAGTCAAATATATGGTCCAACAACTAACTGTGTATAAATCAGAACATACAGGCAGGCTTTTGAATGTCCTTTGCATCCCTCGTTGGTGAGGCACTTTTATACGGCGATTGATCAAGTTGGAGGAAGCTATTATTCTGAGCAACTACAGTTGAATTTACCAACCATATAATAACCAGTAGCTGGTCCACAATATTTTCGCTAGACGTGTCAACTTTCTTTTATGGTTTCGCCTGCTAGAGTTGACAAACTTCCCCGTATAGCTTTGAATAGCGCCAGTCGCCATCACTGTCTCATTCAAAACTTGCTGCTAACCATCTGAAGATTCCTGTTTTGGGTACAGGGCCCTCTTTAGCAAAAGGTTCCAATTCTCATAAGTTTTCTCATTGGACTATTGTAATCTGCTTGGACGGCAAGCACAAACAAGTATGCAGAAAGGGCTAAATTAGACAGTCATTTGGGCTGGCGTTGGTTATAGAGCATAATTCGTTGATCTCTTCATGTCAATCAAAACATCAACCCTATAAGTTCTCGAACAAATTCAGTTCTAGCTTATGACTTACCACTTTCAAGTTGAGACTTACTATTCACCATTCCCTATTCATCGTTATCGCTATTGACTAAGTTTCTTCGCTATCACTATTGACTACTTTTCCCCGTTATCACTATTGACTAATGTTCCCCGTTATTATGTCCCCCACAAAAAGCTTTGCTGGAGACATAATGTTTTCAGTTCCGTTCGTGGTTCCGTAATTCCGTAATTCCGAAATGCTTTCGTTTACGGACCATATCTCAAAAACCGTTCAATATTTTTTTAACGAAACTTTGTGGTTAGGCCTGGAGGTGGAGTGGTGCCTTTTGCTATTATGGTTATTCTGAATTTATTTATTTCCTGGTTTCCATGGAAACAATTTGAACTTAGTGCAAATGGGTGGTAAGGTCAGTTTCCGGGCCATATCTCAAAAACTGTTCACATTTTTTTCACAAAATTTGGTTTGTGGTTAGGTCTAGTGGTGGAATGATGCTTTTTGCTATTTTGGTTATTTCTAGTTGCTACTGACGTCTATTCCCCGTCGTCATTATTGACTATTTTCATTCGTTATTGCTATTGCCGATTTTTTCCACGTTATCGCTATTGACTTCTATATCCCGTTATCACTATTAACTACTATTCATGCTATAACCAAACGAAGCCCATGAAAGTAACCAAATGCCTCCACGGATCATAACAAATGTCAAATAGGCCTTGGTATTCCCAGTTATCGCCTTTGACTATTACATATCATGGCTTCATATGGTGGAAATCAAACCAAACGGAGCCCATGAAAATAAGGAAAGGCCTCCACGGATCATGAAAAATGTCCAAATGCCTTGGTATGAGTTATTAGTCTGTATAGCTTCGTCATTCTGACAACATGAGGGTATGATTAACAGGTTTGACAGTATTGTAGAGTCAAAGTGCTCATGCTTTTCAATAGCTGCTGGCTTGTCTTTCGCAATTTATTGCCGAGTATGTATTAAATAATTTTCTCTGATTTAAATAGATGTTGACATTCCACATCAAATACACCATATCCATCAGGATACGCACTGGTCGGACAAAAATTAAGGACAGTAACAAAACGATATGTTGCAATATTTGTATATTGTTATATTAACCAGTCGTAGGATCAATATATTATAAATGCTATCATTAAATGAATTCTTCTGCACGCAATACACAGACACCATGAGGCCAGTTAAAATTGGTGACCTTGGTCTCATTTTCAAGGTCACGACGACACTAACACTACTTTTCAAACGCTTGTTATATGAAAATATAATATGAACCGTTGCGCACCAATATCTCCAAATTTGGTTACAGCCTCCATGTGGAAATTCCACAGGAACATATAGTGACCTAAACCTCATCTTCAAGGTCACCACAGCACTTGACATGATCTGTTGGACTCTTAAATTTTGATGAGAGCCTACATTGGGAGAATACACAGACTTATCTATTTTGGTGACCTTGATCTTATTATCAAGGTTACTACAGCACTTTTACTATTTCACTTAATTTTATTTTATTTTGGTGAGAGTATACATGTAGCAGTTGATCGTGGTTACATTGCATTTATTTTCAAGGTCAACTTGGTACCTTAACTGCTTTTCCAACTCCCTGTGTAACAAGCGATATTTCCATTTTGGTGACAGCTGCACTAGCAAATACCCAGACAACAATCAATTAAATTGACCTTAGTTTCGAGGTCACTATTGCACTTTTTCAAACTATCATTAACATTAAATTTCATGAACCGTTGCGCCAAATATCTCAACGGACTACATCGGGGGTAACACAGGCACTGGAAACCCTTTTGAAATTTTGAGGGTTTTTGACATCACGTGGCAACATTCTGACATTCTGATATCGCTCGAGTCTATCAACGATCGACACATCGACACAAAGAACTAAGTACCACCAGAAACCAACTCCAGCAAAATTGTTCTGTTAAAAAAGAAGACAACGTGTCAGACAAACATTTAAAGACAATTAAAGATGGTAGATAGCACAATCATCTGACAGTGAAGAGACAAAAACACCTCTCTACGAACGTCTCACTATCTTTGCATGGATAACTGCTTTTACAATAGATTGGTCAAAATCGGAGTTCTCGTGTAATCGAAATAAAAGTTTATTGCTGTATTTTAAATAAATGGAAGTGTTGACACTTCAGTAGCGGCATGACCTCTTAACAAAACTTACCCGTTAAAGCAGTAGGACACTTCAGTAGCGGCATGACCTCTTAACAAAACTTACCTGATAAAGCAGTAGGACACTTCAGTAGCGGCATGACCTCTTAACAAAACTTACCCGTTAAAGCAGTAGGACAATTCAGTAGCGGCATGACCTCTTAACAAAACTTACCTGATAAAGCAGTAGGACACTTCAGTAGCAGCATGACCTCTTAACAAAACTTACCCGTTAAAGCAGTAGGACACTTTATTAGCAGCATGACCTCTTAACAAAACTTACCCGTTAAAGCAGTAGGACACTTCAGTAGCGGCATGACCTCTTAACAAAACTTACCTGTTAAAGCAGTAGGACACTTCAGTAGCGGCATGACCTCTTAACAAAACTTACCTGTTAAAGCAGTAGGACACTTCAGTAGCGGCATGACCTCTTAACAAAACTTACCTGATAAAGCAGTAGGACACTTCAGTAGCGGCATGACCTCTTAACAAAACTTACCCGTTAAAGCAGTAGGACACTTCAGTAGCGGCATGACCTCTTAACAAAACTTACCCGTTAAAGCATTAGGACACTTCAGTAGTGGCATGACCTCTTAACAAAACTTACCCGTTAAAGCAGTAGGACACTTCATAAGCGGCATGACCTCTTAACAAAACTTACCTGTTAAAGCAGTAGGACACTTCAGTAGCGGCATGACCTCTTAACAAAACTTACCCGTTAAAGCAGTAGGACACTTCAGTAGCGGCATGACCTCTTAACAAAACTTACCTGTTAAAGCAGTAGGACACTTCAGTAGCGGCATGACCTCTTAACAAAACTTACCCGTTAAAGCAGTAGGACACTTCATTAGCGGCATGACCTCTTAACAAAAGTTACCCGTTAAAGCAGTAGGACACTTCATTAGCGGCATGACCTCTTAACAAAACTTACCCGTTAAAGCATTAGGACACTTCATTAGCGGCATGACCTCTTAACAAAACTTACCCGTTAAAGCAGTAGGACACTTCAGTAGCGGCATGACCTCTTAACAAAACTTACCCGTTAAAGCAGAAGGACACTTCAGTAGCGGCATGACCTCTTAACAAAACTTACCCGTTAAAGCAGAAGGACACTTCAGTAGCGGCATGACCTCTTAACAAAACTTACCCGTTAAAGCATTAGGACACTTCAGAAGCACAAAATTACGAATCTGTAAAATTCGATAAAATTTGGAATGAACAAATCCAGGCACTATCTAAAGCGAGAAGACGAAATTGAACTAAAACAAATCTCAAAACTTTTCATAGATTTTAAGTTTATAGGCCTATCCAGATTATTAATGGAAAGGTTATTGAATTGTTCAATATGTTTATAGCCTTTTATCATGCATGATAAAAGATGTTTTGTGTATTAATGTCAACATGGTAAAAAAAATTTTGCTTAGAATAAAAGAATAAAGTTTATTGTGTAGATTCTCTCTAAGGACAATAGTTATTTTGGATAAACATTCGGTACAATCATTTTGTTTTTCACATTTTGAACAATTTGCTTTTGGTGGATTTTTATTTTAATGATTAAGTTAATAACTACGCAAGAGCGTCAAATGAAGGTAACATGTTCGGTTAAACTACGCGAATCCATTTCACTACCTTAAATGATTTACACACTAAAAGGGCCGCCGGTAGTTTTTGCTCGATACTTCATACTTGCTTCTACCACCACGGATAATCGGCTTGATTGAGTGATAAGGTGTTTGGCCCTTCGAAGATAATGTATTTGGCATGAACATATATTAAGAAATAAAATTTCCACACCAAAACGTGCCACTGCTCTATGTTGTCATAATGGCCTAAATATAACTTTTCATACGAGTCCAATTCAAAGTCCTAAAGCCGTCAGATAAGAGTGTCTGGCTTTGAGTATTGTAGGCTTCTCGATTAAAAGCTACCTGTTTTACATTGTTTGATGTAAATGAAAGGTAACCTCTAGTCCATTACATTTTATTAAGAGAGGATTTGGAGCAGAGTCATTGACTCTGTTCTTGTTATTTGTATTACAACAAGAACGTATTTAATTTCGTATCCATATCTTATATATACCCTTTCCCCATATAGAACTATTCATTTACAATAATGATTATGTAAGTGACGATAACAATGCCATTCATCTTCGAAAGCGCAACGTCAGGGAAACGTGTTAATTATAAAAGTATGTCTTCACAATTTTAAGGTTTACATCCATGCATATACAAACTTGTGAGGAAAAACAACATATTTATTAACCATTACAAATAAACAAGAGCACTGAACCCTCATATCAAAATATAGACCAAGAAACTATGTTTGTTTCCCATCGATCAAACCCAGACTATGAATTTTATTACAACCAATCACTACAAATAAGTGTCAAAAATTGCAAAATATGACAGGGCTTGGGGCTAATTATGGATTGATATAGACAATGATGACTTTCTACAAGAGGACAGTCTTCATAAGGTCTCAACATGAAGCTGCTGTTTCTCTTGGTAAGATTTTGAAGCTTTCATTAGTGATTGTTAAAACTTATTCTAAGATTTAACGATTGTTAGATTGCAAGTATTTTGAGATCAAGATGTGCCACATCATGTAAAGCCGTTGTTGACGACTCACCTTACGTGGTTGTAATGGGACTCGTTTAAGAATTTTATAAAGACTTTATAGTATGAAGTTCTGATTATAATGATGAGTGTGTTTTTCTATGAGCAACATGTCTACCATGTAGTCCCCAACATATTTTCGACAATGGGGCCATTATACTGACTGAACTGAACTGAACTTTATTTACACTCAATCCGCAAGCAGCGGCATATGAGAAAAGACATTACACATATATGCGAAATATACAATTTGGTTTAGAATATGATGTACAATATTGTAATCGAAAGACCTATATACATATGAAGGCATGATACAAATGATAGGCAAATATATAAAGCAAAGATATACATGATGAATATGATGGTATTTAAGGTAATAATTCCTAGCGGCATTTTTTAAAAACATAAATAAAAACAAGATAATGTTACAGAACAGGTTTCTTAATGTACCTATGAGTGTGACACCGTGAGAGTTATAGTGACACCAAGTCATATATTACCAAAGGATGACATATGTTAGAATAATGATAAAAACCTAGTTATTTGTAATGGCAAACGTTGTTAATAAAAATAGAAACACAGAGAGAGTAGTTAGCAGCGGTAGCGGGTTTATTCTACTATTGATCATATATTTGCGAGAAGCACAAGAAAATAGATATTTCAAAGTTATATATAGAACGTCCTAGACATATTTAGATTCTTAAGCTTTTTTTTTTATCAAGCTATGGTTTCAAGGGATATAGGTGTCAAAAATGTAAATAATTATTAATGATGTTATTTCATCGAATAGTAATGGATTATCTGAAAATCCCCATCATATAGTGCTTATCAGTTGAGTTAAGTGACGACAAACAAGTTTAAGTTGTCATTCCCAAGAATTAGGGACATTCGCAGGGGAGGTAATTTCAAAGTACTTGAAGAGTAAAAGCATTTAAAATCTCTTGGTATCACACACTTCAAGGGAACATAACTCTGCTTGGTATCTCGCGCCGCCCTAAGATTTTAATTACCAAGACGTTTCACACACATTGCATAAAAAAAAATAATGATCTCGATTGTTAACGTTTTTAAAATCTAAAAACATAAATCTTTGATTATAATCCCTTTTAAGTATTGTTTTTTAAATGTTTCGATTCTATTTGATTAAGAAAATACATTTATAAAGTAGGTCTGTCACATTTATTACTCACATTCGAGTTGTTATGTAGTATAGTTTATCTGCAACAACTAAAATCTCATATCAATCTATTGATTTTAACCCTTTGAATTTATTTTATAAGATATATAACCAATTTGATCGTGTAAATTTTTTGGGCTTCTATCAATTAAGATAATATCTATCTATAATAGGGATTTATAGTGGCCTGTATATTCGATTTACCTTGTTATATTTCGAATTCTTATATATGCATTTTATATGACATCGGAATAACTGTAATATTCGTCTATTAAATTTGCTTGAAACGTCAACTTTGGTAAACGCGACTGTCGCATTTATTACTTTTTATTTGAAGATATTGTTTGCTAGATACAGCAGCTTTGATGTTTAATGTAATGCCTCGATATAAAGTCAGGGTTATGTTTAACAATCAGTTAACAGCTCAAGGGAGCGTTGCTTCCTTAATTAATAAAAAGAAACAAGGACATTAAAAGAACATTTTTCAGTTTATTATACGACTAAAATCGAAAAAAATAACTTACAGATAACAATGATTAATGAATTAAATATACTTTGGAGAAATGATATTTCTAGAGACTAATATTATCTGCATTGTGACAACATCATTCAGTAAGAACATTTCTACTTAGAGTCGTCAGATAAACGCTTTAAATGACAGGAAAATTTATTGCCCCTCATGTTCGATACTGACCGTCTCCAACCGTGGACCAAGCGGAGAGCATCTGTCAGCAATTCTCTCACCCTTGCCTCATTGACTGTTTTGAGTTTCCTAATTATGTGGTTATCCCTTTATCACAGTAATTAAGGTCTTCTATTTGCTGTATTAAAGAAAGTCTTTATTTTGACCTACATTTGGTATTTTCACAAAATAACTGAGGATCGCTCGACTCCCTGATTAATGTTTATTAAATTAATTGCAAGAAAGAAATATCAAGGATCATGAATTGGAATAGTTCTAATCTTTTCTTTGTCCTTTAGCAAATCCGAAAACAAAATTTTTAAAGGCAAAGCCAAACTCATTTGGTAATATCTATACATATTAAAAAGATAAGCTTTCGTCATTTCAAATTTTGGTATCAATGGACTAAATCAGAAATTGAACTTTAAATTCCATTTAGTTAGGAGCCATAGGGATAATATAAGACTTAAATCTTAAATCTAGACTTGCCTTTCAAAAGGATAAGTACCCAACAATACTTTATTTCATTTCAGCCTGAGGCAACTAATCTTGCAAACATTTTCTGGACTTAAGACGATTACTTTTTTGTTTTCCACTTAAGTATGGATGACATACTGTAGAAGGGCGAGAAGTGCTGGTAGTCCTGTCCATGATTGAGAATATTGGAGCCTGCATTACAGTCTACGTCTTCATTTACCAAGTAATCCAAGTATAGCATTAAATGTTTAAAGCGGGGCACCATAAATTCTTAACAAATATTAAATACATGAAAATTTTGCCAAGACATGTTTGCGGTGACTGATTGGATATGAGGGACTGAAAACATGTGATATTTAGATTGAGGTCAAATGAGTATCATTTTATATTATGTCAATTGAACTAGGGCATTACTGAAAATTTCATGACTTAAACATTGGTTTTTACTTTTTACAATACAAAGGATCCATTAACCTATATTGAATTGTTTCAGGGGCATTCTAGAAGTTGATAGTATAAGGACGATAATGATATATGGATATACAATTTCTTTATTTCACAGTGGCGAAATAGTAAAAGGATCTATACCGAAACGTCGCCATTGTGAAATCAAGAAGTTGTATATCCATATATCATTGTCGTCATTAACCTACATTGTAAAAAAGATGACTGCGAATCCTATCTGTCTCAGTAAACTTTATGCGATAGTTAGTACCGAGCAAGAACATGTGGTCGTAATCATTATGTAAGCATTTTAAAAACCGCCACCCACAGTTGCCCCCTACTGTCAATTGCTTTGAATAGTGTGCTCCACTGAACAGTAGGGTCTCTAATTACAAGATATCACCAGTTTGAGAATGAAGCAAATGCTATAACCGGATGTGACGTAATAAGATTCCCCAACTAATGTTATCGTGAAGGCTCGATTGTAGCAAATATACGAAAGTGCACCCAATAAGTATTTCTTAAATTCCAGAGCACTTGATTCTTATCTTCTGAATATGAAAATTTAACATCCGCTTAGTAATATTTGATGTTTGCACGTGCTAATAGATTTTGATAACTTCTTAGTATGCTGCTGATATATGTGGTGGTCAACGTTTTGATTATAAAGCTTGGTGTAAAATATAACCCTTCTGTTCCTTATTGTTCATATCATTGATTAAGTACGTTTCCAACACGCATATTAACCATGATTAAACACATTCCTCCACATTATGTTCTTTTTGGAGTATCATAAAAAAAACTTGAGACAAAAGATGAATTCGAGATAAAACCAAAATTTAGTCAACAACAAATGAAAACATTTTTGTAGATAATATCACATTGTTCTGAGAACAATTGACGCCCTAACATGTAATTTATTGTAAAATCATAATGAAAATATTTCATTAGTAACTATCGTTTTTTCATTTTACAAATATATTGCAAAATGTTAATTTATGTTCAATAAGTATTATATTTTCCAAAAATATGAATTGCCAAACGTAAGACCAAGCATAATTAACCAAAAGCTCAAAAAGTCCCAGCTAAGTAAAGGGGAGCAACTCGCCTTGTTTCTAAGAATTTTAGTTAATTTTTCTATACCAATTTTTGACTGGAAAGCGCACCATGGTGCATCTTTTGAAATGCAATGTTTTTAGATTTTACTGTCCATCAATATATGTAGATTAGAAATCAATGCTGGCACGCATGCACAACGTTATAGTTTTGCCACAAATCAATTTTTAAAATGATGAAAAGCGCATATTTCTCTGAAATAGCATGGCGTTGTACAGAGCTGACATAGGTGTTTTGTATTTCAAATGGCACCATGGGTATTTGCAGTAAAAATATGTAAAAAATATCTTTTTATTGGTAATTGAATGCGCTTTCGCAATTGATGCTGGCACGGTTTATCATATGAATAGTAAAGCAGTTACATGGCTTTAAAAAACTGGTCCTACAGAAAGCATCACCATTTCACGGTTCACTGGTTGGAGCGCTTCACTCACTGCGTCGGCTCTGAATGTCCCTGATTCTTGGACATGTGATCTGTGATCGAAAATCGGACAATGATGCGCGCCAATGACTCAAGCCTAATTCTGGAAACCTATCTACAGCAGATAAAAAGACATAATGGGTTGGTAGTGTTAAGTAGGCCACTTAACTAATGTACATGTAAATTGGACCCGGAATTGCGATTTATACAGATCTATATAACCGTTTTTCATAATTTTTACATTTTAGAAATAAAGATGCAAGTGTAGGGAGGATAATTATTTGAAAAAATCTCAGGACAGGTGGTATATTTGTCTTATCTAAGCCACGTTAAAATTTATGAAACATTCGCTGTCTCACTTTGATGGTGCAAGTCTCTGTTCTTCCCTTAAATGATCTTGATACTAAACTTAGTTTTGATCGATTGAGATGTATTTAGGTAGGAGACGGGAACTGACAAGGGCTGACAGTTGATTAAACGGAATAAATTGTTATACGATAATAAATCTTTGTTAACATGCATATAAATGTCAAGAAAGGTTGTCTCCTCTATAATGATATATATCCTATGAAAGTTTAAGTACATGAAAGTTTAAGTGCATATTAACCCGAATTACGGATACAAAATTATGTTTTATGTTTTAAGGGCTACCTGAACGAGGCCCACGTAATAAACGATAGAGTAGGGTTAGGAATGACCAATGCATTAATAAATCCATTGATCACTGCCTGATGGGTCATTAAAAGGGTAGATGTAAGGATTCATATATCAATGAGTGTATGAATTTGTTTGAATTGTTTGAAGAACCATTAATACGCCAATCCATTGGTAAATCTTTTCATCCATCCATCTATAAAAACTGTCCATCATTCCAACTATCCAATAATCTTTTAATGAATCTATCTATCTATATATCTATGTATCTATGTATCTATCTATCTATCTATCTATCTATCTATCTATCTATCCAGCCATTCATCTATGATAATTGCAGATCGTGCTGGTTGTGGGTGTGGTCTCCCAGCGTGACCTCCCTCGACCATGCAGAGGGCCTCAGGACTGCAGGAACAGGGAGGTGTGTGTGAGGTGGAGACCGGGACCCAGGGACCCGGTCTCGTTGGACACGAGAAGACAGGGCGTCTGTAGACCGAGGAGACCTCAGGGTGAGTTGCGTCCACGGATACTATGTGCCTTCTCAATGCCCCACAGGTGATGAAATATTGGGTAAAAGGCCAAGTTTAGCATTGTACAACATACATAAAGTTACCTTTCCCACCTATAATTTCCGAAGATACGTTTCACATACGTTCGCTCATAGAACGAAAACTTTTTCTTTCTTTTTTTTATAATTTATTTCTTTTTGAATACATAGACAAATACAGGACATTTCATTTAAAGATAAACATTTTTCATATAAACACAAATAAACATGAGTACAGAAAAACTGCAGAGAAAAAATATTGACAATACAGTAGAGACTTTATAGTACGTCGGGACCTGGCGTTTTTGTACATTCCTTGAAGTTGCAAAGTATCTTAATTAAAAAGAATATGGCATATGGCATTTCATGAATTCGGAATACTTGCATTGTGAGTAACAAATGAATTTGTCAATTTCATAAACGTTCTTTAAATCTTGTTTTATGAAATTGAAATGCGATAAAGCTCCTTTTAATTTCGATAAATATATGTTATATTAGACTTTTGTTATTATTATCAGGTTTAAAATCGTATTTCGTCTTTCAGGATATCCGAGGCATATATTGCGTTCTGAAAAGTTATTTTTGAATCTGTTTTTTTTTGCTCTAGCCATGTTTTTAGTCTGTCCCAAATATTGTTCACTATCGGGCAATCATAGAAAAATGTAAAATAGTTTCTGCAGAAGCTTTGCAAAAGGTACATTTGTTTGTGTTGTTCAGTTTCATGTTAAATAGGAGGTCATTCAATGGAAGAATTCTATGTATTATTGAGCATTGAAACCAAATTTTCTTTGTACCAAGTTGACATGAAAAGGGTGTATTATTAATTTCGTTCCAATCGTTTATATAGTAATTCGCTATATAGTAATTAATATCGATCAGTTTGCCATTTAGGTTTATATTTAGGTGTGCTCACGTTGGTAGCGTTCAGGACGTTGTAGAAAAGCCTCCAACCTTTGTTTGCTTTTAAGATAAGAACAAAACTTGTTACTTTATATCTATAGCGCAACGTTAAACTTGAACTTGATTTCAGTCCTTATAGTTATATCCTGGTTGTTATAGCATTGCAGAGGAGGGGGATAATTTGAAGAGTAACGATTGATAAAAATCTTAATAAAGATGGCTTTCAGATGACTTTATCATACATATGCAAACACGCTGCGAATGGAGTAAAGTGCTCGTTTTGAAAACCGACCGAAGATTGACGCTTTAGAGAGGGAAGGCGTAATATATCGGGAAGATTATTTTCTATATCTAGATAAGATATTCTGTTACAGGTACATATCGAATGTTCCCTTGTAAATATACCTCACTTTGATCATTGTTACACCTTCTTCCTTCAGCGAACACGTGCTTCTCTGGAGCTGACTGTCGCTGGGACGAGTGCTGTGAGAGATTAGGAAGAAATGGAGTCTGTAGACCCCTGCAGAGGTCTGGAAGAAGTTAGTTGCATGCATACGCCTATTAAGTATTCGTCTCATCAAGAATTTGTCTATCAGCTGGTCAATGAACAAATCCTAGGGTCTCCTGTACTGCACTTAGGTGATCGGAAGCACTTTCAATTAGATATTCCCTATTTAAAGTTGATTTTTCTGGAGGGGAACCTATAGAAAATTTTGTCCGTAAAGAACTCATAGCCACATCCATTCTATATACTAGTAATTAGTGGATGGATACATCCACTGGTTTTATTTTACGTCCTTTCTTTCCAAGAATATGGAACGGCAGCGTATAATATTCACGTTGTGACAGGACGACAATTCTATCGAAGTAAACTTACTTCTTACCAGAAGATAGTTCTAGGGGTCACTCGCTATGAAGTTCAGTTAGGCCTAATTACTATTTCCAAACTCTAGACATTTGTCATGCAAAATACTAAAGCATAATTTCGGAACAGCTGCCAACGTGCCTTCCTTTTTTGGCAAATGTGCTCCATATTCTTCAAGTAAAAAATAAGCCAAAGTGAACGAAAAAATGCATTATACTGTCAAATCGACAAGAGAAGAACAGCATACTAAATCAAGGTGAAATTAAAAATTAAACTAAAATATTCGGCAAAACCAATCATCAAATGATGTTTTTAATAATCACCCGTTTACACTGTAGATTTTCGTTTCAGGTTGTTTGACCCGGTTTCCTTCAGGAAAACCAACGTCCATAGTTCTACAGTGTCCGTGCACTGCTCAACTCACGTGCATCCCAGACGGGGGTCGTAATCGCCCTCGAGGGCAAACAGGTGACATATTAAAATATAAACTTCAAATCAGCAGGTTGTTACTGTTCATAATGATCCATATGATGCTTAAAATATTGAACATTGGGTGGCCCTTAACCTTCTTGTTTAGTATATTTGACGTCAGAAGATACTTGGACTATATTATGCAAAGGTGTACTCTTATTTAGATACCTCAGTATACATTTGGCATAAATCACGAGACAGGTGTATGCGGAGTCCCTAGAGGGAGATCGTGCCGCTCCGGATCCGACTGTCGATGGAACGAGTGCTGTAGCAGCATGAGAGCGTTTGCAGGGCAGGCTGGGGGAAGATTTCTGGAGAACGGTGTCTGCAGACCTCTAGCGAGGACCGGGGCAAGTAAGTGTTTATCGTCATTATTCTTTAAGTAGACACTCCCGGTGTCTTATTTTCAGACCATTAGGACATGTAGGCATAATTCCGAGTGAGTGAACAGGCTGATGACAGTACGATATTTTACGGTCATCACAAAATACCGGCAGCAGGGCACGCTAGGATTTTTAATTTCTTGTTTCCAGCTCAACACCTCTCATGAGTTCAAAACTATTGCAGATATTTAGATGAAAGTGTGATTGTGTTAGTTAGATCTGAGCGTTGGCATTTACCTACAAAACATGCCACTACCCCATTAACACCTCCTGTTTATCTCTTCCAGGATGTCCGACTAATATCAGACCTGGGCGACCGTCCAGAACTGTTCGTGAGTGCCCCTGTGAGTCCGGGCTGAGTTGCATGGGTGGCAGTAACAACTTCCCACCCAGGGACTTCATGGGTGAGAAAAAAAGTCGGGCATTGTATACAAATTTTTCAACTAACTGACGTACGATCACTAGGTTCGACTTTCTAGTAGAAGCAAAATTTAGATTGACGATTCCGTTCTGAATCTATGTTCACAAAAATGAATATACTTAGCTATACAGATTAAGTTGAAAACCGAAAGGATAAATACCTCCGAATTTCTTTTTTACGAAGAATACCTGGGTGTTGTATCGGTCTTTAAAAACAAGACAAATTGTCGACATTCCAAGGTGCGTGACGTCTTACAGTGAGACTACACCAACGTTCAGTTGATTCACCCTCTGTCTGTCATTAGTAACTTACCTGTTCTTAGGTGAGTTGAGGTTAGGTGATATATGGTTTAATTTAACGCCGCTTTCACGAGTATTTCACTTATATAACGGCTGCTAGTATTTTTGCAGGGAGAAAGCCCGCAACACCATTGTGGCTGTGCATTGTGTAGAAACCTGCGAGCATCGGCTGGAACTAGCGAACCATGGGTGGTACTGCACTGGAATTAAGGGTAGCATTGCACCCAAACCTTACTGCGTGTAGAATAGTTCTCTACTGCAGACAAAGTTGCCGAGCCCCTGGCGGGATTCGAACCAAGGACCTCTTGATCCGAGTGTTCTTAGGAGGGGAAGCAGGTGTCTAGAATGAGACTCTAATGATAAACGGATGAAATGGTATTATACACCCTGGTGATTGGTGGGATGGGTTGTTGCGGGTGTATATTTCATGATAGGTAAGGCGCGGAAATGGTTGCTCCCATAAACGTTGGTATGTTTATATCTATATCTTACTTGATAAACAAAAGCGTAACTACCTTGTAGGAAAAAAAACCCAAAATACTTACACTTTGAAACGTCATATAGTCTGGATGTATCCAGTATTTGAGATTTACGTTTCTTGAATAAATGTTTCTCTAAAATATTATTGGTGACAGTCGTCAAAAGGCAGAATTCTTCGCGGAAAATCGATCATATCCAACCACATGATGACTAGTTTATTGTTAATAGAAGTGTTTATAATTAGTTAAAATTTGCCTCTGCGTTATTCTGACCATAGATAATTTTGATGGTACCTTTACATTTGATTGGTATGATGTTTTAGTAAGTTTGGTTTATCACATCATTCATTAAGTTGTGCTCACAACTGAAAATCTCTTAGTTACGCCCCTCATAACGAAGAAGAAAATTGTTGGAGTCATATTTGCTAAACTTAATCAATGGTGTCATTTGATCACGAAGTATCCACTGTTACCAAAAAGACACATTTAAAAGCTTATTGGTTTTTTTACAGTGACAATATGAAGGTAGAACGTCGCAATTATGATCGAAAACGTAATTTTGGATTTTGGAGACTTATGTAAAACAGCCAGGAGGGCAGTTAGGAGTTGATAGTGTTTTTAAGGTTTTATAACTAGTATCCATGTATATTGGACGTGCATATATGTATATTGCGCATTTATAAGGCTGTTTTTAGATTTTCATGGAAAACCAGTATTTGTCATATATATGTCTTTTGGACATGAAAAGTTAAGATGTTTTGATTTATATCACCACATATGACATTTAGGTTCTTATCAAAGGTAAATAATATGTAATGAAAATCACGGAGTGGCTCTTTAAATGATATACAAAGGTAAACTAAGGAGAGTCATACAAGCGTGAAATACTGATGACGTCATTGAATTCGTATCATAGTGAATTCCGTATTGCACCGTCGCTTAACCTACTTGTACTTCAAATCCTTGTTTCCCTTCCTTCATGACATATTATCGTTAAATACAAACGATCCACAAGCATGAATATAAGTCTGACGATTAATATATCTGTCATACAGGACCCTTTATTCCCCGGGGCATATGCCGCGCATCTGTTACATGTCGGAGGGCGTCTGACTGTAGACGGGGTGAGTGTTGCCGGTCCCGTGGGTGGCCGAGAGGCCGGAGGGGAAGGCAGGATACAGTGGGAGTGTGTGAACCTTTGGCAGACATCGGTGAAAGTAAGTGACAAGTCCTTTATTGTTATACTAAAGAATTGACGAAAGATTTATTGTGAATATAATATTGCTCTCAAATACAACGAAGTTGATACAACCATTGACCGACTCATCACTTTTAGCAAGTTTTATAATGTAAAATTAACAAATTAGCCTACCAATTTCACAAACTATGATCAATTAGGTGCAAAATGTCTCACAACAATTGCAGATTTCGACGTGAAGCTTATTCCCAAAATGAGTCGAACAAAAATGGAAAGTATGCAAATGAGCGCAAAAAACTCGTCATGTCATTTTTCTCTCTCATGTCACGTTTTCAATGATTTCACCCTTGATATCTGTCCCCAGGTTGTCTGACTCGCTTCTCCCCTGGCCGACCTCGTGGTGTGTTATCCTTCTGTCAGTGTCAGCGGGGTCTGCAGTGTCGTAGGTCCGACCCTTTTAACAGGACTCGTGGGGAAAGAGGTACGTTTATGGTATAACCAGTGAGGGCATCACGAGTCTCTAACACCATGCGTTTATTCTATTAGACCATATCTGACCAAACCAAGTTTTACTGCCATGGATAGCCATTTCATGGTTCGTAAACCTGAGAATTTGAAGAGTTGATTTCTTGGCCACACTTTGGAACAGACCTTGTATATTGAATAATTTAATTGAGCGACGTCATCGTGATATCATTGCCCACTGGGTTAGAACTTTCTTTCTCCACACATCTCATTAGTATCTTCCCATATTGTCTTCGGGTCAACACGACAAGGTAGTTTTGATGGGAGAGAAAGAAAATTCTGATTGGTGGACTAAAATAAAGTCTATGGACTATCATATTTTATATACTGAAACTATTTTCGTAATGTTGACTTCATGGTTTCAGTATTCAGTAAAATTTCGACTCCAATTTTAAAGGTGCACAGAGTATGGTGTTGGAGTAAAATATGTACCAAACTTCATAAATAGTGTTAATTCATCGAAAAGTAGTGGTTGTTTCTGAAAATTAACGCCTCAGTGATTATCGATTATTACGGTGACAATAAACGGGTAAAAAGTCGAGATTAATGATCGAAAACCGGACAATGGCGCGCGTCAATGAATCAAACGTAATTTTAGAAACTTATTTATAACAAACACGAAGAGAAATATAGGTTTGTATTCCTTAGTAGGTCATTTAACTAATATACATGTAAAGATTTCCCTTCTCTTAACATTTATATCGCCGTTTTGAATTTTACAATCGGTAATAAAAATATGTCATAATTTTAGCATTAAAGTGATAAAGATGCAACTCTAGATAGATGATTTGAACCTAACCCACGTCAAATGATATTTTGACTCAATTTAACCAACATACAAAATTCATGAAACAGACTCTGTGTGACTTTAAAGACATTCATTGAGCAAGACTGTCTGTTTGATTTTTTTGCAATGAAAATAGATAGGCAATCAGCCACGTTTTCCGCAACCATCAACTAGATATAAAAATTTATTTATTCAAATATTTATTTCCACAGGTACCTGCATCGAAGCTTTCCGCTGATTTTGAGAAGTCGACCAGCTGAAACTGATTTCAAATCTACTTGATCACATTGGATCACATCAGAGCCTCTATGTAATCAACAATCATTAAAATGTCTTCCAATTGATTTACATGTTAGTGTTTGTTGTTAATGGTTTCGTATCGTGTTCATTGGAGAAACAAAGGAATTATAAGACTTAAAGTGTGTTATCTATATTATATCTAGTGGTCGCATATAATATGTAAGTGGTGAAAAAAACAGTATTTCACTGAGTGAAATAAAATGCGATTCTATACAGTGAAACAAACGCCATTGACAACGTACATAAAGGATTTGACTGCATCTCTTGAAGTAGAAAAGTAGCCTAACTATTTAAACTCGTGGCTGCGCCACTCGAGAAAATATAAATGTCTCCTTCATTCGATACGAGGTATTCTTCGAGAAATGTCACACTCTCTCTATGTAATATTTTCAAATGTGATTCTTCATGGCATGAATAGACAACGCAGACGACAGACAAACGGGTACACTATATTACAAACCATAATACATTCAAACATTTATAAATACATGACCACAACATTGAAGTTGTAAGGTCGACCTAAATCTTAATTTATAAATAGAACGAAATACCTGAACCCATCTTTTCGTAGCCCATGTCAATAGGTGTGCTTTCAATCCAACCCGGACATTGCTTTGTGTGACAACCAATCAACACGAGCGGTAGTACAGAGTATACATGTATACTACGACAGTGCTTCGGGCCTATCCGTGACTGACGCAGTCTGTGTTGGTTTGCATCCTGGATACTGCCATCGCAAAATATGAAGACGCTCTTGTTCTTGTTGGTAAGATTTTCTTTACCTTGCTTTAGTGATCGTTACAGATAAAGGGATTTTAGGATTAACATGTTTCGTTAGATGTTAAAGTCGTTTTAGTTGTTGCTTTTAATGAATGTGTGGTGGAGATGCGTTTTAAAGATCGTTTTAAAGACTTTTAGAGGTAATAGTCTAACTGGTAGTTCTCACACGGATTCCTTACATCAGAAGATTTGGTGAATATTTTAATTGTTGATAGATAATATAGATATGATAACTATAAAGTATAAAGCAAAAATATTTCAGACTGAAAATGAAGTTCTTAAGTTGTATTAAAAGAATAAAATTATTGTTAAATCAAAGTGCATATTGTCATTGATATAAACTTTACTAGGGTATTTATGAAATTAAACTTGCTTAAATCACATAATAGAACAATTATTGACTTCAGTTATCGGTGAACAAATGGTTTATCGACCTCGGAAAGTTATGTTGACCTCGGCTCGGTGAATATAACTGTTCCAAGTTCGATAAACCATTTGTTCACCTCAACTGATGTTAATAATTGTTTGTTATATTTTTTGTCGAGTGCAAGCGTGGTATTAAATATTTTTAATATGACAGACAGACAGACAGATTTTATTCAGTATAAGGCTATTGGCCAAAAATAGATAATTCAACATGAATGTTTATACACAGCATGAATTAAGTTACATTTGTTTGTAATGAGGAACTATTTTTTAGCCAATATGACAATCAAGCCAAGTGTCCATTAGTTTTGACAAGGAGGGACATACTGGCCAGTCATATGATATAAAACTATAAAGAAACATAAAATGAGAAGAGGTAACAGGATATGAGAATTAACATAGTTTAAAGAAACATATATGTATGTGCTATTGCCGTAAGCAAACACAAAATTAGGAGCGCTATCGGAAGGAGAAACTGAATTGGTTTGCAAGATGGGAGAACGTTGGATGCAGATACAGTTTAGGAAGAAAAAAATCGGAACTAATAAAGTTTGACAAAACAAGATATCTGAGAAACAGGATGAATATATAAGGGTTGGAAAAGAGATTTTTCACACAAAAAATCAATTTACAAAGGCCTCCAAAGAGAGATTTAGCTCTATAGAAGAGGTACATGTCGGACGTAAAGGCGCAGTGGCACGTTTTTTGGAAATTTTTATTTTTTCAAAGTTTCGCCAATAGACATTAGTCTATGGTATATGTACTATATTCAGAAGATCAATACATCAAGTATCAAGCAAAACCGATGACGGCCATTTTTGTGTGAACACTTTAAATCATTGGAGGTATGAATTGAATTCGCATAGCTAAACCGATCATGGTACGTAAATTTCAAAACTGCTTGTTTTAAATTCAGAATATTGTCTGGTAATTGGAAACATGTATTTTCGTTTTCGTGAGATCACTTTACTCACCTAAAAACGTGCTACTGTCCCATTAACATGGGTTGTCAAAACGATACATGGAAGAACCGTTATGAATTGACAAGGATTAACAATAGTAGCCAAATAATTATATGTATGTTTACCTAAAGAAAAGACAGGACTTGAAAAGAATTAAGAGAATTTGACAAAGACAGAGATGTCGAAAGATATAACGAAAGAGACAGGAAGTGACAAGGAGAGACATACAACAACCCGGATGTTAACAGGTGTTAATGGACCTATATCTACCTGCCTGTTTGCTTGTCTTATAGTCTGTTAGTCTTTGTGCACCCGTTATCTTTCTACCTGATTGACGAGCCACTGTATCTACCAATCGGTATTCCAGATCGTGCTTGTTGTGGGCGTGGAGGCCCAGACGAGACGCCGATACTGCACACATAGCAAAGACTGTGACGAGACAGAGTCGTGTGTGAGACGACCCATCTCCCGGTATAACTTTTGGTTCAGGTCTGGCTTCTGTCAACCCATTAAACCGCTAGGTGAGTTGCGTGGGTACACCGGACAGTGAGCCACATGTTTACGTCCTATTTTCATCACAGTTGATTTTGTTTTCGGCTTAACCCTTGCCTTCATACATTTCCTTATATATAAATACACTTCTAAATTAAGCAGAGAATAAGGTGCGAACAGATGTGAGATTTTTAGAAAAATGTTCCAAGATGATACATGGTTCACATCTTGTGACTATTCACAGAGGATCCAATCCCAGTAAATAAAGGTCTCTATCTACGCTACACGGACAATCTGTACAGTGGTGGTGCAGCAGAATTATGACCTTATTTTAATGAGATTGTAGAGGAATGACCCGAATGTAGATATAGTTGCTTCGCAAAAATAGGCCCTTTGATTCTCTTGACTCGATGGTACTGGGGGAAGAGGATATATGCTAACAGCTCTGTCTGCGGTTAGCCCGAATGGTATCAGTATGGTAACATTTTTATGTCTCCAAAGTATGCAGATATGTATTAAGTATTCTCGATTTGGTTTGTTATCATCATCATTCAATGAATAATTTATTTCTGTCTCATCTAATTCCTTCTTCACGTATAATCTCCTCCAGTGAAAACATGTTCTTCTGGGGCTGACTGTGGCCGGGACGAGTGTTGTGAGAGCACGGCTCAGTTGCGAGGAAGGAAGAAGAGACAGGCCGGAGTCAGCGGTGTCTGTAAGCCTTTACAGGGCTCTGGGAGAAGTGAGTTTTATCCGAACTCCTTTATACATACTAGTTTCTTCACAAAGATTTGAGATATTAGGACGCCAGTTGGGTTACCTAGCTTAGTACAATGATAAAGAATGAGCGTTCATCATCAAAATGTTGATTTGTGAGAATATCATGTACGGCATCCTCGATAATCCAGGGTAAATGTTCCGATTAATTCTCCACTGGATGACGGAACGTTCACCCTTGACTGTCGAGGATGTGCCTAAGGAGAAGTATTTACCGTTTAACTCTCATTGCTAAAAGCTTGTATTTGTGTTAACGTCAGCCCACTGGCTCACTAGATCATTCTGAAACAAGCAGTTATAATGAGGACCCCGAGACGTGATGACCCACTCATCGCTGAAGAGTGTGAATAGGACTCTCAGTCCTACTTGAACCATTTTCCTCGTTCAAATATTTATGAAATGGGCACAACCTGCTTGACATGAAACTCTGCCAATGTGTCTTCCCTCAAGCATGTTCTGTAGTCAATACGGAAGTGTCTACCCACGGCAACAAATAATCTTTTTTAAATAGAAAAACTATCAAAGAAGAGCATTGATCAGGAACCACAATCTTACAATGTGGCTTTTTAGCTGTTATTATGATACAAAACAATGGGTGTTTAGAAATCAATGAGTGTTTAGAACACAATTGTACATGAGAAAACTAACACGATGACAAGGTGGCTGTGTGTTTCAGGTTGTTTGATCCAGTACCCTTCAGGGAAACCAGCGTCCGTAGTCCTACAGTGTCCGTGCACGGCTCAACTCACGTGCATCCCAGACGGGGGACGCATCGTTCCTCAGGGGGAAACAGGTGAAAATATTAATAACCTGATTTGAAATTTAATGAACCTATTGAGAGATATCTATTCACTCAGCAGGTCAAACTACTTGGGAATATATTCAGATAATGATTTCACGGTGTTTAATTACAAAAACACACTTTCATGCATTTTTTTGCAAACATAATGGTTTATATAATGGTTATACATAAATGTAATTTTATGTTTCGGTCAGAGTATTTGCACATGTAAAATTGACATGACCACCATGGCAAACACTTATTTACGTATGTACAACTGAAGTTATCTGTGAGTTACATTGGTCCAAAATATGACTATTCTACAGTGTAATGAGGATAAGCAGCATGACTTTGTTTAGTATTCATCTTAATACTCGTTTGAATATAGGCTTGGAAAATCATTTGTCTCAAATCATTGGACAGGTGTTTGCGGTATTCCCGAGCCCGAACCTAAACCGTGTACTTCCGGGTCGGATTGTGGGCGAGACGAGTGTTGTGAGAGCACCGCCCAGCTCAAAGGTCGGAAGAAGAGACAGATTGGAGGCGCTGAGGGAATTTGTAAACCTCTGCAGAAGTCAAAAGGAAGTGAGTACCCATGGCCACCGTGAAGAATCTATCTCAGAAGGCCCATAGAGCATTGACCATTGTCAGACCTTCAAATGTAGTCTAGGCGGTCGAGTAAATAGCTTCACAGCGAACCAACTTTTAAGTCATTAGGACCAATCATGAGTTATTCACTGCATAGTCTGTCCTACAACTTCTGACTACCTTCAAACACCATCTTAAACGTTTTACCGTTATTTTTGACGAGCTTGTATCCGTGTATAAAACTCTCAGAATACCCTATCAAATCTATTTTGCACTCAGAAACGCCGGATATTTTGCAAATACAAATCCATTCTCTACATGTTACTTCAAGACATGGTGTGAGTACTCAGGTTGTTCTACGCATTCGAGAGGAAAAATAATCTTACTTCCTCATCAGACTTAAGAAGAGGGACCAGTTGTGTTGAAGCATCATTATTGATAGACAGTCGAGGTTTTATCATTGTTTTCGTGGACGTCATTACGAGTACCATAGGCGTTCCTATTCCGGAGCGATTGGGTAGTAGATCCTGCGATCCCAAAAAGGCAATTTTTTACCGTCCGACATGTTAAACTCTTAGCTCTGTTCAAGGTTGTTTGACCCAGTACGGGCCTGGTAAACCCTCAAGCACGGTGCTGAAGTGTCCATGTGAAGCGGGGCTACGGTGTGAAGCTGACGGCGGCAACACCCCACCTCTCGGCTCCACAGGTGAGAAGAGGGTCGGTTATTATGAATTCTACTTCTTTCTAACGAACCTCAAGTTAGTAATGCAACCTTTGATTTACATTCAGCCGCTTACATATCCCTGCTTTAAAAAATAATCACTGTTGACACAGAAAAGTAGCCTAAGGGAAATAGGATTTTCATTCCAAATGTAGACTTGCCTTTGAATAGGTTATGTTTTCGAACAAGGGTGAATTTGAAGTTATATTTTATTTGGGTTAATATGCGACCTAAACTTCACTTCTGTTTAAAGATACAGGATATTAGATGATAGTTCGTTGATAGTTTTTTTAACTAAAATAACATGCATAACATAGCACGTACTTATTGAGACATGTATGGAGGAAAAGGAATTATATCGTTTATTAGTTAGCATGGCTTAAATCAGTGATGCAGTCATGTTTGCGATTGAAGTAGGTCCTTGGTAGGCGACTGGATGTTTTGGCACTTCCTGTAGTTTTTATCCATTGTTAAAGAATATCGGTTAAGACACTCAGCCACAATTGTAAATTAATGATTTCACTATCAATCCCGGCAGGTGTGTGCCGCGCACCTGTCCCGTGTGAGACGGGGGCTGACTGTGGGCCGGGGGAATGCTGCAAGTCTCGCGTGAGACCTATAGGGCGAAGGAAGAGACAGGCGGCCGGAGGGACGTGTGAACCACTGTCCGCTGCAGGGGACTGTAAGTGATTTGCAACAATTGAAAAAAAAGGAATCTTTGATCATGAAATTTCCACATGTATGATGAAAGTCGTATTTTAAACAAGTTGAGCAAGAAAAATAGTCTCAAAAACGAAAAGTAAGAATGATGTCATGGAAATTAACTTTTTAAAGTGCACTATTTATGTCAACGCTTTTAAATATTATTACCTTTTTCACACGCAAGATCATGGCAGGGTTTACGAACCCAATGGTCTAAGAAATACGTCACTGGATATCGGGGTCAAAAAACATTCATGAACGATCTGACCTACCCACAATTAAGTGATTTATATTACCATACTTTCAACAGAAGAAAATTATTATCCTATCATTTAACAACTTATTCAATGCAGTGACGACTTTGGAAATTATGCTCAATAATTATGCTATATGTTGTTGATAACAGTTCTTACCTCTGTCCCCAGCTTGTTTTACCCGCTACTCGCCCGGGAAGCCAAAGTCTATGGTGTACTCCTGTCCGTGCGAGCAGGGTCTACAGTGTCAGGGCTCTGGCATCTTTGATATTCCTCTCGGTGAAACAGGTACTTTTCAAAGAAAGTTTTAAGTATAGATAGTCTAAGTCACGACCTTGCGTCATGCGTCGCTTATATATCTCAAATCCTAGGCCTACACAACGTCCTCTGCAATTACTTACCGACGATTCTTTATTAGGTTTAATGATAACCGTAGATCGGTTAATATTTTCGATGATATATTCACTTATTCTAATTCCTCGACGAAACATCGATTCGACCTCAAAGTTTGATGATTATTTGAAATATGATATGATTATGTTGATAAAGATCGAAATAAACAATGACGAACTGTTTATTGGATAACTATTGATATCTACACACATATTTCTGCTCGGTTGTGATCTGTTATTTTTCTCAACTGTTGATGTGTTGATCTATATCAGGTTTACATTTGACCAATCGGAGTCACTTCCGTCTAGCCATTTAAGTAGGGTTTCAAATGACGCATGTCTGTCCTATGCTCTATTTGTGTACGGAAGGGGATATCAATGTTTTATATAAATTGACAAAGTGATTTTTTTCAACCTCCTGTGGTACTTTTATGTGTTAAGTAAGCTCCATTTGGCAACAAATAATGCAACAACTAATGCCCTTTAATTGCTGAATGGATGAGCACGTCGTAGATGGTAAATCTGAGAGTCAGAAAAGTCGATTTCCTGGCTCAGACCAGGGGGCTTAAGTCATTTTAGAGATTTGTTATATGATAGGGGGTATAGACTTTACACAGGATGTGCCTCGATTAACAGATATGTACGTTTGGATGTAATTAAGTTACAAGTGGACTTTAATGAGCATGATCATGTCAGTTTCGGCTGCCCTCTCCTCGTGGGGTTTGAACAATTCCCACCCACAGAGGTTTCTAGACGCACAAGTGTTCATGTCCCCTCTGTTCTAATATAGTTTTCTTGTGAGACCGATGGAAAATCTTACGTATTGCAATCCAGGTAAGTTGTGCAGACATTGATGTTTTAAATTAGACATTTTTTAGTCATCATCGAGAAGACTAGTATCCGTAGGTGCGATTTTAAAAATGTAATTTTTTTTTCCCAGGTACATGCATCGCAGGAAAGTAGCAATATCATACAGTGAGCTACCCAGTGATTCAAAGAAGTTGATAAGGAAAATGGATTGCTCTAAAACCTAAATCATAGAAATCCTTCCGTTGAATCAGCAGAATTGGTCGAAGCCTTTGTGTTATAAAACAGTAATAAAAAGTGTCATGCAAATTTAATAAATATCTGTGTTTGTACTTAAACATCAAAGGTAGCTTAGGAAAATGGTATTATCTATAGATATTCCATGAAAATTGAAGAAAATAGCTTGGCTACAAAAAAACTGTTTAGAATCATGCAAATTTCTTGTTTCATTAGTCATTAATAGCTAACTTCAACAAGGCTGTGTCCCATCATCTCTTAAGAGAAGCCATCATCAGCCCAATTCTCAAGAAACACAATCTTGATCCATGTGTACCAAAACATTATGGGCCAGTCTCTAACCTGCCTTTCCTGTCAAAAGCGTTGAAGAGAGAAAATTGTTCTCAAACGTTTTAAGGTTCACATGAACCTGCATAAGCTAAACGAATTTTTTCAGTCACTATACACGGAAAGGTACAGAACTGAATCAGCTCTTCGCAGAGTTCAGAAAAACTCACATGGACAAGCAAGAGAATGTGCTTCTAGTATTACTTGATCTTTTAGCGGCTTTTGATACTGAAGACCATACCATTTGCCTCAAAAGGATAAAAAAAAAAGTTTGGAATCACTGGTACTCCACTACAGCGGTACAAATCCTATCTGTCAAATAGAACTATGAAAGTCAAAGTTCAAAATGAGACTTCATTCATTATAAAAAACAGTTTCGGTGTACCGCAAGGGTCGGTACTAGGCCGAATACTGTTTTCACTCTACATTCTCAAAATAGACAAAATCATCCAAGTTTAAAACCTGAATTTCCATGGTCATGCAGATGATAAGCAGCTTTATAGAGGAGTAACACCAGCTGAGGTTGACCAAACAAAGGATGTCATGGAGAGATGTATTACTGATATTAGAACATGGATGACAAACAACTTTCTAAACATCAACGACGACAAGTTATATTGGAACAAGACAGCAGCACTAAAAAAAATATGCCATCGTAGTTTAACTGTTGGTGCTCAGTCCATCGAGCCTGTGCCCAAGGTGAAGAATCTTGGCGTTGTTTACAACACTTCATTTTCACCAGAGAGTCAAGCTCTAACTGCAGCAAGATCCGCAACATGTTATCTCCGCCAAATAGGCAACATCTGCCTGGTTCTCTGCATCTCCTACTTGACTCTGCGACAAAAACTCGCCAGTTTATCTAAAAGTCATAATAGAAATATACCATCCAACTCGCGTCTTGAGGACTAAGAGCAAAGGCATCATGAAAAAGCCAGCCACAAAAACTTCAATAAAAGGAGATACAGCTTTTAGTGCCACTGCATCACCTTATTTCTGGGACTCCCTTCCAGGCGAACAGTGATCATTGTCCACCTTAGAAACATTTAGGAGCCAATTAAAAACTTACCCTAGCTACCTACTAGTTTTTCTCTTTCCTTGGACAGCGCCACTGATGAGCATTGGTCGGACATTGGGCGCTTATATATAAATTGATTACATGTATTATTATTATTACGTGGTAAGCTCGTTTTTGTAAAAGAGGTCTACTGAAATTTAAACAAAATAAAAACTTTAAACTTTTAATGCAGCTTCCCAAGACTAGGACTTCGTTCTTTTCACTAAACACTTTTGATTGCATGGTCAGCATAAGTTTATATTTTAAAAAAAAGAATTGTTTTACAAAGTAGGCTTTACAAAAATAAGGTTCGTCGATGGTCTCATACCGATTGGCAATATTGTATTCAGATTGATAAAAGACTTAGATATCTCTTCACTGTTTCAGATTTCCAAGATTACGATATTTAAAGTCTTTAAACGGCATTTAGAGGGGATATGTAAGTCACACAAGATTTTCTGGATACGGCGTTTCTGATTGTATGTGGTTACTCATTCAGTATTAAATATAATTTAATTTACCAGAAAGACGAAACCATATTATAACATATACAGCGATATAAAACAGATGAAACATTTCCTACAAAAAAAATAAATAAATATCTTTGCCAGAATGATACGGAGAATATGGCTCTGTTATCCGCGAGAACTACTAGCCGATAAAAGAAACCGCGCCAGTGAATTGTTTGGACCCGGAAGTGAGTACACAGTTGGTTGTCGTAATGAATATTACTTGAATAACTTATAGATTAAATCACCTAAAGAAATGATCATCTTCATGAATTAACTTTCAATTTTTCAATTGAGAGTGTTATTTATGAAACAAACTTTAAAGAACGAAAACAAATCACAACTTTACGACATAAACGAAGCCGTGAAGCAATCCGTTTCCGCTAAAGTCACTTTCTTTACTTCCACACACGAACACGCTACTTGCATTCACCTCTTCCTCAAGATGACAATTTTTATACGCACATGCACGCATTCGAACAGTGATATGTACATTCACCTCTTCCTTTCATTTCTCTATCCATGTCGGGACCTTGACGCCATGTTCAGCTGTAATGACGAAGGCGTAAACTTTTGAGAATAAGTGTGAATGGCGCTTTCGCCAACACATGTCAGTGACAACTAGTTTTCAATCTGAATAGCGTCTTGGCCAACAGGTACTCGGCTTGTCCTTGTGACGTCACAGATGATGACAAAAGGCGAATGTGAGGGGAGGTTCGCTCTATCGAGCTCGAGCCATGACCGTTGAACACAAAGTCTATCTGATGTGATTTTAATAAAATGAAGTATTTTTTGTGGCGTAATAAACAAATTGTAACATGACTATACAGGTGTCATTGTAATTTTCTGAAATGCGTTTACCGGTAGACATCACAAGTTATTATCAGTATGACATGGTTTTCAACTTTGACTGCAGGAGAGAACTGTTCTACACAAAGTCAGGTTTGGGTGCAATACTACACTGAATTTCAATGCAGTACCACTCAAAGGTGTAGCAGGCTTTCTCTAATAACTTAAGTGCCCGCTCTTGTGTTAATCCCCATATGACCTCACCTCACAAAAGATTTGGGCAAGTTTCAGATTTGTGTTCACGGTAGTTTTGATGTTTGCCAACGAGTTGCATATGTTTATCTTGATCTGAAATAACACAATGAAGATCGTAAGATCCCACCTTTATTAATACCAATGTTTAGTTTTGTATGTACATTGTTTCGAAAGTGTATTACTATTAAGCTAGGAATTCCCTTTATCTCTAACAAAAATGGAACAGTCCTGATGTCCTTTCCATTCAAAAGGTGGTAAAACCCGAAGCTATTTAAGCTATTTAACCTCTGCCTATGTCGTCAGCTTTGAGCTAAAGTTCTGGGTGTTAAGTAACAATGAATCCCGGAAACTTAACACAGAAAAATGATCTTATAATGAATATGTCAAAACTTGTATCTCTCATACATAATCCATTGAAAAGCCCCTCATCATTCATTACTTTTTGGCGATAAATCCCCTACACGTTACAACACATAAACACCCTCAATCTGGCAAAATCACCAGAACTTACTTTTTCAAGAATCTTGGCAACACCTTACCCATACAAGTTTCATTTGTTCACCAAGTTGCATATTCTATAGATACATTGAAAAAAAAAGGAAAACCAATTATGAATTATGACATGCCTAGATCCACAATGCTGGTAGACCTCATTTATTATCAAGTGTTGAATAATTGTTTGCCTCAACTTCACTCTGAGCACTGAAACACCCCATGAGCTGAAATTTTGTAGTTAGGTATGACTAGCACCTTGGGGAACAAAGTTTGTTCACAAAGTGACCCCAAGAAAGGCATTACACTGATCAGTTACAGAGGCAATTGCTTAATTTTCAAAAACTGCCCTTTGGCAGAATTAGCATTTTAATACTTTATTAGCATCAAAGCAAAAATGTTTCTGATAAAAATCCAAATTAAATAAATTTCGCCACATTGAATAAAGTTTGCTAATTCATAGGCATTAAGCATAACAATTGTTATTGCCTCTATACTAAACTTAGGCAAAGTTTATTTAAGATGATAATGATGAACTTTAAGATGATAATGATGAACTGTTTCTGAGTTCAGCTCTGGAAATGGTTGACTCTACAATCTGCCACTTCAGTAGGTGGTTATTACACGTACAAAGTTTCTATAAGGTATTTACCATGATCCAGACAAACTATCTCTGTACAGTCTAAATCCAACTATTTTCAACCAAAATGTTTTTTTCAGAAATCTGAACAATCAAAGATGCCACATCAGTAGATGGGTAACACATGTACAAAATTATTTTAGAATGTTATGAATGATTTTGAAATTTTGGATCCCATTGCACATAATATTGTTGAAGAGCCAGAGTATGTTGAGAGTCAAAAATGTCGAACTTTAAAAATGGTATTATTTAATGTTGGTTCTTATCAGTTCACAATAGTGACAATAAACAGGTTAAAGTCGTTATTTATGATTGAAAACCGGACAATGGCAAGCGACAATGACTGAAACATAATGTTGGAATCTTATTTACAGCAGACACCAAAACAATAAGGGGTTGACAGGGTTAAGTTAGCTTATATATAAAAGTATAAGAATATATGACATTTAAACATGTAAATGGGATGCAGAATTTTGACTTTTTAACTTTTATATGGTTGTTTTTCTATTATCATTGAAAACAAGAAAAATGTCATTATTTTGACAATTTAGACTTAAAAATGAACTAGTTTTACTTGCCTCATGACAAATGGTTTTTGGATCATATTATGCCACATACAAAATTTATGAAACATACTCTGTGTCACTTTAAGATTGTTTCGTGCAACTGGAAGATAACCTTAGTCAAGATCTAAAGTTGAATCTTAGAGAGGAGGACAACCCTAAGGGATAAAGTTGTCCTGTGCAATTGGACCCTGCTTGGTAAACTGATTATGGAGAGACAGACTGTTTATGCATTCAACAGCCAACCTGATAACTATCAACCAAATTCTGATGAATAAAAGTTTTTTTAGAATTGACTCTAGCGGGATTAGAACTTGTTCTATCAGGGGCTTTCCTTTCTGAAAGCAGCCCCGTAACTCACATTCCTTTGTAATCTCAGATAGCCAATTGCAAAGACTGCAACTGAGCCTTCAGTGTTAGTATATATGGGCAAGAAACTCCTGTGAATCATTCACCAACTTAATTGCTGCCATTCTTTTTTTAAACACAATGATGTGATTGGTCCATTAATGATAAGGTTTTATCTGCACTTAAGTGTTGTCAAAACATGCGAGTAATGAGGCTGCTGTCAGACCCCTGTGGAGAAGAAAACCCCTGAGAGAACAACTTTGAATCCCGACAGTCATTGATTTTAAACTTTTATTTCTTGGAACAAATTTGATCTTAATCAGACTGACCAAACATTATTCCTTTAGGGTGGAATAACGATGATAAAGAAGAATAACAAATCATGAAACAAATTCATACAGTTTTATTTTTTCATCAAAACAAATTGATTAATAAAAAATAAGATAAGCATATAAGATAAGCATATAAGATCACATTTGTATATTTGATAATAAATCTGGATAATCAAAAGAGGATAATGGTGTCGATCGATGGTGTGTAACTTTGATATTAAACTAAGTACATCTAGTTTCCAGTTGAAGCCAAGAAAAAGAACTTTTGTCGTGTTCTTTAGTCTCTGCTTTAATCAGTTACAGAAAATTAAAATTTTGTAACTTTTTAAGATAAAAATGCACCATAATTTCACACTGTTTTACCATTTGAGACGTTTTCATGATTTTTTATGAGGTTACCACAATAACTGCCTCGGGCGACATAAGAGACATTACAACAAAAACCTGATTGAAATAAGTTGATCCTTAGTTTGATAACAAATAAAGAATACTAAACAATGTCCTGTTGATCTGTATTCAAGCGTTCACTATACTGGTATTTTTTTTTTATGTATTTGCTTGTAAGAATATCTAAGAATTCATTTGAAAGGAGGTAGCAATCAGTTGCAGATCGAAGGGGTGGTTTAGGGTTGTTCTTGGGGTTTAAACCCCATTTTGAAAAACCTATTAATAATTGGAACCTAAAAATTATCCATTATTGAGATTGGCAAACTCCCCTTTAATATTTTCTGGTAACTGCACTGACAGCTTTAAAATGATTTTTTGGGAATGTTTGGCACAACAAAATCAAGCCTAAATCCTTCATCTTCATGTAAACTTGATGCTGGAGATGAGGACCCAGAGACACACACCTCCTGACACAGCCACACCAGCCCTGCAACATAAGGGTTTTACATGAATTAACAGTCATACTAACATGGTAACAAAATATCCATGACCTATTACATGAGTTCAGGGATAATCGTAGGTGTATATAGAGATTAGCTACCAAGTCTGTTAACACATCATTATATTAGCAACAAAATTTGTAGTATGCAAGCCTTTGGCTATATGACGTAATGATACAGAAACACATGAGGTTAATAATCTCTTTTTTCTATAAAACATAATTTTGAAAGGTAAAGGATTTACATAAAGTGAATCTTGTTCCATCAGTAAGTTCATGGAAGTGAGTATTGATACACCCCTAGATGGGTAGCCATTAATTTTAAATGCACAAGATCAAAACCAGAGAGTTGAATCCAGACATTAGCTCTTGGACATCTACAATGCTGATCCTGATAACTTTTGAAGGCCAGGCAGCCATTTTGAAACCACCTTGACAGCTGCTTTGTATCATGATTCATTGAAAATTTTATCAATGTTTTGTTAGGTCCATTATGTGGTCAGGTGTAGTTAAAACCTTACCAGAGAGCTGAGCGAGCCCATTGAGAGTGTTTCCACATGTTGTAGTACATCACTCGGATCTTGTCGTGGCTCTTGAAAACACGCAGGATGTCCTTAGCGCTGAAAAGATACACATTACAAATATCCAACACGTAACAGATTTTATAAAATAGTCACTTTAGTTGAATTTGCCTAATTTAGATCTGTGTAATTGTACATGTATGAAGAACACTACAGTTTTAAGTCAATTAAGTGTCCTGGGAGCTTATCATTTTCAATGGGGCAGGATACCCTATTTTGCATACTTGTGTCTTCAATGTCAACTTTGTTTTGACATCCTTGTTAAACTTGCTAGTTATGAATACTCTAAAGCTCAGAACACTGTCAATGGAAGACTGTATTGTGGTAAAGGAACGAACAGTACATAAGGCCAGATGAGTATGATGAACTGTGTTAAATGTGGTGTAATTTGTAGCTTGGGCGCTTATTGAGGTGTGAGGGTAATTACATTGATTATGGAATAATAAAAGGGTTTTTTTTATATTTAGAAAATATTAATATATGTTAAGTTTTAAATGATAATTTTGTATAAGGTTGCTAGGAATGAGTTGAAATTGATCTTTTGAGTTCGAGGTAACAGATCGTCTATCCCTCACATCCATTTTCTATGACAATAATAACTGCAATACAATTCCAGCTTTAGCTAGCTTGGTGAAAATCAAGGTCATCTTTCTGTAACAAGAACCCATACCAATAGAAGTTTCCTGTGGCCACCAGAGCGCGCTGACTGCTCAACATGCGCACATCCACTGTTCCGTAAGCAGAAAACCATTGAGCTAGCTAAGAATAGAATGACTAAATATATAAATATAAGTTAGGTATGAAAAGAATAAGGCATCCAAGAGGTTCTTTGAATCATATTTCAATCTAATGTATTGTTTTATTAATTAATTCATTATTACAATATTAATGACAAGTTTCTTTGGCCTTGACATAAAAAATGGTTAACAAGAATCCAAAATATTCTCATCTTTACTGTGTCTTCAGCAGTAAATATTCAATACATGTAAACTGACCATTTCAAGTCTTTTCATCAAATGTCATAGACTTCATCTAAGGAGTAAAGAAAACACCATAGAATTTTTACCAGGCATAACTAAAAAACTATTGAACTGGATTGAACCGACCTGTTGAGCATTTAAACAATGTCCTCGTCTTCTTGATTTTACAAATAGAAGTTCAGGTCTCTTAGACTGTGGGTCAATCCCATCAATACACTGAAACAAGATAACATATAAAAGGATTTTACTCATGAAAACACTTCCGTCAGCACCAATCACGTCATCTGGTACAACAGCAGGGGTAGAAAACTTCTATATGCATGCTTTAGCAAGTAAAGATGCTACCTTTCTGAAAGTATGACTTAAACTTGTACTGTACAGCTTTGTAAAACCATTATAACTACAAAACCATAGCTCTTAACAGCTCTTTAAAGAAGCAATGTATAAGTTATAGACTTCAAACCAGAAGATTATTCCATTCATGGCCTATACTTGCGCCAGCCCACATTATTTGCTAAGATACATCTTGCCACATTTCCCAAACTTTCCTTTGTTTGTTGTCCAGGCTTCTGTGACGGATCTCGATAGTCCAATGAGAAATCAAATGAGAATTGCAACTTTTTGACAGCAGCAAGGTTTAAATTACCGGGGGATAGAGAATGTTGCAATGATGAATTAACCTGGACATACTTGTTCAATGTTAAGTACACTAAGCAATGTGGTACCAATGAAACTTTAGAAAATGACAGCATCTTTAAAACACTGTGATATTTATTCGATAGAGCCAAATGTCCTCATCTTCTAGATTTTATTTCTCTTACACTGTGGGTGCTTCCTATCTATACACTGAAACAAGGTAGCATATAAAAAGATTTTACTCATGACAAAATGGTTTGAAGGGTTGGCAGCAAGGTTTAAATTAGTGAGTGATAAGAGATTGGTTCAACATAAAGCCTTGCGGGGAAGATGAACCTAGACTTACTGGTTAAATGTAAAGTACACTAAGCAATGTGGTACCAATGAAACTTTAGAAAAAACGACAACATCTTTCAAAGAATTGAAAATACTGTGATATTTAATCGATAGAGTTTAATATAGTAATGTAATACAAGACAATGTAATGGATGACTACTTATTTATTTATTTTCACATTTCTGGGCTGCTTCTTGCCCCTTCATAAGGTGGATAATGAACAAAATAAGTTTGTACACTATATATAGGTATCCAGAGAGCCATTGATTCAATTGATTCAATAACTTCCTGTTTACCAATGTACTCAATTGATTCAATGGCTTCCTGTATACCTATATATAGTGTCTTGTATCACTACACCAACTTCTAAATGCCTTTGAACTAATCTAGATATGTGTACTTACAATATGGTTGGTGGTCGCCCTAATTACGTTGACTCTGTTTACAAACTTCTGGAGTGATGACATGTACTTTACGAAGGGGCAGGGTTCTACTTCCATAGATCTATGGAGTAAATAATCAACATGGAACATATATACATGTACTTTGAAGGAAATTATAGCCTGAGAAATTTTCTTAAGCAAATACAAAATTTTGTGTAACCATTCTATACCGCCGTTTACTTCATAGGGGGGGTATAATTATGAATTTGTGTTAACAAGCAGATGAAATGGTCGAGCTATATCCCATCCCAGCAAACGCATAGTAGACCTGATTATTTCAGTCATTCTAAGTTGTTATTATTTTGGGTCAGAAAACTTCAGATGACTAGTTTAGAACTTATGAGTTTTCTTACAAATCATCCAATTTCCCCCAAAAAACTCAAGATATTTTCAAATCACTTAATAATGACAAATGATTAATTGTTTATGAATTTCCACGATAAATTTGAACTGAAATGGTTGATTAATTACATAGTTATGAGCGGGGCACAATGTGTAATGGATGGACACATCCCATTTTAATATCCCCCACAACTTTGTTGTTACAGGGGATAAAACAAAATGTTTTCAATCGAATCATTCTGTCTAAGAGAATACTAAACAAGCCTCTGTGTGATAAAATTTATATCAGATAATATACAGACTTTGACTTACGAAATGTGTGGAAGAGAAAAGGCAAGTGCTTTAGCTATGTCACAGACCAACATGAGGTGTTAATAGGTGCACCGAGATTATTGCTGATGAGTTTATTACTATTCTTTTATTGGACAGTTATAGATAAGTTTATTCTTTTACCTACTTGATATCTTTAAACGAGATAATATGAGCCATTCTCAGGAACACTGAAACAGATGAACAAATATGAATAAGAACGTATAATATTTAATAATAATCATAACCATAGATTAAATACTTCTTGCTTATTCTCTTTTAAGATTTTGTATACTTCTGAAACTAAGATTATCAAAACTCAGCGTTAATGCATTGCAGTTTTAACTGTCAAGATCTTACAATATGAATCTATGGTATTTCTCCATATATGTTGAACTATTTTTGGCATTCTGGTTCTAGACCTGTCCCTTCAAAGTAAGGTAATCAAATGTTCAGGAGTCTGATATATCCTTTATTGTAATTGCTTGTTCTGGTCATGTTGGCTGTTTTTGCCCAATCAAGAAACTGTATTCACCATAACCACACTGGAATGCATCATAACCAGCCTCGTGGGGGATGTGTTTATCTCCTGAAACCAGTCATATAAAAAATCTAAATATTTTGTCAGTTCATTTTTTTAAAGGCTGATAATTATGCCAAGCATCTTATCAATGATTGTTATCACTTTAGATATGTTGAAGTCGTTTTTGATAAGAGTTCAATTATTTCTGATGGTATAAAACTGTGAAAGTTATAGTGAAAGAAGCTTGTTATTTCTGGATTTGTTTGGCCATGGATGTGTTTTGAAAAGCTGTTATTGTTTGAAATAAACAGAGATATTTTTCCAAAAATAATGTCATTTAAACAAACATTAAAATTATGTGAGTCCAAATAACTAAACCAGGAGGATTCTTCTGAAAGATTCCATTCCGTTATATTCTACTCACGGTATCTATCAAAGCCGACAGCGTGAGAAATCCTCGGTGAGTGTAAGACCTGCTGTTTTCCTTTTGTGCTTAAGAAAAAAAGGAATTTTATAACACCATGATGCAACTAATAGACTTTACACAATCATCCTTTTATATTCCTTTCACTATGGAGAAGTAATGAGGTGAGATGACATTAGAGTATTACTTCTAAAGATGTACATTTCACAATTATTCAAAATTCACAAAAGCAGGATGTCCACCCTTATAAAATGCCCGGCTAAGACATAGAGAGGTTAGGATTTAACATTTTTCAGTTTTTTCATAATCAAATTTGATGACTTTTGAGTTTTGTGTTGCCAGAAATGAAAGGAATAAAGATGTCCATATGCAGTGAAACCTGAGTTTCTGAAAGCCAACTTTTGAGAAAAGTACTTTCAACAAATTCTAACCTGGAACATACTGCATGTCAGATAAATTATTATTATTCCTATAAAGCGATTGGTGGTATTGCAACAAGTCTGACTTTGGCAACATGCATTCATTTGCAATCATCCCAACACCAAACCAATGTATTAATCTTAGACAACCTGTCCAGAGCTTTATAGAGACATTCAAGGGTTGTAGATCCCAACAGATTCATCTCATCCAGAGGCTGAAACAACAGAAACATATTTTATTTCCTGGCGCTTATCTTTTCAGCAACCCCAGAGCTTACTGGAGACCCAGCTCTTATTTCTTAATAGAAATTTGAACTTTAAATAATATGCATAATGTTATTAAGGAAGGAATGATTTAATGTTTTAAACCAAGGGCTTAATAGAGGTTTGGAACCTGTTAGAGGTGGGTGCTTATTATCTTAACTATACTTGACCACAGTGCTTATTGGGGGCCTGCACTTATCAGAGGAAATACAGTATCTTACAACAAAGAGGAGAGGCAAACAAAGCATTCAAATCAAGAATATTCAACGATGTCTTATTTAGCTAGCATATTTAATGTTTAAATGTTTCAGAAATATCAAAAAATAGAGCCATGGGCTCTGTAGCTCATCAGACTTTTGATACAAATAGGTGTTGTGGTTTAGACCATGGGGTCATGGGTAGTGTAGGAAAGATAGCCTGTCCCAACGTCCGAGTTATTCACAATCAAATAAAAAAGGCCCATTGCCCATTTGGGGTCAAGGGGTCACCAAACCTTCAATTCAGAATCCCCATTGTCCAAGGAGTATACACACAACTATTAAGCTATCAAGACCTTTTGGAACTGGAGAAGAAGATGAAAGTAGGATTTAAAGGTTTTGACCCCTGTGACCCCATTTGGGGTCAAGTGGTCACCAAACCTACAATTTAGAATCCCCAGTGTCCAAGGAGTCTTCACACAATTTTTCAGCTCTCTAGTCCTTTTGGAACTAGGGAAAAAGATTAAATTAGGTTTTTTAGATTTTGACCCCTGTGACCCCATTTGGGGTCATGGGGTCACCAAACCTAAAATTTAGAATCCCCGTTGGCCAAGGAGTCTACACACACCTTTTCAGCTCTCTAGACCTTTTGGAACTGGAGAATAAGATGAAATTAGGTTTTTCAGGTTTTGACCCCTGTGACCCCATTTGGGGTCATGGGGTCACCAAACCTACAATTTAGAATCTCCAGTGCCCAAGGAGTCTACACACAACTATTCAGCTCTCTGGACCTTTTGGAACTAGGGAAAAAGATTAAATTAGGTTTTTTAGGTTTTGACCCCTGTGACCCCATTAGGGGTCATGGGGTCACCAAACCTACAATTTAGAATCCCCATTAGCCAAGGAGTCTACACACACCTTTTCAGCTCTCTAGACCTTTTGGAACTGGAGAAGAAGATGAAATTAGGTTTTTCAGGTTTTGACCCCTGTGACCCCATTTGGGGTCATGGGGTCACCAAACCTACAATTTAGAATCTCCAGTGCCCAAGGAGTCTACACACTACTATTCAACTCTCTGGACCTTTTGGAACTAGGGAAAAAGATTAAATTAGGTTTTTTAGGGGTTTTGACCCCTGTGACCCCATTTGGGGTCATGGGGTCACCAAACCTACAATTTAGAATCCCCGTTGGCCAAGGAGTCTACACACACCTTTTCAGCTCCCTAGACCTTTTGGAACTGCAGAAGAAGATGAAATTAGGTTTTTCAGGTTTTGACCCCTGTGACCCCATTTGGGGTCATGGGGTCACTAAACCTACAATTTAGAATCTCCAGTGCCCAAGGAGTCTACACACAACTATTCAGCTCTCTGGACCTTTTGGAACTAGGGAAAAAGATTAAATTAGGTTTTTTAGGTTTTGACCCCTGTGACCCCATTTGGGGTCATGGGGTCACCAAACCTACAATTTAGAATCCCCGTTGGCCAAGGAGCCTACACACACCTTTTCAGCTCTCTAGACCTTTTGGAACTGGAGAAGAAGATGAAAATAGGTTTTTCAGGTTTTGACCCCTGTGACCCCATTTGGGGTCGTGGGGTCACCAAACCTACAATTTAGAATCTCCAGTGCCCAAGGAGTCTACACACAACTATTCAGCTCTCTGGACCTTTTGGAACTAGGGAAAAAGATTAAATTAGGTTTTTTAGGTTTTGACCCCTGTGACCCCATTTGGGGTCATGGGGTCACCAAACCTACAATTTAGAATCCCCGTTGGCCAAGGAGTCTACACACACCTTTTCAGCTCTCTAGACCTTTTGGAACTGGAGAAGAAGATGAAATTAGGTTTTTCAGGTTATGACCCCTGTGACCCCATTTGGGGTCATGGGGTCACCAAACCTACAATTTAGAATCTCCAGTGCCCAAGGAGTCTACACACAACTATTCAGCTCTCTGGACCTTTTGGAACTAGGGAAAAAGATTAAATTAGGTTTTTTAGGTTTTGACCCCTGTGACCCCATTTGGGGTCATGGGGTCACCAAACCTACAATTTAGAATCCCCGTTGGCCAAGGAGCCTACACACACCTTTTCAGCTCTCTAGACCTTTTGGAACTGGAGAATAAGATGAAATTAGGTTTTTCAGGTTTTGACCCCTGTGACCCCATTTGGGGTCATGGGGTCACCAAACCTACAATTTAGAATCTCCAGTGCCCAAGGAGTCTACAAACAACTATTCAGCTCTCTGGACCTTTTGGAACTAGGGAAAAAGATTAAATTAGGGTTTTTAGGTTTTGACCCCTGTGACCCCATTTGGGGTTTTGGGGTCACCAAACCTAAAATTTAGAATCCCCGTTGGCCAAGGAGACTACACACACCTTTTCAGCTCTCTAGACCTTTTGGAACTGGAGAAGAAGATGAAATTAGGTTTTTCAGGTTTTGACCCCTGTGACCCCACTTGGGGTCATGGGGTCACCAAACCTACAATTTAGAATTTCCAGTGCCCAAGGAGTCTACACACAACTTTTCAGCTCTCTGGACCTTTTGGAACTGGAGAAGAAGATGAAAATAGGTTTTTCATGTTTTGGCCCCTGTGACCTCATTTGGGGTCATGGGGTCACAAAATCTACAATTTAGAATCTCCAGTGCCCAAGGAGTCTACACACAACTTTTCAGCTCTCTGGACCTTTTGGAACTGGAGAAGAAGATTAAAATAGGTTTTTAATGTTTTGACCATTGTGACCCCATTTGGGGTCATGGGGTCACGAAATATACAATTTAGAATCCCCATTTGCCAAGGAGTATGCACATAAAATTTCAGCTCTCTAGAGTCATTGGTTCTGGAGAAGAAGTCGAAAAAGTGAAAAGTTTACGGATGGACGGACGGACGGACGGACGGACGGACGGACGCCGGACGCCTTGCCATGCCATAAGCCCATCAGGTCTTTCAGACCTGATGAGCTAAAAAGGTAAGTTGATACATCATAGGAATTTAATTTTGTTTAATTTCTTAAATTAATGCAGGACGAAAACTCAGAGCAACAGTGTGGCTACTCATAATAGTGTAAGCCTTAAAGTATCAGAGACTGGTTGGTGCCACACTGAGGAATGGTAGAGTGAGAGTAGGAGAATCAACACTTTCTAACCTTCTTCATCACAGCAGTCATGTGTTTTGTGTCAAATATTCGTGGAAACAGCACATGGACGTTGTTCTTGAACTCTTGATACTTGCCTGAAGGTAATGTATGCAATCATTAGATACCACCATTTGCTCTTCACTTCCTCATTTTTAGATGATTCATCAAATGGTAAAAACATCTTACATAGAAACAGAGACATGTGGGGAAAAAATTAAAATGGATCGTAAGTAAGACATTGAAATTTAGATTGAAGAAAAGACACTATTGTCTGTACCCTGCGATCGCTTCTCTGATAGGGGGATGAGGGAGGGGCGACAAAGAAGGGGGAGGGCATGAAATTGGGGAACAGGAATATAAGCATGAGTAGATTAGACCAGAATAACACTTGTTGATATTATTTTAACAGGGATTTGGGGACAAAGGAAGCATAATTCCACAGAGGTTATGAAGGGAAATTTGAGAAGTAACTGTTGAGAGACAAAAATGTCTGATGAAGAAGTGGTGAGAGTCTCTATTGACCTGTTACCATGAATGACCAAGGATGACTGAATGTCTAGGTATAGAGTAAACTTACTTGGTAGTGGACGGAAGAATTTGTCGTACATAAACATGAGATCCATCAGCATGTTGTGGCCAATCAGAGGCTGCAATACAACAGATCCCAACGGTCCCAAATTATCATATTTACATATCTAAAAATCAAACCTATTGAGTATTGTGCATATTGAGTACAGATAAATATTTGTATGCATAATAAAGAATAAATCTAGGTCCAAATCTTTTCTGTTTCCATTGAAAAGATTACTTTTTGTAGAAACAATTCAAAGATTGGGAAGTAGTTTTTTAGCTATGCTGTGGAAACAAAACAACAGGGATATGCCTATATCTAACCTTTATAAATAATAGTGGGATGAAAATAGACAAAGCCTTTAACATCTTCCAGAAAGTAAAAAGTCACAGAAGGCAGATGTGTTTGAAGCAAAAATCGCCCACTCTGTGAATAACTGATGATATTATACAATTCAGAAATCGTAGACAGTTACCATAGTATTTGTTCATGATGAAAATACTTTTTTTTCTTAGTGACCCATTGGACAGTCATAAATTTTTGTGCAGTCTAGTCTTACATTGCAGCATCATTAACTTAGGAAGCTGTGCACTTCAACCAGTGCCCACATTTCAAAAATTGTTTTAGTGTTAATATATTCTAAAGAAAATTTCAACAAAATTAATGGTTACAAATTCACAACTATTTAACCTATACATATTTCTCACCTTTTTATAGTCGACTAGTATCCTGAAGACTTGTGTAAACCCCAGCAGAGAGTTCATCAATCTAAACGACAGAGATGACAACTCTTTGACCATCCTTAACAACAAAAATTTCTAAAATTATAATCAATATTGTCAGTGCCAATTTCCTAATATTTCACATATGAAGCAAAGTTAAACATTCTGAGAGCCAGCCCCTATCATGTTATGTAATCCTTTCCTTGTGTCGTCCTTCTTGAATTCAAATTTGTTTGTGCTTGCTCTTTCCTTTTTCTAAATGAGCAAAATATTTTTGATTCTGATAAAAAAAAGAATATGTAAATTAATTTTGAAAATGGGAGAAATATCTCACTTCTGCTCCTGTTCTTGTTGCGATTTTCTCCCTTCAGCCTCAAGTTGTTCTCTTCGCCTTGACGACACAACCTCCACAACAATCTGTGACAATGTTTGTGAATTATTATATATTTGTGAAATGAAATACAGGTTTATTATATAATTGCAGAAAAATTTCTTGAGAGCTTTTTTACAGGTGATTAATTAAAAACAATTGACAAGTATTTAACATGATTTAATAAAATTCTGAATTGAAAGAGAAAAAAAAAATTGTCTAAAGTTTTACATCATACTAGGGGTGACTACTGAACTAATTTGGTTATTCGATTGTGATTGTCTATTGCAACCTGATGTTCCAAAAAGATATTTCAGCAGTGATTACAAAGATTTTATAAGAAACATCTGATTGCTGAAACAGATTTCACCCATTTTACACAGTTGATTCCAGGGTTAACCACTCTAAAACACATCATTCATCTTCAACATTAAGAAGTGAAATGAATTCAAATAAATTTGCTTGAAATACTTTTGTAAGTCATTATGAATATAAGCTAATCCAGGAAAAACATCATATTTGTTACTATCAATAGTTTACCTTACTATCGATGCAACGATTATGTTTTCATGATCCCTAGGGATAGAGTAACATAAATATTACATTGTAAAGAAGACTATTGTGATTCATTTATACTTTGATCTATGTTACACCCCTATATCATACACTGTAAAAAGTCACGATATGAATTCAGGAGAGATGATGAAAGGGACAGTGACAAACTGACAACGTACGTTCCCGAGGGAGTCATTGTGAGTCCAGACTTTAGGGAAGCGGTTCCTGATCTCCGCGTGAAGCACATACTCACTGCAGCTCTGAGATTCTGGGCATAGAAAACATAATAATTCATGATAAGATTTTTTATTTTTTTCAATGTGACAAATATTAATAAAGGGGGACATATTTTTTTCTTTACAAATATCATGTTTCTCTAGAAGAGTAAATATTTTATAGAGGTAGAAAAGTAAATATTTTATAGAGGTAGAAAATTTTATAGAGGTAGAAAAGTAAATATTTCATGGAGGTAGAAAAGTAAATATTTTATAGAGGTAGAAAAGTAAATATTTTATAGAGGTAGAAAAGTAAATATTTTATAGAGGTAGAAAAGTAAATATTTTATGGAGGTAGAAAAGTAAATATTTTATAGAGGTAGAAAAGTAAATTTTTTATGGAGGTAGAAAAGTAAATATTTTTTAAAAGTGGAAGCCACATGTGATATAGAAACTTTTCTTCATTACAAGATGACATAACTTATCTTAAAAAATGGTACAATTTTCTATCCCTTCCATGAAGTATTTTTTTTCTAGGAAAGAAAGAACAACTTATTTTCATCCTTCAACACGAAAAAAGTTGGGGCCCAATCTCACCCTCGTCTTTCTTCACACTGAACGTGTCCCCCTCCTTGCTCCTGACAAACTGCTCCGCCACCTGCGAGCAGATGCCCTGAATCACTCGCTCATCCATGACAAACCTATGATGCAAAATTCTTGTTTCATCTATGAATGCTATGCAGCTGAATGCCCTACATTAGGTATAAAGTCAATCTCCTAAAGGATAAAGGATTCTTAATCTATCATAACAGTGTACCAAGATAAAGTTCATCTGACAGCTCTTGGCCTTGGTACACTTTCCCTAAAATGGAAAGTATATCTTTTTCTTTTAAATTAACAACCTAACAAAATTTGCTTTAAATCTGGCAGATTATCTGAATTTTCTGCTTGATAAATGTGATTACTACTCTTGATGCAACAAGGGCCCAAAACAACATTTTTAACTCACAAAAAAACATGTGTGCCCCCTTCAAATGACTTTAACCTACGTAATAAATCAGCAATACATCTTTATATTCTCTATCACGATGAGAAAAGCCATAAACACATTTCAGTTACAACAATATTATGTTGGCAGAATTTGTTCCTTTATTGGCATCTATTAGTTCAAGACATTTCACTCATGCCAATAAGCTTCTTTGAATCTTACTATGGGCCGAGGCCACTGAATAGCTTAAATAGAGTAAAGAGCCCACCTTTCTAGGGCCCAAAAGAGCGAACCCTTCTCGAGGCTGTCTCTGATTTCCTCCTCCTGGGGTTCGTTAAGGAAGGAGACTCCCTCGTACATCATCTGGGGAGACGCAGCGTGGAGGCGAAGAGAAAACATAGACACAAGTCAGTCTCTTTAAAACTTAAAGTGTTCAAAGGAACAAAATTTCCAAATTTATGCCTCTGCTCCCAGTATGGTAAAATAATTTGAGCTATCAGGGACTGTATGTGGATGTGTGTTGGAAGGGGAGGAAAGGGTTCTCAGACTTTATGGGAAACCTAAAGGAAACCTCCGAAAGACTTCATACTGCGATAGAAGCAATTTTTTGCAATTACATTTCTTGCAATATGAGTGGTTTTGTATTTGACGTGTAAAAGTGAGCTCAATACTGATACCATTCATGAGTGCCATAAAATGTTACTTAGTGTGACTGAGTTAGTATTTTATTAATCAATTGCTGAATTATATTGTAAAACATTACAAGCAAGTCACTGGCATGATCATTGTGGACGGATTACTTATAACACGATGACATACTTCATGATTATGATGTTATGTCAAACAGTTGCAATGTTTAAATTACACAATTTATGGATTGATCAAACAGTTGTTTCTCCAGCAGGAAAATATAAATATCATAAAATCAATACTCACAGTTTGAAAATTGAAGTTGTATTTGCATAAAAAAGCAATGCTGGAGGACTGAAATAGGATCAAAGAAAAAATGAATTCAAATAAATTCAAATATTAATTGTAAACAAGGTTAATGATGTTAAATTATACCAAAAACATAATCATAAAATAAAACAGGATGGGTTGAGAGCAAGATTGATACCTCTAGAAAATAACATTTATATTTTTAAAGAAAGAATTATGACAAGTTCATCACAAACCAGACTGATTTTGCCAGGAAATTGTCAAAACAAGTTACCTGAATCTGAAATCGAAGATCATGAGGACCAAATGCCATTGGGAAGAGAGTGAAGTTGAAGGTATGGGCACTGTAACTGAGTAATAGAGAATTTTGTCAAATTTGAATCTTTCCAGGATCTTTATAGCATTTTTCGAGTATTTCCAACAGTCCATAAACACACTTTCTTTTTAACATTTTCGCTTTATATCATTTTGATGAGAAGTAACATATTAAAATAAACACACAAAAAAAAGTTAATTCCTTGACAATAGCTGTATGAAAGTACCTACTATAAATAATGTACTTTAATGTAAATTCTAGAGATATGAGAGTATTCATTTGCATTTAAAAGTTGAAGAAAATAATGAATGATAACTTGTGTCAAAATTCATTTTAAAAAACAACTTAAACCTAATCAATATATTTCTAAAACAATGATAGAAAGTTTGATACATTTTTTAAACTGATTATAAGAATTAGATGGAGATCAAGTTTACTCACTAACCTGTTTTCATTGCCATTTTTTACAAATGCTGACAAACCTGTAACAATTTTGATAATTTGATAAAAAATGTCATATAAAACATATCGTAAGCATCTCATTAGAAATTTACTTCATGTAAAAAATTGACAATATTATTATTTAAATTTATACATAAATAAATATGTATGAAATAAGCCAGCCAGCCCAAAAAAGGTTATCAGTCTGGACAAAAGAAAGCAGATTCCAGGATGGGACGTGTTACACTAATATATAGAAAACTGTAATATACACTACATGAATACATTCCCCTTGTTTCTAAACTCTGTCTCACTGACAAGATATGTGTTCTTATCTTCACCAAAGTGGTTCATCATAACACTTTAAACAAGTGGCAATGTCCCCCCGCCGTTATGAGATATTTAGGTGCTAAGCTTTACGAGACACAGCATTAACAATGAATTACAAAGTGGTCAAAGTGTTGTGGTGACCTTGAAATGACGTAAAGGTCACCAAAGTCCATTGGCGTCTGAGTCTTCCTCCATTAAAAGCTGTCACCAAATATGAACACTCTAGGTGCTAAGCTTCATGAGTTTTCGCGTTAACAAGAATCCGGACATACGTACGGACAGACACCGCTGAATTCATAGTTTATAGTTGCGGCGGGGGACACAAATAAGATATGACTCCATGTGACTCCTAGCTTAACTTACACATGTTGTTGAAATTTGTCTTGAAAGGTTTTCTTTCAAAGTATGCATTAACATTAAATTATCTGGTACATAGAAAACATTTTCACATTACATAATAAAATAAAGAAATTTTATTCCTTACAGACTTGACTGTCTTGATATATCTGTAAAATACTTTGAAGAAACACATACAAAATAACTTACCGATCTGACAAAGAAGAAAATTTGACACACTCTTTTTTAATTTCTTGTATCTCTCTTCACTGCTGTCAAATAAACTGGAACAAAATAAAGATTCAGTTAAGCCCAAGCTGGAACACAAAGTGAAGTTAAAAAGTTGAAATATGGTTGACTTCGGGTTGGAATGTGTATCAACCAATCAAACGAAGTTATTGTTATGGTAACAAAGCAGCCACATTGTGGCTACATATGATCTATTTTTAAACTACTGCTTTAATGATCATCGCATACACATAAAGAAATGAATGATCGAAATAAATAAAATACAGCCATTGGCTCCTTAGCTCATAAGCCTTTGAATTGTTTGATGTTCAAGACTATGACACAGAGTTCTCCAGGACAAAAGACATGAAGATTTGATTTGTAAATAAATAGAGATTATTATCTGAGGAAGTTTGTCATACGACTTTTACAAAACAAGTGTGAATTTTTTTCGCGAAAGCGAGGGTTATACACAATCTCCCACGATTTTCGTAAAAGTTGCATGACACACTTTGAAGTGTAATAACTTTTTCATTACCATTGCTATTCAATCTTAAAGTCATCGAAATATTCTTTAAATGGCCTGCTTCACTTGTGACGGGCTGCTATAATGACAAAAATGGTCTTATGATGTCGTGGACGACAAAATACGGTAACTCACACTGTAACAAATGTTGCTATGCAAAAGTGATATGTGCACATGTGCTCATACTGAAAATATGTCAGCATTAAGGAGATGGTTGGCAATAAGGCCTTCCCTACAGTGCCAACTGAATTACAAGTTAACAGGGGCGAATTGTTTATTTGTTTTGATAGACAGCACTTTGTGCAGCCTGAATATTTAACTGGGTTACACTGAACATGTATCAGTTTTTTGTTTTCTGTTTCTTATGACTTTTAAAATTAACAAAATCATTTGATCTGCCAAAGAGTACATTAGCCATTCTCTACCCTCTTTCCAAGTATTACAAAATGAAAATGTTTGGTTTTATTAACATCACATTATTTTTCATCTTTTGATTTAGAATGACATTTTCTACTGTGACTAATGAATGGATTGAAACAGTAAAAGTATCTGATTAAATTGCAAATGTTTTTTTTTGCTTTCATTTTCTTAAAGAAATTTGCGGCAAAGTATTATTCATAAGAAAAAAAGTATCCGGTACTAGGTGCTTCCTGAAATACAAAATAGGCCCTACTCAAAGATTTTCGCCTGCACTGTTGTTTTTTTTAAATGGAGAAATCGACCCCAGCATGGATTGCAATAATCATATCATATCATATTCTTGAACAATGCTTATTGCTTACCACATGGATTTAACATGAAATAATGTAAACATATATATACATTTGAAAAATAAAAATGATGATTATGAATCATATATCATACTACAGATGTTGAAATGTAGGATTTCAACATTATTACAATTTTCAATCCAACACATAATCAATGTCTTTTCAACGAAAGAATGCAGTATGTTTTCATTATCTTGAAATGCCTTTACAGTTTGGAGAAAAACCCAAAGGATTTCTTAGAATTCAAAGAAGGATAAAGGATTGAAATAAATCATTTGCATCATTATTTTCAGATAAACATTAGATTAATGTTGCAACACAAACTTCAACATATCATGGTTCCACATAACCTCTTCCCCCAGTATCATCTAGTTTATAGCTACAGAGTCTACCCATGAAAAAGCTAACCAATTTCCAAATCTAATCAATACCATTTTTGTCAAGAGTCTAACACACAGAACAGATCATCCCTGTAACAATTCATTAACAAAACAATATTCTTCAATTGTTCTGTAATAATTCTTCATATATTTTAATCATATTACATGATAATATAAGTTTTACCGTTTGTTTATTTTGACATTCACAGAAAGTCAGCGGTATGGTGACGCCGTCTTATGTCTATTTTTAGATATGCAAATTACATACAATTTTGTGGAATATTATCAGGCTTGTATTTGGTTTTTTATAACGGCATTAACATTAAAGTGCGGCTCCCGGGTAAAATCACCTTTTTTAACTAAGCCAAATTGAACACTTATGTGCATATTTTCATAATATATCCTTCTTGAATTGATTTTACGTCAGGTTTTAACAAGTTTAGATAACTTGATTATGTAAATAATTTCGATTGAAAAAAGGATAGTAAATTGCCTTCCCGATCGTGTTGTTCCGTTAAATCAACCGGATGTGACGTCAACTGTGGAAAACACACGTGACGTAGCCACCATAACAAAAGTAAACAACACCACATTTCATAATGAGGTGATCGTGTTCTCGTAGCTATTGAAAACCCAGAACGTTTAAGGGTGATGTTTTTTTAAATATAAGTGCTGTACGAAAATTAAGAAAAAAGGAAAAAGCCTTTTGATGACGTTTATACGTTATTATGGAAACAATTCGTATGATAAATTCGCAGTCTCAAACCCACTGCTTTACACTGTGTCTACACGGGTAATGCACCCAATTAAAAACACCGGTGAGTGACTCCTTGTTATAATTTTCCTTTGAAAAATTTCTTCGTCTGTTTACTGTCGAATGTATCAATATCACTTCGTTTTTCAGCCTCAATGAAACAGCTGATTTGTTATCGAAAGTCTCTCGAACGCAGCTCTCGTCATTCGCCATATATTTCGCTGCCGTGACTTTCGAAAGGCGGCCTCAATCTACATCAGTGCAAATGTATCAAAAAAACTTTGAACAATCGGTGAAGTTTAATTTGTCGACTGGGGATTTTGAGTAAATTACAAAATCATATCTATGATATGAACAAAGATAATTTGTTTTTGATATTAGAATTTTCTAAAGGGTGAAAAATTACCAGATGACACCATCTACATTTTAGACTTTCAACTCTAAATTTCAAAATGATATATACTTTAATTATTTCAACATTTTTTGTAAATAAACTATAAATAACAAAGCAAAATAAAGTGAATCAAATAAATTTAATTATTTAAACAGAAGGGATTTATAAAATTTAAATTATTCAATCAGATTCAACATCAAATATTGCTTAAATTATTCTCCCTAATCAGGAAATTAAATATAATTATTTGCAAAGCTTGGAAATTATGTAAAGCCCAATTATTCTGTGTGCCAAACTTGACTTTCAAAATTAAGTCAATCATCTCAATGCATTTTTTTGTATACAGAAGATGTCTTCAGATGACTGAACAAAAATTGTATTTTTGTTTATTGAATATGCAATGTCATTAGTTAAATATCTTGGTTATAGACATCAATGCATGAATTTATTCAGCATCCATAGCAGTTTATTTGATTGTATAAGGCAATGCTTAGTTAAAGTTAATATTTAAATGAAAAATAGCAATTAAAGCAAAAAAGGAATTTTGTGTGCTGTTAATATGCAAATAAATAACATCACAAACAAAACACTGTGCTTGAGCATTCTTATTTATTATTTGTAAACTTAATATAATAATTTATCTATTTTTGTTGCAACACCAAAAAAAGAAAGAAAATTTAATTGCACCAATTTTTGGAACATTATTTCACTGTAGTTCTTTTTTCAATACATTGTTTGTAATATCATATATTTTGATAGACTTATTTAAATCTTTTTTTTATCCTAATTCGTAGTGAATAGGTGAAGGGCGATTGATCAGCTTATTTCCAATTCCAACAAAGGTAATATGAAAAATGGACGAAAGAATGAATGAAGGTTCAGAATATTTGATAATTTTTGTGTTTTGTCAGAAAAAAATAAAGACTGGTCATGGATTTTAAAACATGGAAAGCTTACAATAAAAATTCCATATCGAACATCGGCCATGCAAAAATAAATCAGTGAATTAGTGAAATCAGCAAATAATTGAAAAAATTTCCCAGATTCAACCACCACAAGTTTTTATGATTTTACTATGTTATCATAATTTTCAATTTTATAATAAATAAAAAGTATGCAGCTGGTAATATCATTTTGAATCTGTCCACGATACATTGAATTATTTCACACTCGTGTATTTTGCTGCGTTGTACGTACGTGCAAGTTGACTTACGTAACGAGCGGCATTTTGCCATTTTAAACGACAAAAATATAGTTACACAACATACGTTTGTTTAAATCATCATTGTCCTTACATTGGCAAGGGCATTTGTAAAAACAAGTACGTTACCCAATGTCTTTTCGACCGAAATTAGTACTGTTTTGACGTTCGAGTTCAACATATGAAGAGACTCACTTCCGGGTTATGTAATGGACATTCATTCAACTTAATCGTCGTTTTTATTTTATTTCCTTTTTACTATTGCGTCAGAAGTTCATAAGGAGATATCTTGCCAATTTTTATATGAATTGGTCGACTGGTATGGCTGTTACAATCCGCGCTATTTCATTGTCTGACAGTGTAAAGATACGACAGAGGCCATCTGTTTTCCACAGGTGACGTCACACATTCCATAGGACGAAATCGAGGTTTTTCCGGTGTTTATCGTAAAGTAAGATGGCCGACACGTCAAAACAGCGACGTAAACGTAGAGTTTTCAACTTCTTTTACGATTTTCTAAAAACATCCTTCATCCCAATAGCTAAGGTATTTGTGATATTGATGACTTTTAACTAATAAATGTGTTTTTCACGTCTATTAGATGTACATGTGAAGCAAAGTGTATATAGACGGACAATTTTGGAGCAAAATCACCCGGGAGTTGCACTTTAAAGAATTCCCTTGATTTCAGAAATTTAATTTCATCTATATAATGTTCCAAAAAGTATAATGTTTGATAATTTCATCTTATTGTTATGCCAACATCAGCGCCAGTGAACCCTGGGTTCGCAATGGTTAGTTTTTCCAAGGATGTATCTGTAACCACAAAGGCAAAATCAGGGTATCAAAGAGCCAGCTATTTTGGCAAAGAAACTGTAGCTACGTTCTACACTGATTAACTTTTTGAACCAAATATTACAGTCTCTACCTTGGTTTACTTTCGTCATCAAGTTGAAGGCCTGTGAATTCTGTGTCAATTGCTGAAAGAGAGAGTCAAAACTTTAACTACAAAAAAACACGACATATAAATAAAAACTATATTTCAACATCATTTCAATGTAAACATGTGATGTGAAATTCTAATAGTGTCACAGGCGTCAGACTCTGAATTTACAATATCATGTAAGTAAATGTACATGTAGCTATATAACATAAAAAAGTGTTTATGTTATATAGCTACCTTTACATATAGTTACATGATATTGTAAATTCAGAGTCTGACGCCTGTGAATAGTGTGCAGTACATGCAGTCACGTATTTTCAAGTTCAGTAAACAAATTTCAGATTATTTGTTAAAAGTTCTTACCGACAAATTCTGCTTGTTTGATTGTCTTCTCTATTGTTGGAAGATAGTTGTCAAAATTATCTCGCAAAACGTCACACATATTGTTTACAACTTGCTGAAAGACTTCTCACATGAACTGTTCACGTGCTAGCAATGTTTATAGATGGCGCCTCAATATTATATAACGCCTTATTTCATTGGTTGGAAGCATCAAATAAAATCCGGAAAACAATTTATCGTGTTGATTGCTCTCTACTTTCGGTTTTCTAATGCAGTGTAAAAACTAATTGGCCAAATATTTATTGTATGTAGGATTTAATATTTTCTTGTCTTCTGAACATTTGTTCCCTTGTCTTTTACAAATCATAAAATATTATTATCAACGAGTTTGATGTTTATAAGCCTATTTAATTACCTCTTTAAAGAGTTTATAGCTTATCGGCTACGTCAAAAGTAACCTAGCGGAGTAATTAAGAGTTTTTTTCAATGTTCATTGAGATTGATAAAAGCAGAGAACATATTGTAAAAAACATCTAAAATTATCCGCGCATGTCAGAAATTAGAATTTACAACACATTATATATCTATCAACAGTCATAGGTTGTACTTATTAGAAATTTAAATTCACACTTAACATAACCAAAATACCTAAAGCCGGTCATTCGCTGTACTTATAAGGTGTATGTGAACTATCGGATGGATTTTTGACTGAACCTTGTAATAAAGTCGTGTTTATTACTTACTATACTAGTGAATTTGAAAGACTTTCACATAGTATGTGGTCTTCCAAGATATACAAATTTTAGTTCTTTGTACTATAAAACAGGGTAGGAGTTACTTTCTGATAGGGGGAGGAAAAGTAAATTGAATTGACTAAATACACATATAAATCGATATGTCATCAGCCTTCGATACAATTGACCATTAACTCTTCCTGGACAGACTCAATGTACAACTCATGGCGTGTCCTTTACTCGATAAAATAAAGTCAGGCTTTTCTGGAAAACAACCAATCACGAAGCTCGCTGGTCCACTGTTGTATGCCCCAGGGATCAGTTCTTGGCCCTCCTCTTTTCATTGCTTACACAACTGATGTGGCAGAAGGGATTCATAAACATTACATTCTCCATCATTCATGTTCAGATGGCGCTCAGTCAACCGCTTGACGGTTCATATGCTACAGACTTTGAGTCTTATTAACAAATGATTTATGATAAGACTAATCAACAATGCCTTGTGATGCCGTAGCAAGGCTTTCACGCTCGTAGGGCCGCTGAATGGATTCTCTTGTCATTCTTGTTGTATTTTACCGAGTGTGCGCTCTCATTTTTCTAGTTGTAAAATCTAAATTAACCACAATGTTAACATATAAGTACCATGTTTCAACTGGGTTATGTTACAATCATGTACTGATTCCATACTTGTATAAAGGGGAATTTCCCCTTGAATTTCGTTTTCACAAAAATTAGGCCTAACCCTTATATGCCAGAAAGACAACTGCGTTCCCAAAGTCAAAATCTATTTTCTGTGCCTCGCTACAAACTTGACACTTTTGGAAATCTTAGCATGTTCTACCCCTCTCTCCCACTGACCATAAAATCAGCAACTGACTTTACCTTTGTCAAATATGAAAGCATTGCTGTTGAAAACACACCTTTTCACTGCATATTACAACATACTATACTTTTATATTGTACTGTATTGTATTGTTTATAAAATTCACATGATTAAAAAATGTGTACCAATATATTATTTATATTGAAATTCAATATTTAACACTCTATTAAGATACACGACGAGCTCACTTGATTACAATCTAGTTAGAGTGAATGTAAACAATGATACATGTTGTCAGTGGCCAATGGTCACAGTAACTATTGTGAAAATGTTTACCTTTACTTTCTTGAATGCCTCGATTGTTTTAATCTTGTTAATAATATTGTTAGAAAAAGGTTTACAATTGATATAATCCTATTTTACATGGCAATACAGGTCTCAGTACCTATGTAAAATAAGAGAGTTTTCTCATTTACATATAACTCAAATCGTTCACTAACTTCTTTTGTGCATGCCTATCCTTGTCTGTTTCTTAAACAATTTTGAACAGTATCCAAGTCCTGTGTGTTACATAGTACATTTGCATTGGAGCTCGTGATCATGTGTATTTTTTGTGAATGATTCATTTATCAAGAAGCATACTAATGATTATTTAAATCGGCAATTCATGGATTCATAAAATTACCGGTTTAACTCGGTTATAATTGTCCGGACTTGATTCCAATGTCGTAATTTCTGGTACTGGTATATATTTGACAAAAGTTGTGTATGGAGACATTTATATTATCTAAGTAATTAGTAATAAGTAGAATGGACCTAAGTCTCTTATATGAAGTTGATGTAATGTTGAAATTTGCTTTAAATATTACGACAACCGTGCCTCGCAAATGTAAACCAATCAGAAGCCTTGTTAGAAAGCCCATAGGAACATGTAAACAATGGCGGAAAGTTCAACATTTTTGTGACAAATGTTTTGGATAGAGAAAATATTAGCTGTTAATGACATTTATGAGGGAATATGATTAGACGGAGCCATGGGATCTCGAATACCTTTACTGTTGATAATAATTTTAATCGAATTCATTGATATTTGCGAGGGACAAGGTGCGTGGAAATAAATGTTCTCGACAAGTATTCACATGTTTTTACTCGACGCTTTCATACTTTGCCAAAAGGCGAAGGGATTTTGCATCCTTAAATTCAATTCTTTTTCATTCATAAAAATCTACATATGATATGAAATACAACTATTATAATCAATAACATAGAAATAAACATCCACAAAATTGAAAACTACAGTAAAATATCTTGTCAAGACATGTCGAACATTTTTATTTTCAAGCTAATTCTGAAATCTCTTTACAAGGTCTATTGGCTAAATTTATACCTGAAATGTAATGATATCTGTCAAGTTAAAAGATTCAACTTCACCAAGTTTTGGAACAGAATACTAACACTAACAAACTTTAAATAACAGCCCCAAAAAAACTGGTACCTTAAGTCATCAGTTTTCAGTCCTCAGTGTTTTCTGTCAGTCATTTTGACTCTCTTTTCTGAACAAATATGACAAGATACTGTGTCATCAGTCGGCTTATTTTCAGCAGAAGGTTCATACGTATAGCTAGGAGTAGGTAATCCTCTTATATATGAAGCTTAAGGGAAAAAGTTGTGGCAAATACATGAAAACCTCTAATTCTGAAGAAAATTTACTAATGCCAATTTTTAAGGGAATAAAATTTTCATAACCTCAAATCTTTCCATCTAAACCTCCCAATAATTTTTATTCTACTTCTTTACTATGTCATATCTTTCTAACATGGCATGGCAAAATTCAGGGTGAGCATTATACAAAACTTATGATATTACAATTGGCAAAGTAACTGAGAGAAAAATGGATATATCTAATTATCTATCTCTAAAAAGTTACTAAACCATACCCTACTTTTTTTTAGGAATTATCTCTGTGAAATTTTTTACTCAAAAATATTTTAATTTCAGACCCTATTTATTTGAAAAATATCATTTGAATAGTTTTTGATAGGCTCTTTGTTAACCTTCTGTGACATATGGAATGGTGACTTTGATACACCGTCTTGTAAATTCTGTACAACAGAAGATCAGTGAAGTGACTGAACACATATGACACTACTTCCTATCAATGTTATTTTAATAGTTATGTTAAAGGCATACAACATTGTTAAAATGTTGAGTTGAATATTTTGTATCCTTAGATTTCATAGATAATTAGCAAACTAAGGATTAAGGATAATTTTTGATTGATGCATTGAAGTAATCTGTGAAATATTGGTTATTCTTCCATATCTGACTGAATACCCATTACCAAAGAGTATTTGTTGTTTTGTTTGGTCTTTTTTTAGGTAAACATCTAGGCTGGTATTTTTCAAGCTCGATGATGGTAATTAAAACAAAGATATTAACAAAATCAAAAGAGCATCAATATTGTAATTTTCTGTTCTAGTTCTACAAGGAAGTGGAAACTGTTCATTCCTTACTCAATGGTATACAATACAATAAAGTTTTAAAAAAATGAATGTTTGTTTAGGAAATGGTAAAGTTTTCTTTGGTGCATTGGGAGATGGAACAGGCTTCACCAACACAAGCACCTACAGCTTTAACATCAACAGTCGGTCAGGCCAGTTACCCATCTATCTCAGGATCACAGATTTGACAGACCCAACACAAGATGTAGCACTGAGAGACACGGTACTACTTTTATATTATCTTAACAAAACATTTAAACACATTTGTTATTTTGTGATAAGAAAACATTTTGCTACTGACTATCAATCTCTCACGGTAGTTTTATTCAAGAAGAGGCCAAGGCCAATGATACAGATTTTGATTTCATTTGATCTCAAATGTCGTCAGTCTTGTACAGATTGCTTTTTTATGATTTAACATTGTACAAAGTGTCAATTTGATATTTTATGCAAGTTAACTCAGTTGATTTGGAATGATTTGTCAATACGATGTGTTGAAATGAAAAAGGACTTCTGATATTGAATCCAATATCTCTGTGTTTTATTGGATAAATGTTTGTGAAAGAAATACTTCCTGCAGTTGCATATCCTCATTGCCTCTTAGTATCATATTCTTGCTAAATTAAATCTCAGACTTTGTAGGGAATTAATTCTTTGATTATCTTATTGACTCTCACAAAGTACATTTTAAACTCAGATCAGCTTTGGGCATGGCCAAACGTCCAGCGTTGCTCTGTCATCTGGCAGCTGTTAACTTTCTCATTTTTTAATCTTCCTGAACTGCCTATAGCACCAAAGCTGAAATTTTGGAGATAAGTTGCATGTTGGTGATGGAAGTATGAACATTTAGGACTGACCCCTGACATCTTTCCAAGAACTTTTGAATGACTTCTCCTCCAGAGCTGCTGGACCCCCAAAGCTAATATTTTGTTTGGGGTAACCTTACACCTTCGGGATTAAAGTTTATGCATTTGGTCTTGATCCTACATAAATATAGACAAGGATGGGTGTCCACCCTGAAAGTACTTTTGTTTCCCTCATGGATACAAGTAATTCTGAGATTCCCAAATTTTAAAAATATAATCAGAATGGGATAAATAAATAAGATGGTAAATGTCTTGTCTATAGCATTAATAATAACAACATTGCAACATTCTTCAATTCAAACCTAAACATTACAAATCCTGATGAGGCACAGAGCCCATGGCTCTATTTTTGTTAGAAGTGTTTAGCTTATTCAATTCCTTCTTTTAGACTTGATGTGATTGTGTTTCAGGTTGATGTATCATGCGAGACAAGCAACACAGACCCAGGCTACAGCAGGATTACCTTTGGATCTCTGGCTTTTGCACCAGCGGATAACCCACTCTATCGACCCATCAGTTTCAGGTGGGTTGCATGTGTGAACGATATATGTAAATGTTAATGATGAATACTTTGATAGTACCATGATATTGTATTTGGAAGCATGCATAAATTTGCTTCCTATGAATGTGAGGTGGAAATTATCAGTCAAACTCATGAGAACTTCAATAGCCGTGGTGTCCTAATGATATGTTTAGTAACAATTTATTTCACTTGTTTAATTTCACAATATTTTAAGTATGATATTAATAGAAATTAAATCAAATGCTGATAATTTAAAGCTTGTAAATGTTTAAATGTGTATGATAATTTACAAATATAATCATGAATTTATGTTGGTGAGAGTAACATCACTGAACAAATTCTATTTCAGTATTGATGCAGTTGGTCGAGCTGTTGATGTCCGATGCTATGGAGTGTCACAAGGCTTGGCATGTCCAGCCAACACATCAGCAGATGCCACGCCCCCTCAGCCCCAGTTCTGTCGATCGACATCCATCAGCGATCCTGTGTATGTGTTCAGAGATTCATTAAATATTACTAAGTGTCAATACAGACAACAGCAAGCATGTCATTTGATAAATGATACCTCCTTTATATCAATCTTTATTTACGCCAATTTCTTAAATGATTATTATGCAGAAAAGAAAGTAAGACAACAGTATGAAATATTAATGTAATATATTAATGTAATGTAGTAATTATTGGTCAAATTAAGGTTTTCTTTCTCACAAAGAATATAAATGATCTTGTCAACAGGTCTCTGGTGGTCCGCCATGCTCCGACTGTTGGTTTCTGCAGTCCTGTGATAGTTGTTCCAAATAATAGACAACCTTCTTACACGTTCTCTGTGACACTCAGGTCTGCCTTATTCATTATTTTCCAGTTGTATTCATCTAACCTCCAATCTCTTCTTCTAACTATATATGATTTATACAAAGAAATACAAGGCACTAATGTATTCGAAAGACATATATACATATGAAGGCATGAAACAAATGTAATGCAAATATATAAAACAAAGATATACATGATGAATATGAAGGTATTTAAGGTAATAATTCCTTGTGGCATTTTTTAAAAACATTTAAGATAACGTTACAGAACAGGGCTAATTTTCGTAATGAACCTATCTTTTTACTGTTTAATAATGTCTTCATTTTATAAAAATTTTGTCTTTTGTAGAAATAAGGATTAAGATATTTTACTCTGGCATTTGTGAAATGAGAGCATATAAATAAATAATGGAATTCATCGCCAATGTCATTACCAATACAGAGTTTACAAATTCTTTTATGTTTTGGAATATTATTCCAACGACCTGTTTCAATCGGTAGGTAATGATTTGCTGTTATAAAATTTAGCAATGCTCTTGAGTATCCAGGTACTCATATTTAAAGGGGAACCAAGATAAAGAAATTGGCATATTCCCTTCCTCCAGGAACAACAATAATAACAAATTATACTTACAAGGGTTTTGAAAGAGGCAAAAAGGATAAATGAATGAATGTTTCCAACCAATAAACATAGTTTTTAAACTGGTATAGAACCCAATATTGTAAATCACATGAGTGGGTGAGGTCTTATGTATTACTTTATTTGTGCATCAGGATTGAGAACATGTGTTAGATGTGTGAACATGTGAGTTGACCACTCAAAAGTTGGTCATAATATGTTGTTTGCTGTGTTAAGATTGCTTTTTAGAGACCGATCATATATCTTGCCAACAGTTTGACAACTCAGAAACTTGTGTTGGTGACAACTTAATTGACTGTCCACACACTTGTACTTGAGTTCGCCAACATGTCGCTTAAATCAGGCTGAGGTAGTTTGTTGGTATTGATATCACTTCTCTGATGTTTACAGCGAGCCAGTGCAGGACAATGGAGTGGATGTATATTGTCAAATTGTAACCTTAGGTATGTTTGTGACATAATATATCTTGTCTTTATGTTTTATTTTTTTAAAGATATTAATATGATTAAAATCATCATGAATAAAGCATATTTAAGTGCACTGAATTTGATCTGCAATTTGATGAGGTTTCCTGATATTTAGTTATTAGTCCAACAACACTTTAAAAAAAAAAGGATATCAAACTATGTGAATGGAATAAAGGTATTTGATTAAATACAATGAACAACCTAAACACTAATAATTTATCAATTTGATTTGATGGAGTCAATGTTATTACTGTAGACAGAAACAATTCATTGTAAATGCTAACACCTCTGAATCAATCTTGCAGGGAGTCTTGTTGTCAGTATCACCCAGCCGGGCCCAGTACCAGTCGGACAGGATACAGTAGAGGTAAATAAGTCATTGTTGTCTTTCTGAACTTAATATCAAATCTTCTTTTAGACCTATTTTAATTACTTCTTACCAATATGGGTTTGCCTGATAAAATTCAAAAGCTATCCTAATTGGTCAGGACTTAAAAATCTTTTAAACATGACATGGATGGTTAATGACAAAGGAGAGGCTTTTCCTAGATCTGATTGTAAAAGCTTAGATATGCAAAGAAAGAAAGCTATGTGTACAATGAAAGAGTTTCTAAAGCCATTTTGTCAATCAACGAAACTTTGTTCTTTGTTATTTCTGTATAAGTAGTATATATTTATGCTTTCTATAACTAAAACAAGCTTGCCTTCACTTGATAATGATGTCAGTACATAATCTGTTATGTAGGTAAAGTTTTAGTTAGAGTTACCTTCCCTTGTTTCAGTTCACCTACTCTGTGAATAGTCGAGGCACTCCCTCTACAGTGGGGTGTGTCGCTCACTCTCAGGGTGGCGGGACACAGTACCAGAATTCAACATCTGTAGGCAAGTGCTTTATAAATCATATCTTGATAGTTATTATTTTTTGCTGAAAACCGTATAAAGGTTCTGGGTTTAGGAAAGGCATCTTTTGACATTGTTAGAGCTTTTAGTCATTTCTGAATTTTTATTTGGCGATTACCTTTTGTAGCAATAGTAAAATTGCTTATTTTATGGGACCAGTTTGTCATCCAATGTGCCAAGTGGCCAATACCTTTCCTAATTCCTGTAGGTGGTTTGGTAGATGAAATAACAAAATCTTTGCCCTCTTGGAGAAAAAAATGAACATTCTAATCTTTCAATTCAATGGAAACATAACAAGATGAGATGAGGTTCAACAGACACTTCAATTTTTTGTGCTTCCATGGCAACAGCAAAGTTGAATATTATTGTACTTTAGGTTTTATGAATCATTCATTTATGAATTGTTAAATATTTAGTTGGTACATTTTTGTCATCCAGATTATGCAACAAAATAATAATGAACAAAACATTAATATATATCTGAAACTGCAAATTAAACTTGCTTCCAATTTTTTACTATGTGTAGTTCTGACATTATTCTTGTGTAATTCCAATTTCAAAATTTGTGATCAGCATTAAAAATTAGTTAACACATCACACAACATATGTCATTGATTAATAAAACTTAATTTTTGTGTGAAGCAAATTTTTAAAAATAGAACGAATTTAAGAAAAACCCCATGAAAATAACTTGAGGAATCACAAGGGCTATCAATGTGACATATTGAGTATATTATGTTCTAGGAGCAAGTTCAGAGGCTCAGTTTGTCGGAGACACAGGAAGTTTACAACTTCTACCTCCATCCACTCAAATCATCACCAACACCTTTAGAGTGAGTAAACATTGTTATCACATTTGGCAAACACTTTCTAGTCCTATTTTATGTAATATCATGCTACAGTGATAATTTTTTATTTTGGTTTTCTTGTTGTAATTGAAAGGCCCAAGGTTGAATGTTAAATGGCATGTGTTTTGACTATTTTCCCCAGGGTGTGCTGACACTTGATGACAAGGCAGACAACGGAGTTGGGGTGAAGTGTCGCGCCGTCGTCGCTGATGATGTCGCTCATGCCCTGGACATTACCCAGAATCCTGTGTGTGACTTCAGCACCAACACGACAACGACTCTAGCTCCCTCAACCTCAACCGTCATGACAACTCCGATTGTTACAAGTCAGTGCTACAAGAAACTGTATTTTAGAGCTGAAGGAGTTTTTTCTGTGTTGAATTCAATTATTTTGACTACATCAAGTTTTATGCATTTCAATTAGCTGTTCCGTCAAGTCAGATTACTCTTGATACTTGATAACTTTGGTTGTTTTGACATGGATGGATAAATCAAATTGATGTATATCTTAAATACAATGTTTTATACATTAAAAGATGCAGATTGAAATATCATGGAATCTAAATTAAGCCAGTATTTTGTGACACAACAGCTAAACATCTTTGAATTTTGAATTTCTTCACCCGGAAACTTTATGTTTTATATTCTCCATTTACAAACCTCTGATCTGATTGTGTTCAAAATGCAATTTAGATATACTTTCTAAGACAAAATGTTTAACTTTGAATGAGATTTTAGTCTATTATATATAAAATTACTGACTCTTTTTCCCAACTTGCAACTCTTTGGATTAACCTAAACGGTAAGATAAAAACATGATTTTTGGTTTTCTACAGGGTTAACTTTATCTTATCTATATTCATCAATTTATCATGTTTTAATACAACAGCGATGTAACAATGTCAACAACATATCCTTTATTCCTTATCAAGGTTTATCAAGCATGTTTAGAGTCGTTACAATGAAAGAGCATCTCACACGGTAACTAGTCCTTTTAAGAAGACTTATATATCTTTAAATCGTGTAATAATGTGAAAGTCTTGTTGCTTATCCAAATCTTTGACCTCAAACTGTATATGTTATGTTTATGTATATAAATATTTGTACTGATACATAAAAATTCATGTTTTGACACAGCTGCTGGAACTATCGACCCAAACATAACCACCGAATCTACCACACTGCCTACCACTACTCCAGTTCCAGTTGATCTCTCATCGCCATGGATACTTGATGTCAGCCAATTTGAGCTTGCGGTAGGTCACATTTTTCAGCTGAAACCTTATTCTAATTTTTGGCCAATTCTTCACCTGAAAGTGAATGTAACAGATTCATCTGATAAAGGAATGTTCATTTAGGCTTTGCTCTCCAAGTTCGTCTCATATGACATAAGTAGTTCATAGGGTAAATTTCTACTGTTTATATTGATCCAGTCTGATTAAAATCGACCGTGTTCCGAGGTATAAAAGGTTCAAAATATTGACTCTACCAAGATTCGATCTCTATCTGGCTAGGTTATCCTCTCCACAACTGTCTGAAGGCAGCCTCATTGCTTGCACGTGCTGACACCAGTTTAGCGCAGACAAAACCTAGTCATTAGCGAAGCAATCACATCATCACGTTTAAAATAAGGATAGTGGCGATCAAGGATAACAAAAGCTAAATGGGAGTTACTTGCCCCTAGCTACTGATACCGAATGCTTTTGCCGCACGCTGAGTTTATGTAAGAATGTGGGCTACAGTAGGCTGCGGTCAGACCGTTGTGGAGAGGATAGCCTAGACAGATAGAGTTCGAATCTCGGTACTTTTATTCCTCGGAACACGGTCGATTTTAATCAGACTGGATATTGATCACTGTTAATTTTCATACATTAAAGGTTAATTCTCACTAGCATCATTCTCACCCAAGATAAGCTGGTATTCCAAGGTTTCACCCTGATCACTTTGATCCCTATGTGTTCAGATCCCTTTAAGTCACCAAAAGGCAGCCCCTTAAAATTGTTTCATAATTGATCCAGCGAGATAAGGTTTAAATTGGATTATGTGTATGACTGACTGTTGATATGGTTTTTTCAATTAGCGGTTCATAAATAGTTGGCATGTATACCCTTTACCACCAGAGTGCTTTACCATTTCTGGGTGACTAAACTACAGGAATATTATCTTGTTATTATCAGGGGTTAAAAGGTAAATTAGTTCACTAACTTACCAAATTTCACCCCTATCATACCTAAAAAATCAGCAAAATGTCAATTACTTTCTTCCTTTAGACCAAAATTTAGTCTATGAAAAATTTATTTATAAATCAAATGTTCCTGTTTAAAAGGCTCCTTTATATACGCAGTCATGAAGCAGGACTATTTCCTCCTTAAATGATTATTGGCTTTACTTTCATACAGAGCTCTACAACTTAGTGCAAAAGCCTGCTTTAAGTCAATGACTTATAGATACAAAAACGTTTTTACACCATGTTATCAAATGTAATTATCCAGATTGCTTCGATGCTAATGGGAGGCGGGATAGCGCAGTGGCTAGCGCGTTCGGCTTCGGATCAAGAGGTCTTTAGTTCGAATCCCGCCAGGGGCTCGGCAACTTTGTTTGCAGAAGAGAACTGTTCTACACGCAGTCAGGTTTGGGTGCAATGCTACATTGAATTTCAGCGTGGTACCACCCATGGTTCGCTAGTTCCAGCCGATGCTCGCAGGTTTCACCGCAATGCATAGCCACTATAGTGTTGCGGGCTTTCTTCCTGCAATAATACTAGCAGTCGCGATATAAGTGAAATAATCGTGAAAGCGGCGTTAAACCCCAACTCACCTCACCTCACCTCGATGTTAATGATGAGTATTTACAGTATATACGCATTAGCAGGTCTAGGATTATTAAAATAGTAAGGGTTTCAATATTGTATTTCTGCTCCAGGTTGGCGAGAGGTCCAGGACAGTTGTGGCACGACGTCAGCGTGACGTGTTGGCCCCTGTGTCGGAGCTGATTGTGCTGACATGTTGTGTTGTGTCGATGGACACCAAGTACTTTGACATGTCCACAACCATGCTGGCCTCGGCAAACCTGAAGCCATACTACTGTGCTAACTGTACAGGCGGGCCCAGTGAGTACCACAGCTAGGAAATGGGCAATAGTAGCTTTAATAGATGCTATATCGTCTAGATAACAACTGCTTTATTATGAAAATGCAAAATGTTTTTGAACAAATGCTTACTCCTTTATCATTGTGTATATTTACAATAAAGAACTTGTTATCCAGAAATCCTGCTTGTATAGTGTATGCCAACCAAAAACTTGAAAAGCTTTATCAATTATCATCGCCTTGAGTTCAGCGCATGAATACTTACCAGCCCGTCCAGAAAAGATCTACCCACTGTTTGAGTGCAATTCATAAAGCGTTCACATCTATGAACCAGGGATGCTACATTATTGGTAGAATTTCACAGAGTCCGAGAAGGCCGGGGTTCATCATGGTTTACTTCATATCAAAATATACCGGTATACAAGATTGAAATTTAGGCTTTAATTATTATTGATTTTTCTTCTCATTTACTTCATTGCCTTATTACTTTGATAGCTATTCTGGTCCTCTATCAAAGAAAGGAGTGATTCCATTCTTTCCATTAAACTTAGACCTACTGACTTCATTACGATTGATTTTTTTGCTCATTATTTCAGCCTCCGGTACTGAGACTAGCGAGAGAATCATCCGCAACCCTGCGTTCCAAGAAGTAGCGCCATGTCCGTGTGACCTGACGTACTCCGTGTGCGACATCAACTGCTGCTGTGATCAGGTAACTGATCCTTGTCAACGTCCACAGTTGATTCATGGCTGCATATGAATATCTAGATAGATATTATTATGTCAAGTTAATTGGTCGGATTACATTGGTAGCAGTATTTACGTAAAATAAGTCTGTTTCTAGTTGTAATCAAGTTCTTACTATTGCAGGTATATGTTATCTTCTTACTTGTTATTCACTGTATGTTCAACCATAATATGCCTTGACTATTTGCTTAGATAGTCCCTTATTTACAGCCACCACCAAGGAATGGTTTTAAGATAAAATTTAAAATCAAATGTTCGGCAGATGAAGTGTCATTTTCATTTGGAGAATAACATTGGTTTGAACCAAGGTATCTTCCCATAGCACAGAATTTACAAAAGATAGACACTTAAAACATCACATTTTGTGTTTGACGGTGAAAGTTAAAGGTTAGCTGAAGGTGAAATAAGGTGTACCCTTAATATAAAAAAAATGAGTTAAAGAATATGTACTTTGCAAACAAAATAATTGTACCATTTTGTACTTAACATTTGAAATAAACATGGAACCACAAACGATATCTACAATGTAGATAAGGAGGATATATATTTTTTACCAAAGTTTTCACGAGTTTGGTAAAAAAATCATATAATGGTAGGAAGTTTAGAATTTTGTTTTTAACTCACAAAAAAACCCCAGGTATAATTGCAGACAGTGTTCTGAAACTGAAAATTTTCCGCCTTAAGCCTTCATTGTAATGGTGGTGCCAACATTATGACATCACAAGTAGGCACCATTGTGACTTCATATGTGCAGCAGTATAACACTAGTTTAATATCATCATATAAATATTACACTACAGTATCTCACATTGGCGAGTAATAAATTGTTTATTTCACACACGCAATATCTACTGTGACTGCCAACTTTGGATGTTAAATAGACTCAATGCAACAGAAGGAGAAAATAGCAAACAAGGGTATCCGTTCCATTTTAAACCAAAAAGCTTAGCAATAGTATATATGTTTTTTCTTTCAATCAGGAGTGTACAGCGGACCAACGACAGATTTTCAGTTACTGTATCCCGGGTCCTTTTGGAGGTCGCAGTCCAGTGACTCCAGAGAGGATGTGCACATCAAACCACACCTTCAAGGATGACTGGTTTCCGCTCATGTGTGTTGAGTTCGAGTCCAACGCCTTCCTTGGTCTGTTTTATGGAAACACAGCATCGTTACGCACTGAGTCAGACTTCAATATACGTCTTTCTCAGCAGCCTACCTTCTTCTCATTTAGGTATGTATTAGGTTACAGTCAATTTGTCCTGTTTATATCCCCCCCAAGCGAAGTGAGATATTTTCATGGACGGTCAGTCTGTACATCCAAAAAGGGTACCTGTCTCAGAAATCAACTCATACAGTTTTTGAACCATCTTTCTGAAACTGCAACATGCTTTGGACATATTGGAGTGATGCACAGGAATATCTTTGGAAAATGACCCTTGACTTAGAGCGGTCGAAATTTCAATTTCAGATTGACATTACAATTTTGGTAGAATTTCCGGTTCATAATAACTCTGCGTACACTGAACATTCATTTAAAATGCTTTGTTAGAAGTTAAAGTTTTAATGACCAGGATGTGTGGCGGCGAATCTGGTGCTCCCAGAGCACTCTTGTGTAGTTCATTTTGCATGATTCCCAAGTGATATATTTCACAATCTATGGATTTTATATCAATATTTACCAATTTGAGACAAGATATGTTAATCTTTCCAAAATAAATGTTTTTCCTAGCCTTAAATTTTTAGGTCCAATATAATTGAAGTCAGGTTATTCACCTTCTGGCTATTCACAGCTCCACGAAACTTGGTAAATGAATCATTTACTCTGTGTAGATGGAATTAATGACAAATGATTTGAATAGCTCATGACGATATTCAATATCATAATATTGGTTGATACAGGAATTCAGCATCATTATATGTCACACAGCTCTCATAGATATGTGTATTCAAAAAAAGAGTATTTGATTATTCATTTTTTTACACTTTCCCAACAGGGCAAGGATTATTGCCTTCAACACCTTTCGTTCAATAGTTTTTGTGTGTCCATTTCAGAGAGAATGAAACAAGGTATTTTCCATATGAAACTCCATCAGATGGAAATAAATCTCGCACCGGGTACACGAATGGGTTCAGCATTCCAACCAAGATTGAGAGCAGCCCGGAGACACAGCTGTATCCCAGCCAGGGCTTCCTTTCTCTTCCAGATCGTTCAGACAGTGGTGCTTGTCTCAATAACAAACTTGTCCGTTTTTTGAGAGATCGCTCTTCCCAATGTGTGCACACAAATATTGCTGAAATGTGTCGTGCCAACTCGATCTTCAGTGCAACGTCTTACGTGGAACCTTCAACAATCTCCGACCCTCCCTGCCCAAACAAATACCAAATACTTGAGAAATATGGAGAATCTAATGTTACGAAGACATATGTAAGTTATTACTGTGCCGGGGATGACATCAACTATGTGACGTCATCATCCAGTTATGTTGACTCCATTTCGCCAACAGTCTCACACACCTTCTCCCCAGAACTCTTAAACGAGAACTGCACTGAGCCTTGCAGTGACCCAGTGTGCTTGCAGTACAATGAAAATCAAGAGGTAGTTACCTCCCTTCCCCCACGATGTGCCTGGGACGATGGCTACACTCGACCTCCGACCCCAAGCATTGGGAGCTCAGTCTGTGAAAACACTGTGGTAGATGTGAGGTACCGATTCACCTGGCAGGGGCGAAGTATAGTGAGTCTACACGCAACTATTGTTCTTGCTCCAGTTCGTATTCCAGCAACAGCAACACCTCTTAGTTTGACACAGAGCTTTGACGTGAAGTTCGAACATGAGATGTCAGTGGAGGGTAACTCCACAGATAACTATGATAACCAGCAGGGAGCCTTTCAGAGATCAGGAAAACCGGGTGGGTTTGTATTTAGGAATCATCAGTGAAAACTTGACTCATGAAATAATTGGAAAACCTGAGCAAATTAAGGCTAGTTAAGGCTAGCACAGTTTCTGTACAAAGATTTCTGTCTAAATTGAATTCTTTTTGTAACAATAAAATTTGATATTTCCGTAGGTTCTGGTCAGATTTTAAAAAAATTTGGATTCCTAATGATAATAGTCCATTTCTAACGCACACAGCTCCATGCATGATGCATGCTTGAAATGCACAGAGCATGTCCGGATGTTCATTTTGCATTTTGGCTTTCTTAAAGAGCCACTCCCTAATTTTCATAACATATTATTTACCTTTGATACGAACCTAAATGTCATATATGGTATATATCTTAACGTTTCATGTCCAAATAACATGTATATGACAAATACTGGTTTTCCATGAAAATCTAAAAACAGCCTTAGTTGTACACAGAGGTGTAGATATTACGTCCAATATACATGGATACTAGTTATATAACCTAACAAACACTATCAACTCCTAACGGCCCTCCTGGCTGTTTTAGAAAGTTCTCCAAAATTATGTTTGACAATTTGATCATAACTGCAACGTTCTACCTTCATATCATCACCGTACAAAACCAATAAGCTTTGAAATGTGTCTTTTAGGTATCAGTTGATACTTGGTGATCAAATGACACCATCGATTAAGTTTGGCATATATGACTCCAACAACTCACGGAGATCCATCTTTAACATGGAAATGAGCATTGAAAGGTGTCTGCTTTCCTGATATGAACTAAAAGATTTCTGATGAATTGTGTTGTAAAGAAATTTGGATACACTCCATAGCTCCAGGCATACTGCATGCTGGAAGTACATAAGAGCGTGTCAGGATGTTCATTTTGCATTTAGGCTTTCTTAAATAGATTTATCTTTAACATGGAAATGAACATTGAAAGGTCTATGCTTTCCTAATATGTTGGATTGTGTTGTAAAGAAATCTGAATACACTCTGCTGACAAACTATATTGATGTTTCTATTACTCTTCCTCCTCTCCCATAGGTTACGACTACGGTTCACCACTGATAAGTGGGTGTTCCTCCGGCCAGGATTACGTGGACAGGAACTTCAGTCGACAGATGGCCGTGTTCCAGCCCACTCAGGACGGCCTCTGCAGCTCCGCGACACGGCGACCTCTGACCTTTGGTGATGATATGACCTCCAGCTGTAAGCTGCGTCTCAATGTCGACACTGTCAGCAACTGTACAAGTCTCAGGTATCTTCTTGTTTTCAATATAGGGAGAACCATTTCTTGTATTCTTTGTTTGACATAGCTTCTTTTAAAGCATATTTTAGCGATGAATTACAGGCAGCCCATGAAATATACATTAATATATTTTAGCATATCATGTTGATAATTTGCTGTCAGTTTAAAGAGAAATAAAATACCGACAACATCATGAGATTTTAGGCAGAAAATCAAAACTGTTTTAAAGGCTTTACATTTATGAAAAAGAAGGAACATAAAGTTTACAGCAAAAGATACACAAAATATTTAACATCTTGATTACTTTGTGAGATGGTTGTTAAAAATTATTGCTGCTAACATTCAATTGTAAGTGGTATAATTGTTTTAAAATGACCAAAAATAAATGGCAAAAACTGTTGATTTAACAAAAAAAATATGTCATGTTTTCCTTACCTTCTTGATTTGCGTTTCTTTTGGTGTTCATTGTATGTAATACAAGAATTCAAGCTCATACATGCACATAAGTGAAGCTTAAAAAAAGGGATATAACTCATTTATGCAGTGTTCATTGTATCTAATACAAGAATTCAAGCTCAAACGTGTACATTAGGGAAGCCCATCTAGGGGAGATAACTCAATAATGTGGTATTTGTCCCTTCAGACAATTGGTGTTGAACCACCTGAGTGTGTTGATGGCGGGGGATGTCATTGGTCGACAGGGAAGTAACGATCCTTACGATCCCACCATGTGGGTCCAGGTTCTCAGGTGAGACAGTCCTTAGGTAAAGTGTAGGTTATTTATCATTTGGGTTGAGTGTTCATGCATTACCATTCATTAAAGCGCAACGAAGTAAGTGAGAGTCACTTCGATCTCTCATTGATGCTTCTCAGGTTAGTTTGTGCTCTTGACGCTATGTGAAACTCACACAATATCTATCATTTAGGGTAAAGTTCCTACTTGATAGTTTCCACGAAGATGAGTATCCATATAAGACTCTCTTCATGACTTTCACAAAGTGAGTGACACTAATTTCCATTCCTTGAGGACAGTTCTCAGGTTAGATTGTACTTCCTCATGTCCTAATGTGAAATTGACTTTGGCAGGATTAGATGAAAAGAACAGTATGTATATATATAATGTATCTTACTCCATGTCACAACATTTATTGGCATTCTTGATTGCAACGAAGATCAAATTCTTCAACCATTACACTAGCTTCCTCTGAAACAAGTGCAAGACAATACAGGTGTATCAGCTTGTTGACTGATTTGCACCCATATTTAGGCAGTATTTGAACACTGAGAAGATTTTCTCTTATAAGAGCTGAATCCTGGAAATTAACCTCAAAAGTTCCAACAAACTCACCATGTTGCAGAGACCTCTCCTTCCTGAATGTGACGGAGGACAACAGCACTGACGTCAACGCAACTGATGTGTACATGCCTATAGACGATGTGAGGGGAATCTGTCACAACATCACCAGCGGTGTCAATCTCGTAATTCTTTATGGTGACGCAGGAAAAGCCAACGGGTACCCAACCAGAGAGGTGGTTGGCGCAAGAGTCAGGTAAATATCGTTTATAACATACATTAGGAAAACTTATTTTTATGTTGTTATGTTTGACAATCACTTTCAGGTCTGATGATAATTCCCAAAATGAAGTGATGTCTTTATCATGCACAGTATAAAAAATATGGGCTATCATTCACAATACACTATCATGGTATTTTTGTGTTCGAGATACCATGTACAATTTTTTTTTTTTATTATTTACCGATAAAATTGTCAAAATGACAGTTTTGGGGCTAATTTTCAGGAAATTTTTATACATACTTATCTGCTAACTAAACGAGCAGGTAAACAGTGGATAGTTATATATCCCTACAGCCCTGCTTTTTAAAATGAAGCAAATATACTAAAATAGTTTGTATTACAAGAAAGTGTAATTCTGTGATGGCAGTTACACCCAGACAGACTGGCAGATGGACTGCAAGGGAGGTAATGCCGCTAGATGTCAGCCCAGCAGCGCCTACGTGGAGACGTTTCTTCTCACCAGTACAGTGACCTTCATCAAGGTCCCCGCCTCGACACCCCCTCCTATTATCAAGTATGTACACCTTTTGGTGTGTCGCCTGTACGTTATAACATCCTCCCTCATAAACACTGGACAAGAACAGTTTGGAAATTTTTGGAATTCGGAATTTTGAATTTGTCATTTTACATCAACACTCTCATTTTCTGTTTATTCATTGACGCTCTAATATAGCATCAATCATTATTTGTTTATTAACCCTAACCTATTTGGGTTTGACATTAATGATTTTAAGGCAAGAGTATACTTTCTTTCAACACATGGTAGTACAGGCTACTCTGGTACTGCCTCAGAACTCTTTATTAAAGTTAACAAAGATTTTCATGAAGATAAATCTAGTTCATTGCAGATGGCTTTTTTTAGTGATACTCTCTGTTGCTCCATACTTCCTGGATATCAGTCAAACAGTTTAGTGATGGAGTATCTTATTATCAAAATTCAAAAAATTACTATCACCTATTCTTTACCCAATATTTGTGCTAGTAAAATGGTAATGTCATCATATTGAATAAACATAAATTTATTACTTAAATAGAGACAATCACTATTGTTTCTTTTTATCTCTAAAAAGGTTCTACACATCGAAGGATCCGTCTTGTACCAGTGATACGTGTGCTCGATACTACCAAGACTTCGACCAGAGCATCTGTAAATATGACACATGCATCAGTCAACTCCTCTACCCACTCACAAAGAGCTATCTGGCTGACCCTCCAATGTACACCCTCGCCGTCTCTCTCATTGCCGTCATCGTCATTATAGGCTACTTCATGATAACTAGGCCTTGGTTCTAGATTAATTCATTTCGGTTTATACTCATAAATGTTAATGTTGCTGTATGTATGTTTGAGATATATGAGTGTTTTACATCTATCAGGACCACTATTACAGCACAAAACTTTACCATCAAGAATCATGTCAAGTTGCTTATCTTATCTGAGCAACTCCTTACACTGTCAAAATTGTTCAATACTAATGGTCATGCTACTTTATTTATTAATTATTCATTTCATCATAGTTATTATTACAATTTAGTGTGGCATACGATTTTAAGACATGAGTTCTGTCTAAGTATCCTTGTGATATCACCTCCTTCATGACCATGTTGCCCTTTCAATGATTAATCTCTTTTTTTTTATCTCTATGTATGAACTTCAAAATTAGAAGAAAAAGAGGGCGAATTCATGAAGGATGGTTTAATTGTATTGCTTCCCTCCTCAACAGTTATCAGCACCATCATTCAGCATTGTTTCCCATTAGAAGTTTTTTTGTTAATGTTCATAATCATTCCAAGGTTAGAGATATTGAATTATAAGTCTCTTTTAGTATGTATTTATTTCAAAAGGTAAGCAAGTAGTTTACATGTATCTTAGTTCAAAAAAAGGTGATTACAATTTTCCGTCCTTGTCTAGTAATAGATGTGTGTATATCTGAACATAAAAATGATTTGTATATTTATACATTTCCATGCTATTCTTGTAATAAAAGTGTAAATAGAACCTAAATGTTTTTGTTTTGGAATAAATTCTTATCTGTGTGTAAGTAGTGTAGGGTAAATTGTATTGTAACAGGACTTCGATGTGAAAAACTTAAAAACCAAACTTTGCACACTTGTTAACCATAACCTTGTCTACAGTTTGGACCACTCTTGAATTTTCTGGAATTCATTTTTGTTTGTTGTTTCCATGAAAACGACATTTTTTGGACTTAAGTGATATGGTGTACAATGGGGACATATTTTATCAGAAACTATTACACCTAGAGGAGTGAAAGTTTGGTTATTGGTACACCTGATGATACTCTTAATCGAGTTCGAAAGCCATTTCCGAAATGTTAAAAAACAAAGCTATGACCCTTGAATGCGCAATTTGACTTGTAGTGATTAACAGATCTGATGCTTCAATGGGGACAAGTTTTCTCAGATAGTATCACACTTAGGTGAATGAAATTTTGGTTTTGGACACACCATCCTGCTACATCTGCGTATTTGTCTCTGCCTAGCTCCATCATATACCCTGATATCCTTTGTCCTAAAACGCTCGTATAGCTTACGGCTGGTTACTCATGGCTATTTATAGCCTACATTGACATTTGTTTGAATTCACATCCAGGTGGTGCCGCTATTGCTGAATGTGAGTCATTTCATTGGCTTGCTATATTAAGCGATACGAGCGTTTTAGGCCGAAGGATATCAGGGTATATGATGGAGCTAGGCGGACCACATACGCTGGTGTAGCAGGATGGTTGATGCTCTTGATCAAGTTTCGAGAGCCATTTCTGAAATATTATTTTTCACAAAGTAATGGCCCTTGAATGCTCAATTTGACTTTTAGCAATTAACAGATCTGTTGCTCCAAATGTTCTTATCACTTACTAATCAGTTTGAAAATATCACAGAGGGAATAAAAAAATCAAGGTAATGTCATCGCTGTTTCGAAGTGACAACGCAACAATTGTATGACATTGTAAGAAATCCCAAAACTGACATAGCTTTTGACATAAATCACATTTTCAGCCACAGAAGCAAATACTAACCGAAAGATATCCTCTATTCATGCAATGCCCATACATCTTTTGGCAAAGGTAATCTTATGATGACTATTTTGAAGACTAATCACAATGCTGTGCTTTGATAAGAGGTAAAAAACAAATCATTGAATTGTCTGCTCACTTTGTAGCCATTAGATTGTAAAATTAGCATTTGATCTTCAGCAGAATTGCCATTCTCTTTTAAATAAATTATAAGATTAGAAAATTAGATTGCAAGGCAGGTGTTCTTGATAGTATTGATTTTACTCTGTAAACAAAAACCTTTCCATGTCCCTCCCTTAGATATATAATAACTATCAACAAATCAGAAAAGCAAACTGTTGCAAACGTCAGGGGAAAGATTGATCTGAGTGATGAACTTTTTGCCTAGTGTGCATAAAAGATTGCCTTGCAAATATGATTCTATGACTTTAAAGGCAATGAAGTACTGTATCTAAATCTCCCACTTCATTTGCTCACAACTTGTAAAATCAATGCCTCATCATTGGTTCTGGTCAAGGGTTCATGTATAAAGAAATCAACAGAAGATTGTGAACAAGTATTTCATCATTTTTATTTTGTATTTTTAAATTTTTTTTTGAAGAAGTCAAACTCGTCAAGAGAGCAAGGCTACTCCAAATAATGTTTCAGTTCTCTTCTCAAGTACAGTAACTGACAATCAACAACATCATATGCATTGAGAAAAGAAAAGGCCTTCTGAGCAAGCATTTAAATAAACCTTGCCATTGTAGCTTCTAGAATGTTCACTTTAGCAGCACTGGTCAAGAATCCATGCAATGGAATTATTTTTGACAACCGACAGAATCTCAAGGTTAGTATTTAAATGCTTGTTGTTATCTCAATCTTCAATGCTCCAGCTTTCTCAAAAGGTTATTCACCTGTATTAGAACTAACACAGAAGAGAACTTAAATTGATGGCGAGGTAGGACAATTTAGATTTTGCTGACATCAGTCAAATTGTTCATTGAAAAAGCTCGAGCATTGTGGCGTCATCTTTGGAACACCCAGTCCACTAGTGACAGCAACACAGACAACACTGGCCAGTCCTACAGCTGTACGAGTAGCACGGATATAATACTTCCTAGTCACGTCAGGAAAGTCAAATAATACTGATCAAATTGCAGGAAAACAACTGCAGCTAAAGCTCCTTACATACAAACGTTATCAAAAGCAATTCGTATCATCTCATGGCGTCAGTTTTGTTACAATTTTCCTATGAATCTAATTCAAAATCTTTTAGTTAATTTTTGTTTAAATTAGGTTTTATATACTTATTTTTTATAGCAGGGATGTCTTATACAGTCTCAAAATAACTTTTCTCTTAAAATTTGTTACAAATGAAATGGTCATGTTTTGATACATATGTGCTCTTTAGTTCTCAAAACATAAAATAGGCAGAAATTAATCAAGTGTGACATGGTGCTTCTGTACAACTGTAGGTACTATGAATGCTGTTGCACGGCCACGAAATGTTAAAGTACTCTAATGTTTATAGCACAACACACTTCAAGTTGTGCACTGAGAACATGAAGTTGCAACAATGTCATGACAAGAAATAACATCTGATGCTGCTCAGACGAAACTGTGGGAGGAGCGAAATTGTTCACAACTTACAATATGAAGTAAAGACAAAACATTGGGTAATCTTGATGATATGCTTTCCATGTTCACATCGGTCTTACTTTGATCTGGACATATAATTTTCAGAATTGTCCTAGTTACTCACGGGAATACAAGTTCAACAAAACTGACTGTCTTTGGAATAATTTGCAAATCCTCTAAGGACACAGTCCCAAGTTACTTTCAGGAAAAAAAAAATCAAGACTTTCTCAAACTGTTGATAAAATGAGAAGAGCAAAATATGTAAATGTACACAACAGTCAATATTGGAAAATTCACTATTCACAGGTGTGTTCCGACACAAGACAGGTGCTGCTTGAAGAAATAACATCAACCTCTAGAGCATGGACATCAGATTGACAACAGAAGCATCGTCAAGGTAAACACACTTGTTTCTTTGGCCAGACAAATCAGTTCTAATTCATACATGCTCCCATTCCAAACTTTATCATCTCCTGACCAAATAAATGTCTCTGAAAATATGTCCTCCCAATCCTCGACATCGGTCCTAGCTTCCTACAACCAATCCAATGTCCATTTATACAAAAATATATATCCACTTTCGCTCAACAGATCTGGGCACACAGCAGTCAGTCAGTCAGTCACTCAGTCAGTCTAGCAGTCTCTCAATCGTGCGTACGTTTCTACATACCAACTTACTAGTAACATCCCACATCCTAACTCCGCACTACGGCTATGTATCTAATGCGTATATTGACAAGGCAGATGTGTATGTACAGAGTCCACAGCACTATGGAACATCAAGCACAGTGTTCAGGTCAGTCTGCACCAATAAACACCTACTGTAGCTGGGTGGTAAAGAGCTGGAATGAGCTAAAGAATCAACAAAATGGACAGATGTTTATAGTTAGCACAATGTAATTGGGTGAAAGTATCAACGGACAAAATAATGAAGGGCCAAAGGAAAAAAACACTTGCAACACATACATCAACAAAAAGCAAAGGGCACCAAGATCCATTCAACCACAACTCATAACACGTAAAAGTTCCGACATCCACATCATGGACAGTTAACACACGAACAACACTTATGAAAACACACAGGAAAGGTAACTGGACTAATCTAAGAAATAACACATGTACATATGTATAGATATTTACAAGACTTTCAACTGTTGGCACATTTACACTTACAAACACACACAAACATTTAACACCAAAAACTGGGAAATGACACATCTGGTACCCTTTTAAACCGCCAGTCAGGAGTTACCTCCCTTTATAAACATGGCAACAGTAAGCACAAACATGGACAAACAAATTAAATTAACATATTACATCTGTTATACAAATGAGAGAAACAAGATGAGGGATACACACATAATGAGAGCGAAAATGTGACCAAAGTAACTTGTGGCAAAATCTATCAATGTAATTCTCTCCACACATCCACCAAAAAGCATCATGGCTTACCACGAGAAACAAAATCCAACAGTACATAATCAAGAAATCTCAACTGAAGAAACCAGTCACAATGGCAATATCTATATACATGTGATGTTTCATCACAAAAAAACATAATAAATAATTTCAACAGAAGACTTGTACTTTTTTTTTTACGAAGGACAAAACCAAACAATGAATGAAGATTCAGCAAAAAACCACAGCAAGCTCGAAACAAGCAGAGCACAGTTGGAAGAGTAGTTCACATATTCCAGACTTGGGACGTTTAGGTCCCTTCCAAATCATCAACTGTCAGGACCTTCTGGCCCTGGGTTGGTAGGGGTGGCATGGTCGGCATGTGGTTCTTTAGGACATCTGAACTGAACCACTTTAGAATATTGGGATCTGATGTTGCAGTAGATGTCTTTGTGATGTTGTTGTTGCCGTTGAGGGCAGCTTGGGTGTTGATAAACTGGGCAGGACTAGTACAGGACAGGTTCGGGGACAAAGGGCCGTTTACTCCTGCAGAACAGAAGACCATTTGCAAAGTCAGCTGTTATCCAAACAAAGACGTGATAATGTTGTTTACAAGGCATTCAGTATACACAGGGACGGTTAAATGTTTAAAGTATCATTAGCATGGCCATAGCACAAAGATTATTGTTCCCAATTTGGCATTATGCACTTTCCATATAATAATGTCCCTCTCAAAGCGAGGAGGGAATAGATAAACGCCAAGTAAAAAATGACTATGTACAGGCACTTAAACAATGTCAGAATTTAAGTAATGAATCCAATGTAATGAAAGGGAAGTAATGACAAACCAAAACATTACTTTCTTTTTCTATGATAATAGTAACACTAAGATAATCAAAAGGCATTTTGCATCAATTGGATCTTTCTTGAAACCCACCAAGTTTCTGTCCTCCCCCTTGCAGTATCTGCGGTGAAAGAGCCCGACCCAGGACGGCGTTGATGGCAGGGTTGTTAGTAACACCTAGGCCACCCATGTTAGTGGTGGCGGTGCTTCTTGGGTTCAGCATCCCGGGCACAATGCCGGGGTAACGCACATTCTGGAGTCGTGGGTCTACCATCCTCTGTTGTGCTTGCTGAATCGCGGCGAGTTGGTTCAGTTGGTTAAACTGATTCAACTGGTTCAGGTTCAACCCTGAAGATAGATTGAGACGTGATTGAAATCATAACTGCTTATCATTCTTAGATAACTTTAGTATGAAATCAAATTAAGTCTATAAACCAGTATCAATGAAATTCCTCTAAAACATGAAAAAACATTAAAACAATCAAAATTCATATTTAACTGAGTAATCTGAGAATTCCTTGAATATGACCCTAATAAAAAGAAGTGAAAAATGAACTTGCTTCTTTCCTGTCCCTCACCTCGTGCTGCTGCAGTGCTCTGTTGCTGCATCATCTGCTGCATGAGCAGAGCGTTTGCGGCCACATTGGGAGGTGGGGGGACATTTGACTGTACGGGGAGACGTCCTGTGATGGGGATACCGAAGGGGGTGTTGGCTCCAACCCCAACTGGCCGACCTGCAATAGGTGTTGTAGCTGCTTGTCTTGCGGCTGCAGCTGCTGCGGCTGTTTGTTGTTGGAGACGCTGTTGCTCCAAGACTTTTGTCAGGTCAATAGCTGGTCCGTTCGTTGATCCGACAATGGCTCTGTGTCCATCAGGTCGAACTGGAGTGGACACTGCTCCTGGTCCGCCGGTCACCTGACGTACCTGGCTGGCGCTGATCATTGGAGTTGGTGGGCCTGTGGGACCTGCAAAAGATCTTGTCCTCAACTTTGGTCGTTCTTGTAATACCATCACATTATACTAATGATTTGGACAGAAATGAAATCTGTATTGGACTTTTAGCAATTTATCTTGTTAAGACTATGTCAAACCTTTGACTATGGGTCTGCCGGGTAGTGGGGTGGAGCTGGCCACTGACTGTACTTGTATGGGGATGTTTCCCTGCATGGTTCCCTGTCCCACCAGGGGTCGCACTGACTTGTCTCCCTGCCCCAGGATAGGCATTGACTTGTTCCCAGACTGTCCACTGATACCAGCCAGCTTCAACTGACAAGACAAACAGTTGAAAATTTATCATAACATGAGAGTAAAAAACAAGAAATTTCCCATTTAAAAAATGTCCATTTTTATAAACAAGATAACAAAAATGCCAACATAAAATTGCTTTAAGTATCTCTACAAACTTACCTTCTCCTCAAGGCTTGTCATGGGTTGATTGGGTTCAGCACTGAAATCAATTCCAGGAAGTGAAGCTATTTCTTCTGCATCTTGTCGAGCAAGTTCTGCAGATTTGTACTTGTCATTCTTGTCAGGGTTAGTTCCGTCATGTGACTTGCCGAAGTCCTCAGGCAGGTCCCACTGATCAATTGTGAGGTCTGGAGTGGAGTAATTACATTTTGAACAGCAATCCACTGACAGGTAAAAATATTGATCACGTGGAATAATTATTTAAAGGATGTCTTTAATTCATATACCATGGTTTTGTCATCTAAAAAGGACATTTTCACTCCGAAGTGACACAGTCTTTGTTATTTTAACTTCATACAAAACATGAATTTGAGGATTTAAGACTTCAAGGAAAAGCAAATGGGTTTGCAAATGGCCCTTTGACTCCCTATAGGACCAATAGTGCATAATTGATATCCATTTGCCTAAATCTAATCTCGTCTTCATATTCATATTTTGCACAATATTTTGCATCAGATCAGCTGCAGAACAAGTCCTTTCATTTCATTATTGACATGTGTTTCATTATTCTCTTCATATTAACATTTCCCTTTCACTTCAAATGCTGTGAGTATTGTAACAAATGACTTAAGATATGATCGACTTCAGTGGAGGAACATTAGTCAAGAGCAGCAACTACTGTTTCACTTTCCTTATGTATTTGAGAACCAATATCTGTTTAAGCTGAATAATTGAGTCGAACTGATACTGACCAGAACCATTGTCATTGTCCTTGGTTTCTTTCTCTTTCTCTGTTGCCCTATCCGAGTGCATCTTCCTCATCACAGACGTTGGAGTGAATGCCGGCGACATCGTAGTCTGATAACAACACACCAAAATATACTTAGAAACCATGAACATTTACAATTAATAATCTTTAAACATAACTTCAAACAATGGACAAGACGAGTCCATGCCAATATAATTGTGATGAGAAAGACTGAAGTGTTTTTGTACCTTGTTTTGACCACCTTGTGTGACTTGATTTTGATTGGGTGAAGCATTCATTTTGTTTTGATTTGGAGAGCGTGCTCTGCAACAGAAATAATTATTATTAAACTACAAAAGCAAATCTCAACTTTAAAACTTTGCAAATACACAAGTTTCAGAAAGATAATTATGATCAGTTTTGATCATATTCAGAGAAAACAATAACATAACAAATGTTAGATGGAAATGGAAACAATTCACGACATGAAACAATGCTTTATAATAAGGTTATTTTTTTCATCAGTGAATACTTATAAAGACCCAGCACCTCTCTTGTTGTTTTTTGAGGAATCTCTCTTTCTGATCCTCAAGCTGTTTCTTGATGAGTGCTGACTGCATGATGGCCTGGGTGTGGGCGATAAGCTCCTGGGGACTTGGCACCCGCGCCACGTTCTGGGGGCGGATGTTGGCCGATGCAGTCTGTTAAATGGAAACTTACTTTAAAGACACCAACATATTACCAGATGTGAATATTATCCTCCCAGAACAAGCTTGTGTGTAATTTCTGTATTTCAGATTTTGAATCGGTCATTCAACTTGATGGTTAAGGTCCATTAGCATTCTTTGATTATTGTAGACAAGAAACAAATTGATAGAGAATTTGATCTTTCATGATGTTGACCAAGTAATTATTGTTTTTATTTTTTATTTTATCACTGCATTTGTTTTCAGTTTAATACTACAAAACAACCACAATCCTTCTACTAAATCCTTTAGCACAACTCGGGCAATTGTCATGCCATCCACTTACACTGAGAGTATTGGCCGAGAGTGCCTGACTAGCGAGAGATCTGGCGAGTTGTGCAGGGTGGATGGGAGATGGAGCACTAAGGTGCATCGGTGGCTGCTGGCTGAACACTGAAACATTATTACACTCTACATGTATCTTGTGCTCTAACTTTCCACTTGTATCTTGGATAGACACTCTAGATCTTGTAAAAAGGTTGTGACTTCATTTTGTCAAATTATACAATGCATTTACCAAAAAAAAAAAAATGCATTTTTTTTACATGTTTTTGACACATGATCCCTCACAACTGACAATGAGACAGGCCAGTACAAACTTGTGACTTTTACCAACCAACTTAAACAAATACTAAGATTAAAGCAACATATTATTGACATAGAAGACATAACATGCACTTACTGATGGGAGATGGTATCTTAGCCCCAGCCATCTGCTGCGACTGTACCTGTTTAGGGAGCAAATTTGGGGGTAGGGACTGCGGGGAAGGGGAGACAACTCTGGGAGTGGATGGGTTAGTCATCAACGTCGGGATATTGGGTGATGGGGAGGGGGGTTTGGTGATGATGGTTGGGTTCTGCTGGATGAAGTTAAGTATAGGGTCCTGGGTGATGGCCCGTGGCGTCTGTGGTTGTTGTTGCTGTTGCTGCTGCATCTGCTGCTGGGGTGTGATCATGGGTTGAGGGGGTTGGGGCTGTTGGTTGTGAGCAGCGTGCTGTGAAGCTTGCTGGCGTTGATGCATCTGCTGTAAGGTCTGTTGTTGGATCTGCAACTGTTGTTCCTTGTTCCTCAGCAAGGCCTGTATTTTGAAAATAAAAATCTTTGACCAAAGAGTGCCAAGTCTTCTCGTTAAACGTGACACATGATTAATACAATTTTTACTTTTGCTTATATTATACCACAACAAAATTTAATTAAAGAATGAGGAAATGTTAGATAACTTACAAAGGTGTTGACCAAACAGAGGTGAATTGTACAGCCTAATTTATACTAATAAAATATTGAAAAAACAAAATTATACAGTTTTCTGTCAACTCTCTTTTTAATAAAAACTGGTACAATATTACAATTAAAACCAAATACATCAACAGTGAACATGAATTAGTATGTGAAAAAAATGTAATCTTTTAGTAAAAATTTGATACAATACCTTGAAGCAAATGCCAGGATTTCAAAGTCATCCTATGGCTTGTTGAGGGGGTTAACAGGACCATCAAGATATGCAAGAGAACTATCAAATTAACATAACAAAAGAAAGAACGGAACTGTGAACAAACCTGGTAACCGACCTGTAGGAAGTCGCTATTATTATGCATCTGCATGTTTTGAAGTTGTTGCTGAAGTGGCGAAACCGGGCGTGCATTGGGAGTCATCATCATCTGTAGGTATAATGATCAACATGGTGCTTACTGCTCAGAAATGGTGATCTTATCAACAATACATTTACTTACTTTGTACTTTGTATAGTAGATTTTAAGTTGTTACAATAAACAATAATTCATCAATAACTGAATTAAACATAACATTCAGTAGATAATTCATAGATAATAATGGACAAGATATAACTTCTGACCTCTTGTAACTATTACGATCTTCTAGCAATTATCAAGCAAGCTGTCTCTACAACAACTTTGTTACTGAGAAATGAATTAAAAAATCTCAGGAATGCATACATTAAATACCCTTACTACAAGTAGCAAAGATAGGCGACGATTCATATATGTTTACACAAAACCAACCTGTGGGTGTTTGGCTTGTTCATGGGCAACATGAGATTGCTGTTGCTGCTGCTGTTGCTGCTGTTGGGACATCTGTTGTCCGCTGACAGCAGCAGCTGCTCCAGCCTGCATCATGCTCAGCAACTTGTTGAAGGCTGTCAGGTCTCCATCATCACTCGTCCTCCGGGCCTGACCTTGCTGAGCAGCCTTCTGAAGGTGCTGTTGAAGCTGTTGCTGTTGCTGTTGCTGGAGATGCTGTTGATGTTGATGTTGGGCAGCTTCTCTCTGGTCCTGGATAACGTGGTGGTTGTGATGCACCTGATGACAGTTTCAAAAGGTGTCATGTTTGGAACATGTAAATTCATTACACCATCACATGTTTAACCTCTGCATACAAATCACTACCCTGACAGTTGTATGAAGCAGGTTAAAAAATTATCCTGTAGAAACTAGTACTGACTACAATGTTTTCTTTGAAAGTTGCCAGTTTCTATTTGCCACTATTTGAACCAATCTAGTTAAAACTTGCTCTAAAGATAAACGTATATCATAACATCTAGGAAGTAACTGATCGAGTTCATGTTCAGCTGATTTTCAAGAAATTTGACAAGACAAATAAATTGACAGCAGGAAGTCAATTTTCAATCGATTGTCTCTTTGTCATCTCTGCCACTGTCCCTTACTTCATTTGCCTTACATTTGTCTTTACTTATCCTTAAAAACATCCTGACTCAGACCTTTTTAATAAGTTCGTTTTGCACAAATGAATGAATAGGCATCACATAAATAATTAATAAGGTTGCCATCATATTATTAAAATAATATTCCCCGCAACACATTGCTTACGATCTGATTTTGTAATTGAGGGGAAGAAAAACAGCAAAACTAAGCACTGTCCCCAAATTCAAACTGCTCAGCTCATCAATACTTTGCCGACTTTAGTACTTGTGGGATCAGTATAGAAGTTTTTTCCCTAGATGGGCAAACAAAATAACAGATCATGGGACCCATAATATCAAGCAAGTTTTACATGATTGGATTGAGCCAATATTTAAAGTTCATAACATCACTTCTACCATCGATGATCTTGAGACCAAATGTCATAAACTGTACCTGGGGTTGCTGGGGTGTGTGAGCAGCTTGATGCTGCTGCATCTGTGACTGCTGGTGGTGCACTGGGCTCATGTTGGAAGTTGGACTCTCGTGATGGAAGGCTGCCTCCAGTTCCGCAAGGGTTTTTACCTTACGAGGGGCGCCTCCCATGGTGGCAGGACTAGCTGTACCACTTGAAGAGTTGGAGTCTCGACCTCGGAACAACATGGCCTTCAGCTGTGCCTCCGCATCTTGGGTGCTGAAGTTTCCACTGTTGGTAGCTGAGGGAACAAGTTAAGATATCAGAGTCAAGCAGTGTCAAAGCAAATAGTCTGCTAATGAAAATTCTATAGGGCAGTTGCATTGGCACATTCTTCTTTGTTATGGGGGAAAATCACTTTAAAAGATTCTTTGAGATTTTCAAGGGAAAATTGAACTTTCCTTTGAGGTCTGTTTAAATGAGGATATAATGAAAACTAACGGGTGTTTGACTTTTCCATGTGGGCACTGTTCATGAAGAGAGCATTGAGAACAGCTGGGTGACTGGGGCTGTTCTTGCGGTGAGCCAGTGCCTCAATGTGGGCCTGCTTCTCCTCCATGCTCAGTGGATAGTTGGCATAGAAGTGGCCGGCCTTGTCATAGAACTGTGCAGCATTTGGTGGAGAGGGAATCACTGGGCTTTTAGATCCATCTATTATATCTGCAACACACAAAATAAATCATATTTTCAGTAAAGGTCTACAAAAATAATTCATTTATCAGTATCAATGACAATTGAACTTAAAAACCAGTTATGTGAAGGATAAAAGTGTAATTGATTTCTCATAACTCATAATCAAATAATATTGATACCATTATAAAATTGACAAAATTGGGGTTATAAGATCTTTCCAGTTTGAAAAAGACATGGAATAAGGTAGGTTATTTTAAACAAAACTCCAAAAGTCAGACAAAAGATGAAATTTGATAATCAGATCAGATAATCAAATAAGAATTTTTTTTCATGAATTGAATACTTTTCATATCCCTAAAGTCATCATTAGGGTTAATGCTAAGTTGCACTCACCATTCAGATAGTTGAACTCCTCATTGATAGATGACCTACGACTGTTGTCCTTGCTATGAGCATGTGCGTGCACAAGCTGCTGTTGTTGCTGCTGGGTCATAAACAAGCGACTGAATCGACTTCCTGTTGTGGTCACATCATGCTCAACCTGTTGTTCGTCCTGTTGCAGATTTCACATGTTACAACATGTTAGAAAAAACATTTTCTTCATAACATTAATATTTAAATATTTGTATGTATTTATGACTCAAATGGCAATCCAGGTTTACTACTAATAAATTGCATTATCATACCGATATCAATTGTTTCACTCAAGAAAAGTATGAATTTAGAGGACAAGAATTGGAAAACTTACCAAAAGTGGGATTGGAATGTTGTTGACTTTGAAGAAATCATTGAAATCAAAGAGGGCCGAGTTGGAGGGAGATGGTCTGGTTTCATGGTTAACTTCAGGAGAGCTCGATTCATTCGTCTCCAGGCTTCCATTACGGTCACCAACACTGATGCCTAAAACAAACAAATTAGTCAATCATATCATAATTTTAAAACTACTGTACATGTTTATGAAGTAAGGGCGCACAAGTAGTCCCAGGGATTGGGAAAGACACCTTTTACGATGGGCCATTTTAAGCGCTTTTAATCGTTATTAGAAATGTTAATGGGTCACTCCGCTATGTAGCAATGGTAAAATCTAAAATTGTTTTGGGCAATGTTTTCATCCAATGTTCAAAATGTCCCATGGCCCATTCCTTTCCCAATCCCTGTAGTCCCCAGTCCTCTTTAGAAAAAAACATTTTCTTTACTCATAATGTGAGACATTGGACATAAGGTCCTGTGTTATCTACAATGGTTAAAAGCAATTTTAAATGCCATTTTCAAATATATCTATATATATGAGAAAAACACTAGAAACTTTTATGAAACACTTTGATACACAATGGATAAATGTTCTAGAACCAGTAGTGTCAAGAGGTGAGCCAGTGCCCATTGTAAGAGATTGAAAAAGCATTAAATGTATGAAGCTAAAGCCAATAGCCAAAGGTTAAAAAACCTAGTACTAATGATGTAAGTGAGTAAAATGTTGAAAAGTTAGGTCTATAACTTACCAGTTTTGTCGTCAGTCTCAGCATGAGTTTCCTCCTCTTCCTCAATGACGCATTCTTCTCTCCCTTCCTGTTCAGCTTCTTCCTCAGGCTCTGCTTCCTTTTCAAACCCGCGCAGCTCGATTGTGTCGCTCTGACTTGTTGGTCCGGCTGAAAACCATTCTGGCTCCTCCTCCTCGTGGAAGCGTCCTCCTCGTCTGTTCATGCGCGCTGTTTGATCCAAAATGGATTCATTTTAAACACTGATGTATATCAAGTGCGTGCCCCATGCTTGTTAGTTTTCATATTTTGCATTTTTTTAATATATTTTTTTAATACAGATATGTCAAAAGGGGAATAATAAGCTTATAATGTTTAAATGGTGTGCATAAGATCTTTAGTGAGGATTAAGGTAGGTAGGTGGATTTTAGGGCGACATTGGGCCAAAACTGACCTATAAACGCCTGCTGAGGATTACATATATATGATTGAGTGTTATCGCCCTTTCTACTTTGGAATGCATGTTCACCTTTAAGTAAATTCTACCATGGTGATACTCACAGTCTCTAGGATCTCTGGAGAATCTGCCTTCCCTGTAATTTGTCTGAAAATAACAAACAGAACTTGAATAGAGGAATAATTTTGTATTTAGCCAGAGAAATATCTACATTTCAATGGAACAGTAGGTGCAAATAACTGAAAACACTACAGCAACTAAATGCACTGATAAACCTATAAAAAGTATAATAACAAATCAATATATATATTTACAAGTAATTAAATTTCCAAAGTAAGGAATCGATTTCCTGAATCAGATATTTTTCAAAACTATCAATTAGCTGACTTAAAAATTTACGTTTGTTTAAAAATTTTGTAAACTGAACTAACCCTGTTGTTGTCATAGCTGGTGTTGTGGAAGCGGTCGCTCCTCTCGAAGCTACGTTCCTGCGTGCCGCTGGTGTTGCTTCCTCGTCGGTCGTCACGTTCGTAGCGGTCTCGCACATTACGATACTCCCTCTCACGACCCTGGTCACGATCAATATTGATTCTTCCACTGCCAATCCTCCTCTCGCGTCTATCTCTGTCATTTGCATACGTATGTAAATGTCACTTCTGGGTAAATCTATATTCATCCTTAATTGATTATAAAAAAATTCTATATGGTATATTCCAAACTATTCGGAAGCATAATGAATAATTGATTTAAAAAAAAAACGATTTCATTAGATGTGTGTTTTTTTAAATAGGATTTTGAATACCTTTGATGCTAACAGAGATTTTTAAGCATGTTTACTACAAAACACTTGAATCATATAATTAGCAATGAGAGGATATTAAAATATAACATGTGAACAAATGTATACATAAATGTGGAGAAAATGGTAAAAATAAAGACTCATTGAAAAGCAAAAAATGCTATGACTTGATCAGTGTTTGCAGGACAAAGCAAAAGCAGAGCAGCCTCAACATTCCTCACACCCACAATAAAATTGTGCACTTTTTTAAAATATACCACGATTTAAATAACTCCTGACCTTGACCTTTGACATTCAAGGTCATACAATCTATGATCATTTTCACCGACTTTAACAATCATATAAAGATAAAAGGTGTAAAGCAAATCGAAGCATTTTTGCAAAAACATGCTTAAGTCTGGACATTGCCGAGACCTTGACCTTTGACCAATTGTAGCGGAAAAAAACTATCAAATTTTGGACTTCTAAATTAAAGCCTCATAGGACCAAAACTTTTCAAGTTATCTATTAACTAGGATTTTCTTTTATATGGATTTTATAACTCATGACTTTGACCTTTGATTTTCAATGTGATCATATCAAAACATGTCCCCCCGCATATAAATGAGAAGTTATGTATATGAGTTCTGAAAACCTTAGTGGGAAACAGTTATAGCTAAATACAATGTGTAGTGAGTTACCTCCCCCTTTTCTTTATTGACTCTGTATACTGAACTTGAACTCGTGGGCCTGAATAAGGGTTTGAGTGGCAGTGTTGAGAGCTTAAAATGTTGAATAAACTATTTTGTAGGTGAGTATTGAAACATATGAGGCTGGAATTAGGAGATTACAACACATTGTGGTATTTCATGTTTTTGGAACAATGAATTTGGACATACAGTCGAGCCTTGCTTATTTTGTTTCGCATACTATATCCACTGCGTAGCGGTAAGCTTAGCCCTTGAAAAACAGACAGATAGACATGCGGAGCAGCATATAAGTCAAATGAAAGTGATTTCCTAGTAAACAGTCTTGAAACAAACCATGTTTTTCCACAAGGTAAATTTTTTTCAAAGTTGTTCAAATGTTGTGGACAAATGTGTGTAAACCGAGTTATAAAGTTGTTAACACATCCATGAGGAATAAAAGTCCTGCTTTGCATTCGATGTATGGCTTGAGGGATAATAAGACAAAGAATATGCATCATTCCTACCTGTCCCTGTCAATTCCATCTTTGAAATCAGCTGGACAGCTGACCTGGCGTCCAATGCTTGATGTCTGCGTCACATGGCAACCAGTGCCAAAACTTCTTCGCTGCGGACTGAGTACAATACCGTCCCTCTCTTCCTTCAGTCTCTCTCTGGGATCTAACGAAGAAATTAAATCATAATCAAGTGATCTATCAATAAATCTTTCTAGTATTTATAAGTTGCTTATGGTCTATCCAAAGCACCAAATGAAATTGCGAACAGCTTAAACATACCTGTTATTTTATTACCCTTGAACTTTTCCCGACCCACTGACTGTAATTATCTGGTTATTGACAGCACTGTTAAAAGAGTCTAATACACAGAGACCATTCTACATTACTTTATCCAATACACCTTAGTTTGTGTGGAAGGGGAGCCATCATTGGCAGGACATGGCAGTGAATTACATTTATCATGGCTATATCTTAATTATTTCAAAGATTAAGAAAGACATCTCTGACAATGGGCAATTGAGCTTTGAGCCAATTTCAGAATTTTGGGTGGGCCATTCCCCTTTGTAGCAATGGTATTTCTAAATTTAATGGGCCATTTTATCTTCCAATGTGCACAATCTAGTTAAAACTAGATGCAATGATTCGTCAATACATCTAGAGAACTACTGCTTGAGGTCATGTTCAGCTGACCTTTGACGAATTTTTAACCGTCCAGTAAAAGGAGAGCAGGAAGTTAGCTTTCAACCAATCAAAGATGAGTTTCTTTTGCATCTTGGTAAATGTCACATGCAGACGTTCACCCTATGTTTGTCTATATATATATGTTCGCTCCTGCTCGACACGGAATGGGTGGGTACTTCACTAGATGTAATAACAGACTTTGGGACGTATAATTTACAGCTAGTTTAAACTACATTGCAATGTGCAAAATGGCCCATGGCCCCTATCTTCCCAATCCGATTACTGGTACTAAAAACAGGAAGTTTTATTCTACTGACCTGAAGGACGTCTCCTCAAGAGTTGTTCTCTATCTGTCTCTGTCAGTTTCCTACGCTCACGGGGATCTGTAACCGTGAGAGGCGAGCTCTCTCGGGATCCACCAACTCCTCCACCAAAAGAGCGGGACCACTTCTCAGGGTCCCACACACCGTCCACACTACAAGCACACAACAATTCAACTCTTCAAGGAAGAACCATACATACTTTAACCATTCTGCTTTCCTAATAATGACATCTGAACATTAAAATGTCCTTTTGCCAAAACCATAATAGTTAATGACTCTTTATTACTTGCATTAGGCAGTGCAATCTTATTGTGAACAAATGCTCAAATCTACAGATAGAAATTAGGCAACAACTTAATTATCTTACTCAATAATTTTGACAAAATATAAGGGGCTAACTTTTAACCAGATCTCATCTCAATATATTTCCATGTAGTTATATAAGTATATTAATATATATATCGTTTCCATATTATATGTAAGCAATGTACTTAGGAGAGGGTTTCACTAAGTTGGATTACTTGTACCCAATCCTTTCTTTTGAATAAATATGTTTAAATCAAATCAACCAGTCTTCAACAACACCATGTAATATTAAGAAACATTCATTACTCATTAGCTTTGCAATTAACCTTACACATTCAGAAACTCACTTGTCAAAATTCCTGTTCAAACACTTTGGTCTAAGCTTCGCTCCATAGGTTTCAGCCAAATCCATCAACTTTGGCTTCAAAAAACAAAAAACAGAAAATACTGAAATAATCGTCAACATGAAATATATGTCAACTGTTCTTTTCATTTTCTTGCTAGTAACAGAAACTTTAAATTGACTTTATCTGCAAACAGAAATGTTAATATCCTTTATATTCCTTGAAAAGTTTGATTATACTTTCATCATTGCAATAGGTCCAATCTGATCAGAATTTGTAAACTGAATAAATTCATCTAAAAACAACAAGGTAAAAAATAGAGCCATGGGCTCTGTAGCTCATCAGACTTTTGATAGAAATAGGTGTTTGGGTTTAGACCATGGGGTCATGGGCAGTGTAGGAAAGATAGCCTGTCCCAACATCCAAGTTATTCACAATAAAATAAAAACGGCCCATTGCCCATTTGGGGTCAAGGGGTCACCGAACCTACAATTCAGAATCCCCATTGTCCAAGGAGTCTACACACAACTATTAAGCTATCAAGACCTTTTGGAACTGGAGAAGAAGATGAAAGTAGGATTTTAAGGTTTTGACCCGTGACCCCATTTGGGGTCAAGTGGTCACCAAACCTACAATTTAGAATCCCCGTTGGCCAAGGAGTCTACACACACCTTTTCAGCTCTCTAGACCTTTTGGAACTAGGGAAAAAGATGAAATTAGGTTTTTTATGTTTTGACCCCTGTGACCCCATTTGGGGTCATGGGGTCACCAAACCTACAATTTAGAATCCCAAGTGTCAAAGGAGTCTTCACACAATTTTTCAGCTCTCTAGACCTTTTGGAACTAGGGAAAAAGATGAAATTAGGTTTTTCAGGTTTTGACCCCTGTGACCCCATTTGGTGTCATGGGGTCACCAAACCTACAATTTAGAATCTCCAGTGCCCAAGGAGTCTACACACAATGATTCAGCTCTCTGGACCTTTTGGAACTGGAGAAGAAGATGAAATTAGGTTTTTCATGTTTTGACCCCTCTGACCTCATTTGGGGTCATTGGGTCACAAAATCTACAATTCAAAATCCCATTGTCCAAGGAGTCTACACACAACTATTAAGCTATCAAGACCTTTTGGAACTGGAGAAGAAGATGAAAGTAGGACTTTAAGGTTTTGACCCCTGTGACCCCATTTGGGGTTAAGTGGTCACCAAACCTACAATTTAGAATCCCCAGTGTCCAAAGGAGTCTTCACACAATTTTTCAGCTCTCAAGACCTTTTGGAACTAGGGAAAAAGATGAAATTAGGTTTTTTAGGTTTTGACCCCTGTGACCCCATTTGGTGGGGTCACCAAACCTACAATTTAGAATCCCCGTTGGCCAAGGAGTCTACACACACCTTTTTCATCTCTCTAGACCTTTTGGAACTGGAGAAGAAGATGAAAATAGGTTTTTCAGGTTTTGACCCCTCTGACCCCATTTGGGGTCATGGGGTCACCAAACCTACAATTTAGAATCTCCAGTGCCCAAGGAGTCTACACACAACTATTCAGCTCTCTGGACCTTTTGGAACTGGAGAAGAAGATGAAAATAGGTTTTTCATGTTTTGACCCCTCTGACCTCATTTGGGGTCATGGGGTCACAAAATCTACAATTCAGAATCCCCATTGTCCAAGGAGTCTACACACAACTATTAAGCTATCAAGACCTTTTGGAACTGGAGAAGAAGATGAAAGTAGGATTTTAAGGTTTTGACTCCTATGACCCCGTTTGGGGTCAAGTGGCCACCAAACCTACAATTTAGAATCCCCAGTGTCCAAGGAGTCTTCACACAATTTTTCAGCTCTCTAGACCTTTTGGAACTAGGGAAAAAGATGAAACTAGGTTTTTTAGGTTTTGACCCCTGTGACCCCATTTGGGGTCATGGGGTCACCAAACCTACAATTTAGAATCCCCGTTGGCCAAGGAGTCTACACACACCTTTTTCATCTCTCTAGACCTTTTGGAACTGGAGAAGATGAAAATAGGTTTTTCAGGTTTTGACCCATGTGACCTCATTTGGGGTCATGGGGTCACAAAATCTACAATTTAGAATCCCCATTGGCCAAGAAGTCTACACACAACTTTTCAGCTCTCTGGACCTTTTGGAACTGGAGAAGAAGATTAAAATAGATTTTTAAGGTTTTGACCCTTGTGACCCCATTTGGGGTCATGGGGTCACGATATCTACAATTTAGAATCCCCATTTGCCAAGGAGTATGCACATAAAATTTCAGCTCTCTAGAGTCATTGGTTCTGGAGAAGAAGTCGAAAAAGTTTACGGATGGATGGACGGACGGACGGCCGGACGCCATGCCATGCCATAAGCCCATCGGGTCTTTCAGACCTGATGAGCTAAAAATGATAAAGGTATATTTCATATTTTATTTTCAGTTTTCATGAAAACAATACCTTGCTGTACTGAAACTGAGGCATAGGCCCAGGAGTGTCAGCTCGAACGGGCTGTGTCTCCTCAAAGTCTTCCTCATCACCACTGCAGGAGCGACTCTTACCCTTCTCCATACTGAAATTAAAAGAAACAGTTTATCTGTGATGCAAAACTGACCAAAAAAACCCAGACCAATATTAACTTATAACTATTATCTTTTATTTATGAATGATATAGCTCTCAACTTATCAGCAAGTAAACCAGTAAGAGGTCCACTTTCTTTCACAATCAGGTATGAAAATAATGGAAATTTTATCTTGGTTTCTTTAACAATACTTATGCTTTTTCTCTAACATAATCCAAATAATACAATGTCGAAAATGAAATCCTGAAAGAATATTCAGGAACATAACAATATTTATTTAGTATCCTTAGTTTGCCTTGAAAAACTGAGGCTCATTTGTATCACAGCTAGAATTTCTGGCAGAGTTTGATTGACCACCTTATGGAAAAACAAATATTGATTAAATGCCAGTATTTTAGGTCTATGGGTATGAATGATATAAGGAAACACTGTTGCACTCAAAACTTCAAAGACAGAAAGAGCCCTCTGACAGTTCTTAAAAGTAATATATTTTGTGTCTTGTTGCTAATCCAATACATCATGACTGAAATCAGGTGTCAATCCTATAGAGAACTTTTCAGCCAAAAGTAAAATAATCTAAGAGGCACTAAGAAATCTATTAAATTCATCTATTATTCTATCAATTAATTTACACTGGCAACATAACCACTGAGAAATTTCTTAGGGTCGATCTTAAATATTGTAAATGTCCTCAGTGCTGTCAAACTTCAGTGAAAATGAGAGCTTGCTAAAACTCCAACTCACTCAAAATTGAAAAGTAGCTTCAGACAACCTGATTACTTGTTACCTACAGCTGCACTGAGAACTGAGACGATTCATTAAAGGCATAATGTCCATGAAAGATTATGTTAGCTTTGTATCCTCAGGCTTTCTGCATGTAATTTCTTATGAATATTTCTAGATGTGATAATGTGACAACATCAATGTGCTTCCTGTATTGGCTTCATACATTTGTTCAAGATTTTCATTTATCTTTAAGACCAAATGTTACCCAATACTTACGCTATACAATCTGATCATCATTCATGAATCAATTAATTACAAAGTTTTGTCTTTTCCTGAAATTCATGTCATGTAAAGTTACTTAAAAAGGTATTCTTACTTTTTTCACTGGTAAATGTGTATACAAAAACAATTGAAAGTGTTTCTTCCAAAATTAATGGCAACAAGCTTTCATTTCTCCTGTAAACTAGGCCACCATTTCTTTCACTTCACTCTGAAATAGTCCTTTGTAGTTTTAACCGTGCAAATCTTCGATTCAGTGGACACCAAAAATTTGAAAGTCCCTAAAAATAGCAAGCCAATCAAATTGTGCCTCATAGAACCAAGGCATTGCTGAGGGAGATAATCATTGATAAATAAGTCAAACGTTTTTCTGACTCGAGTATGGCTCCACAATTTTGTCGAGCATGCTTGTCGAAAAAATACAAATGCTACCTCAAACTAACTTTTTGCTCCTACATAGCTGCATTCTTCATATGTTTCAAATATGTGCCAGAGTTGGATGAGTAACCATATGGTTACACTGATAAAATCAATGTTATGTATATGAAAAAGGCAGGCCTACTTAACTTGGAAACTATTCGCAATAGTTGTCTACAAAGTTAAGCATTATTCCTCCTGTGAATTGGTAATTTTTCCCATTGAAAACGGTGTCATAAGGTTTGATAAGGTTTTTATGTGGCAATAAACACCTCAAAGAGTGTGATGATTTAAGTAGGGAATGAGTTCCTTGAGAAAACACTATTCCACTATCATCACCTACGTTCTCCTCTATGCTGAGTATCAAAGAAAAAACATTTGGATGACTTGAAACATTTCCGAACAAAAATTGTATATAGATGAAAATTAAATTCAGCATAGAATTATTATGAAAACAAATGACATGATGTGTTGTAACAAGATGTTGACATATTTGTGGTATGCAAATTACATCAACAATTAACTGGAAAAGGTTTAATAATGCAATATGATGAGTACTGAGAGTAATTTTGTAACGTATCGAGCACGAGTCACTGTTGTTAATAGACCTGTGTATCCTGGCCTTAGTGGCGAGACGATATATCCCGATTCTAGTTTTATCAGGGAGACGATATATTCCGATTCTAGTTTTATCAGGCGAGACGTTATATCATGGAATTATTGCCAAGGAACCTGCGAGACAATTATCACCACGGTACAGTGGTTGCGATACAATACATATCCTGATTCTTTACAGTTTATGAAAGAACTATAGATAGGATATAGAACAGTAATGTTATTCCTTAGATACCAAATTGTCATAGATATTACATGAAGGGAAATCACAAAATTAGAGCCACTGTGAAATTACATATAAAATATCAGAAATATCATATAATTTCTCTTTCTGTTCCTATTCTAATCAATTATCTCTGAAATAAAAGAAAAACCTTTATAGCTTTTATTTTATAGTTATTTGTTTGAAACAAATTATGTTAACAGTATCGGGATATATTTTCTCTTATGGCGATACATCGATGTATTGTGGACCCTCACAATATAAATATCCTGATATATTGTCAAAACATGTTTTGTATCGATGCACTCGTATCGCATAGTAGACGATGCAAACATCGATACTATTGATGAATCGTTACACCACTAGTTGTTAATATAAATTCCATGGCTACACACATTTATAAACACACTGATTGGATCTTTAGACAAGCCAAATACTTTAATTTGATTGGTAGCTATATTTATAATAAATAGTGAATGGAAAATTTGCATGGATTCAAACCACAGGGGACGTTTTCAAAATGAAGCGAGAAATAAAGTTGCTTAGTTCACGTAATGTTTTTTTTATTCACATATCAAGTCACAATCCTTACCATTATCATTAGTGAGACAATCTTAAACATAATTGTGGCTACAAACATACATGTAGATTCTATATTTGGTGAGAAATTGATGATCCAAAGTGAAATTTACAAATCTATAATAGGCCAGAATCTTCTGAGGATAATACATACAATTTTTTTTTTACGTTTTTGAAATGAATGAAAAGGTCCCTTTTCAAAGGCAAATAAAATTAGAGTAAATTAGCATTTTCGTTTTACCGCAAAATTGGATATTTTGAAGTCTAGACTGTTTGCCAGTGATGACAATGGTACACAGATTACAAAATAAGCACATTCATCACAGTAGCTAGAAAGTGTACTGTGTAAAGGACCAAAATGTTTAGAATTCTGAATAAAAACACAAAAGGGGACACGTCAACAACAAAATACTATAGTAGACAATGAAGTGAATGTTTATGCGCGACACAGGGGACGTTTTCAAAATGAAGCGAGAAATAAAGTCGCTTAGTTCACATAATGTTTTTTTATTCACATATCAAGTCACAATCCTTACCATTATCATTAGTGAGACAATCTTAAACATAATTGTGGCTACAAACATACATGTAGATTCTATATTCGGTGAGAAATTGATGATCCGAAGTGAAATTTACAAATCTATAATAGGCCAGAATCTTCTGAGGATAATACATACAATTTTTTTTAACGTTTTTGAAATGAATGAAAAGGTCCCTTTTCAAAGGCAAATAAAATCAGAGTAAATTAGCATTTTCGTTTTTACCGCAAAATTGGATATTTTGAAGTCTAGACTGTTTGCCAGTGATGACAATGGTACACAGATTACAAAATAAGCACATTCATCACAGTAGCTAGAAAGTGTACTGTGTAAAGGACCAAAATGTTTAGAATTCTGAATAAAAACACAAAAGGGGACACGTCAACAACAAAATACTATAGTAGACAATGAAGTGAATGTTTATGCGCGACACAGGGGACGTTTTCAAAATGAAGCGAGAAATAAAGTCGCTTAGTTCACATAATGTTTTTTTATTCACATATCAAGTCACAATCCTTACCATTATCATTAGTGAGACAATCTTAAACATAATTGTGGCTACAAACATACATGTAGATTCTATATTCGGTGAGAAATTGATGATCCGAAGTGAAATTTACAAATCTATAATAGGCCAGAATCTTCTGAGGATAATACATACAATTTTTTTTAACGTTTTTGAAATGAATGAAAAGGTCCCTTTTCAAAGGCAAATAAAATCAGAGTAAATTAGCATTTTCGTTTTTACCGCAAAATTGGATATTTTGGATATTTTGAAGTCTAGACTGTTTGCCAGTGATGACAATGGTACACAGATAACAAAATAAGCATATTCATCACAGTAGCTAGAAAGTGTACTGTGTAAAGGACCAAAATGTTTAGAATTCTGAATAAAAACACAAAAGGGGACACGTCAACAACAAAATACTATAGTAGACAATGAAGTGAATGTTTATGCGCGACCAATTATGCTGCTGACTCAAGCATCATCAAAACATTAGACATGTCATTGCCTTCTCTCTTCACTTCTTCGCTTTAGAAAACAAAACTCGTATTATAATACTTTGACAAACTAAGACACAATACTTGTCAAGTAACATACTGTTCATTTGCAAATAGACCTTGAAATTCATTGTTTTGTATGACAAACGCACAAAAACAAATTTTGTCCAAAACGAGCATCTTACCTCACGAATTGATACTGATGTTTGCTTTAATTCCTGGCCACAAGTTACTTTGACTAGATCAAATGAATATATGAATGCATGAAAGGTCGAAATACTATACAAACAAACACTTGGAAAGCTAAAGAATGGTTAAATAGACATTTTTAAAGACGATAGAACGAAAGCTCCCAGTTTTGAACAACATTCAGATGTTTCAACGAGCCCGGATCTAGCGCATGCGCAAAGGAGCGTGGGTTCGGAAAAAATCTATTTTTATGCATGAACATGAACGACGATCCGTTTTATCTATGCCTTACGTTCTAAAAATCTACAACCAGTATGCAAATAAATTGTAGCAGTTGAAAATGCTCAACCATCTGCCAAACAATCAACGTCCAAAATGACTTTTGACCTTCGAGTACTTCCGGAGAGAATTTTCAACTTCCGGGTCAAATTTCGCCATATTCCTCACGTGGAGAAGTTTTAGTTACATTTCATCGAAATAAACATACTGAATACCAACAAAAATGAGTATCTTACAAAGAATTGCTGAAATTGAATCAGAGGTAATAATCGTTTATAATATTGATGTACAAAATACTTTTGGAAAGTTGGTGATGTCAAACATCTTGAACAGAAGCCCAACTGTTTTCACTGATTTGAGCGTTATGTCAGTTATGACACTTCACAAAATATTCTCATCTGTTAAATTTTTAAAAATTCTTTTGTATGTCATTAGAAAATCAAATCTGTATGAACAACTGGCTTATAATTGTCAGCAAATATCAGTTTCAGACATTTATGCATATCACACTTTTTCACAATTCTTTCCTCTCTCACATTTACTGTCAGTTGCAATTTTGTTCAGCTTACTTGAGATTTTCCTTTTTATTGTAAATTCAAGGCCAAAATGTCTAATAGGAATAGAGTATTGATTTATTTTCAAGTAAAACAATTCATTATTGATATTTATTTAAAACATTAATCAAATAATGTGAACAGTTGGAAGAAAATAATGTACAGTACTGTTGGGTAAATCTATGCTCTTAAGATATGTATGGCCAGTGACCCTATTATCGAGGTATCCCTATTATCGTGGCAAAATTATTTCAGTCTCCAGTGCTGACAAAACGTATTGGTATTTGTTTGCAAAAGGAGTAATAAATAACTAAAACAAATGCACAAGTATCTAAAAAAGTAAAAACAATTGTAATATAAAGTTCTATTTTCTTCAATGTCATTGATTTGAAGTCTTCAGTTTTATTTTCATTATGGAAATATTACTGTATGTGCCTAAATTGAAAAATTATTCTCTCTTCATAAAATATTGCCCATTTGGCTTCTACTTTTGTTTATGAATAGTTGGATAGTCAATGATGAGACATGTGCACATGGAAAATGCATTCCACATGATTTCACATGTGTTGAAAGAAACATTCCATTTCTTAAAAAAATAAGAAATCCAAAAAATAACCTTTCCGCCAAATATAAACCGGATATTAAAAGGTTCAGAATATTTTTATAAAATCATGTTTCATGATTAAGATAGAACATAGAACATAGTTGAATACAATGTTCACATTATTCCGAAATAACATTACTTACATCTTATCAAAAGATTTATTGTAAAAAAATACCAATGTGTTGACATAGTGTCAAAGCTTACCCACTAAAAATGGTCATATGGTAAAACTAAGACAAGGCACTTTTGTACTAAAATTTTTATGTTTTAGTTTTGCAAATGCTTTTATCAAATCTTAATATCAACCAAAATAACATTTATATTCTTGATGATGTTATTACTGTGTTGATTTCTTTCACAGATATTAATTTAACAATTGAATTCTAAATTAAGCCGATAATAGGGACGCCTCTGTTAAAATACATTGTGAAGACATTCATTTTCATTTTATGTCTAAAAAAATATTCTCCCCCATTTGAATATAATTTTCACGTAACTTTTTGGATAATAGTGCATAAAAAAAATCAACAATGTGTAAATTCTACTAATTTTGATGAAAATATACATGTAAAATGATAAGACCCACGATAATAGGGACCATCTTCATATGTATACATGTTTATTCTTCCAATAAAAATACAGTATATTGGATAAAAAACACGTCATCTCTAAACTTTAAAGCTTCAATGATATTATTAATGTAAAATATACATGTTGAAATGTGTTTGTCTGTGACACTACAAGTTTTCAAACGACTACCCCCCTTTTCCCATAGGTCGGCACATGTAGGCTAAAGATATGCATATAAGGTTTGAATTCACCTAACATTTCCATTATTATGATTTTGAGATTTTAAAAGTTATTTTCTGAGGTTTAGGTAAGGACAAACAGATAGTCGGATCAAAATTTTGGTTTTCATTCACAATTATTATATGAACAGGCAAACTGTTTGATGACGCCTCTTTTGCTAGGAATTTTGTCAGTTTTTATCAATTTGTCAGTCAATTGTGCGATTAATCAACATTCAAGTCCTTTTAACCTTTTAAAAAATTCATGATATCTTCCAAATTGCCTAAAGATGTAAAGACATCAATCTATTACAAGCTAACGCTGATCCTGATTTACTAGGATAAGTTTTGTGCGAGTGCGTATCTTTACCCTCCGCATATCTTTACCCGACACGGCTGTATCTGAATTATTGGAATCATTGCTTTAACATATTTTTATATATTATATACCCATTGATTTGTGAAAGAAAGATTAACCAGTGTTACTATGTAGCATTGTAGTATGTCTGGTATATTATATTCTGCTGACATGTTCAAATCTTTTGCCTCTTTGCAAAGAGTATATATATATATAGGGGTCACGTGATGATACATCTTGTAATTAAACGCGCAATAAATAAGACATCACTTGTTAGATTATAACTATAGTTATTGATTATAACTGGAACTGTAAAATTATAGGTACAATATCGTAGTTAGTGCAGTTTGTATACATTGATCTAAAAGTAAATATGAGTACCTTACGCAGACATTAAAAATATTAGGGTATTTACTATATAATCTTCCATATTCAATACACTTGAACTTAGGATTGATGCTATTTTCTGAAAAAATCATGAGTATTAGATGCATCTTATCTGGAGCTCTGAAACTTAATCAAATAGATCTGTTTTTGAAATTTCATATGAGCTGATTATTATGTAAGTACCATCAAAAGCAGACTGTTCAGCATAGCAAGATTCAAATTGCAAAAATTAAACTTTTGTAAAGTTGGACAGGTTAGACTTTCTCTTTGCCGGTTGGCTTGTTACTGGCTAGTAAAAACTGGCATTAAGGTCAGTTAAAAATGGTTTATTCTGGAAGTGGTAGTATATCTCAATTTGCTAGTAATGCTTTAAAGAGACACTCTGTGAGTTGTTGGAACTTAATCAATGGTGTCATAGATCGCGAAGTATCGACTGTTCCCAAAAAGACACATTTTAAAGCTTGTTTGTTTTTTACAGCGACAATATGAAGGTAGAATGTAGCAATTATGATCGAAAACCGGACAGTGGTGCGCGTCAAATAGTCAAACGTAATTTTGGAAACTTATCTAAAACAGCCGGGAGGGCAGTTAGGAGTTTATAGTGTTTGTTAGGTTACTAGTATCGATGTATATTGGACGTGATATCTACACGTCTGTGCATTTATAAGGCTGTTTTTAGATTTTCATGGAAAACCAGTATTTGTCAGATATATGCCTTTTGGACATGAAAAGTTAAGATGTTTTGATATTATATCACCACATATGACATTTACGTTCGTATCAAAGATAAATAATATGTTATGAAAATCACAGAGTGGCTCTTTATTAAGTTTTAAGACTTTTGTGAGAGGTTGTTGCCTGACCGAAAAGCGTGAAAGGTTGTTTTAGTTGCAAGACAGGTAATACCTTTGAAAATCTTTTTGTTACTTTTTGTTTGAAAAATAGCATGATGGAATTACATGTAGTTACATTTGGACAATTTTGTAAGTCAGAATTATTAATTGCGAAATAGCGACAATAATGGCAATGCTCTTTCATTTGAATTGACAGACGTAAAGATATGGAATACTTAATGAGTTACATAGCCAATGGCTCAAATTTTAATGAATATACTGAAAGTTTGATGGATGATTCCATACCCCAAACTCAGAAGTACGATATTCCCCTTAATCTGCGGCTTGGTTGCATAAATGTTGAGAAGAAAAATTGTTTGACCTTTCACTATCTAGCTAAAACTACCTGTAATATTTTGTTACTCTCTGTTGAGGATACCGCCGTTTAATAAATCTACAAAGTTATTACACATTGTGTAATAACATCGCGTGTTGATTGACGTCACATGACGTCACAATCGTTAAGCATGACGTCACAATGTTAGCGGCGCAGTGACAATGGTTATCCCAGCGATTTTCATGATTTTTCTTTGATATGATTCAGCGAGTAATACATAAAATACTAAACTCAGTCCCGTATAATAACATGATAATCGCTTTTGCTCGTTAAATACCAAAACACACACTCGTTTCAAAAATATGTTATTAAATGGGACGTCGTTTAGTATTCTCTATATACCTCCTAAGGTTTGTTAATACATCTAAGGAATTAAAAGTTGAGACCAATCCGTATAAGCATAAGCACAGAAATTAGTCAGTCATAAGGGAGCTGTATGACCACTTCGAATTGAGACTCAATGTGATCGTTTTTACTGTTCTTTTGCGTTGAATTATGTAGAAAATGTGATCGCAACATAAACTCTAAATGGATATTGTTGACAAAAGATTTGAGTGTTGTGTTTTGATTAATATCTGCACAAGGAAAAGGTCAGAATCACACGAAAGTAAATGGGATGTACAGACAATTGTTGATCAAATGATAGTCTGTCATTGTAGCCAAGATGATAAAGACACTGTCGTTTACAAACCGACTTCATAACTTCATTATATTGGTCAATAATAAGTTTGTCAAAGGTCAGCTGAACATGACCTTAATCTTTAATTCCCTTGATGCTAGGACGGATCATTATAGCTAGTTTCAACTAGATTGTTCCTTCCACCAGGTGATACTGTGTTTAGTGCTTCTTGAGGGCATGCCTCTTTGAGGTGTTTAATCTGACGCAATATAAGAATCGTTATTATTATTATCATCATCATCATCATCAAAAATATCTTTTCAAATTCAGTTCGTTGACGGACACCACCTTAAAAAATGCAAGATGTAAAGGATGTGAAGTGGAATGTCATGGTTACATCTATTTTAAACTGGAAAATTATTTCTATGTTTCTAATGATAGAAAGGTTGATTACAGATGGCCAGAACACAGAAGAACAAAGCTACATCAGGCCATCTTGGTTTGCTGAAAGCTCGATTAGCAAAGTTACGTCGAGAGCTTATTGAACCCAAGGGAGGAGGAGGGGGTACAGGGGAGGGCTTCGATGTCGCTAAAACTGGAGATGCCAGGATTGGGTTTGTAGGTTAGTTTATTTCCTTTCTGACATTCAGGGAACTATAACCTAATCTGTTCAACAATTCTGTATCTGCAATGGCTGAAAGTGAGCAAATAACCACCATATAGATGTCTTGGAGAAACCTTGTTATTAGATTTTTTATGACACACAAATTGCATTCCAATGCTTTCAAAATATAACCTTTGTTTGAAAAAGAAATACGATTCATTTGCTTCAGAAGACCTTTTGATTCCTTGTTTCATGTTTCAACGATAAGGATGGGTATCGCTTTTCATTTCCGTATTGCAATATATTGCGATACAGAAAAACGTATTGCAATACATATTGCAATATATTGGAACTTTCCATATTCTAGTTTTCCATGCTCTCTCGACTAAATAACAGCAATTAGAACAGTGATCAATGCACAACTGACCCATCTTTGTTATAAAGAGAGATTAATCAGTGGCTGCTGTCGGACTTTTACATGTCTGTGCTATTTTCACTTTGCCAGTTCACAATTTGTGTTACAACTTTCAGTAAAATCTCATTTTTTGCTAACGTTTTTTCTGTAATTTTACACGGAAATTGTTTATTTTGAAACCTCCGATATATTGTATATTTTCAAAAGAGAGTACCGGTACGTATCGGTTTGTTTCTGTTTTGCAATATACCGATATACAGGTAATACTGCGCACCCTTATTCAACGAGTTAAAAAAATTTAGTCAAATTGATTGAGACACCGTTTTAAGTATTTGCCTTGCTCTCATTGTTTATGGCGGAATGATATGTATACATTTTTGGAATCTAAAGAATTGGTGGTTTCTCTCCTTTCAACGATACTCTTGTTAGAATGTTTAAACAAAGAGTCTGTTGAATCCAGGTTTTCCATCAGTGGGCAAGTCAACCCTACTGAGTAACCTGGCAGGTGTATATTCTGAGGTGGCAGCTTATGAGTTCACAACTTTAACAACAGTTCCAGGTGTCATTCGCTACAAAGGTGCAAAGATTCAGGTGAGTGGAAACACAGAGCAGATATCATAGGCTTTGTGATGGATACTGTCTTTAAACCTGATGATATTCTTCAGTTTTGATGATCTTAATAACATGTTTTTTTTATTAATTTTGATTTCACCCTTCACATCTTTGTGTAGAATTCTAAATAATGTTTCTATACTTCCCTCTTGTAAAGAAGAACAGCTCAAACCACGAATGTCTCATTTTTGACATCACTATTTGATAGAACTCTTATTTGATGAAATATTCATCATATTTAACAAGAAAATTAAACAACAAAATGAAAAAATGCAAGAAATGTGTCATCTCTTATGACTTTTTTCTGTGTACTGTTTCAGCTCCTTGATCTTCCTGGTATTATTGAGGGTGCTAAGGATGGTAAAGGAAGAGGAAAGCAAGTTATTGCAGGTTAGAATGTGTGCTTAGCAATCTACTTAGCTGAGATTCTTGATAACAATACAAGAATCTGTATCAAAACATCAACTCTATGAATAAAGAAGTTATGTAATATTTTCCTTATTCCTCAATTATGTCCTTATGACCGCGTGACATCTTGATATATATGTTCATGCAGTATAAATGACATTATGTCATCATCTCATATGTGAATGCAAGCTGTTTCAGTGACTTTGCTGTATAGGGTTATATGCACTTTTTGTAACTTTCATAGACTTATGTTTTAAAGTTCATTTTAAGTTGCTGTATAACCTACAATTATGAACAGTACGATTCATGAATGCCTTATTGCCAAAATCGTGGTCTTCCAATAGTAGGGCTCCAGATAATTATTTGGACTCAGGGGTATTTCACTCCTCAAAATAAAAATGGAGGAGAAAAAAGTAGGAGTATTCCAAGGTTTATTGTTTTCAGAGTCTCATTCCAAGTTAGCATCTTTTTCGATGTTAGTCGTTGAATACATTTTCCACACATTTAATTTGTAAATAAATGAGTGATTTCTCTTTGATGAAATATAAACTCGGTAATCTTTGTTGTCAAACAGGTTGGCATCAAGTTGGCTACGATTTGAGATGTAAAGATCATACATGTAGAAATGAAACTTTGTTTTGACAAGTCATGATCACTCCTGTAAACAAATATCTGACTCGTATTCTCGGAAAGTTGTGCGTCTCTGTCACTCATTGATTTCATTTTTAATGCATATATCTGAATTACCTGTGCATATTTTACGTAGATACGCATCTTATCTGGAGCCCTGAATAGTCTCAAGTTGACTCGCATTTGATTGGACATATCCTATTATCAATAGTCCTTTGGCTTTTTTTCAAATTGTGTAGATCAAATTTCAGCAGCCATGTTGGGAGAGGTCAAATGCCTATCATTTTACGTTATTGGTAATATTCCCATCTGTGGGCAGTTAATGTTTGACCATTACCACATAAAAATGCCAATTTCTTCTACAATCTGCTACTTGTGACCAGGTAAACTTGAGCAAGAAAACTATTTTGTTTCCAATTTGAATGTCATCAGTAAAAAGAAAATCTTTTTTGCAGTTGCACGGACGTGTAGTCTTATATTTATTGTACTGGATGTGCTAAAACCCCTACAACATAAGAAGATTATCGAGAGGGAACTGGAAGGGTTTGGTTTGCGACTGAACAAGACACCGCCGAATATTGTGTTCAGGAAAAAAGACAAGGGAGGCCTCAATCTTACAAGCACAGTGAGTAACTTTACTTTTATATGGACTTATTTGTCTTGAAATACTACTTTGACAGAAACTCTGTGAGTATCAACTGACCCTTGACCTTCTGGAAGTTAAAACCTTTGCCTTATTAATCCTACCGTTTTGTCTGTGATCAACAGGCTTTTGGTCATAGCAAGTTCATTTGGTACCTTTTGAATGTGATTATACTTGTGTTAAAATTGTTAAAAGATACTCCTTAAGAAATATTGATCATGTTGTAAATTTATTAAATTTGAGTAAATAATGAAATATGATTGTTTAATAAACATTTGACATTAATGATTTATTGTTACTTCAAATTTTTCATATCTTTACAACTTGAAAAGCCAAGGAAGGATTCATCACTGCAGCAAAATCACAAAAAGCATTATTGAACTGCAGCTGGCTAATAATTTCTTCCCTGTGATTGAAGATAATTACTCAAAATAAGATTGAAAAGCAAAATATATGAAATGAAAAAAAAACATTTAAGCAAATAGATATTTTGGCTTAAAGTTGGGCCTGTTAAAGCTTGATGTTTGACATTCTCAAATTTTCTTTCATGGTCAGGAACTGTAGTTTGACATATATCTTAAATTTCACCATAAAGTAAAATTTGAATTTATGGTTATTTCCAAAGGTCGGTCAATCAGAACTTGATGTAGACTTGGTGAAGACTATCCTGAATGAGTACAAGATCCACAACGCAGACATCACATTGCGATACGACGCGACGGCAGAGGACCTCATTGATGTGATAGAAGGGAACCGAGTGTATGTGCCCTGCATCTACCTCCTGAACAAGATTGACCAGATCTCTATAGAGGTGGGTGGTCTCCTGCAGATGATGAGTGTGGTCTTATCTCTATTGATAAGCACTTTAGGTGGAATAAGACTAACAGAGTACTCAACTAAGACAAGTGCATTTCTTAAAGTATTTGTCCAACCTCCTTTCGGCTTACAAACCAGTTGTAACAAACAGCTCTAATGTAACACTCTAACCTAGCATGATGACATGTCATGAAGCAATGAGGCTACAAATTTCTGGTGAGATTCCTGTGACTGGTTGTATTTATGATGGTGAAAAGTTACAGCAAAGAAGACATGACCTGATGAGCAGTAATCAGGACGTAGCAAAGCAAGATAACACTGCTATTTCAGTCTGGTTTTAATGAGATTGATTTGAAGTCTTATGTTTCTCCCTACAGGAGCTGGATATCATCTACAAAGTGCCACACTGTGTGCCTATCTCTGCTCACCACAAGTGGAACTTTGATGATTTATTGGAGCGGATGTGGGACTATCTTCAGCTTGTTAGAATGTGAGTCCGCAAGTTTTGTAGTAATTATTGCATCAGCTGGCAATGACTAGATACTAAGCTGACTGAATAATTTATACTTCCAAAGCAAATGATTTTTGGTTCTTTTTCACACTGCTTTTTATATGTTGACAAGCATTCTGTTCAGCATATATTTTTGTCAATTCTGTAATTTCACTCAAGGTGAACTTGAAGGTGAAGTATGTTGATTTTTTAATTTTATTTTTGAATATCAAGTATTATCCTCTATCACAAAATGAAAGGGGTAGGGAGTACCTGGTCTGTTTCTTCACTCCAACTGTCTGTCTGTAAGTCACATTTTCTTTGAGGATCAAAAACAAACTTGTTTATATATCACAATAAATTTTGCAAAGTTATGAAGCAAGTTGCAAAATCAGTACTTGGACTGATTTTTCTTTATTTTTGTTGTAAAGATTTCACTTAAACAATATCAAGAATATAAAAAAGACTTGTTAAAGATATCTCAGTGTTGTTTGAGCAGGTGGTGCCTATTGATAGCAAGAATTCACAGAAGTCATATCTTTTAATGATGTATCTATTAACAAGGTTGAGTATGTTATACCTGTTCATTTCAGTTACACCAAGCCGAAAGGGCAATTACCAGACTACAGCTCACCAGTGGTTCTAAAGCAAGGAAAGAGCTCTGTGGAAGACTTCTGTAACAAGATCCATCGCACCATCATGAAGGAATTCAAATAGTGAGTTAAGTTTTATCTGTTTGTCTGGGGGACATGCAAGGGAGATAACTCAGTGATCAATAAAATTTTGTTGTCATTTTATCATGAAGTTCATTGAAATAGTGAGTGAAGCTGTATTTGTCTAGGAATTACTGTTAAAATGAAGTAGACAACTCCATCACCTCTGAACCTTTGATATCCTTATGTATGAACAAGCTTTTTTGTTCCAAACAGTCTTTGAGGATCTTATGTTAAAGCAATAATTGTGTTTTTTTGTGCCCTTCTGACAGTAAATCTTTTAGCAAGAATGTATTTCTTTGTCTTCAGTGCACTTGTGTGGGGTTCCTCGGCAAGACATCAACCTCAGAAAGTCGGAAAGGAACATATCCTCCAAGATGAAGATGTTGTTCAAGTTGTCAAAAAGTAGGTCGTCATTGTGAAGTAGTTTCCTAAGCTTCAATTCAGGGTTTAAGTGCAAGGCAGTAATGAATATAATGGCAGTACCAGTCATGGTTTGCAAGTTTCAGTCGATAATAACAGGTTTTGCAGCAGTGCATTTCCAGAATGTTTTTGTGGGCACTCTCACTGAATTGGTACTTGCCTCTGCGATATGAGTGAAACATTCTTGAAAGCAGCATTAAATCCTTGATAACCTCATCGAAAGCATTCCATGTATTTTCCTGAATATGGTTAATTGGTCAGTTTTTAAGTATACATGTATGTTAAATGAAAATATGAGTTGCTGCCTGGCCAATAATCATATTACAGGATGCAAGGCAAAGGCATGAGACAAGGAAAGACACTTGTCACTTAACTAAGGCATTTCCCAGTCTGATAAGGATGGACTGTGTTCTGAGGAATAAAAGTTAACTTGAGCAGTGTGGCTGCTTTCAATCCGCTGTGGAGAGGAAAGCCCCTGATAGATACGTTCAAATCCTGCTAGAGTCAATTAAGTAATTTATTCATTTTACTCAACACTCATCACTTTATTAATGTCTACAGCTTGTTTTTTTACATAAGTTCTTAAAAAGTCTATTTAACAAAACCCTTGGCATTATCATTGACCTCATTTTGTCATTTTCAGGATATGATGAGACTGGATAGAATGTTGAAAGTTGAGAGCATCCATGTTTCCCCTCTCCAGCAACCGCAAAGACTCATTCCCCTTGAAGATCACATGTCTATGATAGGATCTCAAGTGCATGCTAAGCTGAAGGAATTATTTAAGTGTTGATACTTTCTAGGCAGTGGTCCCTCGTTATAACACCCTTCAATTTACTTCAATATCAGTTATTGAGTGAATCAACTTTCATTAAGGTTAATTATATGGCGTTATAAATATCATTTTCTAGGTAGTAAGATTCAGGCTGTTTCAACTATTGCTTCATCCTAATGATACTAATAGTAATAGTGAACAATACTTCGTAATAACACCCTTCAATTTACTTCAATATCAGTTATTGAGTGGATCAACTTTCATTAAGATTAATTATATGGCTTTATAAATATCATTTTCTAGGTAGTAAGATTCAGGCTGTTTCAACTATTGCTTCATCCTAATGATACTAATAGTGAACAATACTTCCTACATTAGAGCAAGGATATAATTTCATCTTGGGCAACGTACATCAATAATATGAAGGTCTGTACTGAAAACTCCTTTGTGTGATTTTGTGAACATTAATAAATGGTGACTGATGAATAATAAAAGTGAGGAAATTATATCATAGTGGTCAGTCTATTTGAAATACGCCAATATTATTAAGCCATTTATTGAGATCTCCTGTTTGATTTTGTGAACTTTTACCCATGGTGACTGAGCATCATGAGGAGTGAAAATCTATTCCTTTCCACAAACATGTTCACGTAAAGCTCTGTATAAGTCTGTGTTATAAAGAGGGACTACTGTTCAGAAGAACATGCTACTGAACTGGAAACTGAATCTGAAACAATGAGTGAAACTCTAGCCAAATGTTTTAATTTCATCGTTTCTTTTGCTCATTGGCATCAACCCTAATTTTATTGATTGGCCTCATTGTACAGCTACTAGTGTGTAACAATGAACTGTTGAATTTGTGTATTTATGTCTCTAGACATAAATGGTACCTTCCTTGTAAAATAAAATCCTTCTTCATCCATTTACAATATTTTGCTATTCATTACCCATATTAGGGTATGCTGTGTTATCAATATGTCTGTATATTGCAATACAGAAAGAACAATCTTATGTATATATCCAATATATCTGACCTTTCAAAATTACCAAGTTACATTTAAAATTGCAGTAAAACAACAGAATGAACGGTGAAGTTGCGAAGTGAAAATAGTTCAGAAGTGTTAAAGCTCATAGCCAGTCATCGAAATATCTCCCATTCGAAAAGATGGACAGTTTTCCGAATGTTTATGAGATCACAGCGACAATGCAGCCTTCAATGGCTTATCTGCATGGTCAGAAACAGTGATTTACCATGGTGAACCTGACACAACAAAACTTGTAAATTGTTGCACTAATTTATGTACATTTATTGATCAATACAGAGGGAAATTAGGGGTTTAGGAATCTTTATGATAAGCTGAAGTGCCAGAGAAAGCTAAAAACTGATTGATCGGGTAACGGTTGGCTGTCAATTTCGGGGTCATTTCCTCTTCAAAGTTCATGTGGACACATACTTCTATGGGATTCCATCAGATCAAAGATGAATGACTCAAAAGATGAATCAATTACCGTATTTGTTTTCAGTGAGATTGATGAGAGCATAAAACATAGCCTCTTGTTACATCTTAGTTAAGCTTAGGAGAAAAGATAAGGAGTATCTCAGAAATATGGTGGGAAACAGAACATGTAGCTTGAAAAGAAGTTGGGAATAGCTCAGAAATGTGTTGGAAAACAAAGATGTACCTGCAAAATGGGACAAAAAGCCCAAGATTTGAAGCAAGAAGTTAAACAAAAAATAATCTGGAGCAGAAGCGAAATGTAACTCGGAAATCTAATCAGAATAAACTTTCCCACCTAGTGCTGAGTCAAAAAGTTATATAGAAACATTGGGAGACAAAAGATCTACTTACTAGGGGCAAGAAGACAAGAAAGGAGTGAGGAACAATAACTGAGGAAGGGTCTAAAAGGAACTCAGAAATGTACATTTGTAGTTGGAAACAAAACAACAAGGGTTAACATATTTCAGAAACAAATTGCTTCCCTGAAGATGGGTCATATAAAATAATGATAATCCATTTATCATCTTAATACTCGCTTCACCATAGATATCACTTGTGTGAGATAAAGAGGGTACTAAACAACCTTCCATTTAATGCAATTTTAATTGAAAAAGTAAATGATTTACCAAATCATTCATGAGTTTGATGCAAATAATCTTTATCATGAGGAACATTTATATGATTTTAATTCATAAACTATTTAATAGATGTGAACAGTAAGAAACACAACTCATAATCAAAAGAAGAGAAGGGACGCACCCCAAAAAATAAAAATTCTTGATTTGCTCCACAAAAGGCAATGCTCTATGCAGGTTAATGTGAATATCAAATTGAAATTCTTCCAGTTCTTTCAGAAAGAAAGCAGAGAAACAATTTAAATTTATTCAACATAGCTGTTCAGATCATAGAAACAGCTAAATTGAATTTACATTTTGAGTATTGAATATATTTGAAAATACAATTCAATATTTTATTTTCATGATTGGATCGGTAATTTAAGGCACCTGGCACATTTGTGTGTGACGTCATCATCGTACGCGATTTTTTTAGAATCATGACGTCATCTTCTTCATCCCTGATATCCTTATAATGCAAAATATATAAAATAGAAAAAATATATGGAAAGACATACAACAAGTATAATATTGTAATAACAGGAATATGAAAATTCTCAACGCCTACAAATTAAAATGCGTTTTGCATTCGAAAAGCCATGGATGATATTGTCTCTGTACGCAGAATTTAATAAAACGGCCGTCTTTTCTCTGTTTGCAAACAATTTTAGTTTATCATAGATATGGATTGTTTCACAACGTAATTCAAAATATTTAGCTAAATGCAATGAATATTGCAGCAGATTCTTTTATTCTTCCATCAGAGCTTGGCGGAAATACCCGAAGTATTTCGAGTGCTATTTTTAGCTTCCGGGTCTCTTTATAATGAATGCAGAGTTTGTCAATCGGTTTGTGGCGATTTCAACTTGTTTGTAAGTGTTCAGTTGATTTTTTTTTAAACATTAGGCATTTTATTATAATTTTAAATTACAATGTTTGACGGAAACTTTAGCAAATTGAAATTTTCATCAACGAAACGTGACAAGTGTAAGCGATAGATACTGATTGTGATACTGGCTGCCAACCAGTTATCACCGCATACCAGTTTATCGCCATGTTTTACTAAGGACAATATGTAATTGGCTTCATTACTGGTTTTAATTTATATATATATAATAATAATAATATAATTTGAATAATATACATAAGATATTTTCTTCATTTCAGTTTTTCATATCCTAAATTATAAACGTTCAATGAAAATGTCAAAGTTTAACTTGATAAGTTGCAGGTGACTTTAAAAACAATTATAGGGGATTCTCAATATCTATGCATGCATACGACCTATGACCTCCTCAAATCCAAAGCGAGGCTAAGGCCGCTTCCTACTTCCTGGATAGCGTAATGGCTGCATTTTGATAGTAAGATTCGCTGTGTAATTTTAATTTCCTTCGGCTATACACGACTGTATACTTAAGCATGAATTAAAAGAAAATCAGTCAATTTCAGACATGAAAACATGTCGAGTGATAATAAAACGGTAAAATGAAGGGAAATTCATCCAGAGATAGCCCCAAAACTTTGTATTTGATAGTTGTATTCGTGGTAAATTCGAAGATATATTACGTGAGTTTTGCATTAGCTTTTGGTCCGTATAGGCACGAGTGCATTTATAATAATCACACTTTCTCTTAATTGTTATGCATAAATAAATCTTCATAAAATTATTTTTACCCGAAATTTCAGGACTTTTAACTCAAGGATCACAAAACTGTTAAACCAAAACAATGAAGAATCAAGTGGTGGGACCGGCATGTTTACAAAAAATTGTACAGTACCGCAGTATCCATATAATGAAGAAACGAAAACGTATATTTACCGAACTTCTCAAAGACACCAACTGATTGGAAGAAAAGTGATATATTTATATATACATAGGTGTATTTTTAAGAATATTTTTCTAGCAAAATATTTCAGAAATTATTAATCTATAATTCACAAAACGAATTTAATATAGGCTAGAATTAATATTAATTATAATCATATTGAATAGGAAAATATAATCATGAGTATAATTTTTTTTTTTATCAAAATTCTATTATATTTATTGGTGTATATAAGGTGGTGACTGGGTATGTATGACACCAATAATGTGAAGGGAGGGATTAATTTCAGTTCTTTTAGGTAGAAATCCCACATTTATTACTGGCAATTCATTTGGTTAAAAGGTGGATGCTACAAATAACTTGAAATTAGCTGAGAAATTGTATATTGTGCCTTGAAGATAAACACACTTACATAAAGTGTCTAATATCAAAAGTACTAAAGTCATGAATTCAATAAATCCTAATTCATATGATTAACTGTCAGTTTTCAAAACGTATTTTCAGATTTTTCACTGACAATATACATGGAGTGAAACATGTATCAAGACTTCCAAAATGTCCTGTCTTTTTAGTCATAATGATAAATTTCTGTCATTCTAAAATAGAGTTTAGATAATTATAATGTAAATATTATTCCTAAAATCAACTGCTTAATTTCTTTAATCTATTTATTTCCTATACCTTATAAAGAAGTCCCTCATTTTCCTACTAATTTTGATACATTTAGCTAATCAGCATTTTATAAAAACAAAAATAGGCCTACAAATAATAGGAATTTCTTATTCAAATTGAACAATTAATTGTTTGTACATACATTCTATGAATACCCTCATATGACCCTGTAATAAGTATTTGAATCTCTTAAATTCAGAATAATATCACAGTGATTATTTTATTGAATGATTAACATTAATGTTTTAACTAATGTGATTTTATTCGCGGTATGTATCTTATGTATTTATCATGAAAAGGAAAACTAATCTTTTTTATTAGAAATATTTGGCTACTGCTTTTATGTAGCTTGTTTTATAAATAATCATATTAGGCCCAAAAAGTAGAGAACTTTTGGAGTTAATAAAGCTAGAAAATTTTATTTATTTTTCAGCTAAATTAAAAGTTATTTGCGACCTCATCAGAAACTAACAAAATTATGTATTTTAATTATATTCAAAGGAATAGTAACATTTCACATTTGGTCTTGTTTGTATCTCTATTTTACCCCCTGAATTGAAATCTGGTTTGGTTACATTGGGGCCTGTACTGAATGACCCAATAGTAACGTAAGTGGGCACGTTGAAACGTAGAGATTGCTAAATCTGTATCATTTTCCAGCTGTAAACGAGTGTGTGTAATGAAAATACTTCTTGATTTTTTTTCGGAAATGTGAAGATTATTGTTAGTATTTCATGTCCATATTTTGCTAAACACTAAACATTTCAACGGACAGTGCAAAATGACGGTAAACCCAGCATGGGAATACCCCCGAATATCGGTCGAAAGAATTCTATCTGCAAGTAAAATGACATTCTAATCTCTGCTACACCAAGAAATGTAGAAGCTTATCCGATTATGGTCTTTCTGCAGTTGAATTAAGTGAAATGTTTTACAAAAAAGGCATAATTTCGAAAGGACACTGACTTGACAATGCTGTAGGAACGCAACTTCCGGGTTTCGAAGCGGCCTTAGCCTCGTTTTCGAGTACGTACACTTGGTCTCTGATACCTCATAAATATTCATGAGGTAATATTAAGAATCCCCTATTCAGATTAAAAAAATATATATATGTACACTTGTTATAATATAAGCAAAGATGCATGTCACCAGTTTGAATCAAATCTTAGTAATCTTATATACGCTCATTCCTGGAGTTGAAATCAAAACAACAGTGAACAATACATAAGGTCTATTAATTTGGTTGAAAGGGACTTTTCAAGACAAGTTGTATAAACGTGTTACGTGAACCCAGCAACAGGAATCAAAAGGTTAACGTAGTTTGAAGAGATATCACACCATCAGCATCAAACACAGGACCGTACACTAGATTCTTAAGTAGAAGGACATGGAAAGAAATTGTGACCAATAGTCAGTTTGTAAGAATTGAACAAGATGAATATGGTAAGAGTTGGGACAAGGATTCATCAAGCAATGCCCAGGAGAGTGGAGAAACGGTCACCGTAGACAGTTTTGAGAGTAATCTATCAACCAGATTCCTCAGCGATTCAACAATTCACCCAGGAAAAGTTAATGACATGAGTAAAAGAGCTTTTTCAGCCACAATTGACAGTGAAACAGTTGATAACCACGGAGAAATTGATGGAAAGGATTTGTCAACAGATATCCACAACATTCAACAAGATTCAAATCCCTGTTATTGTACTGTCTGTGGTAAAACATTTGCAGAAGCAGAGAAATTAAAGACTCACATGAAAATTCATAATCGAGAAAGTATGTATATCTGCAGTGAATGTGGAAAGTCATACACAGTGTTAGGCGCTATGAAGAGCCACATGAGTACACATACAGGGGAGAGTCCCTTTCAATGTGTCTTATGTGGGAAATCTTTTAGAAATTCTAATTCCCTGAAGGCACACATGGGAATTCATACTGGAGAGAGACCATTTGTGTGTTCTGAGTGTGGTAAAACATAGAAATGCTGCTCAACTTCGATCACATGTAAACACTCACACTGGAGAGAGAAAAGGTTTGACTGTAAGGTGTGCGGAAAAACCTTTGCATATTATACTGGTGTCAATACACACATGAAAATACATAAAGGAGAGAAGCAATTCAAGTGTAACGATTGCGGTAAAGTATTTATTCAAGCTGGTCACCTCAGGACACACATGAAAATACACACAAGAGAGAAACCGTTTAAGTGTAGTGCGTGTGGTAAGTCATTCATAGAAGCACGACACCACAAACAACACATGAGAATCCACACTGGAGAGAGACCATATAAATGTGATGAATGTGGAAGTTCGTTCACAGCGTTGAGCAGTCTTAAGGAACACAAGCTTCTCCATTCAGGAGAAAGACCATTCAAATGTAGTGAGTGTGATAAGACATTTGCAGTTCAAAATAACCTGAGGAAACATACGAGAGTTCACACCAAAGAGAAGCCATGTGTTTGTATAGAGTGTGGTAAAACTTTCAAACATCCATCAGATTTGAAGTTACACATGAGGATTCACACTGGAGAAAGACCATATCAATGTGATGAGTGCGGAAATTCTTTCACAACATCGAGGAGCCTGCGTGAACACAAGCAACTTCGTTCTGACAAGAGGTCCTACCATTGTAATGAATGCAACATGATATTTGTAGTTCAAAATAATCTGAAGAAACACATGAGAGTTCATGGTGAACACACGCCCTGTGTGTGTGTTGAGTATGGTAAAGTATTCAGACAACCCTCATACTTAAAAAGACACATGAAGTTACACAGGGAAGATAAACAATGTCTTGAAATGAATGCAGTAAACATTTAACACTTCATCTTCTCATCTGAGGCGCATGAATATTAATAAGTGTCTACTGAGTACTGAGTTATGACAGTATTGACATTTCACCCTTTGATACATTTCTACTTATTTCACAACATGCCTCAATCTATCACAACTATAAGATTCATGTCATGATGTCACAATACTAAATTTTCGGGGTTTTGTAATTTAGAAAAAATTGCTTTTTGACAAAAATTTTGATTTTTTGACAAAATAAATTTTGTTTAAAGTCTGTGATTTGTATCTTGATAATTAAATAAAATGTATCATGATAATTATACCATCAGATAAAACATCACAATTATCAACCCTTTGATATATCGTCACACCTCTTGTAAGGAACTGTGGATTGATAAGAGAATTCACCAACCACATTTATAATATCTGATCATTGTGTCAACAGTCATTTTGAAGCGTAAATGCAACTTGTGGACTCACTCTTCTCAGACCAGTGAGAAAGGAAGTGGATTTTGTATTAGATATTGTAATAGCTAAAAAATGTATAGCTAATCTCAAAATGAAACATGGCATGAATAAATGAATTCAAGTTGCAACATATTTTATATTTATCATATGGATGATTTTGAGTGCAGTGGACACCAACACTGACCAGGACTGAAGAAATGAAACCTTGATGTAATATTTCATATTGTACATACATGTGTACAATAAATAATCACTGGGCTAGCCTCTGCTTTTATTGTCACATTTGTTACCTGGTTGTATTGACCATTTATAGTTCGGTTCCTTTGCAAAAGTAAAGCAGGGTTTTTAAGACATTGCTTAAAGAACTTGTGAATTTGTTGATATCATAGCTTTCTGATTTCACGGGATGTTGATTTAAGTGTTGCAATGTTGCATGACATAGCATTGTGATGTCATCACTAACTGATGTCATAGCTTTGTGATGTCATCAGATGTTGATATCATAGCATTGTGATGTCATCAGGTGTTGATCGCAAAGCATTATGATGTCATTAGGTGTTGATATCATAGTCGTGTGATGTCATCAGGTATTGATGTCAAAGCATTGTGATGTCATCAGGTGTTGATGTTAAGTTAAATATTAATGATCCTTTAAGGTTATTATAATCTTAATGTGAAAAATATTTATCTATTTGTTATGATCTCACACAAGTGTTTATATGATGATACTACTTGTTAAAGTTAAATTAAAGATTGATCCAGAGAGTGTTTTTGTGAGTTAGTTGCTTATTTTGTCATCAAACATGTTGTACAGTTCATTAGCATGGACAGGAAATGTTTGATGAGATATTTGATTTGTCAAATGGGTCCGATTTCACCCAGCTTTGAATTGGACCCTCGTTAGGATAAGCATGGCAGATAAACTAAGTGCGCCAAGTGGCTGCAAAAATTGCAAACTCTAAAGGGCACTGTACCTTGATTGTGGCACTAAACAAATTTAAGACAGTTTAAGTATGAATGAATGAATGAGGATAGATAGTTTATTTATTATGCAATTGTATCATTTCATAGAGATGGAATATTTTGTAAGTAATTCATTTTCACGATTTCAAAACTTTTATGATGTCCAATTTAACACTAAAATCTATAGTAGATCATTTTAAAGAGAAAAAATGTAAATGATACAATTGTACTCAATGATAATTAAAAATATTGTTTTTCAGATGATTAACAAGAACCTTCCTAATGTAACCGAAGACATTAAATGAAGAATGGAGAATCATCAAGTTGTGACAGAAAGTACAGAAAGGAAAGAGGTTCAACATTTTACAGGTGAAATCAGACTTGAACTTTAATTTGAGCGACACTTAAACATTCTTAAAGGAAGTGCTGATATAAAAAACTTGCACATCACCTATCCAGCATCTCAACTCATATCTCAGGATTTCATGCTCATATGTAGGGAATTGACCCATAAATTGAATTCAAACAAGGTCACATCATAAAGAACTGTCATTAGGTTATCTTGAGAGCAAGATCTCAGAAATGGTTCTGAACTCAAAATAAAGGGACTTGATGTGTCTTGTTAGGTTTTTGATATGATGTATTAAACGATACCAAGATGGATTTGCCTAATTCTAATACTGATACACCGATTGATTCGTCAAGACGTCTTAATGAAGATCTTCAGATACACTTGTCAACTGAGGAAATGTCTACTAGTGAGTCTAATGAGAGGCATTTGACCACAGAACTTCAAACCAATACAGGAATTCCTCACACAGAGAGTGGTGAAATGAATTTCTTACCAAATCATTGTAATGATACAGTGAAACCTGAAAGCAACAGTTCTTTATATTGTACAGTGTGTGATAAAACATTTGCAGACACAACAAAAATGAAACGCCACTTACGAATACATAACCGAGAAAGTATGTATATCTGTAGTGAGTGTGGGAACTCGTATGAAATGTTGAGTTCTTTGAAGAAACACATGAAATCACACACTGGAGAGAGACCATTAACATGTGTTGTATGTGGGAAATCTTTCAAATACTACAGCTACCTTAAAGCACACATGGGAATTCATACCGGTGAAAGACCATTCTTGTGTACAGAGTGTGGTAAAACATATAGAAGCGCATATCAACTTCGGACACACTTAAGGACTCACACAGGAGAGAAACCATTTAAGTGCAAAGAGTGTGGAAAATCGTATGCTTATGCTGCGGTTCTAAACATGCACATGAAACTTCATATGGGAGACGACAAGCAGTATGAGTGTAGTGAGTGTGATAAGACGTTTGTGTTTGCATACAACCTTCAGAAACACATGAGAATACACATTGGAGAGAAACCGTTCAAATGTAGCGAGTGTGGTAAGTCGTTCATAGAAGCACGACACCACAGGCAACACATGAGAATTCACACTGGAGAGAGACCATATAAATGTGATGAATGTGGAAACACCTTCACAGCTCTGAGTAGTCTAAAGGAACACAAACTGATTCATTCCGGGGAGAAACCTTTCAAGTGTAGTGAGTGTGATTCAACATTTATAACGCAAAGTAAACTTACCAAGCACATGAGAGTACACACTAAAGAGAAACCCTGTGTGTGTTTTGAGTGTGGTAAAAGATTCAAACATCCCTCAGATGTTCAGTGGCACATGAGGATTCACAACGAGACATCTTGTAAGTGTAATGAGTGTGGTAAATCTTTCGCTCATCCTAACTCCCTCAAAAGACACTTGAAGATTCACAGTGAGACCCCACAATCCTGTTCTTCAGATCAGAGTCTCATACAAAATAACACTGACCTGAGTCCATACATGTGTAGTGAGTGTGGTGATACTTTCACAACCTCTAGTCAACACCAACAACACATGCAAACTCACACAGATGAGAGATCATTCATGTGTAGTGAGTGTGGTGATACTTTCACAACCTCTAGTCAACACCAACAACACATGCTAACTCACACAGATGAAAGTCCAAACATGTCTATTGAGTGTGGTGATACTTTCTCAACCTCCAGTCAACAACAGCACATGCAACCTCACATGGATGATAGTCCATACATGTCTCCTGAGTTTGATAATAATCCCACAAATCAACAAAAACTCATGCAGGTTCACAATGTGGAAAGACCTTATCAGTGTGATGAAATTGATAACTCATTTACATCTCTGAGTACCTTGAGCAAAAACATCAAACTCCGCAAGTCAAATCTAAGTGATGAATGTAGTATGGAAGACACTGTGGAGGGACCACCATATGCATGTAATATATGTGGGAAAGTATTCAAGGTGAAAGGTTTTTATACCAACCACATGAAACTTCATGCCAGAGAAATACAATGTGAGTGTGTTGAGTGTGGTGAAAAGTTTCGACATCCGAGCTTTCTAGCAAGCCACATGTGGACTCACACTGAAGAGACAGATACAGACCTGAATAATGAGGCAGAGACCCCAAGTGAAGAAGAGGATTTGTTGAATGAACCAACCATGCTGAATGTAGAGACAAAGAGTGACAATGAAACAGATGAGGACAGTATCATTGATGTATCCTCAGGCTCCTCTGGACCGCACATGCTAGATGGGGAGACAGACAGCCCGAGTGAAGATGAAGATGATTCTCTGATTGATGGACCTTTGGGTTCTGCTGGACCTTTCATTCTTACTGCAAAGACCCAAAATGATGATAAAGAAGAGGATTGTATGATTATGTATCCTCAAGAGCATCTGGATGATTCATGCTAAATGGAAGGACTGTTATGATGAAGGGCAAAGAATGTTTGATGGAACATCAGGGTAATGGAACATCAGGGTAATTCTCTCCCATGGAGAAAGCTCAATCATTGTTCGGGAAAGTATTGGAACAAAATCTATCTGCAAAATTTCAACCAATGATAGAAAAAACCTGGATAATTCAGGGTAAACATTTTTTTAATTTTCCACTAATACCCTGGATCCATTGTAAGCTTGATATTTTAATACCACCCTTTGCTGTCTCAGTGTTCATTATGACAATGTTCACAAGGATATCCTGCTTTTAGCATTTAGTGCTCATGATTGTTGGTAAAGATCCAGAAATATTTCTTTAGAATAATTATGCTCATAATTATCAACCTTCAGAAATCTTTTTTCAATTAGGGAAACAAACAAAGGGCAATAAACTAGTTCTCTCTCTCTGTTGCAAAAGATGTTTAAGAAATTGGCTTCAATTTCTTTTCTTTGAAGAGGAGCTTACTTTTGATGCTTAAAAGAAAACATGCACCATCAATTTCATTTCTTGATCGACCAAGCAGGATGTGTCGTGATAGAAGCTATTCGAATTGACAGGACAATTCATAATGAAGAAGTTGAGAAAGAAGATTGTGTTGTACATCGTAGCATCTCAAGGACATCTGAACCATTCATTCGAACTGCAAAGATCAAGACTGCAGATGAGGAAGATGATTGTATAGATTATTCTTTGAGAGGCATTTAGTAGCTTGTACGATGAATATGGATTCATCAATAGCCCGCTAACAATGTTAGTATATATACCAAAACCTTGCATCCTTGCAATAGAAGTTGTTTTTTGATAAAACTCTATTTCTTTGTATGAAGGATGAATCCTCAGGGTAATGTAAAACTTTATTATTGAATCAGGAGTTCCAGAGTGAAGAAGAAAAGAGAGTTTAATGAAAGATATACCCACATGGACATCTCAACCATTCATTCAGAGGTGACCTAATTTTAGTACTGGGTTGCACCTTAAAGAGCCACTCCGTGAGTTGTTGGAGTCATATATGCCAAACTTAATCAATGGTGTCATTTGATCGCGAAGTATCAACTGTTACCAAAAAGACACATTTTAAAGCTAATTGGTCTTTTACAGTGACAATATGAATGTAGAACGTCGCAATTATGATCGAAAACCAGACAGAGGCTCGCGTCAAATAGTCAAACGTAATTTTAGAGACTTATCTAAAACAGCCAGGAGGGCAGTTAGGAGTTGATAGTGTTTGTTAGGTTATATAACTAGTATCCATGTATATTGGATGTGATATCTACACGTCTGTGCATTTATTAGGCTGTTTCTAGATTTTCATTAAAACCAGTTTTTGTCATATATGTCTTTTGGACATGAAAAGTTAAGATGATTTAATTTTATATCACCACATATGGCATTTAGGTTTGTATCAAAGGTAAAAAATATGTTATGAAAATCACGGAGTGGCTCTTTAAACAGTTTAGTGCAACAATGATGAAATGCCTTTACCTCAATGTTTGGAAGACAATATTTTAAGAACACATATGACACACTTTGCTAAAGTTTTGTGCTATGGCGTTTATTTTTGTCACCACAGGTGATTCTCAGGTTATTTGAAAGTCTTATTGAGTGTTTGAGTGTAGGATATATGGATAACCATTTGATTGATTTAATTCTGAAATAGCACCAGTGTAATTAGACAATGATATTGATAATGTCAATTTTGTTTGTATTATTATGGTTTGAAAACATTCATAGGAACAATAAGGATATCACTCGGACATCTCATTAACTTCTCTACGTACTCAACTGTATGTAAGATCAAATGCAACTTAACATTATTTTGAATTTGAAAGGTTTTCATCTTCAAGTCTTACATATCCTGGTGACCTAAATATATCAATACTATACATGTTTTGTCCAAATGTGGAAGCAATTAAAGAGGCAACTTGCTTTCAAAAAAGGAATTTTCATTATTTTTCCTTGAAGCAAAAACTGCTGTATTATGGTAAGAATGATTTAATATTTTTCACGCAAATGTACAAACGTTTGTCACTCTTAAAACGTGCTTGCTAGTGTTAATTCTTCAAACTCTTTAATACAGATTAGGTTAGTTATTGTCTTGTATGTTACGTATCATGTTTGAAATATTGTTTTATAGATAAAAAGATGGAAACAGTTTTCATTCCTTTTTTTGGACATACAACATCATGATGTGAGGCTGTATGTTTGTTGACTTTAAAAAGCCCAGTCATAATTATCGACGGCTTAGTTTATCTCGGTAAATCAGGATTGTTTTTGTGCTGATCTAAGGCATCGTTTTAATGGTAGTTCAGCATCTGTTTAGTTCAAGCAGAAATTCGAAAAGGTGATTTCACTTAACCTGAATAAAAAAAGTCTCTTTTTGATGCTCCTCGTCAGTTCCAATCTGCTACATCAGCGTATTTGTCTCCGCCTAGCTCCATCATATACCCTGATATCCTTCGGCCTAAAACACTCGTATCGCTTACGCCTACATTGACATTTGTTTGAATTCTCATCCGGGTGATGCCGCTATTGCTAAATGAGAGTCATTTCATTGGCCTGCTATATTTAGCGATGCGAGCATTCTAGGCCATAGGATATCAGGGTATATGATGGAGCTAGGCGGAGACAAATACGCTGATGTAGCAGGATGCATCAGTTCATGATCTTGGTCTCTCGTATTCCAAGCAAAGAAGTCACAACACGTCCTAGAAAGTCTCTCACTTGATTGGGTATCAACCCATAAACGTGAAACTTATCTCTATGAAGTGAATGCTGCATCCTGTCTCGGGGTTAAACGTATATATACTGATGCTTCACTCTACAGTTCATTTTACCCTGAGATAGGATGTGAATTCTGAAAAGACATATTTGGGGATTTAGATATGAAGTTCTTAAAATTGTAATATAATTTCCTGCCTGTCTTTGGGTAATTAAAGAAAAGAACACAACATAGCCTTGTTAGGAAGATAACTTGCCTTTTTCTTTCATGTTTATAGCTTAATTTAAACTATTTGGCTGTTGAGATTTAATATCACCCTTAAAGCAGTTTGTAAAAGAAAAATCCAGTGTGACTGTTCATATAGTTCTCCATTGCAAATCGAGCCACCATTGAAGTTCATTTCTAAGTTCTTGAAGGTCTGATAAATTAAGAAGGTAATGGCCCTTTCTCTTATTTAAAAAACGTAAAAAAAATCTTTTCTGACAGGACGAGTAGAGGTTAGACTAAGTTTTACGACATAGGTACAAAGTTATCTTTTGAAAAATGAAAATAAAATATTACTACAACGGTAGAAAAGGAAATTGGTATTTGTGCCTGTTGTTGGGTCATGTTGGGAAATAGCCTTGAAATGTAGAGTCAAACTGTTCGAAGATTATAATCAAGGTGTAAATTAACATGCATACATATATAAACAGTTATAAGTTAGATTTTTTTAATTTATCAATGAATTTTGTTTAGGATTGATTTTAGAGAATTATCATATTTCTGTTTAAATCTATATTAAATCATTTTGTTTCATCATAATTTTATTAATGTGGTATTTATTTTGAGTTCATGACCATGTTTTATACCATGTTAGCCTTTCAAAAAAAATTTTTTCTTTGAAAAAAAAACCTCCTTGGTGATAAAATAGTTGAATAATTGAATGACCTTCTTTTTCAGATGATTTACAAGTCTTCAAATTGTTGCCGATGCCTTAAATTGAATCGTCATCTGTACGAGAGGAAAGCATAGCAACTGACCATCATCTTGACGTAATTCAAGTGATGACTGACGATGTGAGAAAAGACCTGAAATCACGAATTTTATTGTGCAAAAACTGCTTTCAAAATATTGACATCTAAGATTGTACGTCCACAAATGCGGTATAGGTGCTGAAGGTTATCACAGGCACAAGTCTCAGAAATACAAGCATACCCAAATCAAAGCTATTTAATCTTCAAAGGAATTAATAATAAATAATTAAAATATTTGGCTTCATTTGTTGATCGATTAGGAAAAGAAATTTTAACTTCATATGTACTCAGAGGTTTTTGGCAACTTCAGCTCTTTATTTGGATCGGTAAATTCTAACAGAATGGAACAGTATGGAAATCAGGAAAGCTATCTTCATAAAGCTACAGAAACTAACCCTGTATCTCTTGGAGCATGTGAAACAAAATCTTCGTCTAATTGTCACATCTTTACAAAGATTCGTCCTAGAGAGAGTGAAGAGAGAGATGGAGATGTAAATCTTCAGAACAATACAGAGGAAAACCCTTTAGAAAGATGTGGACAGGTTTTGCCAAGCAGTATTAATGATGCTACAGAGATGAACACTTTGGTTAGTAATGAAGGACATTGTTCAGGTCACCTTCATAATGATACAGATATTGACACTTTAGAGGATGGAGACAGAGATTTGTCTACCAGTTCCAATAGCACAGAGATGATTCCCGCTGGTAGTGGTGAAAAGTGTTTGTCAACAAGTCTTCAAAATAGTACAGATATTCACCCTGTAGAGGGTGGTGATAAGGCCTTGTCAAGCAATCTTCGCAATGATGCAGATATTCACTCTATTGAAGCTGGTGATAAGGCTTTGTCAACCACCCTTCAAGATGATCCAGAGCTTTCCTCAGATGAGAGCGAAACAAATCTTCAACACCATACACAAGATAACGCCACAGAGTGTCCCGAGTGTAATGAAATATTTCCAAACTCGGAGACATTGAAGACCCACATGACAACTCATACTGGTGAAACACCTTATATCTGCTATCTGTATAGCGAGTGTGGTAAATCCTTCCAGTCAATCGATGCACTACAGACACACATGAGTATTCATAACGGAGCAAAACCATACACGTGTGATGTGTGTAATGCAGAATTTGCCGAGTTCATGACCCTGAATGAGCATGTGTGTGTTCAAAAAGGGAAGACATCATTAAGATGTAGCGTGTGTGGTGACACACTTAGAAACTCGTACAACCTTAAAATACACATGAGAATTCACACTGGAGAGAGACCATTCAAATGTAGTGAGTGCGAGAAATGTTACAGAGACCCAAGTAAGCTCCGCATACACATGAAACGTCACACTGGAGAGAGAAACTATCAGTGTAGCGACTGTGGAAAGGCATTTTTGGAATCGTATTACCTCAAAACACACATGAAAATTCATACTGGAGAGAAACCTTTTAAATGTAGTGAGTGTGGTAAAACCTTTCTTGAAGAAAGACACCACAAACAACACATGAGAATCCACACTGGAGAGAGACCATATAAATGTGATGAATGTGGAAGTTCGTTCACAGCGTTGAGCAGTCTTAAGGAACACAAGCTTCTCCATTCAGGAGAAAGACCATTCAAATGTAGTGAGTGTGATAAGACATTTGCAGTGCAAAATAACCTGAGGAAACATATGAGAGTTCACACCAAAGAGAGGCCATGTGTTTGTATAGAGTGTGGTAAAACTTTCAAACAACCCTCAGATTTGAAGTTACACATGAGGATTCACACTGAAGAGACAATAAACACGTGTAACGAATGTGGGAAAACATTCTCACAACCTTTCTACCTGAAAGTACACTTGAAGAGAGGACACAGTGAAGAGCGGCCATATGCATGTACTTTGTGTGAGAAAACCTTTAAAGAATCCTATTCCCTGAAGAGACACATTGAAATTCACACCGAGGAGAGACCTTGTGTGTGTAGTGAATGTGGAAAAGGGTTCAAGGTTCCAAAGTCTCTTAAAACCCACATGAAAACGCATTCTGAAAAGAGATCATTCGCCTGTGGTGAGTGTGGTACATCATTTAAAACCTCTACTTGTCTCAAGGAACACATGAAAACCCACACGGGAGAGAAACCTTACAGCTGTAATGTGTGTAGTAAAGCATTTACACAAGCGATGTACTTGGAACTCCATATGAAAATTCATACTGGAGAACAAACACACGAATGTAGTGAGTGTGGTAAGTCTTTCCCCACCTCGATTGGATTACAGTCCCACATGAATCATCACACAGGGGAGACGCCATTTAAATGTAGCGTGTGTGATAAGTCTTGTGCATCATTTAGCAATCTTCAAAAACATGAACGGATTCACACAGGAGAGAGGCCTTACGTGTGTGATTTTTGTAATAAAACGTTCACAGAATCAAGCGGGCTTTATAGACACACGAAGATCCACACTGGGGAGAAGGCTCACAAGTGCACCGAGTGTGGAAAATCATTTTCACAGTCAACGAACCTACATTCTCACATGCGAGTTCACACCGGAGAAAAGCCATTCACTTGTCCTTTTTGTGGTAAATCATTCGCTGCATCAGACACTATGAAGGTCCACATGAGAATCCACACTGGAGAGAAACCACACGAATGTAGTGAGTGTGGAAAAGCTTTTTCATCATCCTCATACCTCAAGTCACACATGCGAATCCACTCCGGGGAGAGGCCATACATTTGTAGCGAGTGTGGAAAAGCATTCAAAGAATCAAATGGTCTGAAAAGACACTTAAGAACTCACTCAGATGAAAGGCAATTCTTTTGCAGCGAGTGTGGAAAATCCTTTACTGAAGTTACTGGTCTGAAACGACACATGAACACTCATGTTATAATTTAACATTAATTTATTTGGAATAATTTCAAGGTAACAATCTAGTACTGAAATGAACAATAGTTTGTTGGTTTATTCTCGACACGTTTACTGACACTGATGAGCCTTGGTGTATTTGTAAATGTAAGTTCTGAAGAATCATGTGTTTCTATATTTTCAGTTTGCTAAATAAGTGGCCCGCCAATATAAAGGATGATTAAATGATTATGTATCTATTACTTTTATCATCATCAATATTCCGGTAGCTTTAGTTGTCTATTCCAATATTGCGTTGTTTTAACCTTGATGAATTATATTTTTCTTTTCCCAGTGACATCTAGATCAGTCATTGTTTTTTCATTTATGTTTGTTTATTACCTTGATTAATTATTGGTGGAATGTTACAACATCCAATCTAGTCACGTTTTGATAAAAAGATCCAGTTAGAAGACATTGATTTCCCAAATAAAACATTTCTGACTATAGGACTGTGTCCTTGCTTGTCTTTGAGATTTAACCGGACTTATCATACTGCCACATTCACAATTTGCCGGGAATATCAAGTAATAGGTAGCCTGTTCATTAATTGTTCAACTGTCGTTCCAATATCGACATTTTATGGATTGCTTATGAAAATTGCCAGTGTTGAGAGCGTTCTGATCGAAATCGCGAACAAATGATGTCCGCTAAGATTTATATCTATACATATGTTATAAGTAAAACGTCACAAAATCTTCTCTACACCCCATGGTTTTTTAGAAAAAGAATTTATCAGTTGGGAAATCGAAGTGTACGAACAAAGTCCATCTCGTAATTTGCTTGTTATAGATTCTTAACCACCTAGAATATTTTTTAAAGGAATATGGACTTGATTACGGTTAGACCAAATGAAATGCAGGCCATATGTTTCCCATACTCTTGTTCAACGGAATATGAGCTTATCAATAAAGTTAAATGTTTCACACCCTTGTGTTAGATTTCAGGAGGTCAAACATTACAGCTTGTTTTATCTAGGTCGATGTGTCTATAAGCATTTAACTAAAAGTGAACAGTGTGACAATTATGAATTAGAATTATTGTTATCCAGAGTAACTTCCCTATTAACAGTTGGTGCTTACATTATTTTGTCTGGTAGAAGTAGGCTGGGTTCTTATGATTTTAATATCTATCAATCATACTCATTTGGCCTTTTAATTTCAATAACGTCGATATGCCTATAAAAATGCCTATATCAAGATTACATGTTTCAGCAAACTAAGATTCCCCTTGATTTTTATACTAAAAAAATCATTAATATCATTTATTTATGCTGACCTATTCTGGGCACAATATTGCTAGCAAAACTTCACCTGCAAGTCGTAACTCACGCCAATTCAAGTCTTGCTCCGTTGTGCCTAAATTTGTGGTTGGAGTGTAGCACGATCGATTTGAAGCAACCTTCATGATAATTCGATATCACTATCAAGTCAGCTTCAGTACACTAAAGAGGTGGCCAGGAAAGGTTGACAAAAATGCAGCAGTGCTTCGGCGTGCAGTGATTGCGACAAGCTCGAGGTATGCTCTGCAAGATAATATGAAAGGAGACATGCACGCCTAAAATGACAAGAACATACATGTGCGTGTTGTCGACGTTCCCAAGCTAATATTTTCACTTTCCAGACAAAACCCACTTGTTTCTCATCTGCAGACATGTGTTTTATCTCCTCTCCTCCGCTCTCTGGTAGGTCTATAGAGCACAAAGTGAACGAGCAGATTGTACGTCTCATTGTCAATTTGAAAGCGGTCTACCACTTTCCAATATATAAACCTGTATACACTGAAAAGCATTGTGGCAAGTAATTTAGATTTTTGCCACTGTATTGAGGTATATGCAAATACGTAAGTGTTGTCAAGATATGATTTAAAGAGCCACTCCGTGATTTTCATAACATATTATTTACCTTTGATACGAACCTAAATGTCATATGTGGTGAAATGAAATTAAAACATCTTAACTTTTCATGTCCAAAAGACATATATATGACAAACACTGGTTTTCCGTGAAAATCTAAAAACAGCCTTATAAATGCACAGAGGTGTAGATATCACGTCCAATATACATGGATATTAGTTATATAACCTAACAAACACTATCAACTCCTAACTGCCCTCCTGGCTGTTTTAGATAAATCTCCAAAATTACGTTTGACTATTTGACGCGCGCCACTGTTCCGTTTTCGATCATAATTGCGACGTTCTACCTTCATATTGTCACTGTGAAAAAACAACAAGCTTTAAAATCGGTCTTTTTGATAACAGTTGATACTTCGCGATCAAATGACACCATTGATTAAGTTTGGCAAATATGACAACTCAAACAACTCACGGAGTGGCTCTTTAAGTTTTCCTGACAAATGCATGACTAGAATTTAAAAGTCAACTAGTCTACGAGCAGCTTCCCCCTCTTCTTCAGTCCATGAGAAGAGACGTCCCAGTCAATGCAGTCAGTCGTGTTAATTTTAGTTACACCCAATATCGACTTCCTTTCTTGATGTTTCTTCAATAAAAGTGTTGAGTACGAGTTATTTTGGTCATTTGACTACACATATAACAACGTATAATTTTTTAAAAATTATCTTTAATAAGAAGTCACTGTTGTTGGTTTGCCTGACTTTATCATGTACAATGCCATCCGCAGGAATCGAAACATTCAGTTGGCTTAATATTTACTCCGCCAAATCCTCATTGTATGAAGCGCACGTAAAATCACCACATCCACACTTGCACTCTCTCCCCAGATGGGATTTGGCATTATTTCAATCTCATTAAAATGAAATCTAAATGCTCCATGCTCCACTACATTACGCGTAACGTAGTGCAGCAATATTAGATTCTATTTTAATGAGATTGGTATTATTCTCAACAACCTCCGAGATAAATCGTATTTTCCGAAAAAATCCCTAACGAATGCATCGTTGATTTGGTTCTCTCTTATAACTTGTCGATTATGAGAACATTTTACAAAAAAAGGAATACATGAAGCATATTTATTTAATGTAATATAGGAAACGTCACCATACAATTATGAAATATTCTAATCCAGGAGTGATAAACAGCTACATCGTTTTATCTGAAGCCAAATAATTTTTTTATTTTGAAAAAAAAATCTGTAATTTTCCTGAAAAACAGCTTCTTAAGAATTGATCGTTTTATTTACCTACAAGGGCATTCTTATCGGGGGTCTTACTTTCCATTGTGACGTCACGTCAAGAATGAAAGCATACATGTATTACACTGATATATTAGTCAATCATATCGGGGGTTCATATTTTTCATATGAAGGCCTTGGGTAAATTGTCACGTTTTCATTGAGATGTCACATCATAAATAATGTTTCAACGTCACACTTCAACTATGACGTTGCGTTCCAAATGGGATGCTTTGAGGTTGATTTTCATCATTTTCTTTAATAACGCGACTTCTGTAATAACCAGAAGATAATATTCTTGTCCATGGCATACAATGTTCACGAAACTTGTGCCTAGATATCAAAGAATCTCTCGCTATGGCCCGGGAAATAATAACATTTAGGCACTCGTGTCATAACCAAAGTATGTCATGGACCTCTTTCTAAATTGTACTTCTTTACAAAACGTGCGTTTCTCTGGCAACAGTTTTTGTTTTTGACTCTGTTGAAATGTGGTGAAAAAACATGTTGCTCAGTTAATAACCGTTGTGATATTCACGAAAAGTGGTTAGTCGAGATTGAAATTGACTAAATCGATGTATACAGATTTTTCTAAAAAAATTTATTCGGTTATCTGAATCGTTTTAATGAAAATTTTTCTAAAACTCTATGTAGATTATCTGTCTAATTCATTTCAATCCTTTTCCGATGGCTAACAGTTTTCTGAATACATCTACCAAGCTACAAACTCGATCATTGAGTGTGTTCTGTATCCCGGTAGAGGTTATACTTAATTTTTTCTTTGCACTTTTAATATGCAACCCCGGCATGCTTCACATTCTACAACTGAGAAGTCACCGTAATGGAATGTGAAAGACACAGAGAATCTATCGCCATTACGATCAGAGCTCTTTATCATAATGCTCCTTAGCTTTTTTAGCTAACGCAATCGTAACTCAGTGCAATTACTATGGGTGTCATTTCTTCAAGGAGGCTGCTCAGTCACACCATTATGTCTACATACATACAGCTAATTCAAGTTCTGCTAAATTTCTTCGTATTAGTATTAATTACATGCACCACAGACACGTCAAGATTTTATTTCTTCTTTTACTTTAATAAACATTAATTAATACAGTCTTCATGCAGTTGGTCAACATCGCATCACACTCAAATCGAGTGTGTCGCTCCACAGTCGCTGAAATCATTATCACGTATCAACCTTTTTAATCATTTTGGTGAGGGAAACACCATTCTCTCCCCACAGAGGACCAGGTTGCTCCGTCATAAATTCCAATACAACCTCTGTCTTCATACGAAGGTTTCCTGATCTCGAAATGAAGAACTCTGATCGGATGCAATCGAAGTTAGTTGTACAATCAGCGACGCCGTTTCAAAAGTTATCATTAAAATCGCCTAAGTTATTTCCGGAAGCTCTCAAAAAGCTAAACTTTATTCGAATATGCACCTTGCGTCTTTTTGAAATAACACAAACTCCTCATTTTGCGATTGCATCATCGCATAGGCCTGCGTGACAGCAAATATATGTTATTCATGCATTCGGTGTTTTCATTGGCTGAAGTATTAAAGTTTAAGTTGCAATATTGCGCCGGGAGGGGAAACTGCCTGAAGCCCGAGAAAAAGGTTGTATAGGAATTTTGACGGAGCTACATTTGTCTGGAGATATTGGGGAAACATAACTTTGCAGTATTTGTATAGGTCTCCATAACGGTGATGGTAACTAGAAGATATCTTAATGTTCCGTTGCTCATAGTTGGACAGTAGCAGAATTTTAAGTTAAATATAATGATCTCTCTAAACGGACATAAATGTTACCAATTGCAAGACAGTGTTTTTAAATTCTAAAAAGAACAGTGCTGGAATGTCGAGGAAAGGGTCCATATGCAGTAGTAGTTCTCCGTTACAGTCGGAACCCTCTTTCATTGAGCCTCTTTAGCTAAGATCATGGTAACATGAAGATTTCATGATATTCTTAGGTTGCCGTTACTCATAAGAGGCTTTGAACAAGAAGCAGGTCTCCAAACCCAAGAGTGCTGGAATGTCCAGAGGAGAGCGTACACATGGTGTAGATTCTACTGTAGAAAGGTCAGATGAAACACGGTCCAAGGGGAGTTGCTGTTCGGCACGGTGCCTGTACGACATGACTGTATGTTGTCTCAAGAGCATGTTTCTACCTGCAATATTAGTCATCAGGAAAGTAATACTAAACAGAGCCTTGCGGCTGTCTTTACAGAATCACAGTGATACCAAGAACAAGGCTTAACGAAACTGTTCTAAGAGGATTAACTGGATTATATTCTAGTGTTTTATCTGCAGCTTCTGTACATTTGGCCGATGATCCCTTCGGAGTTTAATGCCAATGGGTTTTGGTCTGCACTACTATCGTATTTGTCATTATTTATGGAAAATCATTTATCTACCACATGTATGTAAATTCCATCATTTGTTAAAGGGACGAATTAAATATGTTATATCAATTGGCTTATAAGACAAAACTTTTCCCCTCCGACTCCTTGCATAAAATTATATAATCATTATCATATAGTCAACACACCGTCAACAATGAATGCTTATGAACAAAACATAATGTATGTCCACCTACCGTAAAAGATATCTTTATGATATTTCAGAAAGAAGAAATGCAATGTCTGCGTCCGTTATTACATGTCACTGATGAACTATCACGATGGATCAAAAGAAGACTCGTAACGCGGATGAATTTCCAAGCAGTGCGTCATCTAAACATTATTGAAAGTCTAAGAACCCAAGAATGATAATTAAGGAATAAGGAATTTCAGAATTTTGAATCCTTTGAATTAAAAAATAAGCAAGAATTTTAGTGTAACGGTTTTGATTTTGTAGTATGGGATATGGCAATGATGAAATTGACTGGTCGTTAATAATTTAAATAGGTTTACAATCACAAAGATAGACAATAGAAGACGTTTTGTCGCAATTAAGTCTTCATTATTTCACGAAGAGTACGAATTTGATTTGATGGTATGCTTTATATAAAACTATTTTTCCATTACTAAGGTATTATATTAAATGTTCTTGTTCACTCTTTCAATAGCTGGAAAATGTGGTATGATATCGCATCTAAGTATTATAACTTTTAGCGTAAATATTGACGTGTTCGTGTACGTATGTCAATGTGACCTATATATCTGAATCAATATAGACTCATTCAAAATCGCCGAAACCTTGTGGAAATAGACCAAAAATTCAAAAACTAGAATGACGTTTAAACTTTGTTTCTTTTTACTGGCTCAAATCCCCCAATGATTAAATGAGACGCATTATAAGTAGTACTTATACTATGTATATAAGCATATAGACCTCACTAGCGTAATGAGAAACGAAATGAATCTTTTAAGGAAATCCTATATGCCACGTCAAACTAACAAAATCACTTCTCACTTTCATAATGAGACAATTTGTAGAATTCTTGCGAGGCAGTGCCAAATACTTTCTTACAAAACATTCTTACATCGCTTACATAGTTGGAAATGAGTAAATATAAAATGTGTTGGCCTAGGTGAATCTTGTAAGACAATCCCATATCCCGTCTCTCCAAAGCCACATGCCTTCCTAGATTCAACTAATAATTTCAGAATTCTCTGGCTGACAATAATCTTATACTACTAATCTAAATACAAATGAGGTGAGGGTGAGGTGATTTTTGGGATTTTTTGTGGCTATGCATTGCGGTGAAACCTGTGAGCAACAACTGGAACTGGCGAATCATTAATGTACTGAAATCAGTGTAGCATCAAATACAAATGAAGATATTGATTAAGATCATTGCTAACCATATTCTTTGTTAAATAGATAAACATCGATCACTTACATGATGACGAAGTATATTGATCTCTAGTTGCAATCTCAGGATCGTGTATCGCTTAGAGAGAAATATTTGCCCATAGACCATACCCTACAACATTGGGTGGGGTTTATAGGCACATATGTCTTTCTATAGCTATATCTAAGCGATACACGTCCCTATTGTTGAAATGTCTCTTGCCAGAGAATCTGATATTCTTGTCATGTAGATTTCACTCACTTTCGCGAAGAAAAATACTGTGAGACAATCCATAATACTTTGTAGAAAATAGACGTAGACCTTACTAAACAGGCAATTTGAAAATTAACTATACTGAGCACCCTGATAAATCAGCGTATATGAATCCGCTTTCGCTCCTTCGTAATACTCGATCTCTTTCGGGCCAAAGCTTAGAACGGCTGGATCGGCTTTATGTTCGTGGTTTAATTCACCTGTTATCAGTTCAGCCAATGGATATCGTTATGCAAGGAGCGTGAAGCTACTGTCTTGAACTCAGAGGGTTTTCCATCCGGGTTGTGCCGCCGTTGATGGACCCATTGGCTGGTTAGATAGCTAGCGATACGAGGCTTTTGGCTTGAAGAGATCAGGGTTATAGGAAGGAGCGAGAGCGGTACGCTGATTTATCAGGACGTAAACAGAAATGTATCGTGTCGGACAATTCCATATAACTAGTCATATTTCCCATTGAAGACCTCACTAAATGAGACATTATAAGATTTAGCATATTGCGAATCTTGTCAAACATTGCCATGTTTTCTTAAAAGCAAACATCAAGACCTTTCTAACCTAGGAATTGGAAAAAAAAATCAGTATTCTTTGGCTGAGGTTGTTCTCGTTGGAAAATACCATACATCTGGTACAACATGTGCACACTATGAACATGAGTGATATTTGAAGGTGAATCTAAACTCACAATCCTTCATTGCTTGTCATCACGAACATTGAGTATTTTGACTGAGACTAATTTTAACTCACAATCCCATGACGGTTGTCCAACATAAAGACATTACGAAAATCAGGTTACATTTGACTCACAATCCCATATTGCTAAACACGTGTAGATAGCATAGAAGTGTAATTCATTGCTGACTAGCAGTTTCTCAAACAGGTGACCTTGTCTAGTGATAGAATCTACCGCTTGCATTGGAGCCTCTAAGTTTAGCCAGAACCTGGAACGATAAACAATGCATCCCTGGTACGTGTCCAAGATATAAACATTCCTTCGTGTTCCGAAGAACCATGATCTATTATAGATGCGTACTTGGTAAAAGAATCGGGACATTGCCAGATATGTCTTTGATGTTAGTTGAAAATTTCTCAATTTCTCACGTTCATTCACTAGGGCAATTATATTTGTGGAAGCAATCAGAAACCAGCAACTGTTTTTCGGTTACTGAATATTTTCGTAAATAGCTTTTGTTTTATGCTTAATTGACATTCGTGACTTTTTAACATCACGTTTCCCAAGTAATCTCCTCCAAACGGCTTTCTAAAAAGAGGCATGAATTTGGTAACTAAAAGAGCCACTCCGGGATTTTCGTACCATATATATTGGCTTTGATACGAACCTAAATGTTATATTTGGTGATATAAACTTAAAACATCTTAACTTTTTATCTCTTTAAGAATATGTATGACAAATACTGATTTTCCATGAAAATCTAAAAACAGCCCCATCTCAGAGGCGGAGACCACCTGTCCAATATACATGGATACTAGTTATATAACCTAAGAAACACTATCAACTCCTAACTGCCCCCCTGGCTGTTTAAGTTAAGTCTCCAAAATTAAGTTCGACTATTTGACGAGCGCCACTGTCCGGTTTTCGATCATAATTGCGACTTTCTACCTTCATATAGTCACTGTACAAAACCAATTAGCTTAAAAAAATTCTTTTTGGTAACAGTCGATACTTCACGATCAAATGCCACCACTGAATAAGTTCGGCATATATGACTCCAACAACTCACTGAGTGGCTCTTTAAGCAATACCATGTATTCAACCAACAAAATACGCTGGAAAGCGTGCTAAACTGTTGTTGACGTATTTCTATGTAGTGATAGTGTAATTCACCTGGTTAGTGTTGCTCTGCTTGATATGTCAGTATCTGGTTATGATTTTCTCTACCAAAGAATGTGAATATGTATGAATCACCTGTACAAATCATAAACTTAAATGAATTATCTATGTTATCTAGACAACTTCCCGAAGTAAAAGAAGTTCAAGTTATCAGGACTCGGTAACGTTGCAAACGGTATATAACGGCAATTTTCGCAGATCAATGGAACTAACAATTATATACTATACGAGACCGGACAGATGTATATCAAAAGAATGATCAAACGAGTCTCTGAATTAGATTTGCAGAAGGAGAATTTAAACCAATATAATTCACAATATGTAAACGTGTTCGGGGTTAAAAGTTGATTTGAAAACACAAAAACACAAGTATATATTATATAATAATTATTCATTCAAAACATCTATACACAATCATCGTCTCGAAGCTAAAATAACTGTAAATCAAAATAGCTGCTACATTGAAACACACAGTTGTGCATGCATACACTTGCATTACTTGAAAAGGCACTGGTACTTTTGAAGGCGCTTATAGATGTTGCATAGCTCATATAGAAAAATAAGGAAATATTTCACATATGTCTTCAGAACGTATAATCAGCATATGTCCAAACTAATTTCTATTTAAATAATCATGCAACGATCAGTGGTATGGGGAAGTTCTCATGATGAATTTGAACTTAATCTCCTAATTTGTTGATGACATCTATGAGTTTGTATCTTATGTTTTAAGGATTTCAAAATAACTTCATTTTGCCTTGCATTCTCACATACTAATTGTCCCCTTTAAAGTATCCGATTTCAACATGCTGCCGCACGGTACAAACTATAATCTCCTGATTATAAAACAGCAATATCCATTATATGACACCAACCATAATACGGTGTCTTCACTTTAGTAAAAAAATTAATGGATGAAAAAATCCATCGTTGCTCCCTCATAAAACCGCTCCCATCAAGGGTATTAGGCTAATCCCAAAACGAAACCGTATTTTGGTGAGCTTTTGATAAGGGAGATTACTGTAATTGATGACCGGAAGCAATAACACACCACGGAATATCTCGGAGTTTCTCGCGTAACTCCAAAGGCGTCATAGAATGAATGACTTGTTCAGCGACTGTTGCCTAGCTACCACACGTTCACTCGGCACTCTGGAACTCTGTTAAAATGGATATGTTTCGTAGCAGGATGTTTTCCTTTTGGAATTATTAATCCAGATGACTCTTATCAACAGAAACGATGGCGATTATCCAAGTCTGAACACTTAAGACACTCACTAGATATACAAGATGGAATCCTTGATGGAATAATTTATGCGGTCCACTTTTTAAGGGGATAGTTCACAAATAGTTAACATTTTGCCAAGGTATTGATCGAAATAATCGTTGACATAACGAAAAAGAAAGGTATCCATAAAGCTTTAGTTGTTAAGTTAATGTATTCAGATTTGAATTCTTTTCCTCCACAAGCTGTCATAATTTTCTTAGCAAAGTCTCAAGATGGTAAAGTGATTTCCACAAGTTGCATCCATGTTCTCGTTTTGTTCCTCTGCTATTATAAATTTCTTCCAAGGGACCTCCACGAAAGCCTGTCAGGGTGTGCTGTCATAGTTTCCTGACTAGGAAGTGGCTTGTTGTGCAGCCTGGGCAGGGGCAGCTTGAGGCTGAGGAGCCTCTGGTTTCTTAGCAACAGCAGGTGCTTGCTTAGCCTGATCTGGAACGGGAAGTTTAGAATCTTTGGCAGGTTCCCGTTTCCTTACGCCTTCTGCCTCTGCAGGTTTCTCCGCGGGTTTCTCTGCAGGCACAACTTCTTCTTCTTCGACAATTTCATCCTCCAAACCACACAGATGAAGACTTGTAGACCACAGCTTACGTCCCTCGGTTTTGTCCCTCCCAATCTCCTTTATTTTCTGTGGCTTGCAGTTCACAAAGATTTTTGTTCCCGAATGCTCCCTAAGCTTGTCGGCGACACAGCAGTAAATGATGGTTTGAGCTCCTTCTTCTGGGGTTCTGAATAGTATCCTGGCCATGGCACGCAACATGTTCCCGTTCATTCCAGGCCAATTCCTAAGGAGGTCGGTGCAACACGGACCTGAAAGAAGAGTTTGAAATGAGGCTGGTTCGCGAAACATTACAATAATGAAAACTTAATTACTGACCCCTTGTCATACCTGATAAACTAATAAATCTTGAATATGTCTCAAGAGAATATTTCTCTCTACTCAACATGGAAAAATTACCTACATTTATTTAAAACCTGATAATTTTGACACACAGATTTCACACCATTTTAGAGCTAGTAAAATGCCCCGAACCGTTGCTTTAGTTTTGATTTCGTGTATACTTCCTCACAATGGCATGCCTGTTTGTCAAAGTACACGGCATTAATGATAAACTGTTTTTTGACAGAAACAGGCATAAATGTACGTAGAGACGTCAATAGCGTATTCCTTTATCAAAAGTCTCGCCTTTAAGTGCGTTTAAATCTTGCATACAATAACAGAAATCCTACGCTGTTTCTTTTCGAGTTTTACTCCATACGTGTATTCTGGTACCACACTTGGTTGTAAAAGGTTGTAAGGTAAAACTTTCAGAACGAAGTACACCAGATGCTCCAGAAATGTAAATAATCAGATTTTATCATCTTTAACAGATCGATAATGATCTGTAAGAGTTGATGATAAAAGTTGGAAAGAAAAATCAAGTCACTTTCATGTGCGTACTTGGTGGACATTTCAGAAGCTGTTAATTACAGATATGACAGACAACTCCTCAATTATGGAGTTTCCAATGTTTTAGGAACCTGTTGTAAACCTATGGCGAGGCCCCCTTTTGAGTTTAAAAATCAAAATGGTGCAATATCTACCAAGCAAACACAAACCCAACTAACCTGGATGGACGGCGTAGCTGCAGACAACGTCGCTGAAGAAGTGACGGTGGCACTCCACGTTGAAGAGGGTCAAGGCCAGCTTGCTCCTGCAGTAGGCGCTGTAGATGTCGTAGCTCTTGGTCATGGCCAGATCCTCCCAGTCGATTTTCCCCTTCAGATAAGCATCAGATACCACGTTGATGATCCTGCTGGGCGCGCATTTCTTCAGCTTCTCCCTCAGCAGCATGGTCAGGTAGAAGTGTCCTAGGTAGTTCACCCCGAAACATCGCTCCAGACCTTCGTCCGTCGACTTCTTCGGGCCCATGTATGCTGGAGAAGAAGGGGGAATTGAATTGGTTGAATCTTATCAAAATTTAAAACAAAGAAAGAAAATAGCGGTTGTCAGATGGAGGAATTGAAACGATAAAACTCTGTTGATGTTAAAGAGGTGGTGTAATGCATTATTTGCAAGACTGACAGATTATTATTTATATAAATAATATATGTAGTATTTATTAAGTAAGTAATTAGAAAATAATAGAAAAAATAAGAAAATATATTTTTTTTTCCATTCGACTATAGACACAATCCATACATTGTACCCTCATTTGTAAAAAAAAGCCACATCACTTTGATAGTAATTAAAACGTGACTCGCTCCACGGTTGATACGTCTTTTTAGGTTGAAGGGGAATTATGGAGTCAATTTAGGATTTTCTTAATGAATGTTAGAACTGAAACATATATTTTAGAGTATTTCGCTCCAGTCTCTCGTCAGTATACTTCCTCTCTTTGCATTTTGATTCAATTTAAAAAAAAACACTTTTTCAATATGTGTTTTGCATTTGAGTTCCCTTTGGTAAATTGACATTTCGCTGAGTTTATCCACACGGGCTTTGTTAAAATGATGACATGATTTAAAATATAATAGCAAGTGACGCTTTCTATATCATAACCTATTTAGCATGACCTTAGCTTTTGAAAAGAAAATAGAGAATACTAAACGACGTTCAGTTTAATAACATATTTATGAAACGAGTGGATGGTATTCGTATTTAACGAGCGAAAGCGAGTTAAATACCAATACTATCCACGAGTTTCATAAATATGTTATTAAACTGGACGGAGTTTAGTATTTTATTTATTACACTCATTAAATAATTAATATAAAATGAAAATCATGTTTACCCTCCATTCTCGTAGTTGTGCGTAGGAATACAATTTTACAATCGACGCATAACGTCATTTGACTGCATTGGAGAAATAGGTCAAGAGTAAGTCCGTTTATAACAGCTTTAATTTTGAACAATACAAATGGAAGGCACTCATTAGTGTTTTTGGTCACTAAGAACACAAATTGGCGTGTTAACAAAACATAACATCAGTCAGACAGTCACTGAATTACGTTACTGAGTTGTGTGAATGAATGTCACGTGATCGTGACGTCATTGAGTTTTGAAGCGCGATTCATTTAGTTTGAGTTAGTGTCTGTAGGAGGAACACTGTCCTTTGCGTTGCCGATGAAGTTAACATTGATGACACAGTTGCTAACGGAACCACCGAAGATTGAGTTGATTGATCGAAATTCGGAAGCACTGACGCTGACATTTCTAGAATCGACCGAAATCGGCAGGGCCCGATCTACTGACGAAAGCCCGCTTCACCCGGATTCGGAGGTCATGTTTACATTTGAAGAAGATGGACGTTGGTTAATAATTGTGCTGATATCTCTGAGCTGTTTCTTGGACAACTGAGAGTAATTATTTATGCTTTGCATATTTTTCTGACCACTAATTTGCATGTTTTGATTGGGAGGAATGTTACTCTCCGACAAAGTTTAAATACAATAAAACAATAATTTCGGACTGAGTGGTTTGTGAGACGCTTACAATCAAGCTTGGTTAACGGGTATTTTCTAGCTAAATAAAATACAAAAAAGATTAAATCTTATGGTTTTGTTTGATTAAATTTATTTTTAAACAGCTAAACATGTTTTTTAAAAGAATTGTACTTTTATCTCGTGTTTTATCAAAGTTTAGAGAACAATATTTGTGACAGTCGTCATTTTGATTTACATCATCACATGATAACTTGTCATGTGACTACAGGAAAATAGTTCCGGATGCGATCGCTTTCACGTGCAATGTTTCACAACAGTGTTGAATAACATGTCATTGTTTCACAACTGTAGTATCTCAAACGAGAATGTAATAAATAATAATAATAATAATAATAATATGTCCATTTAAATAGCGCTCAACTCCACTATGACGTGCTCATAGCGCATACAAGAGTCATGGATCATTATTACCCTGGTCTAACCCAAGCTGCCGATTAAGCGCTTAAAGGTCACCTCCAACACAATTTACACCAGGTACCCAATTGGTCCTGCTGGGTAAACAGAAGCACTTTTTGAATAAAGTCCCTTGCTTAAGGAGACACCACAGGTTTCTCAGCTCGTGTCTCAGTGTGGGGCAGGGATAACCCTTGGACTCTCAGTAATACAGAAACGATCGAGTAACCCACCCATCCGGCGAGCCACGCCAGATGTTGCTGAACTTCACTGATAGCGGTCAACTGAGCTACGCACAGGACCACGTGCCACCACGTAATATAACTTCTAATTGGATTTGCATTCGGTTGTCATATTGCCACATAGGCTTCGATTTATTTGAGAGCTTGTACTAACACCTACATGTATACCTAAAAGGCGGGGCGGGAAAGCGCAGTAGTTAGCGCGTTAGGCTTCGGATCATTAGGTCCATGGTTCGAATCCCGCCTTTGTCTGCATTAGAGAACTGTCTACTTGCTAAATTTCGTAGCGCACTACCACCCAGGATTCGCTAGTTCCAGCCGATGCTCGCAGGTTTCACCGCAATGCATAGCCACAATATTGTTACGGGCTATCCCCTGCAATAATACTGCCAGAGGAGCAAGAATTATTCGTTAATATCTACAACCGATGGAGTCACTTCTCTCTACTCAAGCCTTAAAAACCTACACATCTTTCCCTGGGTTTATATTACCACTGACCTTTATTCGCAGTTGGCTACAGGTAGACTTCTATTGCTATTTCTACCAACGCCGACGACGGTATGTACAAAGTAATAGGGCAAGTTCTTGGAGATAAGTCAACAATGGTCAACACAGGTCAAATGATTGCTGTGCATAGTGACGTAATAGTCCTACATGACGTCATCATTGCATCTGGAGAACATCTGGCTGAATTTCCTATGATATATATTTGCTATCGACTGCAAATATTTCTGCCAGTAGACGATAAAAGTTACTGTATACTTATTTTCTTGTAGAGCAGAGATGCGCCCCATGCAAAGGGGTTAAAATGACTGCTAGGGGAAACTGGCAATAAACTGTATACTTTGCAAGAACAAGCGAATCTATGTTGAATACCCGATTTGCATAAATTACTCAATCTAGAGTACCTACAGCTAAATCATTAACAGGGTGTCTTCGCAAGGTTGAATGAGGATATGGAGGACAGGGCCATAGTCGGCCAGATTCTTATAATATTTTTATCCTGGGTTCTATAGACTACTGCGTTATAACCACATTACATACCATCGCGTTGGCTATTTCTTGGACAAATTTACAATTTGATTACAAGATAGGATTGGTGTTGTCGCAATGTAGATGAAGCTGTCCTAGTCAAGAAAATTTGCAAAGAATGATATTAAGAGGAACCTTTGAATCATCCTTTTTTGGCGTTTGTTATCCAAATTGATCCAATCACTGTCCTGTAGATCCTTACTTACAAAGCAAACGCAGATGTTTCTTACTTCTTATGTTTTGTGAATCAAACATCAAACCACATATATTCATCTATATCGTTACAATATAGAAATCATCTTCAGTTCTATTCATATCCTAGATCGGGCTGCCTTTTAGTAGAATGTGCAATCGGCGGATGTTAACTTTGGCATTTCAGATTACAGAGTTTGTATAGCAGAGTTTGGCACGGAGAGAATTCTGGCACCAGGTCTGGCTTCTCACTCTACTTTTACTGCCCAAGAGAACCACATTGCTGCTCAAGGTTTACCAATAGGCCGGTTTTCTCTGTACAGTCTGCCAGTAAATAACCTTATTTAGCCCATTTGTGGCAGGACACATGCATCAAACCTCGCTTTGATCACAAAATGCCTCGATTTGATACGTCTACTGCCTTGCTTTGATAAGCCAAATGCCTCGCTTTGATAAGCCATGCCTCGCTTTGATAAGCAAAATGTCTCGCTTTGATATGTCTCAGTCTCATTTAGTTATTTCCTCTGAAATTTCCAGAATGAAAATCAAGTTCTCAAGTCTTTTTATGGACTCCCTCATAACTTATTTTAGGATCTGCCTGAGAGTTGAATCAGTTGTGTCATGAAATGCTGAAATAAATATGATTGATTATGATTCATTTTCTAAACACACCCGATGGAGAGCATATATACCCCTATCGCATTTTTCAACTTCCAGTGTAGTGAAGTTGCTAGAGGAACGCAACGTTTTTCGTTTTACGTTTTTCCATTTAAATATGAACATCGTATGTTGGTCAGAAATATGATTACTTTTCACAAAAGGTTTTAAGTTTTTTTTCTGTTCATAAAAGAGTAATAAAAGATATCCGATTCACATTTAATTTTTATATCTGAAATTGGAACATAATCTGAGAACAGGTACAGCTGCAGACCAAAAGTTTGTTCACATACCTCCGAATCGTAGTGCAAATATCATATAATTTGGCATGTCTTTGAAGCATCGTAGCATTGCGAAAAAGAAATGAATTATTTTGAATTTTCAATACAGAAGAGCAGATCCGTTGCACCTTTAGGCAATCGTATGTCATACCCAACAGTAAAACGTAATAGTTTTTGGCAGGTCACTGAAGGGGTCAAAATTTCGAAAACAGTATTTTTTTTATTTTTCTCTACAAACTCCTTATCAGGTGATTAACACCTTTAAATACAAGTCATATTTGTTCGCTTGCATTAAGTCAATGGGAGTTTGCTGATTTTGTTCTCCAAAAGTCAAAATAGAACATTTTGATCGAAATTTTGGGAAATCGTACTTTCGAAAATGTGACCCCTTCTGTCTATTTAATCATGTCAAAATTCGAAAAAAGACGAGACAATCATACCATACATTAATAGATGTCTACTTTACACATTGACAGTTTGAGATCCTGTGTTAGTTATGCTTAAGTTGTTTTATTTACATTCAAACCAAATCCAAATTACATGATATTTGCACGAAGATACAGTAGAAAGTGAACAAACTATTGATATGCAGATGTAGATGTGTAAATTAATAGATGTCAGGTTGTGTTAAAGCTTGATAATGACCTAAAGATACTTGATAAACTTAGAAGAATATACTTGTATACTTGTATTTTCATTCAAATGCTTTCAGAATAATAAATAGCATTTTAACAATTATGATTCATGTTTATTGTAAAACATGTTCTCATTTTAAACGTATCGTTTCGTCTTTATCAGTAATAAGCACAGCATTATAAATGACACCATTTTCTTCTACAATCATTTGTAGATAAGATACAGATTTATCCGTCTCTGAAATGCATGTTTGCACGTACTCTTCTCGTTAGCGTCGAAGACAAGTACTAAAAGTTAGACGGCGAGGAATGCTATCTCTCTACAAACGGTCTGTTCGTCAACATGGGAGGTGAAAACAGCCGACAGCCGTCTACGAGAATGGCAGATCCATTGGAGGCATTTCTAAAATTAATTCCTCTATAAATTGATTAATTTGATGAGTATTATCTTAGAATTCTTATTTTGTGATCAATCGGTTCATTAAAGTTTCCGATTTATTTATATGCCAGAACGTTTGCGATAGACCTTTTTGGTGGCGAAGTAAATACAATTACATCATCTACATTCTAAGCAGATGAGTTTTAATTATTTAATTTTTTTTAGGATAATAATCTTTATATCAAAGAGAAAACAAGATGGTTAAGTATTCACGGTTAACTGATGGATGAATACTTAAGTATGTGGTTAGAATATGTGTCAGATAGAACTTTAGCTGTCTAATCCTACATGATATTGAAGAACTCAGGAATGAATGGTATTAATGAGATCACCGACAGAATGGAAGCAGGTTACCTTGGACTATCTGATTGATCGTGAAGGTGCTCCAGTTTTATTTTTAGTGACCCTGTTGTATTGTAACCTTTGAACAAATGCTATAAAGGATATTGATAAATGATCTTCATAAGAATATCATATCTAACCCAAAATAGGCCAATTGGAATCTGTAAACTCTTGGGAATACATTTTACATAGATAAGAAATTCTAATTTTGGAATGTATTATCGGATTGAATCTCTGAGGAATGTTAAGTTGTTTAGATGTTAAGAATTCCAGAACTTTATTTGAAGATATCATAAGGGACAAATGCCCAAAGGGATTAATTTACAATTAAAATATTCATGTAGTATTTGAATAATTTCCTTTTTTCAACATGTTTCTCTCGTCATAATCTGAAAATCGTTTTTCAAGTAACAGCCTTACTTACTGGGTTTATTAACTTTTTGCATTAAGGGGAAACATTTATTTATCATAGTAAAAAATAATCTTGATGATAAAATTAGAAATATAAGTATGATATATTTACCAACGATTATGAATATCGATTTTTTTCAATGAGTTTATATCATCATCCCCCTTAAATAAAAAACTTGAAAATTGATCGAAAAGTGAAAACTTAATTAGCCGAAATCAAATGAAATCAAGAAGTAAAACTAATCTTCGTACGAAGGAAATATCTCATCATCCTAATTATGTAATATCGACGGGTGATTGTCCTTTATGTTAAATGTCATTGCTGCATAACGAAAGAGTCAGTGTGTGGTACCATTCTGAGGGGTGAGTACAAGGAGTGAACATCTCCTATAGAACATGTGCACTTTTTCAATGCTATCTTTCTATAGACCTGCAAGAAGCCTATGCTGGAATCACCACACGCCTTTATCTGAGAAGATTCAAGATAAAGAAACATGCTTTGTCTCTCCAGGACTGGGTAACTGAGGCCAGAGAGCCGAGTATTGGCAATAGCATACAGAGAGATAGAATGTAGAAAATGTCAATGATTAACCTTACTGATGGCTAAGAACCTACTCAAACCTTGAAATTGAATACAATTTTCTTACCTGTGTTGCATGATTAAATGAATTGAGAGAATTATATATTGTTTCGTGAGATAATTGATAAAATACTTAATTTTTTTTATACGTTTACTGTTTTAGTCGTGTTATTTTCATTATTTATTATACATTTCATCTATTTTTATCTTTGGGGTTTAATTCCTATACTCTCTGAACACAGACATTGTTTTATTGAGCTCTAATAAAACATTTTTTAAAGTTGTTTAACAGACGCTCAATAACCCTCATTAACAAAGGCACTACTGCGCACATATAGCTCGCATAAATAACTAATGCACCTATAATACATCCACACTCAGGTAATCTACCTCGTAATTCATATAACAAAAATGTACGCATTAGGGTTGAACTGTTTATTCGAAAAGACCGGAAGTATGTGATGTAGTATTCAACGTTTTATTTACTCCCCATGAACTACGCTATCAGAAATATTCAATTTTTTTTCAGTCAGAAGACCGAAACGGCTGCCGTTATGTTAATTCAATTACAATTGTTATACTAGATTTTTTTGAATAGGTAGAGTTACAAGATTGTTTTCATAAACAACATTCCAGCCTTTATTCTCAGTTCAGAGTACAGATAAAGTACAAAGCTACACACATTACTAGTTCAGCCGTTTTCAACCGTCCTTATTTTCCAATTTGTGCACAGGTGACCATAGATTTTTTGATATCTCTAAGCCGACTTTGGCCGCCTGAACGTTTTCATTTTTGATTACAGGTCAATTTTGAATAATAATAAGTATTTCATTCCATCGTTAGAAAGCTTTAGCGAGTGCCTATATCGTCATAAGCCTTAAAAAAGCCAATTTGGACCGAAAAGGCGTGCTATAGTGCCTTTAAACAAAATGAATCATGTGCTACTAAATTATTGACTTAATTTTTCAAAGGATAGTAAAAAACATCGCTACATAGTGTGACATGACAGAGGCTTACTACGCTGTAGACATTGATTTGCATAATTATGACATGGCGGTGTTATTTAACGACGGTTGGAACACAACAGGAAAGACATTTGTCATGTGTAAGTTAGTTGGATGGTTTTATGAGATATGTCTTTGCTTTTTTGCATGTCGTTACATGATATGCTATAATGTCTAGAAATTAGGGCGCCACTCTCCAGAATTTTAGTCTCATCATGCCTCCCCCAATTCATAGCTAACACATTTATGTTAATATACTTTTAAACTATCAAACAAGACATAGACTAGTTTAAGGAGAACAAGACTTTCCTGTTATTAATGGCCTAATGATGTTACAAATTACGTTTGACATCTAAGTGACATATGAACCGAACGTATCAACCTTGTCATATTATATAGCAATCAGTCTAGCATTCCATAAATACATATTTCTAGCTTTAATGTTTGATAATTCTTTCATAATTATATGTACATTGTCCTTGGAAAACCCGCTGTCCTTTGGAATAAACCTACATTATGTAAGTCAATTGTTTTTAATTAACATACTGTCGTAATAAGAAATCATTTGAATAATATTGGATAAAACATCCACTGAAGCTAAAACATAAAGATAGAAAGAAAAGTTCATAAATGTCAACGAAATGTCAAAACTATTTCAAATTATTTTTTAATAATGAAATCTGTATCTTGGAACGTAAAAGTAAAACACTTGTACACAGCTAAAACAGTCAAAAGGTATAAGTGTAAACTTCAGTCATAAAAGCAACCAACATGGGGCGTGATAATTCTCATTCTTAACGTCTCAAAACTTGACCGTGGTTGATGCAAACGATTTTAAATTTTTATGTTAGGTAAATGTACCATTGAAATAATCTATCTCGTACAACATACCCCAATTAATTAATATGGACTAATATTCAGATTTACCTCTAACTTTTGCCAATACTTTACGCATTTCCTTGATTTGGCACTTTACAGAAAGTCATAGTTTCGGGAGTTAGTTGGACATGTACTAAATGAAATTTCATGCGGTATACCCGGTGTTTTAGATTCAATACCAGTCATTATACAGTTTAAGCTTATTCATATTACTCAGAAGTCGACGTTAGCATTGTCCATTACATTTAATTACAATGCTATTTACCTTCTTCATCGAGTAATAAATAAAATGAGTAATTTAGTACACTATTTTAGAACAGTCGTCAAGTGTATTGGAACCGAACTCGCTTTCGCTCATTAGATACCAAATCAGCCAAAACGTGTTATCAAAAGGGGCGCCGTTTAGTATTATCAAAACATTCAAGACATAAGAAATTATTCTCAGTACATACCGGCGTTGTTGACGAGAACGTGGAGGGCTGTTTCCTTGTTGTTGAAGGAGTCGACGAAGTCCTTGACGGATCTCAGGTTGCCCAAGTCCAGCAGCTCGGCGAAGACATCCTGATTGTTTGTTTTCTTCTTGATTGACCGGGCCACCGCCTCCCCCTTCATCTTGTCCCGCACCCCCAGGTACACACGTGCTTTACGTTTAGCCAGCTCTATAGCAACGGCCTTGCCCAGACCCGTGTTGGCTCCTGAAAAAATGACAAATAATTATGACTCTTTATTGACTTCAGCAGAAGAAAATTCTTGGAGCATAACTATTGAGTATCCTAGAGTCTCATCTCCTGCAACAGGAAGAAAGATATATAGCAAAGTCGTTGACCATTGTTAGCACACGCTACTAAAGTACACAATGTCCTTGGCAATTGTTAGCACTTTAAACAATGTCCCTAACCCATATCATCTCTTGCAATCCCTAACTGGTAGTTTATCTGACAATAACGAAGAAGGAAGTATGGCATCATCCACACATCTCCATCCTGTACTATATCTTTCAATAAAGACGAAGAAGGAACGACAACCTCCACATACAAACATCTCTGGCAATAAAGACGAAGAAGGAACGACAACCTCCACATACAAACATCTCTGGCAATAAAGACGAAGAAAGAACGACAACCTCCACATACAAACATCTCTGGCAATAAAGACGAAGAAGGAACGACAACCTCCACATACAAACATCTCTGGCAATAAAGACGAATGTGGTACGACAACGTCCACATCCAATTATCTCTTCCGACAAAGACGAAGTAAGGATCCTAATCAAGTAATACCTCTTAAAACAGCACGAAATTATCTAATATTTAAACAGTAATGGTATAGCATAGGTAATCAACAGTTAGTCTGTCATCCAGACCCTATGGCAAAATACTAAAGGAGCCATCTTAAGTCTAGAAAATGTTGGTCAAATCTAGTTACCTCAGCCTGAAATTAAGTATTATACAGTACTCCTTTTCTATATGATTTCATTCCAAATATTGAAAAAAAAGGTTTTCATGAAATCTTTTTTTCAGGGACAATAATCATGTTTGTTAATGAACAGTTGAAGGACAGACGTGTGAAAAGTGTAATTATCAAAATAACTTTTTTTTATCCTGAAATGTTATAGGCGTAAACAAACATTCCTAATTGTTAATCTCACTATGACATTGAGCAAGTTGTATATGAACCCTCCTCGTACAGTTGTTAACAAGATTCAATATAGCCATCATGTTGCCTTTCAAATTCTAGCCCCTTAATTTCCTAGTATTTCATTTTCGTAAACGCATTTCAATAATAAAAAAAATAATACAATTTGTAAGCGTAGTAGTAACTCTTAATTATTTAGATTGTTGATGCCTTCGATGAAAACTACTATGTAAGATTTGTAGCTAACGCTATGATATCATCGCATCATTTGAGCTTTACATATTCATGCGCTAATCACTCTACTTGTAATATATGTAACATAATTTGTATTGCATATCAGGACATCGTGTTCTCTTAAATGTATCATCTACATGTTACCCTATGACGTCTAAAACGTTTCCTTTATCTGATGAACATGTAGTGTCAAAACACTTCTCACGACATTTTTAAATACACATTGTTGACGCGGCTCTGACACCGTGTTTTGACAGATCAGATTCAGACAATGACGTCATATGCAACATCCGTCATTGAAAGGCATGCTCCTTGAAAACTGGACTGTTCATTGTCATCCTAGCTGTTATCTTAAACATGCTTGAAACGTATGACAAATAATAAGGCGCCATGATGAAGATTTAGATGAATAAACTAATACAAAAAGGTTAGACAGACAAAAAAGATATTCTATGATCAAAGTATCCTAGTATAGGAGAAGAAATCATAAGATCATAATCTTGATAAATACACAATGCAATGATACACAGCTTTTTTTGTATCGCATCCATAATATCCAAATAATTGTATTATATCTATATTAGATTTGTGGTCCTTGGGCCTGGTGGCATGATTTATTAAGGATGTAAAATACAAATAATGACAAAATCTTTTACTTCGAAAAGATATATATGTCACCAAAAGGATTTTAAATATAGGTCATTTTTCAACAAAGTCGATGTTTGATCATACGCTTTTTTAACCAAAATATTATTTCATCATAAGTTGTTTTTAGCAAGGTAGATATTTTATCAAATTATTTTCTTAATCTTAAGATGGGGGTAGATCCATTCCATAGGCGTAGGAACCGAGGGTGGGCAAGGGTTTTTCATTTTGAAAATTAATTTTAAGCACTATAATTGAGATGAAGACATGTTTTTAATTCTCTCAGGTGAAATTAAAATATAACGTGTTTAATTCTGTTAATGATAGAATACATATTTTAAATTTCTTGTCACTAAAAAGCGAAAGTAGACGTTGCATTGCAAAACAACAACTCATACACTAATTAATAGCCATATCTAAAGTGAAATAGGTGCTGTTGAAGATATCAATTGAGGTATTTTTTGATTATGTATTAAAAGAGCAAAGCCTCCCCCCCAATCCCCTCCCTTTTAGCAAATGAAAAATCCCCCCCCCCCCATACATAGATAGTTCGAACACAACAGTTACCACTACTTTGATCAGTTCATTTGTGTGCAGGTAAGCATATCGTCGTCACAACATGCGGTCCAATTATTATTCCTATAGGCGTTATTCCCTGTAGGAATTTGAACACCTAACCATCTTTACTGTTTTAATGTAATCTATGTTCACTTTCATAACAATTTTGCAGAAAATACTCCATAACCGTTCGGCCTCGACAGACACACGAGAAGAGCTTATTTCGACATTATCTTTACTTTCAGCAGATATTTTTCATTTTTAAAAAATTTCTTTTTGTGGTATACGTGCTATATAAGCAGATATTGATAAACTCATCATTTAGATCACTAGAAAAAGTCCTGTTTTGTTTAAATTCAAGGTAAGGTTAACCGTTTAGGTGAATTGTGTTTCAAAGTTACCCCCGATAGTATCAGGCATGGCTGTAAGACGATAGGGGTGTTATTCTTAGCACGTGTCCAAAAACCGGATCAAAGTATGAATGCACTGAAAAGATTAAATAAAGATGACAATCAGATTGAAGACAAAGGGCTAGATGAGATGACGGAAAGTGAAGAACATCATATTCAAAAGAGGAATATCAGTAACGATACATAAGAGACGCTGACTTGACTTTATCAAACACAATTTTGTTTGTCGAGCGTTTCATTATCATTAACTTTATGTAATACAAAACAGCAGATACATCGTTCACTATAATGAAGAGGGAGAAGTTTTTAAGGATCAATCTTGTTTATTTGAAAAACAATCATGAAGCAGGACTCCTCGAGCGACAGCGAGGGATATACCGCTTTTTAGGCACGAGTGTAGATACAAGTATCTCATGGGTACGATTAAAATATTTTGTTATTATCAACGTTGCGATATCAAAGAAGAGAATCAAAATCTACATCTAACCATAGATGGGTGCATCAACGTCGGCTCAGCTGAAACTCAAAGTCATACGCCTACAGTGACGTCAAAGCATTGTTCATGACGTCACGTCGAAATAAAAAAAGCGATATTTTGCTTAAATGCATCATGTGGAGAAATCACTCTATATGAATACCCTCGTAAATTGATATTCATGATGTTTGTCTGACAAATCCAAACATGGCTGTGGTGTCAGATTTAAAGAACCCTTAACAGTTAAATGAAACGCAGATTAAAAAATAATAGACATATGAAATCTTTTATGATGAATGCAATATACAGCCATTGACGTCATAAAGATCATATCGTCTATGGTATGCGTATTGATTCGTACATGTAATACAAATAGGATTATTAAAATAAAATTCTGCCAAATAATGCAGAAATTCAACTTAAGAAGAAGAAGAATAGAGATATAAGTAGAGACGGATATGGTATTTCAAATAAGGAAGGATGTTTAAGAATGGTAAACGGCTGAAATATAGATAAATAGACTTTCTGTTTGAGGAGATATTTATAAACAAAACAATATAATGGAAGTGGAACGTAAATATATTTAGATAAAGGTGGGCGTGGGCGTATTTCATAGCTTATACTAAAAGAACTGAAAACTTCATTGTCAAAATGTCTGGGTTTATTCTATTTCCGTAGATCATTAAGACATTATTTATCTATGTTCTCTTTGCGTTGAAGTAGAGCGACTGGGGTCAAGATAGGAGTTCAATCATTATATAGAAACAGGTAGTTAAAACCTGTACGATTTTCACAAAACATTGTATTATGTCATTTCTAAAATATCGTTTACAGCGTTAATTTCCGGTTTACTAAAACGGTGTTAAAAGCAATGTAATTCAAAATATATTTGACAAAACATTCACAGTTTAATAAACTAAACGTGAACTAAGTCTTGAAATCCCTTGGGACGTTGATGTCGTTACCGACTTTATTATTCATGCACGACTAAGCATGGGGTGCTTTTTTACCTGTCAGGTGAAAAAGTAGTAGTTAAATTACCTTGATGCAAATACGCTTTGAAAAAAACCCCGAGATACACAGATCATTTACGAAGTAGAATATCAAGCGTGAAATGTCGACACAATATGGTGGTAGAGAGACAAGGAATTCGACCAGATGGAAAATATAGCCCTGATTACGTCTGACGTAAAGCGTAATAATGGTCGTATTTTACGACAGGTAATGTGCTTAGAACTAATTACTTAAAACTTGACTCAGCATCTATAAACGTGCGATTCGTAGAATGTCTGTAGAGCGAATGTATATAGGGCCAATTACATTAGAAAAATCTCCATTAAGAGAACTACATACGTAAGATTCAGTTCACATGTTAGGAACTGTACGTGTCGACAAGTTTGCGGAGAACAAAAAATAAGGTCCGATTACAGCATTTTCCCTTTTTATTTCAGGAAGTCGGTAATTGGTGTAATTCAAGATTTAAACCATATTGGGGCTGGTATTCATTACGATTTGTTTAACTGTGAACTGGTTTCGTGAGGAACAGAAATTGGAATAATAGCTATATTGAACTACAAAAGTCATTTCAGTGTATGTTTTCAGACAAGTTGTTAATGTTCTGAAGTAAATGTTTCTTTAGGAAAAGAACGATAGAAATGTTTTAGTCTTTTGCTTTTGATTTGCTGGTACTAACTTTCTTATATGTGTATATGTACATCAAGTATATATATTCCCTCCAACGTTATGGTTCAAAGACTAGCAAGAGTCTAGACACTTGACGTATTACTTCAACAGGTGCGAGTTTGGCACTGACGGGGTTAACATTGCTGCCATTACAGGATGCTTATCCATGTAGGTATAAACAAACCGTCTCTCTATCTGCGCTATCCATTACACTCTCTACACGGTCTTATTTTCGACAGTGCTGTGGTGAATGTTTAAACATGTTTCACTGGAAACATTCAAAATGTTAAGCCGATGTTTCACTTCTACTAAACGGGTAATTTAAAGTAATTATGACTTTTTGGCTTTTTAAAGAACTTGAAATGATCCATGCATTGATTCTGTCTATAGTATATCTTTCCATGGAGTCTATTAACTGCATTTGCAATATTAAGGTACAACCACTTTTTCCTTGAGACTGTTTTTGCTAAATTTCAGTTTCATCCTTATTATCGGATTGATCATCATATCATAAGACGTAGAGACGGAGATGATACAAGACACCCTGTCTTCCCATGTTCACAAACATAATTTATAATCCAAATGAGATGAGTGTCTACCGGAAGTCAGATTTACGATTGCAAAGATGGAAATCTGAAGGGCAAGTGGTGACTGGGGACTCGGAGAGTGTCTGATGTCGGTAATTCTTTGTTTAAATCTTTCTCTTCTCGGTATATACTATGGTTTGGTTTAGTGAGGTAAAGGGCGTTTGCTAATACGAGTGATGGAGGGGGCCGGGGTCTGAAATGAAACACATGTTTCCAACCTCGAAATCGTGTAGCTTTTAAATTAGAAACAAGGCGTTCGGTTCAGAATATAACCAAAGATAATAAATCAGGCAGTTCATTCACAAATAGAGATTAAAGAGCCACTCCGTGAGTTGTTGGAGTCATATATGCCAAACTTAATCAATGGTGTCATTTGCTCGCGAAGTATCGACTGTTATCAAAAAGACTCATTTTAAAGCTTATTGGTTTTTTTTACAGTGACAATATGAAGGTAGAACGTCGCAATTATGATCGAAAACCGGACAGTGGCGCGCGTCAAATAGTCAAACGTAATTTTGGAGACTTATCTAAAACAGCCAGGAGGGCAGTTAGGAGTTGATAGTGTTTGTTAGGTTATGTAACTACTATCTATGTATATTAGACTTGATATCTACACCTCTTTGCATTTATAAGGGTGTTTTTAGATTTTCAAGAAAAAACGAGTATTTGTCATATATATGTCTTCTGGACGTAAAAAGTTCTTGTGTTTTGATTTTATATCACCACATATGACATCCAGGTTCGTATCAAAGGTAAATGATATGTTATGAAAATCACGGAGTGGGTCTTTAAAGAGACCATTCGAGTGGCTTTCATCCGCCATCTTGAAATGTGAGCATTGCGAGAAATCAAATGTGCTGTATTATGCTAATTCATTGAAAAATTTAAGAAATAACTAATAGATTGTTGGCAGAGGGGCATGTTTACAAATAATTCATAATAAAAGTTGTCAGTTACGATAATGTTTTGTCGTAGTAATGCATTCCACATTCGTAGCTCCGATGATTGGCTTCATTTCACGAAGTTTTTTTCTTTTTTGATCGATAGCCTACACTTTATTCTTTGTCAAACTGTTAAATCTTAAACAACTGAAATGTAAAACTCATGTACATATTTGAAATTAAGTGTGAAAAGAATCATGTAAAAATCATAGATATTTGTTAACAGGAAAGTCCTCCTGAATTTCGTTTCCACAAAAAATACCCCGCTCGAATGGTCCCTTTAAAGGTCGATATAATACAACTGTTCAACAGTGATGCTTTCTAGCTTTGAATGCATTCGATTTAAAAATTACAAAAAATGTAGAATAGATTTATAAAAAAAATATGTTCTAAGATTACAAACAAGTAGTTACCCAAATAAAATCGATAACCAGATTTAATGAAATTTGACTTAGGTTATTTGATAGTGTCTACAATTTATTGAATCTGTCTTGACGATGAGTTCGCTGGCTTTTCTTGATTTACCCCTTATGTATTTGAGGAGACTGGTATATGACAGCTCTCGACTTCAAGCCTGCTGGGTTTTCATTAGACTAAAATTTAGTCTAAGAAAATTTTTAATAATTAAATGTTCCTTCATTCATAATTTTGTATTCAGTCAATCAAGACTTGCTGTATGAGGAACTAGACTGTATCGAAGGCTCCTTTATATACACAGTCATGAAGCAGGACTAGGTTTTCATATACACGTCAACTATCTTATAGAACTTTCATTACTATTAAAGTAATGGGGAATTCATTCTCAAATCATTTATGACTTACAAGTTTTCATATCTACATCCGCTCGAGAATAGATAGATCTGGTACGTTTCTTACATACACAATGTAAACAATACGTTAATTTTTTAATAAATACCTACTTTTTAAAAATATTTTCGACTGCTGTTTTCATATAAAATGATTATAAGAATCACTTATTTTCATGTGTTTGCGGTAATACCAATTTGTATTTCTTTATTATGTTCGTTTCTTAAATATTGAAATAATATTAAAATGAAAAATGATGTTTTAATTTCTAACTAGGTAGCTTATGTGTTAATGTTTACGGTTGTAAAGTGAAAGTTTGCTCTGATATATGTAAATGTTTTGATTTTCAAAACATTGCCTGCGATTTCTTGTCATGTTCTTGTTCTCAATTAAGAAAATTTGGAAGTATATATTTTGCAAAGGTTATTTTTCTAAAAAGCGAATGCATAAGAAAAAGAGAAAGCAGATATGCTGATTCACAAAATACAGCCAGCTATTGTCAGATATCAATTTGTCTAATTGAATTAGGTATCCTATTAAACGCAATAACTATATATATAACTCAATTCCTTTTCCATTCTTGTATCTACAAATGCATATTATGCATTCAATATAGAAGGAGATTATGTAAGTCAGTCAACACCATCAGTGACATTGTAAACTATGTTTACAGTGACATGTTTATAAGGGGCGTAACTCCTACCAGAGCATGTACATTACAGTGGTTTGCTTGGTCTTTCCAACATTGCCCTTTAGTCACAGTGTACAAAGACAGACAGATTTCCAAGAAAATACACTTATGGAAAAAAAATGTCGACCTCAAATTGTTTTAACTTCATATGCCAGCAGGAAATGGTTGATACATGCATAATATGAAATTTAGATAAACGCATTTTAACAATTAGTTGAATTGTCAAATATGTATTTTACTACGTATTTTCTTGCTAGAGACTAAGGTACTTACAATGGTAAAAGTCACGTATCTCACTTTATAAAAAATTAATAATTGAAAAGATCAAATATTAAACACTGTTTTATCGGCATTATTACTGTATTTGGTAATATTACGACGATACCGAAATTACGAGCGGCAGGCTAAAATACAAAAGACAAGGAATCTGTAATCAAACGTATTTATATAACGTATCAAGCAAGTGCAAAGCAATAACCAAGTCTTCATATTTCATGTATGGCATATGAGACCCCTCTCATCCATGCTGGGAACTAACGGTCAGGCAGGATATGTCACTTCAACACGGCTGATTCACTAGATCCACCCGCTGTGATGTAACCTTTATAAGTCTGTGCAAGATTCTGGCTGTTCGTGTTATGTGTTCGTGTTATGTGTTCAGTATACGGGTGCCAAGACAGGTAACCTTTACCTGGCAAACAATACAGACGCGCTTCTATATATATAACTGCTTACACGCCTTGTTTAGCTGTGCCTGCAGATAGTAAGTAGATCTTGCTGCAATAAAATTAGAAGGTGTAAGCTCTAAGTATGTTAAACTTTGATCTTTTCTAATGAAAAATGAGCATATATGATTTAGTCCAACACCAGGTTGAGTTGATATGATTTTGGCTCTTAGAATAACCTCATGACAACAAAATCTAGATTTAAATTCATCTATTTTATTTCTCCCTATATTTTAGGAAATAATAAATCGGAAATAAGAATTATTCGTTAGAGAAAGAATATTAGTGTTATATTATATAGAAACAGTGAAGTCTATTTTAAATCCAAGTATTGATGTTTCAGGTATTATTTCAGATCACTCACTGTCAGAGATTAACTACTTTTGATTCAACTCACTAAAATGTCATCTTAACCGAGAAACATTAAATATATTTAACATTTGGACAAAATTTAACATATAACACGAAGTTAAAACAACATAATTCATTTCTACTTTCTGATTTGAATATATATCGATGTCGTTTTATCATATTAATTTCCATGAGGAATTGGATTGGTAAACAAGCTACAAGCTAGATAATTTTTTTTATAGTACATGTCATGGTGAACTTACGATATATAAATGAAAAATAACAAATGCCACTCACGTATATCATAAAATTATAGTCAATAAATAAGTTGTTGGTCAAGTCTACTTGTAATGGTTACTTAATTAAAAAAACCACAACGCGGCCAGTTTAAACAAAATTTGAAGGTATCGAATTGCATGAATCTCTTAAATTTTACAAACGGAACTATTTTTTTAAGAACTGAAAAACAGCCGAACGGTAAGACTAACATATAGTCCCTGAAAAAAAGGTTTCACCAAAAATATATTTTTCGATATTTGGTATGAAATAATATAAAAAAGGAGTCCTGTACTGTACTTAATTTATGGCTGAGGCAACTAGACTTGCCAACTGTTTCTAGACTTAAGAAGGCTCCTATAATATTTTGCCATCAGGTCTGGATGACAGACTACCGAACGGTGTAGGAGACGAGGAGTAAATGCACAATCACTAAAGACAGAACGGAGAGGATAATTACTCAGTTTGCACTTCTTTTTTGTTGTCGGTAACCATCACGAAATGGTCCGCAACGTAAAGAGAAGCACATGGCACTATATCAACTCTTATAATGTCCATGCAGTGGTATATCAATTAGTTAAGGTGGTTATAATGAGTGTTCTGATCAATATACTTAAAATGCAATATCCAAGTTTTAAATTGAATTTTGATATACCAATTTTTAACACGTGAAATTAAATTGAAATTCATATGGTGTCATCGTTAATAGTCAGTCACAGATTTGTTAACAATTAGCCTGATTTGTTTCTTCATGCTCTTTGGTATCTGTTATAAGAGATATTCCATTCCGAACATTAATAGTTAATTACCGTCTGGTTCATCTTTTGGGTTGTGTAAAACAGAGTTTATACTGAGGACATTCTTCGAAAGTTAATCCTTTCTGAAATTGATTAAATTAATGTTGAACACCAAATTCTTAATTATTTTTAAAAAAAACCCTGCTCAGATTTACATTAAACAACAAGGTTGGGGAATATCTTTTTTGTAAATACAAGACGATGCTAATCAATTATTTATTCAGGAAATTATGTTTTATTGCTGATAATTCGCAATGAAAGAAATAACATTTATGTCAATTTGGTTTATTTCATTATAACAAAAGTATTTCATGTTATATGTATATAAGTCTCTGTATGTCGTAACACAATCTCTCAGTAACAGACTAGAAGTAAAAACAGCCCTTGGCTTACTCCCAAAAATGTATCAAAACACACGTATTTGTCTTGCGTAATTCAAATACAAAGATTTTAAATTGGAAGGGATGAAACGAAAGAAGAAAATGTTGTTTATCTTCAGAAGCCAAGAAACTGATCTGACAGTTGAAGTCGCTTCATACAGAACACCTGAAATAATAGAACCAGCACAAGGACATAGGAGCTTCTAGGCGATTATTTTCACAGAGAATTACCCAAGCAAAAAATCTAGAAAGCAATAAGGGTAAGCCCGAGTTGATTAAACAAAGAAACACATGTTCAATCTGACTGCCCTGTGAACCCACACAGCATGACTGTAGTTGGTAAGAGAACTTATAACGCTATGAAAGAAGTCCTTGAGTTTGTTTGTCAATGACCTTGTTTTAATAACCGTATATTTTTGTGCCCTCTATTTGATATACTTATACCTGTATTATACCTGTATCAAAAGCACCGTCATTGAGGCTTGAATGTGTTTTCGGGGTGTGCATTTGGCTTTTACGAAACTAATGTAAATTTGTGTAATATATCATACAGAGAATCAGTTTCCTAAAATTCAAACATGGTCAAACTTATAGAAACATTTAGAAACGGCCTTGTTCCTTTGCGACGACCTTCCAAACTGACAACAATTGCGTTATGACTTCATAGATGTGAACGTTTGTTGCAAATAAAAATGATTATGTGCACATGTACATACATGTAGATATGATAAATATGTCTTTCTGATGTTTCTTCATATTGGTAATGAAAGAAACTGCGTGACGTATTGTTTTATGAACTACGTCATTAAATTCTCTGGACTGATAACGCAATTTCAAAAAGTTAAACTGCAGTTCACTGTTTCTTTTCTTGAGGCTGGACTAATGAGTAACGAATGAACTATATGGACAAATGAAAAACATCATCTTTAAGCTAGTATACAACTCAAGCAATTTAGATTAGTTTTAGGCAATTATATTGAAAATGAGGGTCTCAAGTAACGGAACATTTATGTTCCAAGCCATCCGGAAAAGGTAAAAACTTATCCATGTTAGCGTTTACAAAGTTAATTATTTGTGGTATCTTGATTCTAAGCAGAAGATAATTGAAGTTGAAACACTTATATGCATCATTTAACGAACCAAGGGATAGCAAACAGAGTCTTAAACTTGATTACGCACTTAAGTCTTTTGTGATGAGGTTGATGGTTTAAAACTAAAAAGTAAATTATCTATTTGATAATGCACAAAAAGCAAGTAACAAAAGACATGAATCCAATTTTACAATAAGGTAGTTTTTATTCACATTTGCTGACATGACCTATGTATTATCCATTGCCGTATCTAAAAATACCAACCTTACATATTCAAATATCCCTAAGCTCATTAGATGTGTACAATATTAAACATAGCAAATTCAATGAAAATACGTACCTTACCCAATTTGAAAAAATGTTCTCTATTATCGGAAAACTGTGCTAAATAATCCTTAAAACGTTTAATCCATGATTGTGTATGAAAAAGAAGCATTTAATATAGTCTAGGTCTTCATTCAGCAAGTCTAGATTTAAATCCTAAAGATATTGAAAAACGGCATGAATGAAGGTAAAGTAAATATTTCAAAACATCATAAATTCAATATTAGTTTGAAATTAAAAGGTTTATGCATGTGTAGGTCCAGTCTCATTAGGCAAGTCTATACTTTGCCAAAGGAACAATGAACAAACACTAGGAAGTCCCCCATTATCCAAACTATTTTCAAAGATTAAAGGATATTCTAAAGTGACCTTTTGACTAATTTAAAGGTCCTGAGTATGTTTAGTAAACCATTCCTGCATTGTTACTGCTCACAAAGCATCGAGTTTAGACTGTAGTTCTGGACTTAATCAGCCCAAAACATAACCTCAAAGAAATATAAATTAGGTATATATCAAGGATTACCAACAGATTGGTAACAGAAAAATTGAAAATATCTCTAGACCGAATTAAAGTCTATGATGAAAGCAACTCATGATAAACGATAATGCACAGGGAAGACAAAACAATTCTGCTTGATTGTTTACCCACAGAGCATGATGTAAAGATGATATGTGCTCATTATAAAAAATACATTGGTTAGACGTACCTGTTAGCCCTTACGCTTACAGTGATATCACGCAGAACGATTCCGCTTGATTTATTACCAACAATCATTTCCCGATTAGCAACAGAATACAACTTACTACTGGAAACATATCAGTCCCTTTAGAAGACGAACACATTTCTGCTTGATGGGACAGAAACAAAGTTATGGCAAAATGAAATGCTTGAAACAAATCGGTCGGATGATTTAAAGAATCTTTTAAAGACTTGGGAAGGCACCATAGCTTTTTGAAACCTTATAAACAAAAACTTGGCGTGTCACCGTGACCTTCTCACCTGCGGTGAAACCTTATAGTCACTCATGACCATGTCAACTTGACCCGGTCACTGGGCAGCAACTTGTCAAATGTCACTTTTTAAACTTTGGACACAGTTGATGCTTATTGGGGGAGTTATATAAAGTACATGCAAGAACATGTTCGATAAATAACTCATTATGGATGAGAATTACACAACAATTTCGTGTTTTAGGAACAAATTGAGTTTTGTTTTAAACTTGAACCTGTGCCTTACCTTGCGTTGTTAATTTTGCTCCCGTTCCCACCAATAATGAGGTCTAGGGGGTTTGAGAGATAATCATCTTGGTATGAATATACATATTAATACATTTTGATTGTTTGAATCCTTTAAGGTTTTGGATCACGTTTTGATAACCTTATTCAATGAAGTCAACATATTATCATGAGTTCTGATTTTCATATTTTCGTATTATTGGTAGAGTTTTTTTAATGTATTTTTACGCGTTAGATTTTTAATTCATGATAAAAGACAGAACATCTCATTATATAACATAGGTTGTGAGATCCTATTAGCCACTGATGAAGAAGATGACTAGCGAATATAGATGACCATCACTTAATAGCTTCTTTAAAAGTTTTACAATACTATGCAAAATGTTATCTTGTAATCTTATGGAAAGGTTTTGCCTTTAGATTGCATATCATTGTTTATGTATATCGACCGGATTTAGATACATACTTGTACATAATAATGTACAGCTATTAATGACAACTTGCAACCACAACACTGATACATGTATTGTATTTCTAAATCTTCGGCGTTTCATCTCGATAGTCTCTCATCCTAACCATTGGTGTTGTAAACAAGTCCTTGGTAATAAATATCACCATTCTGTATCAGATAACACAAAAATGGATTCGATTTCAAGTGAATGTTTGGAATTAATAGCCTGCAGCCTCAGTTTGAGAAGTTGAATTTGTTAGTTGGTCCCTCTGTCAGTCTGTCTGTCTGTCTGTCTGTCTGTCCCAATGAGACGATAATGTGAATGTAGGTGTGTCTGTCAGAGCTTTCATCTTCATCAGGAACGTCTGCCTGGTCCATATGCAAGTAATTTGTTAACAAGTTAAGGGGATAAATTGTTTAAACGGTCAGTTCAGGTAGATTGACTCTTGTGGGTTCAAAAACTGATTGAAACTGGACAAAATGCACAAGAATTTAAACTAATGCAGAAAGTGGTATCCATAACAAAACTATATATCTAAGATGTTTTAGATTTATTTTTTAAAAACTCTGTGTATTCATCATAGGCATATTTGAAATAAATGATAATAATTGTAAGAGTAGTAAATCCATTTTCAAACTACTTCAAAAGTTACATCTACAGGTACATAGATCGAGAAAGATAGTTTTGATCAAACGATCATGGGAGGTCTTATATGTTAACATCATGTTAGGAAGTAGGCTTCCCCCATATACCAATTTTGCATCACGCTATTAATGTTTTATCAACAATCGAAAATTTCGAGGATTTTATCGTCTCCCTATAAGCGTGGATTACATCTCCCCAAATGCACCAACAGGGAAGCTTTTCTAATGAGGAAATATCTTTTAAATATATCCTGATGTCCAAAAATGTGGGGCACAGAATAGACTAATCCAGGGCAATAAATTCGTCCCGGGGGTGATAACATTGATTAACTCACAACAGGTGAGGATAACACACCTTGATGGAAAACATTCCCCTTTCTCACCTACCATTAATGAGAAACCTTGGTGTTTGGGAGAGTTTATTACCTACGAACATTTTTTTATTAGGCCCTATTAGTAACTTTTTGGTAATTTCATTACATCCGAGAGCCTTGCTTGTTGTGTAAGAATTCTGATAAGATGAACACACACATACCTAATCAGACAGTTTCCCTTAGACAAGATATATTGAACATCAGCCAGTTAACTTGCTCCGAAAAAAATGGTGTGGGTACATTCATGTTTTTTCAAGCTAGAATGCAGCGCCTGTCAGGGAAAGGATTTTACCTCCCTTAATCCTGAAAGAGTTTGCATGCATATACTCCGAAATGTCGTAATTTTCACAATAAAGAAGTTGCTACCCAGGAAATCTTGTCTTCCTTATGTATATCACCTTTAATAATGCCTTTCAAAGACTTAATACTTTACAAACTCATCAGGACACACCCGTCTGTATATTCGCTTGCTTCTGTGACTGCCTCACATACATTAATCGTGCTGTTGATAAAATTCCTTTGAAAATTACTATTCGAGGATACGTCAAGGCTTAGACATTCATCGACAAGAGTCTGTTCCGATAGCGTTGTTTTAATGTACTTAAAACTCAACTGTAAGGCAGGAACAAGGCGTGAAGGAGGAACGACTTGTTCTCGTGTTAACATGAACATGAGTTCTACATACTGGAACCTACACCATAACCACATAACTGAGATGATGTGATATGTGAAGTTGTATTCTAAAATGGGTTTTCTGATTGGTTAATGGCAAATTTCCCAGTAGTCTTATCGCTGATATGTTCAGTGGTATAGGTGGAAGGAATTTTCCATTTAATAATGACTCCACATCATATTTAGGTTAGTTTGTTGTTGATTTCCAGGCTTCCTGTTGCTAAGCACCTATCAATTTCTATTCCTGAAATTCAATACATCATTAGAATTTATGTTTATATTCACTGGGAGTACCCACGTGCTTCAGATATGATTCATGTCTTCCCTAGTTATAATTATTTCTTAAAGAAAAAGCAGTTTAAGGGCCCAATGTACGCCACCATATAGATCGTTGAAATATGATTTGATCTCTTTTGATAAGATATGATCTTGTGATAAACTTTTCAACGTAAAGGTATATAAAACTCGACTAGATGTTGATATTATTCTTGTAGGCATGAATGAAATTTAAATATTTTTTTTATTCATCTATTAATATTTAGACTTTGAACCGATAATTTTTTCTTCTTTTCCGGTATTTTTAGAAAATATTAACAAGTTTAGAAATAATTAATCTAACATTAATCACATCCCTAAATAAGTTTTAGTCACGATTGATTACAGCTGTTTAAGTCCCTCACCAAAGAGTGTTTCATGCAACTTGTTTCAGATGAAATATTGATACAATCTTATAAAACTGAAATTGAAAGCTCCTCTTAATGTCAAGACTTAGAGCATCAAACAGATTGGTGTTCCTTCAAAAACTCCTCTTCCAACAAATATAAAGATTAATATATGTAGAAGTTTTACAACATTCACAGCCATCCCAGAGGATAAGTTAGACAATGAAATCGGCGTAAGATGCTTTTTGCTTAAATATACCTGTACAAAAATCTACACATCCTAACGAAACGGTAACTTTATGTACAAATAGAGTACAGGTTAGTTCTGACTGGTTTTACATGGCTGATTATCTCATCATAAGATGATGCGCAAAAGCTCATAAATATACATAGTGCACATGGATATTCAACAAATAACTTTGGAACTCGGTTGACACTGTGCAACCAGGGATAATGACAGGTGCAGGTGTGAGGTCAAAGTTCAAGTGTTGTTTATATACAAATCACCTGACAGCTGATGAAACAGTACCAAATGGTCAGTCATAAAGTGGCAATGTCTTAATGGGATAGTTTTAACCATGAAGGCTACTGAGTAGATATCCAGAGACGCTCAGAGATCTAAATATACAAAATGGGAGACCTCTTGAAGAAAGAACCCTATATAGCTTCTCACAACGAATCACATATCTATCGTACGTTAGTAAAAATTGAGAGGTCCTGAATACGTTAACAAAGCAAATCAAAGATCCAATAAACAACCTTGACAAATGAAATACCTGGAAGAGTCCCAGATGGCAACCATAGACAAATTGCTCATCTCAATTCTAAAACTCCAAGTGACGCTAAGTGGCAAAATTATATGTACACAAACTATAAATGAATCTGCAACAACCAGTTTCTCAGCAACAAGCGGGATCCAGGTGAAAATGATGCAGATCTTCTAGCACGTGTTACAGCGATTATAGAAGCTCATTCCCTTGTGTAATAGAATTTAAGTCAAACGTGTTTTCAAAGAAAACTTCTTATAACACATAAAACCTTACAGACGTTAGCACGAGTAGACGTGAAAAGTCACGTGCAATACGATCTGCATTGCAATGCAGAGCAGAAGATGCCCAGCCATACTGCTTGTGTATGACCTTCCTTATACATGCACTAGAGGAGTTGCACTTCAATGGATTACCATAGTAACATATATAGTTGTTGTAAAGAAGGAATGAAGTCAAAAAAAGTATTTTGAAAATATGTATTAAATAGAAATGGATTTTTTTCTTGATTAATGAAAGAACTCTGGAAAATATTAACATTTGATAATATATGCGCCTTAATGTTACTAGGGAGATGCTGTTTCAAACGGTATCAGTCGATCTTAACACTTGCTCATTTTACATTGGTTTACACTAGTAATAGTTATAAAAACAAAATGCTTAAAATGACTTCACACTTATCACAAAAAAAAGATAATATATCAGACTCTTTTCACTAGATATTGATATTGGTTATCTAGTTTACGTGTGAAAAACGCATCCTAGTGTTTTTATCAGAGACTTCAAACTGTTTTGTTTCTGCCTGGTGTAATATATATCTTTCTGAAATATTTGTTTTGATATTCCCTGTTTATCTATATACCTTTTCGAACACACGGTCTTACAACCTGTAAAACAAACATTCAAAAGTGACAAAATAGGATTGACTCTACGGCACGTTTTTTTGTTGACATATCTCTATTGTGTTCAAAATAGTGTTTATTAGTTTCTGCGGAACATATTTTCTTCAAAGAGTAAAATATATATTTATTTAACCCGATTATTCGTAGAGTCGTTTAATAAGGTGTAGCGTATCAAGCCATAGCTACACGGTTCCATTATAGTTTATTATTATCATTCGAGTTAGGGATGGATTCCGGTATGATCGTTTAAGAAATCCTTGTATTGTATAAAAGGTACCTTGTAATTGGTAATACGTTTCCCAATTTCTTATGGTCTCTTTTATTTCATAAGAAAACGTGCTACACTACCTATACACACTGTAGATCGTAGTAATTGCTAAGAGTAAAGGGAAGCTGAACCTTTACAAGGGCAGCAATAAGTAAGTTCATATATCATAATATTTAATAATATATAACATTTATCCTCAAAGAACTTTAGCATAAACATTCTTTTAATTTTCCCAGCGCCTTGTTTTACAGTTGAACCTTCCAACTAAACGTAATACAAAACATGATAATTTCAAGCATTTTAGAAATTAATCAAGAAGAAATTTTCGTTTCTCATAATGTTCCTTTGTTTTATTTGATTGAACATCGCGTTTAATCCCAGAACAAAACATTAACTTGGTCGGGAGTCAGAGTTGTACATTGAAACAGTCTTGGGCTATATAAACGGTGATAAAAAATAAAACGTTAATAAAAGTTCTCAGAAAATAACCATTCCTTATACAAAAAAAAGCCATCAATTAGTCTCGAGGCGCTGGACAGAGTTGTGCCACGGTTCAAATGCCTATTATAACGGAACGAAACGACTCCTTAATAAATAGTATCGTTTATCTACTACACCCTGAGTCAATTACGATCCTTTGTTAGAAAACTATAATAGATTTGTTTTGCATGATGAGGCAATATATACACCACAGTAGCCTGATTCGGAAATTATGAACGATATACTTGTCATACTTCAGACAGTTTCGACAATCTAGTTGGGGAAGCGTCTCCCTCCTCGATTTTATCCGCCTTGTGGGACGTGGTTCTTGATTAAATACCAAATCAAAGCAATCTTGGCAGTATCGTATTCATATTTGTGACATCATCTGTGTTATGAAGCGTTCCATGTGAACGTTGTTCAATATATGGAACTGACAATTGTGAACCATTTGTTGCATCAAAATCATAATTTGGTGTAACTTTCTACAAAGACTTTCAAACAACTAAGCCTGATTATACAGAGCAAAGATTAACGATTGGATATTAGAAGAAAATGATTAAAACTTGGACATGTGTACACGATGAAAAATAATAAAGAAACAGTACAAAACTTTAGCATTTGTATCATTATATTTAGAAAACGTTTATTGATATAAAAGTGAAAACACAAAGGCAATATAGGAATATCAGTTTGTAATGAATCAAAACAAAACAAAATACTAACATTTCAAATCTGCAATAAACCATGTAAGGGAAGAAACTACACCAAATGGCATCACGAAATATGAGGCGACTTTTAAAAAATTGCATTAAATGACCTAGGCTTGCAAAACGGTGAGCATAATAGAATGGGTTCCCGATGGAATGAAGTCGTGTTCAAATCTCAGTTCAATCTGTTATTAGTTTGTCGTTTATAAAACTTACTGATAGCTAAATATGATTATTTTCCCCTATATGCGAAATAAACTTCATAAAGGAGTGAGTTAGTCTAATCAGTCTTTAACTTAACTGAAGAAGAAACCAAACTATCAAAGCAAAAGTCCATAAAGTTTTCTTATTGTATGAAGATTTTGACAAGAGTGGTTAACCTCAATTCCTGTGTATTGTACAGCTGCATCCCGAAAGTTTGTTCACCTACTCTTCTCGTGTACCACTGTTGAATATCATGTACTTTTGGTTTCTTGTAGACGTCAATTGCCTAACCTCATTTGTACTTTTAATACTCCTTCCTATATCCGTGTGTAAGATGATAAAGTAGAGATTTTAAAAAGAAAAATACAAATGAAATTTTCGAAATTTTGACCTGTGGTCAATTCAACGAGATGTCAAAACTGATACAGTTTGCTTTGTGGCTTAAAAGTTAGAACGTCATTTATCATGTAATCACTGAAGTCACCTTTGACGTTAAAACACAACAATGTCGGTTTTAATTTCTCCATCCTATAATGCCTCAAAGAAATCCCAAAATAAAAATATTTGCACTGAGAGAGGCAAGCAAGTGAATAAACTCTCGCAGCTGTACAATTTGTTTGTATTAAAGGCTTACAACTCTAATAAATCTCCCTTTCTGTCTATCCGTGCATATCTAGGCACATATTGCCTCACTGCACGTTAGCCTTTTATCCAGTACATAGAAATTGTTAGCCAAATCTACATCATTTAAAAAAATCGTTATCTAGAGCCAATTGTAATTCAATATCAGTGTTCTTCTTAAGATGTAACAGTTATTCATTAAAGAAGAAAATTAATCAATAGATGGATGGATAAAATAAATTTGTTTAATATACTTTCTACGTAATGTGTTATAGGTTGGACACACAATAAGAAAATGATATTCGTCTTCGATAGCATTATTATCACAGCATTTGTAGATTCTATCCTCTCTTTTTATATTCATTAAACTACCAATTTCAATCATGAGATCATGAGAGGAACAACGGAAACGAGCTAAAGATATTCTAAATGTCTTGACATTAACACAAGATAAATAACGTTCAGTATAAATATGGGTATTAAACGAAGAGTAATAATTACATTTTGCTGATGATGAGATTATTTCCAACCAGTTTTGTTGGTAAATATCTTTAATATATATTGCATCCAGTCCTGTAACGTCTTTACCTAAGTCTACATGTATGTGTATACAGACGCATATCGTCACAGCATCAGTGTGACGGTATGTGAGCGTTAATGAGACATGGCCATTTCTCGCTGTCAGTCAGTCATTGCCAGGTGTTAGATATGAATACCTCAGTAATGAGGGACAGACTGCTTACAGCATAGTGACAATATTGCTTTTGGAATAAAAGACTATAATATTAGTGATTATGATTGTTTAAGAATGAATATTTTACAGTTTTGAAAGCAGCCTCGATAGGTGTTTAATTTCAGTGACCCTAACAGCGAAGAAATATTCTTTAGAGCTGATACTGGATAATTTAGAGAGAAGGAGAGATAGAGAGTCAGAAAAAGATACATGTAGAGAGACAGACAGAGATAGAGACACAAAGACAGGATGTAAGAAAGAGACGCCCTTCCATCCAAGTATACATTAGGCGCATTGCTAACATTCACACGTGTCATACCTGACGACTCGTAACGTGCATAATGCAGAAAGCTGTCGGTCTCATTTGTTCACAGCTTAACCAATAGCGCTTATGAAGATGCAGATATATCACACTAAACATGAATGTCTTTATTATTAAATGTGACGATAAAGCAATACCACAGACGAAACATGCTTGTAAATGTGGTTACTTTGTGTGACGTCACGGACATATCACACACGAAACATCACTGTCAATATAATTACTTGGTGTGAAGTTACAAAAATATCACACACGAAACAAGTCTGTCAATATGATGACTTGGTGTGGCGATTAAGACAGTTCACACACGAAACATCACTGTCAATGTGATGACTTGATGTGACTATACAGACATATCACACACGAACATGATTATCAATGTGATGACTTGATGTGGCGATACAGGCAGATACTATACAAAATTAGCCAATCATATGATATTCAGATGTGTCCTATCTCATAACAGACCTATATAAAAATAGGGTTTTCAAAGTGATGTCTTGCTGTGACAAAGGAGACATATCTCACACGAAACATGCTTGTGAAATATATTTGTTATGTGACGATGCATACATGTAAATAAATACAACGTATTATCGTATGGTTGATAAAATCCTGTCCTTTTCTGTTGGCTTAAGTAACTTGCGGCGATACATAATATTTGATATGCAGAGAATCGACACTTACTATTGCAAGGATTTATATAGGTCTATATAAATCCTTGATTAAAGTAAGTGACCATTATTTTCTTTAAAAAATACATAACAATGCATAACAATTTTATTTCTACATTTGGATAAAAAAAATTCCGAACATTGACTACCTCACGCTTCCCAAATAACCATGGTTCTAATGGTAGACGAAATCTTATCGTTGTACTATTAAATATCAATGACATGCTACAATGTTTAAGAAAAATAGGTTGCTTTATTCATATTGATATTCGTGTCTTTGATTGTCAAATAATTTCTAAACAAAGAGAAAGTTCACTGAGATCGTCTTTCCCCGTTGACCTCATATGACCTTTCACCTTTTGGCTATCAACGCCATCTGGTGGCATTCCTGATCTCCACAGTTCTCCTGATAAGTCGACGAGAAAGCGCGAGGCTATATATAGACAAGGCCTGGGTGATTTATCACCGCGTGCTGTCTGGTAGATATAACAAAACTGAAATACACCAAACATCTTAATTGTAAAAAATGGCATTGACAAAATTACGAAATCAGGATAAAATATGACCTTCACACTAACTTATAATTTTCAAATGAATTAAAATTCCTTTTACTAAAATAAAAGAAATAATTTTCAAATGAATTAAAATTCCTTTTACTAAAATAAAAGAATTAAATACACTTTGTTTTGATATCGAAACGTGCACCTGCAGTAATCAATGACATGAAAGCGGATGTTTACCCATTGTTCAAGCGGTGCTGTAAGGACAGTTAGTATGAAGTTATCGCTTATACATACTCTCTTAGTTTGTCATCCAGATCAAGAAATAAAAATAAAGCCTAAGCAAGTCTAGGAAAAGACAAAAACTTCATTTTTTAAGAAGTTGAACAGTTCTCGGAGACTCCTTTTTAAAAATTTAATTGAAGTTTTTCGTTATAATTACGGATTTACTGGATAAGTTAAATTTCTGAGATTAGTCCAGTACTCTCCGAACGGCGCATTTTAGTACAAAGGGAAAACTTTGCAGATTTAATGACGTTTTGAAAATTCTGTTAATGCTCTACAAGTTGCCTATGCGATGATGCTTAGAAGCGAATCTGTATATACTTTAAAAATGTTCAGTTTGTCATAACAGGAATCATTTAAGTGCTACAAACAAACGACATAGAAACAGAAATTTATTCCTCTATGTATTGTCAGTGATATCGAGATAAAATGGTAACAAACTGAAACAAACATTTATGACTCTTAATTCTTATCACCTTCTGAATATTTGCTTAAGAGTTATAAAAATATGCGAGGGGCATGATTTCAAGACAGGTTAAATCAACTATGAACGAATGTTTAGCTTTAAATTGAAAATAATTGTTGATTTCTATCACAAACTATTGTCGACCTATCTCGTTACAAGGAATTCTTGTTATTGTTCAACCTGTATACGTCCTTGCTTAAACTGCATAACATCAAAAAAGGGATAACTGAGTTTCAATGCATTGATATTCCACAGAGATATTCCAATGAACAGAAAGAGATAATCTACGGACTAGAGAGATAATCTACGGACTAGAGATATAATCTACGCCGAGAGAGATATTTCAAGGACTAGAGAGATAATCCAAGGACTAGAGAGATTATCCAAGGACTAGAGAGATAATCCAAGGACTAGAGAGATAATACATGGACTAGAGAGATAGTCCAAGGACTAGAGATATAATCCAAGGACTAGAGAGATAATCCAAGGACTAGAGAGATAATACATATACTATAGAGAGATAGTCCAAGGACTAGAGAGATAATACAAGCATTAGAGAGATAATACATGGACTAAAGAGATAGTCCAAGGAACAACTCTGCTGTTTAGATTACAAATTGTCTACTATTTTAAAAGTGAAAATAAAATGAATCACTGTCATTCAAACGAGTTGTAGTCGATGCCTGCTCGTATGTTATCATACAATCACATATCATTGTCACAGTTCAATGTTACGTTTATACAACAATAATCAAAGCATAAACATATAAAGTGTCTGTTTGCTTTGGATACAGACGTTGAATGTTTTATAAATACAGAGACAAACATTTTATGGACTGGAACCAAGGGCATGTTGCCTAGCAACGACAGGGACGCTTCGTAGGAACCGCGATAAAGAGCTGATAAAGTTCTTATTTGCATCTGTTTCAGACATCAACCATTTAAAATAGTCTAGTCACGTGGCCCAGGGTTACGTTGTGCCAGATGCGAGAACTGATATACATAACGAACTTCCTGTACCCTGAGTCTGAGGCTGGCTTTACATGCAAGAGAAAAGTCAGATTTTAAAATTAAGGAGAGGAGTTGGTAAAGCATGTTGAAAAGCAAGTCTCTAACGGTAGCTTTTTAGACTATTTCGACGTCGAACCTTATCATTTCACTTGCTTTATGATGCACTTGTATTGCTGCAGTCTGATATCTATTTGATGAAAATTTGGTCAAGATATCGAAAATTTGAAAGCATATTAGCTAAAATGAAAAGGAGACTGGAATTTCTCCATTTCAGACCCTGAAGTCGTCTTTTGGACATGCTTAGACCATTATCTCATTTTAGCGTCTGGCTGACAGAACTGTTCATGACCTTTTCATGACCTAGACCTCGTATATTATCAATAATAGTAAAGCTTACCAGTGCAGATCTCTTGCAGAAATAACTTTAAAATATAAAGTTTCAGAATTGTACATAAACATTTCAGCGGTGATATCGCTGAATTGATTGGTGCATCAATGATCTCAATGAGTTGTGCTCAATAAAATAAGACTAATCTTACCCTAAGATATGCACAAGTGTCTATCGAAAAAAACCCTATTTTGTTCACTCCCGGATATCACAAAATTTCAAAGTGGATATATAGGTGTCCATCAAAGATTCCCTTGACGTACGCTTTAAGAGAATAAAACAGTAAAAATAGTACTTCCTATTGTTAAACTTCCTGATGATAAATATCTGAATATTCCAATCCTCTGAGGATTATTTACGGCCTATTTCTTTTTAAATGAATGATTGAATGAATGAATAAAGGAATGAATGGTAAATGAATAAATAAATAAATAAATAAATAAATAAAAAAATAAAAAAATGAATGAATGAATGAATGAATAAAAATAAATAAATAAATAAATAAATAAATAAATAAATAAATAAATAAATAAATAAATAGATAAAAAAAATGAAAAAAAATAAAATAAAATAAATATACCAACAGAAGACTATAACTAGACTAGACACTCAACTATCAGAAAGGAGACTCAGTGAAAGAACATTGTAGATGAATTGAAATCTACACTTGCCTTTCAAGAAGATATTAGATAAAGATTGAAATATCCCTAACTACATTTGTTAACTATGTTAATGGAATGTATCTCTAATCATCAACTACAATATTTTGTTAGAAGTTTTAAATGAAGGCGTGACTTTCATTCAGATACTAGACTAGCTATATGTAGACTGCATACAATACTCGAAATGATATAGTCGTAAGAGCCGACGAAGTGCTCCAGTACTTTGTGCCCACCTATTTGTCTCACCTGTACAGCCAAGGTTAAGCAGTGTCAATCCCACTATGCTTGGTATTACAAGATCGCGTCGGAATCGCTCATGTGAGACGACATGGGATTATAGCACGTGACTCGTGTTTATATTTTCATTGTATTTATTTCCACTCAACCTGTCATCGCCCAGAGAGCAACAGTCAAGGTCTGGGTCAACACCAACCAGTTGCTTGTGTGATCTATGTCATATACATGTATCCAGAAACGTGCACTCATATACACTGATACAAATCAGTTTTACATTTTGATCTTCATTATTTTTGAAGAATGAAAATTGACAGAATAAAAAAAATAATGAAGCTTCAAAAGATAACTTAATTGTTTTGATTACTATCATATCTTTGAAATGAGAAAACACTTATTTATCTAATGGATTCTATATATGACAAAATTGGAACAAGATAGAAGTTTGTCACCTTGATGAATGATGTTTTATTTTATCATATAACATATCTATATTCGTTTTTCGCGACATATGCATATGCGTCATTTGTGAAGGTAGAAGAGATTACGGCTAGCAATTTTTTTGACGTTTATACCTATAGAGGCTGCCTTCAAAGAGCCTAGAACCAGTAACCGGAAAGATAAATCAACCATGACGTTTCTCATCCTTTCAAAATATGCGCACGCATATGCTGACCAAAAGTCCAACAATCGTTCTTTTTCTGCACTCCACCATAAACAAAGACAGTTTCCGGAATGAAACACTGTTTTTCACACGCATGCAATAAAACTCCACTCCCTTCAAAACTCGTTTCTTTTAAAGTTAAAGTAATTCTTAAAAACTTGAAATTGAATCTATATCCAAATGTTAGTTACACCCATTGGACACGTTTGGAAGCGTGAATGTTATTCTTAGTATATTTTCCAACGGACATTGTCTGTTTAGTTTACAACACTTTGTGATAGTATCAGTGTTTCTCTATACAACCTGATATCCAAGTTGTGTAAGCAATTCGTTAACATAAATAAAATATTTTTATGTTGCTTCGGCGTGTGTATCTGTTTGCCTTCTGGCTAAAGTTCTGTTTGTCTTCAACAAATAAATGTTATGTTAACAATATGATCAATAAAACAAAATAGTTAAATGTATAGATGTAAAGTAATACGAAACAATCTCTGAAGATCATTTCGTCTGGATTATGTCCTTGGGTGTCATTGTTTTATGTGATTGTACCCGTGTATAGAACGAAAATATGTTTTTGCTTATAAACAAATCTATTTTCGTTTTATGATAATATAGCTATGAATTTTAAATCAACTTTATTGACATGTAGTTGTGAAAGCCTGTTGCCGACACATTTTCTCAAGGTTAGGGCCTGTTTTGTCGTGTGACATGTTCAAAGATATCTCTTTACAATTAAAAAATTAAACAAAATTGAATAAATTTTACATACGCTAAATTTGTCTAGACCAACGCAACGATATCACTGTCTGCAATTCACTCCTTAATCGATAATTATTTTATTGTGAAGCTTTAACGTACTTGTATACGCAATCTTTAAAGAAAGGGAAAAAGGGATTCCAAAATCAAAGTATATTTCCAGTATCCAAAGACAATGTAAATGAATAAAAAACGCAATAAACTAAAAATAATTGTTAGGAAAGTCAAACAAGAATGATCAATAAAGAGTAATTAAAAAGCATTTCGTACCTGTGATAATGACGACTTTTCCGTCCATCTTGTTCCTACTGGGGTTCTCAGGCCCCCACCTGATGTAAACTCGCAGCAGGATGATGAAGAGGATGATGGAGGAGATGACCACAGTCAGGACGAGAGCAGAAAACACATCTTCAACAACCTCCTTCACATCATCGATGTTCTCTTCCAGCTCATCGACTTTTAGATCCTTCATCGACATTTTGAGTTTGTTTGTAGTTTCAAACTCCAAGAAAGGACCGGATCACTGAGCAAAACTTATAAAACTTTTAAGTAATGAAGGCAGGATATACCTGCTTCGGTAGACGCCACAATTGAAAAGTCGTCTGCTTTTGAAATAGGCAGACGACAGCTGACGTCTAGCAGACGACACACCTGAAGTGGGCGAGCAGACGACAGGATGAGACGAAGGTTTGGGAGGGCGGGAGGAGGGTAAGGCGCCGGTACCTCCGTTAGCTCTCTCTACCACACCAATATCTGGTGAAGGGTAAAGATAGGTTCCCCCAACCCTCCTGTGTAGATCACGTTACTTATGCAGCACGTGACTCCAAGGAGATGGGAGTCTACAGGAGTCTGCTGGTGTGAGATCGCTTACTGCTGCTGCGTATCAAGTGGCTCCGGTTGAACTGATCTAAACAAATGTTCTGTTCTTTAGCAAGGTTAGAGTTAATATCTTTATATATATCTGTTGGGCTAGTATGGAGCCAATGAAGTTACTTTGATACTGTTACATCGGTTGATCATGTATGCAGCTAATATCGTTATTTGGACATGCTAACAAATAAATAGGTCTGTCTCTCTGTAGGTAAGCGGGACCTTTTTAACATAATAAATTAGTCCACGGGTCACTACATTGAGCTAAAAAACTGTAACAGTTAAGCATGAGCCATGGTATAGGAGTGATAATATAACGGTATCTTTTTGCTTTCAATTTTTTTGTACACAGTTTTCAAATTTTCTTAAAGTAAATATTCGCCTCAGATACGTCGATAGGTGAACAAACTTTTGCGATGCAGCTAAGTATCAATGCTAGAAAAAGTTAACATTGGTAGAGGTTAACTTTCCTTCTTGAAAAATTGAGGTAGGTACATATGTAAGTTAATAACGGAGGTATAAACCAATAGAGAAAAAAAGGTAAATATGTTAGTAATTAGCAGAGGTAAAATCATTCTTGAAAAGACTGATATTGGTTACCAGCAGAGCATCATTCTTGCTTGAAAATCTGGTAAGGTAGATACAATTTACTAGCAGAGGTATATTTAACTATCAAGAACTTGAGGCTGGCACATTTGTAAGTTCTAACAAAGATGAATAGTTGAGAGGAAATGTCGAGGTTTATATCTAGAAAAAAAGCATAGGTATTTCTTACTTGAACCGTGTGTAACAGCTCTGTCTCGAGTTTTGGTCATACTCTCTTACCAATACTTATATGTACTGTCTCACTGAACCCTATCGTAAGCTTAGGATTAACCCTTTGTGAACCCACAGCGTCTCTACTAAACAGAGATAGTTCTATCATTGAAACATTCACCTTCTCTTAAACTAAACTCAGCTTTCATTCATTTCCGATATTGTAGTTTGATATCTACAGAATCCTGAATAAAAAACTCAACATCCACTGTCATTGAAGATAATCTACAACTCAAACATTGGAAGAGTAGTTCAAACACAAATTTGTTTTGTAGTTTTGTGATAACAGCGGCATTTTATTGTGAAGACACAGAGAGACGTGTTATCATTGCAGTGATAAGTATCTTACGTATATGTTTCCATAACCTTGAGCATCTCTGCAACAATGCAAGGGCTTAGCAGAGAATCGGTGGAAAAAGTTATGTTAAGGTTTATGTCTTTGAAGCCCCTGCAGCGAATCTGTTATGTTTAAATTAATTTATATTGAAACTGAAAATATTGTATCTCATAAATGAGGTATAGTCAATTTGAATTGATATAATTGAATAAATCAAATTCTATTACAAGTAAATTCTGCTGAATATGCAATGATTAAAATTTTGCTGATATCTAATGTCTTCTCAAAAAGTTGAAAACTGAGATTCGTTACGGTATGATATAAACATATCAATAAAGCTGAGATGAGATACTTCAAGTTCGAACTAATTCTGTACTGGAAAACACTGTGTGTTTTTGTATGAACGAATGTTTCTCGAGGAAAAGAAGGTGAAAAATAATTAAGATCTTTGACTATTTCCATATCAATTAAGCACGTTCTTTTATCATGTATCTGATGCTCATATAAACGAATAAAAACTTACAATCAGATTCTTTTAATTGTCTAATGAATCAAAGGTGAAATTACACTAAGCTTTTAAATCATATTCAGTACCCAGTCATAGAAACAGGACCGATTTATCGAATGCATCAAATCTTGTTGAACCTTAATCGTGAAAATGTCAATTTTAATTTTTGATTGACAGCCTTCTCCTCCACTCAAGAGAAGAACTGAGGACGATTTTCTTTATGCCATTACTAATATAGTGTCTGTCTTAAACTAAGGTTTGTTTCCTAAGTTTTGTTTCTCAGAAATAGTATTGGCGAAGACTCGCCGCACATGCTCTTTTCTGCATCCCAATTTTGTTATATCGTCATTTCTATATGTGCGTTTTATAAAGTTAATCTCACCCAAGTGTCTCAAGCTGGTAATCAATTATTTGATTATTATAGGAATTGATTTACAATATACAAATAATCGAAGCTTACAGAGGGTTATTTTTCTGTTATGAACTTTCTGTTATGTCCAAAATTTAATATCACTAGATTTGAAAGTGGATTTTTTTCAGTGTAAGAATCAGTTTATTTAACGTAGCAATGATAAATGTTCATCTTTGAAGACAACTGCCATCATGTTTATAACGTTTGTTATTTGGATGTCATCTGTATTTCAATGTCATAGCAAAAATGTACGTGGTGATGATCAAACATATTAATGTCATACAAATGACGATAAAAGATTATTGCATTGTTTACACTATCTTAAAAGTTTAGATTGAAGATATAGTTGCTCTAGCTACACGCTGACACAATCAGGATTTTACTGCCGCTTGTGAAAATATGATCTCTAATATATGTCGTGGCTCTCTAGTGAGTAAAATCTTTTTCTTTTCTCTTTCAGTGCTTCTCTCTCATTAAGCAAAATATACTATTTGCATATACATTTTTAAAAGCACAACCGAGTTTCCACAATAGATATTTCATGAAAATGGTCGCTAAGTGAAACATAATGTTACAATTGAACTTTACACATTATTACAACTAAATGAATAATGGGTGACCGACATTTACTTAAATGCATGTCATTTGAAAGGTTATCTATATTACTACCTTACTATGGCAGGTCCTTCAAAATGAATCGTTATGATGAAGAACTCTGAATACACCGGACTTTTCCTTTCTTCTCTTTCATAATTGTCCACCACAGCGCAACGTTAAATCTAATGTTGTCTCCAGTAAATTTATAAAGACTGTTCATGCGGACACGCAATTCGTACCTCAAGCAATGTGTCTTAAAGCTGAGGTATACTTCTCAGGGTTAGATGATGCCATATCATGACAATTTATCTAACTTTTATATTGCTGTTCAGTGAGAGTAAGCCAGTATTGCCCATCAGCACTGCCAGGATCGAATAGCTGCACCACAGAGCAAGACGTTAGAGGAACACAGACTGCAGTTGACCAACTGCCGTTGCACCGACCGCAGCATCCTCTGGGGCATACCCTTCACCACAGGACAGAGTGCAAACAAATCCATGTGGGTCTTAGCGTTTTTTTCCTGAAATATCAAACCATCCATTTTCTACCCCGGGTGGGCCCAGACACCCATCTACCACACAAAGATGTTGCTCAGTATCTATTTGATCACAGTGCGAAGTGAGAGAACAGAAATGACCTGCACAGGGTCCTGCGAGATGTCGGAGAAGACAAAGCCACGTGGTGCGTGCAGCTGTGATGAGGAGACCAGAGTTGATTCTTTGGAAATTCTTTGACAATTTGTTTCCTCAAAAATACTGTAAGTCTCTGAAATGTTTTAGATTATTTTGTGAAAACATCCCAATATGTCTTCAAGTTTCCATTATCCACATAGGGTAATGGTTGCTGTCTCAATTCTGATGTTGCCTCCAGTAGACTTATAAAGACTGGACTGTACTGTTCGTGCGGACATGCACCTCAAGCAATGTGTCAATCTTTTGCATATAGTTTTGATATCATCTATCGCGTTAATACCATCAAACAATAGGCAATCTTTTGTCAATCGAAGGCGACGCACGGAAATTTATATATATATTTTTCTTTATTAAAAAACCCATGATTTTTCCTTTACAAATAAAAAACCCAACTCAATGACAACAGTTTCATCAAATTTCAAGGAAAACTAACGATCTTTTAAACACAACATGTACAGGTTTACTTTTAAGATTGAAATTGTTATGTGTGAAAAAGGACTGTGTACACATTATTTTGATGATGGGTGATGGATTTCGTTTTCTTTGAGGTGACCTTTTTGACGAAATTAGAGGCCTAGGTATTTTCTCTCAAACCATTGATATTATATGCATGAGGAGATTTTGTTGAAACTATCAGAAGTCATCAAAAGAAGCTTTTGTCTCTTTATGTTACAAACCATAATTCTTCAAGATTCAATCAGTTTACCTTTATTTTGTTATAAGCACGTGATGTAACGTTAATGTATAATGAGTATGTGATGTCCATAAAAAGAATATTTCCCCCTTTTAATTCATAAACATTAGAGTAAGCAAGGGAATAGTCAAGCACGTAAACGCACATAGCTTTTGGTTGACTGTAATAGTTGTGATTGAAAACTATATTAAGTCGTTATTTTAAATTCAAATTTTAAAACTAAGATAGGCCGAAACACGTCAGAACGACGCCCCTAGCAATTGATCGAGATCAATATTTGGAACAAAATCAAAAACAGAACATTCAATCGGATGAGAGGGCTTGAGTCAATCTGAGGAGTTATCATCATCAGAGGACTTTCACCGATCAAACACAACTCTATCAGGTCTGAGGGAAGACACAATTGGAAGAGATCTAGAGAAGTAATGACAATTCATTCAATTCGCACATTTCAATTAACAGCATCTCCTAGAAATTATATGTGTACTGCTGTGTCAACTGTGCAATGGAAAAAGATCAACAAAACCGATCAATGGAAACAGATCAACTGATAGTTTGGGACCGACAAGGAAGACCCTTTGGCATTCAAAAAGAAGTATATCATATGTACGGAGGAGATAAGAAGTATTGGAAATCAATGGAATCAAACTGTCAGGTTTAAGGAACAACGGAACGAGGGAAGTCTTTGGGACTAACTTGGAGTAAAACTTTTTTGTTCTTTAAAGAATCTGCAATTACATTCCTTGCATCGATGTATACTATTCTAATTCAAGTGAGTTTTACAGGATAATTTAAAGGCTTACATTAAATAAGCATAAGACATCTCGAAACCATCTCGCCCTGAAGATGAGTTTTTACATTACCAATGTTTCGATATGTATCTTTGTACTGAAAATTATCAGTTTTATTGAAGAGGGAAATGGTGAAATTGCATGACTATGTAAATTAGTTGAATTGTTTTAAATTGCAATTCAACATATCGACAGCTCCTTGGATAAATTGAAAGTCATGAATGAACTCTCTAATGAAGAATAGAGTTAGTTACCCTGTGTCTATTAATTGATTATTATGTCACGTTGGTGAATCTCTAATCTATTTTTGTTAACATAAAAAGGACCATGTAGGGTTGATTAACGTATAGACGTGTCATATATCAGAATGTATATGGTTTGAGTGTTTGAATTTGAGTGTTTTGAGTGTGAATAATAACGTATCATCATTTCAAACCAATAATGAAATATCAGACTGAATGATAATACATTTGACATTAGAGAGAAAATAAATCGTTGTAATGAATTAGGCCACCTGAGCCTCTGTGTGTGTCGGGGAGGGGAGGGGTGTCTTGTTCTAGACGCATTTCTCTAAAAAATAAAAATTAAGCTGTTTATTCTTAAAAAAAATCTTATTTTGGCAAACTTGCTCTTTTTACGTGAGATATAATAATATTTCTAAAGGGGTCAAAGTGAAATAATATCAAGGTCACCCAAATTTACTGGTGTCTGAGTAATCTTCTAAATTAAGCTTGAAACAAATTTGAAGACCTAAGGTGCAACGGTTCAAGAGATTTCATATACACAAGAGTTTTTAAAGTGGTCATAGTGGTTATGACCTTGAAATTGAGGTCACGGTCACCGAAAATGACTGGTGTCTGAGTAATCCCCTGTGTTAAAAAGAATCGGACGCCACTTGATACAATGTTCCCCGTTCCGCGTTGCGGCGGGGGACAACCAAATAGAAGACACATGAACAGTGAATTGTCAGTAAAATAGTATTTATTTCAATTTCCCAATTAAAGAGAGGCTGGCCTAAAAGGAATTTGTACTTTGATAAGACATTGTCAAGATTAAACTAACCAATCAGAAACATTTGATAAGGGAATGTTCCTAGTGATCATTGAATGACGGCATAGGAACATCAAAATCATATAGAAACTCATACTGTGTATTCTATATTAAATGCGTTTTGAAAAATATAACCGCTTAGTAGATAGTTTGACGATACACGTACAAAATAACAAAGCTCTAATATGAAAATAACCTCTAAATGACACAACATGTATTTGCTGTTTAATATGGAAACAAAGATGTTACGTCTAACCAGCACGATTCTAATCGTTTATGAGATAGGTATCAAGCACATTATCCTACCACATGTAATATTGTCGATCATCGATAGGTCCATGTGATAACTACTGATATCACCCTACTGAGAAGAGTGATAAATGTTTATACCCCTCCATGACAAGAGCGTGTTATCTATAAAGCATACAGAGAGAGCGTTCCTGACCATTGAACCGGCTGTTCGAGCTCAGACCCTCACGAAAAAGGTTGGGGAACATTTTAGTTTCTATACGTGATGAGTTCAATTAAAACATTCGTCCACCAAATTCGTTAAAAGATTCCGTCAAGGGTGACATTGGGTTGTATTAGCCCCATGTATAGTTATATTATGAAGTGCGGGACATTACGCATGTCATTATCTATGGTGTACATCGCTGCAAAAAGTAGTCAGTTCTTCTTCAGTGGTGTTACTCTTGCCGACATCCCTCATCTGTTTTGAAGGGAAACAAAGTGTATGAATAATTGATATGGCTTAGCACATCTGAAATCCGACAGCTCTTCATCATGTTAAATCAGCGTATTTGAATCCGCTCAGCACATTCCTAATTACCTGATCTCCTTCAAGCCAAAAGCCAATGAGACGTGTCGCATCCAGCAACAGCGGCACAACCCGGATGGAAAAATCCGGGAAGTTAAAGCTAATAGTTTAAAGCGTCTTGCATAACATTTCATTGGCTGAACGTTCCCTTGAAATTACTTTTGCTTTAGTTGATCAAAGATACAAGGAAGCGAATATCATCAGAATAACTTAACCCTTACCGTGGGAGTCCTTGACCTTCGATGTTTTATTATAATGACTAGCATAACAACAATTACAACTAATGACACTGCCAAGGCGCCACCGACAGCTGCTGCAATGTCAACTTTATCCCCGCAATCGGAAGCTGTAACAGCAAAAGAAAATTGAACGTGGACAGTGTATTTGTGAACGAAGTGATAAAAATAAGATATGGTATCGATTTGACACAAGGGCCTAGATTTTCGAAGCTCTCTTAGTGCTAAGATAGTCGTAAGCCAATGTTAATGCATGCATGGTGCTTTCGACTATGTAAGTGCTCAGAGAGCTTCTAAAATCTAGGCCCTGGCAACTTATTACACCTGATTACGCTGTCACAAATGATTTCACAATGCATACATAATGCATTACCTCCGCTGTTGACCCAGTAAGCAGTTGATCCATCAAGAAAGCACAAGCTGCACTCATCATCTGGTCGTGTCGATCCGTTCCCAAAACACCTTTCCCCATAGAGACAGTAGGAAGGCTGCAAAAAGAGTATTGTGGTTTCCCTTTACTAAACATATATACAACAAAAAACTCATTTTGATGAATAATGCGCCCCCCCCCCCCCAATTTAATACAGCAAATCGTTAAAGATATTTAGTTTTCTTAAATAGGCAATCCCGTAAGTTATCAACTTAATACTTATCAAATAAATTGACATGTTATGCTTTAATTCCATACAATCATGCAAGACGTTGATAGATCAACACCTGTAGTTTGATTAAAGCGGAGTTTCTGTTCCCTTTTAATGAATAACAGAATTACAACAAAAATTATATAAACTTCATCGAGGGGAAAGACCTTCATAGCACGTCATACACTCAATACTGCATGTGAACGTCGCCATATATAAATATAAATATAACCTCGTTACAAACCTTCCTTTAAAATGGCCAAATATTCTAATAACGAACACTTTTTAAATGAATAGGTTATTCGATTTAACCAAAATAATTCCTACCATTCTTCTGATAAAAATACAGTGTATGGGATAAATACCACGTCATTGGAAGTTTAGAGCTTCACTGATATTAATGTAAAATATACATGTTGAAACGTCTACCCCCTATTCCAATAGGTGGACATGTGTAGGTTTAAGATACTCAGGCAGGGTTTGAATACATCTAACATTTCCATTATAAAGATTTTGATACATTTTAAAACTGTTTTCTGAAGTTTATAATTTAGATAAGGACAAACCGATAGACGGATAAAGATTTTAGTTTCCATTGACAATTATTATGTGAGAACGCAAACTGTTTGGTGACGCCATGTTTGCTAGGAATTTTGTCAGTTTTTACCAACTTATCAGTCATTTGTGCGACTATATACAATCAACTTTTTACCTTTTCGAAAATTCATGATATCTTCCAAATTGGCTAAAGATGCAAAGACATCAATTTATTACAACACTCATCCTGATTTACTAGGTTAAGTTTTGTGCGAGTGCGAATCTTTACCCTCCGCGTATCTTTACCGGACACGACTGTAAATGTTCAACTCAGTACCACATCTGCACAATATTCCCAAGACTTGTAAGCCTGCTTGAAGAGGTCATGTTTAAATTATCATTTCGTGGGTACAAAACGGAAATATTGTGACTTAAGTTTACCTTTATATTAACGTTACATTCATACCTCTTTGGTCCAGTTGAAGTCAGTTCCATTAATATGTCCAATTACACAGGTGCCATCGTAGACAAGAAGGCTGACATTGTTGCTGAAGTTTTCCCCATCATTTGAAACCGAGATCCTGAAGGCGCTCACATATTCTATCTCTGTCTTTTCCATGATTGAACTGATAGAACACTTGGCTTTACTGATGCTGTGAATGATGGCTGCCGATTTCGAGGACACTCTGTTTTCCAGACCAGTATCAGTTACCTAGCAGTAAAATGCGAGTAAATTGTTAGAGCATGAGTTAATTTTTAATTGCTTGGTTAAAAGATAAATAGATGATTTATGTGCTTGATTATTTGTTTGAACGTCATGCACCTGTGATTTATGCGCTGTGTAAGTGAATGAAGCAAGACAGTTCAATATATATTTTACATTACACCAGTATATTTAAAGAAACAGGTTTGTATCATGTAAGTTCAATAATACCGTCTTTAGAATCAATTATGCATTATGCATGATAGATAGACAGACAGACATTTTGCTCTGTATAAAGGCAAAAACAAGTCGATATAAACTATATTACAAATTCGATACAAGCGCACTTAAAAGCTTACGTGTTTCTAAGCATTGACAATTTAAACTCTAGTTTTATTAATACATTTTAAAGATTTTACATACATTTATGATAATATTTCAATTTTTTCTATAAAGGATGTAGCTCACATTGGCGTTGTAAACAGTAATAATGGAGCATCAAACTTATTTCTAGCACCATCATACAAATTACAATGAAATAAAACGTGAAATTCATCTTCAATGCTGGTGATATCGTTTATTTTAAATTAAGCCAGGAATTGGTGTATTGTTGCATGTTGAACGAACCTTAAAGGCGTGCACCATACATATCGTCCTTTCCTCTGTGAAGGTCTCTCCGTACACGGAAATGACGTCACAGGAGTCAGTAGACGTGTCACAGTGACCGTCATCCTGTATGCTTGACAGAAGGGGGGGAACTGATAAGTCAACAGAACAGTCTAGTCCACCAAAGTTCCTCTCACACGAGCATTCACCTTAACAAAGCATTAAAGGTATTAACATCATCAGTCGAAGATCTTTGTTCAAATACGAATTTTATGACTACATAATTTCAAAAAGGATTAGTAACACACACGATTTTTATCTTAACACTTTATTGAAGTTTACTTGAATTTATCAAGACTGGAAGCTGACACAGCACGATCAGTCTCCTAACGAAATGGTTTGCAAACTTGAATTTCAACTTTTGTTAAACCAATTTGGATTATCTGAAAAATTATCCTAACGACCATTTGCATATCGTTCTTACGACGAACCTGCATTACGGAAGCTATAATACTTGACTCATTATTTACATCAATCACCATCAAATGAAGAACTTTTAGTTTTAATACTTGCCTTCAAAACAGTTCCCATGTCCACTGCAATCGTTAGGACACGCCTCAGCCACCACGATGTCATACACAGAAGGACTGTCCGATGAAGTCTCGTTGTTTTGAAGCACAGGGTTGACCAACACCTCATGGTAGCACTTGCTCCTCACAGAGTCAACTGAGAACTTGCCGAAGGCTGTGTAACCTGTCAACTGAGTGTCCAAAACATCATTAACTTTACTGCTCTTAACTCTACATATTTTTTTAACTGCAGTCACTCCGGTCTCCTCTACAACAGTCCAAGTAAACCTAGCCTCAATAACACCCGTCTCACTCCGATACCATTTCACTCCGACATATCGGGAGTATAGCGAGTATATTATTAAGGCTAGGTTTACTTAGACTGCCTCTAAAACGAGGAGATGAGAAATCGTTGTCTTGAAGAACAGGGTTGACAACCACCTCATGGTAGCACTTGCTCCTCACAGCGTCAACCGAGTACTTGTCGAAATTTGTCCCAGAGATATGTACCTGAAGTAGTTCTGGCAAGGATGTAAGGTAGATATACTTGCTCGAAGCCTCTACATTAAGTCGACTCTTCTCTCGATATAGATCAGTTTTCTGATCAGTTGTCTTCTTTTTGCTACAGTAAAGGCCTTGGTACATTTTGGTGGAAAAGAAGAACCAAAGTCATTACGACATTTAGCATGAAAACGTTATTTAAAGGGTTCAAATATCAATTTTGTTTGACATTGTTTCGTGCCAAATATGGTACACGTAGAATTCGGATGTACTTAGTAATGTTCGTTCCAATACAAACCTTAATATCTAGAATGCAGCTATCAATACTGCTGTATGTGTCCACACCAGTGATGTTACCACAGACTTGAACGGTTCTGGACTCCCCGAACAACTTCTGACAACGTGCTGTAGCCCTAGCTTCGGTCCAGCCTTCAGGCCATGAGTTTGTATTCTGTTAGAGATGTGTTGCTTGAATGTTTGCACATATGTTTATTTCAGTATCTGACATTAAATTAAGTATCAAGAGGAATTGAATTTTCATCGAACAAATTTTCCGATATGCACTGTTAATTTTATTTGATTACATAACGACAAGTTTTAAGTAAAGTTATTACCCTCTTAATCCTTCTATGAATCAAGAGTTTCTTATTTTCGACAACAGATCGCCGACGCCTCCTGTTGATGCTGCAATGGGACGGGTTGACGTCAGAGTAGCCTGGCAGCGACTTGCACGTCTCGTGGGCCTTGCCAGCAGAACACTCCCTTTCTTGTAGTGGGTCTTCGGAACACGAGCAGAAAGTTCTCTGCTGGGGCCAGCTGCTGAGGGAGGGGAGGTCCGACTGATTGAACAAGCTCTCTCCATCCTCTACTATGAGTTAAACAGTGTTATTTGGCAGAGAGAGTTGTGAATATTTGGAACGTTATATTGTATGTTTTTCAAAGGTGACATGCATATGCACCCTTGACATGCGTAGCATGCAATAGCAATAAAAAACTGCGAACAGCTTCACAAACTAACTTACAATTTATGTACAGAATATATTTTACTGGACGAATATTCGAATATGAAATATAAACAACAATTTTCATATTTTATGATTTTCAAAATTAAAGAAACTTAATGTTGTGAATGTTGTATATGCACTTTTGGTTCATAATAATTAATGAATAATTATCAGTTTAGTTAAGGAAAGTCAGTTACTTTTGGCAGCAGCTTCAAACAGAATAAGCCTGAGTTTATTAAGAAGTTAAATATATCACCAAGTAAATGTAGATGTTTAACATCAATGAGAAAGAGAAGGGGCATTTCGATAAAATACACGAAGCTCTCTTCACAAAGGCAGTTATATACTTTATTTCCTTTCCAATATCATTATTCTTATCGCAAACGATCCGTATGTTTCTCTACCTTTCTTTATACGGAGTTTCGTTATGGGATTATTGGAATCTTTCGAGCCGAAGTATTACAATGTTGCTCACCTCCAGGAGTTCGAGAATTCTTTCAGCAGATTTTCCCTCGCTCTGTATCCCGCGGAACAAGATTCGGTTGCTGTCGGGTCTGTTGAGTATGTACCATCCCGTAAAACAAAGTCGTCGTTGCAGGTTCCGTTATCGGACATTTTCCCACAGAGTCCAACGCTTTTCTCAATGTCTTCTACCGACGGAAACATTTGGAGATTGAGGAAAACACCATAAATGTTGACCATAAGCTTTGCCCCCGTTGGCAGGTAAATCTGAAACATATGTATTTCAAGTAAAACATTATAAAAAAGTATTTCAATGAAACAAACACCTATGAAAGACGTGATGTTTCGAATAATCTCTTTATGACTCTAAATAAATAAGAATAAAGTTTACATCATAGTTACTGCCTCTCCTCTTGACCTGCAGGACGTCCCCTCCGTCCTCACACAGAGTGTAGTCTATAAACCAGATATCAGACTGTCCAGGGCACCTGTTAATCTCGAACATCGTCCTGCCGGCTCTCACTGCCACTCCACAGTTACACCAGGCGTCCCCACAGAAGCTACACCGGGATGTCCGGATTTGTACCTAGAAATTATTGGAGATTGTTTGCAAAGTGGGATGATTGTCTTCAAGGTACATCATCAAAGATACGGGACGCTTTGTAGATCTGGTTTCGATGCTCTTCAATTAGGAACTGGATATCTGTTCAAGAATTTAATGCCATAGATATATGACCCCATTAAACTTGAGTAATGCAAACGTTATTTTCATATATCGTTATGTTGCATATGAAAAATCCAGAGGAAGTGATTTAAGGTAATCAGAGATTTTATGTGTGTAAATGGTAAAAATTAAAATTAGTATATACAATTCCGTGACACTGATTTCGTTTAATGAATCTATGATACTTACTTCAAGTGGAAGGTCAAGGTGCTTGTACAAAGTAAAAATTCCTTCATATTGGTGCTCGTAGTGTCTAGGAAATAAGAAAAATATATCACCTTTACGAAGCAATAAGACCACTCACTGTATTTAAACGCACTAGTACACGCCAATATTTCATTAACACAACGAATGCACAGATACTGCACATATCTCGATATTACTCAGTATCCTCACTCAAGTAATCTACCTCGTAAGTTATTTAACAAATATTTACGTATTCAGGTAGTAAAGTGGATTTTTAAAGGCCGGAAGTATTTAATGTTACGTTACATTAAATCCGCATGAACTACGATATCGGAAATATTAACATTTTGCTCATAACCAGAAAAGCGGAAACGGCAGTCAATCTAATAACAATAGTAATACTGTGTTATTAAATCGGTTAATTAGCAACATTGCTTTCATAAAACATATTTCATGATTTGTTCTCAGTTCAGAGTTTAGGTAAATTCAATAGTTACACACAATACTAGTTCAGCCGTTTCCAAGTGTCAATAATTTATACGTTTTGTGCACAGTTAACCATAGATTTTTATATGTCCAAGCCGACAGCGGCTGTCTTAACGTTTTCATTGCTGATTGCAGGTAAATTGTAAAGAATGTTTAGTATTTCATTGCATCGATAGAAAGTTAATTCATGAGTCCTCGTAAACCATAAAATGGCCAATTTAAACCGTAAAAGCGTGCACTAGTGCCTTTAAGACCAAAATTGATAATCTATTTAAAAATGATACGAAGTGAAATAAGAATAAACAACCTTCCATCAAAGGTCCTCATGTGTGGGTCGGTGTTTGAAAGGCAGCTTTTCCACTGGATCTGAGAAGTATCCTTCGTCAGTTGTACCTAAACAATGTATCCAAAACATTTTCTTCATTTTCAGAAATCTTATTCACAATATTTTGTAGTACAGGATAATAATGATTGCGCATACATATGATTGCAATTTGAGATTTAAAGCCCCATGTTTATACCATATTTACAAAATCTGTCTGGTTTCCATTTCTAAAATGAAATCTATTAAATACAGTTCATTGAATAGATTTCCTGAGCTTTGAACAAACTGCTTAACATTGCTTAACATGAATCGTTCATTACTCACTAAAAAGCAGGTTAATAACGTGGGAACATAAACAGAAACTAAGGTCAAAACTGAAATCTACATTCTCAAAATTCAGGAGGCGGGATAGTGCAGTGGTTAGTGTGTTAGCTTTTGGTCAAGATGTCTAATTCCGGCTCGGCAACTTTGTCTTCAGTAGAGAACTGTTCTAGTTTTGGGTGCAATGCTACACCGAATTTCAGCGCAGTTCCGAGTTCCACCGCATTATGCATAATGATGTTGCAGGCTTCTCCTTTACCCCCAAAACACCTCACCTCAACTCTTCAAGCTTCAATATTTTGATTGAGTCATAAGAAAACCAGGAAAGGTATCTTAACAACGGTTCTTCTCCACGCATTATGCAGCAAACTGACCTGTATCTTTGAGAGCTGCACTTCTCCCCACATCTCATGAGCCGACATGAAGGGGGTGGTAACTTTCAAGTTGACCTCTTTGCTGGATGACCCGTATGTGGTGGTCACCTTCCCGAAGAGAGATACGGGGACAGGCTCGTCCCACTGGGAGGCCATAAAAGATGCTCCGCACTCAGATGGCATCAGGACAGCCTGATCACATCCCTCATCATTGCCTGTATATGTTGAAATGATGTCGGTTTTCATTAATAATTTACATCATCTGCTCAACATTATTCAGAGGTAATAAAAATTTTTGAAAGTAGCAATATGGGATTTTAAGGACCAAAATTGTCTGTATTAAATCTTATTCTAATGCACGCCATTGTCTTCAATAACAATGGACTTTTGAAACTACCCTTCCATAACCTTTGAAGATTGATCTGTTTTAAAGAAGGTATCGGCGAATCGGAGTAGATAACCTGACGAGATGCTGTCTGACTCTGAAAGTTCACTTTCATTATCAAAAGAAAGTCTGACTTACGTAATGTACGAACTTTAACCTTCAGTCTACATTGACTAGTGTTGGTGTGTTTTCCGCATCCGAAAGGGTCAGTCAGAGACATCTTGATGCCCGCAGATCTGCCCTGAGCTACTCGCACAGAGGTTGACGATACCTTCAGGAAAAGACAAATATGTACAGATAACGACAGATTCTAAATGTTTGCTTATCCTATACATCATTTATATTGGACAGCATGACTAAAAGTTTAATTTTTTTGACGTTTTGATGAATATGATCATAATTAAGTTAACAGTTTTTTCTACAACTTTAACGATGTGGAACACTATATATATATAGATGATGTGTTTGGTTGTTTGTGATTTTTCATAATTTCAACAATATTTCTAGTGACAAGATCTTCTTGTCTTGTAACATATATGAGTAGATCAATAGTATGAAATGGTGGAGGGTCTGGACAAACGGAAACCGAAGCGTTATTTTACCATTATCCATAACACAAAAATACCTTGCACTTTTTGTGTTATGGATATTGCTAACGTACCCTTAACTGTGATCCAGAAACCCCCATTGTTATCTATTACATTCTCTCACCCAACTATTTTGAAACTTCGACTCTATTGATAATAGATTCAAAATGCTCACCCTCAATATTGAAGTGTGCATCTGTGATCATATATAAATAAATATGTAATTGCCCAAGGGTTCTTCTTCTTTTTTTGCAGTTGTTTCATTCCTTCACTACAAATTTAAATTCTTCTCACTGACCCATGCAGTAGCTCGTCTTCAACTGTTCTCAAGACGAATCATAGGGCGCATTTATTTTAAAACACAAATCTTTCATGACCATATTTATTACTGGATTACGTTTATAGTAGGAAGTGCTGCTTTCATCCCACACATAATGTTTATGCATATGTTGGCTGTATTGATTTGGAACCACAGATGAAAGTCAGGTGTAATTTTTTAAAACCCGCTTTTACGACCTTTGAATGAGTTATTTTCTTTGTTTTTTTGTATGTGAGAATTTTGATTTGACCTCGTACACTATCTTGTCCGAACTTTTGTGATAACTATGGAAGTAAATGGAAATGGTTGAGCTGTGATGATGTTATTTGATTTATTTATCATCCGGGAAATAAGCCAACGCCCAAGGAACTCGACACTGAAGCACTGAAGCATGTGTGACCAACTACAGGGCCAATGAATAAAGCCTATATGTGTACCCATGTTTAAATTAAGCTTATTGTATTAAGGAAGTGAAGACCTTGATTCCGACGAATCTCTTCCTCGACTTCACTGCAGGGGTGGAAATATCTCCATCTCTGTATGTGGCAGCAACGCTGCAGGAAATCTGGAATGGAGAGAAAGAAGAATACGATGTTACAATTCATAATTTAGCAAACATGTGTATTACAAATATGTGATCATTATTAAATTGCAAACCTCATTTGTCATAAAGCCATGATCATTTAGATAGATGAAATATTAAAAAGCAACTCCCTTTGCCTTTTGTTTAAAGCAGTTGTTGATTTTAAAACTATGAAACTTCTGTTATTTTTTGCCAATGAACTATAGCATCCATGAAATTCAGGGTTCAAAACGTTTCTGAATTCCAAATTTGTTAATCAGGCTAATTTTCAACATTTAATACATTTAAATTTTTTTACAGATATGTAAAAATGATGCTATATTTTAGATTCATGTTTGGCTAATGCTTGAGACCCCGAACCCTGACAAAGATACCCCAAACATCCCCACCATTCCACTCAGTACCATATCACGATGTGGTGGTTCTGATGCAGCAATAACCCAAGGAGATATAAAAGACGATGATTACATGCTGCTTGTGGGGACACCAAAGTTGGAGAGGTGTTTTGACTGACTTCACTCGATTCCATTTACTCTCTTTTTGATGAATCTCATCCACTTGTTGAATGACTGAACTAAACCCCTTTCTCAATCACTCAATACCTCACTCCCAGCTGATCCCTCTCCCGCTTCAAATGGGATAAATAGCATATATGAAGGAAAGGGCTTAAACTGTACCCAGAGAAGGTCCTATGTAAAACAACAGCAATGTTGGTAATGAAATGTTTGTTATTGGAGACATCAGAAGGACCAAACATAGTTTTCCATAACTATTTTATATAATTCTAGGTAAACACGTTTAATGCGGCGGTGCAGTCAGGGTGATCAGTTCTGATGAAGGATTTATTTTATTTCTATCTTTTATACACCTGTATGCCGTACGCTGTGATGTTAGCCTCTCTCAGATGTGTCTCTGTCAGGACCTGGTTCTCAATCATGCTCCCGTTGGACCATTTTTCAGGATCTTTACTCAGAACCAGCTTGTCCTCCACAAACCAGCTGGTGATGTAGAACACGTCCTCGGAGTGCTGGCTGAAGTTACACAGGAACACCAGCTCGCTGTGGAGGTCGTCAGTGTGGATAAGGCGGGATTCCACCTTCAGCTTGTTTTCTGAAAATGTTCATTGGTCAAGTCAAGACTAAACGGTACACCTATGTGGTACTTCCTTTTACAGTGTGAAGTTGTTCATTTAAAGTTGAAATAGATACATTATTATATGGGAATATATCTCCACATTCATAGTGTGATGTATATTATGTGATGGACAGCAAATATGACAAACAAACCTCTTGCTAAAAACACAGTTCATTGTACGCACCATTTGAGATAACGTATAATCCATGAGGATGCTCAATATATCTTTTAGAGGGTATTTCCTCTGCCTCACCCCCCTCCACTGGTATTCGATGAACACTGAAAAAAAGCATTAACACATTACGTACTGTAGTTGCTGATGTTCATGTCCTTAACAAATAGAAACTCAACTAGTTTATAATAAAAGCCCTCAAAAACCGGGGATGATTTTCTGAATAAAAATTTCGATTCAAAGGTTTCCTCTAAATAGACGTCCCTTACCGTTTATTCACTGCTGTGAAGTATAGAATCTCGTCTAACACAAATATATCGTAGATACTCTTTCGTCTATCTTGGTGGATTTGTCTTCTATTAGACCCATCCATTGCAACAGACTGGATCCTTCCTGTTGAATGCTCGCTCCAGAAGATCACGTCATCTTTTGATAAGAAATGGAGTTCTTTCAATAGTCATAGTTCTATGACCAAGCCATGTAGAGTTATTAACTCATTTGTAAATGTATTATATTGGAAAAGATACCATATATCACACAAAACAAGAGTTTATTAGTGGAATTATCTATATTCTTTGACTAAGATGTTTCATTTGTCAAACTTACTCTCTGCGTCAACGGCTAGTCCTGAAGGCCGTTCTGACGTTGATATAATCCGTTGAATATATGAACCGTCATAATTGGATACGCTTATCTTGTGTCCAGTCTTCCTGTCACTCCAGACTATTTTTCTGTATATAACACACAGAAGTAAAATTAATAATTCACATTGTCTTCGTATTTTCATTTTACGTATCATCTGTCAGAAAATGTCTTCCAGGATATTATTGAAAACAGTCATCTATTGGAAACTATACCTCATTTGCGTCAATCACATTGTCACGGTGTAACAAAATCGGAACTAAGATGAGACACTTTTATCCGGTAAAATGATAAAAGAGTTTCTATTATAAAAGCAAACTAAGGAAAAGTGAAGTAGTGAGTGTATAAAAAGGTTTATGCCGAATCTAACCAAATCGACTAAGATCATGGGTGTAACAATCACCGCGAATTAACAACAGCGTATAGAAGCCGATTCTCTTTCTACCACCATCACAACGCACATAAATAAAACATCATTGTAAGTCCTCAGCGTGGGTATCCATTCCAACACCTCGAGATTGGTATTAATTCCAAGACCTACAAAATAGTATCAATTCCAGCACCTGCAGGATTGGTAAAAGCAAGTTGAGTTTCTTGACTAAACTAAAATGGCCCTTGACTGTGGGAGAAACACTCAATAGTTCATTGTAGCGAGGAGAAACTCCTCTACAAGTACATAATACTCAAAAAAGAAATATAAACAAAAACGGTATTGACAAATAGATACTTCATCATAAAAGACTGGCAAAAAGGTCATGAAAAGTACATTGGTATTGGTAATGACCATAGTCGGCAAACAAAGATATGAATAATGGAAAATGATAAATGAATGGAAAGTAAATAATAAGTTCTTTCAATATATACAATAATTAATGACATTTCATTGTAATAATTTGATGAGAGGCGGGGAAAAGGAGGCGCGCTTGAACAGGTGACAATATACAATTCTTCTTGCATTGCAAAATACCAAGTTCGATATGAGTCGGTAGAAAGTAACAACATAGAAACCAATACTTTTAAAACCTGTTCTTATATCAAACATGACTCGAGCCTGCTCTAAACACATGTGTCTGATCCCATTCTTGTGTTGTTTTACTATATTTTGTGACTTGACTTTTAAAAGTTTTGAATATATTTCATACTCTTAAGATAAAAAAAAAGTTGTCACAATTGACTCTATAAGATAAACGACAACAAATATTATTTTGATGTTATAAAATATTTTTACTTTTCATGAAAATAATTCAAATTGCTGTCTTTCGAAAACAATAGGGGTAAAAAATGTCATTTTTTCACACAACTCTGGAAAACGCATCCGACACAACGCATCTTCATGGAACATGTTAAACCTACTCTCGTCAGTTAAGAGAATGCGTTGCCATTTTTCATCAATTTTTTCATCAATTTGTTGCTTCAAATGCCTTGTCCATGATTACGTCGTTTTTGACTTTATAACATCACCATTTTCTCTTATATATATATATATATATATATATATATATATATATATATATATATATATATGTATATATATATATATAAAACCAGTCTTCATAAGTCTTCTTATATATTTTTAGCAAGTCTTCATAGAAACTAAAACATCCTACTACAACAGCGTATTCGTATTCGCTCCTACAAAAACCTTGTTGTAGCAGGATCTGTGAAACAACTATTATTTGATACTCACCTTTTGTTCCTTATACACGCGATTAGGTGCGGTTCGTCTACAGATGGTCTACCGAGTATTGTTGTCGGGTTTGACCCTGCCAGATCCATAGACACGATTTCGTGATTTCCCCAGTCGACATAAAATAACTTTCTCGCTGATTCGTCAATCGCCAAGGCACAAACTTTTGCACCTGCGAGGAGAGCAATTGCAACGTTCTCAACGCGTTTCCATGAACTATTTGGTATTATAATTGATATCATAAAATCATTATAGGATTTTTTTTGTAACAGCAACAAAAACAACTAGGACTGCCTCGGCTTAGCTTTGACTTACATACCATGTAAGCCTAGGCTATCAGCACTTATCGAAACAACTGCAGACTTGGCAAGGTGATGTGCTCTTTCGTTACCAGCGAGAAGCACATATAAATAATCTTGAATATTGCGCTGGGCTGCTAGTTGTTGGACTGACAAACCTAAGAGTAATTAACCGTGATTCCAGTCACACTTAACATTTTCAATGCAATCATTTAAAACGTCTATTGAAGAATGGTTGTTAGTTGAAAATACTTAAGAAGGATATGTTTTGAGGGATTTTGGGGGCGGCAACAGTTGAGGCTTCTGAGCGTCAAGTTACATCGCAGTGATTGGTGTTGTTCAGAATGAAGCAGTGCACTTGCTCTAGTCTTTAGATTTAACGCGATCAAGTTTTGCTGCATTCAAGAATACATCCTGTCTCAGGGTAGGACGTACTGCTGACGCTCCACTCTTCTTACCCTGGGTGAAAACCCGAGTGTAAACTTCGCGCTGTAGTCTATGACCTATGAACTTTTTAAATATAATCAACCAATGACTGCCCCTGGAAGGCGAGTCGGCAATTTATTATGGCGGCGCCCATTCCTTCGAAAATCAAACCGACTCGGCGAGTGAGTGAGTTTGGGATGAACGTGTTTTGATCAAAATATAAGTTATTAAACACGCGGATGACAAGTATCCAAAAGAGATTGGACAGCTCAGGGAGAAAGTCATCAAAGGATGGGGGAGAGACGGAAAGAAAGGCATAGTGAGAGATTGCAAACAGGTTTTCGAACGACTCAAATTTGTTTTGGCTTCTACCCGACTACCTATCCAGCTTGGGTGCCTCTGCCAGGAGCATGTAAGCTCCGGCTGGCATAGGTCTAGTGGTATCTGAAGCACTCAAAACACCACAGCACAATAAGGTATTCAATCTAGTGGTAGAAAATGAAACCGATCCCTACAACCTGGATGTATGATTTGTTGTGATAAACTAAACATAATCGCAAAATTGGACTCGGACATTATCACCATCGTCGATAGGTTAAAAAACCTTTCGATTCCAGTTTGTTTATCTGCAATTGGTTGTATGGAATTTAATCGCACACCATCGCGATAAAAGTATTTGATTGGCTGAATCATAGGTAACGGTGTGAATTTTATGCTGGGGTTTACACCCAGGGTACGAAGAGTGGAGCGTCAGCTATACGTCTTACCCTGAGACAGGATGCTTCTATTTCTACAATGATATGTAATGTAATTTACAAAACAACTCCCTTTTGATCAAAGGTAGTCAAGTAAGCTAAAGTACGTACCTGAAGGCAGATTTGCCAGGATGTTAACATTTTCTCCATTGATGTCGGTTCTTCTCATTGAATAAGGTCTGTACTGGCTCCAGTAGATCTGTTCAGTGGAGGGGGCGTAGTCAATCCCTACTGGATTTATCGTGGTGAGAAATCTGACCTCCTCGGTGTGAGAGCCATTGAATATCAGTTTGACCAGGCTGTTATCGTCGAAGTCACAGACCAATATTGTTACTGCTGTTATTGCTGGAACAGATTTAGAGGAATGACTAATTGCATTGTTGCGTTGACGGTTTGGCGAGTTTATGTCGATATTACTTATAATCCTCAGCAATCTGCACCTCTTCGAGCGTCCCCTAGTTCAGTGATTATTCTTTCAGGTAAGTTTTAAGGCACAAGTGCACATCAATCTTTCGTCTATATGACGAAAGCACAGCTTATGCATATCTATCGATATAACTGCCAATCTCCATTCAGGTAATCTAATTCGTAAGTTATTTAGCAAAAATGTACGTATTCAGGTTGTAAAATTGATTTTAAGAGACTTGAAGTAATCAGCTGGCCATATTCAAAATATAGGATCAAATATACAATATCAATTATCATTCATCAGCTGGCCATATTCTGTCCTTTTACATTGCCATTTATCTAGAATTAATATGCCTATGTTGTCTCCACAGTTATTCAACTATGACCTACTAACTAGTGTGTGGTCAGCTTAAATCAAATGAAATTTGCTTAAAAGAAATCGAAAAAAATCACTGCCTTGGTTACTATTTCAAATTCACTTACATAGAGCTCAGAATACATTATACATTTGATTACGTTCGGTTAAATGTATTCTTTGTTGTCAACTTTGTAATTCAGGACGAGTTGAAAGCATTTTAATTTAAGCTGATGTATTGTTTTGGAAAATACCTACCATCGCACAACCAGAATAAACTTAAAGGACTGATAAGGTGAACAGCTGGAAATCTTCTCTGTAAAGAAAATTTTTTTAGATTCACCAACATTTCTCTTTTCAAAGTCAACGTTACGCTGGGGCTAAACATCATGTATACTGCTAGCATTGTGATGTTTCGTAACTAGTTACAGCATGACAATACAGCTTAGCCTATGATGGTAACCGTGCTATGTTCTTCTTTTACCAGAGTTTTTGTCTGAGCTGATATTTCCCCCCGACAGGTACGCTCCTGTACATGAGAAATATTTTCAAACGCTTCATGTTTCAACTGATTTTGGTGAACATTATGGAGCATGGCATGGCATACTTAGTTGCTTGTTCATACATTAAAGTTAAACTCGGCTTTTCACGCAGTGTTGTTGTTGATGTGTTAATATACATATTCATGTTTTGCAAAAGAGAACACGGGTTCATATAAGGGCATTTATTTATTACTAATTATTTTATTTGATAAATGCCATGCATGATTTGTATGAAGGGCCATACGCGATGAGACCTTGAATCAAATGAAGCATAACTATATGCGCATCACTGATGGCAAACGTTTCAGACAAAAGTGATTGAAAAGAGATGTAGGGGATCATTTCACAAGAAAGGCATTGTCAATCTGAAATCTGAAAAGTCCAACGCTATAGGTCGAGGGAAATTACTGAAGAAAAGTTCATCAATGACTTTTTTTCACCATTGATGCATATCTAAAGTATGTGTGCAGTTATAAAAGCTTGATTTAGGACGACAGTAACCACGGAAGACTCCATCGACTTACGGGTCTTCAAGGATTTTTTAAATAAATGTAAGTGTTACTTGACTATTGTGTAATTGTACAAGCTTAATAACGTATTATATTGGTATGCAATCCTATTTGTTTTCGAGTTATTGAAGAAAATCAAAACCAGATAACTAATTCGTCTCGAGCCAGAGATAATATGTTATGCTGATAACTATATAAAAATGAAAGCTTGTTCTTTTTTTTCATGACTATTATATGAAGATATTTGAGTTTAATCCAGTCTTATACTTCATTACCTAATTATAAAATGCAATGTAATTAAGATTATTGCTGAGAATTTAGCATGTTTGGTCAGTCTTTGGAAATAATGCTTAGTAATTAATGAAGACAGCACGACATTACATGAATACAAAGAACCTTTTGTTAACTTTATTTTTTAGATCTTGATGAATCATGCGACATCACCAAGGCTGATTTAGAAATGACCATGCTGACTTAGGTAAACATTAGCCATGACAGTCCCAAGCAACAGCAAAAAGGCCTTACCAAACATGATCTCAAAAGTTTATGTAACATATTGCTTGATGTTGTACTAAAAAAATATATGTTTCTAAAAAGCCACTCCGTGAGTTGTTGGAGTCATATATGCCAAACTTAATAAATTATTTCATTTGATCGGAAGTATCGGTTATTACCAAAAAGACACATTCTTAAGCTTCTTAGATTTTTACAGTGACAATAGGAAGGTAGAACGTCGCAATTATGATCGAAAACCGAACAGTGACGCGCGTCAAATGGTCAAACGTATCTTTGGAGACTTATCTAAAACATCCAGGAGGACATTAAGTAGTTGATAGTGTTTTTTTAGGTTATTTGATTACTATCCACGTGATATCAACAACTCTGTGCATTTATAAGGCTGATTTGTTTAGATTTTTCATGGAAAACCATAGTTGTCATAAACTCTTGAAAAAAAGAAACTTTCCATTCATGCGAAATTGACTTTTTCGAAGCAGGTCATGTTTTTTCATGACACATACCTGTAATTAAAAGAAAGGCTTGCTCAAAAGTGTAAATTTTCCCAAAAACAATGGCCCAAACGTTACGTTGTGTTTAGAGAGGAAAACGAGCGATTCGTCCAAATGCATTTTCTGCCAAAGCACGTGCAGCATGGGATCATGGAGGTTTAATGCAGATACGTCTGCTTTAGGGGTATAAAAAGCCATATCAGCTGCTGTCCATCAGACTACACAACATCGGTACAGCGATCTGAAAAATGACAAGACTGAACAGAATGCAACGCAACATCGCTATTGTCAGATTGCAAGCAGCAGCGACGCAGCGAGATGTTGCAACACACTTTAGCGTGTCCAGACAGACCATCTCTTCATTGTGGACCTGGTTCAACACCCTAAACAGCGTTGATGATAGGCCAAGGTCAGGCAGACCAAGGGTGACTACTCGGGCCCAAGATCGGTACATCCCATTGCTCCACCTTCGGGAACGCACCAGGACAGCAACGTCAACAATAACGCAGAAACCAGGCCTGCGTCGAATTTCCTACCAAACACTACGTTACAGGCTGAGAGAGGCTTGCCTTTTCCACGACGACCGGTTCGACGTCTCCAGTGGTGTCAACAGAGGATTAGATGGGCACGTGCAAGGTGGAGAACCGTCTCTTCACTGATGAGTCCCGTTTTCTGCTTCGACAAAGTGATGGGCGAGCACATATATACCGACGTCGTGGAGAACGTTATGCTGCCAACTCTTTTTAGGAGGTTGTCCCATTTGGTGGTGGTAGTGTCATGGTGTGGGCCGGGATTCGTCACGGCATGTTGTGGGTAAGCTCACACGAGGTACGGTATATGATCCTACAGCCTTACGTTATTCCTGACGTCAACGTTCATGGTGGTCTCTTTCAGCGGGACAATGCTCGACCACATGTTGCACGTGTTTGTCAAGACCTTTTACAGCGTAACAATGTCCAGATATTGGACCAGATTTGTCACCAACTGAGAATCTCTGGGACGAACTGGATCGACGCGTGCGCAGTAGGAATCCATCACCACAAACACTTCCAGGACTTCTTGCAGCACTTCAGCACGAATGGCAGAACATTCCACAGGCTGTGATTGACAACTTGATTGCATCCATGGGTCGTCGGTGCCAAGCAATAATCAATGCCAATGTTGGCAATGCCTGATACTGACATTTGTCCACCCCTGTGATTTTGAAACACTTGTGCACCTGTGCATTTCAAGATCATGCTTATTCTGAATAAAATTTACTGAACAGAGATCTCCAAACAGAGTTTTAGTTTTCATTTCAATGTTTAACATGCATCTGGGGTCTAAATATTGAACTTTGAAAGTCAGTGTCAAGTTTCTTTTATTGGAGAGTTTATTTCACCACTCTCACATCGGGCACAGTATATTATGATCGAATACGTTTCCTCCTCAGTATACAGTACATTTTACCCTTCAAGCACTCCGAGAGCTTCTCAAGCGCTCTCAGAGCTCCAGCCTATCAAAGTATCGAAATCCACAAATACTAGGCATAATTTTTTTTTGTTGGAAACATACATATAGGAATTATCGCATATAATGTGAAAATATTATCAGGAGTTGAGTAATTTTATTTTAAATCCCGCTTTGGGGAAATTTTATTGTTCAATATTGTTGTAAATACCTTACCGAGTATGCTCATCAACGCTATACCAAATGTAATTATCTTGGTAATAAGTGTCCCCATTTTAATGAAGAGGAATAGTAATGAAACAAGGCCAGCTAGATGGAAAAGTGGCACTGTTAAAAAGGATATAGAAAATTTTATCAGAATTTTTTAAAATTTTATAACATTTTAGCATTACTTTTTTTAGCATCTGGACTATCAGTGATTGAGCCAAATAACACTTAGGATTGCTTGAGACATAACGTTGTCTCAGCCTGAGGCAACCCAACTTAATTATATTAAATTTAGTTGTTTACTTGAACTTACTTTTACAGGGCCAAGTCATGTTAAACTGTTATGTACCATTTATGTCTTTGAGGTAATAGATTTATATGATTAGTGCGTCCAATGAAATGCACACAGCATCTTCTAGATTAATCGATGTTGGCAAGATGAAATACTCCTTTGGCATGAAACGTTGCAGAGAGGAATAGGGAAGAAACGGCATCATTTCTTTTGTATGAAAACACATACATATGATTATTTCACTGTTAATTTTATTTCATCGATGAAATAATGCTTTATATTAATTATATGTCATGACAGTCATTCTTGTTGCAAATCATACAATATCGAACAAAATCAGTCAGTCACTGAGATCAACGCCATCTCTCTACAATTCTAACCAAGAAACCAAACTAACATGGTTTTATTTTACTTACGTCAACTTACTGCCAGAGGAGTGAGTAGTGTAAAATATATACAATTACTAAAAATCATAAAAACTAAAATGATTTAATACCAAAGATACAAGCATTTAAGAGTACAAATACAAATTAATATACATTACACACCAAAGTGTAAATACTCGTCCATTGGAGAACCATTCTCATCGAAACCAGATCTGATTTGAATGAGACTATTTGGAGAACCAAAGGATAATTCAGGCTGTTGTGGGCGTTGAAGGGTAAATATCGACCTACACGGGAGCTAAAAAGGGGAAATAAAAGCTGATGCAGAATATTCCTCTCGGTCTGCTCCTCACTAGATTGTCTGGATAACAGCTTACTTGTCGTGGGATAAACACGTTTCGTAGAATATGGCCATTTCTTTATAAGCTTTATTTATGAGAAATCAAAGCATATCCGAAACGTTTTTATTTTAAAAAAATGCTTCATTTTTAAAGTCTGTGACCTCTAAATGCCATTTAAAGAATATTCAAAGCCTGTTCGGAGAATGAGGCATGTTTCTATAAAAATTCCAGTTCATATTTACAGTTACACCTAGCATGGTTTTGTTATACAGCCACTCATCAAGGCAATCTAATACTATGTGGTCATAGTCAGAATGGAACTTATTTGCAATCAGTTCCGGGGCACTGGTCAACCAGGGTAGATCCTTATAACTGAAGACACAAACGCTTCTGACAAATTTCCCAAAGCATGGCTTCTCAGGTTTCCATATCACAGCTCTCGACAAGACCTGACGCTTTCCATGAACTGCTGTTACATTATACCCGCCCGGTGCTCCGCCAATAGAGTTTATCGTTGACCCTACTAGTTCCTCAGGGGCATACGTGTCAGCGGCCCACGTAATCAGTTCCCTGGATATTGGATTAGTCAGGAGGAAGTTAACGAAACCTCGGGTGAATGCTCCGTACGCGCTTCCTTTGTAAAACGTAATGTTATGCTTGAAATGTTCTTTTACTTTGTCCTTGCGTTTGATCAGAGTATTTTTAAACATTTCGTATTTCACTTGGAATCGATGATATGCTTTTCTTGGATATTTATAAGACTCTATGTCATTCCGCCCCTTTAGAGTTTTCAAAATCTGCACGATCTCCAGGTTGGTCTTCAGAGGGAACTCTTGTCCTGACAGATTGAGGTAGTATCTCCATTTGACCTGGCTCTTTACATGTTGCTTCATGCAGACGACATCAGACATGAGTAGACCAATGGATGCATACACCACATTTATCTCCTGAAGGACGATCACGTTGGGAAGACAAGCTGCTAGCTCATTCACTCGCCTTGACATGCTTTTGTCAGCCTTGGTATCAATGTGGATGCAGTAGAGGTTATGTGGTCTGTAGATAGCACGAAGAAGTTGAGCCATCTGGAGGAAGTCCTTGTGAACCTTCAGCGTAAAGGCCAGAGGAAAGTCCAGTTCCTCTTGAGCGACTGGTACTGGTCTGGTCATAGACCTAACTATAGCACTATCACAAACTATCGGTACGTCACATGTTTGTGTTTTCCTTTGAGGTGAAAGGTGTATTGACTTCATATATTCTATATCACCTTGTATTATTCTTGCACATGAAAGTTTCCACACCGAGGCAGATGTTTCATTGCATGAATTCAGAGATTCAAATGAGGTAACAATCTGTTTAGTCTTTGTCGGAGTACAAACATCTGATCTCAACAACACAGTTCCAACCAAAAGTATAAGCAGGATAGTCGCAAGTACTAATACAGTATTTTTCCTGGGCTTAAATATCTGAAAGTAAAATCGAAAACATAGGGTCATTTACAATAATGCAGTGTTGTTACTCAGGTCATCAATTTTACCTGTGACAAAGTTCGGTTACTTGCAACCTCAGAGACTTATAACTGATTCAAACATTACAATCTGAATGAATGCGAATATGAAAATAACGTTAATTTGCGGCTTAGGAATTCAAAAGATTATCAGATTTAGTAACGCATGATACCTCCGAATTTGATCAACTTCTATCAGAGGTGCCCATTCTGTTTGGTCAGAGTAATCACAGTCAAGCCAAACAGAGGAACACGTCATCTGGTATTAAAGAGCCACTCCGTGAGTTGTTGGAGTCATATATGCCAAACTCAATTAATAATAATAATAATAATAATAATAATAATAATAATAATAATAATAATAATTTATTAATTTATTACTGTGCATTTGGTGTCATTTGATTGCGAACTATCGACTATTTGAAGTTAAGATGTTTTGATTTCATATCACCACATATGGAATTTAAGTTCGTATCAAAGATAAATAATAAGTTATGAAAATCACGGAGTGGCTCTTTAAAGGTGAACTTTAGTAATGAGGCTTTCGAGATCTATTATTAACGTCATTGTTCGGTTTTCGATCATAAATCTCGACTAATTTTCTGGTTAATGGCTGTATGCCAGTTGATAAGCATTGAAATGTAAATTTTCAGAAACAACCACTACTTATCGTGGACATAACGCCATTTAAGAAGTTTGACATATTTCACCCTCAACAACATACTTAAACAATTCAATTTCAGGTTGATATACATGAATTAATGATGCGTCTTCACACTCAACGCTTATGAAACAGCTTGAAATTTGGAGATGAAGATTTCCCAAGGAGTTTAAAAATGGAGATATTAAAACGATTAATAGCTCAATCTTTATTTATTTCATTTTTTGAATTACAAAGGTTAAGCTTAAATTCATGATTTCTTAGTATCAGCCATCCTATCTTGCCTTTTTGATACATTTTAATAATGATACCATCATGAAACATATATATCTACTTATCGTATTCCACATTCCATACCGGGATAATCATTCTTATGCAGATTGGCTGTTATGACCTTTTTGAAGGTTATAAAATTTGTCAAAATTTGTCAAATCTGAAATTTGGATGCTAAATACCTCAGATTGAATATATTAAAATTAGAGAATAGTGTTACATGTGCGTGATATTGATATTGTCACCACAAAAACCTTCTTAGTTGGAAATATCAACTGCCAGATTAAAATTTTTTTCATAGTGCTTTAGTCTTAAAAATTACACACTTATAACCTCAAGTCAATATAAGGGATTTTTATCAATCAATATTGATGTTTTATAGATCATAATACGTTATTTAATAAACGATATTTTAATGTAAATTCTGCTGTTTGTCAGCATTCAATAAACAACGATTGTGATATTGCCTAGCTACTTATTCCATCACAATATTGAGCTTTTGAGTCGTACAAGAGAAATGAAATACTTATCGGAACTCAGTCTATACGGCAACGACTCAGAACGTCATGAGACACACTGTATGTATTCATTTAGTAATTGTAATATGTATCGTAAGGATTAATAAATTTGGAATACGTTAAACATAATTATCTCGTGGATAAAACGTTAGTTTCATGAATCAACTTTCTTGCTGTATTTTTCATTACGAATTTTATCTACTTTGAATGAAATACGACAATGGAAGAAGTCAATTTTTAAGCACCTTTTTTTTCAAAGAACTTGGTTTTGTAAGTTCGTATCGGGTTTTGATTAAATAAAAATAGAATGTGAAACTAAAATTAAATTTATTGAATTGAATTGAATATTGATTTTTATGAAAATTTGTGCTTGCATGTATGTGACATTGGTTCAAAGCGGAGTTCTATGAGCATTATGGTCGTGAAAAAGGACCCTCAAATATTTGCTTCCTCATTACGATTTATTTATTCATACCTAATTCTTAATCCTGCTTTCCTTTTTAACTACGAGCAAATTGTTAGGGCGTACAAATTGTAAAAACTTTTGTTTAGAGCAAATTATTCCCACGATTTCATCCCCTTTTTATCCTCTTTTAATATGGTAAATGGATTAACCCCTCAATATTTATCAATATGGGTAACACCATGTTTCTAATATGAGTAGGTATAATTTAGAAGAATCTACGATGTACTATCGGCATTTGTTTCTTTATAAAAAACTCTTTTCTCAGATCTACTGGCTTGGAATCCGTTGGATAAAAATATTAGAAATGCTTTGTCACTGACAAAATTTAACAAGTGTGTTTCATTCTTTAAAATCTATTATTACTCGCCGTTTAAGATACCACCGTTTGATAAATCAACAATGCTATTACACATTGTGTAATAACATCGCGTGTTGATTGACGTCACACGACGTCACAATCGCTAAGCATGACGTCACAATATTAGCGGCGCGGCAACAATGGTTATCCTGGCGCTTTTCATGCTTTTTTTCTATAAATCAGCGAGTAATAGATAAAATACTGAACTCAATCCCGTATAATTACATTTTTATGAAACTCGTGAATGGTTTCAGTATCTTAATCGCTTTCGCTCGTTAAATACCAAACCACACACTCGTTTCATAAATATGTTATTAAACGGGACGTCGTTTAGTATTCTCTATATCTCCAATATCTAACAAGTAGTATTTTATGGACCGAACGATGCCAAATTCTCATCTATCGTTTGGGCCTTGGTTCCAATTAGTTGTATAGAGGTTTATTATAAAATCGTGTCTGTTCTTGTGGAAACACTCAGGAAGCTCATTTTTACTCGAAAACATCAGTTTAAACAAATACTTTTTTTTATAAACAAAATAAGCTAAGAAACTATTCAAGGCGGCGACGAATCTTTGTTACAGATCGAAAACGATATCAAACTATGATTAAATCAGTTTATCATTATAAATGAAACTAACCAGTTTTCTTGGTTTCCCGACACAACTACAATTTGCTTTGTTTTCTATTTCAAGTTCGGTATAAAAAATGATACGAATTATAGATCGTTGCAATTAATTGGTTTCTGGCATATGTAGTAAACATGTGTTTCCATGAATATACTTATAACCTTATTTTCAAGTTTTGTTTTAGGAGAAGCATTAAAATTGGCCGTCTCAGCCTGTTTGCTAATCCTTTTTCCTTATAGTTTGTATGAATTCCTATTTCCTGTGTACAACATGTTGTTTTCTCGAAATAAAATACTGTTTAGAAAATTTCAACCCCTCCTCTAAGAATTGGAACGAACTCATATTCTCATTCAAATAAGTATGAGAACACCTAATATTTTAATGTCTTGGTGGTGAATACAGGCATGCAAAAAGGAAATATGGCAATATGAAAAAGAGTAGCGATACCCATCCTTAACTTACAACAGAATCATAAAAACAATGTGGCTGGGATCATAAAAAGCTCTTTCAAGGTCGATGGTTGCCATATTGGTGTAGCACAATCACCAGGCTCACACTTCGTACGATTCAACAAGAAGACGAGACGTAGATTTTCATGGGTTTATTTCTTCTAAGTACTTTGTACCTGGCTGTCGACCCTTCCAGCCCGTCTTTCCCTGGGCAACCTCGCGACGGCAAGCTCGTCTTTTCTCACATGCCTTGTCGTGGCTGGCAACAGCCCATGGCCGGGTGCTGGCTGGAACTCAACTCCTCAGTCCCGTGGCTGAGACTCAACCCTCTCTCCAGTTCGATGGCTGATAAGTGACTTCTAAGTCAAACCTGGGTCTAATATACTCAGTTGTCAACACATTGTCGCTTGACAACAGCTTCATGATTATAACAAACTAAGGGATTACTTTGGGATGGGATTAGCAGAGTATTACATAGGTTTCATTACTATGTTACATTGGTTCGATTAGCAGAATGACAGAAGACTTCAAATTTGATTCAAATTCTCTTTGTCGATATCATAATTTTACCCGGACTGTGACACAACAAAAGCAACAATACACGTGTAAACTTGCTCCTTATAAAAATTCGCATAAGTGGGTATACACATTTTGGACACTTTGACAAACATTAATGTTTTTCCCTTCACAAGGCGACAACCGACCGTGTAAGGGTGATGTGGTGGATACAGATTGTAAAACTTCGTTAAGTTGCTGGACGTTTTCAGGAAGTGGCAAGATGAACGTTTTATACATTAACATTATACAAAGTCTCGATTTGAATATAATTACATGTAATATTATTTACCATTGATTGAATATGTGAATGTCGAAGGAGGTTTTGTTGAACGATTATAAATGTGTACCTCGTTTAAGGTTATACCATTCATTCTACAGTTTACAGGTACAGTTTTGCGATTGAATAAAAATGTTAGGCTTTGCTGGAATAATGTGACTTCCAAGGAGTCAGTCGTCTTAGATATGCTATCTGAAGATGCAATTTTTAGATAATCAGTAGTCAGTAATCACAAAGAATGGAGTGTTGTCTGCAAATAGACGAATAGTAATATCAATTCCATCATTAAAACTAAGTTGTGTAAATATTAGTTCCATCTTGCCCCTGCGTTGCCTCCAATAGACTCAATAAATCGAAGACACCCTCCAATAGTTTTCAACTAATGTCAAACCTCCAATAGTTTATTCAAGGGTTGCCAATGTTTTGATGTTATTACATTGAATAAGAAAACTGAACAGTGGGTAGCGACCTCCAATAGTTGAAAGTGACTTAGTTTTAAGTTAGATATTGTCCTCAAAGTCTCCATTAGTTTGGCACGCGGGCTCGTGTGAGACTTTGAGGACAATATCCTACACTTAATATTGCTAATTGAAACAAATAAGAAAGGTGGTCCGAGTACTCATCTTTGAGGTACTCCAGCAGTCACTGGCTTTAGTTCCGATTGATATCATTGATTTACTACTCTCAAACCATTTTAATGAATATCCAATTTATCCCCAGCAGGTCAACTCAATCTTCGGTGGTTCCGTTTGCAGTTTTGTTATCAATGTTAACTTCATGGGTAACAACAAGGACAGTGTTCCTCCCATTGACACTAATTCAAACTAAATGAATCACGCTTCAAATCTCACAATCCAATGACGGCACGATCACGTGACATTCATTCACACAACTCAGTAACATTCATTTTTTTCTTATTAAATATTGTTATTACTTCTTCTTAATTTTTCTTATTCAAACCTGTCGATGAATGAAATGAAAACAAATTCACAAGTCAAAACTAAATATTCAAAATTTGTTAATAATCATTTTTCAAAAAAGGTGTTTACATCATTTTGTTCAGAATAACATTTTGTACAAGAAATTTTTCTAGGTTCATCGAAACGGAGAAAAAAAATCAACGTAATTCGCAGCAATGGATATTCTTCACTGAACGCTACCAATTAACATCCGTGCTGAAAATATTTCAAACAACGTATCACTCGTTATCAAATTTATACCGAAGTGTAGGGAATATTTTCACCTTTTTATGTTCCAAATATGAGTTTATAACATCGATTATTTCTTGTATTTGAGCGTCCATCTCTCATTGTGATGGCCAAACAAACCGGATCAAAAAGTCTGTATGGCACGAAGTTAGTTTTATGGACGCCGATCACTGATATCGTCAAATTGAGATATTGATAAATCATTTTTATCTTGTAGAAAGTCCATTTGAAAATAAAGAGAGAATACCTTTTTACAACTTAGTGTTGAAGGATTTATTTATTTTTGATCTCGAATGGTCGTGAAATACAATCTAACATCAGCTACGGAACGCATCGGGGAAAATGTCAAAAAACTCACTTGATGTCTGCGCCGGTCATCAGACCCATATTTTGTTAATTTTGCAGTAATTGAGCAAAAATTAAATCTTATTTCATGTTTGAAATTTACGTACATGTATTTTCACGGATGTAAAAATGCGTGTTATTTAAATAATATAAAAACAAATTGTTTCAGATGGTCCCGTTATATACTGTTTAATAGCGTCCCTTCCATTTGCAATCATTACTGAGATTTTGTTTGAAAACGGATAAATTTCTGTGAGAGACAACACGGTTCATGCATGGAATTCGAATACAGTTACGATTTAATTTCTATATTATCTGGTGGAAAATGTCTTTTATTTTGATTGTAGACTATATGAAAATGACACCGATTTAACAAAGATCTAATCACAGGGATTTTATTCGTGACTGAATCCTGTTGCGGCAATTGTGCGGCACATGCAGAAAAAATGCGGCGAAAAGGGGTTCAGTGCGGCAAAAGCACGGCTTCTTGTAAAGCCCCACTTTTGCCGCAACCTCTTTGCGGCATCCTTGCGGATTTTATGCGGCTTTGTGACTTTGTCATTTTCTCGTGCAGCTTTACCAAATAGTTGCGGAATTTATGCAGCTTTTCATGTGCGGCATTATGATAATTCTTTGCGGAATTAGTGCGGCTTTTTTGTAATTAGAAATTTTCTTGGTGACCACCAGTCTGAAATGAGAATTTTGTCTCTCTGCGGCATTTTTGCGGCAATACTGACTTAGAATATTTGCAGGAGTTTTTTTAAAACTCCAAGATGTCTGGTTTTATCAATTCGCCACCCAAAAAACCAATGGCTTACTCATCAGGCTCCAGTTTAAAAATTAGATAAATATTAAACATAAATCTAAAAAAGTCAGCACAGATAATTAAGAAGTGAATATATCCACAGTTGATATATGTCATAGGCCACGGAGTCTTTACACAAGATTTAAGGTTTGTAAAACTTTCAGTTTCGGAAATAAAGACTTATATACCATTTAGCCACTAAGTTAGTCTTCAGTACAGTTAAGCGAATTCAAATCTACTAAATCTAAGTTTAGGAAAGCTCGAAATATTCCTTACATTATCATGCTCTTTTTAATCGGCACTTCGGAAAATTTGAAAGTCTTAGCAGTCGTGAATTGATATAATTTCGCTGTTTTAATAAATATAAACTTCTTTTATTATTACCATTCTATTTACATCTGTTGGTAGTTTAAACAAATTTGCCTGCTTGCATTTCGCACCAATAGTTCAACCGGAAGTTTATGTTTGGTGTAAGAAATTGAGTGAGTCGTACCGAATGCGAACTCAATAATTACTGTCAAAATAGTAATGGAAATTGATGGTTTTAGGATTCACTCGTTCGCATTGAATATTCCCGCTAAATTTAATAACCGGAAGTGTAGCCATTGTCTTATACGCGGTTAATCCCTACAACCCATTACCCCTACACCTCAGTTCCATACAGCTTGTTAAAACAACACAGACAGTTTCCTATCTGTATTGATTGACTCACCCTAACAGGTGATTAAAGGGCCACAAAGTATGTTTATATAAATTAAAAATAGTGCCAAAAATCCATCTTGTTCAAAGACCTTTACAAAAGGAAAGTCAAAACGGCGAAACACATTTATGATTGATTTGAAAGTCAAACCCGCTTTACTTTGAGTTTGATTCGTTTTAAGATGGGCAGAATACTTGACTATTCATATAAGGCGCGCCCATTGAACGTTTTTTTCAATAAAATACATCATGACCAAGTTGATCGCGTTACTCTTATAAACCTTTCGATTTCCTTAGAGCAAGGCGAGATAATTAGCATAACCCATCTTGTGACAACTGAATCTATTATAATTTCTTAGTCTTTGACGAAACATTTTTGCATATGTAACGTGAATATGTTTCATATTAAATTAACAATATCAACATCTTATTTTGGTTTTGCAAGTTTAAGTCACATTTTTGTGTAAAGAAAATTATGCTTATTTGTTTTCACGAATTTCAAGTGTTTATAATAATTTAAGAAAAGAAATTGTATTTGTTTATTTGTTATCACTAAAACCCGAGCTTACGTAGTACACAGAAAAGGAAAATCCGCATAATAACATCATAATTCATTAGCGCGCGCTACTCGTGCGGGTGAAATATAATTAGACTAAACTATCGTGGTATATATACTATTTCTCACATAACAAATCTTATTTCTTGTTTGAAATTTATGTATTTTCATGGATGTAAAAATGCGTGTTATTTAAATAATATAAAAACAAATTGTTTGAGATGGTCCCGTTATATACTGTTTGATAGTGTCCCTTCCATTTGCAATCATTACTGAGAATGTCACACTTGCGATTTTGTTTGAAAACGGATAAATTTCTGTGAGAGACACGGTTCCGGCATGGAATTCGAATACAGTTACGATTTAATTTCTATATTATCTGGTGGCAAATGTCTTTTATTTTGATTGTAGACTATATGAAAATGACACCGATTTGACAAAGATCTAATTCATTAGCGCGCGCTACTCGTGCGGGTGAAATATAATTACACTAAACTATCGTGGTATATATACTATTTCTCACATAACATGTTGTAGCCGAATCAATAATCTTCCGATTGATATAATGTTTAGGCGTTTTTGAAAAAATGTACACTAAAATACTCAATGGCCCTTTCAGAGTAGAAGTGGTAGCGGCTTTTTCAGAGAAACATGTTTGTGACATTTTGATGGACAGCATGGAATATGATAAAATGAACATATGAAAATAAAGGTATTAATTTAAATTTGAAATAATTTGGTTTAAACATAAAATATGAAATATGTTTGGACAAATGTATGCATGAAAATGTATATATGTAAATATATTGAATGTCCTTCAATTTAATGGAAACCCGGGGTGTCAAGAATTTGACGTCTAATGTGTAAAGATGATATAGAAGACGAATTCCATTTCGTCCATCGTATATCAACTATAGAATATTATATATCAAACCTTATACAAATGTCCATCAGTAATAAAGTTTATTCAACTTTTTAGTTGTAATAATGTAAAGATATTGTGTAACTTGGGTAAATATTTATTCAAGACTACTTTATTGAGAAATAATTTGATAAGTAATTTATGATGTTGTAATTGTACATCCACCTTAATACTCTTATTTTATTGATACAGACAATATCATGGATGACTACACCAACTAAATGCCTTTCAAGAAATTCTTATTTTATTGTCTCCATGTTCAACATCCACAACCTGTACCAATAACGTTTTCATTATGTACCAATTATCTATACAGATAAAGGTAATAAAGAATCAGTCTGGGTGTGTCCATTGTGTTGCAGAAGGTAACAAACTAGAGATTAGTAGTGCAGTGGACCATAAACTTGTTTTGATAAACTGTAGGGGTAATGGGCTGTAGGGGTTATGGGGGACTACCTCTTAGACTCCACAGCTGCGCTGAAAATAGTCTATCACTCCAAAAATGATATCGGCATTCGGTGCGAGGAGAAATGTTCTGTTGGTGACTTCGTACCTTAGACGATCTCGACTCGATTTTAGAACCACTTTATTGACAATAAACGTGCTATATCAGTTTCATTTGTTACCAATTTACTTTCGAATACTGTTAAGAAAGAACTTGAATAAACCCTTATCCCTAATTTTGTACATACAAGTGAATTTATATAAGTCTTTTGCACATGAAAAGTTAATATGTTTTGCTTTTATATCACCACATACATTGTATGACATTAAAGTTCGAATCAAAGGTAAATATAATATGTTATGAAAATCACGGAGTGGTTCTTTAAGGCTGCGTTTGCTGATTGCATTTTTATGGGGTCATAAGCAAAACATTGGCAACATCTTTATATACTGATTGAATCGTGTGCAGCTGCGCCAAGGAAGCACTCCGACTACTGATTGTCACCAATAAGTCCCCCACCTAGTTTGTTGCTGTCGCTTCCCACCTGTACTTTGGTGAATTTTGATCAGGTCAAATTTGGCCGTGAAAAAATAAATATTGTGAACCTATCATATTCTTATCTTTCATTTCTTCTTTTTTTTTTTAGCATATTTTCACATTTGAAAGTTACTTCATATTATATTGCATAATTTTTAAACTAACTTTAGATTCCTTTTGATAGAACCCACTGTTGAATTATTCATTTTCGGTTATCAGTTATTGACTTAAAGTATTTAAGGTGTTAAAATAATTTATTTCATCAAAATGAATTAATATTCTTTCTATCTTAAGGTGAGGTGCTAGAAGGTTGTTTATGAACTAAAGAAAAACTTGCAAAACTAATATTCTAAACTAATAAGTCATTGCCGATTGTGATAGTTGTCTGTTTGCATTTACATTTCTTTATAGTTTCAAGTCTTGAATATCTTAGAAAATAATTAGTTTCATATTTTACAACATGGTTAATACCAACCCCTGTCACAACATGTTGTAAATGAAAAAACTTTTCAAAACATGTTTTAAATGAAAACACTTTTCACAACATGTTTTAAATCAAAACACTTTCTACAACATGTTCCAACCCAAAATGTGTTTTGATATTAAACATATTGGTGAAAGTGTTTTGATTTTAAACATGTTGTGAAAAGTGTTTTGGTCTTAAACATGTTGTGACAATCCATGTATTTAAAAACAGGACAAGATATCTGTTTAGGTTTGTGTTTAAGATTAAAACGCCATTTTTGCTCTGTAGTTTATAACATGGTTAATACCAAAACACTTGTCACAACATGTTTTAAATTAAAACACTTTTCACAACATATTTTAAATCATAACACTTTTCACAACATGTTTAAAATCAAACACTTACACAACATTTTTTAAATCAAAACACTTTCTACAACATGTTCTAACCTAAAACGTGTTTTGATATCAAACACTTTACGAATGTGTTTTGGATTTAAAAATGTTTTGAAAATCCATGAGTTTAAAAAACAAGACAAGATATGTGTTTGGGTTTGTGTTTAATTCCACCATTTTTGCAGTGTATGGAAAAATTGCACTACAGAATTGGAATGCAAAATGGTTTGCTCGCTCTCCCAATTTGGCTTCGAAAGCAAAAAAATATCAAACGGTGGACACACGCTTGTTTGAAATGAATTCACGAATGGTCCGATTGCTAACTAACATGTATGATTTTGCTCAAATTCAAATTCGTATTTCCATCTCTTGTCAAATTCAGCAGTTTGTACGTAAGAATAAATCTCTGAAAGATAAATTCAACTTAAAAATTTAAACTCTAACTAATGACAAATTTGAAGAATGAGGTGGGGCATAAATGACCAAAATGATACAATCTCAAGTTAAAGAGGAGATGTAACGCATAACTGTGATTATTAAAAATTATTATCTGTTGTCGCTTCACTTATGAGAATCAATAGAGCTAAAAACTGAGAAAATAATTCAACTACTAGAAGACCTTTTATACCCCTGTTTTGGATAACCGCCTACTGAGCCTGGCGAACGCTTAGACAAAATCACCGAAGCATGATTCGAAGCCACGCCCAGTGTGTGACGTGCTAGTCGTCAGCTGAAAGTCCAGCCCTTTGATTTTCTCTGTATTTTTAAGCTAATTCAAAAGCAAAATAGAGGCAATAGAATGACCGAACGAATTCCAAAATACCACATGTAACTGCTTCATGATATCAACTTTCCCTCTTAGTCGTCAAATTCATTTTGATTGGACTTTGACAATCCTTGGACGCGGTTTTCTTCGGTGGGTTTATATCAAAAAGGTTTAGAACTTGGTCGGTGAGAGATCCATTACTATGGGATATCACGTAGTGTTACAACATTTATTATCGATATGAAGTTCTCCATTGTCTCGAAAAAAATGAAAGTTTTTGTAATAAACGGGAGAGAATGTAAATACTTTTTTCACTTCAATTTATGACAACGTAGTAGTAAGTGGATGATTCGTTTGTATTTAACTAACGTATTTTATATTGTTAGCTAGTATAACTTCTCACACCGTGTTGCAATATCTCTCTCTTCGAATTTAACAATCAATGACATGAAAACATACCTGGCGCAAGCGTTAGAAACATACTATGTAATCTTGGTACCCGTTATTCACGATGTACTTTTTTAAATGTGTGTCATCGTCCGTAGAAGTGCATGAGCCAAATCTCCTTCTCTTGATTTATCGGTTGAATATATCATTCATATAAGTTCATTGGTTCAAAATGACTGAACGCGGTGACAATAAACTAAGTAGCAGTCGAATGCCAAGAGTTACGACATTATGACTGGACATATATTCCGCTTGGTGGGTCCAAGGCTTTAAAATTCAAAAGGTATAATTAGAGACCATTAAATGAAGAACTGAAATTGAATGCGATAGGATTATATAACGGCAACCTGTGTGTCATAAAAAAATAAGACTAGTGAAACCAGTCTGATTGTTGTGACAACATTTTGCAGACGTCGTAATTGATGTACACATGCTATTGGATTGTGTGCAAAGCATCACATTTAAACACTGTCTTCCGCTTGGAGCAATACAAATAATTAAAGATATATTTAACATCAATTCATCGGAGGTTTGAGTTGCTTGGATGACTTTAGATATGTTTAAACAATTGTTTAGAATGTGAGATTTCTTGTTGTTTTTTTCATTAAGGAGGTTATACTTCTGTTCACTGGTGCTAATTAGCTGGCGATTGGAACAAGCCCTATCAAAGTTGTTTATAGGCCGATTTCGAAAATCTAAACTCACGTTACTGGCAAATTAGAATACGTATTTTATGAATCACGAAAGTTGCCATGGGTCATTTCAGTCGATCTTTAATATGCTCTAATTAAAATGTTCCAATCGAAAATATGGCTTTCATTATCAAATGTTCAGTAATATTAGTAATGTTTAAACACGGACTCCAGATGTAGTTATGTATTTATCTATAAAGTGAACAAATGCAACGTTGTTATATTTTTGATTATGCTATCTGCAATTTTACAAATTATTTTACTTTTTTACTAATCAAGTCACATGTGAAACAAAGTTCGATCTGTACCCCAAGAGCCATCCACACTTACACTGATCGTACCAGCAGTTAACCAACTCGCCCTTTCCGCTTGGGCACAAATCAAGGTCCAACTAACGGTAGTTAAGCTGTTGTTATTTTCAATACCTCTCTGACAGATCTAAATTGAAAAACCTCTTAATAATGAATGAAATGAGATATACATGCCATTTAGATGATCAAATGTAACATTGCCATTTTTGGCATTATATTTTCCAAGTGTTGTGAAAATATCTAGGTGTCAAATAATGTGTTAGGTTGTCTCGACAACATAATTCTATGTTCATCACCCATTGGGGTTTCGTCGTAACACCCGTCAACTACGTAAATACGAAAGTACATGATTTATCTCATTTCATTATTTGAAATGTTTGAGTGTGGAACGGTTTCAGGTAGGAGATTGATTAAGAAATATCTTACCATTCTGACAACAGCTTCAACGGCGACACGATGGTGGACACGTTCTTCAAATGTGTGGTTGGCGTCACTCGGTTTTGAATAAAATCTCTACAAATGCGCGTCATGCATTGCCACGTGACGGAAGCGTTAATGTGGTGATATGATCAGTCAGCACAAAATGCCTGAAAAAAATAATTGTAGAACTGAATTGCATCCTTACAAAAACTGTTTACAATAAAATTCGAAATACCTGTTCAGTGAATATTTAGATGGGCTGTTAAATCACCAAGGCGTCTACAAGGCTTTAAGGATTGTATTGAATTTGAGAATTCGTTTCGCGAAAAGATAAAAACTACACTTTTCTCTTCACTGCACATGAATACCCTATGAATACAACTAACATTACTTTTCTTATGGGCATTTTATCGAACGTGAATCAATTATATGTTTTATCTAGTCCTCAATGTCATTCAATTGTAAGCACCCAACACTGGCGAACATTATCATGTAAAATAGTTCGGTATTACCAGTCTGTGAGTGTATTGGTACTTTTTGAATTAAAGTCGTAGGCTCGCATTAGCAAACAAACTTACTTGATATGTATTTGTGTCTACGGTTGAATGTATTTATGCGCTTATCTACACCGCAAAAATGGTGTTTTATTCTTAAACACAAACCTAAACACATATCTTGTCCTGTTTTTTAAACACATGGATTGTCACAGTATGTTTAAAACCAAAACACTTGTGACAACATGTTTAGAATGGAAACACTTTCCACAACATGTTTAATATCAAAACACATTTTGGGTTGGAACATGTTGTAGAAAGTGTTTTGATTTAAAACATGTTGTCACAAGTGTTTAGGTTTTAACAGGTTGTGAAAAGTGTTTCGATTAAAAACATGTTGTGAAAAGTGTTTTGATTTAAATCATGTTATGACAAGTGTTTTTATATTAACCATGTTGTAAACTATGACACTAATTATTTTCTAAGATATTCAAGACTTGAAACTAAAAAGAAATGTAAATGCAAACAGAAAACTATCACAAACGACAATGAATTGAATATTAGTTTTTCTTTAGTTCATACACAACAACAACAACAACCTTCTAGCACCTCACCTTAAGATAGAAAGAATATTAATACATTTTGATGAAATAAGTCATTTTAACACCTTAAATACTTTAAGTCATTAACTGATAACCGATAATGAATATTTCAAAAGTGAGTTTGTATCAAAAGGAGTCTAAAGTTAGTTTTAAAAATTATGCAATATAATATGTAAGTAGCTGTCAAATGTGAAAGTTGCTAAAAACAAAGAAGAAATGAAAGAAACGAATATGATAGGTTCACAATATTTATTTTTTTCACGGCCAAATTTGACCTGATCAAAATTCAACAAAGTACAGGTGGGAAGCGACAGCAACAAACTAGGTGGGGGACTTGTTGGTGATAATCAGTAGTCGGAGTGCTTCCTTGGCGCATCTGGTCAGGTCATCATTCTTCAACTAAAATGAAAAGTGAGAAATGCAACACTAACTGTTCTACTTAATTTAAGTGAAGAACTTCAAATAAGGAATCTCATCCAAGTGTCTACTGCAATCAAATATAATTATGGCAGCCGCAGTTGGTCAAAAAAATGATTATCTGAGGCTTTTATGGTAGCTAGTTTGGGAATAACTTTAAATACTTGAAGTCAATAATTGACAACCGATAACGAATAATTTAAAATGTGATTTTATATAAAAAAAAGAATCTAAAGTTAGTTAAAAACATTATGCAATATAATATGAAGTAACTTTCAAATGTGAAAATATGCTAAAAAAACAAAGGATAAATTAGGAGATAAATCCCTTCTGTTTTTTATTTTGGGGTTGTATGTCGTGTATTTTCACGCCTAAATTTAATTTCAAACCGATGGGGTGAAAATGCACGACATACAACCCCAAAATAAAATACAGAAGGGATTTATCTATATTCTAACATGACAAATTAGAAATATAATGAGGAACTAATTTGCCTTGCGCAACAACAATGTGATTAGGTCGAACCAGTGAAGACCGGTTCAACTTGCCTTCGAAACTACGGTAAAGTTCATTTTCAAAGAACATACATCTAAATTTACAGAGATGTAAATCTCTATCTGAAATAAGTCTTAAAATGTAAGGTTCTGGTTCCAGAATACTCTTGTAAGAGGAACCGTTATGAAAATATGATGATAAACATAATTTACTATCCCATATTTGATACTGAATATCTTTACATCGTTGTTTTAAACATTGCATAAAAAATGAGGTGTCGCCACAATCTTGGGAGATCCATACATATGAACATATGAAAAACCAGTCTCAATTAACAAAGTCCTAATTATATATATATAACATGTGACACCCAGCTAATACCACCATGGTCGTCATATGATTTAAGCATTAAATAGCAGGCCTTTGGATGGCGACTTGTTTTCATGTTTAGTAACCTGGAGAACTATATATGCACTGTAAAACGTTTTGATTTGTTTGTCTGATTTAATTTAAAGCAGGGGGTGTTTTTATTCATGAACAACATCTTAATTTCATAATAGTATCGATCAGAATCTTATATCATTTGAAAGCATCCTCAATGAAGAAATAATCAATCACTGGCCTTGTGTGCTGAATTCGTTGGAAAGTATCAGCGAAGCCGAATATATATCCGGTATCGATTCTTATGTCATTTGAAAGCATCTGCAATGAAGAAATAATTAATCACTGGTCTTATGTGTTGAATTCGTTTGAAAGAATCAGCGAAGCCGAATATATATGTATATCCGGTATTGATTCTTATATCATTTGAAAGCATCTGCAATGAAGAAATTTTTAATCACTGGTCTTATGTGTTGAATTCGTTGAAAAGAATCACCGAAGCCGAATAAATATCCGGTATTGATTCTTATATCATTTGAAAGCATCTGCAATGAAGAAATTGTTAATCACTGTTGTTGTGTGTTGAGTTCGTTGGAAAGAATCAGCGAAGCCGAATATATATGTATATCCGGTATTGATTCTTATATCATTTGAAAGCATCGGCAATGAAGAAATTATTAATCACTGATGTTGTGTGTTAAATTCGTCGGAAAGAATCAGCGAAGCCGAATATATATCCGGTACTGATTCTTATACCATTTGAAAGCATCTGCGATGAAGAAATTTTTAATAGCTGGCGTTGTGTGTTGAATTCGTGGGAAAGAATCATCGAAGCCGAATATATATCTGGTATTGTTGAGAGAGAAATAATTGCGTTTGTAAAATTTCCGGGATTCATTGTTATTCAACACGCGCAAATTTACTTTAAAACTGACGGCGTTAGCCGGAGGTTTTAAACGCTTAAATTTGTGGGCGTTGAATAACAATGAATCCCGGAAATTTTACAAACGCAACTATTTATCGATATTGTAACATGACCGTTAGTTATTAGAAGTTTAAGAGCGAACCCTGTTTTTACCTACTTATTTTTGTGTCTACATTACGACTGTTCTATTTCTGTAAGAGGTGAGATAACGTCTAACTAATGTGATTATTTACAAACATCGTTGTGATAGCAGCAAATGGTGGCATTCGTAAGAGCGAGACGTTACAAAATGCTTGTTTAATTCGAGACCGAAATCAACAATTATAAAGCTCGTAGAAAAATATCGTAGTACCCCGAGTAGTCCATCGGCCACTAGGGGTCCCCAGGCAATCCATTGAATCCATTGAATCCATTGACAGACATTTCAGATAGCTACCATGAGTCATTTGCACGAAATTGTAGGTTTCCGTTACATAAACTCATCATTCATGACTTCGATCCGTAACAATTCTATTTTCTCTTCTCTACAGTTAATGTATGTCATATTATTTTATATTATTTGCACTGAGAGTAGAATTATGAGTACTTGTAACCCTTGTTTGTACTTATAACACACAAATTAAGTGTCCAAAAGTAAACCAAGGAACCTACCGTTAATCTACTATCCTTGAACTACACCTTATCAGCCTTGGAAAAAGCTTACAATTTTGTATTTTGATTATGTTGTTTTACTTCTAAATTATTGGGGATTTAAAGGGATAGATTTAAAGGGTAAAAAGAAGAAAGATACCACATAGGTACTTATTCCGTCAATACACACATCACAAGCATGTAGTATAGAAGTATATTCTTGCAAATTATTCATTTTCAATCTCCATATGACTGTTTGATTCAGCTGCTTTTTGGACATTAGCAATTTATCAAAATCATAGTTTTAGGAGAGGTCATCATCAATAACATCACATAATAGGGATGACACAATTATATACGACGAGAGGGCGAACATGTCTTTTATTTAGCAAATTCCTTGAGTCACCAATCAGCCTATGTTGTATTCCTTATATGTCTTATGATTTCAATTGTTGTATCATATTCTAAATTCCTCTATTATAATATCGATTGACACCGACAGAGGTACATTTGTAAGGGTATAAAAGCAGTGTGTATTTCATTGTTCTATTTTGATCGATTTGAATATTTTACGTCACTATCAACGCAAGGAGTATCGTCTGACATTTCACGGTCTGGTAATCAAAATTGTCTCAAGTGTCTCATAGGCTTAAATATGGCTAGTTGTCAAACAAACTTGAATAATATTTTATCATGTTTTATCGATGTACTTGTTTCACTTGTGACACTAAACTAAACTATTTCTGTCTGTCTATTTGTCTGTCTATCTCCTCAGATATAGACATAGAGGCATAGACAATACATCACCATACAATGCATTTCCCTTAGAGAACTAATTCCCTTGTGAGAAAATTTACGTATCAATGACTCTGATGAGTGAACACGGAATTCTTCATCCGGGACGTATCATTAACATCAATGTTCGAGGCCTGTACTTGTCTTGAGGACAACTTCAAGAATGAAGCTATTTCAACATGTGCTGGTGTTACTCTCCTTGTTTACAATGACATGCTTTACAGAAAAGATGTGTACACGGTCAGAACTTCTCAGTGACTTACACACAGATAAGATGCTTTCTAACAGCACATTCATGACTCTATTTACGGAGGGAATTATGATATATGCAAAGAACTGCTTCTATAGAAACAAGTGTCAATCTTTCAACTTTGATCGGGTATCTGGAGAATGTCATCTGAACAAACTGACCATCAATTCCTCAACAGTTTTATCAACAGTGAGTGATTTCATCTTCTCTGATATTTCCTACTGGCCTAAAGAACTTGCGGGCCCGTGTGCTGATCACGCGTGTCCTCTCAATTCCTACTGTGAACCCACTGAAGCTTCTTCCTACAATTGTATCATCACTGAGTGTTTGAATCTGCCGAATGTAGACAATGGAAATTTTGATGTGGATCCAGAGGCAAGTGCTATTGGCACGACAATAACATTGACCTGTGATACCGACTACCTGCCAGAAAGTCAAGTTGTTTGTCAGGATAATGGTACCTGGAGTGAGGCGGTGTGTGTCCTTGTGACGTCCTGTAGTGTGGTGAAGAAGTTGCTGCCAGATAGTGAAGATGGGCAGTATTGGCTTGTCCTAACCAACATCAGCAACTACAGGGCTAGGATCTACTGTCACGATATGGCATCCCATGATCCTCAAGAATATCTGAGCTTACCTAACGTCAACCATGGCATCTTTCCACAGGTGATGAACGATGATTGCACAGGTGATACTGAACTAAAGTATAGTTGCACAGGTTTCGGAGGGGAAATTTGGTTTAGCAAAATCAATGTTGACATTTGAGGAGGAAGTCAACCAAAAGACGGGTTGATTCTTTACCCTCATCCTCAGGAATTGCCTATTGACTAATTTCGTAGGGAATTATGGGATTTTTTTTATCCATTTCAAGATCGATTAAATTAGGTAGCTTGTTCTATATGAGTGATAGGGTGACTACGGACACTGAAGAGACTATCATTCTTGCAGCTTTGTGTTGTCATTTTAGCTCTCAGTGATCTGTTTGGAGTGTTACAGCATTTGTCAAATCCAAAAGAAGCATTCCTGTACGAATTTAACTTTAAGAATCAAGTAAACAAATGGGAGTCCAGAGGCAAGTGCTATTGGTACGACAATAACATTGACCTGTGATACCGACTACCTGCCAGAAAGTCAAGTTGTTTGTCAGGATAATGGTACCTGGAGTGAGGCGGTGTGTGTCCTTGTGACGTCCTGTAGTGTGGTGAAGGAGTTGCTGCCAGATAGTGAAGATGGGGAGTATTGGCTTGTCCTAACCAACATCAGCAACTACAGGGCTAGGATTTACTGTCACGATATGGCCTCCCATGATCCTCAAGAATATCTGAGCTTACCTAATGTCAATCATGGCATCTATCCACAGGTGATGAACTCTGGTTGTGGAAGTGTCGAAACCGAACTGAGGTTAAGTTGTACTGGTCTTGGAGGAGATGTATGGTTCAGCAAAATAAAGATACAAATTAAAACAATGAAGGTTTTTGCAAATGACTTGACGTTTGCCAATATTTCAAACAGACAGGAGTATTTGAGGTACGGTCATGCTCATGACTGCTACACCTACCACCCCAATCCTGACACCCCAAGGTGTGGTGTGAGGGGAAACTTCACCATCGACCTGGAGGGAACTGGATGGAGGATCTCGGACGGCCAGCAGTGGCAAGTGTATGGGTGGGGACCCTACATGGAGCCGGTCGAAAGGTCCAGAAATGGAACGTATGTCTTTCTCCAGTGTGGAGGGTACGGCGGTGGGTGTGAACCAGTGGGGGGTTTAGTGCTGACTCCCTATCCGGAAGATTTAACCTAGCGTTGACTTTTATGTAAGGCGATGATACTGTAATCGGTTGAGAGAAACCAAAAGGTTAATCCACTGTGTGTCAATCGAACTCCCTAATGCTAACATTTTTGTGGAAACATTTATTTTTTACATCAAGTCAAACAATATGTGCATTACTTTTGGCTAAGAATAGGCCCATCGGTATACTTATGGAACGTGCTTAGATATACCAAAACATTTTCCAATTCACTTCTTTTCACATTTCACCAAATTCTAGTATGGTTTCATCGCTAATATTTGTGGTAAAATGTTATTTTCCGGCTTATTTCCAATAACAACCATATCGCTAAACAGTTATGAACTCGAATATAATTGTATCATTAATTGTCAATTGATGATCAAATCAGCATTAGATTATGAACGTATCTAAATATATATTTTCATTCATTTCTCTCAAGTTTATTTTTATCCAAGTCTCCGACGTCATGCAGTATCATTATTCATCCCGACAACGCTTAAAAACCATTCAGGGACCTTTTTCCGAGACAAGTGCTCTTTTACATGAACTTTCAATGGAAGAATTTGATAACTGCATGTAGAGCTATTATGAACGCATAATTCTTCTTTTCACATTAGTACTAGTGAAGCTGACGAAATCATTTCTTGTTTCAATACAAAATTTAAGAGGTTATCCTTTCTCGACAATTCCTCTAGTTCCTTGGGCACCAAACATGGATATCTGAGGAGCAAGGAAGATTAGCTTAAAGAACGTCTTTCAATGAGGTTCTGTTCTATGTTGCCTTGCAAACTCGTTTGTAGACGGTATGATGCTATGCTTGACAGTTGCATAAACGTATATTTGCAATAAAATGTGTCTATGCAAAGTTTTGAAAAGTAAATTAATTGCAGTCGAGCAATAGAGGTGGACTATCTTTAGGATAAATCAACCAACTCATCTTTTGGTAACGTCTTATTTATTGTTTTGTTGTTTTCGCATATAAACGCTTATTAAATCAAAAGCGACTAACGGAAACCGACCGCAAGTATAGATGTTAAAATTTCACAATATGATGAAAATGGTTACTGGATAGCCATACGTATTTCGTAATTTAAAAAAAAAATAAAAGCGCGAAATAGAGAAAGTTAATGAGATAAATGTTCAGATTACCGACAGAGCGGATGTAAAACTTTCTGGCTCGCCGGATATTGACAGCAACGTCACGAGTCCTCGGACAAAGCAATTCTGTCAACTGATGCATCTTTCGAAGGAATATAAAAAGCGATTTTAGAGGTGGTTATTGGTCATCCTGCTACAAGGCATCTGTGTATTGTTGTAGAGAGCATATTCTCACTGTGGTGGCACTGTTATGATCAGTCACATATGTATGACAAACAGCAGTAACTAGCTTTGAAGCACAAAACTATGGTTAATATCTCGTATCTCGTTTGATACAAACCCAAGCAGCATAACGGTTTTACCTCTTTTTAATAACATAAGGTGTGTGAACATGTTGCACTACAGACCATCCTGTACTCATCTCCCATATCTGAGAAGGCCGATGTGTTCATCAAGCATTTTGGATGTAGTGAATAGCTATAGTATATTAATAAATAACATGTTCTCACTATGTTGGTTCTGTTATGATTTATCACACAGATTGATATAGGTTATCAGCACTCCAGCGTTATCTCTTAATTTGATATATTACGAACATTTTCAACATATATATATATATAATGTTATAATCATTACCAAAGTCATTGAAATTATTTGCAAAAAATATCAAACGAATTTTCTTTAGAGCAACTGAGCTTACGAAAAAACATATTCAATTCGTAACTAAAAATGTAATATTTGTTATCAGAGTCAAACGAGAACCAAAGAGACGGTGCCTGACGTGAGTGGAATGGTCAACAAACGCTCACCTTTCAGTACTTCGTTGGTACTTCGTTTGATGAACTCTGATCTAGATAACATCGCCTCATCCTTGACTCCACTCTCAGTGATGATAACTTCCGGGTTTTGGTAACGACGTCGTATATGATTCAACAACTTCCTCAGTCCATCATAGGTGGCGTTTCCACTGTGGCGAGTAATGTTGTCAGCACAATACACGAATGTCTTTATGTAATAAGACATCTAGAAATGACAAGATTGATTGGAGAAATTAAAAACGGATGTAGTTTTCAGGCGGCGCAGTACTCATAAAATAAACTATAAAACTATCTTTCTTCATTTCCTATAGTGGTGTTGAGAGGCCACTATACGAACCACTCCCCGTAAGTTCATAAACTTCGTTACGCAGCTTATTTGTTTAGATGAGGTTCACATGTAAATTGTACAATACCTTTCTAATTAAAAACGTACTAAAGGTAAATTTAAGGATTGAGTGACAACTAAAAATGTATGTATAAATGAAAAAAAACCCAGCTAAAATACTCCAACGGAAACTACATTTAGTTTACATGATGTTTATCTTCTGTGTTGTTTTTGCCTACAGGCTATACTTAACTACAGAAAAACACATTTTTGATGTTAATAAGCAAAGAGAAATTCAAGTAAGCATACTCCTGATTGATAAATGAAACTTATTACCTCACGCGTCCATCATCCAAACGACTGAGATGTTTGTCATTCTCGAAACCTTGTGTTGACAGATTGGTGTCGACATTCTGTACAATCGAGGATGTGTAACAGTCAAGGCCAACGAAATCGGCTGTGCCTGAAGTCGAAATGATCTAGGATCACCTGCTGTTCATTGATGAACACAAGATTTCGTCTACATAACGTATTGCTTGCAAGTGGTCCATAATTATTGGTCATCGATCACTATGTACCTGGTAAAATCTGTATTGAGAATTCCAGAAACCGTTGGCTTAATCTGAAGGAAACTCCTACTATGCCAAACGTTATAAATGGTATCAACTTTTGTAATTAATGATTTTAATGCATACCTGTTGAGCGTGGTACCCATCAAGGATGTAAAGTTTAGATAATTTTTCTAAAATGAAACAAAATACCGTAGCTTAAGGGCGACAGTTTCTTGAGTTTTTTTAGGCAATATCCAAAGAAGACAATCTAAAGCTGATTTTGTTTGATAGGTTTCATAACCAGTATTCACGTTCTTTTATCATAACTTGTCATATTTTGGCATTTCCATGTACATAAATGTAGGCTCGTATCACAGCCAAATAATAAAAGCACCGTGTGTTTCTTTAAGGAATTAAGTTAATCAGTGCCAATATTGGGCCGCTAATTTAAGTAAGTTTTAAGCACTTACAAATAACGTCAATTTAAGTATTTACATATGGTGAACAGTATGCACTGTTTCTGAATCTTGGTCTCACTGTATGATCGGTGTAAATTTACGACTTACTGTATTCTCAATAAGCAAACTTACACACATATTACCTCATATATAAATAAACTGATAACTCATTGCATTACATTCACATGCAGGACCTAAACTCTGTGTAAGCTACAATTCGTATGGTGTGAAAGGACCAATACGGCTGATTGGTTAATTTAATCAACCGAACCTTGTTTGATATGGAAATCATGAGACGTTTTAACTGTCAGAATTTCTCTTTTGAACTAATCGCTAAGAATGGGAAAAATTAAAACATATATTTAGATACGTGTTGGACAATAGCAATAATCTTGATACGAGGAATAGAAGAGGTGGTAAAATACACAAGGAATGTACCTGTCAGAAATAAGCTTTTGTCTCCTTTGACGGCAGAAAACATATCAGCAGATAGAAAACGCATCACGGAAGAAGGGAACATTCCCAGGTTGAAATCCAAACTTCGCTCAGCAGCGTCGACGTCAGCAGGGTCACGTGGGTTTGCAGGCATTGGCCAATCAGCAGACATGGAAATGCCAATCTTACCTAGAAGTACGTATACTTAAGTTTCTTGCATGTGTTTGGTCAAGAGGGAAGTAGTTAAGTGACGAGATTCAGAAAATGTTTTAGTAACAAATGTTTTAAGTGGGAAAATGTGTTTAATTCGTTATGGGAAGCAATACGAAAATGATGTTTCAAGATAATTTCAAAACCCAGAATATTAATATGTACATAAAAAATAATGTTGTTGATAAATCTAATTTTCTATGCAATTTTCCTTGCAGTCAATATTAAGTACTTTGACAGAATTGTGGCATTTGATATGCGTCCAAGTCTTAAAATACGAGTCCATCTTGATGCAGTGTTACCTGTTAAACGTGATACGTATTGGATGATAAATTGGGATATTACCATGTTGTTGAGACTTATAGTCCCCATACTCCAGTCTGAGAATCGACCCCTATACTCCCTCAGTTTAATATATAGGCGAGCTGCGAGCCCTTCACAATCTGAGAAACGATCCCTAAACTCCGTCAGTTTGACATATAGGCGAAATGTGAACCCTTCACAATCTGAGAATCGACTGCTATACCCCCTCAGTTTGACATAAAGACGAGCTATGAGCCCTTTACAATCTGGGAATCGACCCCTATACTCCGTCAGTTTGATATATAGGCGAGCTGCGAGCCCTTCACAGTCTGAGAATAGGTCCCCATACTCCCTCAGTTTGATATATAGGCGAGCTGTGAGCCCTTCACAATCTGAGAATCGACTCCTATATACCCTCTCAGTTTCATATATAGGTGAGCTGTAAGCCCTTCACAATCTGAGAATTGACCCCTATACTCCCTCAGTGTGACATATAGGCGGGCTATGAGCCTTTCATTTTGAAATATAGGCGAGTTGTGAGCCCTTCACAATCTGAGAATCGACCCCTATACTCCCTCAATTTGACATAAAGACGAGCTATGAGCCCTTCACAATCTGGGAATCGACCCCTATACTCCCTTAGTTTGATATATAGGCGAGCTGCGAGCCCTTCACAGTCTGAGAATAGGTCCCCATACTCCCTCAGTTTGATATATAGGCGAGCTGTGAGCCCTTCACAATCTGGGAATCGACTTCTATATACCCTCTCAGTTTCATATATAGGTGAGCTATGATCCCTTCACAATCTAAGTGTCAACCCTTACACCCCCTAAGTTTGACATAAAGACGAGCTGAATGTCCTTCACAATCTGGGAATGGGCCCCCATAACCCCTCATTTTGAGAAAGAGACAAGCCGATTGCTCATCACAATCTAGGATTCGATCCTTATACTTGCTAAATAGAAAAACCTTAATAAGCTAAATAATTCCCATTTTATAATGATGAAAATACTACTGAAAGACAAATTCCCAGATTGTGATCATTCCCAGATTGTTCAGGTCGCACAATCTGCAGATTGTTTAAACAATCTAGGAATTCCTAGATTGTGAGCAAACAATCTGCAGATTGTTCGAACAATCTGCAGATTGTGATATACCCCAGATTGTTCGTAACATATCCAGCTGGTAATCAATTATTAGATCATTATAGAAATAAATATACAATATACAAATAATCAAAGCTTACCTAAGGTTAATTTTCTGTTATGAACTTGTGTCCAACATGTATTATCTAGATTTGAAAGTGGATGTTTTTCAGTATAAGAATGATTATATTAAAGGTTGCAATGTAAAATGTTCGTCTCTGAAGACAACTGCCATCATGCATGTTTATAACGTTAGTTATTTTGATGTCATCTGTATTTTAATGTCATAGCATTGCAAAGATGTACGTGGTGATGATCAAACATATCAATGTCATACAAATGACGATAACAGGATATTGCATTGTTCGCACTATTTTAAAATTTTAGATTGAAGACATATTTTCTGTAGCTTCACGCGGGCACAACCAGGATTTTACTGCCGCTTGTGACAATATGATCTAAGATATGTCGTGGCTCTCTAATGAGTAAAATCTTTTTATTCTAGAATTTTCTCTTTCAATGCTTCCGCCTCTCTCTATGTGTCTGTGTCTGTGTGTGTGTCTCTCTCTCTGTGTCTGTGTCTGTGTCTGCGTCTCTGTCTGTCTGTCTGTCTCTGTCTCTGTCTGTCTCTGTCTCTGTCTGTCTCTCTCTCTCTCTCTCTCTCTCTCTCTCTCTCTCTCTCTCTCTCTCTCAGGCATAAAATTAAAAAAAACTAATGAAAAAAACAAACTCCTAAATGATGCATTGTTTATTTTATTTCTGTTCTGAAACAGATGAATAGTCTATCTCGACAACCAACATTTGACATCAACAAGTTTGTCAGTATCTTGTGGTCGCAACGGGCCTCGATACATGCCCGAACTCGATGTCGTGCTGAGAATATCAGACGTAAGGCGACACGGTCTGGTATTCTCTGCCATTCCTCCCTCAGGGCGTTGGCAAGCTCATGGCGATTTCCTGGAACGACAGCTCTTGACCTGACTTGACGCCACAAATGGTCACATAAGTGTTCGATAGGTGACAAGTCAGGTGATCTGGCACGCCATGGCAACACGTTGACGTTGTTCCTCTGCAGAAAGTCTCGGACAATACGTGCAGTATGGGGACGGGCGTTATCCTGCTGGAAGAGCGTTCTGTTGTTGAGTTGCTGCAGGAATGGTAGGAGAACTTGGCGTAGAATCTGATTGATATACCTCTCTGCGTTGAGATTCCCGTCAACCACAACAAAATCAGTCTTCCCTTTTCCGGAAATTCCGCCCCACATCATTGCGCTGCCACCGCCAAATGGTTCCACAGTCTCAATACAGCAACGTCGCCAGCGTTCACCACGACGTCGATACACCCGTCTTCTACCATCGTTCATGTACAATTGGAACCTGCTTTCATCCAAAAAGATTACCCTTCGCCAGTTCCGGGCCTGCCATTACCGAGCGTTAAGTGCCCAAAGGAGACGTTGACGTTGATGTTGACGTGTCACGTGCACGCCTCGGTTTGGTCTGTAGGCGCGGATACCATGCTGCCTCATACGTCTGGCCACTGTTCTTCGACTGACAGCTTGTCCCAAGCCCAGTCGCCGCTGATTCTGTCACTGTCAGGAACCGGTTCCTCAGACGAAGAATTCTGAAATTCTGAATGATGCACGTGCAATACGTTTATATTTTGATCCAACAAATTCACGCTTTAATACAGTTTTCCGGGAACGGATCGTCAAAACACAAAATGTTTCGTGATTCATATGACTACTGAAATAAGAACATCATTTCCACGTCGAGTTTTTAAGATTACACCGCTTTCTTAACAAAATATTCAATCTTGCAATTTGGTATCGTTTCTTTTGCCCGTTGGGTTATTTTAATTCAAGTGAGTTTTTACAGGATAATTTAAAGGCTTACTTGAAATAAGCATAAGACATCTCGAAACCACCTCGCTCTGAAGATGAGTTTTTTAATTAACAATGTTTCGGTATGTATCTTTGTACTGAAAATTATCAGTTTTATTGAAGAAGGAAATGGTGATATTGTATGAATATGTAAATGACTTTAATTGTTTTAAATTGCAATTAAACATATCGACAGCTCCTTGGATAAATTGAAAGTCATGAATGAACTCTCTAAGGAAGAATAGAGTTAGTGTCTATAATTGATTATTATGTCACGTTGTTTATATATATGTTGAATATCCAATCTATTTTTATTTAACATTAAAAGGACAATGTAGTGTTGATGAACGTATAGTCGTGTCATATATCAGAATGTATTTGAGTGTTTTGAGTGTGAATTATAACATATCATCATTTGAATGATAATACTAAACATTTGACATTAGAGAGAAAATAAATCGTTCTAATGAATTAAGCCACCTGAGCCTCTGTGTGTGTGTTGGGGGGAGGGGTGGAGGGGTGGAGGGGTGTCATGTTCTGGACGCATTTCTCTAAAAAATAAAAAATAAGCTGTTCTTGAAAATGTTCCCCTCTCCGCATTGCGGCGGGGTACAACTAAATAGAAGACACATGAACACTGCATTGTCAGTAAAATAGTATTTATTTCAATTTCCCAATTACAGAGGGGCTGGCCTAAAAGGAATTTGTAATTTGATAAGTCATTGTCAAGATTAAACTAACCAATCTGAAACATTTGATAAGAGAATATTCCTATTGATCATTGAATGACGACATAGGAACATCAAAATCATAGAGAAACTCATACTGTGTATTCTAGATCAAATATGTTTTGAAAATATAATGTCTTAGTAGATAGCTTGACGATACACGTACAAAATAAAAAAGCTCTAATATGAAAATAACCTCTAAAGGACACAACATGTATTTGCTGCTTAATATGAAAACAAAGATCTTACGTCTAACCAGCACGATTTGAAACGTTTATGAGATACGTACAAAGCACATTATCCTACCTCATCTAATATTCTCGATCATCGATTTGTCCACGTGATAACTTCTGATATCGCCCTTCTGAGCAGAGTGATAAATGTTTATACCCCTACATGTCAAAAGCGTGTTATATATAAAGCGTCCAAAGAGAGCGTCTCTAACCACTGAACCGGCTGTTCGAGTTCAGACCCTCACGATTATGGCTTGGGATTATTTTAGTTTCCATATGTGATGGGTTCAATTAAAACATTAATTTACCAAATTCGTTAAAACATTCCGTCAAGGGTGACATAGGGATGTACTAGCCCCATGTAAAGTAAAGTTTTATCATGAAGTGTTATTATCTATGGTGTACATCGCTGCAAAAAGTGGTCAGTTCTTCTTCAGTGGTGTTACTCTTGCCGACATCCCTCATCTGTTTTGAAGGGAAACAATGTGTATGAATAATTGATATTGCTTAACACATCTGAAGTCCGACAGCTCTTTATCATGTTAAATCAGCGTATTTTAATCCGCTCAGCTCAATCCTAATTATACCTGATCTCCTTCAAGCCAAAGACGTGTCGCATCCAGCAATATCCGGGAAAAATCCGGGAAGTTAAAGCTAATAGTTTAAAGCGTCTTGCATAACATTTCATTGGCTGAACGTTCCCTTAAAATTATTTTTGATTTAATTGATCAAAGATACAAGGAAGCGAATATCATCAGAAAAATTAACCCTTACCGTGGGAGTCCTTGACTTTCGATGTTTTATTACAATGACTAGCATAACAACAACCACAGCTAATGCGACTGCCAAGGCGCCACCGACAGCTGCTGCAACGTCAACTTTATCCCCGCAATTGGAGGCTGTAACAGCAAAAAAAAATTAACGTGGACAGTTGTGGATTTGTGAACGAAGTGATATAAATAAGATATGGTATCGATTTGACACAAGGGCCTATATTTTCGAAGATAGTCGTAAGCCAATGTTAATGCATGAATGGTTCTTACGACTATCTAAGTGCTCAGAGAGCTTCTAAAATCTAGGCCCTGGCAACTTATTACACCTGATTGCGCTGATGCATTACCTCCGCTGTTGACCCAGTTAGCAGTTGATCCATCAAGAAAGCACAAGCTGCACTCATCATCTGTTCGAGTCGTTCCGTTCCCAAAACACCTTTCCCCATAGAGACAGTAGGAAGGCTTCAAAAAGAGTATTGTGGTTTCCGTTTACAATATATATATATACAACAAAAAACTCATTTTGTTGAATAATATCCCACCAATATAATATAGCAAATCGTTTAAAATATTTAGTTTTTTTTCTAAAATAGGCAATCCCGTGATTATCAACTTAAAACTTATCAAATAAATTGACATGTTATGCTTTAATTCCATACAATCATGCAAGACGTTGATAGCTATCAATACCTGTAGTTTGATTAAAGCGGAGTTTCTGTTCCCTTTTAATGAATAACAGCATTAGCATTACAACAAAAAGTTACATAAACTTCATCGACGGGAAAAACATTCAAAGCACGTCATATACTCAATACTGCATGTGAACGTCGCCATATATGAATATATATATATATACATATATATATAACATCGTTACACAAACCTTCTTTAACATGGCCAAAAGATCTAATAACGAACAAATTTTAAATGAAAAGGGATATTTGATTTAACCAAAATAATTCCTATCAAAGATGTACAGTGCCGTCGGGTAAAACTACGCACCTTTAAGGATATTTGTTAATTCTTCCGATAGAAATACAGTGTATGAGATAAAAATCACGTCATTGTAAGTTAAGACCGTCACTGATAATATCAATGTAAAATATACATGTTGATTGTCAGTGACACTGAAAGTTTTCAAACGTCTACCCCCTTATGCCAATGGGTGGACATGCGTAGGTTAAAGATACTCAGGCAGGGTTTGAATACATCTAACATTTCGATTATAATGATTTTGATAGATTTTAAAACTGTTTTCTGAAGTTTATAATTAAGATAAGGACAAACCAATTGTCGGATGAAGATTTTAGTTTCCATTGACAATTATTATGTGAGAAGGCAAACTGTTTGATGACGCCATGTTTGCTAGGAATTTTGTCAGTTTTTACCAACTTATCAGTCATTTGTGCGACTAATCAAATTTTTACCTTTTTGAAAATTCACGATATCTTCCAAATTGGCTAAAGATGCAAAGACATCAGTATATTACAACACTTATCCTGCTTTACTAGGTTAAGTTTTGTACGAGTGCGAATCTTTACCCTCCGCGTATCTTTACCCGACACGACTCTACACGGCCTACCAAAGAAAAAATCGAAACGCAACGGAAAGCAGCGAAACGACCACATTAACAGACGAAATCGCATCACAAAATTGCGACCCGCATCGAAAAGTTTCGAAATAACATCATTGAAGCGACGATCAGCAATTTAAACGTGCGAACACTCGATACGCAACACGGTAACTGAGCCTGCGCGCGCGCAGTAACCATGATTTGAAGCTTAGGGCGATATCTCGCCTTTGTGATCACGAAATGCGATTATTTATAAACTTCATAATCAAATTATCTTTATAGCTATATTATCAATTCTTAAATTCACTATTATTTTGTTACTCATGACTGAGTTCCATGTTAAACGATAGGTTAACAGAAAATGTGCAGGCGACGGCGCGATTTGACCTACTGCGTGTGCGCAGTTACCGTATTGCGTATCGAGTGTTTCATTTTGCGCAATCGCACGTTTAAATTGCTGATTGTCGCTTCAATGTTGCTATTTCGAAACTTTTCGATGCGGGTCGCTATTTTGTGATGCGATTTCGTCTGCGATTCGATTTTTTCTTTGGTAGGCCTGCGACTGTAAATGTTCAACTCGGTACCACATTTGCACAATACTCCCCTGCTTGAAGAGGTAATGTTTAAGTTATTATTTCTTGGGTACAAAACGGAACTATTGTGACTTACGTTTACCTTTATATTAACTTAGCATTCATACCTGTTTGGTCCAGTTGAAGTCAGTTCCATTTATACGTCCAATTACACAGGTGCCATCGTAGACAAGAAGGCTGACATTGTTGCTGAAGTTTTCCCCATCATTTGAAACCGAGATCCTGTAGGCGCTCACATATTCTATCACTGTCTTTTCCATGATTGAACTGATAGAACACTTGGCTTCACTAATGCTGTGAATGATGGCTGCCGATTTCGTGGATTCTTTGTTTTCTAGACCAGTCTCAGTTACCTAGCAGTAAAATGCGAGTAAATTATTAGAGCATGAGTAAGCAATGTAGTTAATTTTGCTTGGTTACATGATAAAAAGATGATTTATTTGCTTGATTATATGTTTAAGCGTCATGCACTTGTGATTTATGTGAGTGAATAAAGCAAGACAATTCAATATATCTTTTACATTACACCAGTATATTTCAAGAAATAGGTTAGTATCATGTTCATACAATAATACCGTCTTTAGAATCAATTATGTATTATGGATGATAGATAGACAGTCAGACCGATATATTACTCTGTATATAAGCAAAAACCCGTCGTTATAAACTAGATTACAAATTCGATAAAAGCGCACATAAACCATTACATGTTTTTAAGCATTGGCAATTAAAACTCTAGTTTTATTAATACAAACAATATTTTACATACATTTATGATAATATTAAGATCTTTTCTATTGAGGATGCATCTCACATTGGTGTTGTTAACAGTAATAACGGAGAAATAAACTTATTTCTTGCACCATCATACAAATTACAATGAAATAAAACGTGCAATTCATCTTCAATGCTGGTGACATTGTTTTTATTTTAAATTAAGCCAGTAATTGGTGTATTGTTGCATGTTGAACGAACCTTGAAGGCGTGCACAATACATATCGTTCTTTCCTCTGTGAAGGTCTCTCCGTACACGGAAATGACGTCACAGGAGTCAGTAGACGTGTCACAGTGACCGTCATCCTGTATGCTTGACAGAAGGGGGGGAACTGATAAGTCAACAGAACAGTCTAGTCCACCAAAGTTCCTCTCACACGAGCATTCACCTTAACAAAGCATTAAAGGTATTAACATCATCAGTCGAAGATCTTTGTTCAAATACGAATTTTATGACTACATAATTTCAAAAAGGATTAGTAACACACACGATTTTTATCTTAACACTTTATTGAAGTTTACTTGAATTTATCAAGACTGGAAGCTGACACAGCACGATCAGTCTCCTAACGAAATGGTTTGCAAACTTGAATTTCAACTTTTGTTAAACCAATTTGGATTATCTGAAAAATTATCCTAACGACCATTTGCATATCGTTCTTACGACGAACCTGCATTACGGAAGCTATAATACTTGACTCATTATTTACATCAATCACCATCAAATGAAGAACTTTTAGTTTAAATACTTGCCTTCAAAACAGTTCCCATGTCCACTGCAATCGTTAGGACACGCCTCAGCCACCACGATGTCATACACAGAAGGACTGTCCGATGAAGTCTCGTTGTTTTGAAGCACAGGGTTGACCAACACCTCATGGTAGCACTTGCTCCTCACAGAGTCAACTGAGAACTTGCCGAAGGCTGTGTAACCTGTCAACTGAGTGTCCAAAACATCATTAACTTTACTGCTCTTAACTCTACATATTTTTTTAACTGCAGTCACTCTGGTCTCCTCTACAACAGTCCAAGTAAACCTAGCCTCAATAACACCCGTCTCACTCCGATACCATTTCACTCCGACATATCGGGAGTATAGCGAGTATATCATCAAGGCTAGGTTTACTTAGACTGCCTCTAAAACGAGGAGATGAGAAATCGTTGTCTTGAAGAACAGGGTTGACAACCACCTCATGGTAGCACTTGCTCCTCACAGAGTCAACCGAGTACTTGTCGAAATTTGTCCCAGAGATATGTACCTGAAGTAGTTCTGGCAAGGATGTAAGGTAGATATACTTGCTCGAAGCCTCTACATTAAGTCGACTCTTCTCTCGATATAGATCAGTTTTCTGATCAGTTGTCTTCTTTTTGCTACAGTAAAGGCCTTGGTACATTTTGGTGGAAAGAAGAACCAAAGTCATTACGACATTTAGCATGAAAACGTTATTTAAAGGGTTCAAATATCAATTTTGTTTGACATTGTTTCGTGCCAAAGATGGTACACGTAGAATTCGGATGTACTTAGTAATGTTCGTTCCAATACAAACCTTAATATCTAGAATGCAGCTATCAATACTGCTGTATGTGTCCACACCAGTGATGTTACCACAGACTTGAACGGTTCTGGACTCCCCGAACAACTTCTGACAACGTGCTGTAGCCCTAGCTTCGGTCCAGCCTTCAGGCCATGAGTTTGTATTCTGTTAGAGATGTGTTGCTTGAATGTTTGCACATATGTTTATTTCAGTATCTGACATTAAATTAAGTATCAAGAGGAATTGAATTTTCATCGAACAAATTTTCCGATATGCACTGTTAATTTTATTTGATTACATAACGACAAGTTTTAAGTAAAGTTATTACCCTCTTAATCCTTCTATGAATCAAGGGTTTCTTATTTTCGACAACAGATCGCCGACGCCTCCTGTTGATGCTGCAATGGGACGGGTTGACGTCAGAGTAGCCTGGCAGCGACTTGCACGTCTCGTGGGCTTTGCCAGCAGAACACTCCCTTTCTTGTAGTGGGTCTTCGGAACACGAGCAGAAAGTTCTCTGCTGGGGCCAGCTGCTGAGGGAGGGGAGGTCCGACTGATTGAACAAGCTCTCTCCATCCTCTACTCTATGGAAATTATGAGTTAAACAGTGTTATTTGGCAGAGAGAGCTGTGAATATTTGGAACGTTATATTGTATGTTTTTCAAAGGTGACATGCATATGCACCCTTGACATGCGTAGCATGCAATAGCAATAAAAAACTGCGAACAGCTTCACAAACTAACTTACAATTTATGTACAGAATATATTTTACTGGACGAATATTCGAATATGAAATATAAACAACAATTTTCATATTTTATGATTTTCAAAATTAAAGAAACTTAATGTTGTGAATGTTGTGTATGCACTTTTGGTTCATAATAATTAATGAATAATTATCAGTTTAGTTAAGGAAAGTCAGTTACTTTTGGCAGCAGCTTCAAACAGAATAAGCCTGAGTTTATTAAGAAGTTAAATATATCACCAAGTAAATGTAGATGTTTAACATCAATGAGAAAGAGAAGGGGCATTTCGATAAAATACACGAAGCTCTCTTCACAAAGGCAGTTACATACTTTATTTCCTTTCCAATATCATTATTCTTATCGCAAACGATCCGTATGTTTCTCTACCTTTCTTTATACGGAATTTCGTTATGGGATTATTGGAATCTTTCGAGCCGAAGTATTACAATGTTGCTCACCTCCAGGAGTTCGAGAATTCTTTCAGCAGATTTTCCCTCGCTCTGTATCCCGCGGAACAAGATTCGGTTGCTGTCGGGTCTGTTGAGTATGTACCATCCCGTAAAACAAAGTCGTCGTCGCAGTTTCCGTTATCGGACATTTTCCCACAGAGTCCAACGCTTTTCTCAATGTCTTCTACCGACGGAAACATTTGGAGATTGAGGAAAACACCATAAATGTTGACCATAAGCTTTGCCCCCGTTGGCAGGTAAATCTGAAACATATGTATTTCAAGTAAAACATTATAAAAAAGTATTTCAATGAAACAAACACCTATGAAAGACGTGATGTTTCGAATAATCTCTTTATGACTCTAAATAAATAAGAATAAAGTTTACATCATAGTTACTGCCTCTCCTCTTGACCTGCAGGACGTCCCCTCCGTCCTCACACAGAGTGTAGTCTATAAACCAGATATCAGACTGTCCAGGGCACCTGTTAATCTCGAACACCGTCCTGCCGGCTCTCACTGCCACTCCACAGTTACACCAGGCGTCCCCACAGAAGCTACACCGGGATGTCCGGATTTGTACCTAGAAATTATTGGAGATTGTTTTTCAAAGTGGGATTATTGTCTTCAAGGTACATCATCAAAGATACGGGACGCTTTGTAGATCTGGTTTCGATGCTCTTCAATTAGGAACTGGATATCTGTTCAAGAATTTAATGCCATAGATATATGACCCCATTAAACTTGATTAATGCAAACGTTATTTTCATATATCGTTATGTTGCATATGAAAAATCCAGAGGAAGTGATTTAAGGTAATCAGAGATTTTATGTGTGTAAATGGTAAAAATTAAAATTAGTATATACAATTCTGTGACACTGATTTCGTTTGATGAATCTATGATACTTACTTCAAGCGGAAGGTCAAGGTGCTTGTACAAAGTAAAAATTCCTTCATATTGGTGCTCGTAGTGTCTAGGAAATAAGAAAAATATATCACCTTTACGAAGCAATAAGACCACTCACTGTATTTAAACGCACTAGTGCACGCCAATATTTCATTAACACAACGAATGCACAGATACTGCACATATCTCGATATTACTCAGTATCCTCACTCAAGTAATCTACCTCGTAAGTTATTTAACAAATATTTACGTATTCAGGTAGTAAAGTGGATTTTTAAAGGCCGGAAGTATTTAATTTTACGTTACATTAAATCCGCATGAACTACGATATCGGGAAATATTAACATTTTGCTCATAACCAGAAAAGCGGAAACGGCAGTCAATCTAATAACAATAGTAATACTGTGTTATTAAATCGGTTAATTAGCAACATTGCTTTCATAAAACATATTTCATGATTTGTTCTCAGTTCAGAGTTTAGGTAAATTCAATAGTTACACACAATACTAGTTCAGCCGTTTCCAAGTGTCAATAATTTATACGTTTTGTGCACAGTTAACCATAGATTTTTATATGTCCAAGCCGACAGCGGCTGTCTTAACGTTTTCATTGCTGATTGCAGGTAAATTGTAAAGAATGTTTAGTATTTCATTGCATCGATAGAAAGTTTAAGTTAATTCATGAGTCCTCGTAAACCTTAAAATGGCCAATTTAAACCGTAAAAGCGTGCACTAGTGCCTTCAAGACCAAAATTGATAATCTATTTAAAAATGATACGAAGTGAAATAAGAATAAACAACCTTCCATCAAAGGTCCTCATGTGTGGGTCGGTGTTTGAAAGGCAGCTTTTCCACTGGATCTGAGTAGTATCCTTCGTCAGTTGTACCTAAACAATGTATCCAAAACATTTTCTTCATTTTCAGAAATCTTATTCACAATATTTTGTAGTACAGGATAATAATGATTGCGCATACATATGATTGCAATTTGAGATTTAAAGCCCCATGTTTATACCATATTTACAAAATCTGTCTGGTTTCCATTTCTAAAATGAAATCTATTAAATACAGTTCATTGAATAGATTTCCTGAGCTTTGAACAAACTGCTTAACATTGCTTAACATGAATCGTTCATTACTCACTAAAAAGCAGGTTAATAACGTGGGAACATAAACAGAAACTAAGGTCAAAACTGAAATCTACATTCTCAAAATTCAGGAGGCGGGATAGTGCAGTGGTTAGTGTGTTAGCTTTTGGTCAAGATGTCTAATTCCGGCTCGGCAACTTTGTTTTCAGTAGAGAACTGTTCTAGTTTTGGGTGCAATGCTACACCGAATTTCAGCGCAGTTCCGAGTTCCACCGCATTATGCATAATGATGTTGCAGGCTTCTCCTTTACCCCAAAAACACCTCACCTCAACTCTTCAAGCTTCAATATTTTGATTGAGTCATAAGAAAACCAGGAAAGGTATCTTGACAACGGTTCTTCTCCACGCATTATGCAGCAAACTGACCTGTATCTTTGAGAGCTGCACTTCTCCCCACATCTCATGAGCCGACATGAAGGGGGTGGTCACTTTCAAGTTGACCTCTTTGCTGGATGACCCGTATGTGGTGGTCACCTTCCCGAAGAGAGATACGGGGACAGGCTCGTCCCACTGGGAGGCCATAAAAGATGCTCCGCACTCAGATGGCATCAGGACAGCCTGATCACATCCCTCATCATTGCCTGTATATGTTGAAATGATGTCGGTTTTCATTAATAATTTACATCATCTGCTCAACATTATTTAGAGGTAATAAAAAATTTTGAAAGTAGCAATATGGGATTTTAAGGACCAAAATTGTCTGTATTAAATCTTATTCTATTGCACGCCATTGTCTTCAATAACAATGGACTTTTGAAACTACCCTTCCATAACCTTTGAAGATTGATCTGTTTTAAAGAAGGTATCGGCGAATCGGAGTAGATATCCTGACGAGATGCTGTCTGACTCTGAAAGTTCACTTTCATTATCAAAAGAAAGTCTGACTTACGTAATGTACGAACTTTAACCTTCAGTCTACATTGACTAGTGTTGGTGTGTTTTCCGCATCCGAAAGGGTCAGTCAGAGACATCTTGATGCCCGCAGATCTGCCCTGAGCTACTCGCACAGAGGTTGACGATACCTTCAGGAAAAGACAAATATGTACAGATAACGACAGATTCTAAATGTTTGCTTATCCTATACATCATTTATATTGGACAGCATGACTAAAAGTTTCATTTTTTTGACGTTTTGATGAATATGATCATAATTAAGTTAACAGTTTTTTCTACAACTTTAACGATGTGGAACACTATATATATAGATGATGTGTTTGGTTGTTTGTGATTTTTCATAATTTCAACAATATTTCTAGTGACAAGATCTTCTTGTCTTGTAACATATATGAGTTGATCAATAGTATGAAATGGTGGAGGGTCTGGACAAACGGAAACCGAAGCGTTATTTTACCATTATCCATAACACAAAAATACCTTGTACTTTTTGTGTTATGGATATTGCTAACGTACCCTTAACTGTGATCCAGAAACCCCCATTGTTACCTATTACATTCTCTCACCCAACTATTTTGAAACTTCGACTCTATTGATAATAGAATCAAAATGCTCACCCTCAATATTGAAGTGTGCATCTGTGATCATATATAAATAAATATGTAATTGCCCAAGGGTTCTTCTTCTTTTTTTGCAGTTGTTTCATTCCTTCACTACAAATTTAAATTCTTCTCACTGACCCATGCAGTAGCTCGTCTTCAACTGTTCTCAAGACGAATCATAGGGCGCATTTATTTTAAAACACAAATCTTTCATGACCATATTTATTACTGGATGACGTTTATAGTAGGAAGTGCTGCTTTCATCCCACACATAATGTTTATGCATATGTTGGCTGTATTGATTTGGAACCACAGATGAAAGTCAGGTGTAATTTTTTAAAACCCGCTTTTACGACCTTTGAATGAGTTATTTTCTTTGTTTTTTTGTGTGTGAGAATTTTGATTTGACCTCGTACACTATCTTGTCCGAACTTTTGTGATAAGTATGGAAGCAAATGGAAATGGTTGAGCTGTGATGGAACTCGACACTGAAGCACTGAAGCATGTGTGACCAACTACAGGGCCAATGAATAAAGCCTATATGTGTACACATGTTTAAATTAAGCTTATTGTATTAAGGAAGTGAAGACCTTGATTCCGACGAATCTCTTCCTCGACTTCACTGCAGGGGTGGAAATATCTCCATCTCTGTATGTGGCAGCAACGCTGCAGGAAATCTGGAATGGAGAGAAAGAAGAATACGATGTTACAATTCATAATTTAGCAAACATGTGTATTACAAATATGTGATCATTATTAAATTGCAAACCTCATTTGTCATAAAGCCATGATCATTTAGATAGATGAAATATTAAAGAGCAACTCCCTTTGCTTTTTGTTTAAAGCAGTTGTTGATTTTAAAACTATGAAACTTCTGTTATTTTTTGCTAATGAACTATAGCATCCATGAAATTCAGGGTTCAAAACGTTTCTGAATTCCAAATTTGTTAATCAGGCTAATTTGCAACATTTAATAAATTTAATTTTTTTTACAGATATGTAAAAATGATGCTATATTTTAGATTCATGTTTGGCTAATGCTTGAGACCCCGAACCCTGACCAAGATACCCCAAACATCCCCACCATTCCACTCAGTACCATATCACGATGTGGTGGTTCTGATGCAGCAATAACCCAAGGAGATATAAAAGACGGTGATTACATGCTGCTTGTGGGGACACCAAAGTTGGAGAGGTCTTTTGACTGACTCTTTCGATTCCATTTACTCTCTTTTTGATGAATCTCATCCACTTGTTGAATGACTGAACTAAACCCCTTTCTCAATCACTCAATACCAGCTGATCCCTCTCCCGCTTCAAATGGGATAAATAGCATATATGAAGGAAAGGGCTTAAACTGTACCCAGAGAAGGTCCTATGTAAAACAACAGCAATGTTGGTGATGAAATGTATGTTATTGGAAACATCAGAAGGACCAAAAATAGTTTCCTATAGCTATCATATAAAATTTTATATAAACACGTCTAATGCGGCGGTGCAGTCAGGGTGATCAGTTCTGTTGAAGGATTTATTTTATGTCTATCTTGTATATGTTACAGTCAATGTCTAAAATCAGTCAATCTGTAGATCGACTGAAATTTTTAGTCAATCTGTAGATTGCCTGATTCACTCAGGCAATGTATAGATTGACTGAAAAAAGCAGTCAATGTACAGATTGACTGAAAATTTAGGCTGATATTCAGACAGATTGACTGAAATGAATTATGCTCATTAATGGGTCAAAACAATAACAAACAGTAATGTAGATGCCCATAGTTTTATTGACATATCATGGATTATTTCAATTTTTGTCTGGACATGTGATGCTGGAGTGACACCTGCTGTTGCACTTCACACCTGACTTGAAACATTTACATCTGTTGGTCTGATATTGTTTGCCATTTGCTGCACAGTTACATTTAATATATCCCTGGCCACCAAATCAGGACTCACTCTGTACTGCATGACGTAGGCCAACTTCAACATTCCTGGACATGTCCTCGATGGTAAACAGATTCTGGGTGCACAGATCAAACTGATTTCTGCTGTAGTGTCCCTTAAGAATGGTCACATTGTCACCCGGGTTGCCAGCAACATCCTCTAAACGACTACGTTTGACTATACGTTCAGCTTGTGAAAGCTGACCATCTACAGCTCTTTTCCTCTGGACCTCGATGTTCCGTTGATTCACTCTTAGCTGTGCATCTCTGTTGGAAGGGTGTTTGAACGCAATCCAACTTTTGCTTCAGTTCCAAACAGGGCCTTGCATGGTGATTGCTTTATTCCAGAATGGTAGCTGCTGTTCTTTTGGAATTGTACAAAGCGAAGTCCCATAGGCCAGTCTGTTGAGTCGTGGTCCCCTAGCCATGCAGTGGCATGTCATTCACGTCACAGTTCAAACGTTCTACTGAACCTTGACTCTTGGGATATCTCGGCTTACCATGTAGGATTACAGGATTGAGGAGGAATCTAACTGTGGCTTCCTATTAGTTATTCACACAATCACATTTATCAGCTGATTAACCATTTCTGATCTCTTAAAACATTAGACAGAGTTAATCTTTGGCTTAGAAGCAATCCAATTATTGTTTGAACTGGCTGCCAATCTGTTGTCAAAGCATTAATGAGCATAATTCATTTCAGTCAATCTGTCTGAATATCAGCCTAAATTTTCAGTCAATCTGTACATTGACTGCTTTTTTCAGTCAGTCTATACATTGCCTGAGTGAATCAGGCAATCTACAGATTGACTAAAAATTTCAGTCGATCTACAGATTGACTGATTTTAGACATTGACTGTAACATATAAACCTGTATGCCGTATGCTGTGATGTTTGCCTCTCTGAGATGTGTCTCCGTCAGGACTTGGTTCTCAATCACGCTCCCGTTGGACCATTTTTCCGGATCTTTACTCATAACCAGCTTATCCTCAACAAACCAGCTGGTGCTGTAGAAAACGTCCTCAGGGTGCTGGCTGAAGGTGCATAGGAACACCAGCTCGCTGTGGAGGTCGTCAGTGTGGATGAGGCGGGACTCTACCTTCGGCTTGTTTTCTGAAAAATGTTCATGGGTCAAGTCAAGACTAAACGGTACAACTATGTGCTTCTTCTATTTACAGTGTGAACTTGTTCAGTTAAAGTTAAAGTAGATACCTTATTATATGGAAATACATCTCCACATTCATAGTGTCATGTATATTTTGTTATGTACAGCAATTATGACAAACAAACCTCTTTCAAAACACAGTTCATTGTACGCACCATTAGAGAAAACGTATAATCCATGAGGATGCTCAATATATGTTTTAGAGGGTATTGCCTCTGCCTCACCACCCTCAACTGGAATTCGATGAACACTGAAAAAACAGTATCAACACATTACGTACTATATTTACTGACGTATGTACAAATAGAAACTCAACTAATTTATTATAAAATCCCTAAAAAATCGGGGATGATTTTCTGAATAAATATTTCGATTCAAAGTTTTCCTCCAAATAGACGTCCCTTACCGTTGATTCACTGTTGTGAAGTATAGAATCTCGTCTAACACAAATATATCGTAGATCCTCTTTCGACTATTTTGGTGGATTTGTCTTCTATTAGACCCATCCATTGCAACAGACTGGATCCTTCCTGTTGAATGCTCGCTCCAGAAGATCACGTCATCTTTTGATAAGAAATGGAGTTCTTTTGACAGTCATAGTTCTATGACCAAGCCATGAAGAGTTATATCAACTCATTTGAAAATGTGTCATATTGGAAAATCTACTATATATCACACAAAACAAGAGTTTATTAGTGGAATTATCTATATTCTTTGACTAAGATGGTTCATTTGTCAAACTTTAACTTACTCTCTGCGTCAACCGCTAGTCCTGAAGGCCGTTCTGACGTTGATATAATCCGTTGAATATCTGAACCGTCATAATTGGATAAGCTTATCTTGTATCCATTCTTCCTGTCACTCCAGACTATTTTTCTGCATATATCAAACAAAGTTTAAATTAGAATTTCACATTATCTTCGTATTTTCATTTTACGTTAGAGTATGATCTGTCAGAAAATACCTTCTATAATAAAATAGTTTCTATTATAAGAGCCAACAAAGGAAAAGTGAAGTAGTGAGTGAATAAAAAGGTTTATGCCGAATCTTACCAAATCGACAAAGATCATGGGTGTAACAATCACCGCGAATTAACAACTGCGTATAAAAGCCGGTTCTCTTTCAACCACCATCACAAAGCAGATAAAATAAACCTCATTGTTAGTCCTCAGCGTGGATATCCATTCCAACACCTACAAGATTGGTATTAATTCCAAGACCTACAAAATAGTATCAATTCCAGCACCTACAGGATTCATACATACCAAGTGGAGTTTCTTGGCTAAATGGCCCTTGACTATGGGATAAACACTCAATAGTTCATTGTAGCGAGGACAAATTTCTCTACAAGTACATGTTATATAAACAAAAACGGCATTGACAAATAGATACTTCATGATAAAAGGCTGGCAAATAGGTCATGAAAAGTACATTGGTATTGGTAATGGCCATAGTCGGCAAATAAAGATATGAATAATGGAAAATGATAAATGAATGGAAAGTGAATATTAAGTTCTTTCAATATATACAATAATTGATGACATTTCATTATAATACATTTGATGAGAGGCGGGGAAAAGGAGACGCTTGGACAGCGTGACAATATACAATTCTTATTGCATTGCACAATAAGAAGTTTGATGTGAGTCGGGAGAAAGCAACAACATACAAACCAATACTTTTAAAACTTGTTCTAATATCAAACATGACTCGAGCATGCTCTAAACACATGTGTCTTATCCCATTCATGTGCTGTTTTACTGTGTTTCGTGACTTGACTTTGAAAAGTTTTGAATATATTTCATACTCTGAAGATCAAAAGAAAGTTGTCACCAACTTAAATTGACTATAAGAAAAACGACAACAATTACTATTTTGATGTTATGAAATATTTTTACTGCATTAATGTGGGGTAAATCATGAAAATAATTCAAATTGCTGTCTCTCGAAACCACTAGGGGTCAAAAATGTCATTTTTCAAACAACTTTGGAAAACGCCTGTGGCAGATGAAATGGTGATTTCTATTACTGAAAAGTGTTCACATCCCATTAGTACCTCCCCATGCACGAACACAAGCGTCGCATCGTCTTCTCATGGATGACGTCAATCTTCTGATGACTTAAACAGGTATCTGTTGCCACGTATCCTGTAAGGCATTTTCAAGTTCTTGAAGAGTAGTTGGTTGGTTGGGACGGTTCCTCAACTCTCTACCAAGATGATCCCACAAGTGTTCTATAGGAGACAAATCGGAAGAACGTAATGACCAGGGCAAAACGATGACGTTGGCGTTGTTCGATTAATTCTGAGTGATCCTGGCTGTATGGGAACGCGCATTGTCTAGCTGCAAAAGGGTTCCCATTGTTCGCTGCTGCAGACATGGCACTGCTACAGGCCTCAGAATTTCATCAACATAGCGCTGTGCGTTAATATTGCCACGTATTGACACAAGATTTGTCTTTTGATCATCACAAATTCCACCCCAAACCAGGATTCCACCTCCTAATTATTGATAAACGTCACAACACAATTTGGAGCCTCTCTTTCATGTCTATGTTACGACGATAAACACGTATTCCCCCATCTTCATGGAACACGTTAAACCTACTCTCGTCAGTTAAGAGAATGCGTTGCCATTCGCGTCGCTGTCAGCACCGTACACGTCGTGCCCATCGAAGTCTCTGTCTGTCTGTCTGTCTGTCTCTCTGATAAGCGTATGCGGTTAGATGACATGATAAGCGTGCCGATTGACAACATATTAGGTATTCATGTGGTAGGTGTTTTCCGTTATGAAGGAGGAGCATATAGACTATGCAAAATATCAACAAGAAAAAAAGGGCGAGTTGAGTTTTTCATTAATTTGTTGCTTCAAATGTCTTCTCCATGAATATGTCTTTTTTTAATTTATAACATATCACCATTTTTATCTTATATATATCAGGTAACTTTCAGTACTTATTCTGTATAAATTGACACTAAGGAACGACCATCCAACACGTGCAGCGCAAATCCGTAACGTAATGAGATTGACAACTTTAAAACTGCATTTGATAACGCAAAGTACACATTAACCAGTCTTAGTTTAAAAACACCCTTCTACATCAGCATATTTGTATTTGCTCCTCCAAATATCTTGTTGTAGCAGGATCTATGAAATAACTCTTTTTTGATACTCACCTTTTGTTCCTTATACACGCGATTTGGTGTGGTTTCTCAACAGGTGGTCTACCGAGTATTCTTGTCGGGTTTGACCCTGCCAGATCCATGGACACGATTTCGTGATTTCCCCAGTCGACATAAAATAACTTTCTCGCAGATTCGTCAATCGCCAAGGCACATACTCTTGCACCTGCAAGGAGGGCAATTGCAACGTTGTCAACACGTTTTCATTAACTTTTTGATATTGTTATTGACATCATAAAATTATTATAGGATTTTGTGTGACAGCAACAAAAACAAAAACAATTGCCTCGGCTTAGCTTTGACTTACATATCATGGCTATTATCAGCGCTTATCGAAACAACTGCAGACTTGGTAAGGTGATCTGATCTTTCGTTACCAGCGAGAAGCACATTAATAATAATCTTGAATATTGCGCTGGTGTGCTAGTTGTTGGACTGACAAACCTAAGAGTAATTTACCGTAATTCCAGTCACACTTAACATATTCAATGCAATTATCTAACGTCTATTGAAGAATGGTTGTTAGTTGAAGATGCTAAAGAAGGATATGTTTTGAGGGTTTTTTGGGGCGGCAACAGTTTAGGGTTCTGACCGTGAAGTTGCATCGCAGTGATTGGTGTTGTTGGGAATGAAACAGTGCACTTGCTCTCGTCTTTAGATTGAAGAATACATCCTGTATCAGGGTAAGACGTATAGCTGAAGCTCCACTCTTCTTACCCTGGGTGAAAACCCTAGTGTAAACTTCGCGCTGTAACCTATGAACTATGAACTTTTTAAATATAATCAACCAATGACTGCCCCTGGAAGGCGAGTCGGCAATTTATTATGGCGGCGCCCATCCCTTCGAAAATCAAACCGAGTGAGTGAGTTCCCATGAACGTGTTTTGATCTATATATTTATTAAACACGTGGATGACAAGCATCCAAAAGAGATTGGACAGATCAGGGAGAAAGTCATCGAAAGGATGGGGAAAAGACAAAAGGAAAGGCATAGTGGGAGATAGACAACAGGTTTTAAAACGACTCAAATTTGTTTTAGCTTCTACCCGACTGCCTATCCAGCTTGGGTGCCTCTGCCAGGAGCATGTAAGCTGCGGCTGGCATAGGTCTAGGGGTATCTGAAGCACTCAAAACACCACAGCACGATAAGGTATTCAATCAAGTGGTGGAAAATCAAACTGATCCCTATAAACTGGATGTATGATTTGTTGTAATAAACTAAACATAATCGCGAAATTGGACTCGGCCATTATCACCATCGTCGATATGTTAAAAAACCCTTTCGATTCCAGTTTGTTTATCTGATGACCTCCACATTTAGCGGAAGAGCGAAAGCCAACTGCAGTTTGAGAGGCTCTCTTTGGGCGGCTGAAATTTAATCGCACACCATCGCGATAAAAGTATTTGATTGGCTGAATTATAGGTAACGGCGTGAAGTTAATGCTGGGGTTTACACCCAGGGTAAGAAGAGTGGAGCGTCAGCTATACGTCTTACCCTGAGACAGGATGCTTCTATTTCTACAATCATATGAAATGTAATTTATACAACAAATCCCTTTTGATCCAAGGTAGTCAAGTAAGCTAAAGTTAAAAGTACATACCTGAAGGCAGATTTGCCAGGATGGTAACATTTTCTCCATTGATGTCGGTTCTTCTGATTGAATAAGGTCTGTACTGGCTCCAGTAGATCTGTTCACTTGAGGGGGCGTAGTCAATCCCTACTGGATTTATCGTGGTGAGAAATCTGACCTCCTCGGTGTGAGAGCCATTGAATATCAGTTTGACCAGGCTGTTATCTTCAAAGTCACACACCAATATTGTTACTGCTGTTATTGCTGGAACAGATTTAGAGGAATGACTAATCTCATTATTGCGTTGAAGGTTCGAGCGTCCCCTAGTTCAGCGATTATTCTTTCAGGTAAGTTTAAAGGCACAAGTGCACATCAATGTTTCGTTTATATAACGAAAGCACAGCTAATGCATATCTCTCGATATAACTGCCGACCCCCATTCAGATAATCTACTTCGTAAGTTATTTAACAAATATGTACGTATTCAGGTTGTAAAGTTGATTCTAAGAGACTGGAAGTGCACAACTGCATGACAATGGAGTTTTGGATATCTCTAAGCCGACTTCGGCCGTCTGTAGGTTTTCGTTGTTGATTACAGGTCAGTTGTAAGGCATACTTAATATTTCATTGCATCGATAGATAACTAAAGTGAGTGCTTATATCCACATTTGCCTAATTTCAGCCAATTTGAAAAAAATAAAAAAATTTGCTATATGTTATTTCTCAACATACGACATGCATATTCTATATATAGGATCAAATATACAATATCAATTATCATTCATCAGCTGGCCATATTGTATCCTTTTACATTGTCATTTATCTAGAATTAATATGTCTATATGTTTTCTCAACAGTAATTCAACTATGACATACTAACATAAGTGTGTGGTCAGCTTAAATCAAATGAAATTTGCTTAAAAGAAATCGAAAAAATCACTGCCTTGGTAAGTATTTCAAATTTACTTACGTGTAGCTCAGAATACATTAAACTTTTTATCACGTTCGGTTTAATTTATTCTTTGTCGCTGTTGTCAAATTTGTAATTGAGTACGAGATCAAAGCATTTGAGGTTAAACTGATGTATTGTTTTAGAAAATACCTACCATCGGTATAGCCGCACAACCAGAATAAACTTATAAGATTAACAGCTGGAAATCTTTTCTGTAAAGAAAACATTTTTTAGAATCACCAACATATATCTCATTTCAAAGTCAACGTTACGTTGGGACTAAGCCAGTCACATCATGTACACTGCAATGTGATGTTTCGTAACTAGTTACAGCATGACGATAAAGTTTAGCCATGTATGATTATTAGTAACCGAGCTCTTCTTTTACCAGAGCTTTTGTCTGAGCTGATATTTTAATTTCCCCCGACAGGTGCGCTCCTGTACATGAGAAATATTTTCAAACGCTTCATGTTTCAACTGATCTTAGTGAACAGTATGGAGCATGTAATGGCATACTTAGTTGCTTATTTATGCATTAAAGTTTAACTCGGCTTTTCACGCAGTGTTGTTGTTGATGTGTTAATATAGATATTCATGTTTTGCATAAGAGAACACGGGTTCATATAAGGACATTTATTTATCATTAATTATTTTATGCGATAAACGCGAACGTGCATGATTTGTATAAAGGGTCATACGCGATGAGACCTTGAATCAAATGAAGCATAACTATATGCGCATCACTGATGATTATCCAAAGCATGGCGAACGTTTCAGATAAAAGCGATTGAAAAGAGATGTAGGTGTTCACTTCACCAGAAAGGCATTGTCAATCTGATATCTGAAAAGTCCAGCGCTATAGGTCGAGGAAAATTACTGAAGAAAAGTTCATCAATGACTTTGGTTCATCATTGACGCATATCAAAAGTATGTGTACAGTTATAAAAGCTTGATGAAAACTGTTGAAGGATTTGATTTAGGACGACAGTAACCACATAAGACTCCATCAACTTACGGGTCTTCAAAGGATTTTTTAGACAAGCTTAATAACGTATTATTTTGGTATGCAATCCTATTTGTTTTCGAGTTATTGAAGAAAATCAGATAACTAATTCGTCTCGAGCCAGAGACAATATGTTATGCTGATTTCTATATAAAAATGAAAGCATGTACTTATTTTTCATAACTATTATATGGAGATATTTGACTTTCATTCAGTCATATACTTCATTACCTATGCTAATGATAAAATGCAATGTAATTAGGATGAATGCTGAGGATTGACAAAATTCTCTAACCAGTAAAGTTGTAGTCCTTCTTCATTTGAACCTTTATTACAGACCATGTCCTCATTTAGCAGTTCTAGACTTCAACAATACACTATGAAACTGAAAACCAAGAATAAACTATCCGCAAACAAATTATATCATTATTTTTGATAAATGCATTTCACAAACTAATTCTTAGTCTTTAATGGTCGCTGAAAAAATTCTGATTGCATTACAAATTTACCTTGACCTTTCACATGATCTCGGCACACTGACAACTGAAAAACACATGATCTTTTTAAAATCAGAGCTGCTTACCAACATTTCGGTACCAACATTGAAGACATCTTAACCCGCCGCGGTACAGCTTCTCCAGCTATCGTCGCATCCGTATACATAATTTGAATTGAATATATATGACTTGATATATATATCATATAGACGCTACGATATATAACATCTATTTGTCATTATAGTTGTCTTCGATATTTCCCTGTATTCGCATTGATGAAATAGGATAATACGTTGTGATTATGTAGTCTTTGTCCGTGTAGATTTTGTCGAAATTGCATTGCCTTGAAGTTCTCATATCCATCGGGCAGTTCCTAGTTTGTATCGTATTACATTCGCATGTGATAATTGCCCCCGATTGTACCGATGAACAGGCGAAGGCAATACGAGGAAGACACGATTTCACCAGATGTCACCCCGATAGCTGTGCGAAGGGCACTATATGGAAACACGAATGCACTACGAAATTGGAGGAAAAATGTTTTGCTCGCTCTACCGATTTGGCTTCCAAAGCAAGAAAATATAAAACGGTGGACACACGCTTGGTTGAAATGAATCCACGAATGGTCCGATTGCTAACTAACATTTAAGATTTTGCTCAAATTCAAATTGGTATTTCCATCTCTTGTCAAATTCAGCAGTTCGTACGTTCGAATGAATTTCTGAAAGATAAATTCAACTTAAAAATTTAAAACTCTAACTAGTGACAAATCTGAAGAATAAGGTGGGGCATAAATGACCAAAATGATACAAACTTACGATAATATGCTTTAATTAAAATGTTCCAATTGAAAATATGGCTTTCATTATCAAATGTTCAGTAATATTAGAAATGTTTAAACACGGACTTCAGATGTAGTTATGTATTTATTTATTAAGTGAACAAATGCAACGTTGTTATATTTTTGATTACGCTATCTGCAATTTTACAAATTATTTTACTTTTTTTACTGATCAAGTCCCATACGAAACAAAGTTCGATCCATACTCCCAAGAGCCATCAACACTAACACCGACCGTACCAGCAGTTAACCAACTCGCCCTTTCCGCTTGGGCACAAATCAAGGTCCAACTAACGGTAGTTAAGCTGTTGTTATATTCAATACCTCTCTGACAGATCTAAATTGAAAAACCTCTCAATCATGAATGAAATAAGAAAAAACATGCCATTTAGATAGTGAACAAATTGCAAACATTGCCATATTTGGCATTATATTTTCCAAGTGTTGTGAAAGTATCTAGGTGTCGAATAATGTGTTAGGTTGTCTCGACAATGTGATTCCATGTTCACATCCCATTGTGCTTACTTCGTAACACCCATCAAATACGTAAGTTACATTTTCATTGCACGAAAGTACATGATTTATCTCATTTCATTATTTGAATATAGTGTGGAAAGGTTTCAGGTAGGAGGTTGATTAAGAAATCTCTTACCATTCTGACAACAGCTACAACGACGACGCGATGGTGGACACGTTCTTCACATGTGTGGTTGGCGTCACCCGGTTTTGAATAAAATCCCTACAAACGCGCGTCATGCATTGTCACGTGACGGAAGCGTTAATGAATGTGATATGATCAGTCAGCAAAAAATGCCTGAAAATAATAATTGTAGAACTGAATTGCATCCTTACAAAAACTGTTAACAGTAAAATTCGAAATACCTGTTTAGTGAATATTTAAATGGGCTGTCAAATCACCAAGGCGTCTACAGAGCTTTAAGGTGTGTATTGAATTTGAGAATTCGTTTTGCGAAAAGATAAAAACTACACTTTTCTCTTCACTGCACATGAATACCCTTTGAATACAACTAACCTCACTTTTCTGAACGTGAATCAATTATATGTTTTATCTAGTCCTCAATGTAATTCAATCGTGAGCACCCGACACTAGCGAATATTATCATGTAAAATACTTCCGGTATCGAATGAGGGTATAGAGTATCATTGAATGGGAGCATTGCCAGTCAGTGAGTCCTATTTGTACTTTTTGAATTAAAGTCGTAGCCTCGCATTTGCAAAGCAACTAGCTTGATATGTATTTGTGTCTACGGGTGAATGTATTTATGCGCTTATCTACGTGTATGTGTATGCGTATTATGTTTATTAAGTGTATTTACTGCAAGCGTAATCGTGTCTCATAGGCAGCAAACTATGATAATCTTATATGATTTTATACATTAATCAATGTACATTACATCATGGGGCACCTAAATGAAATAGTTTTCTTCTTCTTTCTTTCTATGTCTAGTGAATGATAATATTTGTCTCTAATATTTGATGTGATTTCATTTGTACTTTGAGGCCTTGGTCTTTCTTCAAATAATAGATTCTAAACATCTTGAATCTTGACATGAAGTAAGAGATGTGCGCAAAATGACCATCTCATCTATTGTTATGATGTTTGTTCTTATAGCTTCTTCTTCCTTCTTCTTCTTATATGTACTATAAAATGAGTAATAAAATATTTATTTTGTATATGTGTTAACGGTACATGCATCTGCATCTACATGACAACATCTGTTATTTCAACAGTATGTACGGTACTGGTAAGTACTGGAAAAGCACAACTCCTTGTATCAACTGAACTATGTCTTGTACGGGTGAGGGCAAACTCAAACAGGTCGAAGGCGATTTCCCCAGAATTCACTTTTATGTCAGTAACAGCTTAAAACTTTTGTCCATAACACTTTAGTGTGTTGGTTTTAAGATAAAAGTACGTGGTTTAGGGACACTTGGCTGCATTTTATTTTTGATTTCGAGAAACCAAACCTTTATGAAGGATACATTTTAGCCGTAACTAATATAAGTCGACAACATATTACTAGTATCTGTGTCCAGGCACCTTTGTTTAGCTCATGTTGTTTCCGTATAGATATATCTCAACGACGCAAGTGATGTATTTAATTCCTTAAGAGTTGTTTCAATTCATTTAATATATTGAAATCAAAACTCATAAATCCCTTTCGATGGAAATGGCAACCTTATGTTAAAACTGACATTAAGATTGAATAAAGATAATCCTACTAGATTACACGATGGAAGTTGGCAACTATTTGTGGTGGTGGAATCTAATTAATCCTTCAGTCAAGCTTGAAAATTACAAAAATGATGATCACCGTGTTTTTAAAAAAAAAATGTAAGAATTAGATTTAATATACATTTGAGAAACCAACAAAACACTACACGTAGAACATTTTCATGGTGAAAGAGAGTTCTTTAACAGCAGGCTAGGCTTGATTTTTCCTCGTCTTTCAAAATGTTTTTAAAGTACCAGAGGTAGACTGTGGAATCTAATTCTGTCAAAAAGTTTTTCTCATAGATGCCATCTTAAGTTCTCAGAATATAAAGGTCCTTTTATCTAGAGTCATATGGAGCCAGCCTCAAAATGCTCTAGAGTCACATGGGGCTAGCCTTAAACACTCGTGAGTCATATGGTGCTAGCCTCAAAACGCTCTAGAGTCACTTGGGGCTAGCATTAAACACTCTTGAGTCATATGGGGCTAGCCTCAAAACGCTCTAGAGTCACATGGAGCCAGCCTTAAACACTCTTGAGTCATATAGAGCCAGCCTCAAAACGCTCTAGAGTCACATGGGGCTAGCCTTAAACACTCTTGAGTCATATGGGGCTAGCCTCAAAAACTCTAGAATTAAATGCCCCTACACAAAATCGAAACAAACATTACTACCACTATTTAAGGGTCAGAAGAACTATGAATGAATGTTTATTTGTAATCACGGCCACATGGCCTAAAGTACAATAATCATGTAAACATAAGGTCATTGCGCATGGACATTGAAATGATTGCATACATAGGTAAATTACGTTTAAGATAAATTGCAAGATTTTTTAAGCATTCAACATTCTGTGAAGACATCAGCAAATTAATTTTTTCTCGCGTTGGGTAGGTATGAAAATAGCTTGGTAACAACATATTTCTACTTTCATTATAATATGGACAGACTAACAAAATGTGAAATTCGTCTTGGATAACGTCATAATTACATTTTGTTCACTTCATTAAATCAATATTTACATTTGTATCGTATCGAAATTGCTGTATATTAATTTTATGGCTCATACATCTAAATTTACACAGAGTTCGAAGTAAATCGAAATAAGTCTTAAGATGTAAAGTTCTGGTTCCAGAATACTCTTGTAAGAGCAATAGTTATGCAAATATGATGATGAACATAATTTACTATGCCATATTTGATACTGAATATCTTTACATCGTTGTTTAAAACATTGCATAAAAAAATGAGGTGTGGAAGATCCATACATATTAAAAACCAGTCTCCGTTAACAAAGTCCTTACATGTAACACCCAACTAATGCCACCATGGTCGTCATATGATTTAAGCATTAAATAGCAGGCCTTTGGATGGCGACTTGTTTTCATGTTAAGTAACCTGGAGAACTATATGTGCAATGTAAAAACATTTTTGTCTGATTTAATTTAAAGCAGGGGGTGTTTCTATTCATGAAAAAAATCTTAATTTCACAATAGTATCGTTTAGATATTGAATCTTATATCATTTGAAAGCATCTGCAATGAAGAAATTGTTAATCACTGGTGTTGTGTGTTGAATTCGTGGGAAAAAATCAGCGAAGCCGAATATATATCCGGTATTGATTCTTATATCATTTGAAAGCATCTGCAATGAAGAAATTGTTAATCACTGGTGTTGTGTGTTGAATTTGTGGGAAAGGATCAGCAAAGCCGAATATATATCCGGTATTGATTTAGAAGATAAATAGTTGCGTTTGTAAAATTTTCGGGATTCATTGTTATTCAATTTAGTTTAAAACCGACGGCGTTAGCCGGAGGTTTTAAACGCTTAAAATAGTGGGCGTTGAATAACAATGAATGCCGGAAATTTTACAAACGCAACTATTTATCGTTATTGTAACATGACCGTTAGTTATTAGAAGTGTAAGAGCGAACTCTGTTTTTGCGTACTTATTTTTGTGTGGAAAGGACATTGTTCTATTTCTGTAAGAGGTGAGATAACGTCTAACTAATGTGAATTCACGGCATTGTTTACATTACAAACATCGTTGTGATATTAGCAAATAGTGGCAAGTCTTGACATGTCTATTATGCAAATTTGAGTGGTAACAGTTCTATAAACTGGGATGCAATGTGTCATTTTTACATATTTCCATGGGTACAGCCACTTATTCTCTGAAGCGTCACACCAAAAGGTGGATGTCCCCATATCTTTGGTTCTAATTATCATAAAACCATAATCTTGGTATCTAAATGTATGTTTAGAAGGTCAATGAATCCATTGACAGACATTTCAGATAGCTACCATGAGTCATTTGTACGAAATTGTAGGTTTCCGTTACAAAAACTCATCATTCATGACTTCGATCGGTAACAATTCTTTTTTTATCTTCTCTACAGTTAATGTTTATCATTTTGTTTTACATTATTTGCACCGAGGATAGAATTATGAGTACTTGTAACCCTTTTGTGTACTTATGTGTACTCATAAAACACAAATTAAGTGTCCAAAAGCAAACCAAGGGACCTACGGTTAATCTAATATCCTTGAAATACACCAAATCAGCCTTGGAAAAAACTTAAAATTTTGTATTTTGAATGTGTTTTTTACTTCTAAATCATTGGTGATTTAAAGGGATAGATTTAAAGGGTACAAAGAAGAAAGATACCACATAGGTACTTATTCCGTCATTACACACATAACAGTCATGTAGTACAGAAGTATATTCTTGCAAATTATTCATTTTCAATCTCCATCTCTCAGCTGCTTTTTGGACATCAGCAATTTATCAAAATCACTGTTTTTAAGAGAGAGCATCATCATCAAAAACATCACATACTAGGGATGACACAATCTTACGAAGAGAGGATGAACATGTCTTTTATTTAGCAAATTCCTTGAGTCACCAATCAGCCTATGTTGTATTCCTTATATGTCTTATGATTTCAATTGTTATATATATAAATTCCTCTATGATAATAACGATTGACATCGACAGAGGTACATTTGTAAGGGTATAAAAGCAGTGTATATTCCATTGTTCTATTTTGATCGATTGGAATCTTTTACGTCATTATGAACGCAAGAAGTATCGTCTGACATGTCACGGTCTGGTAATTAAAATCAAGTATCTCATAGGCCAAAATTTGGCTAGTTGTCAAACAAACTTGAGTAATATTATACCATGTTTTATTGATGTACTTGTTTAACTTGTGATTTGAATATTTTACGTCATTATCAACGGAAGAAGTATCGTCTGACATGTCACGGTCTGGTAATTAGAATTGTCTCAAGTGTCTCATAGGCCAAAATTTGGCTAGTTGTCAAACAAACTTGAGTAATATTATATCATGTTTTATCGATGTACTTGTTTAACTTGTGACACTAAACTAGACTATATCTGTCTGTCTATTTGTCTGTCTATCTCCTCAGACATGATGAACGGGCTAACGGGCATAGACAATACATCAACATACAATGCATTTCCCTTAGAGAACTAGTTCCTTTGTGAGAAAGTTTCCGTATCAATGACTCTCATTCATGAGAGAACACGAAATTCTTCATCCGGGACGTATCATTAACATGAATTTTCGAGACCTGTATTTGTTTTGAGGACAAACACAAGTATGAAGCTTTTTCAACATGTGCTGATGTTACTCTCCTTGTTTAAAATGACATGCTTCACAGAAAAGATGTGTACACGGTCAGAATTTCTCAGTGACTTACACACAGATAAGATGCTTTCTAACAGCACATTCATGACTATATTAACGGAAGGAATTATGGTATGTGCAAAGAATTGTTTCTTAAGAAACAAATGCCAGTCTTTCAACTTTAATCGTGTCTCTGGAGAATGTCATCTGAACAAACTGACCGTCACTTCCTCAACAGTTTTATCAACAGTGAGTGACTTCATCTTCTCTGATATTTCCTTCTGGCCAAAAGAACTTGCCGGTCCGTGTGCTGATCACCCGTGTCCTCTCAATTCCCACTGTGAACCCACAGCTTCTTCCTACAAGTGTATCATCACTGAGTGTTTGAGTCTGCCGAATGTAGAAAATGGAAAATTTGATGTGGATCCAGAGGCAAGTGCTATTGGCACGACCACAACTTTGACCTGTGATCCCGACTACCTGCCAGAAAGTGAAGTTGTGTGTCAGGCTAATGGTACCTGGAGTGAAGCGGTGTGTGTTCTTGTGACGTCCTGTAGTGTCGTGAAGAAGTTGCTGCCAGATAGTGAAGATGGGGAGTATTGGCTTGTCCTAACCAACATCAGCAACTACAGGGCTAGGATCTACTGTCACGATATGGCCTCCCATGATCCTCAAGAATACCTGAGCTTACCTAACGTCAACCATGGCATCTTTCCACAGGTAATGAACCATGATTGCACAGGTGATACTGAACTAAAGTATGGTTGCGCAGGTTACGGAGGGGAAATTTGGTTTAGCAAAATCAATGTTGACATAGATGTAATGATGGTTAATACTACAGACCAAACATTTACCGCTTCAGTAAACAGGACAGACGAACTGATGTACGGCCATGCCCACGACTGTTATACCTATCATGGAGGTGGAGCTCTGTCCTGTGGTGTGAGGGGAAACTTCACCATCGACCTGGGAGGAACTGGGTGGAGGGTAAGCGAGGATCAAGAATGGGAAACCTATGGTTATCTGCCCTTCATGAAGCCTGTTGTGAGGCAGAAGAATGGAACATGGATATTCTTGGAATGTGGGGGCTTTGGAGGAGGATGTCAACCAAAAGACAGGTTGATTCTTTACCCTCATCCTCAGGAATTGCCTATTGACTAATTTCGTTTGGAACCTATCCTATGTGGTATTTTTATTCATTTCAAGATTGGTTTCATTGTAGGCAGGTAGCTTGTTCAACAGGGTTGATAAGGGTGATAGGGTGACTACGGACACTGAAGAGACTATCATTCTTGCAGCTTTGTTTTGTTATCTTAACTCTCAGTGATATGTTTGAAGTGTTGCAGCATTTGTCAAATCCAAAAGAAGCATTCCTGTACGAATTTTAATTTAAGAATCAAGTGAACAAATGGATTGAATTGATTGTCGAATATATCGATACTCTTAATGATTTAAAAAAGAATTTAAATCTATACAATACTACTGGCACATCAACTATCGTCATAAATCGAAAGTTCATCTATTCTTACATCCCTATTATTGACATCAAACATAGAATAAACAATCTAGAATTAGTAATGACCACGTTCGATTCCGCTATATCATTTTGCTTTAGTTTAATGAGTTTGAAATGAACTAATGAGCTCAGTTAATATAAATAGTAATACCACGTGCAACTCATGAACGGGTTTCTCAAGACTTACCTGCAAATTCACTCGTAAAGAATATATATCTTATATTGTTCAGATAATGAAAGTTTGCTGCATGTATCGCAATATTGTGTAGTTTGTCATGCATCTTCCCACGGCTAGAATAAAATGTATCGAGATAGACGGTAAGAATTTGAAATCGTTTCGTTTCGGCATTTGCCGTTGTGAAGATGTTTGTCATGTAACACCTCATACTATCTGAAGACTACGTGGTTATCGTTTGTTTAATGTTTGGAGGCCAAAGCCTTAACCATCTTAAAAGCTGAATTTCTCTTGGAATTTTCAAAAGATCGTTCAACCAATCATACTAATCCTCTTTGTATTTTGGCAATATCGTATAACCAATGAACACATCTGTATAAAATTTAGAACCTAGTGACCATTGGCAACATTTAATACGAAAAAGCGATTGTTTCTGCAAATCTCAAATTGAAGGGGGATCAGTGGTGTTAAAGAGTCAAAACAATTCCTCACGACCGTACGTGTACTCAATGTGACAGAACAGGTAAGCGAAGCAACGTATTTGTACATATAACCTTTCAAATATATAGTAAGTGATTTCAAGATACTTTAATTTTCTTATGATAACTATTGTTTAGATTACTAATGAGTTGTATAGCGGAAATGTTAATTTAGGTATTGTTTTTTTTCTACTTTCTTGAAAGAAAGGACATGGAAGGAGAAAATGAAAGTTATATCATCTTCCATTGCACCTTAATTACTATCATGACAAATTAAATATTGAAGAAACATTGGTTTTATAACGCTTCATTCATACTTTAATGCCCAATCACTAAACCAAGCCAGGGATTATGATAGATCAGAACCAAAAGCTATTTTTGTTCAAATACAGTTTTATATTATGATAGACATGATTTTAATGAATTTAATTGAAACACTCTGATACAAATCTTTTATCCAACTCTATACAGCTGCGCTTAAACTTTGACCTTAAAATTCATATGTTAGCAGAACCTGCTTGAAACATGTCATTCTTGCGCGAGAACCGCCATGATTTTGCCATTTTAATATTTTATTATCAAACGGCAGCAGAGAGATGATAACAACCAATTTCTCAAATTAATGTCCTAGAAGATGTCTTGAAAATGAAACTTTTGATTACTTTTTCGTTAGGTAAACCCATATATTTCGCTATCATAAAATTCTATTTTACTATCAAATATCGAAACATATACTTGAAGTGATACAGTGTATGTTTCTTAAATTTAAAAAAACAAACCCAAATCTCATGAGTGAATTTCAAATCGTTCTTTTAGAATTGCATGTTTGTCACTTCAAAGATTATGATATTTTCTGGTTTACATTGATAATTTTAAAGCTTTCATTTGAAAGAGAAGTGGTTGAAATTGTTTAAAATGCATATTGCTGAAATTACCCAATTCGGACAAAACTCGTACTTCTCGATAAAATAACACCACATATGAAGTTAGACATATTTGACCCCAGCAATATACATTGTACACTATGCCCCTTAAGTCGTCAGATGTGGATACCATTTCATAAACTCATACTTAAGAAAGTAATTAATGGGCGAAACCCTAGCAAATGTTTTACATGCTTTCGACCACTACAGCCTTGAAGAGAAAACAATTACGGAATAAGTATTAGTATAGGTAAAGGTACTGTCATTATGTGTGATCAAGAGAGAGCTGATCCAGCAATTCAAATCGACTGTCAATGCGATTTGGCGCCGTTCTCGAGCATCTGCTTTACTAAATCCGAATGATACCGATGCATGGCAGGGAATTGTGTTGAAAACTTCGATGACAGAATCGATTCTGTGTAGGTATTGTTGACGGAATGTCTGTGTGTTGTTTACATGTTCATTTGTGCAATTAGTCAGACAAAAACATATTCAAGGGATAAACATGGCGTCAACGTCAGCATATGAACTTAACCAAATGCAAAAGAAACTCGTCTTTGATTGGTTAAAAGCTAACTTCCTGCCCTCATTTATATTTGGTAAGTTCAAATTCGTCAAAGGGCAGTTGAGCATGACCCCAATTTGTACTACGCTAGATGTATGATGTATTGACGGATCATTACATCTGGTTTTAACTAGATTGAGGAAATTCTTGAATAATCAGTATAAATGTTATTATAACTCTCCCATCACTTCTACTTCTAAAAGATATCCTTGTTTAGCATTCTGTTTCCCTACTCTGATTTTAGCAAAAAAGCAATATTACAAATGGAGTTCTAAACTAAGGGACAGGTCATTCATTACAGGGAAACTTCTTGAAATTGGTTTTTGGAAGATTTACGGTCGGTTCTACATTCAAATTGTTTTCTTTGATATTTCCAAAAGAGAAACTTTTATAAGTAACACTTATAACATACTGTTGAAAAGAAACAGATTTACCCTTCCATTTATGGGTTTAACTTGATGTCTGATAAAGGTCTATAGTGTTTTAAAATCAGTTTTATTAGGACTTTTTTTCACAGAAAACATCTAAGAACATCAACTGCATATCAAAATAGGTTTTGAATATAAATACTTATAATACATACATATGTTTAACATAGTTGAATGAATGCATTCTAAGTTTAAATTTAAAGGCTCATTCTTTATTTATTTTAAAAAATTCAAAAGTAGATAAAATCTGGGACCTCTCCTTTACATACATTAGATATTTTAACGACCCAATATTCGAGTGTCGAAAGGTTGTGTCCTATGTTGAATGAGTGAGCATCAAAAGTTTTATTATTCTTTAGCAAAATGTGGGAATTAGAAATTTGATGTACAATAATTAATGATACTTATCCATCATAACAAGTATAAATATGATATGTAATTTATAACGTTATCTATACACCATACCATCAACTTAAGGAGATAACGACCATTTGTCAAGCTTCATTTCACTTACACAATATGTTATCGACTCTTCCGTTGTGTCGTCTTTACTATCAAGCTTTCAACAAAATATGTAATATATTTGAGTTATATCAAGTATATATTAATTTGTTTGTCAGCAGCGTGCAGATGAGTTATACATATATATATATATATATATATATATATATATATATATATATAATTATTATTATTGTTTTTATTGTTTTAATCACTCACATCACTCACAAGTCACCAGCGTGCAAATGAGTTTAATTTATACACCAGCGTTCAAATGTCTTTTATTGAATAAAACTCATTTGCACGCTGGTGACTTGTGAGTGATAAAAACAATAAAGACAATTTACAGATTTATGAAGTCATGCATTTATCTAGGTATTCCGAAAGGTGGATTCGTCCCTTAAGCCCAACACACACTACGCACGATTGCACTACGGTAACATTACGAATTGGTCGTACTGGTATCGCATTGTGGTTTTTACGATCGCGATATGTTATGTGAACACGGTTTCTTTGCGGGAGGTACACGATGTGGGAACAATCATTGCACGACGGATTATGTTTCTAACACGGACAGAACACGGTGGTGTTCACTAATGCCTACATGGAAGAATGCCTACAGTCTTATAAAAAAATCTTCATGCACCAGTGGCTCTAAGTTTAACAACCTTCACCCTATAAGCTAAGTGGAATGTTCCACAAATGAAAACAAAGCATCATAATGTTAGCACACCGTTATTTCAATCAACGTCAAATTCAATGACTGTAAATTTGACTGGCCGAATGTCTTTAGTTGTTACAGACATGGCTTGTAAGATGTGAAACTCCTTGATTTTCAGTAAAAAAAATTTCATATAATTATCTATACAAAAAGAAAATTGTTAAAAATGAATTTAATTGACAAGGACTTGTGCAATTTCTGCAATGATATTCCTCTGAAAGTGTTTGCCATGTTTATTGGGATTGCATTTAGGTCTCATATCTATATGTTCTGATATTTAGAATTCAACTTTTGTATATTTGTCTGGGAGATATGAATGGATGTCTGACTCTGTAAAATTGGGAACTAAAAATTAATACTCTGTGGCCTTTCAACGCACACTAGAAACTAAAAAAAGATCCTTCTCACTTAGAGTACTGCTTACAAAAATGATAGTTCCTGCTTATTAACATGACTTGAGAATGTTTAATATTTTACTTAGATTAAAAGGATTGTTTTAATTCATTAAAGCAATTCCTTCTCAAAAGTATGATTATATGAGATGTATCAATTAAAAAAATTGCTATCTTAACAATTGCTTGTTGTCTCTTACTTTCTGAAGCTTATACTTTATTGTAGGCATTATTCCAAACTATTTGGAACAGTTCACTTGTGTGGAGGTAAGCGTGTCGCTGTCACAACAATCACTGTAGGCATTGTTCCTTGTAGGCGTTTTTCACTGTAGGCATTATCAGCCCTAACCCTGAACACAATCAACACAAACTTGACACGACGCTTTCACGATGCAATCACAAATGGTGTAAGTATAATGTACGATTTTAAATAATTTGTGCAAAGGCAAAAAAGGTTAACCGTTGCTTTTCATGATCAATGTAGAATTGTTATTCATCCTGTGATTCGTAGCAGCTATGAAATGCAATATCATTGCGAATAACTATTACTTATTCTAACAATATCTTCGGACAATCTTCCTGAGTATTTCTGTTATCTTCTAGCTTTATGCAAATAACTACCGATACTGTTTCACGGGCATTCCTTCTGATTCAAAGCAGTTGAATTTCAAGACCACGTAAGGAAGTTTACATCTTGACATCGAGAAACTTACCAAGTCGATCGATAATTTTAGGACATTTTAATTCGCTTCGTACCAAATTTCTAAATGCTGATCATCACCTTCCCTTGATCTATGAGAATATTGAGCGCCAAAATTATCTTTTGTGAATTCTAGGTAATTAATTGTTATCATTTCAAAAACGTCTGTGGTAAAACTTTACAGTTGGCCTGAGAGAGCAATATCGCGTGAGTCAAGCGCAATAAATGTATCCCCACAATTATCATATTACCTGCTTTGTTCAAAATGACTGATTGATAACAAGTACATCTGCGATTTATTCAAACAGAGAATAAACTAAAGCAAACATTATATTGAATTCAATTTACCAGTGAAATCACTATTTTCTGTCTTATGTGTTCGGGAGTTGATTTCTATTTATTTCATTGAATTTTCGTACGATTGCGTATGAAAATTATCCATAATTTTGATAAGTCATATGCACATAATCTTCAGGATAGCAGAAAGATCTTAAACACTAAATTTTCTGATATGCGATATTTGCAGTATACAGTTTAAAGGTCTACTAAACCTTTGATTGGCTACCACATGATTTGGCTTGTGATGAATTCTTGTTGCATTCTATCCTACTTTGAATCAAAATCTTGCAGCAGTAATTCGTAACCTTTTATTTTCTATCATTTCAAGGTATACTTATGTCGAAAATTCATTGTAAGTTTACACAAATATTGCCTATTTATGCATCTTTAAACTTGGCATTCTGCACAAATATAACTTCAAATATCTCCCCCCCCCCAAAACTGTTTTTCGATATGTTTTCTTTTTCAAAATGACTATTTTCCCCTTTCTACTACATATTATTTCCAAATAACTGGTCTAGTATTGTTACAAAACAGTTACTATGCACTACTTTGAGGGAAGAACTAAAACATCCAATCAAACAACACACATTAAGTAACTAGTGAATTTCATCATATGTCAAGGCATGTTGTCTCTTCATCACCTGTTACAACAACCTCTAACTGGCACTTTCAGCCTTAAACTGCTTCAGTATTATGTCCTAATTGATGATAAGATGGCATAAGCAGCCGGCATGTTTCCTGTTTTGTTTTTTGGTGACAAAACTTCAGTTCAAGCCCCCCCCTCTCACCCCCCCCCCCCCCCCCCCCCCCCCAACTTTCAAATTCGCTCCTTCGCCCCTGACTTGCATTTTGAGTCTTCTTTACACAGCAAAGCATTTTTGCATAGGCTTGTGTGGCGACAAATATGTTATCTACGCATGCAGCGTTTCCATTGGCTGAAATATTGCTTTGAAGTCTATGTATGAGCTGTCTGATTGGCATTCTAGAAGTTGTCGGTATAAGGACAACAAGGAATTTTATAGATAATCAACTTCTTTAGAAAAAAGAATTTGACTATCCATAAAATTCCCTGTTGTCCTGAAGTCTATGTATGTTGCAATATTTTGCCGTTAGAAAACCTGCTCGAGGAGAGCTTGTATAAGAACATTGATTGTGTAGAAAATCAATCACGGAGCCAAAACTGGACCAAACAGTCGCCATGCACGGGTAGAGAATTGTCGGCAGTAACTTTTCATACCATCGGTTGTGCTGATATGTTGACTGAAGTAAGACGCGTGAAGCACTCGTAATGAAAACGTTTTAACGGGAAACGCACTTATTCGTGAAAGTTCAGTCCATTATCGTGTAACGAATGTGACCTGATCATACAGTAATCGTGCGTCTCCATGCTCTGTACGAGCTGTCATCGTGGTCCTAAAGTTTAGTACTTTAAGAGTTAAGTTAACATGAGTACGATAATTATACGATTGCAAGAAGGACAATTTATAGATCGTGTAGTGGTTGTGCTGTTATCGTGTCCTAAGGCTGAAACACGATCAACACAATCACAACACATACACTATACACTCACTGAAATCAGGAACATGTTTGCGATTTGAATGAATCGTGTTGGACAAATACCACGATCAGCTCAATCACTGTACGGTAACCACACAATAACAACACGATGAGTACACGACACTTTCGTACAGCTATCGTAGTCGATCGGACTTAGTGTGAGATGGGCTTTAGAGCAACATTATTTTTACTCGAATCCACTCTGAATGTTTTATTCATTACTGAATTCGTTCAATTGCGACAGTGACTGATGTTATTAGTTTATAATTATTTGATGACACCAACACATGGTCACAATAATGAAGTGGATCATGACTTTCAATCAATGAAACTTACAATGCAGTCTTGGGGACTGTTTGTTTACACCCACATAAGAATACACAAACACATAAAGCGTATGATACGTCAATAAATGTAAACAATGAAAGCATTTTTCACAAATGACATCAATGCGTCTCCCATATCTTTCGTTCAAAACCTTTCCGACACCAAAAAACTTCATATTGTTTTCATCGATTTCACTAAATCTGTCTCATAGACACGGTGTGTGTGTAATGAAAGATGCAGTTACACATGCTACTCTCTTCAGTTACAGATCAAGCCCCTCGTCATGAGTAGATACATACATTAACATTTTCTGTGAACGCTCATCGGGAAGATTACGTTAAAAAGGGCCTACCTTTCAGTTTTTCAAGTTTTAAATTTCTAAACAATTCTTTCAGAAAAATATTATTGCAACTAAAGGGAATTGAATTTTATTACATAATATATAGAACAAATACGTAATTTCTCAAGCAATTTACTTGGGGGTGCCTGACGGGATTCTTGTAGTCATTTAGTTGCTTACGTATTCGATTAAGATAGATTTGTATATTTACTAATTGGGGTGGTTGATAAGTTTCTTATATTCTTTTGGCTCCTTTACTTTTTCAGTCCATCTGTGTAAAGTGGCAGAACTATTTGACAACACTAAAAGTCACTAAATATTTGGTTTCCTATTGTATTCAATCAATGAATATGATAAATGGATGGAACCACCATATATTGATGAGAAGGAAGAACCAGTTCCTGATGGAATTTGTCGATAGAACATTACAGTATCCTCTCTATAGTAGAATGAGCCAAGTGATTAAGTAAATTACTTACTCAAGAGGTGAGCTTAAACATTCAAAACGTAGGCTTAAAGATAGAAAACATAGTCCCTTGTGAACAGTGATATAGCATCTGTTATGTTAAGTCTGATTTTATACTTTGATCAGTTTAGGATTCCCAAATTGATCAACGACTTAAATGAAAAGTTTGACGAAGACTGTAATCATAAAGTAAACATGATAAATTTGGTCTTATGAATAGGACATCATAATGGACTTGATAAATGCTATCAAATATTCTTTGGTGGTGGCGCCTTTTTCCTGAAATAATACTAGCAGCAATGAAATGCTCTTGAAACCCCATTTCAGATCACCTCAGCTTTAAATAAGTCGAACGTTAACATGTTTGCACTTTCTCAATGTTAGCATGTTAACGTTCGACTAATTTAAAGTTGAGGTGATCTAAAATGGGGTTTTAAGAGCATTTCATGGCTACTTTTTGAATGTATATGCTCGCTTCTTAATTGTAATTTATAAAATGTTCCAAATGTTTTATAACAACATGTGACACGTAAATGAAATATCTTCTTTTTCTTCTTTTTCTTCTTCTTCTTCTTCTTCTTCTTCTTCTTCTTCCTCTTTAGAAAAGGATAACTTACAACATAGGTACTTGAGAAAGGTTTTTCTCATTTGGACTGATTCTGAAACGCAAACATAAAGAACAAGAAGAAGAAGAAGAAAAAGAAGAAGAAAAAGAAGAAAAAGAAGAAAAAGAAAAAGAAAAAGAAGAAGAAGTAAAAGAGGAAGAAGAAGAAGAAGAAAAAAAAGATATTTAATTTACGTGTCACATGTTGTTATAAAACATTTGGAACATTTTATAAAATAAATCATTAGTTGTAGTGGTGAACACGGAGAAAGATTCACAATAACAAATCACTCACTGAAACTGTCAACGCAAACTCTGGAGGACTGTTTGATGACATAAAAGTAAGAATTCGCATACTTATCAAAGTTAAGAATGCATATATAAATTAATCTTGATGACACAACACTAAAAATGAACATACTAATTCAGCTTGATTAGATAAAACTTAGGATGCAGGTACTAATTGAGCTTGATGACACAAAATTTTAAATGCACACACTAATTAAGCTTGATTAGATAAAACTTAGGACGCAGGTACTAATTGAGCTTGATGACACACAATTTTAAACGCACATACTAATTAAGCTTGATGACACAAAGCAAAGAAATCACATACTTATTCAGCTTGGTGATGCAAAGCTAAGAAAAACCCACAAATTGTGCTTAAAAACACAAAACTTCAAATGCAAATTGAGCGCCGGTGATAATGATTTAAAACATAAGACAAATACTGGTGTCAACGATTGTACTTGTACTTCCTGTTTCGCTTCTTTTACGCCAAAATACCTTACTGGGACCTTAGAATACAATACTAAAAGACTTTACGTAGAATAACTTCATTGGGTTATACAGGGGGACATATTGTCCTATATCATAAACAGTTGGTTAGATAATGATGATTTATTTGTTAGAAAATATACGCAAAATAGTCGCAAAATGCCTCTGAAAACCAACGTCACTTTTGCCACCGGCAAAACTGTTATTGGCCAATCACATTCAAACATATATCATTTAGTTCCCCATGACTTATCGCACTATAGCTTATGCTATTGATTACATTGTTGACTCAAGCGGACAGTACATTTCTTTACATATGTTAACAACACCACAACCTACAAATTAGGTAGGGTCACTTCACTTGTCCAACATTATTTTGTTTAGAGTTTAGATGCACTGAACCATGACCGAGTAGGTCTCAGAAGGCATTAGATATAAGCTTTAGTCTGTTCAGAAACCGATAGACAAAAAAGACAAATTAAGGTACATTTGGTGCATCATTAAATAATTCAACATGAATTCATCCATGATACAATCATACTTGCAAAAACCATAAACATATTACTTAAGATATAAGATAAGAAATATATAGATACATGTATTTCATAAGACATTGGATATATAGATATTTCTGAAGATTCATGTTCAGTGTGCAGATGATACAGCCTTTGATGCAGATATATTTAAAAATGTAGATATAAAGATGTCCATACAGTCATAAATTCATATAATTGATATTTGTCATTCTTCATAATATAAACATATTTGCATACAAATTTTAGTTGTCGGTACAAGAAAACAAGAACAAGATATGAAGCCATTCTTCGGCGCTATAAGTCCTGTAGGATTACAATGCATTGGTGATTGGACTTCGCATTATTCCTTTGTAAATGTGTAGATATTCTTTCCATTCATATAGTTTATTCAATAGATGTTTTAAAAATAGTAAAAAGTACAGCGTCTTTTTTCATGTGATCTTTCCATAAACAAGATGGCAGACTTGATGCGGGAAGGTCAGCCTCACAAAAAAAACCGATCAGGTTTTGTGTCTACAGCAAGTGTTTCTTTATGTTGTTTTATCCCAGGCCTTTGCCGATTTGTCTGAAACGATTGACCTAGGCCTTGTTCAGTAAGATGTAAGATACAAAAATCTTTCTTCTGATATGGAATGTCCACTACTATTCATTAATTCGCTAACTCTTAGACTTAAAGACATAGTGGTAGATATAGAAATGTTAAAAATGAAGACCGAATATTTTCACTTTGTAATTTTAATGAGATTGAAAACGAATACCATTTTCTTTTTGTTTGTCCAGTATATATATCATTACGATGTAACTATAGGGAACAGTATTACCATGTCCATCCAAGAAATATAAAATTATGTAATCTAATGAACAGTATAAATCAAAATACGCTACAAAATCTACAATGCAATGAAGTATAGAACATATGTCATATCACTCTAATGCAAAGTATTAACCCATGTTAATCCCAACTACTTCTGTAAAAGTACTATAGACATAGATAAAGAAATAGAATAAAGTAACATTGACATGGAAATGTAAAGAACTTTCAGCGTATTCACGGAGTGAATAGGCGGTGTTCTTTGAATTATCTTTCAATACAAATTACCTCGGTTCCTTCACATGGGGTTTACTGCTGTATAAAGACAGATTGCGCTCCAATGCGTTTCATCAGAGATCAGTTCTTTTGGAGGCGTGATCAGGCTATTTTATATCCACGTACATGTGTTTAGATCAGTGTCTGCTAGAACACAAATATGATGGATATCAAACAAATGCTTTCCATACTCATTCTTTTCCCCGTAATTTGTTTTACTGAAAAGATGTGTACAAATTCGGAGTTTCTAAGTGACTTACACACAAACAAGATGCTTTCTAACTGCACATTCATGACTCTATTTACGGAAGGAATTATGATATGTGCAAAGAACTGCTTCTTTAGAAACAAGTGTCAATCTTTCAACTTTGATCGTGTCTCTGGAGAATGTCATCTGAACAAACTGACCGTCAATTCCACAACAGTTTTATCAACAGTGAGTGACTTCATCTTCTCTGATATTTCCTACTGGTCAAAAGAACTTGCGGGTCCGTGTGCTGATCACCCGTGTCCTCTGAATTCCTATTGTGAACCCACTGAAGCTTCTTCCTACAAGTGTATCATCACTGAGTGTTTGAGTCTGCCGAATGTAGACAATGGGCATTTTCATGTGGATCCAGAGGCAAGTGCTATTGGCACGACGATAACGTTGACATGTGATCCTGACTACCTGCCAGATAGTGAAGTTATTTGTCAGGATAATGGTACCTGGAGTGAAGCGGCGTGTGTCCTTGTGACGTCCTGTAGTGTGGTGAAGAAGTTGCTACCAAACAGTGAAGATGGGGAGTATTGGCTTGTCCTAACCAACATCAGCAACTACAGGGCTAGGATCTACTGTCACGATATGGCCTCCCATGATCCTCAAGAATACCTGAGCTTACCTAACGTCAACCATGGCATCTTTCCACAGGTAATGAACCATGATTGCACAGGTGATACTGAACTAAAGTTTGGTTGCGCAGGTTACGGAGGGGAAATTTGGTTTAGTAAAATCAATGTTGCCATAGATGTAATGATGGTTAATACAACAGACAAAATATTTACCGCTTCAGTAAACAGGACAGACAAACTGATGTACGGCCATGCCCACGACTGTTATACCTATCATGCAGGTGGAGCTCTGTCCTGTGGTGTGAGGGGAAACTTCACCATCGACCTGGGAGGAACTGGGTGGAGGGTAAGCGAGGATCAAGAATGGGAAACCTATGGTTATCTGCCCTTCATGAAGCCTGTTGTGAGGCAGAAGAATGGAACATGGATATTCCTGGAATGTGGGGGCTTTGGAGGAGGATGTCAACCAAAAGACAGGTTGATTCTTTACCCTCATCCTCAGGAATTGCCTATTGACTAATTTCGTTTGGAACTTATCCAATGTGGTGTTTTTATCAATTTCAAGATCGGTTGAATTAGTGAGCTAGTTCTATAGGGGTGATAGGGGTGATAGGGTGACTACGGACACTGAAGAGACTATCATTCTTGCAGCTTTGCGTTGTTATCTTAGCTCTCAGTGATATGTTTGCATTGTTGCAGCGTTTGTCAAATCCCAAAAAAGTATTCCTGGACGAATTTTACTTGAAGAATCAAGTAAACAAATGGATTGAATTGATTGTCGAACATATCGAGAGTGAGTCGTGCTTTCGATACTCTTGATGATTTTAAAACAGAATTTTAAATCGATACAGTACTACTGGCACATCAACTATCGTGATAAGTCGATAGTTCATGTATTCTAACGTGCCTATTATTGACATCAAACATGGAATAAAAAATCTAGAATTAGTAATGACCACGTTCGATTCCGATATATCATTTTGCTTTAGTTTGGTGAGTTTGAAATGAACTAATGAGCTCAGTTAATATAAATAGTAATACCACGTGCAACTCATGAACGGGTTTCTCAAGACTTACCTGCAAATTCACTCGTAGAGAATATATATCGTATATTGTTGAGGTAATGAAAGTTTGCTGCATGTATCGCAATATTGTGTTGTTTTTATCATGCATCTTCCCACGGCAAGGTCAAAATGTATCGAGATAGACGGTAAGAGTTTGAAGTCGTTTCGTTTCGGCCTTGACGTTGTGAAGATGTTTTTCCCCATACTATTTAAGTCAACGTGGTTTTCGTTTGTTTTTACAGGTATTTTTCGAATTTTGGACTGATACAATCAATTCATATTTTGCATATCACTACAATATCCGAAATTGGTTTTAAAAGAATCTCTTTATTGGTTGGAGGCCAAAGCCTCAACCATCTTAAAAGCTGAATTTCCCTCTATATTACACTTGGAATTTTCAAAGGATCGTTCAACCAATCATACTAAGCCTCTTTGTATTTTGGCAATATCGTATAACCAATGAACCCATCTGTATAAAATTTAGAACCACGTGACCATTAGCAACATTTAATACGAAAAAACGATGCAATTCTCAAATTGAAGGGGGATCAGTGGTGTTTAAGAGTCAAAACGGTAGTACAATTCTTCACCACCGTACGTGTACTAAATTTGACAGAACAGGTGAGCGAAGCAACTTATTTGTACATATAAGCTTTCAAATATATGGTAAGTGATTCCAAGATACTTTAAGTTTCTTATGATAACTATTGTTTAGATTACTAATGAGTTGTATAGCGGAAATGTTAATTATGTATTGGTTGTTTTCTACTTTCTTGAAAGAAAGGACACGCAGGGAGAAAACGAAAGTTATACCATCTTTCAGTGCACCTTAATTACTATCATGACAAATTAAATAATGAATAACCATTGGTTTTATAACGCTTCATTCATACTTCAATGCCCAATCACTAAACCAAGCCAGGGATTATGATAGATCAGAACCAAAAGCTATTTTTGTTCAAATACAGTCTTATATGATATATAAGATTTTAAAAAAATTAATTGAAACTCTCTGATACAAAGCTTTTATCCAACTCAGCTGCGCTTAAACTTTGACCTCAAAATTCATTTGTCAGCAGAACTTGCCTGAAACATGTCATTCTTGTGTGAGAACCGCCATGATTTTGCCATTTTAATATTTTATTATCAAACGGGAACAGAGAAATGATAACAACCAATTTCTCAAATTAATGTCCAAGAGGATATCTTGAGAACGAAACTTTAGATTACTTTTTCGGTAGGTAAATCCAAATATTTCGCTATCATAAAATGCTATTTTACTATCAAATATCGAAACATATACTTGAAGTGATACAGTGTATGTTTCTTAAGTTTTAAAAAAAAGTTTTTGTATGTACCTTAAATGAACCAAAATACCAAATCTCTTGAGTGAATTTCAAATCGTTCTTCTAAAACTGCATGTTTGTCACTTAAAAGATTATGATATTTTCTGGATTACATTGATAATCGCAAAACTTTAATATGAATGAGATGTTGTTGAAATTCTTTTATATACATATTTCTTAAATTACCCAATAAACACTACCGACCATATTTTCTTTATGTCTGCTGTAAATAAGTTTCAGAGACTACGTTTGAGTACATGGTTATGTCCGGTTTTCGACTACAAAATCTTTTTTTGACACTATTCTGAACTGAATATACACTAAGAGGCTACTTTTCGGACAAACCTCGTACTCCTCGATAAAATAACACCACATATGAAGTTAGACATATTTGCCCCCAGCAACATACATGTACACTATGACCCTTTAGTCGTGAGATGTGGTTACCATTTCATAAGCTCATACGTACGAAAGTAATTAATAGGCGAAACCCTAGCAAATTTTTACATGCTTTTGACCACTACAAACTTGAAAAGAAAACAATTACTGAATAAGTATTTATAGTATAGGTAAAGGTACTGTCATTATTTGTGATCAAAAGAGAGCTGGTCCATCAATTCAAATCGACTGTCATCTGATTTACTAATGATACCGATGCTTGGCAGGGAATTGTGTTGAAAACTTTGATTCCAGAATCGTTTCTATGCAGGTATAGTTGACGGAATATCAGTGTGTTGTTTATATGTTCATTTGTGCATTAGGTCAAACAAAACATGTTGAAAGGATAAACATGGCGTAAACGTCAGCATATGAACTTAACCAAATGCAAAAGAAACTCGTCTTTGGTTGGTTGAAAGCTTACTTCCTGCTGTCATTTAATTGGTTAGTTCAAATTCGTCAAAGGTCAGTTGAACATGACCTCAATTAGTACTACTCTAGATGTATTGACGGACCATTACATCTGGTTTTAACTACATTGGGGAAATTCTTGAATAATCAGTATAAATGTTATTATAACTCTTCCATCACTTCTAAGACATATCCCTGTTTTGCATTCTGTATCCCTACTCTGATTTTAGCAAAAAAGAAATATTACAATTGGAGTTCTGAACAGAGGAATCGGTCATTTATTACAGGAGGGTGGGGGTTCTCTTTGGACTGTCTGTAAAATGTAGCCCTCCCCAACTCGTCGGGTTTTTTTCATTGCCCTTCCCAATTTAGTGCATTTTTTCATGACACTCCCCCAAATAATATCTAAGAAACTCCTTGAAATTGGTCTTTGAAGTTTTATAGTTGGTTCTACATTCAAATTTTTGTCTTGGATATTTCCAAAAGAGAAACTTTTATAAGTATCACTTAAAAAAATGTTGAAAAGAAACAGATTTACCCATCCATTGATTGGTTTAAAATGATTCCTGCAGCTGATAATGGTCTATAGTGTTTTAAAATCAGTTTTATTGGGACTTTTTTTTACAGAAAGCATCTAAGAACATCAACTGCATATCAAAATAATTTTTGAATACAAATACTTATAGTACATACATATGTTTAACATTGTATAAGTCAATCATTGAAAGTTGAATGAATGCATTCTAAGTTTAAATTTAAATGCTCATTCTTTATTTATTTTAAAAAATTCAAATCACAATGTCTTTTTCATCTTGAAAAAACAAAAAAGGTTAGCACTAAGGAAGATGAGGAATTTTTTTTTGTAGGTGATCAACTTCGTTACTGATTTTACTTTTAATAGCGATAAAAAGAACTTAAGATAATACACTAGTTATAAATTCCACCAAAATAATCTCTTGTCCACATGATTAAACTGAAAACTTGAAACAATGCATTCATAAATTGATATAACCCTGGAAGGGCCGGTTGGGAGACAAGCTCTGGACATAACGATTTCTTCAAAGCAAAAAAGGTTTAAAATCTATAACAAATACTTTCAGAGTAAAGGACCAAACAATGTCAAATGTCAAATCTTCACATCATAGGAATTCAATTATGAAATTTCATAACATTTAAACTATTAGTGTATGATTTTGATTAAACAAATTTAAACATCTACATTAATATAAGTCTGTAGCACAAGAAAGCTATTGCATTTTGAAGGAACATAACATAAGGATAATAAAGGCATATCTAGGAATCATAGAAATTACATATTTTACATATGTAACATGTTACATTATTAGTCTATTGGTTATCAAATATGGATCTATGTTGTATAAAAACATAGCAAACACCTGTTATATATTGACTGCTTGTATAAACTCTCAGTCCAACAGAACTACTTCTCTACCTTTTGTTCTATAAGTATAAAGAACAGTGAATTGGGCAGTGAATTCATGGTACTATTTTACATGAGCATGGGTTTTTAAGAATATAAACCAGTCTTGCTCAAATTCTGGAATTTATTTTCATTTGATAAGGCTTTATGATAATGTTTCAGCCCCTCTTTCAATTTCTAAAGAAAAATAGTTTTATAACTGTATGTTTTAAAATGACCCTCCCAAACCTTTTGTATTTTTTTTCATGACTTTCCCCTCGTGACTGTATATTATTTTCTGACAAACCCCGGCCCACCCCCTGTAATAAATGACCGGTCCCTAATTACATATGAATTACACTATTGCTAATCTTTGTTCATAACTTCCTGATTTGCGCTTAGTAGCCTGTGCAAAATAATTGTAGTCGTATTTCTTTGACTTCGGGGCGTATTAAATTACAGCTAGTTTTAACAAGATTGCGAATTCCCCCTGAGTATCACTTATATCGTAATCGTCTAACATACTTTCTATAACAACATACATATATGTCTCTCAGTGATGTTTATATTTCACAAAATACAAAAAACAACATTTCATTGCTTTATTTTTGTCGTCCTTATACTTAAATACTGTTTTGAATCATGCTTTAGAATGGTCCCATGCATATAAGAAAAAGTGAGTTTAACATGAAAACATTGTCTTGAATGTTGCATAGGCCATTGTTGACAGCATATGTGGACACACCATTTATTTTCCATTGTGTTGGTTTTAAATTTAGACCGAGTGTACATACAATATATATATATGTTTCAAAAAAGCAATATACCTAAAAATATCTCACAAAGATACTCAGAAAGTATACAAGTGAAGACTCGAACCAATAACATTTCGATTGTTTACTTAAGGCTTTAAAAAACAAAAAACTTAGGGCTTTTATCGTAACTCAATTTCAAGTGTAATAGGATAGTAAGTAGGTAAGATTTCTGCGTCCATTTGACCGATTGAGAGCAACGATAGTATACTCTTGTAATACATGTTGCTAGCTGTCAATCGCACCGCGGTGCTGAAAAGTCTCACCATATTACATGATATAAAAATATATACATAAAATACACACTAAGTTCAACGTTAACCATGTATTGAGCAACTCTTGTTAGAGTTACGAGAGACATAAAGAGAGCACAATATGTTTAATGGTAAGACAGAAATTGAAGTAGGGTATAAAGATTATGCATTGATGTAAACAATATTACTTCCAAAAGATTTGTACATGCAAATACAAAGTAAAATATTCGAATAAGGATACTTGTCAAAACGATTAAGAATAAACTCATTGCACATATATTTAGATACATTACGTCTCGCAAGGAGAATAAAATAACAGGTCTTGGAAGATAAATAGCATTAAATTGGTGTGTACAGAATAAAATCTAATTCACAGGTATCACGCATTGCTTGTAAACACATGCATGTAGGTAAAATCTGAGACCTCTCCTTTACATACATTAGACATTTTAACGACCCAATTTAAGAGTGTCTTTAGGTTGTGTTTGATGAGTGAGCATCGAAAGTTCTATTATTCTTTAGCAAAATTTGTTTGTCACCAGCGTGCAGATGAGTTATATATATATATTCTTTAAAAATAACAAACTGAAGATTGGTCTTCATATAAGTTCATTACCAACCGGTTTCACAACATGGTGATCATGAATTACGTCCCTTGCCATTGTTAACGCTATACCTTAGCAACACAATGTATAAGTTACCCTGATGATCACCATGTTGTGAAACCGGTTGGTAATGAACTTATATGAAGACCAATCTTCAGTTTGTTATTTTTAAAGAATATTTGATACATAAACAATGTACATTTAACTTTTACATATATATATATATATATATATATATATATATATATATATATATATATATATATAACACAATTTTGTGAACATTAGTTTTACTCTTAAAATTATGATGTTATGCGAAATGACCTATATTTTTACGAAATCAAATAAAGTGTCCCATAGTCTTCAACTCATGTTCATCCTCCTATAGTTCATGGTATCCTCCCATAGTTATAATCTTTTAGGTACAACTCACGATTAGCTGAAATCTCCAGGGATCTAAACAAAACGCAACCACATGTGTCGTAAATCAATCTCACTAGATCATATCTTCGATTCGTTCCGAGACTAAAGTTTAACATTGTGCTTGACGTTGAATATATAAATATCAGACTAAAAATGAAAAACAACTTTTATTGAAAATAAAAGCCATGTTTTCATTATACTGTGGCAAGAAAAAGAACACAACAAATTCAAATTCACACTTTATTGTTTAGTTCAGAATCCAATAGACAGCGTCACGCCATCTTTCAAGACGAGTTTCAAATCTCGGGGATCAGCAGGAGGCAGTTGTTCTTTTGTCGATGTACATGTAGATTCTGTCGATGACGTAGACGTCAAAACCGCAAAGGTCGATGCGGATGGCGCCTTTCTTTTGATAATCGCATCAACTATTGCTTCCATTCCAGCTGATGCTCTCTGTAATGAATACAGAAAATATGAGACAATAAGCAACAATAAGGTGACAATAACTGAAGAAAGTTTTAGGGAATAGAGTGACTACGTTTTGTTAATTAGAGCTCATAGGCTAATCTAGGAGATGTGTTGGTGTCAGTCAAATCAGCTTTCGAATTTGAAAGAAACATGGGGATGGAAATGATAGTAGAGTGGACTTCAATCAACTCAAATAGTATTCCGGTAAAAATAAATAAGATCCGATGTAAATTTGAGAGTGTCACTTTAAGTTCATGACACATCTCAATTTACACAGAGTACGTAAAAGGTCGTGATAAGATTTAAGATATAGATCTCGGATTCCAGAACACTATTGTTGGTACAATAATTATGCATATATAACGAAGAACGTAATTTACCTTACTATATTTGAAATTGGATATTAGTTAGACGAATTGAGGATCTAATTTTGAGAATTTTGAAAGCTTGACGGGTTGTCTCTAAGGGTTTTTGTCATTCCCGCAAATCTAAAATAAGTCTAGAAATACTATGTCCACTGATATTCATCTGCTCATTTATGAAGTTGTTTACAAATTTATGCTTTGTTGGGATCATTGTCCGGTTTTCGATCGTTATCAACATCTTCATACTGTAAGCCTGCTGGATCAATTAGTAGATATAAACACTAAACAGTCTCTGCAAACTCACATTGTAGCCTCGGATTGCTACAGACTCATGTCCCGTCCTCTCTGCGATGAGCTTTTAATCTATTCCACTGTCGTAGAGCCGGGTAGCTGTGGTAGCGCGGAGTGCGTGGATGCTGAACAAGCCAGAGAAGCTGTCTTGCTTACACAGACGTCCGATGGTACCCCTCAGCGGATGGATGCCGATGGACTGGACAGTCGAAATGCACGCCATCTGCTCCGTCACAGCCTTTTATACCAACAACTCTCCTATAGTTAGGAGTCAGGTTTGGGTGCAATGCTACACTGAAATTCAGTGCAGTACCACCCATGGTTCGCTAGTTCCAGGCGATGCTCGCAGGTTTCACTGCAATACATAGCCACAATAGTGTTGCGGGCTTTCTCCCTGCAAAAATACTAGCAGCCACGATATAAATGAAATAATCTTGAAAGCGGCATTAAACACCAATTCCCCTCACCTCCCATAGTTAGGCACGTGTAGGTGTAAAGTTGTGTTTGAGCATAGCGTCCCGCGTTCGCTCGGTGTACTGTGAGATCGAACTTTGTTTAAGTAGGAGAAAGTCCTCAAACTGGAGATTATTTTCGCCTCACGGCCTCCAACCCGCTCCTCGTGCGAAAATAATCTCCAGTTTTCGGACATTCTCCTAAACATACACACACATATATATATATATATTGTTTTTATCACTCACATCACTCACAAGTCATCAGCGTGCAAATGTGTTTTATTTATTAACCAGCGTGCAAATAAGTTTTATTTATTATACAATTTCAACAATTCACAGGTTTATGAAGTCATGCATGTATTTAGATATTCGCAAAGATGGAGAGCAACGTTGATTATTTTTACACGAATCCACTCTGGATTTATTATCCATAACTGAATTCGTTCAATTGGGAACAATTTCCCCAGTGACAAATGTTATTTGTTAATAATTAATTAATGACACCAACACAATAATGAAGTGAATCATGACTTTCAATCAATGAAACTAACAATGCAGTCTTTTGGGACTGTTTTTTACACCAACATAAGAATACACAAACACATAAAGCGTATATATGACACGTCAATGAATCTAATCAATGAAAGCACTTTTCATAAATGACATAAATGAGTCTCCCATATCCTTCGTTCAAAACCTTTCCAACACAAAAAAACGCCATATTGTTTCTATCGATTTCACTAAATCTGTCTCATAGACACGCCGTGAAAGATGCAGATACACGTGGTAGACTCTTCAATTACAGATCGAGCCCCTCGTGAGTTTTCTGTGAACGCTCAACGGGAGGATAACGTTAAAAAAGGGCCTACCTTTCTGTAGTCAAGTTTTCAATTTCTAAACAATTCTTTCAGAAAAATATTGCAACTGAAGGGAATTGAATTTGATTACGATAATATATAGAACAAATACCTAATTTCTAAAACAATTTACTCGGTGGTGCCAGACGGAATTCTTGTAGTCATTTATTTGCATACGTATTTGATTAAGATAGATTTGTATAGTTACTGATTGGGGGGGGGGGGGGGGACATGATAAATTTGGTCTTATGAAAAGGACATCAAAGTGGACTTCATAAATGCTATCAAATCTGTGTGGTGGTGGCGGCTTTCTTCCTGAAATAATACTAGCAGCCATGAAATGCTCTTGAAACCCCAATTCAGGTCACCTCAGCTTTAAATGAGTCGAACGTTAACATGCTACATTTTAATGTTTGCACTTTCTCAAAGCAAAGTTTGCGTTTCAGAATCAGTCCAAATGAGAAAAGGGGGCGGGATAGCGCAGTGGTTAGCGCGTTCGAATCCCGCCAGGGGCTCGGCAACTTTGTCTGCCGTAGAGAACTGTTCTACAGGCAGTCTGGTTTGGGTGCAATGCTACACTGAATTTCAGCGCAGTACCACCCATGGTTTGCTAGTTCCAGCCGATGCTCGCAGGTTTCACCGCAATGCATAGCCACAATGGTTTTGCGGGCTTTCTCCCTGCAATAATACTAGCAGCCGCGATATAAGTGAAATAATCTTGAAAGCGGCGTTAAACACCAACTCACCTCACCAAATGAGAAAAATGTTTCTCAAGTACCAATGTTGTAAGTTATCCTTTTATAAAGAGGAAGAAGAAGAGGAAGAAAAAAAATAAGATATTTCATTTACGTGCCACATGTTGTTACAAAACATTTGGAATATTTTATAAAATAAATCATTAGTTGTAGCGGTGAACACGGAGAAAGATTCACAATAACAAATCACTCACTGAAACTGTCAACGCAAACCCTGGAGGACTGTTTGATGACATAAAGATAAGTATTCGCATACTAATCAAAGTTAATAATGCATATATTAATTAATCTTGATGACACAACACTAAAAATGAACATACTAATTCAGCTTGATTAGATAAAACTTAGGATGCAGGTACTAATTAAGCTTGATGACACAAAGTTTTAAATGCACATACTAATCAAGCTTGATGACACAAAGCTAAGAATAATTTAAACCCACAAATTGTGCTTGAAAACACAAAACGTCAAATGCAAATTGAGCGCCGGTGATATTGATTTAAAACATAAGAACAATACTGGTGTCAACGATTGTACTTGTACTTCCTGTTTCGCTTCATTTACGCCAAAATACCTTATTAGGACCTGAGAAGACAATACTGAAAGACTTTACCTAGAATAACTTCATTGGGTTATACAGGGTGACATATTGTCCTATATAATAAACAGTTGGTTAGATAATGATGATTTATTTGTTAGAAATATACGCAAAATAGTCGCAAACTGCCTCTGAAAACTGTTATTGGCCAATCACATTCAAACATATATCATTTAGTTCCCCGTGACTTGTCGCACTATGGCTTGTGCTATTGATTACATTGTTGACTCAAGCGGACAGTACATTTCTTTACATATGTTAACAACAACACAACTTACAAATAAGGTAGGGTCACTTCACTCGTCCAACATTTTTTTGTTTAGAGTTTAGATGCACTGAGCCATGACCGAGTAGGTCTCCGAAGGCATTAGATATAAGCTTTAGTCTGTTCAGAAACCAATTGACAAACAAGACAAAGGTACATTTGGTGCATCATTAAATAATTTAAAGTGAATTCATCCACGATACAAACATACTTGCAACAACCATAAACAAAGTACTTAAGAAATAAGATAAGAAATATATAGATACATGTATTTCATAAGACATTGGATATATAGATATTTCTGAAGATTCATGTTTGATGTGCAGATGATACAGCCTTTGATGCACTGATATTTAAAACTGTAGATATAAAGATGTTCATACAGTCATAAATTCATATAATTGATATTTGTCATTCTTCATAATATAAACATATTTGCATACAAATTTTAGTTGTCGGTACAAGAAAACAAGAACAAGATATGAAGCCATTCTTCGGCGCTATAAGTCCTGTAGGATTACAATGCATTGGTGATTGGACTTGGCATTATAACTTTGTAAATGTGTAGATATTCTTTCCATTCATATAGTTTATTCAATAGATGTTTTAAAAATAGTAAAAAGTACAGCGTCTTTTTTCATGTCATTTTTCCGAAAACAAGATGGAAGACTTGATGAAGGTCAGCCTCACACAAAAAAAACGATGAGGTTCTGTGTCTACAGCACATGTTGCTTTATGTTGCTTTATCCCAGGCGTTTGCCGATTTGTCTGAAACGATTGACCTAGGCCTTGTTCCGTAAGATGTATGTGAATCCCCCAAGATACAAAAAATTTCTTCTGATATGGAATATCCACTACTATTCATTAATTCGCTAACTGTTACACTTAGAGACATATATGTTCAAACATGGTGTGATAAATACCATTTGTCAAGTAAATGCTTTCACTGTTCACACTTTAAAAACGTTTCATTCAAACAAACCTTATTGTCATGTAATGATATAGAGAAACTAAGGAGATCACTAGCACGATTTCGATGCTCTTCGCACGATTTATTGATCGAAAGTGGTAGATATAGAAATGAAAATATAGAAAGGAAGACCGAATATTTTCACTTTGTAATTTAAATGAGATTGAAAACGAATACCATTTTCTTTTTGTTTGTCCAGTATATTATTCATTACGATGTAAATATATAGAACAGTATTACCATGTCCATCCAGGAATTATGAAATTATGTAATCTAATGAACTGTATAAATCAAAATAAGCTACAAAATCTACAATGCAATGAAGTATAGAACATATGTCAAATCACTCTAATGCAAAGTATTAACCTATGTAAATCCTAACTACTTCTGTAAAAGTACTATAGGCATGGATAAAGAAATAGAATAAAGAAACATTGATATGGAAATGTTATTCACGGAGTGGATAGGCGGAGTTCTTTGAATTATCTTTCAATACAATTTACCTCGGTTCATTTCACATGGGGTTTGCTGCTGTATAAAGACATATTGCGCTTCAATGAGGTTCATCAGAGATCAGTTCTTTGGGAAGCGTGATCAGGCTATCTTATATCCACGTACATGTGTTTAGATCAGTGTCTGCTAGAACACAAATATGATGGATATCAAACAAGTGCTTTCCATACTCATTCTCTTCCCCGTAATTTGTTTTACTGAAAAGATATGTACAAATTCGGAGTTTCTAAGTGACTTACACACAGATAAGATGCTTTCTAACAGCACATTCATGACTCTATTTACGGAAGGAATTATGGTATGTGCAAAGAACTGCTTCTTTAGAAACAAGTGTCAATCTTTCAACTTTGATCGTGTCTCTGGAGAATGTCATCTGAACAAACTGACCGTCAATTCCACAACAGTTTTATCAACAGTGAGTGACTTCATCTTCTCTGATATTTCCTACTGGCCAAAAGAACTTGCCGGTTCGTGTGCTGATCACCCGTGTCCTCTCAATTCCTACTGTGAACCCACTGACGCTTCTTCCTACAACTGTATCATCACTGAGTGTTTGAGTCTGCCGAATGTAGCCAATGGAAATTTTGATGTGGATCCAGAGGCAAGTGCTTTTGGCACGACGATAACCTTGACCTGTGATCCTGACTACCTGCCAGAAAGTGAAGTTGTTTGTCAGGATAATGGTACCTGGAGTGAAGCGGTGTGTGTCCTTGTGACGTCCTGTAGTGTGGTTAAGAAGTTGCTGCCAGATAGTGAGGATGGGGAGTATTGGCTTGTCCTAACCAACATCAGCAACTACAGGGCTAGGATCTACTGTCACGATATGGCCTCCCATGATCCTCAAGAGTACCTGAGCTTAACTAACGTCAACCATGGCATCTATCCACAGGTGATGAACTCTGGTTGTGGAAGTGTCGATACCGAACTGAGGTTAAGTTGTACTGGTCTTGGAGGAGATGTATGGTTCAGCAAAATAAAGATAGAAATTAAAACAATGAAGGTATTTGCAAATGACTTGACGTTTGCCAATATTTCAAACAGACGGGAGTATTTGAGGTACGGTTATGCTCATGACTGCTACACCTACCACCCCAATCCTGACACCCCCAGGTGTGGTGTGAGAGGAAACTTCACCATCGACCTGGAGGGAACTGGATGGAGAATCTCGGACGACCAGCAGTGGCAGGTGTATGGATGGGGACCCTACATGGAGCCGGTCGAAAGGTCCAGAAATGGAACGTTCATCTTTCTCCAGTGTGGAGGGTACGACGGTGGGTGTGAACCAGTGGGGGGTTTAGTGCTCACTCCCTATCCGGAAGATTTAAGTTAGTGTTGACTTTTATGTAAGGAGATCATACTGTAAACGGTTGAGAGGAACCGAAAGGTAAATTCCACTGTGTGTCAATCAAACTCCCTAATGCTTACATTTTTGTGGAAACATTATATTTTTTTTACATCAAGTCAAACAATATGTGCATTCCTTTTGGTTAAGAATAGGCCTATCGGTATACTTATGGAACATGCTTAGATAAACCAAATTTTTTCCAAATTCACTTTTTTCACATTTCACCAAATTTTAGTATGGTTTCATCGCCAATATTTGTGGTAAAATGTTATTATCCGGCTTATTTCCAATAACAACCATATCGCTAAACAGTTATGAACTCGAATATAATTGTATCATTAATTGTCAATTGATGATCAAACCAGCATTTGCAGTTTTATTCAATCTATTTACACGATATTCATTCAGAGTTGGACTGTGTTGGATTGTGACGTTTTTTTAAAACAAATAGAAAATGTACTGATTAAACACGTTTCCTGATCCCCTATCATTTCCCCCAGAATTCGTTCGTTCATTAAACTGATATCTTAAATGTTGATTAAATGGATGAATTCCGAATAGTGTCTCACTTTAGATTATGGACGTATCTAAATATATATTCTCATTCATTCCTCTCAAGTTTATTTTCATTCAAGTCTCCGACGTAAGTATCATTATTCATCCCGACAACGCTTACAAATCATCCAGGGACCCATTTCCGAGACAAGTGCTCTTTTACATGAACGTTCAATGGAAGAATTTGATAACTGCATGTACAGCTATCATGAACGCATAATTTTTCTTTTAACTGAAGTGAAGCTGATGTAACCATTTTTTGTTTCAATACAAACTTTTTAAGAGGTTATATTTTCTCGACAATTCCTCTAGTTCCGTGGGTACCAAACATGGATATCTGAGGGGCAAGGAAGATTAGTTGTAAAAAAGTCTTTCAAGGAGGTTCTATTCTATGTCGCCTAAGAAACAGGTTTGTGGACGGTTTGTTGCCATTGCTTGACAGTTGCATAAATGTATATTTGCAACAAAATATGTCTTTGAAAAGTAAGTTAATTACAGTCAAGCAATAGAGGTGGACTATATTTAAAATAAATTAACCAACTCATCTTTTGGTAACATCTTATTTAGTGTTTTGCTGTTTTCTCATATAAACGCTTATTAAATCAAACGAGACTAAACAAGTACATTCTTAGTCTCGACGGATGCCGACTGCAAGACATACGTGTTTCGTAATATTAAAACCAAAAATAAAAGCGCGAAATGGAGAAAGTTAATGAGATAAATGTTCAGATTACAGACAGAGCGGAAGTAAAACTTTCTGGCTCGCCGGATATTGACAGCTTTTTTGAAGGTAACGAGTCCTCGGACAAAGCAATTCTGTCAACTGTTGCATCTCCCCAATGAATATAGAAAGCGTTTTTAGCTAACTCGCTTTTTTATTTGAAACAATAGCAGAAATCTTATTAGCTTAGTATTCAGAAGAAATTTGCAGTGTAGGGGTTAATGGTCATCCTGGTACAAGGCATTTGTTTATTGTTGTAAAGAGCATGTTCTCACTGTGGTGGCACTGTTAAGATCAGTAACATATGTATGATAAACAGCAGTAACTAGCTTTGAAGCAGGAAACTATGGTTCGTATTTCGTACCTCGTTTGATACAAACCCAAGCAGCATAACGGTTTTACCTCTTTTAAATAACATATGGTGTGTGAACATGTTGCACTACATACCATCCTGTACTCATCTCCCATATCTGAGAAGGCCGATGTGTTCATCAATTATTTTGGATGTACTGAATGGCTATAGTATATTAATAAATAACATGTTCTCACTATGTTGGTTCTGTTATGATTTATCACATAGAGATCTCTAAACAGTAGTTACTAGCAAGAGTACAACCTAATGTTAAGGATTGTCTCTAGATTGATACAGCTTATCAGCACTCCAGCGTAACCTCTTAATATATAACATACTTCACATAGTCGTTTGCAGAATCATTTTAACCCGATACTAGATATCCCTGACTCATCAGGGATGAGACGATATGATCGTTAACATCGCATTACAAGCGTATTTATAACAAAATATACGTACATTGTACAAGGATATATTGTAAATTATGCTAATCAGGTGACATCATGGTTCTTCCCTGATGGTGTTCTGATTGACACAATCACTCTCTTGTTTATATACAGTTTGCCGTTGAGCAATATAATTTTGGAAACATGCGCTATATAAATTCCTTATATATAAGGTGAAAGTTCAATCAAGTTTATATTCTTCATAGTTTAAAGCGTTTATTATAAAAACAGCACATAACATTTCGGGCACTACAGTTAATGTTGGTATGAATATTGAACTCCGCATGTTTTTTTAGAGAGTTTAATTGATTTCCCCTCTATTAGATTGTGAGAAGTTCCACAATTTCCTCTTTTACATTTGGTGACACCGATGATTTCAGGATGTGGATTGGAAAGCATTCTTTTTAGGTTTGGTCTCTGTCTTTAACTTTTTAATAGACTGACATCTAAAGGAAGAATTGTTTATTAAAAAATACTGTCCACCTTTAAACAGGTTGAGCGTAATCCTTACACAAGCTCTTTGTACATGTCAAGCATTGTGACGTCCTAAACAATGTAGTCATTCTCCCTGAAGAGTAAATCAAAAAGGAAAAAAAAAATGTGTTCTGTTGTTTTTTTTATCAACGCTTTTAACTATATATGTATCGAAAAATGACGCATTTAGTCATCATTAAAAGGATATCTACATCAAGTGTCATCTGAAGTATTTTATTTTCAAATATATATTTGTTTCATATACAATCTGAGAATCTGAGAAGTCGCTGTCTGTAAACTAGGTAAGCTAGATGTATGGCATGAATGTATGGTATTAAAGAACAATTTCGCACTGTATCGTTACTCTTATTATTTATCACTAGTGATAACACGTCATTGAGGCACAGAAGAAATTTTAATTTCACATGTATGACTATGAACAGTACTTGTCACAGTATTCGCTCTAGAGTAGTCTCATCCATTGTCTGACCTTATCGACCATTAGGGTAGGCGTAAATCATACAGAAACGAAATCAGCATATGAACAAACAATCCGTTCATTTGCTATGACGTCAATATTTATCAGGGGAACTGGAATTCCTTGACGAAATACTGACCGCCGCCTTTCGTGCATGAATAAAGGGAAGGCAAATAATCGATAACAATCTAAGAGAATCTATAAAATCACATGATACATACAGATATTACATGTATGTGAAGTGACAAAGGGATCGATTCATACACATTTGATAAAAACATGAACATAACATTTTTCATTTCATGTTTAATTCTTTAAAAAATCGATATCAATTATGTTATTTATCTTCTTAATGTTTTACATAATACAAACTATTAGAAACTATTACATAATGTAATTATCAATGAATATTTCATGAAAATAAAGTCATTTCTACTTTCCTTACCACATTAGTGATTATAAAACAAATAACTAGTATAGACGAGGAACGTTTTATCTCCCCTGAGCTGCAAACTTGAATATTTGATGTTGGTTGCTGTGTCGTCGAGATTGCATTGACGTGTCCCATGGGGTTCGTCCATGAACTGTCCTTGAAGAAACCATTGTTTACTATCAAGTTTCTGTACTCAACAGCGGCTGGCTTGGGAACTCTTGGATGTCTTGGGTCGCTGAAGTTGACATGGAACAATCCCCATTTGTCTTGATAGCCAGTGCCTACCTCATAACTATCAACCAATGAACGTACATTGTATCCAGTGACCTCACATCCATCAACAATAACGGCTGAAATGGATGTTTTGATAGAATACAGCTGGTGTGTTATGTTGCTAAAGAAACGAAGCATAAAACGAGAGAGGAACAAAATCGCAAACATAATGAATTACACATGTAAATAATGTTATATTCATTAACGAAGTCATTGAAATTAGAAATTATTTGCAAAAAATATCAAACGAATTTTCTTTAGAGCAACTGAGATTATGAAAAATATCTATTCAATTCGTAACTAAAAAAGGAATGGTTGTTATCAGTGTCAAACGAGAACGAAAGTGACAGTGTCTGACGTGAGTGGAATGGACAACAAACGCTCACCTTTCAGTACTTCGTTGGCACTTCGTTTGATGAACTCTGACCTGGATAACATCGCATCATCCTTGACTCCACTCTCAGTGATGATAACTTCCGGGTTTTGGTAACGACGTCGTATATGATTCAACAACTTCCTCAGTCCATCATAGGTGGCGTTTCCACTGTGGCGAGTAATGTTGTTAGCACAATACACGAATGTCTTTATGCAATATGACATCTAGAAATGACAAAGATTGATTGAAGAAATTAAATAACGGATGTCTTTTTCAGGCGGCGAAGTACTCATACCCTGTACATAGTAAAACTATCGTTCTTGATTTCCTAGACTGTGGTTTTGAGAGGCCACGATACGAACCACTCCCCGTAAGCTCATTAACTTCGTTTATTATAACAAGCTTATTTGTTTATATGAGGTTCACATGTACATTGTGCCATACCTTGCTTATTGAAAAACGTACGATTGAGTGACAACTAAAATGTATGTACAGATGAAAACAAATACTAAAATACTCCAACAGAAACTAGATTTAATTTACATGATGTTATCTTCTGTGTTGTGTTTGCCTACAGGCTATACTGAACTATCAGAACTACCCAAAACACATATTTGATGTTATGCAAAGACAAATTCAAGTAAGCATACTTCTGATCGATAAAGGAAACCTATTACCTCACGCGTCCATCATCCAAACGACTGAGATGTTGGTCATTCTCGAAACCTTGTGTTGACAGATTGGTGTCGACATTCTGTACAATCGAGGATGTGTAATAGTCAAGGCCAACGAAATCAGCTGTGCCTGAAGTCCAAATGATCTAGGATCAGCTGCTATTCATTGATGAACAAAAGATTTCGTCTACATAACGTATTGCTTGCAGGTGGTCAGTCCCCCTCCATCCCTATTGGTCATCGATCACTATGTACCGGGTAAAATCTGTATTGAGAATTCCTGAAACCGTTGGCAGCTGAATCTGAAGGAAACTCCTACTATGCCAAACGTTATAAATGGTGTAAACTTTTTGTAATTAATGATTTTAATTCATACCGGTTGAGCGTGGTACCAATCAAGGATGTAAAGTTTGGATATTTTTTTCTAAAATGGAACAAAATACCGTAGCTTGAGGGCGACAGTTACTTGAGAGTTTTTTTTCGGCAATATCCAAAGAAGACAATCTAAAGCTGATTTTGTTTGATAGTTTTCATAACCAGTATTCGCGTTATTTTATCATTACTTGTCATATTTTGGCATTTCCGAATACATAAATGTAGGCACGTATCACAGCCAAATATGTTATGAAAAGCACCGTGTGTCTCTTTAAGGAATTAAGTTAATCAGTGCCAATGTTGGGCCGCTAATTTAAGTAAGTTTTATGCTACTTACAAATAATGTCAATTTAAGTATTTACATATTGTGAACAGAATGCACTGTTTCTGAGTCTTGGTCTCACTGTATGATCGGTGTAAATTTACGACTTATTGTATACTCAATTCGCAAACTTACATACATATTACCTCATATACAAATAAACTGGTAACGCATTGCATTACATTCACATGCAGGTCCTAAGCTCTGTGTAAGCTACAATTCGTATGGTGTGAAAGGACCTAATGAAAAAACCCGGCTGTTCAAACAACCGAACCTTGATGGTTATGGAAGTCATATGATGTTTTACCTTTCAGAGTTTGTCTATTGAAATAATCGCTATAAGAATGGGAAACATTACAACATATATTTAGATAAATGTTGGACAAAAGCAATAATCTTGATACGAGGAATAGAATAGGGGGTAAAAGACACAAGGAATATACCTGTCAGAAATTCGCTGTTGTCTCCTCTGACGGCAGAAAACATATCTGCAGACAAAACACGCATCACGGAAGAGGGGAACTTTCCAGACCCAAGAACTGGATCCAAGAACATACCCAGGTTGAAATCCAAACTTCTCTCAGCAGCGTCGACGTCAGCAGGGTCACGTGGGTTTGCAGGCATTGGCCAATCAGCAGACAGGGAAATTCCAATCTTACCTAGAGGTACGTATACTTAATTTTTCTTGCATGTGTTTGGTCAGGAGGGAAGTAGTTAAGTGACGCGATTCAGAATATGTTTTTAGTAACAAATGTGTTAAGTAGGAAAATGTGTTTAATTCGTTATGGGAAGCAATACGAAAATGATGTTTCAAGATAATTTTAAAACCCAAAATAGTAATATATACATAAAAATAATGTTATTGATAAATCTAATGTTTTCCATGCAGTCAATATTAAGTACTTTGACAGAATTGTGGCATTTCATGTGTTCCCATGTCTTAAATTCCAAGTCCATCTTGATGCAGTATTACCTGTTAAACGTTATACACACTGATTGGATGATAAATTGGGATATTACCATGTTGTTGAGACTTGTAGTTCCTCTGGTACAGGTGATATACCGCTGCATGAGCATTCAGTAACGTCAACACAGCTCTGTACGCATCCACACCATACCTATCTGCCACCTGGAAGGGCTTGTTGTGGGTGATCCAAAACTTCACCTGTTGGTCAGAGTAGAATACTCATTAGTTTATTACGACTAATGACAAGAATAGACAAGTGGACTTTTGATATCATTATGATTATCATAATTGAGTAAGTGATTGGAAACCATATTTGTAATGTATATATATTATATGTAATTTATATATTGCTCGAAAACGGAATTAGAATGCACGTTGAATCCTTACCTTTCCACAATAAAGACGTTTTCAATCATCAAACAATGACAATGTTATCATCATTCGTTATAATCTAAGTATAATCTGCTACGTATAAGAAAGAGTCCTTCTGCCTATGGCAACATACCCGATCCCCGAAATGTTTAAAGCAGGTATCAGCATAGATTTTAAAATGGTCAATGTTAGACTCGTTCATCCAGCCTCCATTGTTTTCAAACCATCGGGGGTGGTCCCAGTGATGAAGAGCTACTATTGGCTGGATCCCTGCATCAGTCAAAGCATTTATGAGGCTGTTGTAAAAGGCAACTCCAATGTCATTGACCTCATTTCCGGTTGACATGACACGTGACCAGGAGATACTGAAGAAATAGCTCTTAGCCTGAAAAAAGTTGATCAATGTATATCGTCGAGATCATATTATCAAAGAGTAATAATATACACTCTTTCTTATGAAATAAAACCTTTTGTTCAAACTTTCTACATTCCATAACTTTTTAACTATTGGATACTGTCATTCCAATCAAGTTGATTATGGTTTATTTGATTCAATTTAGATATTAGTTTATAGGTTGAGTTATATGATTGATCATGTTCAATGAATACACACGTCACATTCTATACTTTAAAAAGCGTTTTCAACTACTTTCAAATGGAACTGAACGGTAATATTATCTTTCTTAAAGTCCCACAGAGTACATGTATGTTGTAGGAGTCAAATATGCCAAACGTCATAAATGGTGATATTTTATTGACAACTAGTGGTTGTTTAAGAATAGCATCTTAGTGCCTACTAGTTCACTATAGTGACAATAAACAGATTAAAGTCTCGAAAACCGGACAATGACGCGCGTCAGTGACTCAAACGTTATCTTGGAAACTTATTTACAGCAGACTTTTAACTAATATGGATGCAAAATATACGCAGAGATACGCATTTCGACGATCCAACATTTATATAGCCATTTTTCATTTAGGGATGAGGGAATTTGGGAGATAAAGGTGCGAGTTACGTAGGTGATTTGAAATTAATTGAGGACATATGGTTATTTGGATCTTATTTAAGGAACAAATAATCCATAAACATACTCTGTGTCACTTTAAGGCACTTAGCTTGGAATACAGCTCATGTGCATCGATGTTAGTTCAAGTCTTAAGTTACGTCATGTTGTTGTTGAAGCGAGCGTAATATCTTTGAAAACTAACGTTGAGCATCCTGAGAGCAGCAACATCCCGCATGTAGTAACTGTAGCTCTCTGACTGTGTGTCCCTGGGGTCGTATCCGTGCGTAACACTGTCCAGAACACTCGGGATCCTCCCTGGAAAATACTTTAAATGTCATAAGTCATATTACAATACGTAAAGGATAACTAATGAACTGGCCTCAATTGTCTTTAATAACCATATAAATTCTCTCTTAGTTGAGGTTTACCTTAAAGATACTTCTAAATTTAATGCAATTGGGAGGCCTTATGACACAGGTAACAGTAAGTCATTATGAAACCATGTCAATGAATTATGGTTGGGTTGATGAATAGTTTATCTAATATGAAATATCATACTTCCTGGTGAGCTACAGAGCCAGTTGCTTTATCTTTAGGGAAATACTTTATCATCATGCTCTAAGCTTAGTAAACGTCAGACCAGGTAGGGAGCCTCAAATATCAAAGGAAAGGATTGCAGACAACCCTTTGGCAGTTATGTTTGAAAAAAGAAAATTACGAGTATGTGGTCCGGTTTGGAGATTTAAAAACCATCTGAGCTGAGCATGTATAATTTATGCCATATGTACACACCATCCTGGTTCCAACCACCCTCGGTTCCATCGGCACTACTTGCAGCACCCCATAAAAACGTGCTTGGGAACGTGCCATAAAGCTGCCTGTCCTCGTAAGGCAATGACTTAGGTTTCAAAGGGTCTTCGGGAGATCCTCCACTGAAGCCATTTTCCTTGATGATACCATGGTAGAAGGCTGCTGATGCCTTAGGTGTTCTTGGTCTGGACGGATCTGAGAAGTTCACGTAATATAATCCAAACTTTTCCGTAAATCCCTTAGCCCACTCGAAGTTGTCCATGAGGGACCAGGCGGTGTAGCCTTTGACATTGACGTGGTCAAGGTTGACAGCTGAAAAAAATTGCATATGAAAAATTCTCGACCCCCGGTTTTGTTTAAGAAAGCGCCTTAAACTCGACAGTGTTGCACCATCTTCCATTTATACAGTACTAATATTCTAGTCAATATAAAGTGTGGTTATATGTGTTTTTTAAATCATATTTGTATCAATTATATATTTTCAATAAAGTTATTAATGATCTGTTATTGCTGTTGATGATATATATAGCTAATGTCACAATTTCCTTAATACAATTGGTAGTGAAGATCACAAACGTTAACCTGCTATTCTTTCGTTTATGGTTCCAAGATCCGTAGTTAAAAAGTGATAGATGTTAGTGTCGGAGGTTCGAGCACATTTGTTATAGCATTTGATTCAATCACAGTTGCACCATTTGTTGGTCCTCAAATCGGATATCATCATCCATTTAGCCATCGGCAAACATCGAATATATCTGAGATGTAAACCATAACGAAATACTTATTTACCTTTGAGAACTTCGTTGATATAGGCTCTGTAATAGGAAATTCGGTGTTCATCGTCCAGGCTACCATTACGATCTGACACGCCGTTTTCTGTGATGAAGATTGGATAGTCGCCGTAACGATTCCGGAACCAGTTCAACGTCCTCCGGATTGCAAATGGTGTGACCTTCAGCCAACTTGAACCAGATCTAATAGTGCATGATAATCAACATTTGGTAATATATATATATTGACAGAAATCATCCTCAAAATCCTCTTTGTATATAAAACAATTTCATTTTTGACAGTAGAATACCATTATATAGAAATATGATGCGATAAATAAACCTCACACAGTCCTTTTTGTGCTAGATAAAGTAATGATTTTGAGTGACGCCTCAAAGGTAAACACCAATAGTTTTTATGACGTCGCTTTTTGATTAAAAATTCAATGACCGAATTTGATTCGCTTTAACTACTCACTATTAAGAGGAAATATGAATGACTACTACTGCTACTATTACTTCGACTACAACTACTACAGCTATTGTATGAAAATTTATAAACTATCAACTGGGCTTTCAGACTTTTTCGTGGCCTATACTAGTAAAAGGGATGTTATGTACCATGTTATAACAAATCACAAAATGTTCGGGTTTTAATTAATAAATATTAATTACCCGAGCCATTTGGGATCCTTGTCTGTCTTGAGTCCCGAGTCTGTGTTATAGTCTGGCGGTGTACTAGCCGGGTAGTCTTCATTCCAGATCCTGCTGGCCGTGTACAGATTCATACCGTAGAAGTCAGCAGAACCTTCGTTCAAAGATGATTAACATGGCATTTAAGCATATTGCGGATGGAAAATGGGCAAAAGTATTTTTATTAAGATCATTTTGTATTAAAAAGTAGTGATATACAAGTAAGGTAAAAGGAAACGTTGAACCCACCTTCATGAATGCTAAAATTCATTGGTAAGTTGGTTAGTAGGCCTATAAACAACCACTTGATGAGTTAAATGTATTAAAAGGGAGTTAGCCCAAGAATTCGACAAATGGTCATTAAATACTAAAATGGTCTTAGCGCATCAAAGGCAAGAGTAAAACTGAGTTTCCCCGTTTACCTTTATTCTGGCGTATCTCCACTTCGGTAAACTCCGGTAATCTTGAACGAGGTAGGTTCTCTTTCCGGCTTAGTTCGGCAATTCTCGCCTTCATATACTCAGGGTAGTCGCCTCTGCCAAATATGGGATCGGCATACCAACCGAGGAACCATTGCAGTCCTAGTTCCGAGGCACGGATGTCGGAGAGACTCAGCGGGTCGCGAGGTACATTATACGCTACGTTAAGTGTGATTCCAACTTTACCTGGGGAGGAATTAGACACAAGAAATTGAAAATTAAAAATATTTAGTAGTATATAAAGCATGTAATAATATATGCACGTTAATATCCACGTCCGTACTCAAATAGGCTATGGGAAGGACAAGCGCAATTTCAAGGGTCAGAGTGATGTGTAACAAAACCTCGCTCAATTTCAGGGCAATATCTCAATTCCGACACATTAATCTTTTTGCGATTCATACTAATCGCAGATCGTTTAAGATATTTGCTCATCTACTCACTTCTGCAAAAATCATCGACGAAACATGGACCTGAACAACCTGTTTCAACAGGGGAAGATATATTCATATGTAAACTTGATATAACTTTAGATAGTGGTTAGTTTCAATCCCTTGTGGAATTTGACAAGCATGATGGCCATTTTCCTGGACATGCAGAACAATATTCCTTAAATGTAGGCTAATATTTTTGAGCGGAGAAAATAACAAATGGAATGGCTGGCCTAAGGCATAAAATGTGGATTTCAATGAGTGAAAGGTTGCGTCAATTATTTGTTGATTCAAACAGTATGGTTAAGGAAAATTGAATGATACGACCGGTTTAATGGGCTCAGGAAAGATTTTCTTTAGTAGAACAAGTTAAAACCTTATTCAAGCGATGGTTAGTCGAGTGCCTCTGCTGAGTCGACTGTTAGATAAGTGAAAGTGTACAAGCAAGAATTACTTTATTCTTAAGTGATGGATTCCATCAAAACAACAAATAAGTGAATGGGGTTCATCCTGAATACGTTAATAACGACAACATGGCTGATAGGTTCATGCAAGAACATACTAATTACGTAACCGTGGTTTATGGATTCAAGCAAGAAAAGTACGTAGGAAAGAGGACGAAGGTGTACCCTGTTGCTCTATCCAGAACTTATTGTAGTACTCTCTGTAGGTTCTGGTGTGGGCCTTGATGATGTTGTGGGTAGCTATATACGGGTAGGTTCCTGGTTTCTTCAGCCCAGGGGCCATTTCTCCTGTCCCGTACCCGAAATAAGACGTGACCCAGGGCTCGTTGAATGTGATCCATTTCTTCACCTGAACCGAAGTAAGAAATATGTAAAGCTGAAGACGTTGGGTTTCTTGGCTTAAGTGGTCAAATCTAATTTCTTGATAAGCGTAGCTGGAATAATCGTAGCTTTATTGTTGTATTCAAGGCTCTTTATCTACATGTAAATATTGATTCAATGGTTTCAATTCCCAATACACCACCGGTTTCACACGTTAACGTGATCCCCATAGGTTTTTGACATTGCCATACATTTATGTGAGAGAGGGAGCATAATTCAGTCTCTGACTTTTTCATTTAAAGCGAAATGTACCCTGATTTCAGAGCGTACGAGTAGTTCGGACACAAACCTACCCTTGCTTTTAGGTTACCATTGTGATAAAAAGAATACATAATAATATGGGTATCTATATGGCACTATTTTAGATAAGGACCAGGAATACATCACAGAATGAGGCAAAGTCCATACATTTTTGGTATATCCACTGGGATTCCTTCAGCATGAGAAGACTACATAATAAACTCTTTAACACTGTGGCCCACAGGCTATTTGAAGCTAAAGTGAAGTTAAAGATAAAAAAATATAAACTTCAGATTGATAGTTAGACATTTCAATTTCTTGCTGCTCTTCCAGTTTCAATTCTTTTTTTACCCTGTCTCCAAAATGTTCGAAGCAAAGTCTAGCGAAGGCTGTGTACTGTTCCACAATGGATTCATTCAACCATCCGCCGTGTTCCTGCAGCGCTTGAGGCAGGTCCCAGTGGTAGATGGTAACCATGGGTTTGATCCCGGACTTTATTAGCTCGTCTATAAGGTTGTTGTAGTACGCTATCCCGGCATGGTTGATGGTTCTTGTGGTTCCATCTGGGAGGATTCGACTCCAGGAGATTGAGAATCGATAGTGACTTACCTATAGGGACATCAATGGAATTCACGAAAATGGTACTACGGTACATACAGAATTGGAACAGTCGATTAATTAATTTTTATGTTGCAATATCAAATGTTGTACAATTGATATTTCTGACATGCATACTATTTCAAGGATTCAAAAATTGACAATGTTTTATTTTGTTCAAAAGATCAAACGAATTTTTAAATACATTTCTATGTCAATATCAAATAATCCGTAAAGACTTGTATGTGTATTTTCTTTTATATCACCACATTGAGTATTTCAAAGTTTTTAAAGTCGTTAATGGTGTATTGCTAAGTTATAAGAGCATTCTTATGTTCAAACGATAACAAAAACTAGTAGAAGCGCTTGTAAAATCAATCAAATTACCTCAATTATACATCGCTTGAAATTGTTTAAAAGTTCGACATGCAACCCGAATGGCATTTATCAATGTTTTTTTCTTGTTGTTAAATATTTGTTGCACGAAAGACATGCAGACAAAGACACAACCACCACAGGGATTATTTTTGTTTACCTTAAGTTAGATGTATACTCCAAAATGAAACGTATTACCCTTAATAATGTATTATCCGAAGTGATATGTATAACTCCACGTGTCATTACTCTAGGAGACTATGTATTAACTCAAATTATATGCATTACCGAAAACAATATTCATGTATTGGCCTGCTTGATATGTATTTCCCCAATGAATATGTATTACCAAACTGAATTTTTAAAAACTTAAATCCCAAAACATTCTGTTGAGATTATAACATCTTCAAATAGCGATTTCAGAACCCCTTATGTGTTTGAACATGTATGAAAAGTGAATAGTCAAAACCATGACTATGTGTATTCCTTTCCACAAATAAGTTTCAAATGACATTCAAAATCAATTTTATCCGGTAACGTTATTTTGTTTAAGGCCCTTAAGAAAATTAATAACGTTTCTTTTGTGTATCACCCAAAATGATAAATAAATTTATTACTTAAATAGATTATACATAACCAATGGTAATATGTCTTACTCCACGAGGTGTGGTCCATAATATAAAAGGGATATGCTTTCACAGAAGTTGCTTGTAGTAACTTATGAGATATGTAATTGTAATTCCTAATGTTAAAGTGTATTACCCTAGTTGATTTTGTATATCTTACCCCAAGATGTTTCAACATAGCCACGTCCTCCTTGTATTTATGGTAGCTATCACACGCCACCTGTCCAGTCTCACCATCCTCGATATTCCCAGGGATGGTACTGTACACATCCCAGATGCTTTCGCCTTTTCCTACGATCATAAGTACGAAGCAGAAGAACATCACTAAGTATACAAAAACAAAACCAGTATAAAACTATACTGACCAAAGCTGGCTTGTTTTACAAGATCTACCAGAGGCTCTCGGTATAGTGAATACAACATACGAACACCATAAAACGAAAGGCAATATAATCGGGAACAGTTAATATTCATCTAAAGTTTCCATACGTTTGAACTTGAAAGTTGCTGGATAAAAATATTGTTCTAAAATTCTAGTCATGATGTTTTACCGAAAGTCTGATTTGTTTAGATGTTACTATTATCTATGAAATCGATCGATTATTATTACATTTAATCAGTCTAGGTAACTTAAAGTAATTTCCATAGTTTTTCACGATGATATGTAACTGGTTGATAATAGGTGGTAACTTGTCAACTGTACCGCACTTTACTCGATACAAATTCTTGTTCGACATTTGTTCCTATCTTATTTAATGGTGGACTTCTTGATACTATTCATAAAAACGTATTATGTACTAGAAAAAGTATCTTTGTACCATTTCTTTGTCGAAGTGGAACTGTTTTGACACATGCACTTTAAGGAAATACAAGTTAACACCTATATTCTGCTTTGTATCCTCCCTCAACTTATACATAGACAAATACAGGCCATTTCATTTATGGATAAACATTTTCAATATAAACAGATAGACAAATATAAACATGAGTACAGAAAAACTGCAAAGTCAAGAGACTGAAAATATAATATAAACTTTAAAGTACTTCTGGACCTGGTATTTTTTACATTCCTTGAACTTACAATGTATCTTAATTAAAGAGATCACTGCATAACGACCAGAAGTTCATGAATTCAGAATACTTTCATTGTGAGTAACAAATGAATTTGTCAATTTCATAAACGTTCTTTAAATCTTGTTTTATGAAATTGAAATGTGGTAATGCTCCTTTTAATTTCGATACATATATGTGATACTTAATTAACTGTTATTATTAGCACGTTTAAAATCGTATTTCGTCCTTCAAGATATCCGAGGCATTTATTGCGTTTTGAAAATTTTAGTTTAGAATCTGTAAGTATATGCAAGTAAACACCTACCATCTGCTTGGTATCCTCCCTCAACTTGGTAACTAGCAGTTGCAGCACTCCAAATAAAGCCGTCGGGAAACTTGCCGTAATAGAACTCATCCGCATACTCTGCAGCCGAGTTGAGGCCTCCTTCGCCTCTATATCCGTGCTTAAATCCGTTCTCCGCTAAGGTAGAAATACATCAAGTGTCATAAAATCATATCGAAATTATTTGCTTTTATGTAAAAAAATTTCAGAGATACATGTTTATGGATGAAATTGGTACAGGGTAATTGGTCGTTTGATGCTATTTCATTAATTCAATCTAGCTATATAACATTCTCACTAAATGCCATCGACGTGCCAAAAACGTTTGAAACGTAACTGATCCACCATTGAATAACGGGTACAGGTAGTCAATCTACCAAAATGACGCAGCACTTCTACTTCATAAACATAAAAAAGATTTGATAAGGTTTATACAACACGATACTACCTATGACTTGCGAGTACCATCTGGCCGACGTCTTTGCAGTTCTGGGACGATTTGGATCAGTGAAGTTGACCTTGAAGAGACCGAATCTTTTTGTGTATCCGTTCTGCCACTCGAAAGAATCTAGCAGCGACCAAACTGTGTACCCCATCACGTTACAACCGTCCAACACAATGGCTGTAACATCACGGCACCACAAATATATTTGGGATCATATAATATGCAATATTTGCTTTTTCTTTTTTATTTGGGGTTTTCTTAGAAAAAAATAAAACTTACGCCTCAGGGTCATTCACCAAACGCTTAAAATTTTACCGACACCACTGCCGTGACTTTGATAAATATTCTAGACACAACTGTTTAAGTCAATTATATATCAGGTACCCCTTCGATGTAAGTGGAACAAATCTCCTTTAACTGGATTCATAAGAAATGCGTCAATCCAAAACTATATCTTAAGCGTAATGGCATGTTTTTCAATACTTGTTCATTTATAGTAGTAGGTATTTGAAAATCAAAACGAGAAGCATCAGATAACGCCACCACGTGGTCCTCCAGTAATGCCTTCAAGCGAAGAGGGACTCTGATTCCTGTTTACCTTTCAGAACTTCATCGATGTATCTCTTGTGGAAATCTACTCTGTACTCGTCCTCTAGAACGTCTTCTGTATTAACTCCATTTTCTGTGATGAAGACGGGGATGTTGTTGTAGCGGTACTTTATACGGCTGAGCACCTTTCGCAGACCAAAGGCAGATTCTTGTCGATTTTTCTCTGAACGTGAGGTTCTGGGAAAAAGAATATATATCAGTCCATGCACAGCATTTGCCCACTGAACCATATGGGCATGAGGTTATAGTTTATCATCATTGTTAAGAATCTCTCTGAGGTAATAAGGACAATTAACAACCTAATCTAAGACTGTTGGTGCAAGTTTGAATTGGTCCACTTGCAAAGAGCTCCCTTAGACAAAGGTGATCGTTACTAAATGATCTGAAAATTCAGTCTTATTTGACAAGATCGTGAATACGAACTTATAGGTTTTCGAACATTTGATGTAATTCATATTTTCTACTCAACTTTGCAACTTCATATCAATTGACGTTAAAACAATATCGATCAGTGTAAATGGCTCTAATGTAAATCCTAGAAATAGTGTTTTGCATTTCTTACGAATCCCAAGGGGGGAACTGAGTTTCGTGAATATCCATATCGTTGATAAATGATGGCATATCAGACGCTGGAAGCTTGCCCTCCCTTGTAGGAACACTTCTGTAGTGATTCAATGCAAAGAAATCAGAACTTCCTGAAATAAAATTGGAAATTGATCAACAGCATTGCATGATTTTGAAAAGTAGCCATGATATCGATGACATATCTATTAGATTTGTCCCCCACAGAATTCTTCATGCCGCTTATTACTAATAAATGTGTGTATATATGCATGTATGAATACAGGTGTGTATTCACGGATTCACGTCCGTCTACTAGTGTGTACAAGGCATGTAACTACGAGATTACCGTACCTTGGAGGAGAGCCTGCTCATCTGATGTAAAGGGAACGATAAGTGAACAGTTGGGGTTCTTTCGTTCCTGACATCTCTTGTCCACCTGCCTGAGGATCTCCTCAGGGAACTGGCCACTGCCAAAGACAGGTTCAGCTGCTATACCACTGTAGAACTCCAGAGCCCTCTCAGCCGCTCTCACGTCCTCCTCATTGTACGGGTCCTCGGGCTCGTACCAGTTGACTTTGACGCACAGTCCACATTGGCCTGAAAATAGCTTTCAGTTCGCTACTTGAACTAAAATAACTTGTTTACCTCTTTTTACCCTAATTTACTTTCTTATTAAGGGCTTTGTTATAGCTCTTTATCATTCGTTTAATCTAGTTTTACTAAGGGTTAACGTGCTCGTACCAGTTAACTTTATGTTTTGACGCAGAGTGCTCAATGAATTTAAATTCTTCCATTTAGTTTGAAGGACTAAGCTAACGTTATTGTTTTCTTAACGTTCATTCGTTAAATGGACTTCAAACATCTTTCAACAGCTAATCGTGAAATTGTGCGAACATATCCCCAGAACTGTTTGACGCTTTAATTGAAACATACCTCTCTGATATGAAAACTCTGTCTTGTAAATCTTGTAGGCATGTCCATGGGCTAATAGGAGATTTCTAATAACAGGGTAGGCCCAGGAGTCGGGGTAGCTTGTACCTGGTGCTCTCACGCCTTCCTCATACCCCGTCAGGGCCAACGTTACAGGCTCGTTCAGGGTGATCCATTTCTTCACCTACGATTTGAAATCTTAATATAGTGATCAAATAGACGGAACGCCTCCTACCTGTTCCAATGTACAAGCAAACAGTCCTCGGGAAAAGGACGTTCGCCATCTCTGTTGCTATTATTTGTAAGTCCGATCCAAATAACCTTGCTAAGAGTAATTATTCTTGTAAGGCAATTTTGAAAACAGACCTCTTTGCTAAATTGAAGCGCCATTACCCTACTAGTGGTGCTTCATATGAGCGCTGAATCAATATTTAGTAATAAGGAAGTAAATACACCTCGCAATAGCACGACATTTCATGTAAAATTTACATTCTGCAATTTCACCATTTCCTTCCCACCTATGATAGCCTTTTGATAGCCTTTTCGTCGTTTTTTATATCGTAATTCTATTGAAATCAGTGTCATTAGCAGCATACTTTATACCCCTTTAAAAATAAGGTCAAATCGTTTAATTAGGTCTTAGACAATAAAAAGTATTTCTGTAAATGAGACATATGCTTTTAATTTTATCTGAAAATGTACATATAACGATTGGATTTCCTTTGCTCGTCAACAACACTCTTGTCATTTCAATAGATTAATTGATATCATGATGCAAACGCTTGATTGAGCCTTTTACGTATTGGTCATGCGACATTGGTCAGAACTACTTATTAGCAGATATATTTTTATTGTCATTTTACCAGGAGAGATTTTCTCAATCAAACCAAGAAATTTCACAGTTCACCAAATAAATATAATGAGGTTCATTATTATTCAACTTACCCTGTCTCCGAAAGCATCATAACACACTCGAGCATAGTCTGCAAACCACGTGACTATTTCCGGATTCATCCACCCGCCTCTCTCCTGTATGTGCTCGGGCAGATCCCAGTGAAAGAGTGTGACTATAGGCTGTATATCATTGGCAACCAGCTCGTCAAGAAGACTGTTGTAGTGAGCGATACCCGCTTCGTTCTTTGAGTCTGCACTCAGGTTGAGCATGATACGACCCCAGGAGAAGGAGAATCTGTAATGACTGACCTGTAAATAAGACGAATTGCAATTTTATAAAAAAAAAATCAAATTTTATTCTTCTGATTTTGAATATTTACGTAAGAGGATACTTAATGTTTGGATATTTTACTGTACTTATTGAGAGTTGAAAATATTGATACTTAATTATGTAATCATTAAACATAATCTTAAAATTACACAGCTTTCATTACATGAAATGCATTTGAGAACTACTCCTAAAGCTAGACATGACGCGCGATTACGTCAAAGAACAAAGTGTCATTGTAGAGCTTTGAGGGGTTAAGCTCTTAACGTTCACAAATATAATTGTAAAATTTCATTAAAGATTTTAGAAATGTCAGCACTGATGACATTCCTGTGATAAAGCATCTCACGTCTCTGTTTAATCTCATTGACGTCATTTCTTACGGCTTTAGGGAGATCGTATCACATGCTTGCATTGCTTATCCCCGGGATATAAATTATAAGTTTGATAATTAAGAGAAATCACGCCTACTCGCATGTGAGAGAATCCATTTAGTCTCACAGTCGCACAGCTGCTTAGAAAACAATTGTTTCATTACTTTGAAAGTTGGTGCAGATAAAATCATGTATTATGGTTGACGCCTCTATTCTAATTATTCCTTCATCACTCTGCCAAAAGATGCGATTATTTGAAGAGGAAGAAAAAACAAATACAGATTTTAATTGACAGTAATTTATGCAGAAAGGATAAATGATGTCATTGAGCATCTTATGTAGAATTGTAAAATGAGGACTTTACATAAGATAGTTGGGTATCGATGAAATTAAGGAGATTTACGTTCAGTTCTTTCAGAAGTTGCACGTCCTCCTTGTATCTATGGTAACTGTCAGCGGCGATGTCCGCTGTGGCGCCCCCCTCCACCCGGCCCGGCTCATGGGAGAAAACGTCCCAGATACTCTCTGTCCTGTCTGGACGGAGATAAATAAATAACAAGGTATTTGCGAACAATAGGAAAACTGGTTGTTGTTTTTTTAAAAATCTATTTTGCACTAACTAAACTTTCCTTGCGGTTGAAGAGAAAGAGTTTTATCAAAAATAACAGAAGGTATTCTAATTGTTTAGGGTTTATAAACCCAAATAAAATAATTATAAAACTGATTTCTTTGAATCAGTCAAATAGACACGTTGCATACATGTAGCAGAATTCGATAATTTTAAAGACACGTGGTCATGCCTATTGTTTCAAGGCAAGTGACAGAGGTTTAGTAACTTTATAACTTTAGTAATAATCGATTTTCGTCATTACTTATGGGTTAAACATACACCGTTAACGTTGTCAAAACTTACTAACTAAATATAAATGAAAAAATTAACAAAAAAACTTGGCAACGAATGTTCCTGCATTTTCATTAAAACAATTTGTCATCACACATACTGGGTGGAAGAATATTCTACTGTTTTAAAACAAAACAGTTCTTCTTCGCCACATGAATTCATTATTTCGTTGTTTGACACAAACGTTATACCTGAAATATTCCAATGCCCCTGTAAGGATGAAAACAGCTATTGCATTGTATTGCTCATTGGACATACGCTACCACTAAGACATTTTCATATTGCCAAGGCGAGGGGAAGTCAATAAGTTTATAGAAGTGAATATTGAAACAACCCTGAAGACATCATCGTTTATGTCATTATTGAGATAGGCCATCTGACGACAGTTTACATAAAATACCCTTTTCGATCACGTACTTGAGACTTAAAACCTGTTGAACATTGGTTCCCTCCTGTAATCATGGACATTTATGAAATTGAGCATCGTGCGGTTATCAAATTTCTCACGAAAGAAGGGGTGAATGCGACCGAAATAAATAAACGTAAGACCAATGTGTATGCGTAAATAAGCCCCTAAATATGCTACTGTTGTAAAATGGTCAGCTGATGAACGATGACCCACTTAAAGCAAGGAACTATGAACTTATGAACTATGACTTCCCTCATAGGATAAGATGGCAACAAGGTGGAATTGGTACCAGTCTTAAAACTTTAAAGAATTTTAAAAATCAACAGGTTGGCCATATGAAAACATGACAAAAATCAAACTGAACATTTCTACGAATGAAAAATTGTCAACTAGCGGCCAGTAGACTTCAGCAAAATGTTTATTACTTTCGTTGATATTTCGAAAAGCACGATAATGGATAACTTACTGCCTCCCAGCACTCCGCCCTCTGTTTGGAAGGATGACGAGGCTACTGCCCATCCGAAATTCTCTGGAAATTGTCCGTAATAAAACTGATCCTGAAATTGCGGTACCCCGGTAGTCATACCCCCTGGCTGTGAATAACCTGGTTTGAAACCGTTATCGGATATAACGCTTGCCAAATAACGACTCGAGGCCTTAGGAATTCGTGGTCTTGCTTGGTCGTCGAAATCTACGTAATGCAACCCGAACCTCTCCGTAAATCCCCGAGACCACTCGAAGTTGTCCATAAGCGACCAGGAGGTGTGGCCCTTTAAGTTGCATCCATCTAATCGGATAGCTGGAACAGCACGACAGTATATATTCCCAAAATGAAATATTTAAGACTGAAAAACTTAAAAATTTATTTAAAAAGAAATGATACTATTTACTTTTCCCGTTGTCTCTTGAACATAGTGTATAGTTATCACATTTTCTATGCAATTGACATCGAACTTGAAAATAAGCCTTCAGAAAAACAGACAGTAGTAGCATCAACTAATAGGACTTTTAAGTCACCTTAAAGACAAATATTTTTGTTCTAATTTACTGTAACATACACACATCAAGAAAAAAAACGTGTTCAAAACAAACAATTACTCAATCAGAAAACCATAACGGCCATGACACTTGAGAACTAGCTATCAATCAACGTCCCCTTTACAGTCACTTACCTTTCAACATTTCATTGAGATAGTCCCGATAGTAGTGTATTCTGTGTGTATCCAGAAGGGAGCCATTTCTGTCGGAGACCCCGTTCTCGGTGACGTAGACAGTTATGTTGTTGTAGGTGTCCCTGATCCAGTTCAGTACGTGACGCGCCCCTTTCGGTGTGTAGTATAACCACGAAGACCCAGACCTGTTGCAATGTCACGGTGTGTTGTTTATTACCACAATTTCAATGAATAACAACATTTTATTGCAGAGGTAACATCGTATCCAAGTAAATGATATGTAAGTGAGGTCACTAGTTGTGACATCACAACAAATGTCACTTGTTGGATAATAGTGATCTACAGCGAAACGTGACAATCAAATCTAGTTTTTGTTGTTTCATTCAGTTTAAAAAAGGTATTGCGAGAACAACCACCGTTCAGCACAGTGATTTGGAGCCCGAAGAAAGTGCTGGAATGGGTCCGATTTCATCGTTCTAATAACAAAGAAGCACTTGCATAGTTTGATAAAGATAAAGGTTTTAATTCAAGTAGGGTGACACAGTCAGTTCGAAGTGAGTCAGTTACTATCCCTTTAGAATATTTCCTCTAAAAGCCTAAAGGAGCTCGGGTTTACATTAAAAGATACTGTAAGATCTTAACAACCAAAACCAACGGTTTATTCATCTGTAGATAACTTTACTGCGGTTGGAGCCAATGCCCCTATTAAAGACACATGGTGATAAAATTAGAAGTTTAATTTCAAACAAACAAGATGTGTTGACCAGTTCATAATCCTTCATATTCTGCAACAGGGAAGTATGTTCGTCAATTACATGCATCCGGGGTCATACTGTTTCCAACACGTTCCTTGCTTTGATCAAGTGAAATAGTACTTTCATTTTCAATTACGAATTTGAAAAGAAACGATTTGTCAATTTTCAAGCTCAGTAAAACATAAATAAATATAAATTTCATTGAATAAACACTTAAACACCTGTTCAGTTAAAATAGTTGATTTGTTTTTATTGATCTTTGTTTTACTCTTTCAGAATTTATATGTAAAACGGAATAAACCCAGATCAACATTGAGAGCAATACCAGGAAAGCAAATTTTTTATAAACACTGAAATATCCTCTTTTTTCAATCTTCTTATGCGTTATCGATTATTTATAATAATTCCAAATTATTAAGTACTTCCTACCTTGGCCAGCTTGGGTCGTAGTATTCCTCAACATCCTGGTCGTATTCATAAGAAGGAGGGAAGAAGGGCTGCACCTTGTCGGACACCAGCACGTTAGAGTAGTAATTTAAACCCACAAAGTCGGCTGTCCCTGTTAATAGTAATGAACATTTTTTAAATGAACAACTTAAGTGACCATACTGATTTGTAAAGTGTACACGATAAATGCATTTTTGTGAATTTTCCATAATTGTTCAAATGCCAACACTCAAAAACCTCGTAAAATGACTGTTTAAGTATTCATTTACAACCTGCTTGTCCCTAAATAGGAGGATGCAGTATGATATCAACATGTATTTTTCGAACGACGCAGGGTTGTTCAATCAGTGACAAAGCAGCATTCTAAATCTGAAGCGTTTACGGTTTTCCCTGCCTTATGACATTTGCCATTCGAAAAGTTTCGAGGTCAGTGTATGTCAATTTAGAACTCAGGTAGCTATAACTCTATTTGTTCACTGTGTCATGGTAGTTATGTTCATAACGCAATGCCGTCCTGTAACATCTGGCGTCCATTTCGTCAGATAACGTGGTAGTGGTCTATCACAAGTCCGTGAAAAGTTCTTAGCAATTTTCTGATGTAAGTCAAATTATTTAATGTGAATTTCTATGGTTAATAGGTGTTTTTTCAAAAGCTGTGATGACCATCTTCGATTATACGTAGTTGTTCGACCTCATTGTCACGTGACCTTACACAACTATCGAGTTCGCATTGTTCTCCCTATTTTTCATTTTTTTAAAGTAAAACACAAATTTTGGCTTTTGGCACTTTTAATGCGCTATTTAGTAGTAAACAAATGATATAATTTTCTTTATTTCAGTTCAAACAGCGATGGGCTATTTTGCCAATGATTTCATTGTTTTCCAATTATCAAATTGCTTTCAGAATGATTCTTTCACTAAAAGAATAATTTGCTTCAGTTAGGATAAAGGAATGTTGTATTTGTTAAACTCACCGTTGTTATTGATTTTTTCTGCCTGAGAAAAGATCGGGAGTCGTGAGGTGGTGAGGCCCGCCTGCTGACTCTTCTGGTCGACCTTTGATCTCATTACTGCCGGGTAGTCGCCATTGACGAGTATTGGGTTGGCGAACCAGCCAAACCCAAACTGGTTTCCTCTCTCAGCTGCTTTTACGTGGTCTTTGTCTTTAGGATTTCGGGGTTCATGGAAATTTAAATTGAGCACAATGCCAATTTTACCTGAAACAGAAATCGGAATGCTAAACGTTTTAAAGATATGGTTTTAGCTAAAAAAGACTTTCGAATGAATTTGCTATCAACTAATAATTCATGAGTTCATACTTTATTTAACACTTCAGTAGCGTATGAGTTATACAGAGTATAGAGTAAAAGGTTCCTGGGTCTAACCTACATGTTTGTACCTCTATTTCGTTTTATATATAGTTCGATTGGACTCTCTCTGCTGCATTTTGTCAATATCATTCAGTCGCTCCAATTTCTGCATCTGCCAATGAACTCTTTCAACTTCGTCCCTTTACCATTTGTTTTTCTACATCTGGGTCTAATTATTGGGGTTTACTTCCTTCTAATTGCCAGTCTACGTCTTTTATCATTACTGTGTCTCGATTGACACTGTATCCCTCTCTTCAACTCGCTCTAGCTTTCATTATGACTTTGTCTCTCTGAAACAAAATCTCTTTTCTCGAATGCTGTACTTCCTCCTCTATCACCCCTTCCCGTAGCTTCAAAAGGAAAAATAGCCAGTCACCTCCGCCTCCATGATTTTTCCTGTAGTCCTTATCATAGGCCCTGTAAGCTCCAACATGAGCCTTGATGAGGTTGTGTCCGGCCAGGTAGGTCTTCGTACCCGGCCCCCACTGGCCAGGAGCTTTCTGTGCCACCCCGTAGCCATGGTACGCCACAACCCAGGGCTCGTTCAAAGTGATCCACAACTTGACCTACAAACCATGAGAGTCAATAGCTGCATCTGGTTTCCTTCGGTGTAAGCAAATGAACAGATTCAGGAAACGGAGATCATATGGCTTTGAATAAATTACAAGAGCGTAAGAAAGACTACCATCCTACCCAAATTATGTTTTGAAAAATGGCAGGGTACGCTATCTAGGCTGTAGGATGAGCTCAAACGAGATCTTCAATAGAAAACCTTTGATGTTCCAGATCAAGATGGCGATACAAATGCACACAAGAAAAAATATTTGACTTCAAACAATTAGCTTAGCCTTTATGCACATGTTTTCAGAATTAAATTATATATTTTAACTTCGCCCTTTCATAATTTAAGAATCCTTGTTCTACTTTTAGTCTTTAGCCTTTGCACCAATATGCTAGAAATTCAGATATTCACCCTGTCTCCATATTCAGCAAAGCAGAAACGGGCATACTCTACGTAGAGCTGTGCCGTGTCCTCATTCAGCCAACCTCCACGGTCTTCTAAAGCTTGTGGTAGGTCCCAGTGGTACAAGGTAACCATAGGCTGAATGCCTTTTCTCCTCAACTCGTTGATGACATCGTTGTAGTACTTCACGCCGGCTTTATTGAGTGAGCCCAGAGTTCCATCTGGCATCACTCGCGGCCAGGAGATGGAGAACCTGTAGTGGGACATCTGGGAAGCAATACCGTAGACATTTGATATCCTAAGAAGCAATACCGAAGACATTGGATATCCTAAGAAGCAATACCGTGGACATTTGATATCCTAAGGGTTGACAGAGGTTCCATGCACTACGTATACCATACGATGCAATATGAAAGTTCAGGGCGTTCTTTCACAAAGCCCTAAGGTGATCGTAAGTCCTTAAGGTAACCATAGTGCAATGTTAAAGTATGGGAGTTAAGGTTAACCTTAGTTAAGGTAGCTTTGTGAAAGTAGGCCCAGGTCGATTATCCAAAGAGTGTTTTAACAACTTTGAACAATTTGAAAAATAAAAATTTAGTATTATATGCAAGGGTGTCACATATATGTGGGATCACATTATGTGCACTATGTACACTTTTTGGTATTTGTCCCGTTTGAGATTTTTCCGGCATTCAACACTGGAAGCCAGACCATGCAAATATGTTACCTACAGCGATAACGACTAACCTGTTGAGGTATTCGATATCATATACTAGGGTAGCATTGTTATATTTGGGAAAACACTATGTACCTAAATACAATTATTTTATATATTTTTTGCAGGATTCATACCAACTTTCTCAGAATCAGGCAACACATTAAGCACTTAACGTATCGAAATGGCAATGGCAATGGCAATGGCAACCACTCTGTAGAAGCTTGGTTTTCGTTTGGGTTATCTGTTGGTACGGTCGCTGTTCACTCCCGGGAAGCCGGTTACTGCTAAAATGAGATTTAACGGAGCCCTGATAATATTTTAGTAGTTGTTACATTACTGCCGGAGCTAGGAAGCCGACAGGTGTAGGTAATCGGCGGAATAAACATGAACGTGATTAGAATCTAATCTTGTAAACAAGTTAAATCATTTCATAAGTTGTTATGCACATATTCATTTGTATTGTGAATAAAATATCTTAGCTTTTCCCCAACATTAAATGGTTTTGTGTAGTTATGGTGGAAATAAGTCAAATTTTATAATCTAAATATTGTTTTCGTTCTCAGTAGTGACGTACATTTCAATACAAATATGTTATCTTATGATTCAGTAGTAAAAATAGTGTCCAAACACTTGTTTTACAAGACAAAGCTATTTTAAAGAATATTCGGATGTTACGAACTTTGAAGAGGAGATTACGAATATAAACAGAGTTAAAAGTGAACTGTTACGAACTTTGAAGAGGAGATTACGAATATAAACAGATTTAAAAGTGAACTGTTACGAACTTCATTTAATGCATCAACTTTTGTATCTTGTTCATCTTGTTTTCATCGCCTTACAGACAAGAGCAAAATGAATGTTAAATCAATTCTATACAGACATTGAGAATACTGTATTTTTAAAATGAAATTTAGAAGATAATCCATTCTGTGGTATATTTTTTGTCGAAGTAGTTTATTTTTTTTATCACTAAATTTAATTTCAAACCGAGCTCGCTTCTTACCGTAACGCACGGTAATATAGCGATTCGTCAAGTGAACAAAGGGGACGTATGTTATTCTTCAACTTTCCTTCCCTTTCCCCACTCTCATTCATAAGTGACCACACTTCCAGACAGTGTATTCAACCATGACAAACTATAAAGCTTTCTTGATCGTTTATTCAATCAGTTCACATCTTGCGTGAGAATTTAGCGCTAGCAGTAAACAACTACTTTTAGAGTAACGTCCCTTGATTTGGTCAGTTCTTGTCGATATTGTAGGGGTGGTAGGTGTCCTATGTATTTACGTGAAAAACATAACTCTGATGGGATAAAAAATCTGTCCTTTGTTTATTTTATCCTCAATGAAATAAATACTTAAGGGTTTTATTTAAAACCTGTTGGTTTATGTTTTGATATTTTTTTTATTATTGAAGCGTGTTCTTTGAAAATGAACTGTACCAAGTGGAACCGGTCTGTACTGGTTCGACCTAATCACATTTTGTTGCGCAAGGCAAATTAGTTCCTCATTATATTTCTAATTAGTCATGTTAGAATGGAGATAAACCCCTTCTGTTTGAAATTAGATTTAGGGGTGAAAAATGCACGACATACAACCCCAAAATAAAAAAGAGAAGGGGTTTATCTTCTAATGACAATCAAACACAAGCAATACATCCTGTGTTGCTTAGCATGGTGAGCAGGAAGTACTTTATCTTAAGGGTGAAACTTCATCATATAAAACCATTCAGTTTATGAATCAAAACGTCCCTTTTAGTTTGATGAAATAACAGTTAATCTTAAGAACATTTAACTATGCTTGTTCATAAATATACACAGAAGAAAGTTAAAAAGATTCTGATCATTCTTTCGAGAGACTATTGCACTACAATTTTGAACCAGCATCTGCACATGAAACTGATATCTGCGACATAGATGATTTGAATAAACAGACTTTTCTGCCTTTAAGGAAATACAATTTCTCTTACCCGTGGTTTTATTGAAATTGTCAAGACCAACCATGTCCCTCAAAGAAATAACATTATTGGATGATTTGAATTCAAAATGTCTTAGAAATTACAATGAAAAATGTTGATAAATATTTCACAGCCACGTAATGGTTTCAGTATCGTATTTATTACATATGCATGTAAAAACTTGTTAATCGTTGAAGCTGACCAAAACTTTCTCAACGTCTTCGGCCCAACAAGACTTATACAGCTGTTCTGTATCAGTATGGTCAGTTTCTAGTACAAACTGCACTTTAGTGTATGGTAGGACTAAACAGTCGGGAAGTTTAAGTAAACAATTCGAAAGTATTATATTCTGATTCTCCTTTATTCCAAAGAATAAGGATTAACAAGCACGTTTTATTTATGAAAGATAGGAGGCATACATGACATTATGTTTTTTCCGAACAAGCAGATTGAAATAAAAATGATAATGTTTTTAGGTCGAAATTGTACATCAAATAAGCACGTGGATTATAAAGACATATTAAATTATTGGGCATTTTCAAAGATTTTGGATTTGAATGAACAAAACTCCTGACATTCTTGTAACATTGATTGGTGAAAGTTCTTTGGCCACATACATGATATGATAGGCGTACTCGTATTTATTTTCGTTACATTAATTTGCAATGAAGGTAGATGGCTAGGAATAGATAAAAAACAACAACATTTATGTCCAATTTGTAATTTAGGTATAGAAAACGAGTATCATTTCTTGTTTATATGTACATTGTATAGTGCTTTACGAGTAAAATACTTACCTTAATGTTTATCGGTATAATCCAAGCATGCATACATTTACATTTATAATGTCAACGAATAATGTAAATATAAATTTTTATGGCACGCGTATAAATTGACAGAGATAAACGCAAGTTTGTAGTATATTGTTCATACTAATTATTCGTAAACATATCTGTTACTAGATTCTTTATAATTGTATACCGTTGAACTTACCAATTGTTTGTGAAAACATCTATATAGGTCGTATATACTCATATCTGTATATAAATATATATTGTACAGTACAGTACATGGGCCTGAGGCCTTCGTACTTGAATAAAGACTTGACTTGACTTGAATTTACAAGATAATTAGGAGATGAACTTCATCGTGAGACGGATAATTAAATGTTTTCTGTAAAAAAAAGCTTTAAGAAACGATTTATTGTTACATATTGAATATAACCTCAAAATACAAATGAACATGTTAGGCTTCATGGAAAGGAAAATCTAGAAAATACCCCAAGAGAGACCTTTCATCACGATAATAACTCTGTTAAGTTAAACAAATTTGAAAATAATTGCAAGTGTTCTCTACAAAGTTTCTTTGATTGTCTTAAGCCAACGGAACAAAAGACACAATTATGACTACAAGTTCAAAAGTAAAGCTGAACTACTTTAAGAGGTTATAAAGATATGATGTATCCTTGATAAATCAGCTCCTTAAAGCACATCGTTGCATTTTTTTCCACAGGTGATAGCGTGGAAAGCCGATGTGTGTGGCGGCAACATCGTCCTTGCATATCTATACTCGTAAAGCTATACCAACAAAGTTCACACACCAAACCTTTTCGTGTGCGCGTAGAGTCGTGACTCCCTGGTTACATGTTAAGCAACGGTAAGGTTTTGAAGCACTAGTGTACGCCATATTACGTCTATACAGTGAATGCAAAGATCATGCGTATGCGTATCTCTCGATATTACTTACGATCGTCAGTCAGGTAATCTACCTCGTATTTGAACAATATGTACGTATTCAGGTTATGAAGTTGATTTCAATTGACTGAAAGTATTCATTCAATTGTTGCTTTTAAGCAGCATGAACTACGATATCGGAAATATTCAAATTTTACTTACAGCCAGAAGAACGAAAACGGGTGACGCTATCTTAACCCAGTAACAATGTTTATATAGCTTTTTCAAAATTGTCTAAATTACAAGATTGATTAACAGAAGTTCATCCTTTATTCTGAGCTCAGAGTTAAGGTATATTCAAAAGCTGCACACATTACTTCCTTAGCCGTATAATTGTCCATATGTTTTTTCCATTTTGTACACCACTAACTATAGATTTTCTATGTCATAAATTGACACAAAGTATGTTTCATTAATTTTTTATATGGTTTAGATAAAGCCAAAATATCACCTAACGGAGGTTACCTCAAAACTCCTGTCTTACAGTGACACAGGTTATGTTTTATAAATGATATGAGGTATGAAAAAAAAATACTATTATGCCCTGAGATAAGTTCAAATCGCTTATCTAGACTTGAATCTTTATCTCTAACATACCGTCATTTGGACATTAACTTGTTTTCGAAGATAGTAAATAAGTCGATTATCTGCGCCCCATTTACATAAACATTAGTTAAATGATCTACTGAACACTTCCAACCCATCTTTTCCTTTGTGTCTGCTGTAAATTAGTTTTCAAAATTACGTTTGAAATATTGGTGCGCGCCACTGTCCGGTTTTCGATAGAAATTACTCTTAAAATATAACATGAAATATGCTGATTTTCTGGACATAAGAACACCAGTTATAGAGTTTGACATGTTTGACCTCAATAACAAACTCTGTGCCCCTTTACGTTGCATAGTATCTCTTAAATGCCAACATTATGAATCGTTCTTGTATTCGACTCTAAATTATAAACGGCCACATGAATGTTAAGAAGTCGAAATTCTGCGTTTAATGTACATCTATATTACATGTAGTCTTCTAAACAATATAAACCTATATTTCTTGTTATGTTTACTTTGAATAAGTTTCCAAAATTTCGCAAGAGTCGCGCCAATGTCACCCCCCCCCCCCCCCCCCCCCCCCCGTTTATTGTCACTATCCTAACTAATTAGCATTACTATGTTAATTTTCAGAAACTACCACTACTTTTCGATGAAATAACACCATTTATGAAGTTGGACATATTTGATCCAAACAACATACATTGCATTGCATTTCATCGCATCAGTAGAAAGTTTTGGTGACTGTTTATACCCTAAAATGCCTTAAAATAGCCAAATTGAACTGAAAAACCATGCTGTCGCGCCTTTAAGGTCTAGATGACCATTTAGGTGGGTTGTAAGGATACGAGGAAATTCCATCTCACATTGATGGCATTTGACAGAACCTATTGGATGTTGAACAGCAGAATGAAGTCTCAGACCTCCTCGAGACACATATTTTATGCTAGAATTTTTCGCAAACATGACCACCTTTGCGTGCCCCTTGTTCATGTCCAGTATATACTGTAATAACTGGTTTATTCCTCCGTTTGTTAGCGTAACATCCTCCGTTTATATTCGCAACAGTCAGGATTTTATCTCATGTTAAATGCGTAACCATTTGTGAAATTTTGCATGTCGATATTTCTGTTTTAAAGCTTTAGAATTGATATATGTGCATTTCGAACTTTATCTGGGTAACAGAACGGTAGATTGATAGAAATACTTAAATGAATAGTGACTTTCCGAAGCAGAAATGCGACGAAAACATGAAAATTTGACCAAGATTTTCAACAACATCTCAAATTAGCAGTAACCGGCTTCCCGAGAGTGCTGTTGGCGGTGTTCGCTGACCTTGACAGCCAAAATTGTTCTCTATCCAAGAGTAACGCGTGTTTCAATGCTAGGCTATTATGATGTCTTGAAAAGAAAATAACAGTATGAAGATACAGCTAATACATAGATACAAAGATACATAGGTCTAAACATCCAGTCCCAAGTACCCTTAAAAAGAGTTATGTTCTTCATCCCAACAACATACACACTAGTTATATATCCAATCAAACACTACCATATTGAAGCGATAAATTCTCCCCAACAGCCAGTATTTCTCAATGAATTTACATTATTATATCTGACAAGTGCTTGAGTGTGGAGTGAACATCAAGACAGCAAAAACAGATAAGAAAGATTAATATTATCAAAATGCTATAACTCAATGCTAAGAGCTTTCAACAAATGACAAACATTGGAAGGTCCGATGGTGTCGTCCTACATATCTTAAATAGGCAAACAGACATGAGTGATTATATTCAAACTTACACCCATGGACTTGACAAGCTGTATATCCTCCTTGTATTTGTGGTAACTGTCACACGCAACACTGCCGTTCCTGCCGTCGTCTATGTTACCTGGACGACTTGTGTATGTGTCCCAGATACTCGGACCTTTTCCTGGAGCAGATACAAAATATTATTGATGCTGGAGTGTAGGCATCGTCGTCTTAAGCACAGCTTGAAAACAAAGTTATTAAGTGTCGTTCATCTGGCATTTTTGAAAGGATTTTTGATCTTTTCAATACCTCATTTAGTAGGCATGTATCAAATCCTTTTAAAATCTCATAAAAAACGCAGTTAAAATTAAGGAGAGTTTCAGATTATTTCATCAGTGTTTAAGACATTGTACGTTATACTTGAGGTACACAGCATGTAAGAGCTTTATGAAAGGGTTGTTGTGTCCTTAGCTAATTTTGGTCTAAGACTGTGACCTACGTCTAAAGATTGTAATCTATTATGGGTGAATTGACTTACGTTAAAGAATCTATATATCCTAAAAGAAAAAGAAAACATGTACAACATAAAGTGTTTACTGTGTGTAAGTACGCTTGGAGGTGTCAGTTTAAAACATCTTCATTGCGAAGTACGAAAATGTATACCATGTACTTTACATTATTGTATTGCTATGTACAGAGCTTGAATAGGCTTGTGGAAGGTTGGAAGCCCACATAAGAACGTACCATTCAACTTATCCGTAAATACTATACAACACATATGAGTTTAAAGGTATGGGTATTTATCAGCATCAAATGTGCCAATCCAATGTGGTAATATGTAGAGAAATAATACGGCTTAATAAATGAATATTATGAATTCCCAAAATCTAAAATTTCATAAGCTCCAAAGTCATTTTGATTCCCTTCAAAGACACTTCGTGAGTTGTGAAGTCACATATGCAAAACTTAATGAATGTTGTCATTTTACTGTACTGAGTGTTGCTTTCAGAAGTTTAATGATATTCGGTTCATTGCGGTGACAATACCAAAGTTTAAGGTTGCTTTTAATAAATGTAGAAACTGGAATTACGCAAGTGTAAACTTGCAGATAAAAGATGGAACATGAGTTGAGAGTGTTTGGACGGTTATATAAGTAATATACATGTATACGGTACGCGTGAGTTTAGCAAATGCACACACAGTGGTTTTGTTCGATTTTCATTGAAAACAGACAATGTCATGTATGGTGTAATTGACATTTCTTATGAATGCATTAGATATACTGAATTAAATCATCATATTTGTTTATTTATACGTGAGCATGCTAAATGAAAACCATGAAAAATTGATTTCCAAGCCGTCGTGTACGCAAAACGCTGCAGGACATACCTTATCAGCGTCCATACTACAGCTGCATACCGAAAGTTTGTTCACATACCACTGAATCGTAGTGCAAAAATCATGTAATTTGGGATTCGTTTTAACGTCAATAGAATAACTTCAGCAAGACTGACAATGGATCACCCATTGTCCATGTGTGAAATAGCCATTCTTGAACTCATTTTGGCATTGTCTGGTCACTCGTGCAAAAATTCGAATTTTGGCATATTGATATAGACAGAAGGGGTCACATTTTGAAATTTCGAATTTGTTAAATGTCGAATAAAATGTTCCATGTCGACTCTCTGAGATTAAAACCGACATAATCACATTGACTTTGTGCTAATTGTGGGGTTCGATAAAAATAGCCTGAGAGAAGAATGGATCTGCGTATGTGTATTGAAAATTCAATATCATACGCTTCTTTTTCGCAATGTTACGGTACCTCAAAGGCATCTCAAATTACATGATAAATTTATTTGCACTAGTATATTCAGGTATGTGAATAAACTTTTGGCATGCAGCTGTATACCTCCACCTATAAGTTCCGGTCTCCTATACCACGTGGGTAGTTATCTCCCCTACCTGACAATAGGTCCAGTCAATTTCCATCACTACCTAATTTTTTGGCCTTTCTGCTTAGCAGCAATATTCGTGGTTTGAGTGCATCGTCCCCTTAAGGGAAAAGTTGCAATTATGATTTTCTCATTCTCATTGTTTCTGCAGCCTCGAGGGCAGGAACAGCAGATGGGGAGTAATGCATGACTTTAATTAGCCAGTTATTTTGGTCAGACGCAAGTTCAACTATGTTAGAGAAGCTGAAATACATGTTATCACCCCTAATACTACTTGAAAAACTATAAAACGAGTCCCTTCAATAGAAAGACTGCAAATAATAATCTCAGCATTCCAGACCCCTTCCACTCGAAGGATGCAGTTCAATGCAAATGGATCTAACTCACTTCTATGTGATAAACTGCGTTATATGCAATATGTTCCCTGTACTAGAAAGAATACATACCATCAGCATTCCAGCCCCCTTCCACCTGATAGGCCGCAGTTGCAGTGCTCCACACGAAGTCATCGGGAAATGTTCCAAAATAAAACTTATCTTTATAATCTTCGCCAACGCCAAGACCGATTACATAAAAGAATATTATAAGTAAACATTTCATTTTGAGGATCTTAATTTATCGGTTGTAAATATTATAAATGTATAAAATACAAAATGCGGCTTCTCCTGTGACTAACAGGAGAGCTATTCTCTCCCTATGTAACCCGTATGTATATGAGAAAAAGCTTTGACATCGAGTAGACTCAACAGTCAGGAGGACATTCTTAGGTTTCCTGGAAACTGACCTCATAGTTTTTATAGATACGCGCTTGCAGCTGTAAGTTGGTAGTTGCATAGATTTACTCTTGACCTGAACCTAAGAAAGGGACATATCAAAATTACTTTTGCAAATTTTAATTTGGAAATTGTTCATAAAATGCAATATACCAAACAAAATTGCAGCGATTCAGGTTTGCAAGGAAATAGAATAAATTCTGCCTTGACAATTTAACGGCAAAACACTCATCAGTTTTATTCACTTGCAATATTCATAACCAGTTTAATCGAATGCTGATGAACCCGAATAAAAGATTACGGTTATATGTTGTTTTTCGCCTACACGTATAAAAATTATAACACTTTTCACTGGTTGGTGTTATGCTTATAACAAATAACATGATTGCGTAAGCAGTATAACAAAACCATTCAAATGATAAATCTTATTAATGTTCGGAAATACGTAAAAAAATTAAGGCATATAAAGTTTTCATCTGTTTTCAATGGCGAGGTACAGGGCGGACAATTTCTATTTTCACGTGAGATGCCTTTACAGTGGTTAGTTTCAATAGATAGAAAGTGACTCCTCGTTCTGGAAAGCAATAGGTAATGACATATATATATGGAAACTTTAAAAGGTATGGTTCAAAAGATTTTGATAAACTTATGGCATAAGAAGAAGAAGTAGATGAAGAAGAAGAAAAAGAAGAAGAAGTAGTATTATATTCAAGCCCTCCGGCCCATATACAGTTTACAGAGTAAGAAAAAATGATATTATACAAGATTTGGCAGTGTCAAATTTGATGAGAAGTTTCATAAACAATAACAAATTTCTAATAATTTGTAATATATTGCAACTTTGGAATACGATGATTAGGTATGTAAATGATTTTAACAAGTATTTTAGACATCCTAGAGAGGGGTATCTACCACACTCTCACAACACTAAATCCCGCTTTCGGGAAATGTTATTGTTCAATAGTGTTGTAAATACCCTACCGAGTATGCTCATCAACGATATACCCAATGTAATTATCCTGGTCATTAGTGTCCCAAATTTTAGTGAAGAGGAATAGTAATGGAACAAGGCCAACTAGATGGGAAAGTACCACTGTTAAAAAGGATATTGGAAATTTTATAAGAAAGGGCATTGGGTTTTTTTTACGAACATTTTAGCATTTTTATTACGATGTTATCCGGTCTAACTGCTTTCTCCCGCTTAGGTTTTCATAGCTTAGCTCCACATATTCCAGTTTCTGGAATTAGGGAGTCTAACACTGGTTTATCAACATCATCACAGTCATTGGTATACAAGGTATCATCTTCAGCTATGGTAGCGCTGTTGTTAAAAATATCAGTCTTTACATATAGGTATTTGAAGTGATTGGGACATATAACATTTAGGACTGCTTGAGACATAACGTTGCCAGAATCGTTCCTTAAATATGCGTTCAATTAATGCTACAATGTACTTAGTTATATCACACATGGGTTCTTAAAACATTCAAATCAATCAGGTATATTTTCCCTCGGACAGCTAATTGCTTAGCAGACAGCCTTTCCTTCTTTACAATATATGATGTGCATCATTCAGCCAAGATTCTGTTTATTTAGTCATTTATATCTTCAATAAATTGGATAAGAGACACTTGGATGTTTTGGATTGACAAATTCGCAAAAATGAAATGACCCTTTTGAACCATAAAGAAATCGTTGGTGTCATATATCCTTGCTGTCATAATTCATTTATAATTTCCAATTTGTGGATATAATGATTTTGGAAAAATAATTTATAAATGTATCGATATACATTTTGTTGTTAATAACCGATCTATAACACATCAATGACAATGTTTTACAATATTAAGTTCAGCAAGGTAGAAATGTATTGTAATAAAGTTATGCAGCAGCCACTGGAATCGTAAGGACAAGCAAACTTGACACAAACAGAGAGCCTTATGATAATTTCAAAATGATTTCCACTGTGCGTATTCGCAGAACAATCGACATCGACTAGTGTAGATCCGGTTCAGCTGTCACTACAATTTCGAGTTGAGACTTCATTCGACAGATGAACAACCCAATATTTTGTTTTGTTTTGTACCTAGGTATTGAGCGCGTCTCAAACTGAAAATTTACTAATCAATGGATAAGGCAGATACTCCATAGAAACACTATTTCTTATGAAGCAGTGAAATGAGAGTGGCATCACCAAATACTTGAAATACTAATTACATCATCCCAATTATCACATCAAAACAGGATGAATTTCAAAATGTTTGAACGAATTTTCAGATATGAATATTGTCATTGTCCGCAAAAAAGGGGAAAAAGATTTAAACGGAGGTTTTTTTGCTTTTTAAAAAGATATCATCCTTTTGAACGCTGATTCAGTTCATGAATATGATAGATGGATAAAACAGAATATAAGAAATATCAAAGAATAAAATTTGTAATTGGCCAAATCAGTTAAAACATAATGAACATTTTCAAAATTTCAAAAAGCTCTAATTCAGATTATATCTTATTTGATATGCATAAGTCTCTATGTAAGATTAGCCAATATTGAAAATAATCTGAGGAATAGAAGTCTCAGCCTGAGGCAACCCAACTTATTTATATTAGATTTAGTTGTTTACTTGCTCTTACTTTTACAGGGCCAAGTCATGTTAAACTGTTATGTACAATTTATGTCTTTGAGATAATATATGACATTTGAGTTGGTAAATAAACATTCGTCTCTTTACCATCTTGCATGAAGTTGAAATTGTGCAAGATGAAAATCACACACAAATAGATTAGTCTATAGAAATTTTATAATCTTAACAAAGACTAATTCAATCTGACTTTGTTTGATAACCATGTGCTTTCAGCATGATTCAACTGGCAACCTGACCTATTTTCTCCAAATTAGTTTCCAGACTAAAACCAATAGATTTGTATGCAGGTTATCTGAGCCACTGATTGTTAAAATATTTCTGAGTAAATATTAGGTAGAAAGTATCTCGTGCTTGTATTGTAAAGCGGTTGTATTTATTATCTTTCATGGGTTGAATCGAATGTACTTTATTCATTTATACGAATTTCTGAAAAGACAAAATTAAGATGAAATTAAGCTCAAATAAAACTTGTTGAAGTGATAGAATTTATTTATGGTAACATATATATAATAATAACAACAACAACAACGACGACAACAACAACAACAACAACAGCAACAGCAACAGCAACAGCAACAGCAACAGCAACAACAACAACAACAATAATAATAATAATAATAATAATAATAATGATAATGATAATGATGATAATAATAATGATGGTGATGATGATTATGATGATGATGATGATGATAATGTAACTGGGATGTGCTCAAAACACTTCCTGAGCTTGATGAAACCTATTTACAGATGGCAGTCTCTAATATCATAGCAAGAGATGAGTCTTGAGTTGTCTTTGGAACGAACACATGGACGGGCTTAAGGTAAGCTCGAATGGGAGACAGTTACATTGGGGAACTGATTTATGTGAGAACGTTTGTGGGCCAAATGAATTTAGCACATAACTCGGAATGGCAAGTAAAAGTTGCTGCGACGATCGTAAAGTTCTTCTGGAGCCCAGTGCTTCAGAAAATGTTGAAGGTAGGAAGGTCCTGAGTTAAAGTACGACTTGTAGGTGAGGCAGAGAATCTTGAAATAAATCTTTTCTCGAATGCGGAGCCAATGGAGAGTTTTTAGAATAGAAAGATGTGACAGCGAGGACTGTGAGGGTGATGATTCCTGGATTTTCTGTACATGATAACGTTGAGATGAAGAGATACCAACAAGTAAACTACTACAGTGATGGAGGAGGGATAGAATTAATGTTCGAACAAGAGTTTCAGTGGATTATTTCGTCAGTAGATTGCGGATGCTGCCAATAATCTTAAGAAGGTAGTGACAGGTCTTGTGCTTGTCGATGCTGAGATTTGAATCCAAAAGGTCGGCAAGATTTTTTACAGCAGGAGAGAAAGGAATACAAGATTCCTCGATGGTTATATCAGAAGGTAAGAGTAGTTGTTGCCCAGAGGTTTTGTTTTAATCAAATAAAAAATTATAGAAAGGTTTGATGTGCCTACTTCTCATTCTTTGTTTAAATTTGTGTCGATGTAAAACAGAAACAATACCTAAAGGTAAAAAATACAACTTTGTTTTGTATAAGACTCAACTAAGGAAGCTAAATCGTTTTCAAATGTCATCATTGTGTAAACCTTTGTAAATGGTAAAATGCACGTCCTAGAGGTTAGCATATTCGATTGAGACTACTGAAAAGCTAAAACATTCACGTTCCAGCGCTTATCATCCATGGATTCGACTCGATAAACAGTGTTTTTACGCCATCGAACTGCTTTTTGCATCTTGAATAAAAGCCTATTTGTAGTCAACATAGTGTGTATGAAAACATAGCAATTCACTACTTTGACACTGATCAATAATATAAATAAATAGATACGACATCCAAAAAAATTACTTGTCTTCTGAAACTTGGCTGATGTTGACGAAATGATGAAAGACTTGATTACCAATTGTACAAAGTGTATATACATGTGTATCATCCCAACTGCGGATCCGCCCCCATCTTAAGATGGGACAGGGGATAATAAAACATGTTAATAATATTCATATTTTATAATGAATTGTGTCAGTAAAACATGTTTTCAGATAATTTTGTTATATTCTTTTCACACCTACGAAGAAAATTTGATTTGATGTTCATTTACTTAAATTTCTCACTCGGTTTCATCTGTTTCTGATTCAACACTACTCAATTATTTAAAGTCCCATTTGATTACTGATTGAATCATATTTGTTAAGCGACATAACAAAATCATATCAATATATAGATTTATATTTGGATAATAGTTTTTCAGCATACACGCGTAGATCAGACAGCTGTAAACAGAGAGAAACCAAATGACTCCACATTACACAGGGACATCTATGTATCTTAGCTATAGTTTCTTTACAAAAAGGTGGTATAAACTATTAACAATCAAAGATATGAAGTTATTCTAATACAGATCCAAGTTTTACAATACTAGTGATAAATTTATTTTACAAAAATATATATTTAAAAAACGTACCTGATACAGAGAAATGAATAATCCATGCAAAAACCTTCTATAAGCAGAAATTAAGGTACTCTCCATCGTTACAATCCAGCACTGAATAGTCTGAATGTGTTAATGTGACTAAATGTTCTAAATGCTTTCATAACACAGAAGGAAATAAGCGAAGCGGCATCACAGCTGAAAAGAAGTAAAGCATCAAGACTTTATAGAAAATGACTATATCATTGACTCAATAGACTTATTTACCCCTTTCTTAGAGAAGCTATTTAATACGGTACTAGACACAGGTGAAGTTCCGGACGCATGGCTAATTGGGGTTATTAAGCCAATTTATAAAGGTAAAGGTGACTCGTCTGATCCAAACTCTTATAGACCAATTACAATTTTAAGTTGTCTCGGTAAACTTTTTACCAGTATACTTAACATAAGACTATCTAACTTTTTAGATGCAAATTCTCTATTATCTCCTTGTCAATCGGGTTTTCGCAAAGGTTACTCTACAATTGACAACATGTTCATTCGGCGGGTTCTCGATTTGCCGGACAGCCGACTTCTCCATTCAAAGTTACCGATGCGCGATAATCCATGAACAATAGGGGATTAACGTATAGTCTGTTTCGGATACATGTAACTAAAAGTCACTTTATTTTCATTTGAAATGAAACTTTTACTTTTGACATTTTATCAACTTTATTTCAACATATAAATGGATAAAATATACATTTAAAAACTTTATTTCAACATACATTTGGTATACATAAATAATCATGGCATGAAATGGGTAAAATATATTGTAGACATCTGCGCGGAGTTCTGAAATTAAAAAAATATATAACCTATAATTTCTGTTTAGATTGCTTTAAAAATTCTATAACTGAAGTAAGAATGAACGGTTATTATATTGTGCCTTTGTTGACTTTTCAAAAGCTTTTGATAATGTTTGGATAGCTGGACTCTGGTCCAAAATGTTAAGTTATGGTATTCAAGGGAAATTCTTATTATTAGTACAAAATATTTACTCGAATATTAAATCATGTATTGAATTTAATCATGAGAAGTCGGCTTTTTTCCCAAGTTTTTCGGGGGTTCGTCAGGGAGAAAATCTCTCACCCTTATTATTTTCAATTTTTATAAATGATCTAGAATCATGTTTGAAAACATCGAATTGTGATGGTGTTGATATGTCCATTAAAAATAACGATTTGTATATATTTTCTATAACGTTGATTGTACTATTATATGCTGACGATACTGTTTTATTTGCTACGTCAGCTTCTTCTTTACAAACATCACTGGACTGTTTCCATGTATATTGTGAGAAATGGAATCTGACTGTTAATAATAATAAAACTAAGATTGTTATCTTTGGAAGTGGAAAGCGTAGAGTAAACAAATTGTCATTTTACTATGGCGAAGAGGAAATTGAAATAGTTGATGATTATAACTATTTGGGTTTTAATTTTCACAAAAATAGAAAATTTACATTAGGACTGAAAAAACTAGCGGCACAATCTAAGAAATGTATGTATTTGTTATTGAAAATGGCAAGAAACAATGATTTACCGCTTGATTGTGTTATTAAGGCGTTTGATGTAATGATTTTACCCATCATGTTATACGGGTCTGAAATCTGGGGTCATGTTAAAACAGATATCCTGGAAAATATGCATACCAAGTTTTTAAAACTAGCCTCGGGTCTCAGAATGTCAACACCTAATTTCATGTTATACGGTGAATTTGGAAGGTATCCCATCAGCATCCATGCATCTAAAAGGATTATAGGTTTTTCGCATAAACTTAACACATCCATATGGTTTAAACATATTTATTTCAGAAAAGAACTGGATTGGTAAACAAGCTAGAAGCTTATGTTAATACCGCTCCAAAATACAAAATATAGAACATGTCATGGTGATTGTATAATGAATATATATACTTATCTATACATACGCCAGCAAGATAAAGAACATGTCATGGTGTATATAAAAAAAATATATATGAATATATAGTCGCCAACAAGCTTTACCAATATAACAATGAAATATATCAATTATGGATCCGATGCAAATCTGCCTGTTAAATCTATAAATTCGTGCACAGATATCAATAGTTCGTGATTTACATAAGAGGAACAATTTGGGTTTCCAAATAGGACCGATCTCAGGTCAAAACCTTTGTTATAGAAAAACATATTTTCCCTTATATTCATGAACAATGGACATGAAAAGAAATAATGGGTCGAATCTTCATAGTTATGGCCACAAGAACAGTCGGGAGTTGATGATATGAATCTTTCATACTTGTGTGCATTTAAGTTGCTGCATTCAAGTCTAAGGCGAGAATGTATTATTTGAGAAAATCTACTACCATAATGTAAGTCGAAATTAGTATGCATTTCAGTTTCCGTGTCTATGGCTTTTTTGAATGTCGATAAAGATGGGGAGTTTCTGTGTTCTATCGGTAATGAATTCCATAATTTAACTGTGTCAGGAAGGAAGGATTTTGCATAATTTACTGTTTTACAGTTTATGGTCTGAAGTTTTGAGTCATCGCGAAGATTGTAATCAACAAAATCTGATATCTTATGAGGCACAAGGTTGCTAAGATAACTTGGTGTATTATTATTAACCATACTATAAAACAAACTTAATTTGTTTACATATCGTCTATGGATTAATGGTTTGCAATTTGTTTCTTTATATATTTTATCATGACTCGTACCACGGACGGCACCACACACAGTTCTCAGAGCATCAAGATTAAGTTTTTCTAACATATCTGCTTGTTGTTTTGTACAGTTATCCCATATATGACTACAGTAGTCAAATACAGGAAGAATGAACTGTTTGTACATTATCTCTAATGTTTTTCGGTTCAATCTATATTTGAGACTCCTAAGACAATTAACCATTGGGGCAACCTTTTTAACAGTTTCATTTATATGGTCATTCCAAGAACAGTCATGTTGTAAAGTAAGGCCCAAATGTTTGTGACTTTGAACCGAGTCAATAGTATTATCATTCATGGTCAAATCTGGCATTTGAACTGGTTGCAATTTTCTAGTAAACCGAATAGAAACAGTTTTATTTGGATTAAATGATACCTGCCATTTGTCCGCCCATTCAGAAATTCGCTTCAAGTCATCATTTATATCAGCAGAAGTTTCAACGGGATCCCCAATAATCGCGTATAGGGATGTATCGTCCGCGAAGAGCCGTATATTGCAATTGATGCCTTCAACTATATCGTTGATATATAAAATAAACAAAAGCGGCCCCAAGACGGAACCTTGTGGCACGCCAGCGAAGACTTGCCTGTTGTCAGATCGGAAACCATTAATAACAACACTTTGTTCTCTGTTCTCAAGGTAGCTCTCGAACCATGTTAACAAATTTCCATTTATTCCAATTTTTTTAAGTTTGTAAATTATGCCCTTATGCCAAACTCTATCGAAAGCTTTACTAACATCACAAAAGACCGCTTTTACTTCCTTACCTTTATCTACTGCTTCAGCTATGAAATCATAAAGATATGTAAGTTGATTGACAGTAGAGTCCCCTGGTTTAAAACCGGATTGTAGGTTAGACAATATGTTATTATCTCTGAGAAAATTATAGACATGTTTAGATACACATTTTTCAAAAACTTTGGCCACACAGCTTGTCAGTGCAACAGGTCTGTAATTCGTGCAATCATTAATACTTCCCTTTTTATGAATAGGAACAACGGAGGCATCTTTCCAAATTTGCGGAAATATCTTTTTAGAAAGCGATAAGTTAAAAACTTCTGTAAGAGGACCCGCTAACAGTTCAGAGTTCATTCTTAAGAACTTATTGCTAATGCCGTCTGGCCCCGTCGCTTTTGTTGTATCTAATGAAGACAGAATATCATGAACTTCATTTGTATAAAGATACAGATCACATAGAGGATTGTTAATGGTAGGAATAACGTCTTCAATTTGCCTGTCAGGATAATTGACTTTAGTTTGATTAGTGAAATATTGGTTCATTATATTTGCAATATCCAAACTATTATCATATAGTTTATCATCGTAAAGTACGGGAGGAAACGTTCCTAAGGAAATTTTGTTTTTAGTGAAATTTTTAATGAGACGCCACCAAAGTTTTGTGCCATGACTTTCATTAACCATTTTATCAATTTTGTCTAAGTATTGTTGTTTTGCATTTCTTACTGATGATATCACTTTGTTTCTGTATTGTCTGAACTTTGCCCAATTAGAAGGTGAATTACGCCGTTTTGCCAGCTTATGTATACGATTACGCTTACGAATAAGACTGCGAGTTTCACTATTCATCCATGGGGCATCGTTTGGTCTGATTGTGACAATTTTGTTTGGAATATGTTTGTTGCACAAATTCATCATGGTAGTGGTTATCTGGTCTGTTACTAGATTAACATCATGAGAGGAAAGTATTTCATTCCAGTCAACAAGACTAAGTTCTTCAGCGAGGGCATCAATGTCAGCTAGCTTATAGTAAAAAATCTTTCTTTTATAGGTGGATGATTTTGTTAGGTTCTCATTCAGGGAAACATAAACCGGACAGTGATCACTACATATGGGATCAAGTACACCAGAGTCTGTTATAAGGGAAGCATGCGATATAAAGATAAGATCAATCAAAGTGCTAGAAGTAGGCGTGATTCTTGTAGGATCAGTAATGATTTGAGATAATCCATTCAATACTTTGATTTCATCTATTCTGTTTGAACACTTTGAGAGAATATCTTCATTAAAGTCACCAGTTACTATTGTGACTAAACCAAGATCAACAGCGTTACTGATAGATACCTCTATTAACACATCCATATCTCACTTTAAACTATCCTCAATAGTTAACAAGTTTCTGTCACTAGATAGCATAGTAAATAATCGTTGTGATTTAAACAGTATTTTATTTCCATAAAACATATAATACACAACATTCAGAATATATATATATACAAAAAGGAAAAAGGATTAGCAAACAGGCAGCAAATGCCTATATAAATGCTTCTCCTGAAACAAGCAAGAAACGATTAAGATATCAAATACATTGGTGGAAATATATATTTTCAATTATTTTACAAAACTCAAAATCATATTAAGCATTGTCTACTTTTGCATTTGGTACAGATTTATTAAAAGAGTTATAAAAATCGGTTGGTATCATTTATGAAATGATATACAGATATTATTAGGGATTCGTTAGCACTCTGTGACAAGGATTTGTCGCCGCTCAAGATAGATTTTAATGTTATATCGTTTTTAAAAAAGTATTGATATGATCGGAATCTATCATATAATGGGCATTTAAAGAAGTAATGAAAAGGATCCTCCCTAATGTTTCCACAAGAACAGACGCGATTTACTGATAACCCTCTATCAAACAAATGTGAATTGAGATCGCTGCAACCGAGGCGCATGCGGCAGAGAAGAATTTGACTTCGCCTTGGACCATAAGATGTATAATATTTAAATGTAGGAGATAAAGTCCTGTCACATGAAATCAAAGTTTTAAATTGTGCCAGTGAGGCTGCATTTCTAATGGTGGTATCCAGCGCGTTCCAAGCATTAACAGTTGATGGAAGAAAAGAGTTATTAAAATGAGACAAACGCCCAGAAGTGCCTCGTAGATTTTCGGAATTTCGTAAATTATAACTGCTTACATCAGAAACGTTAGGTGGAACCCATATCGACAGATATTGTGGAGTTAATCCATACACCATTTTATAGAACATACATAATTTGTGAAAGTGGCGCCTTTCCATTAACGAATACAAGCCTGTTTCAGTATATAGTTTTTGGTGACTTGTGCCCTTAACTGCACCTGAGATGGTCCTCAGAGCGTCTAAATGCAATTTTTCTAACATATTAGCTTGCTCTTTAGTGCAATTGTCCCAGATGGTATCACAATAGTCAAAGATGGGCAAAATAAATGATCTATACATAGTTTCAAGGGATAATCGATTTAGTCTATATTTCAAACTTCTCAGACAATTGATAAGTGGACTTGCTTTGCGCAGTATATTTTCAACATGATGCTGCCATTTTCCATCTTCTTGTAGAGTTAGACCGAGATGTTTATGTTCACTGACTTCATGAATTAAAGTATTGTTTAGCGTTAATGGAAGTTTCGGACTTGCATTACCTTTTTTGGAAAATAACATCGCTTCAGTCTTTTCAGGACTGAATTTAACCTGCCACCTGTTAGCCCAGTTTGAAATTTGTTTTAAATCACTGTTTAGCAGGGTCTGAGTCTGGAAAGGATCTTCTATAACAAGGTATAGAGAAGTGTCATCTGCAAAGAGTTTTACATTACTTACCAAACCGTCTGTTAAATCATTTATATAAACAAGAAATAGTAGTGGCCCCAAGACAGAGCCTTGGGGAACACCAGCAAATATTGATTTTGTGTTTGATTTATGACCATTTATCACAACCGATTGTTTTCTATCGCTAAGATAATTATTAAACCACTGTAAAAGACTTCCGGTGATTCCAATGGATTCAAGTTTTACTAATAAGCCGGCATGCCAAACACGATCGAAAGCTTTACTAATATCACAAAAAATAGCTCTGACTTCTTTACCATCCGCCATGGCGTTTGATATCACATGGTAAAGTTCCGCTAATTGATAAACTGTCGAGTCTCCAGTTTTAAAACCAGACTGGTGTTTAGATATTATTTCATTGTCTATAAAGAAATTGTATACATGCTTGAATATGCATTTTTCGAATACTTTGGCCAAACAGGAAGTTAACGCTATTGGTCTGTAATTATTACAATCATGAATGCTTCCTTTCTTGTGAAGAGGCACAACTGTTGAATATTTCCAAATAACAGGGTATTGGGACAATTTCAAGGATAAATTAAAAAGCTTTGTAATGGGTTTATAAAGAGACCGAGCTAGAACTTTCAGTAGTTTGTTACTAATGTTATCTGCACCCTTGGCTTTTCTAGTATTTAAAGAAAGCAAGATATCATAAACTTCGCTTTCAGTTAAATGTAAATAATCTAATTTGATTTCACTGCAAGTGGGGGGAGGTGGATCGATATCAGGTTCGTCGACTTGGGCTTGTTCTGTGAAATAATCATTAAAAACATTTGCAATATCTTCTGCGTTTTCTAAAACGAAACCATTATTAGTGATAGGTGGGAACTGCTTACCTGAATTTCTATTTTTCTTAATATGCTTATTAACTAGGCGCCACCACGACTTTGTCCCTCTCTCAGTGTTGATAATGTCATCAAGTTTTGAATCATAATCCCTTTTAGCCTTTCTAACTTCAGAAATGACTTTATTTCTGGCGACTTTAAATCGATCCCAATGGTGAGTATCGTTCTTTCTTTTAGCAATTTTATGTAGGCGGTTTCTTTTTCTCATTAATTTCCTCAGATATCCGTTCATCCAAATACAGTCTCTAGGTCTTATAACAACTTCTTTGTTTGGAATATATTCATTGATAAGGTCAGTAAGAGTGTTAGTAAACGCGGTAGCAGAACTGTTTATATCATCATTAAACAGATAGTCCCAATCAGTAGTAAGTATACTATCATTTAGCCCATCATAGTCTGCACGGTTATAGTCATAGATGGTCCTCTTAAATGCATATTTGGGTTGCTTTCCGAGTTGTAATGTAACGAAAACCGGACAATGATCACTGCAGATCGGAGTAAGAACACCCGAATTATGTACAACATCTAATGAAGAGGTAAGAATAATATCTAATAAAGTGCTAGTGTTTTGAGTAATTCTTGTAGGTTCATTTATAATCTGAACAAGGTCATAAAGTATTTGGAGATTTTTTATCTTATTGTTACTAGTACTGAGCATATTGGCATTAAAGTCGCCCAGTATGAACAATCTTATATTTCTATTAACAGCCATTGCAATCGAATCATCGATCATATCCCAATATCGATTGCTTAAGTCAGCTCTGTAGAAGGTGCCAATGAGAAATTTATTGTTGTTTGTGTTAACTTCAACCCAAATAGCTTCTAAATCTGGAACATCAAGATCAGTTAAATGATTAAAATACAAATTATTTTTAAGATAAATTGCAACCCCTCCTCCCCTTGTTGGTCTATCTTTACGAAGTGGTGGATGAAAAGCTGGTAAAAGAATAGAATCATTTAACACAACGGGGCTTAGCCAAGTCTCAGATAAACAGATAACATCGTAGTGACTATACTCTGCTGCAAGTAAATCAGTTTTGTCCCTTAAACTACGAATGTTTAAGTGAATTATGCAAAGATCAGGGCCTGGATGAGGGTGAACATCACCACAGCAGATTAGTAACAAAGATATGATTAAGAAGTAACGTACCCCTAAGCAAAGGCACAGTACTATACAAAAGCAAGTAAATCTATTGAAGCGGCGACTGTTTCTCCTAGCGGTAGATGCAGCAAACAGCCCAACTGCAATTCTATACCGAGTTATGTCAACCCCCATCTGACTGTCTTACAAAAACATTTAATAGATAGGATGCAGTGGGCGTGGCTGCAGAATGAGAGTATTTAACTTTGTGAGGAATAGTCATTTTAGAAACATTTGGAGTGAAATGAAATAAATGAATGGTACCAAAATGCAAAATAGACAGTGTAGACATATGAAGGCACATGGTTGGAGCGGACGCGACGCACGTTGATTTGTAAACATACATGAAAAGGTTTAAAACGAACATGAATGGAATAGATAGATAAAGAAAAGAAAAGTAAAAGAGGAAAAGGCAGATTATCTTCATAATCTGTCAAAAGAAAAAGGGAACAAAAACAAAATCCCTCATGGATATAATAACACCAATGAATAACTAGTGTAGTAAATGATTCATATTAGTTATATATACATAATTCAGATTGTCAGATATACAATTCTCATTTAGACGACTTTCATTGAGTTTAGTGAAAGGAGATTGACAAAAGTCTCTTACATTTACATTAGTTTTGAAATAGTTATATCACGATTAATAGCAAAGTCAGTTTACGATCTTTTATCAAGTAACATATAGCATATATAGGAGCCCCTCCTTCTGTATAGGAATATGTTTAATTGGCCTAGAGCATCCGGTACCACAGTGAGGATGAAAATCTAAGATACCGCACTATAAATGATATGGGAAATATCGTAGTGCGCCAAGACCACAGTGTGTGAGGAGATAACGGTCACATGACGTCTTACTACCGGGCTCTTCGTGTTCTGTGCGGGGAGCGCATGCCATGCACGTGGGACACAATATTGTCATGTTTTCTAACATAGTCTGCATGGTTGAAGTGTGTATCTTGAGGTTGTTACTATTGTTAGATGCTGATTTAGGAAGACAAGAGATGTGAATGAGCAGCGTGAATGGAGAGTTCGAGTCATAAGACAAGTTGACAGTGCAAAGTTGTGTGAAGTTTGTCTTGTGCGTTTGCTTCATGTGTTGTTATACCAGTGTTAGCAGTAAGAAGGCAGAAAACATAAAAGTTGATGGCCAGAAGCTAGCTTCAGGATATTGAGGTAGGATACTAAGATCGAATTAACATTCATTGTTTTATCATTGTAAATAAGTTATATTCATATTATCGTTGCTTCAGATTTTTGTCTGCAATTATCCATGTGATATGCATATGGTATTTGAAACGTGTGAAACTGTTTACAATAAAAGGAAAATATTTATCAGGACATACTAACTAGTAGATAATAAAGTCGTATGTACATGTATGTTGGTCAATATGAAAAACAAGATTACATGTTTAGCAAATAAACATTTAGGTTTGACTCATATTAAAAGCCATTCTCAGTCTGGTTGACTCATAGACCTCATGAAAATGTTTATCGTTTGCCACTTTTTTTACAGTGCCGTCAAGTAGCTTAATGAGGATAACTCCCCGAGTCACCCAAGTTGCCTCGACTCTCTTTTCCTTGACCAGCCCTCGCGCCTGTCGAGCAATAGAGGCTCTTGCACTGGTCAGATCTTCATTTATGAGACTACAGACTTGGCCACCTGAAGTACGAATTCATCAGTGTCCTCAGAATCGGATTCTGGCAAACCGGAGATTCGGACGTTATTCCTTCGGGAATATTGTTCGCTTCTATCTAATTTTTCGGATAATGTTTCAATAGTTTTATCTCGTTCTGTAAGTTGATCGGACAATTTGCAGACTTTTTCTTCCAAGACTCTATTACGTTCGATAACCTGCTCCATTTCTTGTCGAAACATAGGTCGTATTTGCTCAGTGACAGCTACTGAAATTGCAGCAATGACTTCTTTACTTTGTAAAGCATATAATAGATCACTGGCCAGACTGCCCGTGTTTGACTTAGCAGTTGGACTCTCGCCATCCTCACTCATTGTGACAGAGGTGTTGGATGTGTTTATATCAGAGTTTGTCTGACAAGGGCGCTTAAGATCGAGATCAGTGTCAGATTCAGGCGATGTAAACACCTGGTCACGGTTACGTTTACTTGAGGGAGTACTCGAACAAGTTACTTCCATATGCTTGAAGTTAAAGTTACCAGTGTACAAAATGTTTATCAAGTACTCACTCTGCAAATTGGAAATCCTTGCACAGTCCAAAGAAAATCCTATGAATCACACAAGTATACACAAAAAACACTGGATGATTACACCATGCACAGACACAGCGGGAGTCACGGAATACTCGACACGAATCACTCTCAATCAATCTGATAAAAATCGACAAAATGCAAGTTCATCTTTTCTCCAAACTTCTATCATGGATCCATTAGATAGCGTCCTAAACGTTTCCTTGATTTTTAGGCTTGGATGGCATTTATTAAACCATGAGAGATACAAAAATTATCAACATAGAAGGAGAGATGTCAAAGCACGTCCGATCTCCATCGTGACGTCACCGGAAATGACGTAATCGTTGTTATTCGTGGCTTAATTCATTTTGAAAATATATTGAACTCATGTGGGCTTAGCAACGTTTATAATTCTCCTAGTAATTATAATCGAACATGGCTACTTAATAAAGTTGAAAATATTCTTAAAGATCAGTTTTACCAAACTTGGAGGAATTCCGTAGAAAAAAGCTCAAAGGGAAATTATTATAAATATATTAAGATCTTGCCATCTTTCGATGCTTATCTTTTACTACCCAGATATATTCATTACCCAATATTAAGATTCAGAACTTCTAACCATTGTTTGCCTATAGAGACAGGGCGTTGAAATAAAATTCCTAGAGAACATAGAACCTGTAGATTATGTGATTCGCCGTCAGTTGCAGATGAATTTCACTATATATTTCGTTGTCCCGCTTTTCATGAAACTAGAACAAAATATATTACCGGAAAACTACTTAAATTTTCAAATATTTTATCCTACATACAGTTATTTACCGCATCAGACTTCATTGTTCTTAGAAACCTGGCAAAGTTCATTAATGTGATAATATCTACAATACGAAAAGATACAAATACCTGTACCAATACCTTTTGATGATTTGTACATTTTCATATCTACAATTGTGTTTCTATATACCGTGTTTGAATCCACCGCCTTTTTGACCGATTGTATAATATATATATATATATATATATATATATATATATGTTTGTATTTGTACTCTTATACCACCATTGGTGGTCTTTGGAGAATAAAGAAGTTGAAAGTTGAAAGTTGACAGCTTGGCGTGACAGAGGACGAAAGATTGGGCACCAATTTGCCCACCGTAGGTAGTGTTAGGCTAAAACAACATATGGAGACACCATAAACCCATGTTGTTTTAACAAATTATTATCTTGTTTATCTACTTGGCGACTTGCGTTGATTGTATCAAATGTAAAAAAATTAAAAGTTCCTATTATCGAAGTCTGGTTCCCAAACATTTTAGATATTTTAAACTAGTGCAAACTTAGAGTTTAAACATTCCCTAGTATCTCATATCAATATACTAAAATCTATCTTAACGGCGACAAATCTTTGTCTCAGAGTGTTAACGAATTCCTAATAATATCTGTTTATCATTTCATAAATGATGCCAACCGATTTTTAAAGCTCTTTCCTAAAATTTGTACAAAATGTAAGGTAGACAAAGCTTAATATAAATTTGAGTTTAGTAAGAATAATTGCAAATGTATATTTCCACCAATGTACTTGATATCTAAATCGTTTTATGTTTGTTTCAGGTAAAAGTATTTATATACGCATTTGCTGCCTGTTTGCTAATCCTTTTTCCTTTTTGTATATATATTCTGAATTTTGTGTAACACATGTTTTATGGAGAGTTGTGCGCATGCGTTAGCAGTAGATGTTGGCGAAAATTGTCTCTGACAATTATGTATATAAAAGTCATATAAGACAACTTTATTCGCTGAAAAGTGTCTGAAGTAAGATGGGAGACAGCCTAGAACAGTGGAGAGCCAGAACGGGGGTATTCCGCCATCCTAGAGGACTAAAACAAGTCGAATCAGTCTGCCCTTACAGCCCGTACTCAAAATGGACCGCCTCGACAGCCATAGCCTACCGGATGTTGTTATGCTTCACAGTTTTGTCAACGGTCTGGACCCTAGGTACCTGTCTTGCAAACTCATGTATCGCATTCCGTGGTATAGTTAATGAACATAATGAATGCGGATATACACCCGTACAATTACAATCTCTGATTTGTGAACATGAAATGTTGTGTTTCTCGACTCGTCAGTCAGTCACGCTCGGATTATTAGAAAGAAGCACTCGTAAAATATCGCTATCTATCAAGTCCACTAGCGTTGAGTACGCTTTGCCAATGACTTTGATTAATGATCTACTGTTACGTGCTGGGGTCGAATCCAACCCTGGCCCTGACAGACGTCAGAAACAACTTAAACTGACCGAAGCAAGTGATAATGACCCCGGTAATAAAACAGAGTTTGAGAGACTTATGGATGAACTGCAGAAGATAAACACAAAGGTAGATAATGTGCAAATAGATCTCTCAGGACGTCTAGATAAACTTACAAAATCTGTGGGTACAATTAAGAAATCAGTGGATGAGCTCTCAAGTAAGTGCACTAAGCTTGAAGAAGAGAACTTTACATTGAAAGCCAATGTTTCAGATCTCGCAAGTAAACTAGATTACCTGGAAAATCAAGGTAGAAGAAACAATCTCCTTTTCCACGGTGTTGCTAAGGTAAAATCAAATGAAACTTGGAGTGATTGTGAAGACTTAGTGCGAAGTGTACTACGTGATAAGATGAACATTGATGACTCTCTTATCACTATTGAGAGAGCTCACCGGATTAACCAAGGTAAATCAATCATCATAAAGTTGCTGGATTTCAACATGAAAACTGAGATTCTACGGAGTACACGACTACTAAAAGATACAGGTATCTATGTCTCAGAGGACTTTTCCCTCAAAGTTAGATTGGTCAGAAAAAAGCTAAAAACGATAATGGATTCAGAAAAAGAAAAGGGTCGAAAATCAAAGTTAAGATTTGATAAGCTAATCTTTGACGATGGAGAGGTTGTGAGCTGGAACAGTCAGGTGGATGAAGCTGTGTTCTCCAGGAGAGGTAACAGAAGTCACTCTGAAACATCACTTACCTAGGACAGGGGCCGGGCTCATCACCAGGGAGTTATCTCCCTTTTGACATGGAATATACAGGGATTACAGTCCAAATTGTTCAATTCTGAATTTTTAGAATATTGTTCACAATTTGACATTATTGGATTCCTGGAGGTTTGGAACAATGTAAACAAGGATTTAATACAAAACATATTTCCAAATTACAGTCCTCATTACAACTTGAGAGATTATAACAATAGAGGTGGAGTTCTAGTTATGATTAGAAGTCAATTGAATGTTGGTGTGAAGAAAATAATTACAACATACAGTGATTGTATTTTCCTTGTTTTGGATGCAAAGTTTTTCTGTATGGACAGAGATGTCATACTAGGATTTGTATATATCCATCCTGAAGCCTCATCAATTGTGACTGACACTAGAGAGAAGAAGGGCATTGAATATCTTGACAGTGTTCTATTAGATCTGAAATGTCGTTATAAGGAAACACATATCATGATCTCTGGTGACTTTAACGCCAGGACTGGCGCCTTATTAGATTACATATTAGGTGACAAAACAGATCTCATTCCAGAATTAGATGCTGTAAATGATATTATTGATACATTTGATTCCCCACGATATTCAAGAGATTCTGAAATAAACAACTATGGAAAGGAACTTATTAATCTCTGCTGCAGTTATGGATTACACATTGTGAATGGCAGATCTAAAAGTGACCCTCATGGTGCATATACATGTATTGCAAACAAAGGCTGCAGTCTCGTCGACTATGTGTTGTGTTCTACTAATTTATTCAATTCAATTGTGGATTTTAGTGTATGTACGAAAATAGAATCAGATCATTTTCCTATTGTCTGTGAATTAAAATGTTTTTTACAGGAGACTGTCAAATTGAATGATTGTAAGACAATTGCTATTAAGACGTACAAGTGGAAACCTCCGCATTCAGACAAGTTTGACTCCATTTTACAGGAAAATCTAACCACAATGCCTTTAGTTGACTTTCACGACATAGCTACAGACAATCCATCTCTAGGTGCGAAAATGTTGACTGACATTATGCAAGAAACTGCATCTTCTTGTGGGATGATTTCTACCTCTGGGAAGAGACTTGATAGTCATAAACACCAATGGTTTGATCAGGACTGTGAAAATTTAAAAAGTGATAAATATGCACTTTTAGATAAATTTCGTTTGTCTGGAGAGTTTTCCCACCTACAAGATTTTCATAAAGTAAGAAATAAGTTCCGAGAACTGTGTCGTCACAAGAAGGAAGAATATACATTATCTATAACCAATGCAATATTGTCAGATTTTTCTAGCGGTAACAGGGTTAAATCATTTTGGTCTCATGTGAGACATTTTAGTAGCGCTTCTTGTAAACCTGTACCATCAATTGACTGTTTGACATGGGTTGAATATTTTAAAGATGTTTTGAATATCCAAGATGTTTATATCGATGAAGAATTTCTCTCTTTTACTGAGGATTATGTTGTTAATCACGATATGCAAGAGTCCAGTTGTGGAACCTGTATGGATGACGATATTAATAACATTGTGAACAGGGAAATAAGTATTGACGAGGTTAATTTTGCAATTTCTAGTTTACGGTGTAATAAAAGTCCAGGACCAGATGGTATTCCTCCTCAGATGTTTAAGGCAAATAGAATAGTTTTACAGTCATATTTATGCACGTTATTTAATGGCATTTTTAGTTCAGGGGTGTTTCCAGATCAATGGTCACTTAGTATTATAGTTCCGTTGCATAAGAAGGGAAACATTCACCAAGTAGATAACTATCGTGGTATATCTCTTATGGACATCTGTGGCAAGATTTTTACTTCAATTTTGAACCAACGTTTAAAAGAGGTTGTGGACGTGCTTGATTTGTACCCTGAATGCCAAGGCGGCTTTCGCAAAGGATATTGTACCATCGATAATATTTTTACGCTCCAGAGTGTCGTACAGAAATATTTGTCTAAAAAGGGTGGTAGATTTTATTGTTTGTTTGTTGATTTCCGTAAGGCTTTTGATTCAGTAAATAGAGACCTTCTTTGGTTTGTTTTGTTATCAAATAATATTCATGGTTCTATGTTCAATATCATTAGAGATATGTATTCAAAGACAAAGGCTGGTGTTAAGTTAAATAATTTAAACGTCTCGGAGTATTTTGATTCTATGAGTGGAGTTAGACAAGGCTGCATCCTAAGTCCTTTATTATTTGCGTTATTTGTCAATCAGTTACATACCGAATTATCTACTTCTGGAGAAAGAGGCGTATTTACTGATTCTGAGTTTATGGATTTGTATTTATTACTGTATGCAGACGATTTGTGTTTGTTTGGAGATTCGGTAGCTAGTCTTCAGAGAAAGATCAATGTATTATTTGCCTTTTGTAAAAAGTGGGGTTTGACATTAAATTTTCAGAAAACAGAGGTTTTAGTTTTCAGAAATGGTGGTACATTGAGGCGGTATGAATCTTGGTACTTCGGTAATCATAAGTTAAACATTGCTTCATACTATAATTATTTGGGTTTATTATTTTCAAGTAGACTTTCATGGTCCAAATCAGTACAAAATCTGGTAAATAAAGCGAATAACGCTTTGTCTTCAGTTAAGGTTTTTAGTAGAAGATTGAAAAATGTTTCTCCAACTATTTTGTTTAAAATCTTTGATGTTCAGATAAAGCCTATCATTTTGTATGCTTCAGAAATATGGGGTTTTCAGAAATGGCATGTTATTGAACAGTTTCACATAAGGTTTTGTAAGTTTGTGTTAGGTGTCAGTTATAAATGCTCTAACGCTGCTGTTTTAGCTGAATGTGGTAGAAATTATATCTTTGTTGATACTCTCTTACGTACTGTGAAGTATTGGTTCAAACTTTTACACTATCATAGAGATAGATACCCCAAGCAATGCTATTTTATGTTATATAAACTTGACAAAGTTGAAAGAAAAACATGGGTATTCTTTGTAAAAAATATTTTGTTTAATTATGGTTTTGGTTTTGTTTGGGAGGCACAAGGTGTTGGAGACGAGGAACGATTTTTAAAAGAATTTCATTTAAGAGTAAGTGACTGCCATAAGCAGCTTATATTTTCTGAAATGCATAAATGTTCTTCTCTTGATGTTTATTCAAAAATCAAAAATGTATTTTGCATTGAACCATATTTAACCTTTTTGAAATCCAAAGATGCAAGGCGTAGAATAACAATGTTGCGAATAGGTTCACTTCCATTATATAAGAATACTGGTAGATTTGATGGAATTCCAAGGCACCAAAGACTCTGCTATATTTGTAATGATAACTTTATAGAAAACGAGTTCCATTTCTTGTTTGAATGTAGAATTTATAATGATCTGCGCTGTAAATATTTTAAATCTTTACCATATCACATTGACCAGCAATGTTTTGTAAATACTTTAAAATGTAACAATCTTTCCACGACCATAAACTGTTCAAATTACATTAAGGAAGCATTTTTACTGCGTTCCCAGTACACATGAGTGTAAATTGCCACAACGGTATAAATACACATATTTGTTTACTCTGTATTGTACATGGGCCTAAGGCCTTTTACGAAATAAAATTGATTGATTATGGAAATAAAATACTGTTTAAATCATAGTATTATACTTACTAACCATTATATGATTACACATAAACTTTTGTTGTTGTTTTTGGTTAGGGTTTGATCACGTCTGCTTCCACCTATCAGTGATATTGCCGATAGGGGCCAATGCCTTGATGAATATGAATGATGACCATTGACTAAAACAACAAACGCTCGGCGTGTACCAATCACCTCAAATACCATTTATCACACCCGTTTGGGATAACTGGTAGGACTTGGGCAAAGGGCAGACTGGTTAAAACTTCATTAAAAGTGCACGGTGTGACTACCCCCGGCGCTTCACTTAATTGTAACTGGTAATTGTTACGGCACCAAACCCCATAACCCTCACTGCCTGGTTCTGAACCTGGTTTAGTGGGGAGGACAGGGAGTGTACCTTAAGTGTATGGCATGACCACTCAGATGACCTACTAGAAAGAAAAAACGCACATTGCGAAGACCACAACGATGGAAACAACAGCGGATAACGGACTAAGTATATCAAACAAAAAAGATAAGTATATCTCCATTCATCCACTTATCAATAAACTTAAATATCAAACATAAATAAATAAATAATTACAATTAACTATAAATACAATTCCATCACAACTATTCAACAACAACTTCATGTTATAACAATTAAAAATTCCATTCCAAATACCATTCTTAAATTTTATCAAATATTACTTAAATTTTAAGAGTAATCAAATAAAATAATATTCCCCATACACCATATCTTTCTATCTCTTTCAGGTACGACGCCATCTCACGACACTCAACAAATTTATTTCCAATTTATCTTTATCCCCCCCTCCCTCCCCCACCCCCTCCCCCACCCCCAACCCTTCACTCTATTTAAAATTCCAAAATATTTTTTTTTACCACTTTAGTACTTTTATTAACTTTATTTGGGTGTCTATGACCTATTCTAAATCTTATTCCCCCATTCATTGCAAATAACTAAGGCATAGGCCCCACGTCGGCGACATCACCCAATGGTGGAAGCAGACGTTAAACTTCAACCCAACAACAACATTTAACACTTCATACTTGTCAATATGGCAAACGCTGCTGTTCAAGTCCAGTTTCTAACACATTCTAGAGGTACTAGATTCGCCTATCACATGGGATTCAAGTACACTTCAAACAAGGCAAAGAACAACACCATCTACTGGAGATGCACAGACAGAAGCTGCAAAGGACATCTGACGACCATGGACGACAGGCTGACCAGAACATCGGACCACAACCATCCTCCCACTCCCTACGCCTACGAAGTTGACGTCTTCAGGACACGTCTCATGGACCGAGCCAGAGATGAAACCACGTCTATCGGCAAGATCTACGAGGACGAACTCTGCAACGTCAGGAGAAGTGCTGATGCCCTACCGGACGATTTTCTGCGGCACATACCAACATTCTCCAACATCAGGTCACCACTATACCGAGAGAGAAGGAAGAAGCAACCCCGACTACCCAAGAACCAGCCTGAGGTCCAGATTGAAGGAGAGTGGGAAACAACAGATGCGGGTGACCAGCTGATGTGGATATTATATTATATTATTATATATTATATTATATTATATTATATTATATTATATTATATTATATTATATTATATTATATTATATTATATTATATTATATTATATTATATATTATGTGGATGTTATAATTCAAACAACTGAGTGGCGTTCAAAGAAATGCGTTGAAATGCGACTCTAACATAATAAAACATAAAGAGAGACTAAACACCCCTTTTGTCATTTGTTGGTACAATCCAATGTTACATAAGCTAGTTAAAAGTAAATACCACTGTGCCAATCGGTCGAATGGATTTTCCTACTCTGAAATCAGAAATTCGACCGATCGGGATGCGACCCTTTGTAGTGTTACAAGCATGCTCATGTACAATTGATACCCATTCTAATTTAAATGTCACTAATTGGAAGGTGACACACAGGTATTAGTGTCATAGCCGAACCGGATGTTTACCAAAATCCCTTCTTTCGGACCCCTTCTCCCCCTCCACCCACCCTTTCCCCCCTCCACCCACCCCACACCCTTCTCTGAACTACCAAGCAGGTATGTTTGCCATTTGCACCACGACACTGATCAGATCAGGTTCGATCGGAAAAATGAGGAGGCATAACTGGATTGATTTACTGGACATCTTATAAGCATTGACGGAACACCACTTATAGGTTAGTGTTTGTGAATTATGTTTAAGAAAAATAAAGTTTTAGATTCGACTATCAAACACAATGAGTATATTGAAATCTTGCTTATGTGTAAGAAATTGAACTGATTACAAGGCATTAGCATTCTTGGTATTCACTAAGAGTGGGTTTTGAGTGTATAATTGAGTGTATAATTTTTTTTATTTTTATTTGCTTAACATGCTGTCACAATTAAAAATATTTAGGAATATAATGAAATAATTTATAAAATTGTGTATAAGAATTACTTTTGAAATCGTATTGTGCTATGATGAAAGACTCTTATGCGATGAGCGATAGATATAGCCAATAAGTCATGAAAATCAACATAAAACAAACTATCTTTCGAGAACCTTAAAGCGCTAATCTAAATGATACATGTTATCATGTTATTACTAAATTCAACATTAGAATAAGAATATTATGAACATGTTAAAGTATCCGCCGTCCCATCTTGAGATGGGACGTCCCAACTTGGAATTCCAAGTTGAGATGATACACATGTACTTGCTGAAACATTTACATTCCATATCTACAATATGAGAGATATAATGGAATGATAAACATCGAATAAACATAATAAAAATTTTCATTCATATGTTCTTTTACATATGTATTGGACTGGTCCATCATTAAATTATAGGGGAGTATCTGTGCACTGGCTCATGACCTATGTTGCTTCAAACTGTGGGTGTTTTACCACTGACGGTGTTATGGGAAATTCCTTTCAGACAGTTGTGTAGAGGAAAGTGCCTGATAATGTGCGGTCGATTTCCGGTAGATGTAATATTTAAAACGTTTATTCCTCGGAGCACGGTCGATTTTAATCAGCCTGGAAAGCGAACGGATACGAACCTATTTCAATGCGAAGCAGGTGAAATAATGTAGACTGGTTTATAGGATGGTTTTCTTTAAGAAACATTGATTGCGTCATCAGAATTCAAGTCCTTGACTTACATTTATAGGTCAAAACATAAATAAGGGTTTATATATTTTTTATAACCAAATGTGCGAGTCGTTTTAAATGAGGGAATAATTTTTTTACATTTACAAATTATGTTAAAATCTATTGAAAAAAATTAATTAATTAACAGATCGATGCAAACAACAACAATTATTGGCTGCCTTTATTATAACATCGTATTTCAACAGTCGTATATATACACCTAAATGCATCGATCTGTTAATTAATTTGGTTACAGATTTTGTTAAATCTAAGATACAAATATAATATCCCATCATTAATGACGTTTAATGTTGATTAAAAGTTACAATATTACCATTTTTCCAAGTGTCTACGAAACCACCGTCAATCTGTCTACGAATCCACCGATATTTTTGTCTACGAAACCACAGTGTCTACGAAATCACCTACACCCAAGTCATATCCCGGGAATAATGAGTCACATCTCAGAGAAAAATGTGACAATACGAAGCAATTTTTAAAAGTCTGTTTGAATCATTAAACGTGAGGTAAATTTGTAATTTACTCCGTATAAATCTGTACAGAATCGATAGGCGGAGCGTAGTATGTTTTACCTAACCAATGCATGATTAGGGGATGCTGCGACAGCTGGTCTCACTGCAAGTATATTTATGCCAGAATAGTGATGTGTTAGTCTCATTCAAAAAATGTCACCACGGATTTGTCCACTGCTGGCAGTATTTGAGAAATGAATGAAGACTTGTGAAGTGTATTGACCGAAGAACTTTTTATTTCAAACAAATCGAATACATTTGATCTGAATTTCCAAAGATGGCATCGGTAAGTCTCATTCATTTATTTTCTATCCTATTTGTAGATTCAATCAAATGGAAAATTCTAGTCTTTAAAGGACACTCAGAAGTGATTGAACCAATTTGGCATACTGAACCGAACGTGTTTGCTATTTATCGGCTTTCTTGAATTATTAATTGCATTTTCAAATTGTGTCATTATTTATTATTTATTATTTCAAAGTAGATGATATCTTTTAGGCCACTTACAGATAAGAACTTCATTACAACTTCTTAAACAGATACTCCGTCATTTTCTTAGCGTGGTATTTTGCTTTCTATATAATCGTGTCAATGCACCAATGATGATGATACTTATTCAAAACATCTCACATATTTTCAAAAAATAACAAATATATGAAAATTATAATGTTAGAAAACAAAAACAAACACCGAATGTATGTGCTTAAGCCGAAATTACACATACAATTTGCATGAATCGCTGCATTTTATCTTTATAACGTCACTCTGCTCGACCGAACAGCATTAAAATGCTACTTTCAAGCAACAAAGACACACCAGTAGGAAAATTGGTATATGTGACTCCATCTACTCATTGGTTGAATCTTTAATTTAATTTTAACCTTACGACGTTTCGGAGTATATAATAACTCCGTCATCAGATGATAGTTGTTATGAAATCACACTCCGTATACACGTATTTCCATATAAAAAATAACTTCTTATCCGCGGCGAGAATCATGCTAATTTCTTATCTGACATTTCAATACGATGTTTGTCCATATATATTTGAAAACAATATCGGCGGTAAACTCATATCTTTCATCATTTGGCACCAAATCTTACTAAATCATGTCTAATGGACAACATATGTTGATCGATTTATTCCTTGCCTACCACCTGTTTGTTAGTTATTTAAACATTTATTGTTCTCATAAAGGAATTATTTTACTTCCGGATTTTTGCCGGTAGATAAAGTGCATACGCATTTCTTCTAATACGCAAAAGCTAGCCCTACAGTAAATTTGAAATCTTTGTTAATTGCTTTATAAAATGACTACCTCTCAGTTATGCACCTTCGCGTTTATCATAAGCCAGTTAAAATAAAGTTGAGATCGCCTACTTAAAATACTGTTGGAGTTGTATAAGATTTGTTGCCGTTTATTTCATACCAAAAATATTTTTAATGTTTGCAAAAATAGCCTCTCTCAGCATGTCGCATCCTGTTATTCCTCCAGAAAACCTCGATTTTTCAAGTTGAATTCGCGTTTTCGAAAATTGTGCATGTATAAACCCGACTCCAAGATCTGTCAAAACATAAATCAACACCTAACAAAGTTACCGAAATACTTGTATGTACAAAATTAGGGATAAGGGTTTATTCAAGTTCTTTCTTAACATTATTGGAAAGTAAATTGGTAACAAATGAAACTGATATAGGACGTTTATTGTCAATAAAGTGTTTCTAAAATCGAGTCGAGTTCGTGTAAGGTACGAATTCACCGACAGAACATTGCTCCTCGCACCGAATTCCGATATCGTTATTGGAGTGATAAACTATTTCCAACGCTGCTGTGGAGTATAAGACAATGGCTACACTTCCGGTTATTAAATTCAGCGGGTATATTCAATGCACAAAAACAAATCTAGTTCGGAGAAAGCCAACAAATTAGAGGATATCCATGTCGTGATTTTTAGATACTGCGAACGAGTGAATCCTAAAACCATCAATTTCGAACACTATTTTGACAATAAATATTGAGTTCGCATTCGGTACGAATCACCACATTTCTTACACCTAACATAATCTTCCGGTTGAAATATTTGCGTGAAATGCAAGCAGGCAAATTTGTTTAAACTACCAACAGATGTAAATAGAACGGTAATAATAAATGAAGTTTATATTTATTAAAACAGCGAAATTATATCAATTCACGACTGCTAAGACTTTCAAATTTTCCGAAGTGCCGATTAAAAAGAGCATGATTTTGTAAGGAATATTTCGAGCTTTCATCAACGTGGATTGTTTTGTTTTGCCATGCAAATGATTCACGTAGGCCAAAAACGTTATTAAGGTTTGTATGTACATGCATTTCTTTATTTAGGTGAGGTGAGTTGGTGTTTAACGCCGCTTTCAAGATTATTTCACTTATATCGCGGCTGCTAGTATTAGTGCAGGGAGAAAGCCCGCAACACCATTGTGGCCATGCATTGCGGTGAAACCTGCGAGCATCGGCTGGAACTAGCAAACCATGGGTGGTACTGCGCTGAATTTCAGTGTAGCATTGCACCCAAACCTGACTGCGTGTAGAACAGTTCTCTACTGCAGACAAAGTTGCCGAGCCCCTGGCGGGATTCGAACCACGGACCTCCTGATCCGAAGCCGAACGCGCTAACCACTGCGCTATCCCGCCCCCTTCTTTATTTAGAATGATACCAAAATGGTATGAAAAAGTTCAAACACCGTTCCGTGGCTGTCAATCAATCATCTATCTACCTATCGATCTATCCAAATTATTTACTTTTTTATTTATCTATTTATCTATGTGTCTATTTTTGGAATTGATAAATAGATAAATCAATTAACAGATGAGAAACGTTAACAAAAACTAATCAAATTATGAATCAACTTCGATTTAAGTAGAGTCAATTGACAGTAATTTAGATTTTTATCAATTGTAACTAAACTGAGAACATGTGCATTATCAGTCTGATATTATAGATTTACTAATTTATTATAAATTGTCAATAAAAAATTGTCAAAAAAGACATAGATCTGACTTCTAGTCAATAGATAATTTCCCAATTATTAAAAGGTAAAACTTTACAGTATGGTTAATCATTCAACCTTTTGTGCTTTTCCAAAGCATGTATGTGTGAAAAGATTCCATCAACAAACATTTTGATATGTTGACTTCAATGCATGCAAATTTTATTTTTCATCCCACTCTCAAGGAAAACAGTACACAATTCTAATTTGATTTCTACAAATGTTCACCTAATTTCTTCAAAACAACAGATTTCAATCATTTCACAAACTAACATATATATGGATGGAAGTTAAAAAATGGTACATTATACCAAAACTGATGTATATCTTCAAAATATTTATTTGATTTCATTTTTTAAAACAAATTCTGGACTATTTATTCAAACAATGCATTAGATTTCAAAGTTTGCAGAAAATAAAGATGATGATTTAGGGATAACATTTGTGATATTCATCATTGTTATAATGATGATGAAGATCAAATGCTTCTATGTAAAACACATTATAATGATTGCAATAAAACATATTGTTTCCATAAGTAACGTTATTGTTCTTTAAAAAATCTTCTTCACTTACTGAAATAGAGATTATTACCTGAGGAAGTGTGTTTTGCATGAGTTTTGTAAAAATCCTATGACACATCTCTGACTCTATTGATTTTGTTATTCCCGATTCTGTTCCATTTAAAATGCATTGAAAACGGCCTCCTTCCCTTGCGACGCCCTGCTACAGTGACGTCATGAACAATGGTTTTATGATGTCAGACGACAAAATACGGTAACTCGCACTGAAACATTCGTTGTTAGGCTTAAGTGATGTGCACATGTGCTTATATTAAAAATATGTCACCGCTTATGATGAACCATATGGGTAATAAAATAATTTATCTACTTCAGTAACCATCTTAATCAATTCAGTCAAATTCAAATATGTTTTAGCTCATCAGGCTTGATTAAAGGCATCTGTCAATTCATCAATTCACCCGTTCACTGTTTGGACTATTTCTCACGAAGCACTGGGACAACGCATCTCAACCAATGGGAATCATAATTTTTAGATTTATTGCCTGTGGTCTTGAATGAGGGCCATGGGCGCCACACCCTAAAACATGTTTCAACCTCTTTTTTAGAAAAAAACCCTGGACCGCTATTAACTTGTGAACAGTTAGTCAGTGTTGGTTATTAAGTGCAGATTTATTTAGGCTGTGGTGCTCAATAAGGCCACACCCTATTTTTTTACATCTTCTTCACAAGAACTAAAAGCCCTAGATGACTGACATGTTGTACATAGATTCATTTGTGATTGGTGATTCTAAATAGTAGATTTTGGACTCGCTTTACTGTACTGAAGACTAACTTTGGGGCTAAATGTTAAATTAGTCTTGATTTCCGAAACGGGAAGTTTTACAAACCTTGAATCTTGTGTATAGACTCCGTGGCCTATCACTTATATCAATTATGGATATATTCACCTCTAAATTATCTGTGCTGACTTTTTTAGATTTATGTTTAATATTTATCTAATATTTAAACTGAAGCCTGATGAGTTAGCCATTGGTTTTACTTTTGGGTGGCGAATTGATAAAACCAGACATCTTAGAGCTTGTTTGGTCATATTTGGTTTAAAAAAAATAAAACTCCTGCAAATATTCTAAGTCAGTATTGCCGCAAAAATGCCGCTCTGCATGTGAAGCACATTTGCCGCATCAGTGCGGCATTCTTACGTACGGGTATCGCGTAACAGGATTCAGTCTGGATTAAAATCCCTGTGAGTAGATTTTTGTCAAATCGATGTAATTTTCATATAGGCTACAATAAAAAAAGAAAGACATTTTCCACCAGATAATCTAGAAATTAAATCGTAACTGTATTCCAATTCCATGCATGAACCGTGTTGTCTTTCACATAAATGTATCCGGTTTCGAACAAAATCGCAAATGTTATATTCTCAATAATGATTGCAAATGGAAGGGACGCTATTACACAGTATATAACGGGGACCATCTCAAACAATTTGTTTATATTATATAAATAACGCGAATTTTTACATCCATGAAAATACGTCAATTTCAAACATCAAATAAGATTTAAGTTTTGCTCAATTACTACGAAAATAAACAAAATATGGGTCTGATGATGACCGGCTTACGATGAAGGTTACGTTCAGTACTTACGATCACCTTAAGGCTTTGTTGAAGGAGGCCCTGGTCTATAGTTAAAACAGTCATGGAAGTCACCTTTCTTATGGAGAGAATTCACGAGGCTGATTTCCAACTTGAAGGGAAATGTCTTATTACGAAGGGAGAAATTTGATAGCTTGGCTAACAATGAGGATAAGGAAGGTGCGGTTAATTTCAGTACGTTATTTCCAATGGCATATAGGGCCAACAGATTTCGATACAGCTAGACCCATTAAAATAACCCAAACCTTCTCATCAGTTATCTTCACTATTGTCAAGACATTAACGTTTTCACGACTTCGATCGCGATATCTGGCAGATCAGCATCAGGTAGATTGTTTTACGAAAAATGTATTTAGCACTTTAGCAAAATGTTGAGCATTATCATACAGCTGCGTGCAAAAAATTTATTCACATACCTGAATATACTAGTGCAAATATCATGTAATTTGAGATGCCTTTGAGGTATCGTAGCGTTGCGAAAAAGAAACGTATAATATTGAATTTTCAATACACATATGCAGATCCATTCTTCTTTAGGGCAAAGGTTTATCGTACCCCACAATTACCCGTAACAGTTTTGGCAGGTCATTGAATTGACCAGAGGTCAAAATTCCGAAAACACTAATTTTTATTTTTCTCCATAAATTCCTTTATAAGTTATCAAGTCATTAAAAAATTAGTTACGTTTGTTCCTTAGCACAAAGTCAATGTGATTATGTTTGTTTTAATCTCAGAGAGTCGATATGGAACATTTTAATTGACATTTAACGAAATCGAAATTTCGAAAATGTGACCCCTTCTGTCTATATCAATATGCCAAAATTCGAATTTTTGCACGAGTGACCAGACAATGCCAAAATGAGTTCAAGAATGGCTAGTTCACACATGGACAGTGGGTGATCCATTGTCACTCTTTATGAAGTTACTCTATTGACGTTGAAACGAAACCAAAATTACATGATATTTGCACTACGATTCAGTGGTAAGTGAACAAACTTTCGGTATGCAGCTGTACACATGTAAACCAAACTGACGGGCAAAAGATAGTTTATATGGCAATTTTGACAGCATGTAACATAGCCAAACAACAACATTTCTTCCATAACTTTAATCAATCACAATCAACGACCAATTACGATTTAAATAACAACAAAAGTGCAAGTTCTTTGTTAAACGTCTCTGACATCTTGATCCTCAAACACACATGGGGTCGCTTATCTCGGAATCAATCATATTGTCATTTTGAACATCAACCTGATTCATCATATATAGAAAACTTAACGACGTTCAGTTTAATAACATATTTATGAAACGAGTGGATGGTATTCGTATTTAAAGAGCGAAAGCGAGTTAAATACCAATACTATCCACTCGTTTCATAAATATGTTATTAAACTGGACGAAGTTTAGTATTTGATTTATTACACTCTTTAAATCAATAATTTAAAATGAAAATTATGTTTACTCTAAATTATCGTAGTTGTGCGTAGGAATACAATTCTTACAATCGACGCATAGGTCACGAGTAAGACCGTTTATAACAGCTTAATTATTGAACAATACAAATGGAACGCACTCATTCGTGTTTTGGTCACTACGAACACAAATTGGCGAGTTAACAAAACATAACATCAGTCACTGAATTACTTGAATGAACGCTACTGAATTGTGTGAATAAATGTCATGTGATCGTGACGTCACTGGAATGTGAGTTTTGAAGCGCGATTCATTTAGTTTGAGTTAGTGTCAGTGGGAGGAACACTGTCCTTGTTGTTGCCGATGAAGTTAACATTGATGACACAGTTGCTAACGGAACCACCGGAGATTGAGTTTACATGTTTACATTTGAAGAAGATGGACGTTGATAAATAATTGTACTGTTATCTCTGTGCTGTTTCACGGACAACTGAGAGTAATCATTTATGCTTTGTAAATTTTTGTAACCACTTATTTGCATGATTTGATTGGGAGGAATGTTATTCGCCATTTTTATTTACATCATCACGTGATAACTTGTCATGCGATCGCTTTCACGTGCATTGTTTCACAACAGTGTTGAATAACATGTCATTGTTTCACAACTGTAGTATCTCGAACGAGAGTGTAATAAATAGAGAATACTAAACGACGTCCCGTTTAATAACATATTTATGAAACGAGTGTGATACCGATACCATTCACGAATTTCATAAAAATGTAATTATACGGGATTGAGTTTAGTATTTTTTATAGTATTTTATTTTACTCGCTGATTTATAGAAAAAAAGCATGAAAACCGCCAGGATAACCATTGTTGCCGCGCCGCTAATATTGTGACGTCATGCTTAGCGATTGTGACGTCGTGTGACGTCAATCAACACGCGATGTTATTACACAATATTACACAATGTGTAATAACATTGTAGATTTATTAAACGGCGGTATCTAAAACGACGATTCTACCATGAAAGTGCTGGATACTCGATTCTGATTGGCTGTTTTGTCCGACTCAGAGGGTATCAATTCACGATTGAAGTTGCTCTGTTTACCCGATATAAGTTTACATTGTATTAATACATATATTGACTTCCGACTGTCCGACTGGTAACTTCAGAGTTCGGTTTCAATTTAAAATTTACTCGCTATCAATCCAGTATAACATGTCTCTTATTTTCAAACACACTAGGTTTATCTCCTAAGTAATAACAGATTTTATGGAATGAAACACACTTGTTAAATTTTGTCAGTGACCAAGCATTTCTAATATTTGTATCCAACGGATTCCAAGCCTTAACAGTAGAAAAGAGTTTTTTTTATAATGAAACAAATGCCGGCAGTACATCGTAGATTCTCCTAAATTATACCTATTCATATTAGAAACATGGTGGTACCCATATTGATAAATATTGAGGGGTTAATCCATTTACCATATTAAAAGAGGATATAAAGGGGATGAAATCGTGGGAATAATTTGCTCTAAACAAAAGTTGAAGGTTGATAGTTTGTACGCCCTAACAATTTGCTCGTAGTTAAAAAGGGAAAGCAGGATTAAGAATTTAGTGAATACATGAATAAATATGAATAAATGAATAAATAAATCGTAATGAGGAAGAAGATCTGATAATCTTTTGAATTCCTAAGCCGCAAATTAACGTTATTCATTCATTCGCATTCATTCATATTGTAATGTTGGAATCAGTTATAAGTCTATGAGGTTGCAATCAACCCAATTTTATCACAGGTAAAATTGATGACCTGAGTAACATCACTGCATTATTGTAAATGACCCTATGTTTTCGATTTTGCTTTCAGATATTTAAGCCCAAGAAAAAAATTGTATTGGTACTTGCGACTATCCTGCTCATACTTTTGTTTGAAACTGTGTTGTTGAGATCAGATGTTTGGACTATGACAAAGACTAAACAGATTGATACCTCATTTGAATCTCTGAATTCATGCAATGAAACATCTGCCTCGGTGTGGAACCTTTCATGTGCAAGAATAATACGAGGTGATATAGAATATATGAAGTCAATACACCTTTCACCTCAAAGTAAAACACAAACATGTGAAGTACCGATAGTTTGTGATAGTGCTATAGTTAGGTCTATGACCAGACCAGTACCAGTCACTCAAGAGGAGCTGGACTTTCCTCTGGCCTTTACGCTGAAGGTTCACAAGGACTTCCTCCAGATCGCTCAACTTCTTCGTGCTATCTACAGACCACATAACGTCTACTGCATCCACATTGATACCAAGGCTGACAAAAACATGTCACGGCGAGTGAAGGAGCTAGCAGCTTGTCTTCTCAACGTGATCGTCCTTCAGGAGATAAACGTGGTGTATGCATCCATTGGCCTACTCATGTCTGATGTCGTCTGCATGAAGCAACATGTTAAGAGCCAGGTCAAATGGAGATACTACCTCAATCTTGCAGGACAAGAGTTCCCTCTGAAGACCAACCTTGAGATCGTGCAGATTTTGAAAACTCTAAAGGGGCGGAATGACATAGAATCTTATAAATATCCAAGCAATTTATATCATAGATTCCAAGTGAAATACGAAATATTTAACAATACCCTGATCAAACGCAAGGACAAAGTAAAGGAACATTTCAAACATAACATTACGTTTTACAAAGGAAGCGCGTACGGAGCATTCACCCGAGGTTTCGTTAACTTCCTCCTGACCAATCCAATATCCAGGGAACTGATTACATGGGCCGCTGACACATATGCCCCTGAGGAACTAGTAGGGTCAACTATAAACTCTATTGGCGGAGCACCGGGCGGGTACAATGTAACAGCAGCTCATCGAAAGCGTCAGGTCTTGTCGAGAGCTGTGATATGGTCGCCTGAGAAGCCATGCTTTGGCAAATTTGTCAGACACGTTTGTGTCTTCAGTTATAAGGATCTACCCTGGTTGACCAGTGCCCCGGAACTTATTGCAAATAAGTTCCATTCTGACTATGATCAGGTAGTATTAGATTGCCTTGATGAGTGGCTGTATAACAAAACCATGCTAGGTGTAACTGTAAATATGAACTGGAATTTTTATAGAAACATGCCTCATTCCCCGAACAGGCTTTGAATATTCTTTAAATGGCATTTAGAGGTGACAGCCATGAAAAGGGAGCATTTCTTTAGAACAGCTATTTTTGGTGAAAATAAAAAAGTTTCGGATATGCTTTGATTTCTCATTATTAAAGCTTATAATGAAATGAGCATGTTCTACGAAACGTCTTTATCCCACGACAAGTAAGCTGTTATCCAGACAATCTAGTGAGGAGCAGACCGAGAGGAATATTCTCCATCAGCTATTATTTCCCCTTTTTTGTTCCCCTGTAAGTCGGTATTTACCCTTCAGCGCCCACAACAGCCTGAGTTATCCTTTGGTTCTCCAATTAGTCTCATTGAAATCAGATCGAAACTAATCACTCCTACCTCGAAACGCAGCGAGGTACGGGCGATTAGTTTCGCCTGGTTTCAATGAGATTGGTTCTCCAATAGACGAGTATTTACACTTTGGTGTGTAATGTATATTAATTTGTATTTGTAATCTTAAATCTTTGCATCTTTGGTCTTAAATCATGTTAGTTAATTGTATTTATTTTACACTACTCACTCCTCTGGCAGTAAGTGGACGTAAGTAAAAACCATGTTAGTTTGGTGTCTTAGTTAGAATTGTAGAGAGATAGCGTTGGTTTTTTTCGATATTGTATGATACATAATAAGAATGGCTGACATGACATGTGATTAATATAAAGCATTATTTCATCGATGGGAAAAAAACAGTCAAATAATCATATGGATGTGTTTGATACAAAATAAATGATGCCTTTTCCTCTCTTCCTCTCTGCAACGTTTCATGCTAAAGGAGTATTTTCATCTGGTCAACATCGATTAATCTAGAAGATGTTGTGTGCATTTCACTGGACGCACTAATTATATTTATGTGATATATTGACTGCTATCAAATCTTCTCATTTATTTGGTGACGAGGCAATGGTCCACGATGAAAATGAGAACCTTAATCCATATGGGTTTCTTCTAGAATCGTCCCTAACAAAGAGGAAACTTATTCACGGTGTTAATCAAATTGTGTCAATAAAATGGTTTCGTATAAAACAAGTAAAAACTGGATCAAAGTATTCACCGGATAATAATAAAAACTGGAAGGAAATTATTCTCTTTTATTACTTGCCCTCCCTTGTTATAGGTATCGCTTTTGTATCTCTGCATTATTAACTAATTGAAAGAGATCATTATCAAACATAAATGAATCAACACGATTAATAAAAAAAGATGAAGTTAATGTTCAATGTATATGTTTAATGGCATGACTGTGATGGGTTGTTGTAATTATTGCCAAACGTCGTTAGTTGTGTCAGTAATATATAAAAGTAATATAATTGACGCCCAAAGGAATTATCATTATAAAATATTTCCTTAAATGTTTGTTTTGTAATGTAGACGAGAACCTTCTCATTTAATTTCGTATTTTCTGTGCAAATAACTCTTTCCATTACTTATGATTAATCGATAAACTAAAAACTACAAGAATGCAAACCTACCAAGTTATAAAATCATCTTTAAACACTTGAAATAATTTCGAAATATAAAAAGAGCCAACTCAACACACTTAATATTCATAAGATATTCTATTGCGATAATGACAACAGGCAGATCGAAACATGAATATTTTAGGCGAAAATCTAGGGAGTTTGCGGTGGCGGGTATGGTCCGGTTTTTCTCATGACCACACCTTCCATTGGTGGCTCAGTATGGGCTGGCATCGTGTTGCTAATGGCAACGTCGTTTCTCACTGGCATTGATATCCTGGCTTCAAGCTCTTTGATCAGCGCGAGCTTGGCGAGCATCTTGGTCTGGTAAACCTTGGACAGGGCGCGGCTGAAAATATAATTTTAGATGAATTAAAATAAGTTGAAAGAGATCACACTCGGCATGCACATCGATTTCCAAAATCCCCTTTTTAAGAGTACTAATAGTTAAAACAAAAACGGCCCTAAACATGCGCAGACAGCGAGAATATGTATAGCTTAAAAAGTAAACTTAACACCTGTCAACACTACCAGGCTAAATCTCATTCTTTTTGCTTTTTATAGGTATCAAAAATGACGTCGAACAATTTTAAGTCAGCCAACAGCGACACATTGTCCGGTTTTCGATCACAACCAAAACCTTGAACAGTTTGACGAAACAAGCATAAGGTAGCATTTATTTTCAGCAACAGGCAGTATGTTTTGATGATCTGATACCAAGTATACCCTGAGCTTAAATATGCTTCCCTTGTCATAATAAGTTCCTTTCAGGAATGATTACAAGCATTTGGAAAACAATATATTTATACATATACATTATATACATGAAGACGTCATTAGTATCATTAGAACCAGTGTCGAAAATTCTATCACATCAGTTGTAAAGTGAAGATTTTCTAAGCTGACATGTAACTAACACTTGTTATACGAGCATTTGCCGAAAAGATTCCATACAAATTCATTAGGTTAATTTATTGACAATTCATTATTTCACGATTTACGGTACATATATTTTCATACATGATTCGTGAACAGTTTGATGCATTATAATTATGCATCAACATATAGGCAGGTAATTACAGCAATGAAATCATTATAAAAAGAATTGACTTGATCATTATTATATGATGTTTGTACTTACAAAGTGACAAGATCTTTATAGAAGCTCTTCAGAACTGCTTTCCTCAGTCCTTCAATCTGCCCCTCGAAATCTAGGAAACGGTCAATGTCGGCGTCATCGTGATCTCCTGTAAATGAATGAAAACATGTAAGCTTTCAACTTAACGTATGAAATGTTTTGCCTACGTTTTGGCTCCATCAATTGTAGAGTCTAAATTCACATTTCCTAAATTCACATATTAGGTCACAATTGATTAACATTGTATTTGAAAAAAGAAATCACTATTAACGTACACCGCTTAAATCAATTTTGAGCCCATTTATAGCAAGATTCTTTTGCGCTTCCATACGCCTCATATTTTCAGTGTTTGGCAAGCCATAACATTTACTATATTTTCAATTCAGTTAAGTATTATCGAAAGAGGAGAGTGGGTCTTACTTACCAGGACCTCTGATGAACATCTCTGAAAGTTTGCTTCTTCTGGTCGACGGCATATCTTCTGGCATCATTGGTGGCATGTCATCCCCCATCATTGGAGGCATTGGTCCTCGCATGTGTGGAGGCATTGGTCCTCGCATATTTGATGGCATACCTCTTTGCATGAATGGTGGCATATCACCCTGCATATTTGGTGGCATATCACCCTGCATATGTGGTGGCATAGGTCCTCGCATATTTGGTGGCATTTGTCCTCGCATATTTGGTGGCATTTGTCCTCGCATATTTGGTGGCATTGGCCCTCGCATATTTGGTGGCATATCACCCTGCATGTATGGTGGCATATCACCCTGCATATGTGGTGGCATTGGTCCTCGCATATTTGGTGGCATTTGTCCTCGCATATTTGGTGGCATTGGCCCTCGCATATTTGGTGGCATATCACCCTGCATGTATGGTGGCATATCACCCTGCATATTTGGTGGCATTTGTCCTTGCATATTTGGTGGCATTGGTCCTCGCATATTTGGTGGCATATCACCCTTCATGTATGGTGGCATTTGTCCTTGCATATTTGGTGGCATTTGTCCTTGCATATTTGGTGGCATTTGTCCTCGCATATTTGGTGGCATAGGTCCTCGCATAGAACTCTGTCCCCTTCCTCCCATCATAAATGGAGGCATTCTGTGTGATGAACCTTGTTGACCTCTCATTGGTTGACCTGGCATGCCCATTCCCATCCCTTGTGGTCTTCCCATTCCCGCTCCTTGCGGACCTCCCATTCCCATTCCTTGAGGTCCACCCATTCCCATTCCTTGTGGTCCACCCATTCCCATTCCTTGAGGTCCACCCATTCCCATTCCTTGAGGTCCTCCCATTCCCATAGGTCCTCCCATGCCCATGCCTTGTGGTCCTCCCATTCCTTGAGGTCCTCCCATGCCCATTCCTTGAGGGCCTCTCATGCCCATACCGTGTGGACCACCCATTGGTGGCATACCCATGCCCTGTGGACCTCCCATTCCCATAGGGCCAGGGCCCATCATCGGTGGCATGCCCATAGGCCCAGGGCCCATCATTGGCGGCATCTCGGGATGTCTCTTCCACGGCTTATCCTTCTCTTTGCGGCTTTCCTTTGATGCCTTCTTGACATCCTCAGTCTTAGGTGGTGGGGGCTGGTTCTTGCTCCCTGCGTCGGTGATAGGGAATAATTCTGCCCCTGCGGATTGGACTTCTGGCTTTACTTCCGTAGCTAAAAATACACATATGTTTGTAATAATCATTTAAGATGATCTTGTCCTAAACATGATATTTATAAGCATAAAATACACTATATTCAAAACAAAATGGACTGGAACCAAACTTTATGTACATAATGAATGAGCTGAAGAAAACATACACTATTGACAAATATAACGTTTACTCAACTTGCAAATAATCTAAATTTATCAAATTCTGTTCATTTTGGCATTTACTATTTAATGACTTAAAAGCCTGTATGTAACTTTGTTTTCACTATAATGGAGAACTCACACACAAATCAGGTTACTATTGTAATCAGGTTCTACCAAATCTATGTCAATATGTCCTGTACTTGAAACTGCAACGTGGATGTATGATTTAATATTTAATTATAATATATGATTTTAAAAAAAAATGTGGTTTCGAAAATGATTGGTTTATCCATTCACTTTGATTGCGAATCCATGCTTCCCATGTGCTATCGTTTGCACTTCCTCGTTAGGTGTAATTAAATCTATTCGAAGGAGCGAGAGAAACTAACCTGCGTTTTCAACCGATTCTGCTGGGCTGGCTTCAAAAACGCTTTCTGTGGAAGGAAATACAGAAATGAGTACGTCATTTAAGACATGTGAGATACTGAAGTATAAAAACATAATTCAACATCTTTCTTTGGAGAATTTAGAAATATGATTTTATGAAAGTTTACCTCCATTTAGGTTTTAAATGTACCATTTAAACATTGAGTACATAAAATAGAGATCAAGAAGAGAGGTTGTTGATTACTTCCATTTTGACTAATATCATTGCAGAACTAAAAAAAAAACGTTTTTCAAATATTCTGTAATAATGTATTGTTATGTCCTTAAATCTGTTTTACTGTTCTTAAATATACATTGAATTTCTGCAAAGTTGACATTTTGTAAATAAGTGCACGCAGCAACCGTTTTGATAAGAAAAATATTAATCTTTATGATAAATAGTATTGTGCCTTGAGGCAATTACATTTGATTTCTGTCGTTTGATACTTCCTATAATGTTCCAATGCAACGTGATCGTCAAGATGTAAAACGCCCCAAGATTATTGCAACACTATTTATCATGTTGACGACAATTTGACAGATGTGATACCAGTCCAAATCGAAATTATCACGTGACATGTTTGGCTATATCTCACTGCAACTTGGTATACGAACAAGCAATATTTTCTCTATTTCTCAATTAATTGCATTTTCCCATGGAAGTGAAATAATTAATACCCTTTTTGAGAATATTGCCATGCGATTTATAAGGAATAATAACGGTAATAATAAATAATTACACTCGGAAGTGGATCAAATGACTTTTATATCTTTTATACTTTCTCTTTACCAGATTCATACCGCTCTCTTCCTGCTCTATGCTCTTGGAATGAAAGTGATCAACATTGATACCGTCTTTGCTCAATCTTTTCCGACTGACTTCTGTCTTTTAAATATGTTAGCATCGCACAGGTAATGAAACTTCAGTCTAAAGGAGAGTCACGGGAACAAACCGATTACTCCGTTTGAAACAGCGTTGGGAGAATTCAGATTCTTAATAGCTAGCCAAGACAGCGTTACACTTGTGACAGGGGTACGTAAGTAGAAATGATCTCAGTAACCTTTATTGTGAGAAAATGTGCCGAGTCAGACATCTGATGTCTATATTCTTTTTTATGATAAAACTTATTTTCTAACGAAGTGTAACGTGAATGGAAATGTTCATAAAGACTCAACGATAAAATGACAGTGTAAACGTTTAAACAAACAGAAAGTTTCAGATTGTTTTTATAATGACAAGAAAAGTTGGATAAATGCGACAGAACTGACAATTAAAAAAATATTGTTTGAATACTGGGTCTTTTAAGCATTATAAGTTAAAGAATGATTCATCAAAAAAGCAAAACAATGCTACAAAACTATCTTTCAATTTTGAATTTATAATAAAAATAATGAAAAAAAAAACATATATGCAGTGATTGTTTTGTTGAATATCTATCGTAGAGCGCAGAGTTTGTTTTTCTCTGTGACTAAGATACACTGTAGGATTATGATTTTTTTAACAAAATGTTTTAAATACCTTTAGCAAGTCCCCGTCTAAATCTTGATGGTACGCCCGCTGCACAAGCAACAAGAACTGCTATTAAGATCACTGCCTTCATCTGAAAGAGAGTTGTATGTTAAATATTGAGACATTTTTCTAATCCATTGATTAAGGTTTTGTAATTTTCAAGGGTCAATGCAACCTTCATTTAACGAATATACGCAACATATATTCGGAAAGAATCGGACTGAAAAATGTAAATATTGAAGTTTATGACAATATATTTTACACGGGTTGTTTCCATTAAGAATTTGAAAGCTAGAATAATAGGTAAATGTACATTAACGAACAGTAGTCGGTCTTACCATGATTTGGTCTAAGCCGGTAGGTCCCTAGGCCGGTATGCTTTTCGTTTCAGTAAAGACGAACTTATATATCCCCTGGAATTGCTTGTGTTTAATTAGTGACCTGGGGATAGTTGTTAAACGAATGGATATCAATCAAGCTGGCTCTTCCTGGTAGAAATGTTAAGTAACTGGGAATTATTAATTGGAAGTAGAAAGGCAACGAAGGAGTAGTTCGCCTTGCTGAACGTAAATTTATGTTGTTTTAATTTTGTTTACTTAAATGTTTCTTCCATGATCTGCTTATCCTCAACGTGTAATGTTAACGGAGTTATAGACCATATTGATGTAGGCCTTCCATTAGTAATTAAGCATATTTTGAAAGAAGTAATTTCCGGTTCGCAACAAGATGTAATCAATGATATTCAAACTGAACGATGAAGAAATATTCGATCCAAAGTCAACCCTGTAATAATAAAATTGAAGTCGTTTCCCCGATTTTGTACGTCTATGTATATATCCATTATTGGTTTAAACAACATTGCTTTCTAAAATATTAATCGTATAAAACGAGAATTTAGTAATTATAATGATGTATACAATACTCAAGATTAAATATTTCTTTTTAGATAATTCCCTGAGGGCATGTAAGATAATTAGTGTAAATATCGTATAGCTCATACTATGAGACATTGGTGGTTAACCTTTTCAATCTATTTTCTAAGCATCGTATATCATACATATATGAAAAAGCAGTTTGATTAAAACTTTCCAACCCGTATTTGTTTTCAACAATTTTAATTTTATAAATGAGAGTAGACAGTTCGAAGCACCTCTTTATTTTTCTACAACTCTTTCACTCAAGGGCATGTGGAAAATAATATTTTGGTCTCATTTCAAAATTAATATTTTGGAACTATTCCTTTGAGACGGCAAGTCGTACACAATAGCGTAATCATTGACAGCCTAATTAAAACTTTCCAACCCTTATTTATTTTCATCAATTTTAATTTTGTAAATGAGAGTAGACAGTTCGAAACACCTCTTAATGTTTCTAAAACTCTTTCTCTCAAGGTCATGTGGAAAAATAATTTTGGTTTCATTTCAAAATTAATATTTTGGAGCTATGGCAGATCGTAAACAATAGAGTAATCATTGACAAGTGTTAAAGTAATTGTTGAATACTTGTTTGTGTTCAATTCTCAGATACAATCGCATTGAACATAAACATGATCATTAGTATATCTATTAACAACATAATGGGCCTGATCTGATCGTGACGTCCAGGATTGCCTGGGGGTACAAAGGGTTATTGAAGCTTATACACTGTGATCAGCACCTAGCCCCGCGCGTTAATCAGTGGTCAATGAGACCAGTCGTCACTTCCTAGATTATCAATTGCAACACGTAGGCGATGTAATAACAAGACCTCATTAGCAATATCTCACTGTCTGACGACTGTGCTCTGTGGTTTATAGATACGGAAAGATTAGCCATTTATGTTGCTTTTCTCCTTCAGACTCTCTGTATAGAGTGCGATAGGAAAGTTGGAATGACTTCAAAACAGAGCAGCGTTTTCTCACATGAAGTGGCGCATAGCTGGTAATGAGATGCATTAATCTCTTAACGAGGCAAGGAGTTTATGACACTGGTACATTTAGGGACATCAAAAGATGTTTTGAATGTCATTGCAGAGGTAAGATCACAGTGCGACGATCCGTCATTTTGGTATTACTGCCCTGAAAATAGAAATTCAACCCTCTATGACGGCATGTTGCATAGTGCAAGCAGAAGAATTAGCAGTGCTTGAAGGAGGACGACACGAAGCATGATTAAGCCTGATAAATTTGATAGGATGTCTTTGAAACTTCAAATCCTTGACCAAATAAAACTACTCTACCAAAACAATTTGTCTGAGATATTCCAAATCTAATGTGACATATAGTATGATGTAAGAATTACCATTAAAGGATAATTTTATTGCTTATTTATTCAGTGACATTAAATACAAAGGTTAATGTTGTAAAGTTTGATCGAAAACCGGACAATGTAGCGAAGTTGTCGGGCGTCAGTTTTGAAACTTTTCTATAAGGCAAAATTATATTTGTTGGTTAGCTGTCTCTGATGGATCAGAGAGCGCGTAGACAAGTAAATAGAACGTAGAATTTCGTTTCTGCATGTATACATATATACTGTGGTATTTACATATAAACCCTTTCTGCGATTATAATTAACTGCAGGAATGTCACATGTAAGTGAAGTGAGATTATCTTTACCCTACTATTCACCATTACTTGAAATACGCCCCTCCAGTTTAACCAAAAGTCATTGATATTAAAAATCTGCCCGGATTCATTCAAAACTTATACATACAGTCAGTGTCACCAATTTGTGACATAGCTAAGATCTTAAATCTGATTCAACTCTTCTTCAAAAACGGTAGTTTATTTTTGTTTCATTTATTCATGATAATAGACGATTGCCGAGGTCACTACCTTTGTTTCTCCGATCCAAGGAAGAAGATATAGATCGAAGATACGACTGAGTTCCAACTGTTTTAATAAGATTTTCTACGAATGCCAAGATGGAACAGTTCTCAATAAAAATGCTCGACAAGAAAAGAATTATTTTGACTAACTTTTTATAATAATCATGATATACCTTTTAGAAATTTATTGCCCCTGCTGCTTCTATTTTAACAAAACGTTTTTTTTCGGACTCGGATTTGATGTCAATGCATGGATAACGTTTTTTTTTATTGACTATCACGTCATCGGATATTGGTCAATCTGAACTTAGGAAAAGTCATGCTTGTATCATAAAGCAGTATTTTAGTAGTTTATATAAGAGACAATGACCAAGCCGTACATTATGCCCCACTCTCAGTGTTCACTAAAATCTCTCTTCCCGGTAGCTATCACACCTTACATTTGTATGCATGACTGCTACTCGGTCATCACTGCAGACATTGACCAGTTACTGTCTATATATTTAACTTTTTATGTTCTCCAAAATTGTCTTACTTGAAGAAATAAAAGTAAAGTATGGTTAGGAGTGTCGTTTTTAATAAAAAAAACAAGATTCTAATGAAAATAAAATATCATTATATCTGAGAATCATGCCTTATCAACCGTTGTCTAGCAGACAACCACGAGTCCGTTTATCTTATCTTAACTAACGAATCAACCTTCAGTTAAGTCAACAATCGCAAATGAAGTAGATGTTATGTTTCAAGTAACTTTAAAATGACGCATGCACCGTGTGTCTCATACATTCAAACATTCAATAATCTGACTGAATTTTGCTTTACGAGGCAATCTCTGTTTGACGCCTATTGATTAAATGAGCGCCTGCGTTGGTAAATGTTTACTTGAATCTCAACATCTAGTCCCAAGGAAAACGGCTTGCTGATAAGACAGGATTCTAAATGACGTTTTTATGATACATTTTAACCATACTATTACGTCCTCAAGAAAGTCATTTTGGGCATGCATAACACGTTAGGTATATAGACATGTAAATAGAACTCTTAACGTATGTTCTCCGGCATGATAATCATCACTTTAAAGAAATTTACTAACATCAGGAAGTATAAATTACTTTGTTGTCGACTGTGACCGACTAATATGCAATTGAAAGCGAAGGGTAGAGTTATAACAAATCTTTTGAAATATTAAAATCCACAAACTTAAAGATCAATCTACATTAGCTCTCATTTTCTCTTATACAGTAACTTGTAATTAATCAGTTTACAAATGTTATAAAATTGCTTCAGGGGATACACACTGTATATGGGAAACACTGATATGTAACACAGTAATTTCTGATATTAGAAAAAGTAACAGGACGTCTTGGTTAATAAATGCACTGAGAAACAAAAACGCGTGATCAAACATTTAATACAAGAAGTTGAGATCCTTATCACCCATGTTTTAATGAAGTACTTGGATATGCATGTAGAACCAATTGCAACAAATTAGGCGCTGACCTCATTATGCCATACCATGCCATGCAGAGATCGATAGGCTTACACATGACCTCAAGTGTACTCTGCACGTATATGTGGCCATTGTCTTTGGTAACGAAAGTAATTTGTGAAACATATCTGAGAATCATTCAGGGTTACCAGGTTGGTTACGCTGTGCTTTTTCGTGGTAACATACATGTATACTTAGTCCCTGGTAACAACACGGAGCGTTCAAACTTTGGGGCACATTGAAAAGAAGCATTTTATTAATATCGAATTTTGCCTTGATTAAAGAGCCACTCCGTGAGTTGTTGGAGTCATATATGCCAAACCTAATCAATGGTGTAATTTGATCGCGAAATATCGACTGTTACCAGAAATACACATTCTAAAGGTTATTGGTTTTTTTTACAGTGACAATATGAAAGAAGAATGTCGCAATTATGATCGAAAACCAGACAGTGGCGCGCGTCAAATAGTCAAACGTAGACTTATCTAAAACAGCCAGGAGGGCAGTTAGGGGTTGATAGTGTTTGTTAGGGTTATTTATCAACTGGTATTCATTTATATAGGACGTAATATCTACACCTCTGTGCATTTATAAGGATTTTAATTTCATGGAAAACCAGTATTTGTCATATTCATGTCTTTTGGACATGAAAAGTTAAGATGTTCTGATTATATATCACCACATATGACATTTAGGTTCGTATCAAAGGTATATAATATGTCATGAAAATCACGGCGTGGCCCTTAAAGTCAATGCTAACCAGCATAAGTACAGCGTGACAAACTAAGGGAACTAGGATAATCAGCAAATCACATCTGATCACGGATTTTCTCGTAAGATCTCGCAACTGTCAAGACAGAAGTCTCTTCAAAATGGCGACCGACAATCTGCATGCCGACCGGAAGTGAGTCACTGAAGCCAGCGTTGATAGAGAGAGCCGGATGTCCGGTCGAATTGAAGGGACAGGTATTGGGGAACATTCCTCCAGCATGACGAAGAACTTCTACAGGAAAAGAGCAATTGTTTGAAGGAGAGTGAAGGCGAATTGACAGGGAATACTGTAGAGTATAACAATGATTATATCAGCCGCTGAGGGCATAGTAATTCTGCCTGGTCGTCGTATACAAAAACCTTTCCTATCCAACGAATAACTATACAATAATATCAATCATAATGTAAACATACTTAACAAGTTATGTTTCAATTTAAATCTTAAACTCTATATTGATTGGCAGTTAACTTATTATGTTGTAGGGTAAGAACACTTTGTTGGAGAAATGTTGATACTGTTAGCACCTTTCACAAGACAGGATGAAGTTAGAAAATCCTTTTTACTAAATCAAGTACGACTAAATAATGATTGATTCTTTTTAGATTAAAACTTAAAAAAGAATTTTATTAGCATTGATTGTACCTAATAGTCTTTGTAGTATACATATTAGTATATTCCCACGCACCTGTCAGTGGGGCATTTTCTAGAGGCATTAGTGGGGCCTTGTAGGGCAGTGTTGGCATAACCAGAACATCGTGGCTCTTCAGAGCATCGTCGTAGGCTCTGGTCAAGACGAGGGCCATATTTTGCGCCATGGTGTAGAATCTGTTTTGGTACTTCCTCTCAATGTACTCAGCTATCAGGTTTTGGGTCCTGTGGTTCTTGGACATATCACACGGTCTCTCCGCCAACCCTCGGTGTAACGCGTCCTGGAGGGAGAGGGAGTTTAGCCCGCGTCTGAAGTACCCACAACCTGTGGTGAGAGTTTGGGATTTATTTCTTCTTCGAGAAGAGTCACTCAGGCACTGTATTAAGTTTTTCGAAATTTCATTTGTTAAAATTGTTCCTTATAATCATTATGCAAAATACTTAACCAGAGGGGCAAGCATTTCATTTCTCAACCCTAGTATCTGTAGTCATAGAAGAAATTATATATGCATGCGGTTATCATTTGTGTGACCAGCTGTTACTCATTTGAGTAAGGGAAATGGTTATACGTAGCTTAAAACTTGGAACTTGGACTCATTTTATTGATTGAAACATTGTCTTGCATAAGGCTAAATTGCTTTCACATTGTATTCAACAGAAAACCTGTTCATGAAATTGGTAGATGCTATGTTGTAAAATTTTTATGTTTTTGAAATCTCACTATTTCACCAAGTAAACATATATATAATTATCTTACATCCACACCATCCTTATTCTCCATGTAACACAGATGTTCTCTTCAATTTGACATTAATAATAAATGTGCCATCAATCAATCAATATCTACATGTGTACTCACCGTTACCCTTCAGCATACTGTTGTAGTTACCCTGTAACGCAATGCCACCCCATATATCCTGCCCTGAAATACGGAAACACGTGTATGTAATGTAAACAAATCAATGGAAACATTTTATATTCAAGTCGTCAATCTATGTAAAGGTCACTTTTAAACCTGTGAAAAAACGCCATATTTTTGGTATCACAAAATTCTCCAACTGACCATCAAGATGTAATGGAATAGACACCTCTTCCACCAGTGCCCCAGCATCTCTGAGTTTCTGCACCTCTCTTCTGACCAGTTCTACCACGTCGTCCTCTTTACACACCTCCAGTCCTTCCTTCAGGATCCCAATCCGCATACCTGCTACCCCGGAGTTTATCTGCGGAAAGTGAAGCAGTGCCGATGTAAACATGTACATCTCATTAAAATCAGCTCGAACTTAACGCTCGTTTCTGAACTGACTAATACTGCATAAGGTCATGTCAAGTGATATTTCACTCAAACTCGTCGAAATCAAACGGTATCTAGGTGGGCCTGTGGTTTGTAGAAACTATGGAAGGTAGGAACTTACCCACAAGGGCACTTTACACGTTTACTATGGAATTTATGGAATCGATAAGGCAGCGAGGTAAGAGTAAAATGACGCCGCTAATGGCTGAAATATTGCCCAAGCGGCGTTAAACAATAACTCACTCAAGAGTAAAATGTAGAAACCTACTTCAGTTTTACAAAACAAATTGCCAAACGCGAAAATACAGTCATTCATCCTATATATACGACGTTTGCATATAAGCAAAAGAGGTCACACAACTAATTATACCATTTGCCGACACTTATAAACGTAGATAAAATATATTTCAACGTGTGATTGGACAAAAAATACTATCAACATGCCCTGAAAATGTTACCATTTAAACTGAGAAACATTTTACAAGAACATCATTATTATATCCAATTATCCATAACTATCTTTTCAATTTTTTTACTAAGCTTCAAAGTGTAAGAACATGCTTTTTATGCAACATGGTAATTACGCCTCTGTCAAGGGCAATTAATCTAACTATGAACGTTCTTAATGAAAAGTGTTAGGGATAATCTGAGATGCGTATCCCAACACCAGGCCCTCCGTGACCGGGGATACCATAAACCTGGACTGTCAGACAGGGTTCTTCAAATGAACGATAGGAAATTCATTGTCGTAACAAGAATACATAAAGCTCCTTTTTCAGAGGCAGAGGTATTCTAGCAATGCAATTTTTTTCAAGAATCACGAGCCGAGAAATACGTCTGTCAAATAAATTAGCGTTGTAGAAATATTTACAAACCAGTTTTGAATATTCCGGAACTTGCTGATGAATATTTTGTCTGGAATCTCTGCCTTCGTCAAATCCTGATATAACCTGGTGGAAAAAAGAAAAATGAACTAAAAATACTCTTCGGCGTTTGGGCCATTATGTTCATTTCAGTTTAACAGTTGCAGGTACATTTGCTCACTGTAAGTATGAAGGCTATTGTAAGACATGAATTGTCATTTTCAACGGAGTATTCTAATATGATTTGATCAAATGAACATGTAGTCGCAGACCAAAAAGGTAAAGAATAAAGAATCTAGTTTTCCCTATTCTCTCTGTATAAAACTTCAGACCTTCAAAAACTTTTAAAAAGAGAATAAATTTTAAAAAACACATGAAGACATTAAATAAGTCATTTTTCCAAAAGCTCTTTGAAATGTCAAAACCACTGGTTGGAAACAAATATATCTGAAAACATGACAAAAGTACGTGGACATGAGAAACCGAGACATTCATTCCTAATTATTACTCATCACTCTAATTTCAGACACTGACCTGCGTATTACAAATTAGTACATCTGATGAAGTTCGTGTTGAGGATACATTGTACATTCAATATAAAAACTGAATGCTTATTCTGAGGCGGATCTTTGAAGTGTTATTTTGGTAGAAGGGGGTTCAGCCTGGAAGTTTAATAAACTTATGTGCATTTATCTATAAAATGTCTTAAAAAGGGATGCATTGACCCGCCTTACGTATACCTAGATCCGTCACTGTAATTTTCGACTACAATGTTGTCTACATGGAGTTCTCTTTCATTAAAATTTAATTTAATAGATAGTTGATGCTGGTCAGTTAATTATCAATACCTCCAGCAAAAGAGCGCAGTCCGCGACAGTCCTGGCCATGGGACCGAGGTAGTCGAGGGTCGGCTCCATGCTCATGGCCCCGCTGTAGGGCACCAACCCGAAGGTGGGCTTCAGGCCAACAATACCGGACCAACTTGCGGGAACCCGAACAGATCCGGCCTGGTCTCCACCAACTGCCATGTCGACTTCTCCTGATGATACCTGGGTGTGATGAGCGTAACAGATAGTTGTCAAATAAATTAATAAATAAATTATTAATTTGTATAAAATATTTAATTTGATTTTTGTCGACGCGCATTGAAATAAAAAGGCTAACATTGTAATTGTAGATCAATCTAAAGCAAAACACTCCATCGGGAGAATACACTGGATCATCCTTCAAACGTATAGAGATCAAGTTAATGGTACCACGCCAGGTCAAAACATGCTTCTGAATGAACAGACGCACCGGTTACACTCTACTTTTATCTGTATACTTAATCAGTTTTATTTCATTCTGCCTAAGATTACTGAAATTTATTCACAGAGTTATATTAGCTCGTTGTTTTTTTATTAAGAAAAATATGTAGATACTTTTGCACCTTACATTGGATTTGATATATAATCGATGACAATAAGACTCATAATGATATCCCGATAATATATCCATTATGTCGACATGCTAAATTAGAATAATTAAAAACGTTCACAATATATTTCTGTGTGTATAAACATAATTTGTATCTTTTTGTCTCATATATCACACGTAAAAGAGGTCATACACATATTGATAGATTGTCAAATTACAATCCACAAAAAGGCTTGAACAGGCCACAAAACATAAATTTTGCGATGCATTACTGTATAAACACATATTCCTCAGTACCAGCACGGCACATCCTGAGCTTGAACCGCCCGAGGTTCGAAGCTCGTCATATGGGTTTGCGATCGGCCCGTCACGTGACGTGCAGCTTGCCCCGCTGAAGCACAAGTTCTCGCAAGCCGCTTTCCCGGTGATTCGACCTCCTGAAGGTTGATTGGAGACGTTAAAATAATGAATTTGTTTATTTAAAACATTCTCTCAGATTTATTCAGCCTCCTTCAAGCATATAAGGAGTTACAGATTCCTTTTCATGGTGTTTTACTGATTATTGAAAATTATTTTGGGAAATAAGATACATAGCATGATATACCTTACACAATATCACGTTATGCCTGGAGCGTTTCGTAAATATTAATGTGTGCAAAACATTTGATTTCGATGTCGTATTTATTTTCCTCGTATTACATGGAATGTCACAGACAGAGATATTTAGCTTCAAGTGCGTCGTGTGATGTTTATGAATATTATTAGCGTTAGTGAGGGATACCAACACACTTGTTGACATCATTATTTTCACATATGAAAAATATAAACCTGTTTTTTTTATGATAGTGATAATTTAATAAACAATAGTACAAAGGGTTAAGTTGGTTTCTAAAACATTACAAAGAAACTTTTGAATAGAGCTTTCAGTGTAATTCGGAAACCTATTTTGTTCAGTTTGAAGTAAGCGACTGTCAGTATCACTTGTTATTATCATAAACATTGTAAAATGATACTTCGAACTAAATTAAAACCGTCAGCGCAATAGCTTACGATTATTGGGGATTATAATGACTTTATGTATATATATATATACGGTATTCTTAAGCTTCTTCCAGTATGTATGAATGTACGAATAATCGGAATATCGTGTAGGTTTGATGCTTTTGCAATTATTCACTCATTATTTCTCATCTGTGATACAATTTTTACTATTCGAAAACCACATTTCAAAACAATGCTTTGTGTGAACTGCACCGTTGAATTTTATACTCACTTAAGTGAAATGTAAGTTCCTAATCTGAATAAAGTATTATCTTATCTTATCTGTTCTTATCGTATTAATCAAATTCGCAAGGTTGATCAACTCCTCCAATAATTTTATTTATTCCAACACGTCTATAAGGTTATTTATACGAAGTGCCATAAAATATCATTCATCCTCAAACCTTAGTTCGTTTTCTTTACTAATTCTTTATAAGCTTTACAATTGTCACTCTATTGCTTTTAGGGACCTTTCTTGTCTCATTATGTCTCATAAAGCCGGAATTATCAATTAGATAATGTTCTTCGTAGGTTTTGTACTATTGAATATTTCATAATAGATTAAAATTACCGCGACAGCCTGCTCTGAGTCTTTCAGGCGGTTTGCACATTGATAGTCAGCTTGATGAACATATATATGCAGGTTAATTTCAATATATATTTCATCCAGTGTTTATACCAACGATTCCTAACTGATATCTGCCGTGAGACTTATTTCAAATTATATATGTTTATAAAATCAAGATTTTACGTCTAAAGCAACTAATGTGATAATGGCACCAACAAGAATGATTATAAACTTCAGTCAAGGCTGTCTCAGACGGCGCGTATAATGCCTCATGTTTACTGATGAAGGCTTGAACGTCTGATTATAAAATTATTTCTACTGTTATGATTGATATATATTAATATTAGTCTGTATGTGTGACATCTATATACCTTCATCGAGGATCCTAGTTACGATTGTGGAGTCGAACTCGGGAATGTATCCATCAAAGACGGAACTCCCACCAGCCATTGGAACATCCGCCACCGCAATACAGTCCTTGATGCACACCGATTTACCTGAAAGTTTACCTGAGTCGGCCCCTTTGAGGTCACAACGCCATGCCCTGAAGAACGAAATCGTAAACGAGGAATATCAGAAACTGTCTTCTGATGCAAATATAGTTCGAAATAATTTTGATTATTCATATACTCAGATTGCACAAATCAAAATTCATTGACAATAGACGACTACTTTATATGGTATTGTTTTAAATCAAATTATAATACCAGATGTTGAAAATAAAGTTTTGTGGAAAAAGTCCTAGAAGGGTGATAAAAACGTCATTCAAAAGTGCTAATACCAAACAAAATAATCAGTTACAACAATTTCTCAATGTTACTGTACATCGAAAGATTCGTCTGTTGCTTCATTCCCAAATGACGACCAGAGATGGATTTTAACTTATGAACACGTAGACTCCCGGTGGTGCAAGATAGGGTGAGTAAGGGGAATGAGGAAAAACTGTAAAGCCACAACTCTCGGCAGACCTATCATTGCTTCCTGATATCTCGACTATCCGTCGGACAGTCAAACCTTCTGTCTCACATCTATTTATCATAAACACGAAGGACGTTTATGTGAGGTATAGATGCATATCTCCACAAACAGTATTTGGTGAGGCTTAAAAAATTGTATGGCTCTTGAACTGTGAACTGAGTCATAATTAGTACCATGCATTGTTGGGGTTATCTCCCTTCGTTGGTTTGTATCCGGGTCCTCTTGGATATTTCACTGGAAGTGAGGGTTGCTGAAGGTTGGAAAGTCTCTGGAACGATGCCGTTTTTTTCTTGAGGAACTCTATAGCGATGAAGGTAAATTTTTCTAAACATAAGTTGGAGTTAAGAAGGAGAATGGCTTATAACGTTTCACAATGATGTTTATTTTCACAAGAAACACTTTTCTCAAAATGGTATGGGAATAAATGGAAGTATTATAAGATATTCCTACCTCTAGTTAAGGTTACCATTTATGAATCATTTCATATAACAATTACATATTCAACTAGTTTTGAAGGGAAAAAGCGACTGTGCACGTAAATAAACCTAATCATTCATGAAATAGTGTTCAATAGAATCGACACTGATATTTTTATCAGAATAAATTTTCATTACTTTATTATATATTTAGATAAACATAATAGAACATAAAAACAGTACACTAACCTGCTCAAATATTCTGTTGACATATTAAACATATCTGACACACCGTTATTTTGTTTTTCTTCCATGTTATTGCATTTAAACCTTTTTGACACTCTATAAATATTACATGGTATTGGATTTAACTATCTAATGCTCACGGTAAAATTTCACAATTGACGTGTATCCCTACAATGTCTTCCATCAGTGCGCATCTTTCATAAGAAATATTAGATATAATGTGATTCAATGAGGCTAATACCTACCGCTGACAGCGTGTATGTCTTCAGAGGTCAGGTTGTATCTCATCTCTGAAGACAGGGCCGACAGCTCCTTAACAATTGGCGTGGGGTCTTCATCCGGCAAGAAATCTGATATGTGCATAATGGTTCATCATGAATGACACATTGATTTTCCTTGGAACTTTTTTTTACAAATGTTTTTATCATTTCATTTCAATCAAAAATACATTTGTCACTAAGTCATATGTAAACGTTAAAGAAAATTACCAACACATGTCGAAACATTCATAAAATATGTATATTTTCTTGCTATGAGAATGATATGTGAGGCCAAAAGGCTGACAGAACTTTTGCAGAAAAGGAAATCTAAATCAGAAATTTCAGATGTGTTGAATGATGATTCATGAATTTTCTAGTTTTCTCTATAATTCATGAACTTACTTACGCTTCATGAAGCACGGGGCAGACTTTCAAGTTCAGACTTACAAAAAGAGCATAAACTTGTATAACTCATTTTCATTTGTAATCGCTCCCTTCCATTGTAAAATCGTCTATTAATAATGCTATTCTGAAAACTTAAAGTTGTCCTTAGAACCCTACAGGAAATGGACAACTGTCAATATTTAGGAGAGATGAAACTCTAATTAAACACTGAATTTCACGGTTTTCATTACATCTGTCTACGTATTCGTTTTAATTTAAATTCATTTAATAGTAAGTGTAAAAGTAAATTATAAGCCAAAATCAATGTTACAAGGACCCTTTTCTTTGTATATTTACATGTAGAAATGTTGTATCTCCACTGAGGTGGATATAAAACAAGCTCGGGCAAAGGGACTGAACTCTGTGTATCCTAGCGTTGACAATTTGGCTCTTGCCCATGTACTTCTTTGTATATTTACAGGTATAAATGTTGTATCTCCACTGAGGTGGATATAAAGCAAGCTCGGTCAAAGGGACTGAACTCTGTGTATCCTGCGTTGACAATGTGGCTCTTGCCCATATACTTACCATATCTTTCACTTCGCTCATAAATAATCATTACATAGTTCACACTACTGAAGCACCGTAGTCTTCTGTGCAGATATTGATAAACATGAATCGAATCTTCATGTGACTTATAAGTGATACTGTTGATAAATGCTGAATCTATTGCAAGGAATAGGGATCAGTGTCACGGACTCACCTTGTTTTGCCTCCATTCCGACCGGTGCATAGTGAACTTATTCCCTCTTGTTTCGATGTTTACATTGCTGATATTGAATTATGGTATTGTCGGAAACTCTAGAAAATGCCCTCTGGGTTTTGTTTCAGTTTGACTGCAAACAACAAGATGATACTATGTTTACAGTTTTGACAACTCTATATATATGATTAATCTTGTTTGACTCTGAAAATATCACAGTTTGCTTTTCCTTATAAATAAAAAAACCCTGTAAAATCGCTCTTTCGAAAAATCCTGTACTTTAACCTTGAAATATGTTGAAAGATATAGATGTGTATCAAATTGTAATCCCAAAAGCATCGTTCTACCATTTCCGGCAGGAACTCAGGACACACTTATACGCAGACATACCTTTATAACTTATAAGCCATCTTTTGTTCTCGTTTACGTTTATACGTACAATATTCCCACTTTAGACGGTTTGAACAATCAATATTTACCATTTTGTGCATACCGACTCTTACGATTTGTGATATCCCTCAGTGATTTCGAAGTCTTACCATCAGAGTATAATACATTTGCCATTAACCTAATGTTGATTGGCAAAACGTTGAAGAACTAAGAATAAAAAAACGCGCTACTGCCCCCTTTGAATCAATCTCATTGAAATCAGCCCGAAACTAATCGCTCGTACCTCGCTGCGTTTCTTGATCTGACCACGGCTCCATAAGAGCAGCGTCAGACGGCCTTGACCGCCAGACTGTGCCAGCCAATAAGAATCGAGGCTGGAAAGACTTCGGCAACTGTTGAATTGACATTCAAAACATCACATGTAACCTTTGTATCTCGGGATTCGAGCTTTTCCTGAATGGACCCGAGAAAAGCCGAGCTGGGATGAACGTAAAATGATCGTGGGTGTGTTGACTATCAAGATGAATACGCTCATGTTTGGTGGGAAATTTAGCTATGTCTGCGACCCGAGGAAGATAGTGATTAAGATGTATTATCGTGACAATATTTGCGTTTGATTTGGCATTTTCTTCGTCGAAATGACGTTTTCCAAAAATTAAAAAGTTATAGTGAAGAAATTTACCAAAACAAAACTACGACACATTATTGATCAAAATTAGTTCGACAATCATTTTGTCAAAGGGTTTCGAGGAATTCACTTCAATTTTTAAATTTCAAATTAAGTATTTTCTGAATGGAGGCAGGTAAATAAATCAACTGTAGAAACAGAAACATTTGCATTTGCATTTGATAAATGACATACGGCTATATATTTAGAACTCAGAAGTGTGCAATGGTTGACGATTCACCGGACCCCCGACCCTCTACCCCCGGGGATTATCGACAGTAAAATGGATGATGGTGCCCCCTCTCGCTCCTTCGCTTTCACTCAAAATTCCTGGATCCGCCACTGGTGTGTATCTCAAAAGTGACAATTATGTTTTCAGTTTGAAAACTGATCATACAATTCAAAATGATAGATCTCAGTTGCAACAACAATGATGTTCATTTCTTATGCTATCTATTCAAAACTTTTGCAAAACATTTTTCAGAGCGTCCCTTATTTTCAACTTTCCGCAATCTTTGTTGATCAAACACAACCGATATGTACGCGGACCCGTGATTGGTCAGAATAATTGGAGGTGAAAGGTCACGGTCAAGGCCGTCTGACACGGCTTTTATGGAGCCGTGGTCAGATCAAGAAACGCAGCGAGGTACGAGCGATTAGTTTCGGGCTGATTTCAATGAGATTGCCTTTGAATTAGCCAATTTGAACGCGAAAATACGTGTTATAGCAAAACTATAGCAAAGAATATAAAAAGGTAAAGATGTAAAGAATCATATCTTGTTTTTTTACTCACTTTTAAGCTTTGATTCACTTTGATGTTACTATATATCTTTCACATTGTATTTGAGTTGATGATTGTAGACTATGTGCGTTCAATTGAATTATCATGCTCCCAGTTGAAATGCCGGCTCTGTCAATGCATATATATGTCTACAAATTGTTTAACCTTGGTCCCAACTTTTGCCATGACACGTATCAGAGGACAACACAATGTTTGACCTAGTAGCATAGACTATATGCAGGGAACATACCCGGTCGTACATTTAACAAGCTCGACTTTTCATTCTCGGTTTTCATGATCGATGAAATAATAGTGTTCATTATTATATATAGATGGAATAATATGACACACTCTCTTTGCGACACGGGTGCTTAATATTAGTATTTCCCGAACGAGAGCGAGGTTTTTGACGTGACGTGACAATGAAAAAATTAAATTTTTTACCCTAGGGCATCGTATGAAAATTATGAACCTCAATATGATTGCTCTCGTAAGTAATATTCATTTTTAGCTTTTGATATTATCTATATTGTGTCAGTTTCATAAAATGACCCTAGAATCAATTGTCAAATTTACATAATTCTAAAGTTAAGAATAAACCGGAAGATTTAAAATTTGGAAATGTTAAAACTGGAAAGCAAGACATACATATGGTCTTAGATTGGCTGGTCGTCCTAAGACCACATTTCATACTAAACTAAAACTTTTAATTATGTGTCATCCCTGTCCTTGCACCTAAAACCAACGCAAGAATGATTCATTTCTCTGGCTCATCCTTTTTAATGACTGTTAAGGGGAACGTGTGGATGAATCAACCTTCAGAAGGTTCATTGTTAATGAAAGGTCCTTACACACCCAAATCAGGCATATCGGAATGTTAAAAATTAGTGTTTTCTAAGCACTTGTTCAGTTATTCTGAAAGTGAAAAAACCCTAAAACATGCAATTGTCAATAGGGTGATGTTATGATTCGAATATTGGGACTTACAAGAGAAAGCAGAGTTTAGGCCTACATGTCAACAGAAACATCACTGACCAAGATTAAACATCTTTAAAATAGTTTTGATGATAGAAACTCAAGGATAATTTCAAAATTCACTAAGAACATGAAAACAGAGCCAAGTCAGAAAAGCTTCGATCACATCCAGGCTTCCATGCCGAAAAGTTCCGATTCGTGCCAGGGGCTCGACAACTTTGTATACAGTAGAGAACTGTAGTGCACGTAGTCAGGTTTGGCTGCAATGTTACACTGAATTTCAGTGCAGTACCACCCATGGTTCGCTAGTTCCAGCCGATGCTCTCAGGTTTCACCGCAATGCATAGCCACAATGATGTTGCGGGCTGTCTCCCTGCATAATACTAGCTGCCGCGATATAAGTGAAATACTCTTGAAAGCGGCGTTAAACCCCACCTCACCTCATCTAACCTCACCATGCCGAAAACATTCCACGTGTCTTCTCTCGAAGTAAGGATGAAAATTTCCTTCAAATAGTTGAGATATAAAAAGAATCTAGAGAACAGTCCTTGCAATATGACGCTGACAAACTTTACATGCCGGTTTCCCTTCTGAACAATTCTGGATTCGGCAGTGACCATGAAATTACCATCATATCTTCCCAATAAGATTCTTGGTGCACAATAGGAAGAGCATGTAGTGAGTGGTTCTTGAGACATCACGCAGATAAGTTTGCCATGCAGGCGTCAATGCTGGGTTAATAGCAGCCGAAGAGAAAAGTATGTAGGGGAAACAAAGTGAGGCAGTGAACGAGTGGTACAATGCAATGTGAACGTTTAGTATTGCTGTGAATAGTGACTTCACAGTGTAGCTTCCCCTGACGTACAGCTACATCACAGGTGAGGTGAGGTGATTTGGGGTTTAGAGTCGCTTTCAAGAGATTTTCACTTATATCACGGTTATGAGAATTATTACAGGGAGAAAGCCCGCAACACCATTGTGGCTATGCATTGCGTTGAAACCTGCGAGCATCGGCTGGAGCTAGCGAATCATGGGTGCTACATCACAGACGACTTAAGACAACACACAAGTTATGTTTATACTTATGTTCAACTTTGCAGGTTATAAAGTAAATATTTAATTACTTATATAATGACACATTAGTTTTATCATTGAATTTTTTAAAAATCGTCAATGCTTTATCTGTCGATAATTAGTATACTCAAACTTTGTGACTGATATGTAAGTGAAGATCTTGATTGAAAAAAAACTATTACTGCTTTATTGGCTATCGCTTTTCATTTTTCATGTATTTGCTTTAACAAGCCTTTAATTTCTTATCTTCACACTGCATGGTTAAATAGGACGGGAGTATAAATGTTGCCTAAGTTACGGTTCAGTGAGTTAACCAGTCAGCACTATATATTTCAAGTTGTCTAGTGCGATATAAGTTTTATATAATCTTGTATCGCGTGCACTCCTAACCTTGATGAACTAGAGCATGACCGTTAACAGATTGTATTTAATGAACCATACACACAGTTTCTTTTGGGATGTTAAGTTTCCGCCACAAACTGATTGATTGTTGTAAGGGGTCAAAGTTCATGAGCACAATTCACCTCGCGGTCAAGGCCAATGATCACAGTGCGTGTCTTATTCTGTTATCACCCTGTGAATTGAATTCATACGGAGAAGATACCGTATAGATTTTAAAAGATTTTTTATTGCGTAGAAATTTACAAGGCAATTGAGCAAAACATACATGTATTATATTCAAACACCGAGTATGCGAATTTAAAGTCTTAGTCTCCTTTTTGCAAGGCAAATTGTAATGCACGCCGGACAAATAGTTCATCACTCACAGAAATCTTTCCCCTGACGTTTGCAACAGTTCTCAGAAATCTGCGTGCATTCTAGCCCTCAATAATGAAGTTCAAAACACCCTATCATATGTCTTACGCGAGCGTTAGTCCCTACCACGTCATTTCGCTAAGTCCATGACGTAAACCACATGAAATTTCCCAGCTGAATATCAAATGAAAATAGCTAATTGTTTACCTTTTATCAAAAACAGAAATAACAAAAAGGTGGTAAACTCGATGAAGAATGCGTCTTTCATAAGTATCGGCGCTGCAATTACTTGATTTCCGTTATTTCGTACTTGCGAAGGGATTGCACTTGATTCGGTACCTCATCGGTTTAAAACGACATACGCCAATAAGCAGCGTCATCCTAAATTTTAAAACGGGCATAAAAATGAAAATCTTTGCAGACGCGACTGGAACTATTGGTGTAAATGATCAGATTTTTGCTCGTGAAAAATAATTAGCCCAGCTTAGTTGCCTTACAAAATTGATTCTATAACTTTAAGTAACATTTTCCGAGACTCAACAACATCACCTGAGCGAATAATTTGCTGCATAAGGTCGCATCCTCCTCAGGGGAGAGACCTTTATCGTTTTTAATATAAGGAGGTGCATCACAAGGGACTTTCGGATCAATAGGAAATTTGAGAATCCTAAATCTATGAAACGATATTTGAAAATGTTGCGGTTGAATTACATAGAATATAATAATACTCAACAATATATGTCTGTTAATTCACCATCTATTCCCAATTTTGAGATATCCTTTAGAAATAAAGATCCTTGTATTTTTAAAGATATTGAAAGTAAGGGTGTTTTTAAAATTTTCGAGACACTTTCTAAATAAAGATTTTGAAGATCCCGTGAAGATTATTATTCATTGTTATTATTTATTGATAATTACAGAAACTATAATGTATATTGTTTATATTCATTGTAAATGGAAAGATTATATAAAGCTATGCCAAGTGAGAGAATTTACAAACGATTATCACAGAAATGTTTACGCTCCACTGACTACGCGTGTAGGTAGACATTTATCACAGTGGAACAATGTGTGCAGAACTTTGTCAATGATTTACGTTCATGTATTTAGACAATATTCACGGACCAAAAAAAACCCTTCAGATTCCGTTGATTTTCAAGTGTTTTCAAGTCGAGACTGACTAATTTACACTTTTCAGCAACTTGACAAGATCATCCGTGACCTTGACCTCGTTCCCTGACACGAGGTCAACCTCCATGTCAGACTCATCCGGCGTATCCACATAGAACACCATCCACAGTGGATCCGATGTGTCCACTTCATCTATAGAGATCAGTGTCTTTGGAGTCTTCATGTCAAAAACATGCAACTTCCTGTTTCCGCCGTCCAGCAGAAAGCCAAGGTCAAGGGCACTCTCTTCTTTCGGTCTGTTCAGAAGGACTGGAACATCTGCCATCAATTTTCCATTCTTCCTTAGTTTGAAGCAAAGTTGCTTGTGTACGCCACAGTCGCTGATGTTCAGGCTGAATCCAGACGGTTGGGCGATGACAGCATCAACTGGTTTTGGCGTCAGAGCTGCCTCGAAGATCATGCTGTTGTCTGCACTGGCGGCCTTCAGCTTCGTCTTTATTGTTGTCTGCCACAGTTGCGGGGGTCTACCGCAAAATGGCTTGCTGATTAAGGCTCGGCGTCCGATTTTCAATCTACAACCGGTTTCCGGTCCTGACAGTGTCTTGTGCAGCTTCCGGTTAACGAGATTGCCCTCAAGTGTCGTTGAGCAATCACGTGATATGCAGATTTTATCAAAGCGTAATTTAGGGCCTGAAAAAGAAAGAAAATTTCAATGTTACGTTATGTTTTTCACAAAGTTGAATGGAACTACATTATAAAGGTTTTACAAAGGAGCAAGCCTGTCAGTTTATGGAGAATTCTATAGGACTGTAAATTAGCAAAAAGAACGCTGTTGGAGGCTCTTAAGCTTGCATCAAAGAAAACCCCTTTCCTAATGAATTGGAATTATTCATCGCTTCTTAAATAAAAAAACATGGCACAATAATATAATGACAAAGTAAAAAACTCTATGATTGTAAGCTGTGACTCCGCCAATTTATGGAAAAGAAAATGCCGATTTTGTGTGATGAAAATGTCGCTATCAGAGTGGTTAAGAAACGTCAAGCGTGGCGATGTCACAGATAACCATAAAGCACATAATCGGTTGCTGGGTTGCATAGTCCTTAAAAGCTGAGAATGAAAAAAAAAGAATGTTGTTACATAAGGGTAATAATGTGTGTGGCGCTTTGTGGAGTGGATTTCATCGCAATATAAGTATCCTCATTATTGTCATTATAAAACCATAGGATTCTCTCTATAGTGCATATAGGTGTTGAATAATTCTTAAGCTGTATGTGCAGCATGTAGATTTAGCACGGGTATCTCAGCTAGAGACTGACACAACCGGCCACGCTTTCAGTGTTAAAGAGCCACTCCGTGAGTTGTTTGAGTCATATATGCCAAACTTAATAAATGGTGTCATTTGATCGCGAAGTATCGACTGTTACTTAAAAAAACATTTTAAAGGTTATTGTTTTTTTACGGTGACAATATGAAGGTAGAACGTCGCAATTTTGATTTAAAAAACCGGACAGTGGCGCGCGTCAAATAGTCAAACATAATTTTGGAGACTTATCTAAAACAGCCAGGAGGGCAGTTAGGAGTTGATAATGTTTTGTTAGATTATATAACTTGTATCCATGTATATTGCACGTGATATCTACACCTCTGTGCATTTATAAGGCTGTTTTTAGATTTTCATGGAAAACAGTATTTGTCATATATATGTCTTTTGGACATGAAAAGTTAAGATATTTTGATTTTATATCCCCACATATGGCATTTAGGTTCGTATCAAAGGTAAATAAAAATAAATAATAAATAATAAGTTATGAAAATCACGGAGTGGCTCTTTAAGAACATTGATGGTCTTTCTTACGCATGCTGTTAACAATCCCAACAATTTAACAAAGCTTAATGCAATGCTTCTTTTCTTACACTGCACAGCCACTGGTCTCCCGTCAACACTGACATCTTCCAGCAGGAGCACTCTGTCTCCATAGCAACCTGTTAAAATAGTAGTATATTCATAGCAATAGTTCATACCAATAAAACATATATGTAATACTTACAATTGCATTTCATATCAATTGGACTCATATGGTCAATGATCCGGAACTGTATATTACCATGTGAAATAGAGTTAGGGCGAATCTTTAGAAAACCATTGATACGGAATATAGGACAATTAACTTGTGAATGCGTTTCAATGCATTCATCCCAAGCTCTGTATGACACAATATATATATATTTAAGACCTCCCTCACACATCAGGGCACAGGGCATGAAGGATATTGGTTGTTATAGCTGTATATCGTGATTGAACAAAATGTGAGTCAAGTTTTCGAAAACTATGAATGCGAATTATGAATTTGAATAATCTGATAATTTGATGTACCATTTGCTTCATATTGCTTTAATTAGAAATAATTATGCATTTCTTTCGGAGTAGTAAAATGTAAATGATATTAAGTTAAAGGCACAATAGCACGCTTTTGCGGTTCAAATTTGCTATTTCAAGGCATATAAGGCTATAGGCACTCACTAAAGGTCTCTGCCAATATAGTGAATTGCTTATTGTTTTATTACCTGTAGTCAATAATGAAAAATTTAGACGGCCGAAGTAATAAATCTACAGGCAGCTACATGTTTGTACAAAATTAGGAAATTGACAGTTAAAAACGGATGAGGTAGTAATGTGTGCAATAGTGCTTTGAAGTTTTTTTGTGAGAAAAGTGGGATTTAATAAAGCGAAAAATGAAAAGCGTCGTTATCAAAACTGTCGACAGCTTTTTATATCTTTCGATGACTCAACATTTTCTTACATTTTTAGAATTATGGCCACTTAAACTTGCTATTTCGAAAAGAATGATGGAAATCATCGTGCTAAACAAATCGTTCAATCTCCGTTAACATGGCCTAATATGCATATTGTCATATTGATATAATGTTTTGAAGAGGCATATCCTGCACATTTTCTCAATTATTGGAGTTCTTCAATCGGGCTAACGGGATAGAATACGGTACAATGTCAGCACTATACGCCGGATCAACGCATAGAAAAGCATAAGAAAGTTCATAAATAAAAAGACAAAAGGTCCTTCTTTCCTTTAGTTTGATAAACAAAAATTGTAAATAAATATAATCTATTCAAGATGACGTACTGATGACACGGGAAATGATCAAAATGTCACTCACTGTCAATATCAAAGGGTTGGCGGCTGTCACTTGCGTGTCCACATACCGTCAACTTGCTCTTCAAACCCGAGGCTGAAATAAACAATCATATTTATTGACGACTAAACGAATAACAAATTAACACATAATCAGTCACAAAGTAGGTCCCTGAAAATTCTACCTTGCATTTTATATTGATTTAGATCCCATAAAACAAGCATTGAACAACTTGGATTTATCTAGCATCTTCAATCTTGATAGAGTATATAGAAAATTCGCGTCGATTACAGTGAGCATATTAATGAGTGAAGTAAGATTTTATATGTTCACGAGTGGCGCAACCACGGGTATAAATATATAATTTTCTGTTTCACGACATGAGATGTACATGGAATTCGACGAGAAATTTCAAATATTCTTTTTATTATGTTTCCAAAATGTCGTAAATTACCGTTATTTAATACATGGAGGAGCAATAGTTTCTTGACGTCATAGATGGCGTCATGTGATTGTAGCGTTATTTCAATAAGTAGATTCGCATTGTTATTTCACTCAGTGAAAAATTCGGATTTTATTTTCACGGATGAATGGCATATTTTACCATTAAAAATGTAATAAAGCTTGGTATACGAGTGCTTATGTCTTATCAAGTGCACGTGTACCTTAATGTTTGAAATTTCAAATCAGAGCCCGAGAGAAAAAAGAATCGTGGACATATGTATTTATTACCCAAGCCATTATAGAAATAGGAAATACGTCAAAAGAATTAAAATACAAGTTAAGACTTACCCTTTTCGCACAATGATTATGCAAATTAAGAGACGATATGCGACGCCAGAACTTTGAGAGGGATTTCTAGTAGCCACAATGAAACAATATTTGGCCTATAGGGTGTTGTATGAACATAAGAGTACCTGTAATTGCCCACACAGGTAATAGTTGTACTCACGTCTCTCCACAACAGCTGGTTGAATGTAAAGGCTGTGAGCTTCAGAGTTGACCTGGTCGTTCATATACGTCACAGTTTTGATGACGCCGGTGTGTTGAATCAGTTCCTTCAGATCTGAAGCCATCACTGGGTCGAATCCAAGTCCCTTCCTCACCCAGTCGTCAGCGATGGGTTCATCTTCAACTATTCCGTCCAAGACCTGTTTCACCTTTGAGAACAGCTGAATGGATTCTATCTCGTCTGCAGTGGAACGCACGTACTGGATGTAGCCAGAGGCCGAGACAACACGTGATATCAGAGCCTCGGTTTGGGTCAGCCTTTTTTCCATTGCATTGTCATGCACTTCAAATCTTGTATCTACCTCCGAGAGAATCATCTGCTTCCTTTTCACGAGGTCGTCAATAAGCTCATCAAAAGTAGCCTCAATTTGCTTCTTGGCGCAGTTCTTCGAAGTCGTCATGTTCTTCCGCTTCCGCTTAATATCCTCCACATCTCCGCCAAGTGTGAGGATCCGGTCGTCCAGGCGAGTCAGGAAGGCATCAGCTTGGGCAGCTCTGTCCTGAGCGATCTGTTCTATGGAGAGGATGGTGTGTCCCTCGTTTTCCTTGTGTTCAACCACCGTGCACGACACGCAAATCACCTTATCACACTTCTTGCAGAAAAACTGCAAAGGATTTAACTTGTGTTTCGGACAATGATGACTTGAGTTGAAGTTCTTTATGGACTGACTCCTCAGTTCATCAAAGCTTATAGTGGTGTGTTCCCGTGTGATTCCATTTCTTTTGTGTGCGCTCAAGCACTCGCTGCACATAAAGAATCCACAGTCCTTACATCTGGAGACTGCAGAGTTCCCATCTGGGCATTCGGTGCACGGAAAGTTATCTCCCTTTTGGACCTTGAGATATTCCACCATCTTTAGCATGACTCTCTCCAGTGGAAAGGATGAAATACCACTGATGTTCCTGTGGGTCTTTCTGCAGAGAGGACAGTCTATCCCCGATCCCGACCCTCGGGCGATGATGTCTGTTAGACACTTGACACAGACAGAGGACACACAGCACGGCATCAGTCTTGGCGCCCTGTGGTCACTATCAAAGATGAAGGAGCAGACTGGACACTCCATGACCGCCTCCTTCATGTCGTCCACCTTCAGGTAGTCGCCCATGGTTGGTCTGAATATACAACATAACATATACATATAAGTAAACAATAAACATATGATACACAACGAAAATCCTCAGAAATTTTCTGCGCAAGGTATTATTCGCGCCAGTCCCAAATAACTGGTTAATCTAAACCTTGATCATTTCGTTAATTTGTGCTTACTGTCTACCCTTCTACAGCTGAAATTTTTAGAAATACTAAGAAGGTTTCATTTTATCGCTGAAGAGGACGAGGCACTGAAACAACGAAGTTCGGAGGTTATGGCTGGTCAGTAATTGAAACAATCTAATTAAAACTATATCTATCGATCCGTCAATACATCTAGAGAATTACTGTTTTAGGCCATGTCCATCTGACCTTTGACTTAGTGTGAGCCCACCAATAACATGAGGGCAGGAAGTCAGCTTTCAACCAATAAATGATGAGATTCCTTTGCATCTGACATGCTGACGTTTACCCTATGTGTGTCTATATTTATCCTTTAAAACTTATTTTGTGATTGTTTGACCTAATTTGTTGATTTACTTTTGCACAAATGAACAAATAAACAACACACAAATATTCCGTCAACATTATATGTACAGAATTGATGCTGTCATCACATTTTTCAACACAATTCACTGCGATACATCGGTAACATTCGGATTTTATAATTGAGTAACTCAAGAAACGCGATTCGAAGAGCTTGCCCAGCCTTCTTTTGATTGGCTGATGTTCGCGCTTGCTCGACACGGAATAGATGTGTAATTCTCTAGATGTATTAACGGACTTCGGAACGTATTATATTACAGCTAGTTTTAACTAGATTGGTTATTGAAACTGGTGCAAATTATGCCTTGTGGGAAAGTTGACATCTAAGACCAAGGAAACCTAAATGGGAGAAGCGTCGACGTAGAAAAGTAGTAGTTATTGGGTGGGGAAAAGGTGAAAACTGGATTTAAAGATATAATGCAGAAAGGTTTTTCTCCAATCACGTTAAAGTGACATAAAATTCAATCTTGAATACACAGCATTAGTGGTTTTCCGCTATTTAAGTGAAATGAATAAGTCAACGATGGGATACGCTGTTTAGATAAAGTTATCACATTATTGCTAATCGGACCTTTAAAACAGTTACGTTCATTAGTTCTCTTTCATGTTTATCACACGCGGTTACTTATGTGTAAACAATGTCGTAGGGTTTCACGTTAAAATAAGCTAGGCATTGACTATATATCAAAAATGGGAAATTATCACAGGTGAATAGGTGTTTTAAGTTATGTTGTCTATATTATGTACCACCTTGTATTACATTGCTTCCGTCCTTGTATCAATGTCGCGTCACCTGATACGACCTGTCTGTCATGCCGACTCGTTTTACAGGATCCTTGATCACGTGATCAAATCATTTCTAAGCCGAGCAAGACAGTGACGTAGATAGTGAGTATATCAAATCCGGAAAGTTAGCTTAATTTCAACATCTCAACCAATAAAATTTAACAAGACATTATATACAGTTTTTGTAAATACGTAAAGTGAACACGCATGTTCTGCAGTACTCCAGCACCTAGTGTCATACCAACGTACAAATCAGCTGTTTTCTACTCTGAAATACATAGTAAGGTCCCTGAAGATCGTAAAGTGAGCCCATGTCGAGGATCTACTTTAATACACAGTGTTGGGCTTGTAAATGTTTGCATCTGACAAAGATGATGGATCATACATGTACATGAACGAATACGTAAAGAGTCACCGTTACTAGTTATCTAAATCCAATAATCAAGCATTATGGAAAGGCATTGCTTCTTAAATAAAGAATCTGTACAACATGTCCTTCAATCGATCTGTAATGTCGACATAATTAAACTTATATGTTCTGTAATTGATTTGTCCTATTGTCATCATTTACAACGTTCTTGTTACATGTTCTGTAATTTATTTGAATGTTGAGATCATTTACAATATATCATATATTGTAAATGATCTCAACATTCAAATCAATTACAGAACATAATTATTATAAATGATGACAATAGGGCAAATCAATTACAGAACATATACAGAACATAATTATTGTAAATGATGACAATAGGGCAAATCAATTACATTACATGTTCTATTATCAAGCTGTAATGTTGACACCAATTACATTCCATGTTCTGTAATTAGTGTGAACTATGACAGCATAAGGCATATGATGATTTAAGGTGAGGAAAACAGTAAATCTAAGCAGTGTTTAATCAACCATGGTAATTCTCTGTTTCAAAATTATTCTACAGATAGAATGCACAATTTACAGCTGCTTAATAAATGTTTGTTCCATTAATCTCAAAGTTAGTGCATTGTTTAAATTAAACTTCATCAACCAGTATCCCATCAAAAAATAATTGTTTTAAACGGTAAAACAAAAACCTATTGCCATATAATCATATAAAATCTTGCTCATATTACTACTGGAACACATTTGTCATTGCTTTGTGGTAGTATGCTTTCCTCAAATTTATTAATCATTCAATAAGAATTCGTTTTGAATAGATTTAGCAAAATAACGTACAACATATCACAAATGTGATCTATCTTTATTCACGATTATTGCAAAAGTTATGTAAAAATTTGATTAAATTGATATTTTATCGGAAAATCAAGACAATCAAATGTCTTTATGTTAACCCTTTCCCTGCTTCGGGTAATCTATACATGTCTAATTTATATATGTAGTGTAAAAAAAACTTGTCCATAATGTATTATGTTACGAATTATTGGAAAATTAAATATCTAAAATAAATTGTGATCGGAATTCAAGCACTGTTAAACAAACGTTTGTTAAGCGGATGTATACGGTTTGGGGCTAGATGTTCTGAACCGGATAGCCTTGTTCTGAAAAAGGCTTTAGTTAATGAATATAAATGCACGCACTGATGCCGATTGATGCATTTGCTCATTCGTATGATGACAGCGTTATTAAGCTGTTCGTCTTTGAAATATATTTTCTGTGAGCAATTACAGATAATTATCATGGGCGGCAATTCAATTTTTTGTCATGCTTTTAATTTCATTTTAATTTCCCCTTCTAAAATGGTACACAGTGTAATAATTTTGGCAACGTTACATGTTACAAAATCTTTTTGATCATTATTTGACAAAACAGGGGAGTTTCCAGATACACCCAAACCTTGGCTTTTAACCTGAAAATATGATGTATATTTAAAGAGGCAGTAGCATGGTTTCTTTTTAGAGATTTATTTCTTAAAATTCTACAAAATTAACATAAGTTTATTCAAAAGTTACTATCTTTAGGCTTAAAACAACTCATCAATCAATCCGTTCATCCGTAATCGTAGAGGAAATAAGCAAGTATCAAGAAAAAACCACTGGCGTCCTTTTAGGTATTAAAGGAAGGGGTTGAATTTCGCACGTTCGTTTTAAAACTTTTTTTTTTGGATGAGAAAAATGTCCAAGTTTCAACTTGAAACATTGATTTTCGTTTATCCAGATCACTTTATCTATCTAAACGTGGTTATGTCCGTTTAAGTCCTCATAATAAATCAATCGGTAACAATGTTGTAAATTATTACACTCTGTCTTTTTAAAATTCTATGTATAAACTTTGAAATGAATAATCAGTTTGTCATTGTTGTAAATATGTTGTCTTAAGTAGAATATTAATTTTGTAAGTAACTCTTCATTTGAGTCAAATAGGTTATCGGTTAAGTGTCCAACTGTACAAACTTTAAAGAATGTCAAAGGTCAATATCTTATCATACGCATTTATAACAGTCTGTATGGAAATGATAAAAATAATGACATTACGCGCAGAAATTCTGCAAAGATTTGAACAATAATTAGCATTTCTTCAAGTGAGGATTTGTTTTTCAAAACAATTGACAAGTGAAAATATTTACTTGATGTGCATTCGGTGATGAATATTTTGATATGCGAATGAACTTCAAATTCAAAGACAGAAGTTGAGAGAAAACCTTAAATATCAGGATTTGACCATATGAACACCATCAGACGACTGACGTTTCCTGTGAGGAAAGGACTTCTGAAAGCATGTTTGAATACCAACGGCGGGCATAACAGATACTAAACAAAGACAGTATGTCATTAAACTCACGAGTTTTCTGTGTTGTTACCCTGTGTATTTATGAATGATCGAAAATATGGCGATGACATAATTACGAGTATACTCAAGTCTGTTTTATAGCACAAAAGACTAAACTTATGGGATATTAAAAACAACTAACCAAGGTTTTTAAAAATATATATTCACATTTGAAGAGGTGTAACATTAAAAAAGGAATAATGTTGCCTCAGTTTTTGGTAACAGAAGTCTCTCCCAAAGGAGCTCATAAAGCACTATGGTAATTTTAGTTCCATCAAGCTCTAAGGAAACCTTAGGTGCAACCTAAAAACTCCGAACTTGTAGACCGATAATTGATGCCCACCAGGGGTCAGTGATATCATTAGTAAAGATATATATGATAACGCAGTTACAAATGTGACTTTGTTATATCTAATCCCATATCCTAAGAATTGCTGGTCCTTGGGCAGAAGGCAATGTGTTTGTTCAGCTTGACTAGCTACAGATATTCATACCAATGAGCAAAGAGTTCAACGAACCATACCTGTTTAACATAATAACGTAGGTAACCAGTATATATCTACATGCACCCTCATAAACATGCAAATGTTGGTAGCCTCTTACAAACAAGCTGAATATGAATTTATTACCGTATGTCAAAGCTCTCCAAAGTTCACATAATTACTATTCACACATACAACACATAAAAGATTAATTTATTCGCAGGGTCTATATTTCCACAAATAAGAATCAACTTCTAAATGCCATCCAGGCAAATTTATGGACTAAGGAAAGTATTATTTTACAAATACAAGTATATTTTATTCAAACTATTTTTCTTATTATAACCAGATAATCCACTTCTACACGGACACATATATGAATGCCATTTTGACTTTGGAAAATCAATCAAATCATTTGATCGAGGAAAACATTGTTGAATATATTCCACGTAACTAATGTTTTAAGAAAAAAAGGGTAATCGCGAGTGCGCATTAAATAGGAAGCAAATCCAAGATCACAAACTGTTTATAAAATATCTTGAAAACAGTTTGTGTCAACGTGTCAGTAAGCATGAACCAACTTCTTATTACCAGATGGAAGCTTCATCATCGTACACGTTATTGTTAGGTGAGTTTGTAAATGTGGACAATTATGTCGTTCGATGGCTTATGTTTGCAATTATTAGTTGTTAAAATACAGGTCACCTACGTACAGTCGAGTTCACTGCATTATGAATACGGTTATCCTCATTTCCAAATCTCATGTCAACAACATTATGTTACATGCTAGTTATTTCAAGTGGTTAGAAGTAATATGTGGATAATGGCACTCGGTATTTTGCATAGCTCAGTTGATCGCTATCATTTAAGTTCAGCAACAATTGGTGGATGAAGCATGCATGAACAAAACATTGACATCAACAGGTTACGTGTAATTCAAACACCCGTAGCTGTATCCTTTACACTAGACGATGAGTTCGACACAGTGAAATACATCAAGGTTGATATTGTTTATGTCCCCAGCTTACATCCACAAAACCATTCAAAGAGCTTTTAGAGTACAGATGTGTGACACCAAAATTAAGTATGTTTCCCTTTCTGTTAGAATACAAAATTCACGGGGTTTATATATCTTAATTCGTTGTCAACGACCACGGTGACATTGAATGTTTGGCTTCAACTGTATCTGCTCCGTAATTTGAACTTTACATCTAAGTGATTCGTGAAGGTTGAAATCGGATATAACGGTAGAACATATTCTCGCTCAGCGAGAAACGAGCCGACAAAGAACGGTGATATTTCCTTAACACTCCCTATCACGATACGTTCCTTTGTTTATGTTACTGAAAATAGACCGCCTTCGTGCGACCATTGTTTTCTATACGAAGCATGTGCTCAAATACAAATACGAGTATTGTAGATGACGTGCGATTTGTTCTAAAAGTTTGAACTCATGTATAATCGAAATCACCGTATCTTCACATCTCAGCGGCTCTCACACTTTAAGATTGATCATAATCCAACCTGCGGTAAAATCATGACTAGTAAACTAAACTGACAGGTAAAAGGTGACGTAAATAACAAACATAGCAGATGGTAATGGACCACCTTGTCGTAGTCCACGTCATTCCGTCGTCTTTTTCTCGAAGAAAAACATATAAACAAGACAAAACATAGCTGGTACAAAGACATAAAGTACTAAAAACAGAACAATACACGAACAGAGTAAGGAGGAGCACTCACCTTGCCTCACTCAACGAATTTGAGCGACTGAGTTGAGATTTTGGAGGCAAACTTAAGACGGCTGGTTGCTCGCTTAGAGTCCTTGTGAGTTTACCCGTCCGCCGACCTGGAAGCTGTCTCAGCTGGGTAGACTTGCTCTGTGTTGCACCCATACCCACCCGACTGAATCTATAGCATTGTCCCTCTATCTATACCCACCGTATCAGCTGTTCGCGCAGGGGTAACTGGCGCAAAGGTCTGGGTATCTGGTGACAAAGTCCCGTCGCTATAAAATGCTGAAATAGGGTTCAGACACTGATAGGATAGGGTAATTGCCAAGTTTAAAACAAATTCTGCTTGCGTTTAGCCGAGAAGCCTGGCGAGTACTCAATCAGTATCTGAATATAGAATAAAAGCCTCGAGCTCAGGAGCTGTTTGCTTTGCTTTGCTTAGTGATTGTATACAGCATATGCTGTGTAAACACTGCGTCACTCTCAAGACGTTTGATGATTTGTCAGATCATTCGTTCCAGTTCATTATTATTTAATGCATTATTAAATTCACTTCAATTCCTTACGATGTCTATTGGCTCATTTTACAAAACGGAAATGCATTCGAGACATATCTGTTCATCAGAGGCAGTGATATGCTAATTCAGTGACGTGATGTTTCTTTGTCCTTTAAAATCACGACCAACATTTATTCACTTATGTCTTAAACGCTTCGTTTTACGCTGATGTAATTGAAAGTTCACTGGTCTACAAACTGCAATGTGGATTTCCCACAAGCCGAAGCTAGTGTATACTTGTATCCAAACCTGCTACACAAACATAAACAAGAAATCAAACGCCCCATAAGTATTATTTATAAGCACCATGAAACCACTGTCCTTTACCTCATGAAAAGATATTATTCTGTCCTGGTGCATACTCGTGGATGATTACTTTTTCCTTTAGGCTGTGAGATCTGAATAGTCCTTGAGTTTCCACATTGGAGACAGTGACCGTGTACCATGCCAAGTCTTCTTGAAAGGGCCAATCGACCTACGTACCTAGTGGAGATTAAACTCAGTCGGGCTATTGTTGAAATATTGAGGAACATCTATTGTTTAACAACAATCCTTGTGATGTTATTTCGGACGAGGGCCATAACAATTAAGTATAAATGATTGTTAATTAACCGGTTAGTGCACTAGGAAAGACATTTTTGAACATATATTGTGTTTTTATCCTTTCCATGCATAATTTGAACTCTTTCTTTTGATTTCTCTCTCTCTGTGTCTCTCTCTCTGTGTCTCTCTCTGTCTCATTCTCTCTCTCTCTCTCTCTCTCTCTCTCTCTCTCTCTCTCTCTCTCTCTCTCTGTCTCTCTCTCTCTCTCTCTCTCTCTCTCTCTCTCTCATTACATCTGTACTATTGATATTTTGTTAATCTAGCACACCTATGATTTCACCTGTGAAGAGGGAGCAGGTGTTAGGTATGACACTGTCTTGTTGCCTTTAAATGTACCACTCCATGAGTGCCGGAAGGTCATTGAAACAATGAATAGTTCAAATTCAAACCATTGTTAGAAACTAAATATCAATACCACTTAACACTTCACATCTCATGACATCAAAACATCGTTAAGTCTACATTTGTGGACTGGCCATTGCAATGAAAGTCATTAATTGACAACATAAAACCTTTAATACGATTCTGCGATATCTACAATGCAGTAAACACTTGTATACATATAGCTTATTGGAACTTGGACAGACATGTCGACGAATCTACCAGGAAAGTCGAGCATGCATAACGTTTTTGTTGTCTGTGTACGAACCACAGTGACCTCATTTTGACCTCGTCACAAATTTCGCCATGTCATGGCAATAAGTTATTTGAATGTTGTATGTCACCATGTATCATTTCGACGGAATCTTACATTTGCATCAGCTTTTATGGTCATTTCGTCCATCCGTGCATTATATCTGTGCCGTTCTTGATTATGATATTTCTTCATGAATTTTATTCAAATATTAATCAGATGTTTATATCTATGCAATACATTGATATCCGTCATTGATCTACCCTGAAATCCGTTCACAGTAGTGTACTTGTTTAAGTCCTCTATCTCAAGCTTAAAGGTATGAGTGGCGCTTTTCATACATTTTCCTACCAGATTCTGGGTTACGTGAAGCAAACTGTTCCCTTTTCTGTCTTCGCCTGTCTTTTAAAAGAAATTCAAGTTAACCTTATATTATTAACGATATTTCTCCTTTCCCAAACAAAGGTCTTTGTTCGCGCACGGAACCAGGTGTTTGGTTGACGGTGCAGAATCATTGTTGTCCAGGATTGTTACAGGCAAGTTGGTCAGGCTTGGTTGGTTTCAGAAAAATGTCCTCGAATCTGTAGGGCTTTTATGGACACTTCATTTAAACATTAACGGTCCGCGTATTCTGTTAGTAATTACTGACAATATTTTCTTAAAGCCTATGTTGAACGGACTCGGTTAATGAAAATTGTTAATGAAAATGGTCACGTTTGGGTGAAATTACTAAGTAATCGCTCTTATTCCGGCATGAATACTTTCTAAAATTTCTGTTATACTTTATGCTAAAAAGGAATGTTTCCAATTTCATTATATAGTTTACACATTGAAATATGTTTGTAAGAATACCTTATTTACATTCTATGCATTATTCTATATCGCTTTTTAGTAGATACATATACACCTCACATAACTTACATACTCTATGGTACTACTATGTAGAAACCTCTTTTGTAATATACACTTATAGTAACTTTTACCTATTTTAAATTCTCTAAAACAATTAATATACTAATTTTATTTATGAATACAAAAATACTTCTTCTCGGGAATTCCCCATTTACATACACACACACACACACACACACATATATATATATATATATATATATATATATATATATAATGTCGTCAACGTAGTATTCATAGTCTTTTTCTATCTTACACATTGTACTTACTAATTAGATCGGACCCGACCTGCCGACAAGTTTTGTTCACCTCTCTTACTTACAGACATTCTCAGAGAGTTGTTGTTTTTCAATATTCTTTCACAAACATAATCCTTCTATATCTATTCAAACAGACATATTGTTTGGAAAGGGGGTGGGGAGGTCGGTGGGTGTTTGGCTTTAAAGTTTCCTCGGGAGGAAAACAACTATATTGTGGCTTTTCCGGGGATGGGGCGGCAGTTTTGTAGCAGTTTCCTGTGAGCAATCTGGCTACAGGAAAAAACTGCTTCATTACACCGGAAGCAGAAATTACGAGCATGAACCAATGCAGACGCGCCTGTTCTTGTGTCGATGTTTTGACAGTGTTGACAATGCGTGAAATATGAAATTATGATTGTTAATTAGTAACACGATTAGTGTACAGAGTGTCAAACTTACCAGAACAGGTCAGACCAGTTCTGTGAATCCAGACTTGCATGAACATAAGTGGGAACCATAGCTGTTGGTGCAGATGGCGTTAGGATCGCAGTTGTGTATTCCAGTCGAACATTCGTCTGTATCTGGTAAAGTCGATAGATTAAATGTACAACCATTAAAAAAACAAATGATTCTCTCATGTTCAAATGAAAATTTTATAACCAGGAAGCATCATACCCATTGATGATGTAATTAAAGGAATCTACTTAAATGGGTGATCAAAGTTTACTCGTGTGAACATTTCAAAATTCTATTCAAACCTTTTCCGTCAAAGAGACAGTAAAGATATCATAAAGATGGTGTGAACGTTCACCGTAGCTACTTTCTGTAGCTCGCTTGGTTCAATAGAGTTAGTTTCAATTTCGTCGGATATTTTCCAGGGTAGCACACACTTGACATTTAACTCTTCAGCTACGCCCACACCACTCAGGTTCAAGGACAAAAGCCTCTCCGCCTTTTAAACAAATATATTGTTTTTATTGGATGCAACATACGAGGAAGTCGTTTAGAAAGTATTCAAAAGCGACAGCACCAGTTGCACTATAACTGCTATCATCGTGCGTATGTGTGAGAATCTTTCTCTGTACGTTTTGGTGTTTGCACTAAAGACGGAAGTTTATATATAAATAAATATATTAACTTACGGCGTTATGTTACAGAATTTTTCGCGTTGAGAAAATACATTGTTTGTTAACTGAATAAAGTGTAAGGTGTTCACCTACTGAGAAAAATGGATTCAAAACGGGAAATGGATTCAAACTTGGTGTGTTCGTTTCAGGACTCCTTTTGTTGAATATAAGAGATTAACTTGTTATTGACGATATTTTGTTTGCTTTTCTTAAGATAACTCCAGCCACCTTAAGAATATATACTACGGTGCCTCAGATGCACCTCTTGTATTCTTCTCCGAAAGGCAATCAAATCATCAAATGAACTAAGAGGAGAATAATTTTCGTACAAATGTTGATCAAATGTGTATATCAAATTATGGTCCAATGTTTCAATGAAAATAATCGAAACAAGACACTTTGTTTATGCTTTAGTGATGAACAATGACCCGCTTCCTTCAAGACAGGAAGACTGGGTGATATTGAACAAGGCAACCTCAAAACTAAAGTTAGTGCCACACTGAATAATTTGACAAGCCTACACAAACGCTATGGTGTCTACCGTATTATATGTGACTCTCCTGAACATGTGACTCTCTTAACACTGAACTTGCATACTGCTACACTCAACATAGCATAATCACCACCTTAGGGATTACCAATCACTTTGGCCTATGGCAGAAAGTTTAGGGAATCCTGAAATGGACAACCTCAACGCTAAGGTTCACCTCAGTGCAAGATTAGCATTGCAAAAACTTAAAAAAGAGGACCGCAGGTTCTTGTTTGAAAGTCAATTTTTAAGGGGCAGTAACATATTTTAAAAAAAGATTTATTTCTATAAAATTTTCTTAATAAACATTATCATTTTTGTCAAAAATAACTCTACGGAGGGTTAAATATCTCATTACTAGACCCCATCATCCTTAGTCATAGAGGAAATGTTCAATTATTGAAGGAAAAACCACTTTTGTCCTTTTTTCTGTGAACACCTTTTGATCCTGCGAGGTAGGACAGTGGATTCGCACCGCGTGAACAATCATGGCACTATCGTTTTAATAATTCTTCTTTTGATTAAAGAGTCTTGCAATTGGAAACGTTTATGTTTGTTGATCACTTTTCTTTTTATCTTATATAGTGACTTACGGTCACCTTTGAACGTCATGAAAGCAAGTTTGAGGATGGTTTCACTAAAGAAACTTAACATAACACAGCATAAGTGCCAACCTTTAAATTGCACTAGTGCTACCTTAATAACTCTTTATTCAAGTGATAAAAGCCGAACATTTGTCATTCAACCTTATATCCTTGCTACTGACGGCCATAGACCAAGTGTTCACTTCATAGTTACAGTGTCTTGACGTATTCATTTATTATTATGTACTAATTTACAAAAGTAAGTTAACTTGATAAAGAGCAATAATTTTTGTCTTGGCTGTTTTTTGCATTTGTTTCTTTATATTATTCTTTATAGAAATTATGCAGTATGCTAATGGACGTTTTGTCATGTTACGTTTCTTTTATGTCATCTGTGACAGCCTTTTAAAAAAATTCTTTTTTAAGGAACCGCGCAAGGCTTGTTTAGGATAGGGAAGTATTATGTTGAAGGAGTTAACATACATTTTATCATGCTCTCTGAAACAAAAATTGTCAAAAGTTATAATGTTTTGTAAAGAGGGTTGGCTTATAATTGTGTGGAGGCGAATAATATACATTCAGCAGCTATGAAGTTTATAGATATTACCATACATTTGACGTATTGTAAAAGTTTCACACTTTTGAAAAGACTGTTAACAATTCGAGAAGTGCACTTAAACACTCATGATCCAACACATCACAATAGTAATCGCTTCCTTATGTGAGCTAACAGTTCACTGATGGAGAAAACTTGTTGATAAAAAATGTCTCTTTTGTATCAAGAGTAATGGTTGTATTTTATGACTTTGCATAACTTTGTATAAAGGAAAGATAGCAAAATTTCCATTATTGCAATTCGCAATGTGTTTACTTATCTTCAGATGGCGGAGGTCAGGGTAATTAATTTGTTGTTTGTGAACCCGGACTCGTGCTTATAGGTAGTAATTTAGTAACATTTTTTCTTTATTGTAGAATTGGTGATTTTTCTAAGGTGTATTTAGGTAAGACATGATTAGGGTCTTTGTTAATCAAGTAAATCATAACCAGGGATCAAAGATTAATCAAACATTCCTTCTTAGATATTCAATGAGTTTACTTATCTTCAGATGGCGGAGGTTAGGGTCCTTCCTTCTTGGATATTCAATGAGTTTACTTATCTTCAGATGGCGAAGGTGAGGTCAGGGTAATTAATTTGTTGTTTGTGAACCCGGACTCGTGCTTGTAAGTAGTATCACATTTTTTCTTTATTGTAGAATTGGTGATTTTTCGAAGGTGTATTTTAGGTAAGAAGTGATTACGGTCTTTGTTAATCAAGTAAATCATAACCAGGGATCAAAGATTTATCAAACATTCCTTCTTAACTATTCAACGAGAGGAATACTGTTTTGATTTAAAGATAAGCATGGAGTATTAGAGCAACAACATACCCAATACAAGTCACGACATTGAAATGTAACTGTTTCAAAGGATCTCCGAATGGCCACATGGTAAAGATAACCAGACGATGTGTGGTAAAGATAATTGATAAGGTTCCTATTCAGTGTTCTGTTTATTTAAATGAGGACAATGCAAACGAACAAACATGACTTGTCTTTAAATTTGTTAATCACTTATAAAAGATTTTATTGAGAAAAATAAAAATGACTGTTTTCGAATTTTTGACCCCTAGTCACTTCAGTGACCTGCCAAAAACTATTGCGGTTAACTATGTACAATGAAATACGATTGCGTTAAGGATGTTCGCTCCTCAGTCACAGTTACAAAATTCAAATAACCTTAATCATAATGTTCTTATATAATAAACCAAAATGAAGCGGTAATTTCTCAATTTTGATGATTTCTGACTTAATATTCATCTAAGTAAAGAAACGTAATATTTTCATTTTGAAATAATTCATAATTTTGCTGACTCAGCAATTTTAATAGTCATTATTATTTGAGCAAGTTCTATTATCTGTTTTTCTTAGAAAGTCGATGTAGTTGAATGCATATGATTTGTATGAATGCGTTCAGGTATATTTTAAGATAATGAGTAGAAGATAGTCAAAAATAGCTTGAATGTCGATAATTGGATAGAAATGTTTGAATACATGATGTGTCGTAGCGGCTAAAAACCCACAGTACCATACATATTTTTTTACCTTTTTTCTTGAATATGATTGTGTTAACTATAACATGTTTTCATATCAAAAAAGGTTATTACAGGAACTAATTAAAATTTAAGATTTCTCCGAAAAGTTTTCATTTTCCCATAGACTCCCATGTTAAAACTCTGACTGACAGATGGATCTTTGTCTTAAAATATATGAAAAAAAAGACCTATCAAAAGATACCGAAATACATAAATGATCAAAATATTCTAAAGGTTATGGATCTTGTTTTGAGACAGTAACAGTGAAAGGCTTTGTAAAGCAGTTAACCAGCTCATCCATAAAGTCTCGTAGTAGTCTAGGTTCACGTCAGTATTACAAATTTTCTCTGAAGGGTCAGATGTCATCATGAACGCTGTTCAAGTATTTTTCCAGTTAGTTTTTGAAAATATGGTACTTTCCGATACAGGGGGTGTTCACATAGTTCGCAGTTACCTGGACTGCGCTGCATGTTGTCGTCTTCCCTGTGCGTCCTTCTTCTACACGGACCTTAGCAAACTCTGTTTGTTGTCAAATGTCATTTACGAAGAGTCAGATACGAACCTGGCGGCAGAGGGCAACTGGAAATATTACAGAGCTCTAGGTAAGGGCATATACGACAAATGATAAATCTTGTGATGAAGAAACTGACTAAATATAAGAAATTCCACATGCTGTCAAAATGTTGTTAAATATTGTCTACAAATGATTTTTTAAAATATATTTTTTTATTCCTCTTTTTTTAAGTACAGCAAATCATATAAAACCTTTGCAACAAATCATTTCTTTAGTACATTTTAGAATTGTCACTAAACGTGAACAGCACAGTTGATTAGGAATGGTCTGTGAACAAGTTATGACAACTAGACCAGAATTTTACAATTTTTTTAGGGTTACATTTTGAAAAGGCTATTGTTTTTGTTACATTATAGTAATTTGCCAACTCTCTCTGAATATGCGTAACTGGTAATGTCCTCTTATTAAGGTAACTTTTGAAAATAGCATCTTTTTCTCTTCATTTCTCTTAGTGTAAAAGATATCTATTTCCGCCTGTGTATTTATCCAGTTTTCAACTTCATTCCAGAGAGAGGGAGCATGTTCACAATTCCATAATACATGACATATGTCAGCAGTAGAGCCGTAACAGCTTGTAAATTAATAATATTTTTTAAAAAGTATGGTATGCCGTCTTATTGTCACAAGACGGAAAGCCGTCACCTCCCTGGCTGATAACATAAAATGCGAAAGTCGGGATTCGTCGGGCTCCGTGTTAACTATTATCAGCAAAAAGCCGATGCACAAATAAGTTTCATAGATAAAATACTTATCGATGTGGGTTTTTTTTTCAGTTGGTAGGCTCGTACCTCGGCTAAAAATAAAAATAAAAATAATGTCAAATCATTGTTCTAATTGTTACAAGATTCCATATCTAAACAACGGGAACCTATAGCCTCGAATTGTCATTCATCTTGTCCGGCTTAAAAGTCAACTTAAAGCCGTGTCGGGTAAAGATACGCACTCGCACAATACTTAACCAGGTAAAGCAGAAAGAGTGTTAGCTTGTAATAGATTTATGTCTATGCATCTTTAGGCAATTTAGAAGGTATCATGAAGTTTTAGAAAAGATAAAAAGCACTTAAATGTTGATTATTGGCCCAAAATTGGTAAAAACTGACAAAAATATTTGCAAACTTGTCCTCATCAAACAGTTTGCCTTCCCACATAAGAAATGTCATTGATCCTACTGTCGGTTTGTCCTTACCTAGACTTCAGAAAACAGTTTAAAAATCTATCAAAATCATAATATTGGAAATGTTAGGTGTTTTCAAACCATGCGTGCGTATCTTTAGCCTACACATGCCGACCTACGGGAATAGGGGGTAGTCTTTGGAAAACTTTCAGTGTCATTGACAAACAGATTTCGACATGTATATTTCACATTAACTAGGGGTGGGCGATATAACCGGTATACCAGTATATTGCGATTCAAACTACTGAATATATCGTATCGCGGTACAGTGTCCAAGAACCGGTACAGGCAATTTCCGTGAGCATTGTCGGTAACTTCCGTAACATAATAAAATATATTGAAACGTTTTGAATTTCCTTGTTATTATTTTATATTAAGTGTTTTGAGAATGTTTCCTCGTCATATAAAGAAGATATAAATCTTTTTGATTGATATTTAAACAATATTAAGAAAAATTGAAGTCTCGTTGACAATCGTCGTCCCGTAAACAAACCAAAATGTCAACCGAAGGAGCAGACGATACTTTCACGAAAATAAAAAAACAGTAAAAATCAGCCATTTGGAAAAATTTCAGCTTGAAAAGGCTGGGAAATGGAGAAATAGTTAGCAATGTGGCATTTGGTAATTTATTTAATTTGTCACTAAGTTCATACTTAAAGACATAATATTCTTCCAATGACTTCCATCTACACACGTAGGGCCCTCACACGCTACATGCTTTGTCGATCGATAAGTGAAGCGATTCATGCGTGGCTTGGGCAAGTGCACCAATGAAATTGCAGAAAGCTCCCAGCTGGTGACATACGATTAGCGGTGCTCGTGAGAATCTCCGAAAATAATAACGTCATTCATTAATACGTTACCAAAAAATAGAGACAGTAGTCGTTAAATAAATACGCGCGATGGGAGTGAGATTCAGTCTGTTTCCACATTTCTGAAACGAGCTATTTTGTCTTGGAATTTAATCAAAACGAAAGTACTTTTCTTCGAACTCTTTTACATTGAAATCCCCACTTGGTCGATAGATTCTAGAGTTGAATTGCTTAATTAAGTTACCATTGAATATATATGATGTGTGTATGAACAGCGATTGGTTTATATAAAGTAATAAAACTAAATAACGTATTATATTTTGAAAATAAGTTAAAAACTTTGACTTTGCAAAAACCACAAGCTCCAATAATTTTATTGAATTTGAAATAATTTTAAAAGAGTAAAATTTATGCTAAAGACTTGAAAATGTCAAATAATCAAAGTGTAATTGACTCACTAAAATCAGTTCAAATAAATATTTTGACATTTCTTTACAAGTTACAACTTAATTAAAATTTCAGAGAGCTCTGAAATCGTCAGTACGTTTGGATGACGTTTTAACTTTGGATTAGTTTTTAATGAAATTTAGCAGATTTTTATTTGACATTTTTAGCGTTTTTGACAGCAATAAACAAGAGGTGCACCGAACCGTCAATAAATACCGCAATATGATTACACCGCGGTAAACCGTTTCACCCCTAAAATCTATAAGCATTAACAAACCAGGTATGTGGTAAGAATCAACAAATTCCTTAACATCATACACTTGTCTTGTTACTTCTCCCATAACCTTTCTGTTCTTCGCTAATAAACGAAGCGAGCGTAGGTTTTATCCCCAGAGCTATAGTCGAAGAAGCAGGTTTGTAGGTAATATTGAGTAATGATATTGGTCTCCAATTATTAAGAAATTTCTTTAGCTTCTCCTCTTTTGGAATACATGTTATAACTCCTTGCACTTGCGTAACTGAGAGGGCGTTATTTCTATAAGCAAAATTTAATGATTTGATAAGGTATTTATTTAGAATTTGAACAATTCTGCGGTAAAACCATCTGGGCCGGGGCTTTTATCGTTTTTGAGGACTTCATCAAAATCGTCAGTAATTTTAGAATGTTCATTTAGTAATAAATCATCTAAATTAATTTGGGAGATATGTTCTTTCCAAATAAAGGGTTTCGTAAAATGTTTTTGTCTCACTTAAGATATCGGATTGGTCTACAAATGATGTGCCATGTGAGGTACAATATGTTATACCCGTTGTTGTTAACTCTAAGACATACAATATATTGTACCATAAGTCGTTAACTCTAAGACATACGATATATTGTACCCGTTGTTGTTAACTCTAATACGTACAATATATTGTACCATATGTTGGTAACTCTAAGACATACGATATATTGTACCCGTTGTTGTTAACTCTAATACGTACAATATATTGTACCATATGTCGTTAACTCTAAAACATACGATATGTTGTACCCGTTGTTGTTAACTCTAAGACGTACAATATATTGTACCATAAGTCGTTAACTCTAAGACATACGATATATTGTACCCGTTGTTGTTAACTCTAAGACGTACAATATATTGTACCACATGTTGGTAACTCTAAGACATACGATATGTTGAACCCGATGTTGTTAACTCTAATACGTACAATATATTGTACCATATGTTGGTAACTCTAAGACATACGATATATTGTACCCGTTGTTGTTAACTCTAATACGTACAATATATTGTACCATATGTCGTTAACTCTAAGACATACGATATGTTGTACCCGATGTTGTTAACTCTAAAACATACGATATGTTGTACCCGATGTTGTTAACTCTAAGACGTACAATATATTGTACCATATGTTGGTAACTCTAAGACATACGATATATTGTACCCGTTGTTGTTAACTCTAATACGTACAATATATTGTACCATATGTCGTTAACTCTAAGACATACGATATGTTGTACCCGATGTTGTTAACTCAAAAACATACGATATGTTGTACCCGATGTTGTTAACTCTAAGACGTACAATATATTGTACCATATGTTGGTAACTCTAAGACATACGATATATTGTACCCGATGTTGTTAACTCTAAGACGTACAATATATTGTACCATATGTCGTTAACTCTAAGACATACGATATATTGTACCCGATGTTGTTAACTCTAAGACGTACAATATATTGTACCATATGTTGGTAACTCTAAGACATACGATATGTTGAACCCGATGTTGTTAACTCTAAGACGTACAATATATTGTACCATATGTTGGTAACTCTAAGACATACGATATGTTGAACCCGTTGTTGTTAACTCTAATACGTACAATATATTGTACCATATGTCGTTAACTCTAAGACATACGATATATTGTACCCGTTGTTGTTAACTCTAAGACGTACAATATGTTGTACCATAAGTCGTTAAATCTAAGACATACGATATATTGTACCCGTTGTTGTTAACTCTAAGACGTACAATATATTGTACCATATGTTGGTAACTCGAAGACATACGATATATTGTACCCGTTGTTGTTAACTCTAATAAATATATTGTACCATATGTCGTTAACTCTAAGACATACGATATGTTGTACCCGTTGTTGTTAACTCTAAGACGTACACTATGTTGTTCTCTCTAAAACATACGATATGTTGTACCCGATGTTGTTAACTCTAAAACATACGATATGTTGTACCCGATGTTATTAACTCTAAGACGTACAATATATTGTACCATATGTTGGTAACTCTAAGACATATGATATGTTGAACCCGATGTTGTTAACTCTAAGACGTACAATATATTGTACCATATGTTGGTAACTCTAAGACATACGATATATTGTACCCGTTGTTGTTAACTCTTAGACGTACAATATGTTGTACCTGATGTTGTTAACTCTAAGACGTACAATATGTTGTAAAATATGTCGTTAACTCTAAGACATACGATATGTTGAACCCGTTGTTGTTAACTCTAAGACGTACAATATATTGTACCATATGTTGGTAACTCTAAGATATACGATATGTTGTACCCGATTTTGTTAACTCTTAGACGGAAAATATGTTGTTCTCTCCAAAATATACGATATGTTGTACCCGATGTTGTTAACTCTAAGACATAGGATATGTTATACCCGTTGTTGTTAATTCTAAGACGTACAATATATTGTACCATATGTTAGTAACTATAAGACATACGATATGTTGTACCCGATGTTGTTAACTCTAAGACATACGATATGTTGTACCTGATGTTGTTAACTCTAAGACGTACAATATGTTGTAAAATATGTCGTTAACTCTAAGACATACGATATGTTGAACCCGTTGTTGTTAACTCTAAGACGTACAATATATTGTACCATATGTTGGTAACTCTAAGATATACGATATGTTGTACCCGATTTTGTTAACTCTTAGACGGAAAATATGTTGTACAATAAGTTGTTAGATCTAATACATACAATAAGTAGTACAAGATCTTGTTAACTCTAAGATGTACAATATGTTGTACATTATGATGTACCTCAATAATGCATGATCTTGTGTACTACTTTTTTACTTTTTGATTTTACTCTTTATGTCTTTCCACCTTCGTGAACTTGGTTCTGTTTTAGGATAGTATGATGATCCCTGTTATTTAACCCCTTATAGATGAATAACAAAAATGTAAAAAAATCAGAACTAAATTGGAAACTTTCCAAATAGTCAAAAACCTACCATAGTTTTTGAGAAAATCATCGGAACTCATTGTGGACGTTGATACACAAAACACAAGATTATAACCTCATCTACCTATCAAAGCTCCCACCCCTTCATATTTACCGACTCAGCTGCTTGTGAGACACCACCTATCATGTTTAGACGACCTAATCGTAAGGGTGTTGGCTCTTTCTCTCTAACACTATGCATAAGATTCACGCTCATTACTGAGTTCTCGCACAAGAGTCAGTCCTAAACATTTAAAAAATTTCCAGGATAGCGTGGCGTGAAAAAATGCCCTTGGACATATTCCTCCAAGTCGGGTTGAATGACCCTTTCACTTTTAACTGGCCAATCTAATTTTGAAAGTTGCTGTTTAAGTAAAGACCGTTCTCCAAAAATCTTCTTGTTCCCCTTTTTTACTGCTCCTATTCAAAATGAAAAAAACATACGGCGTCCTCAGTCAAATATTCACCATGCAGTTCCTATGTTTTAGTATATTGTTCCCTTATTGACTCACAGTGACTGAGCCACGCTACTATGGATGAAGCTTCCCTGTCCCCAAACCTGCTTTTATACACGATAACAAGCGAAAAACCTTTGATCTATGCCTTATATTCCGCAGTCCTGTCGTTATTAATTCGTGCTCAGCTCAGGTATTCCTCATTTTGATCCTCTTCCAAGCCTACAACAAGTTTTCTTTTGGGATGCTGCAAGTCGTCCGTAGGTCTTCTTTCAATATCTGTAGTTCTTCAATCTATACACAAAGAACTTAATCAAGCAATGTCACGGTGTAACGAAATCTAAACTCCTACGAGACCCGTTTACCCGACAGAAAGATAAGAAAATAAAAATCAAGCCAATAAAAGTAAGAGAGAAGCAAATGAGGGAATCAAGTGATTTATTTGCAGCCTAAACAAGACGATTACCGGGTACAACAACAAGCTACCCGTAGTCAACTCAAAAGGAAGCCAACCACCCGTGAATAAACAAATAGACAAGCTGTAGGGAATCACTCTAGCATACCCCAAGACATTGTAACAACAAGATAAGCTAATGGCCGTCTTAAAGAGATAGCATCAATCAGACAAATCAACACTAGCTTGAATTAACAAGGGGCTGACGGGACACGGGTGGACTAAAAATAGGGATGAATATACAACACGCACACAGTACTTTAGATGATCCCTAATCACAACTTGAGTGAGTAAATAAACAAGACCCCTAGATAGTTGCAGTACGACTTATAAAAAGAATGGGAGGGAAGGTTAAACTGTAAGTCTTTATGGGAAGTGATCACATACTCCAAATAAGTTACAGAGAAACAAGAAAAGCCTTAAAAAAGGCTAAATTGGAGGCACCCTTATTAGGCTAGGAAATACTGCGAATCATCGGGTACAAATAGGATAGCATTTTCATTACGGCAAATAAGCAGATTAAGGCCATTATAAGAACAAAAGACCTTCATTTTATCTTTTATTTAGAAACAGTTATACAATTATTTGTTCATTGCATCAAATAATAGAATGATGAGGCAAATTTGCAGTTATAAATATACAGTTCTATTGTAAACAGCAGTCACCGATTTATCTCCTGGAAATGGATCTATTTTTAGAATATAGGTCTCAATTGATAGCGTCCAGCACTGCTCAAATTGTTGGATTCTTTTGCAAATTCACATTTCCACATGTATCACTAATTGTTTCTCAACTCTCAAGGATTGCCAGTACAAGATATATTAAATAACTACCTCTATCTTTGTCTGTAACAAAGCGATACCACACAAGTTGACTCGCCTTTATCGACTTGTTTCTCGCGTGTGCCGTTGTAAAGGAGGGATTTATACTAATATGGAATAGAATTTTCTAACCTTTCATGCAACTTTTACGCGTCTAATTTAGTACACTTGCGGTCATGAATAATTGTACTGTCTTTTTATTTTTAACACCACTGTTCCCTTTAAGTTTTGAGATTTGCAGAAACAATCATTTTCCGTATTAAAGGTTGCCAATTATTTCGGAATACCCACATGGTCACGTGGTTCTAAATTCAATACAAATGTGTTCATTGGATTACGATATTGCCGAAATACAAAGAGGCTAATTATGATTGGTTGAAAGTTCCTTTGAAAATTCCAAGTGCATAATAGAGAGAAATTCCAGCTGTTAAGAAGGAATATCAACCTCACCAATCCACTTCCAACGTCCAAGAGTCCACCCGTGACCACTCGAGCCAAGCCCAGTTCTAAACACGACCGCACGCGGCGAGTGCCAAGCAGGTTCTCATGAAAGCACGGAGTGCGGACGTCAGAGAGAACCGGGGCGTGCCCAAAGAAAGGTGGTAGCTTAACTTCAAGATATCACGAAGTTGTGTCTCTTTGCGAAACTAAAGCCCTAGCTCTATAAATATAGGGGTTACAGTAGCATACAAAGGCTTATTGCAAAGGGCACAAACTCCTCTACAAGTAGATATAAATATATATAGCATGAGCATTGACATATTAATGCTGGAAAAAGACTGATAACTTGGGCATGAAAATGACATTTGAACACATAAAAATAGCCACAGTCGGCGAATAAAGATATGAAAAAAAAGAGATTTACACATTTAAACATGTGAAAATATCTGATAAATGAACATGTAAATATAGACAATAAAACAGGATTTATCCTCAAGGCAGTGTCCCGAGAGTGCACGGTAATCTCCCACCTGACCCGTCCGCTGGGTATGAATCCTCTTTGGAGCCGCGAAATCCAAGGTTGCCTGTGGTGTATGTATTCGCGGCTCAGAAGTCGTTTTTGGCGGTGCAGAAGAAGGGAGTCCGATTTTTCTCATTCTCAGTCTGGGATTGCGTAATCCCATCACGCCCCGTGGTCATGCCTCTGTAACTCTGTCGTCGCGGCTGAGTGACTCCACAGGAGTCACCGAAGGGCTTTGATGGCGCCGGCTGGTCGACGCTTGTCTGGTCTCCCTCCTTGAAGTATGCCGACAGGGTTCTGAGATGGTCTCGTTATCTGCTCAGTCGGTCCTTTGTTCGTGGGTGAAGACTTGCCGTCCTAGCTCCCGTCTTCGTTGACTGGCTCCTGGAATGGGTTGGCCTCAAACTTGGAGACGGTTGTACGGAGGACGACGATGTCGAGGTGTCCGTCGTCTCCATGAAAGTCTCTGGCGTTGTGTCCGGGACGAGGGCTCTTTTTTGGCTTCTCTCTGCAGGAATGGAAGCTGGTCCAATTGGCAAGTCCTGCAGCTGAATCTGGTTGGCGTCGTGAGGGTGCGAGTTGGCGAGGGGAACAGTAGGTCTCGCCTGGAATGCTTTCAGTTGACTGGAGAAACAGAACCTAGACTTTCTCCTTGGATCTGGAGTATTGATCACGCATTTGTCTTCACTAACCCTACGCCTAACCGTATATGGGCTATACTTGGCCTTAGAAGAGGACTTGGGGACGGGGAGGTATAAAAGAACCTGATCGCCTGCCTTGAAATGTCCTAACTGTTTGCTCCCTTCAAAACGATCATTAGCCGTCGTCTGAGAGAGAGACTGGAGTAATTACCCGTCTGAGCTTATCTCTGCCTAAGCTAAAACCCACAGGACAACAACTAGAAGCCAATCATTACCATGCAGACAGACAGAGAGACAAATATTTTATTTAAGTCTCACTTGAGTACATGCATTTATACATAAAACGATAAAATTCTCAAACATATAAGTACACAACCAATCACTTATTGATTTATGAGAGACTAAAACCATTCAATGATATACCGAAGTTATAAGTATGTTTATATACATATATTAATTTAAACAGAAATAAAACTATGTTAAGAGAAGAAAAAAGATACGAATATAAGAGATGACGTCGTTTTGATAAGATATTAAGATTGCAGGTTCTGGCAGTGTGTAAAACTACACGACAATCACTAAAAAACACATTAAACTTTAAAACATCAGAAAAAATTTTAAAATTTGTAAGAATCTGGGCGCTTTTACTAAACAGCTCATCTCTCTCCTCTTTATATAATGGGCATTTAATAAAGGTATGGAATTCAACTTCCTTGCAGTTAAAACAAATTCTTTCTTCTTTTTGGATATTCTCATAGCGGCCTGTTTCATTACTCAAAGGGGCGACACCAAAACGGAACTTGGTGAATGATGTAACATAGTTGTTATGAAACCTATGTTATACTCTGCCAATCCCATCCCCAAGTAATCCCTAAGTATGTAATAATCATTAAGCTGTTGTCAAGTGACAATGTGTTGACAACTGAGTCTGTTGGGTATATAAGACCCAGGTTTGACTTGAAAGTTGATATTCTCAGCCACGGGACTGAGGCGTTGAGTCTCAGCCAGCACCCGACCATGGGCTAGTGACAGCCACCAACAGATATGTGAGGAAGACGCACTGGGCGTCGTGAGGGTGCCCAGGGAAAGCGGGCGAGAAAGATCGACAGCCAGAGTAGTATAAAGTACTTGGAAGAAATAAAAGCCAAGAAAATCTACGTCTCGTCTTCTTGTTGAATCTTACGAAGTGTGTGCCTGGTGATTATGCTACAATGAGCTTCTGTGCCTTTTAGGTATAGGGGCGTGAAGATATGACTCGGTTGTTTAAAATGTCTGTATTTTCGAAGTTTATTTCTTCCGTTCCTTGTTTCTTCACGCTGTACGCTTTCCCTCCATCTTGTTTTGTAGTCATCAAAGAGTAGTAATTTTACAGTTCGTACAAGTAAGCGTGCTTCTATTTTTTGTGCATTAATTTTGTGGGCGAGATTGTTTTTCTCCATGTGCACTTTAACCCGGTGGGCCCAGTTTTTCTTCTTTACACCTTCAGACCATAGGAACAAGTTTCTATTCGTTCTTGTCTCTCGCATGTTCTTGAGTATAGCCAACTGTCTAGTCACCGCAGACCACTGTCGTACTACAGGAGGGATCCAGCCCGCATCTCCATTCACTGCCAGGTTTGGGGTGTATTTGCCTACACCAAGATAAAAGCGGATGGCTCGGGGGTGCACTGCGTCGACCCAGGAATAGGTTGACGTTCCCCAGATTGACGAGCTATATTCGATGACTGGCCACACCATTGTGTCATACAGTTTAGTAAAAACGTTAAAAGGTAGTCCCCCAATACTTTTGGATTTGGCGATTCCGAGAGCTCTACTGGCGGATTTAGCTGCTGCCTTGGCGATAAGTTGATAGTTTAGGTGCTCTGTAAGTAACAGTCCTAGGTACTGGTAACTTTCCACTACTTCCAACTTCTTGACTCCACAGGTGAAAGATGAGATCGTTCTTGTAAATGAAGGGCATCTAAAGTGGATGACATTAGACTTGTCTGAGTTAACGTTCATCATGTTTCGAGTACACCAATCGTCAATTCTTATATGACACGAACTTTCCTTCCCTTTCCCCCCTCTCATTCATACGTGACCACGTTTCCAGACAGTGTATTCAACCATGACAAACTATAAAACTTTCTTGATCGTTTATTCAATCAGTTCACATCTTGCGTGAAAAGTTAGCGCTAGCAGTAAACAACTAATTTTAGAGTAACGTCCCTTGATTTGGTCAGTCCTTGTCGGTATTGTAGAGGTGATAGGTGTCCTATGTATTTACGTGAAAACTCTGACGGAATAAAAAAACTGTCTTGTGTTGATTTTATCCTCCATGAAATAAATACATAAGGATTTTATTAAAAAACCTTCTGGTTTATGTTTTGATATTTTTTTCATTATTGAAGCGTGTTCTTTGAAAATGAACTGTACCGTAGTTTCGAAATCAGGAACACCCTAGACCCGCTGAACAGCTCTCAAAAGCTTAACATCACAGTTCGGCACCTCGTTTATCTCCTCCAGGAACACCCTGGACCCGTTGAACAGCTTTCAAAATCATAACTTCACATTTCGGCACCTCGTTTACCTCTTCCAGGAACACCCTGGACCCGCTGAACAGCTCTCAAAAGCATAACATCACAGTTCGGCACCTCGTTTACCTTCTCCAGGAACATCCTAGACCCGCTGAACACTTCTCAAAAGCATAACATCACAGTTCGGCACCTCGTTTACCTCCTCCAGGAACAACCTAGACCAGCTGAACACTTCTCAAAAGCTTAACATCACAGTTGGGCACCTCGTTTATCTCCTCCAGGAACACCCTAGACCCGCTGAACACTTCTCAAAAGCTTAACATCACAGTTCGACACCTCGTTTACCTACTCCAGGAACACCCTAGACCCGCTGAACAGCTCTCAAAAGCTTATCATCACAGTTCGGCACCTCGTTTACCTTCTCCAGGAACGCCCTAGACCCGCTGAACAGCTCTCAAAAGCTTAACATCACAGTTCGGCACCTCGTTTACCTCCTCCAGGAACGCCCTAGACCCGCTGAACAGCTCTCAAAAGCTTAACATCACAGTTCGGCACCTCGTTTACCTTCTCCAGGAACATCCTAGACCCGCTGAACAGCTCTCAAAAGCTTAACATCACAGTTCGGCACCTCGTTTACCTTCTCCAGGAACATCCTAGACCCGCTGAACAGCTCTCAAAAGCATAACTTCACTCTGAGGAGCCGATGTTGGGCAGTGATAGACGTTTATGGTGAAAGCTCTCTGGTGTTCTCCTCAGTCTTGAGATTGCTCATCTAGATGTAATACTTTTAGAGAAAAAAATTGTTTTAAAATAGATATCGCTTGTGTGAGATCAATTTTACATTGTAGATATCTCAACAATCGAGTCATCATAATGCAATGAGAACTCTGCCTGTATTCGATAACACGTCAAAGTTGATGACGTAACCATTCTATGATGTTATAGAGCTGATGACGTCCATGGAGTATTGCCTCACTCATATCACTGCACAAGAAGCACTAAGGACAGTTTTGAGTTCAGAGATATTCGTTCCTTATGATGAAGTTGTACATTTGGCCGTTATGTCAATCTTAAAACAAAGTTGTGTAAACATTAGTTCTATCTTGTCCCCGCGTTTTCTTAAATAGACATATTAAGATGAAGATACCTCAGATAGTTATCAACTATTGTCCAAAGTAAACACATTCATGTTTTACTTGGGAGCAAAGTAAGAAGATTCTTGATTTAATTTGATGCCTTTTAACGATTAGTTATCATAAATATAGCAGTGGGTAGCAACCTTCAATAGATGGAAGTGACTTTGTTTTAAGTTAGAAATAGTCGAAAGTTCTTGGACGAGTACCTTGTGCCAACATTATGTACTTTTTCGGGTCATACCCTACACAGACAAAATACCTGAACTCACCTATGCCTTCTTTGGTCTCAAAACATCGTTTGGTTATGAATCAATCTAGTTAAAACTAGATGTATTGATCCGTCAATACATCTAGAGAATTACTGATTGAGGTCATGTTCAGCTGACCTTTGACTAAGTTTGAACCGACCAATAAAATGAGGGCTGGAAGACAGCTTTCAACCAATCAAAGACGGGTTTCTTCTGCATCTTTGTTAATGTCACATCCTGACGTTTACGCTACGTTTGTCTATATTTATGCTTGAAAACTTATTTTGTCATTGTTTGACCAGATGTGTCGACTTGCTTTTGCACAAATTACCAAATAAGCAAACAAAAAATATTCCGTCAACATTATCAGCACAGAATTTATTCTGTCATCATATTTTTCAACACAATTCACTGCGAAACATAGGTAACATTCGGATTTTGTAATCGAGGTGCTTAAGAACGGCGAAACAATCGCATTGACCTGCGATCCGAAGAGCTGGGCTGGCACTCTTTTGATTGGCTGATGTTCGCTCCTGCTCGACACGGAATAGACCTGTAATTCGCTAGATGTAATAACGGACTTCGGGACGTATTATATTACAGCTACTTTTAACTAGATTGGTTATGAATGGAGCTTAGCTTCATTCGGAAAGCCACGAGTGACCAAAATTAGCATCTCGATGATTAATCCGATTGCTGAAGTGTATCTTGACATATTTAATCTTAATTTACAAATAGGTTTGTATAGTTTCTAGGCTTCAATGACTTCAAGTAGATCAAGAACGCACATAACCAATCATAATCACGTTGTTATAGTACAACACCTGCATGTCTAAGTTCAATACTTACCAAATACGCGCTTGTAAGGAATGATGACTGACATAATAATTTATAGTGATCTTTTCATTTTTATCTAAAATATGGTTTATCAATAAAACAAATATCATTTGATAAACCCAAATAACATCCCATTTCTTTAAAAGAATAAAAAGTCTTTTGATTATTTAAATGCGTGTGTTGGCACACTGGACATAAGTTATTATGAGTTTTATTATGCTCAGCTCTCTGGCTGTTATCGTTGTCCCCATATAAGACGCCAAACGTGATTGGTTTAAATCCAAGTTCTTTCTCTTGCTCGTGAAAGATCAAGGTTAGATCGACTATACTAACATATGTTATTGATTTGTTGATATATTGTCGATTGGACGATGCATACATTCACATTATTCGTGCAGATAAATCGGATTTTACACGCATTTTTTAAAGCAATACCATTATAATATAACAAATAAATGCAGTTGATATTACAAATAAAACCAAGTCCACTTAAAGGATGCCCGTTTCAGCAGCTTTGTATAATCGACACTGCCATCTAGGCTTTACAAGATGCAAATGTCGAGCTACGACACATCATGTAAATGTCAGGCCACACGAATGATGCCAGTGTGCGAAGCTACAGACGTGAATGTACATCATATCGACAGCACGAATGAGCTTCATCCAGACTTGTGATTTCCCAGTTTTATGTCACCCCATCCCAAGCACACCAAATAGTGTCGTCGCATGCAATCTGCCTTCTTCTGCAGCTTCGAGGCCCCGGTCGATCAAATCGATGTTGGCAATTTTGATAACTGAATCAGTCAATATCGATGACAATGTCTAACATTGGTGGACAAACAAGTGGCACAATGTCACGAGGCACATTTAAAAGGACAGTCCTATGCGGGTATTTTATTGTTGAAACGAAATTTCAGGGGATATTCCCGTTTATACAAGTGTGTAAATAAGTGGATATTCTATCCATACATATACTTCATTTTCAAAATATTCTAAAATTAGTTAAAGTACAGCGCCTCTGTCCATATCATTTTAACTCAAAACCGTAGCCGATAGGTCAGACTCTCAATAGATTGCTCTTTTACGGTCAGTGTAAATAGGTCAAACTGCTTCCGTAAACAATTCTAGCTAACTTTGACAACTGGGCAAATGACAGTTTGCCAGCCTGTACTTAACCCAGGACATTGTATTTTTGCGCGTGTACTTCTTAATATTGTTGTTTTAAATTCAGCAGAAAATGTATTCATTATCTATGAGACTATAATAGATTATCAATATCGTTAATAAAATATAAAGAATTTATCAACCCAAAAAACATTGTGTCCTTTTCCTTTATTCCGCTGGACTATAATTGGCATGGATTTGTACCCTGTAGAGTTCCGTTCGTGTGTGACTCCATCTATAGGTCAATGTGACATCTAGCGAGAGTTTCTTTATCGATATCGGTTTCACTGAATAAATCACGAATGTGTTTGTGCACACGGTTATAACTAGCTTGATACTCTCTTGATCTACTAGTAACCTATTATTCATTTTGAATGTCAAAGTACAAATTTGTCCAAAAACAACTTTAAAAATAATTATGAGTTCAAATTATCAAAGTGCAAGGCCCCATGATATTAACAATTGCCTCAGTCAAGATATATGGATACTACATCGAGCAGGTTTTATCATTTCTCTCACTGTTGTCTGGGCAAACTTTCACCAGGGACCGTGACACTGATTCGTCATTGATAATATCCAACAATGGACTTCGGTAAACGTAGAGAACCAACTTAGTATTACATGTACATATTATATGTCGTGCATGCCTGTTTATAAAATATGCTGTATGCCCCTATAAAGAGGTCGATATAACGGTCTATACAGAACGTTGCAATGATGTGAATAAAGAGGTTGAATATTCGTCATCTACATTTTGTACTTTATCACATTTTAGTTCTTTGTAAAATCAGGCTTTGGGTATGTATTTTTAAAACATAAGAATGTTTTTGTTATACTTTTCATTATATAACTGTACGTTTTATCTAGGAAGAGGATTGGTCTGACTGTATCCGAATAAGGAAAGTCCTCTCTTGATAATTACAGCTACTGTATGTCTGACAACATTGCACTCAACGAGAGGGACAGGACAATAGCTAAGCTATGTACAAAAAGAGGTTAGTGAGAGTGTTCAGTTTGAGAGATATAAAAATCAGTACATTCGGGTCACTACGATATTAAAGTGCTCATTTTTTCGCAATATTCTCAGAGGATTCGAATTTCCCCCTTAAATAACAAGCACGGGCAGTGGCGCATCCATGCATTTAGAAAAAAAGAAAATGGTTTTCTAACATTCATTTATCACATATTTCATTTATCATGTAGTGAACGTAGTTACTTGCGAAGCATGATTTAAATAAATCGTATAGCCAAGAACCATAGCCGATATTACCGCTATCGGCGCTAGCTTATAGTACTACTGCTGGGCGAGCCTCGGTCAGGACTGCGATATAGTTGAAGAAACACCTCCACAGGAAACCACGTACATCTATGAGAAGCGTGGTCAAAAACTGTAACTTAGCCTTGGTCCTTGCACTTTAGCTGATATGAAAACTTTGTCTAGTGACAGTTATATTAACAGTGTGTCATTTCGTGACCAACCCGTAGTCCGACATCAACACGATAACCCCACATCAGCCAAAGCGATGGAAGATAAGCTTCGATTTAGACAGTTAACTGTTTAACGTAACTATCTCAAGGAAATATTATTGCGCTACTGCAAATGGTGATAACAGTACTTAGACTACTTCTGAATTATGGGACAACAATGTCCCACATAGACAATGTCGATTTCAAACCAGTGCCCGCCCAAAGTAAAGAAGGCGTTTTTTTCATATAATAGCCTTCATCATTATTCATCTCCTCAACTTTAAGAATGCCCATAAAACGTTAAGTACCGACATATCCTTTTTAATGCTGTTTAACAATCAAGGTGCAAAAGCCAAGGTGTTATTTTATGAAGAAGTAGTTATTGTTTCTGAAGATATATCCGCATCATAATGCTTATCACAGGTTTAAATCGCGATGTTTGATCGAAAATCGGACAGTGACGTGCGCCAATGTCTCAAACGTAACTTTTAAAATCAATTTACAGCATAAACGAAGATAAGCATTGGTTTGAAGTGTTTAGTAGGTAACCTAACTAATGAATATGTTCATGGAGCGCAGATGTTCGACTTATTAACAATAATATGACTTTTTCCGAGTTTTTTTAAAAACAAGAACATACAGTGTATCATAATTATGATAATTTAGAGGAAGAGATGCTACTTTAGAGAGGTGATTTGAAGTTATCCCAGGACGTATGGTATTTTGCATCTTATTCAAGCCACATGAACAATTATAAAACATACTATATATCACTTTAAAACTCATCTTTTTGTAAGAAATAGGAATACTCCATAATCATCCTCGGTTTACATTTACCACTTTCTTGAAAAATCCTACGCTTTTATCTTTGTACTGTATTATTACATACTTTTGTACTCGAAACATAACTTTAGGTTCTGATAATGCGGCATCATTTTCGAACTTTGATGACGCGTGGCTGCAATAAACCACAAAACTTTATGATTTATGATTTCACTAACTTTGCATTTATTGTCAATTTACAACACTTGTATGATTTCATGAATTAAAGTTGCCTAATGAAATGAGTGGATTCAAATACTTGTGAAATCAACATTCATCTATAGATAAAAGATTCATGGTTTTAAAATTTCATTATAATAGATCTTTTCTGTCATTTGGTAGGAGTTAAACTACGATAAAAATCACATTGTGTAACAGAAGTTTTCTTTATTAACATCTTAACTTAGTAGTTACGACTGGGAAATACCGATTTTGTCAACCAGGTCATGTAGTAGGTTATAATAATCAGTGACCTAGTTTTTGACCGGAACGTAACACATTCTCCTGTGCATGATATCTTATTACGCGGTGTCCATATTATCATGCGTATAGGAGCACGAACTTGGTGTACTGTATATACCCCTGCTATCACCGTATTCACCGTATGAATTGTTGAACGGGTAACTGCTAGTTATCGTTCGTTAAGTATTTGTTCTCTTGCGTAACTATGAACTTTCTACATCGTATCATCTAAGCTAGATTAACGTGTCCCATTTCATACTTGTAGCCCCCGAAATAGTTCAGCTTGAATTCCACATGAAGCTGATATGACAATAATGATCTGCATTCGCCTCTCAGGTTGTTAAATTGCGCATGCGCTTGCTATTTATGGACTTGGCCTTAAGTTACAAAAGCAACAGTCAGTACAGACACTGCCGATCGGGAACATGGATGGCCTTGATATCACAACTGTAGTGCTCTTTCTTGTGGTCTTTCTTTTTGCCTGTTATTTTGTCTCCTGGAGGAAAACCCTACCCCCTGGCCCTCGCGGATGGCCAATTATCGGCAACTTGCTGGAATTTAAAGGTAGCAGAGGCAAACTGCCTGAGCTTCTATGTAAATACGCATCAAAATATGGCAACGTATTTCTGTTAAAATACGGGGGGATATCTGTTATAGCTGTGAATGGATTGGATTCTATCAACGAGGTTTTAGTGAAGAGGAAAGACATCTTCAGTGACCGGCCTGATTTTCTCCAGTACATCTCAGAGATAGGAACAGGTGATATCTTATTGTATCTCCCATTTCGGTTGATATGTTAATGTATCATGATAACATGTCATGTTTTACATCTTGATGCACCAACTGATATCTTCATTGTAACATTTTATATCTTCATGTAACATTTGATATATTGATATAACATTTGAGATCACCATATACAATTTGATATCCCCATATACAATTTGATATCTTCATGTACCGTTTAAAATGTTTATAATGTTTTAATATCTCTACTCAAATTTTGGTATCTTTAAGTCCCGTTCGATATTATCATGTAATATTAGATGCATTCTCGTCCCATTTTGATAACTTTGTTAATCGTTTGGTATACCTTTTTATAGGATGATATATATGTATACAACATTTGGAATATTCATACGTTGCCATGAAGGGTTTAATATCTTTACATATATGATTGTTATCTTCAGGATATCATTTAACATGTTCATGTGCCATTTGATATCACATTTGGCAGGTTTGAAAATTCTTTATGTTTGCCAAATCCTCGCTCTTCCAACGATAAAAGGGTGTGTTTGTATATATCGCCCCCTTAGCGGTCCATGTAGCGTTCCTCAAGTTTCGGTAATTAGTCCAGTTTTAACTCAAATTGACCATGAAAGTGAAGCTTTTTTTGTGCATTATTACCTTAAAACCTCTTTCCCTAAAAGCCTACCGACATCCTCTACGACAGTAGCACATGTACGTCAGACGCGATGTCATGTCATATAGTCGAGCTTGAGCTTAACATGTAATTATAGTTGAAGTATCCTGTGATATAAATTTACTTCGTATTCCAGGAGTCATCTTGAGCAACAAACAGAAATGGAAGGACATGCGACGGATGGCCATGCACGCGCTGCGAGATTTCGGGATGGGGAAGCAGACGATTGAGGAGAAGATATTGGAGGAAGTGAACGTGATCGGGAGAATTCTGTCCGCTCAGGGGGAAAAGCCAGTGGCCATGAAGAAGTACCTCGCCATGGCGACCTCTAACATCATCTGCAGCATCATCTTCGGCTCCAGGTACGGTACGGGTCACATGACCATTCCATTACTTACAGATTTTCCATATGCATTACTGTCCAATAGACTACGTATAAGATCGCATAAAACGAGTTTGTTCAATAACATCTGATCATTTCATTTGTAAATTTATTAGCTCACTTAGAACAGTTTTATCGACACTTCTCTCATAGTTTGTTATATTATTATACTTACAAATGGCTTTTCATACGACCATTGTTTTTCAGTTTCAAGCACCCCCATAATTCTCACTTAGTAGTTCTTGCTGTTCACGTTTGTCACGGTGTCTAGACTCAGACGAGACACGTTTATCCGGCAGAAAGATAAGAAAATAAAATAATCAAGCCAATAAAAGTAAGAGAGAAGAAATGAGTGAATAAAGTGATTTATTTGCGATCTAAACAAGACGATAACTGGGTACGACAACTGTCTACCCGTAAACAACTCAAGAGGAGTTAACAACTCATTAGGGGAGTCAACGACCCTTGAATAAACAAGTAGACAGTAGCATCGCTAATACCCAGACGGTGAAACAACTAGACAAGCTAATGACCGTCTAAATGAGATAACACCAATCAGACAAATCAACACTGGCGTCAAATATACAGATGCCTAATGGGTCACGGATGGACGAAATAGGGATGAATAAACAACAAGCACACAGTACTTTAGATGATCCCTTATCAACTACTTGAGTGAGTAAATAAATAAGAACACTAGTTCGGGTATAGTAAAACTTATAAATAATGGGAGGGAATGTAAGGTTAAAACTGTAAAGGAAGTTATCACATACTCCAAAAAGGTACAGAGAAAATAAGGACTATTAACCCTACCAAACCAACATCCGACTCCCAAGGGTTCTGTCCATCCGCCCCTCCATACGTGACCGCTCCCCGCAAAGGTCAGTTCAAGACTGCGTAAGCAAAAGCAATATCTTCCGCTTTTAAAGGCCGAGTGCGGACCTCAGTAAAAGCCATCTAACACTGGCTTAAGCTTATCCTTGGGTGAAACTCAAGTTGTGTTTCTTTTTTGTGCTAAAATAGCCCTAGCTCCATAACTATTGAGGTTACAGTATCATACTATGGCTTATTTTAAAGGGCATAAACTCTAATATAAATATATATAACATGAGTATTGACATTGAAATGCTACATGCAAAAGGCTGGTAAATTGAGCATGAAAATGACATTGGAACACATAAAAATAGCCATAGGCGGCGAATAAAGACATGAATGATAAAAATGGATACATGAATGTAAAGTACATAATATGTACTTTCGATATTTACAATAATGGTGACAATGGTAAATGGTTACATTTGATAAAAGTACATTAGAGGACAGGCGGGAAAAAGGACGCACGCTCGAACCGGTGACAACGTTTAACGACATGCCCATTGATAGTGTAGCCTCATCTCAACCGATCGGGCACCATTCGCAGATTCTACCCCAACAATCGGTTCTTACTTTGTAAAATTTCTTACTTTATGGTAAGTGAATATCTGAAACAAATACTAAAGTTAGGAGTTAAAAAAATACCGAAACAAAACAGAGGTTAGAATATTCCAAGGATTTGTACATCCTCATAACCTACGGTATTGATCAAACAGGGGCTACATAAACTCCTTCTCATAAAAGACCTTCTCACTAAAACTGTTGCAAGGTGGTCATATTTTCCGAATCCCTTAAAAGGAAACATTGTTGTGAAAATTTGCAATACTGGAAGCGTCCTTATTTTTTATCCAACGATTTATGGTATACTTGCCGAATGACTTCCTTTAGAAATATTTGCATACAGCACAGGCAAAGGAACAACCGTCGCCTTAAGATTTAAAGTAACAATTATAATGCTCAAACGATGTCGCAAATTGAAATAATTATCGCATCCAGTCATGATTTAATATTATTAGCCCAGAAGGTACTGTACATGTATATGAAGCTACTCATATCAAGTAAGAGAAATCGAGTAAACTTTTACGTGGCGAGAATGCGTTACTTCTTTTCCTTGGGGATGCATCTCTTCTTATCACTCGGGGATGGTAGAACTCGTCACCCGGTGTACAAAGTCTGGTCACGTCCTACGCAAAGACGTTAATAATGGGATTTGTATGCTTACTTGTTTGACACTACGCTTTATAAGAATAGAATAACTTTTAAATGGCGCTGCCGGATGCACAATGCACAAACACAATTCCGATGAACTTTGCATTGAGAAAAATGATAAAGCGCCATCATCATCATCATCATCATCATCTTCATCATCTTCTTCATCATCATCATCATCATCATCTTTATTGTCATTATTGTGCAGATTCTGTTCTTGATGATGCCAGGTTCGAGTACGAGGACAGCAAGTACCAGAGAATGATCCAGCTCCTCACGGCAGTGTTCAGCAGACCTGGCATGTTCCAGATATGTAACGCTTTCCCCATCTTGAGATTCATACCCTCTTTTAAAAAGGTAGTAATATTTATCTAAACAAATTAAATCAATCCGAATCGTAATGACAAAATATGATAAAAATTACAAAAGAATGTGTACTAGTGAAGTATTTAACTTATGAACACCGCGAAGCACAGAGCGGGGAACATGATATTCAACCCCGAATGTCCGTACGTCCGTCCCGTTCTTGTTAGCGCGATATCTCGTGAAGCGCTGCACCTAGGGTCTTTAAGAATGGTTTAAGGCTCAGTCAACTGTTGATTTGGCTAACCTTGATTCCATTTTCAAGGCCACTACGCGACTTTGACCAGCATTTAGGATGTTTAAAATATATCTATTTGTCTCTTCCGGTTTTCTTTATTGATTCCAAAATGAGTTAAACAGTGTCTACTTGTAATTGTGTATTAAAGATAATATATCCACATAGGGGGTACGATTAGCGGAAATACTTCAAGACACAGTTATGAATAAATATCAACAACTATTTAGGTTCACATCCACCTGAAAATAGCAGAAAAAACGTGTTTTATAAACACTTCCGGAAAACAGACGCCAAACGTTTTATCAGCCAATCAGGTGCTAGGGGGGTTGTGACATAGACAGGACTCGTTAACGACTGGCTGATCTGTGTCATTGTTTACATTATAGATTCCAGCGGTCGTGAACGTATATATTTTCACTAATTGTACTTATAAAAAAAACCCTAAGTCATCAAAGCTATTAATATCAATACATCGACATATTCTCTTTGACATTTGTTAACTATTGTTGTTGTTATTTGTTTGGGTTGTTAATCTCCGATAATGCCGATCGAGTGAACCCAAACTGTTATCTGCCGCCATTTTGACTGTTTTCTTGTTTGAACACCTAGACAAATCGACTATCCCCCTGTGCAGTTGATTGACCATTGTTTATGTAGAATATTTGTTACTTCTTTGTGCCAATTTAAAGTGTCAACACAATATCGTAACTCCGTGTTTCTGCTTTGCATGACTGTAACAATGAGATCTCGCTTTTGATGGACTGCCTCTCGGCAACTTCCGAATCTCGTCATTGGGAAACGAGGTTCCGAGCAGCTGTTTTTTGCCTTATTACCTAGTTATTAGTGATAAAAAAGATCAAATCTTTGATGTATTTAGTAAATGTACCTCTTGATTCGCGATTTGCCACCTTCATAAAAACTTAGAGTTACGTACTAATGTATTTTGCATAGTAAGGATACAGATTAGTGTTGTTTTGTATGAGTCAGTATAATAATGGTCAGTGTTTGAGATAAAGAGTGTGGTACTAATCTAGAGTGATGTAGGCCAATATTGTCAATAATAACACAACATTTATTGTTGATTGTTATGTAAGTTAAAGCCTGCTTGGAAATGTATTGTAAATATGAATTTCTTTGTCAGTTTTAACTATTTCAACCAAATAAAAATATTAACGCTGAAAAGCATATTATTTCCATTTCCTTTAGTACTTTAGTACCGGTATTTTACCAGAGAGAGGTTTTTAGTTACCTAACACTAATTGTCCACACCAGAAAATATAGTCATAAAGTTATTACCTAACAGTCTACATGAAATGCCACACACCTGTACAATTAAGCAATAAACCTAATGACCTCAGCGCCTGGCACATTTCCTATAGGTAATACACAAGGCACTGATTAGTTATCTAAACTCTATCCTCACACATGATCAACAGCCTTTATTGCAACTTGATGAAGGTAATTAGGTTTGACAATACACGTGACACATGACAACATATTAACAAATCTGTATTACTAAATATCTTATTTCATACTGCAAAGTTTATCACTATCAAATTGGTTATAGATTATCCACTGTAAGGCTACATTAAATGGTAAATGTTTCACCGTGGCAGCTTTATGACTTTAATTTCACTTTTTGTTACTTGTAAAATGACGCTGTAGCAAGACATTTTAATTTTTCATAAATGTTATAACCATAACTGTAGTGTCAACATACAAACATAAGTGACGTGCCAACATTTTTGTATGTATCCTTAGAGTAATCAGCACACAAAAAATAGTATATACCCAAAAACTAGTAATGTAACAAACTACAAACCTGTCACCTATTTATATATATATATTATTGTTATTTCATTATAGTCTCCAACATGTTGAAATAACTATTTAGTTCAACCCTATGATTTTTTCACCCCCATATGCAATCAAATACTAAAAATTCAAACAATTGTTGGGGTTTGAACTATTATTTTCTGAGACTAATCTAAAGAGACATAAATTCATACTGCATATAAAAACTCAACATTCGTCTGCAAAAGCATCAATTATAGTCAACTCCCCACAAGTTTCATGATTATTTATCCCACCTCCCCCTGAATAGAATTTTGAATTAGCCTATCTTTCAAATCCCTTACCCTCTTTCGTTCCTTCTTCTCAAAGTATTCCGTCCGTTTTCTCTTCCGATATGGTTGTCATATCTCGCTGGATAGACGGGTAGCGGGCCTATTATCATCTTCATCTGTTTATTAACTGTTCGTACGGCATTTTGACGAGTCTTTTCCTTTGTGGGGCAAGTCCAAGGTGCGTTTTGAAATCGTAGGAAAGATCATGTCATTGGGACTCCACTTCGCTCTTTTCTGTCTAACAAACTTTGTCCAATTCGCGAATCGGACAGGATCCGTTGCAGTTGAATGTCTCCTGATTTCTTATTAGTACAGTTGGCAGCAACACAGGAAGAAGGCACGTCTCTTTCGCAATGAAAACGTAGACGAATGCGACCAATATCTGCATTGATATATACTTGTTTACAATCAAACGCGCAGCGAGTCCTGTCTATGACGTCACATCCCTCGAAGGAGAGCTAGGCCACTCTAGGGACTGTTTAAATTGGGCTTTCGAGGTGGCCAATTTCTACGCACTTTGAACCGTTATATATTTTTAATTAAAGGACGCATCAAAACTCTGTTTGGTGTTTTATTTACTTGAATGTATTGTCTTTATGAAAATGGGAATTGAAGTCGGATACAAAACTGGGATATAATATCTTTAAGGTAAAATTGATGCAATATCAACGGTTTTCTACAGTTTATTAATTACATATTTCAAGAACAATAGGGAAAACTTTACAGTTGTGGTCACGTTGAAAATTAACTTTTAGTATTGTAATGATCACACGGCCCAGCCGATGAGTTTATGCCTTCGGCCATCCCAGCATTAAGTACCTTTTCATAAGGATAATAACAAGTACATTATTAAAAAAGCTTCATCACATGAAGAAACAGTGATGTGTGGCCATCATTTTAGCTCATTTCTTGATTGCGGACATTTGTGATGTATGTACGTGTTTGTTTTACTAGCTGCAAACTATCCCTGCTATCCTTATTTCATTATCAAATATTGTTCATTTGCATGTGAACAATGCTATGCTAAGAAAATCTTCAGATACATAAAGTAATTGCATGATGAATAAATAACTCATTGGTAGTAATAATTTCAAGTTAATTAAAAGGGAACGCTAAAACATCCTTCCTGAATCAAGTGCAGCAAAACGAAACATACTATATGAATTCATATATGAAATGTGAATCTAAGTAATATTTACTAAATTGAAGTTTAAGTTTAATAAGCTTTGTCATTCGTTTTTAGATAATCATGAAATCTTTTTATAGCCTACAAGGTATCGATTTTTGATTTGCCTGTAGGGGATGCAAATGAACATTGACGTGTACGACCAGTTTGACGAGTTTGTTGTCGAGGAGGTGAAAGAGCATGAAATCTCGTACGACAAGGACAATATCCGAGATTTTATCGACTTGTTTATAAAGTTCCGCGATGAAGAACATGACAAATCATACACGTGTAAGTAAATCACTGAGGTTCCTTACTGTCCCCTTTAAAACATTTTTTTGGCAAACGTGAAGCTGACTCCTTTGTTTGTTAATTCCACAAGTTCGGGAGACATTTATACAGGTCATATACAATATATAACAAGGCTATTCACACCTGCATATCAAGCTCCGATATATATATACTGTTATAAACATGCTCATAACGTGTCAAAGCCGAACATGTGCATTTGTTGTGTTTTTGAAACGGACAATTGACAAGGCAGATCGCATATTGAACGAAGCTGTTAAAACTCGATCTGTAACAAAGCAACTTAACACTAAGGTTAACCTTAGTGCCATCCTTTAACATTGCACTACGGCTACCTTAATGACTTAAGGTAACCTTAGTGTTTTGTGCAACGGCCCCCTGGGCACGAACGTCTTGCGATGACGCCATAAAACTCGCCTCTCACTAATTAAAGTAACGTAGCTCTAATAAAGAAGGTCACATAGACGTAATTCCACTTTTAAATTGGGGGTAGCTCATTTATGAATACGTTACGAGTGATACTTACCGATGTCACTTTATGAGTATGTTTATAACAGTACATATATCGGAGCTTGATATGGCTGTGTGAATAGCCTTGTTGAATAGTGTATATGACCTGTATCAATGTCTCCCGAGATTGTGGTTTATTCCTAATATGTTATCATTTGTCACGAGTTGTAGCCACTGACAAGCTCGTTAACATGGACCTCTGGGAACATAAACAAACCACTGAAGGAAAGTTCCTATCAAAAGGGGCTGCGAAGCAAATGAATTTTCTTATCGTATGTGTAAAGTACAGGTTTCCATTGTTTTTCTTTTGACTCTTCAGTAAGATACGATAAGGAGTCCAAAGACGATCACCAAAGGCAGGACATCAAATATTCAATTTGTCCAACGACGTGATAAGAACTGGAAAATCGCTTAAAAGAATTAGATTAGGAATGTGTATTCTGCTAATTAGCTGAAATATTGCTGACAGCACGTTAAAACCTACTCACTCCTTTACCAGGTAACCTTCGGCAGACTAAGCAATGACAACGTTATTTTGATATAAAATACAAATTGTGTATGTGCTTCCCTGAACTATGGACAGCTTGTTTGCCAATTTCAACAACGTATGCGACAGAAGCGCCGTAAAATGTTCCAAAATTGCTTTTGGTTTTCAGATCAAGAATTGAGCAATCCGCCATACGTGAATGTTGTTTTAAAGTTTAAATCCGCCAATAATTCCCTTTCTGTTCCTACAAATTAAATCTTTGCACCGTGGAAGTTTCTGCCACGATATTTAAGACATTATTGACAGCCACAGGCGCACAGAGGGCGACATTCATCAAAGGGATAAGAAAAACTTAAATGACAATTTAAATATGTGTATTAAGATGTCTGGAGATTGCAGCCGTTAAAATGTTATAGAAAACAGCAATGTATGAGTATCTTATCATTTGAACATAAAGGTAAAATATGTAATAAAAAGCTCTGGCGCACCGCACAAGGTTTCTATCTTACGCCTTGTATATTGACTAATGCAATGCTTCATCGCTACACAGGGAAAAAGTAGTTCGTATATTGATTACCATTTCTTTAAGAAATGGAAGATTTGGCAGGACAAAGCGTACCCGTCTTATTTCAATGAAATGAGTAATCTATTTTTATAAAATATTTGTTTTTCCTCCGTTTTCCTATTTTCAGTGAAAAACTTCCTGCGGCTTATAGTGGACCTGTTTATGGCGGGTACAGAGACGACATCCACCACCCTGGGCTGGTGCCTGCTGTACATGATGGAGTACCCGGATGTTCAGGCCAAGTGCCAGACGGAAATAGACTCTGTAAGGTCACGTTAATATTATTTTGATTAAGTTTATACATGTTCGATAATCCAGGGTAAAGGTTCCAACAATTCTCCACTTAGCCCTAGAACCAAGGTTGGTTAGACGCGATAATTTCATTTTCTCACCTGATGAATTGATGCTTTGACCAACAAAAACACGTCTCGTCTTTCAGCATAGTTTTAGCAATTAAGTCGTCATTTACTACCTACGTTTTTACAACAGCATACCGAAACTTTGTTCACTTAACACTGAAACGTAGTGCAAAGATGTAAGTTTGGACGTGAATAAAATTACTTCAGCAAAATTTACAGAGGATCACCCACTGTCAATGAGTGAAATAGCCGTTCTTGAACTTATTTCGGGATCGTCTGGTCTATCGTGCAAATATTCAAATTTGGCATGTTGAAATAGACAGTAGGGATCATATTTTCGAAATTTCGATTTTGTTAAATTTCTAATGGAATGTTCCATATCGACTCTCTGAGAAGAAAATCAGTACAAATAGACTTAGTGCAAAGGAAAAACATGACTTATTTACAAAGCAGTTGATATCTTATGAGTGATTTTTTAAATAAAAATAAAAATAAGTATTTTTGTAATATTGACGCCTGGTCACTTCAGTGACCTGCCAAAACTGTTACGGTTAATTGTGGGGTATGATAAACATTTGCCGTAAAGAAGAATGATTCTGCACATCTGTATTGTAAATTCAACATCATATACGTTACTTTTTCAAAGGCAATCGAAATTACATGATATTTGCACTAGTATACCAAGGTATGTGAACAAACTTTTGATTTGCAACTGTAAACATATCAAAGTAATAATATTTATACGATGATTTGAAAAATTAGATTTTGTCACAGTGTTGTTATGCCATGAGTCTTTTGATTTCCACCCTTTAATAACCTTCCAAAATGTTGCTTCACGATAAGGGCAAAAGTATGCCTGTCTCATGTGATGCTAGTTTTACCATAGTCGAATCTCATCTCAAATTGATTGCAAAACATAGCCAAGATAAAGCTGGTGAAAAAAGTATCTATGAAATCGCTTATGTTGCAGGTTGTTGGGTCAGGAAGGATGGTTACCTATGATAAAAGAACGTCTTTACCTTATGTTGAGGCAACTATCTTAGAAATACAGAGGATCTCAAATATAGGTAACAAAGTTTAATTTTTTTTGCGAATCATATTCTCTGCAAAAACGATATTATTGTATCAATGATATAAGAAAACGTTGTTCATTGCAAATATTGCACAACTATACAAACCATTTCCTTCGTAAACGCTAAGTGCTCATGATCTTGCTCAAACGTAGAGAGACACTTTATGAGTGTTATGGTAGTTCGATTTCATAGGTATGAAAACACCAATTAAGACGACATTAGTTTAAAACTTCTCACATATAAGGGGCGGGATAGCGCATTGGTTAGCGCGTTCGGCTGGGGATCAAGAGGTCCGTGTTTTGAATCTCGCCAGGGGCTCGGCAACTTTGTAGAGAACTTTTCCACACGCAGTAAGATTTGGGTGCAATGCTACAATGAATGTCATCGCAGTACCACCCATGGTTTGTTAGTTCCAGCCAATACTCGCAGGTTTCAGCGCATACATAGCCTCAATGGTGTTGCCGGCTTTATCCCAGCAATGATATAAGCAGCCGCGATATAAGTGAAATACTGTTGAAAGCGGCGTTAAATCCAAGTTCACCTCACCTCACCCTCCAGCATATTACTTAAAAAAAACATTCTGATTGAAATCGACCGTGTTCCGAGGAATAAAAGTTTTTAAATATTTACTTAAACGGGATTCGAACGTAGAAAATGAAACTTATATGATAATGAAGAAGAAATGTTAGGATAACGTAGCAATAATCTATAAAAAAACCAACTCGATCTCTCCTCAGTATTTCTAAGAGAAGTCACATAATTTAAACAATGTTTTAAACAATTTAAACATTTCTAAAACTGAATTTGTTCAACAGCTCACAGACGAAAATCTTTCTCCATTCATTCAACCGAGATTCAAATCAAATATCAATATTAAGCCTTTGATCATGAATTAGACATCATATTTTACAAATGTATTCCAGCTCCGCTGTCAGTCCCACACGCAGTTCTAGAAGAAACAACTTTGAATGGGTTTTATATTCCAAAAAACTCCATCGTTCTGCCAAACCTCCTGTCTGTCCACCTCGATCCTGATATCTGGCTGGAACCAGAAGTACTGAAACCAGAGAGATTCCTCAAGGACGGCAAGGTCTTCAGGCCCAGTGCTTTTATGCCTTTTTCCATTGGTAATTTACTAAGTCTTTATGTCGTCTATTTTTCATTATTTTATTCCGGTTACCAAAATAATTAATATGGACAGATCGAGATTTTGAAGATCAACTGTAATGACATCGATTACATAAGAGGCACCTGCGCGACATAGCTAGTATGTACATTTGGTATTTATGAATACTGCAATCAAGATAATCTATAAAAGATTTCATAAAGATTGTATTCGTAGAGGAAAACCAATAAGGAATGCAATTTCTTTTTATAAAGAAAACATGTTTGAGACGTTGGGGGAAAAAATGAGTTAAGTAATATCATATCAATTTGCTAAAATATGTTGGGTAAGACTAGATGATAACTGGGTAACACTGGATATCATTCCTGGAAACAGGGATGACGCCACCATATTTCAAGGGCTTAAGCATATCTGCCTACCCACAGGTCCCCGGATGTGCGCGGGAGAGACCCTCGCCAAGATGGAACTGTTCCTCTACTTCACCAACCTGTTGCAGACCTTCACCTTCAAGAAACCAGAAGGAGCCACCCTCACTTTGGAGGGCTTTACTGGCCTCACTCGTGCTCCAAGGCCTTATCAACTTGTTGCTTCTAAACGTTAGCCGGGTGATACCTCCGTGTAAACAAAATGGTTATATCTGTTTTCATTTCGCTCAAGACCTTATTTATTTCCAAGATGGCAAGAGCAGCTACGAGTACTCTCAGCTTAGAGGTCTTCCTAGGCTTTAGTTTTGATGCTCGGCCTTATGAACAGATTGCTTGTAACCGCTAGTCAGTTATTGTAGCATTTCGCTCAAGAAGAGACCAAGTCTATGACAAACGTGAAAGGATCCTTGCCCCTATATATAACTGGGTTTTTTGTACACATGAAGTGGGTGTTTTCTTGAATATCTTTGTATATTTTGTTCAGAATATTTGCCTTCAAGGAGAAGAAAGAGATTTAGTAAAAGATAAGCGTGGTGGACTCCAGGACAGTATGATGGTTAACTGGTTTTGACGTTGAAAAGAGGATTTAATTTAGATCTATTGAAATTTCACCAATGATTTTCATCACAGAAGTATTTGATATGCGTGATGGACTCAAAGACCGCATCAGTCGATTGTTATGAATATGTATTACTATTATCCGTTCTTGATGGCTTCTGAAGATGTGTTTTTGTTGTTCTCACTAATGGAACATACAACATTTGAAGCAGATTCAAATCAATATGTGAGCAAAAGGATAATGATAAGCACTGTGATTCTGGGGCCTGTGTTCACGAATATTTTAATAATAATACACTCGCCTTCCAGAGATAATTAGTAGGTCCACAGTAGTATTATTTTACAACCATGGAATTAATTAAATTGATTAATTAAATATAAAATTCGTCATTGAAACTGATTGCATATTTATTTTCACACTTGCTGCATTGGCATACGCCCAATTAGTGAAATGCTTACGTTAATTTCTGCAATGCAGCTGGCTGAGCCAAGTACTGTTACTTAGTATAAGCAGGTCATTCGATACAGAAGCATAAACTACACGTACTATAGCTAAATTTAGCATACATGCATTACACTTTATTAACACCCGTCACAAAAAGTACCTTAATAAATTCTTACGTATGCTATTTAAAAGCTATTTCGCAATGCTGATATCCTTTTGAAATTGTCGTAACTTTCGTAACTGAATTAGTTTAATAATGTGCCATGATTAATATTATTTTGTCCGAACTATTTTTGAAAGTGGTTCCCATATCAGGGAAATGACGCACGCCAATAAGTCGACTGAAAACAACGAACAGATACCGCACGTCTCGATATTACTAACCATCTGCATTTACCATATGGGATACCGTACAATGAATAGATCTATCGCGAGTATTTTGTTTAGAGATCAATGAAACTGTATATTAAAAAATGCAGATAAGTTACAAAAGACGACAAAATAAAAAAAATGAAATAATTTTTTTTATCGTTTTATCATTTCATTTATTGGAAAAAATAAATTCAGTTCTCAATGTTTTAATATCATTTTTTTTAAAGCCAGGCCATCAAAATCATCATTTTTCGGAAAAATTATTTTCCGTAACATGCATTTCTTTAATTTTAGAATCTTAAAATATACATAATTAGCTTTCAGAATTTATCGAGTTTTCATTTATTTTGTTTATTGATTCCATCCTCTTTAACGTGTTTCATATTTGCCTCCAACCTGCAGTTGATAAGACGATATAGAATTCAGGCACAAACACATATTTGCCTTTAGTCAATGACATATAGTATAAACCTAATGGCATTAGCAGCTGAAAAACCTTTTAAAGGAAAGGTTTTAACTGAGAAAAAATAAATTAGGGAGTGACGAAGCTTGGCTTATATCCATTGGTATATCATATATATTTACCTTATATCATTTGATTCAAGACTACCATCGTTTCAACCCTACATATACGTGTATGTAATTATCTATCGATTTATTCGAAGCTTACAACGTGATGGGGAAGATGCAAATGGATTATTGAGCAATTAAGTTTTTTAATTATATTTCGAATGGTGAAATATGCCATTTTTCGGTGAAAATAAAACCCGTATTTTCCCTGAGTGAAATAAAAATGGTATTCTACTCAGTGAAATGATGCAACAATCATACGATGTCGTCATTGACGTCATGGAACAATTAAATGACGTCATGCAACGACCGCGCTAGCGAAGCGTTTTAGCTTCTCCATTCATATAGTTAGGGTCATTTACGGGGTTTTGGGAAACATAATAAATAGAACATTTGACATTTCTCGTCGAATACCATGAATATCTCATCTCGTGAAGTAGAAAATCATATATTTACACTCGTGCCTCCGCCACTCGTGAAAATATAAATTTCTACTTCACTCGATGAGATAGTCATGGTAATCGACGAGAAATGTCAAATATCCTCTATGTGTCTGATGCATAAGAGTGAGTGACCATCTTCTTCAGCAGAATCTAAACCTTTTTTGGAATTGAAAAAATAAAGTAAGTAAAAGTTGATTTGATGTTTTATTCAATTTGGCAATCTAAAACATAATTGTGATTTGAGAATGTGAATAAGAAGATAAATAGTTGGGTTTGTAAAATTTCCGGGATTCATTTTGTTATTCAACACCCGCAAAACCGATGGCGTAAGCTGGGATTTTTAAACGCTTAAATTTGCGGGCGTTGAATAACAATGAATCCCGGAAATTTTACAAACGCAACTATTTATCGATATTGTAACATGACCGTTAGTTATTAGAAGTTTAAGAGCGAACTCTGTTTTTGCGTACTTATTTTCGTGTGGAAAGGACATTGCGACTGTTCTATTTCTGTAAGAGGTGTGATAAGGTCTAACTATATGAATTTCCGGCATAATATACATTGCAGACATCGTACAGATAATACCAAATAGTGGCATTCGTAACAGCGAGGCCTTACGACATACTTGTTGAATTTGAGACCGAAATCAACAATTATAAAGCTCGTAGAAAAATATCGTAAAACCCCATGTAAAAAAGTCATAAAAAAGCCCAAGACCATTGTGACAGCGACGCAAACATTGTGGCGTCAACACGGTTGGCCTTTGTGACATCATACCATGGTAAGGAACAGCATTCGAAAGATGACTGCCACATGAACTTTTGCGGCAAACTTGGACTAAGTAAGTCAGTTGAAAATATTTTTGTTCTTCAAAAGAAATCATATTAAAATTTATTTGTAATACCTCCGGTACACACAATCTAAAAAATGACAAGGCAACTGTCAAATCGGAGTACAGCACAAATTTTCTAAGAAACTGTAAAATTAAAACTTGAGTTGGGGCGGCACTAATGAACATGTATCAATTCGCGGTGATTCGCCTTAGCGAATTGGCGGGTATTAATTGTCAATCAACATAGGGTTATTTTCAAAACAAACAAACAGAATCGAGAATACAACGAAGTCATTAAAAAATAAAATTTAAATTATCATGTCTGTTCATTTCTGTTGGGCATTAAAACAGTTTTCGCATTTCAAAAGGTTACCTAAATGATTATCAGAGCCAACCCTATGTTAACGTTAACAAACCCTCTGCTTTAGGCAATCACTCCTGTCAGTTCGCCACCTCTTCTGTGATGTCAATCCATACAGAATGTCCTGTACAATTTTGATAAAATCCGTGACTATGAAAATTACAAATACAACAATCAGAATTGCAATTGCTCCCCCGCCCATTTGCTTTGCTGAAGGTCGGTCATCCGGGGCACTTGTCTTCTTCCTGATTTGTTTAGACAAACCCTCAGCATCAACAATGAGATTACCGCGAATGTCCTCTTGAAGTTGGTTAATAACTTGGGGTATCTCATCCGTTGCGTATGTCTCTGGGCATTTACAGGGACATGACCAAAATATGTCTTTGGACAAAACAGTGGTTTGTGGTGTGACTGTTGTGTTTAAGGAAGTTGATAATGGTGTTAACGTCACTTCCATTTCTGTGGATGCTACTTCCGTTCCAGGGGATGTCATTTTCGTTATTAGGGGAGTCATTTCCGGTCCGAAGTCAGTCACAATTGCCAGTGAAGGTGTCGCTTCTGTGTCTGATCGTGTTACTCCATCTAGAAAATTCCAATATGTAGATCCCATATCAAAAAACGATTCAGAAAAAGATGAAGTTGAGTCGTAAACCACATCGGTTGTCGAGTAAAATGGCGTCGATTCATAGTCTCCATACGTTTGTGAGGGGGTCATACCTTTGTAAGGAAAAAACGATATTTGTTCCATAGTAAACTCCGACGTGGAATAAAATGACGTGGTTTCTAAGGTCGCAAGGAAAAGTGGTCCTGTAGTAAGACTTTCACTTAATTCATAAATATGGGTAGACCAAGAATCGATATTACGAAGTGTGTCAGTCCCAGCCCCAAATAACGTCGTCTCAGAAGAATGGACAGTGACTTCAAGCGATGACGTTTCGGGATGAACCGGTGACACAAGCAGTACAGTAGACGGATCGATGTAAGTTGAGAAGCTTGAGGTCGAAACTGTTTCTGGAAATCAATGAGAGAGTGAGTTTGGGTTTAACGTTTCTTCAACAGTACATGTACTTCAGTTATAAAGTAGTTGATGGTAAACATCCGAACGAAAGTGGACAGATCAGGGAGAAAGGGATCGAAAGGATGATGGAAAGGGATTTCTTTTCTCTCATCCATTCGATGCCTTTCTCCCTGATCTGGAAACCTTTCGACCCCTTTCTCCCTGATTTGGAAATCTTTCTATCTCTTTTTCCCTGATCTGGAAATTAAATAAACTATGACAATTAATACGAGCTATTTTTATTGGGTAGTTTCAAATGTCCAACGCTGATAACATTGATAAGACAAGCATTAATATGTGAAGCAACTTTCACATTTGATGCTTGAAATCGGTAAAAAAAAAACCGCCACAATAAATATAAATACGTTAAGCGTCTAGATAAAAATTATTGTTTTCTTTATACTACCATTGTCTTGAATGCTTTTCAAATATAGTCATTAACAACAACCTCTCCAAAAGATTAAGTGATTCCAAAAGTCTTTGAACCATGAAGTATTCCTTCTACTCATCGGATCCTCACCTTCACAGTGAAATCCGGAGAAATCAGGGGGACACCCGCAGGTGTAGTTGAAGAGGTCCGCTGAGCACTTCCCCCCATTGAGGCAAGGGTTCCGGTCGCATTCCCGCCAACCTGTGACAAAGGTACAAACGAACATTCAAATACTTCGAGGACGAGTAGACCCATCTACAACGTAGAGCTGTTGTGTTAACATATTGACAGGGAGGATCGGTGTGTTAAGTCGTGGAATCAGGAATGCGATCTCTCTTACTTGGGTTATTGTCGTGCTGTGATGTCACAAACAGTGAGTCAATGAGTTGTTGTTTAGCGCCGCTCATGCAATATTTCAGCCATTAGCGGCGTTAGTCATAAAAAGACATAATTAAGTGTTTTCAGACAATTTGATGTCTTTGAACACGGGTCTGCTAACATTTATACCAACTTCTGATTATATGCGTTAATTTATGTAGTCAGTTTTAGGAATTGCATGTAATTACATGTACCATATGGAACATGAAAACGTATTAGAATTTTTCAAGGGGACAATAATTCGAAAGAAAACACTGCTACACTTTATTATACATCCTGCGGACATGCTGTCACAATTTTCAATAATTCTCAATTCAATAAATGGCCATCTGTTCAATGTCCTTTATAAATAACAATTACAGGGCTGTCGGGTAAAGCTACGCACCTATAAGATACATGTTGATTCTTCCGGAAAAAATACATTATATGGGATAAAAACCACGTCACTGTTAAAGTTTAGAGCTTCACTGATAATATTATTGTAGAATATTCATGCTGAAATGTGTTTGTCAGTGACACTGAAAGTTTTACAACGCACTACCCCCCTATTCCCGTAGGTGGGCACGTATAGGCTAAAGATACGCACGCCGGGTTTGAATGCACCTTAATATTTGCAATATCATGATTTTGATAGATTTTTAAACTGTTTTCTGAGTTCTAGGTTAGGACAAACTGATAGTCGGATCAATATTTTGGTTTCCAATGACAATTGTTATGTGGGAAGGCAAACTGTTTGATTACGATATGTTTGCTAGGAATTTTGTCAGTTTTTACCAATTTTTTGCCAATAATCAACAATTAAGTCCTTTTTACCTTTTCAAAAATGTCATGATATCTTCTAAATTGCCTAAAGATGCATAGACATAAATTTATTACAAACTAACACTCATCCTGGTTTACTAGGTTAAGTTTTGTGCGAGTGCGTATCTTTATCTGACGCGTATCTTTACCCGACACGGCTGCATAAATAGTGTCGGAAACCAATACGTCAGAGAAGAGGATGGTAGGCAATGACTGAAGACAGATAAAAAACAGAAGGGCAATCATATCAGGGTTCATATTTTTCATACGATGCCCTAGGGCAAAATAACACTTTTAAGTTGTGACATCACGTAATAAACAATTCTTTGACGGCACAGTTTTACTATGACGTCATGTGCCTAAATAGCAGTATACCCCTCGCTCTAGCTCGGGAAATACTAATATTAAGGCATTTGTGTCGTAAACATAGTATGTCATGGACACTTATATAATATCCTCTATTTATGACACTCGCGCCAGGTTGAGATCGAGAAATATGTACATATTAATTAAGTAAATTGAGTTATTGCATACCTTCAGCATACTCACACTTTTTAACATAAAATATTTCTAAAAAGAGAGGATTTGTCATTATCATTCATGACATGTCAGTGCATTGTTTATTTTCCAATTCATTCATATTTTTGTTAAATTGCTCTGTGTCCAATACTCGTGAAATTGACATGACAATGCGACATTGTCAGAAATCATTTTGTCAACTTGATCAAAGATCAGCTGGTCCCATTCTCATATTTGTTTCCCTGCTTTTAATCATCGAATGCTTATGCAACCAGTAACTTCATCAAACCTTCCCTTAGTGTTCAGCAGCAATAATCTATGCTCATAACAAATGGCTTGTTAAACGGTTAAGCATGAACAGCTTTATTTAATTTCAGTGAGAGATAAATTTATTTCGGAGACGGATAGACAGACATTTTATTTGAGCCTCACCTCATACAGATAATACTGTCTCTTGATAAAATATAATTCACTGATGAGCTTGATATTTGAAGTTCAACTAGCGCACGTGCGTGGCTGGTTATACCTAGTAACGATTAATTCCCTGTTTTAGATTTGTCGAACAATCATCTATGTCGACGGAAAATTACATGCTAATGCCAATTTTGTGTCTTTTCGTAATCCGCTTTGTAATTATTTTAACAATGTGCAGTCTTTCTTGCTTTCCAAACCTGTCTATTTACTTTATAAAATGAACGATGACAATAGCTAATGGAAAGATCAATATAACATTATAAAAAACATAACATAACATAAAAACATAATTTTGTCTATTCAACGTGGAAAACCTACACAATGGTGTTTTTTCTTATCTGTCTACAGAACAATTCTCCTTGCTCTAGGCTTTTCAAATAAATTGGATTTTTTTAATATTTAAAGTCAATCCGTTTTCATCAAATTAAATTATTGAATTTCAATTAACTTTTTATCTATAAAGTACTTTCTCGTGTCGTAATGATTTCCCATCAAGTCACACATATTCAAAATGATTTTCAAAACAAAGAAATTTTTAAGTCAAGGTTTTTTAAATTATGCTTTTCCTCTTAATTTTTAAAAAACTTATTTTTATAGTACAATTGTTTATAAAGATTGCAAGATAGGGTTTAACTTTGACTGTTCTTAGAGAAACTTGGAAGCTTATCTTGAGGCAAATAGACATTGATAAAGAGATACCTGATGGTGCTTATCTTACAACGGATGATTGCAAGGAATTTTTGATCGCCGTAAAATCACTCTTGAAGGTTAAAGATCAAGGGAATGATGTTTCAATGACAGTTTGACAAAATTACTTAGCTAATTCATTAAATCCTGCTACCAGGTGTAAATATAATTTTGATGAAACTGTTGAAGATTGATAAAAAATTACAGACAGACAGACAGACATTTTATTCAGTAACAGGCCTCCGGCCCAAAATACACATACATAAACACTTTTTAAAATTGTAACATGCGCATAATTATCTATTTTCATTTAGATTTGTGTTTCTTGTCAACATGGTATAGGTATAGACAAACATCCTTCATGATATTAACATTGTTACTCTGTATAATGGATATAGAATAAATATTTAATTACAATAATATAAAACTGATAAAAGATTATGACTGTTTGAACTGTGAAGAAATACAACAATTCATACTTACTGATAGTAAACAGACGCTGAGATATACAAAGCTATAGGACCATTGAAACCAAATAAATCCCCAGGTATCGACGGGTTGTCAGCAAAGTTCCTTAAATATGCTCCCCGGTTTACTAAATTCTTGCATTTATAATTCAGCTAAATTCTTGACCAAGGTATGTTCCAAGATTCCTTTAAGAAGTTGGACCCTATTAACCGCAAATAATTATAGAGACATACCATTGTTGAATTCATTAGGAATGGTTTTCACATGAAGTATAGAAAAAAAGACTTCGAGCCTGGTTGGAGCTCAATTAGTTGTTGTCAGTTATTGGTTTCAGGCATGATTGTTCTAACATATGCTGCCTTCATTCCATAGCACAAACATACCTGAGAAAACCAAGACACTGCTTTTACGCCGCCTTTATTGATTTTAAAAGTAATTCGATTCAGTTGAAAGAAATGAACTACTAAAACTCCTTTTGTAGAATGATATTCATGGTAAAATATATAATGTTATTGAAAATGTGTATACTAATAATAGTGCTTGTGTTAAACAACGACAAAAAAATCACCGATATATATACTACATTCTGTGGAGTTCGCCAAGGTTGTATTCTGAGTCCCTTACTGTTAATCTTATTCATTAATCAGCTGGTTATTTGTGGGTGAAGCTACTGAAGCTATAAAACTGCTTTTATTTGATGATGTACTTAGTGTCAGATTCAGAAAAGGATTTTTTTAAAACTAAATGTGTTTGGAAAAGTTTGTAACAAATCGGGGTTTGAGGTAAAATCAAGAGAAATAAAACAAGATTGTCTTTCGCAATGGAGGAGTAGAACATATCAAGAACTGTTGAGAAATGATTTTACAAAGGGAAACGAATGACGAACATTGCCTGCAATAAATATTTAGGAATTGCATTCTCTTCGAGGCTGTGTTGATCTAAAGCCTGTGAAACTTTAGCTGTTCAGGCATCGAAAGCTTGTTTTCCAATTTACCAATCTAGTTAAAACTAGATGTAATGTTTACGTCCCCTAAGTCCTACAATCTAGTTAAAACTAGATGTAATGTTTACGTCCCCTAAGTTAGGGGACGTAAACATTACATCTAGTTTTAACTAGATTGCCAATTTACCAGCTTTAGAAATTGTACCCCCTCAATTTATGCCTGAAGTATTCATTTCAATAGTTGATAGTAAAATAGCACCAATTGCATGTTGTGGCAGAGAAATATCATCAATCTTTAACATACTTCTGCCGATGAATACGATATTTGTATCATTTAATTCACACGGATGCACAGGACACCTCCACACCTGCTACAAGATGTAGATTATACAAGATGATGGGCAAAAAATTAGAATGGCCACTTAATGCATATTTCTTACTGTAAAAAGTAACAACATTAAATGTTTATGTACCAAAAATAGTACTCTTGGTCATGCAGCCTTCAGTACAGGAATAAGTTTTCTTTCCCAGCAACTGAGTTATTGAGGTCATATTGTAGCCGTATACAAATACATTCTTTCGTATCATTTATTAAATAATAAATAGTTAATACATTTGTAGAGTTGTAAAAAACCTCTACTCCCATAGTCCTATACTCCCTCACAATCCAACAATGGGCTGTTCCACTATACCGATAGGAAAGTGCAAAATTCAGCATTCACTTTTTGGAGAAATTTGGCATGTAGATATTTGGGAGATTGTGAATTCATATCAAATGGAGAAAAAACAATATACACATTGCCCGGGTTTCTAGGCTGATATTTACAATTGTTTGCAAAATGATATTTAAAAAAGGATAATCATTACGATCCTGAATGTACATATACAACTCAATACCTATTTTTTCCAAAATTAGTTCAAACGATTTGAAGCTGTGGGTCGAACAATCACAAGACGGATGAAAGGTCAGACAAGCAATTTTGACAGTTACACGGATTAAAAAGGACACAGAGTTTGAGAAGGTTTTGATAGAACTGAATCGATAGATAGATTACCTTAGTCTTAGAAACTGTTAATAAATACAGAAAGACGTTTGGCATCGAAAAAAGCACATGTTTACATATTAGGAATATTTATCCTGTAACAAAGGATAAGAAAGCTAGTACTTTCGGTTTACTGATAACGAGGAAAAACTAAAAGTTATTTGAACAATTAGAAGATGAAATTTTGAGAAATATTAATTGGCTTAAGGCATTTAATAAGGCACTCAAGACACTTTAGATCCAAAACTAAGATGTTTGCAAATCAGATTGCTTCACAGAATATTGCTTGTAAATACCCAATTCATTGAAATAAATATTGTTGAAAATAATCTCTGTACTTTCAATTGGGCAGTACCTGAATCTATATTTCTTTTTTTCTGGAATTGCAGAGCAACTTTTACTTTTTGGCAATATTTCTTAAGATGGCTGAAATTGAACTGTGTCCACACAGGTATCGTAAATCTACGAAGTGTTTTGTTATTTTTGGGTGGTCACCCACTTTTTATACAGATGATTCCTTTGATCTTATTCCACTTTTAGCCAACAGCATATTTATGAATTTAAGTTCAGGAAGATAAAAGCAAAATTATCACATTAAAAGAAAGCATTTAAGTGTTCTTACACTACAGAAAAAAATCAGATATTGAAGTAAGTCTAAGTTTGATGAATTTGTGGGTAAATAGGCTATGTACTTACAACTTACAACTGAAGAATAATCTATTGCAAATTCAATGATCATACCACTTAACCCTAACATAAACCTCAACACAATATAAAGAGCAGGATTGTCAGATTTATTTGATGTATTTATAACGAAATTATTTTTAAATAAGTACTTTACATAAGGAATAAGAAATCTGTAATAATGAATTCAAGTTAATACGTCTTCGTCAGTATAACCCTCTTAATATAATAGACTGATGATAAAGGTTACTTACGTCTGTGTGTTATCGCAGAGGATGTTAAAACAAAAGCATTCCCTTCATATGGCGCATGCATGTAGACGACCATAGAGAAGCTGGCGTTATCAGGCATAGGGTAGTCCAGGTTTCCATTAGCGATGTCACGAGAAGCCACAGAATACAGACAGGATGGAATATCCTGAACGTTAAACACCATATCAAGGTCACTAGCAAAAGAACTTCTCATCACTAATGTTGTGGATGAAGCTAAAGAACCGGAAACCAAACTGGGCAGGTTTGATGCAAACTTTGTTCCAAACCTTTCCACGGGTGTAAGGATGACCATAAATGGGTCACCTTGGTTCCCTGGACAAAGCTTAGCTCCCTTCCCATACATAACAACCATTACAGCCTCCGAGGAACGCAGGCAGAGAGCTTCACCTGGTCCAAGGTCAAGGTCAATGAAGTCACTAGGGTCAAGTTTGTAGGATGTTCCTTCAGACGTCATCAGATTGGTGTCTACTTTGGATGTAAGGATGCGGAAAACAGCTCCTCTATCCGGTCCAGGGCCGTGCAATATGTGCCTCTTGCCGAACATACTCACTGGAGGAAGCATCTCTGCAACTGCGTCTCGTCCAGTGACACTGGCGGGAATTTTTGTTCCAACGTGTCCAGCTACAACTGCAACAGGAAAGGTACTCGAGATTGACGTACCAGTTGGATCGCCGGTACAGTAGATGGTGAAGTCCTCAAATTCATTAAAATCAAACGAGTAGTCTTGTCCATCAGTGAACTGACCAGTGGGTCCACATCCGCCGGAGTTCCGTATACGAAAATTGATAGAAATGGTAGTGTTACTTTTAACTGCAATGATGCTGAAAGATGGCAAGTCTGTATTGAATATGAATCCTGTGGAGGCAATGTAGTACTCTGTTCCAAGCTGTGATACTGGCAGCACGTTGAATGATGCTGAGGAATACGAACAAAGGTTAAAGGCGTACAGTGCTACTTCCGTTGTTGACGTCACGCGAACGGCTCTTTGACCAATCATTGTTGATCTATCTGGGAGAAGAGTGACTGGAAACGAAATTGTCTTCGAATTTCCTCCGGGAATAAACAAACTATCCACACGTGCAGGAATGTGAATTAGTATTTCGGCATCGGTGAAGGCAGTAATTGTCAAGTTTAATGTTTCCTCGCAAAGGTTCTCCAGAAAGGTGAACACGAAGAGCCTACCATATTCAGTTCGCTCGTCCTGTTCTGTAAGAGAGAAAAGATTGGAGATTCATTGAAAAACGAATAAATGGTTCTTCTTACAAAGATGTCTTAAACTATTTATAATTGTTATACTTGATTCTTGTGTATTGTCCAGACAATTTACTTTTCATACCAGTCTGACAAAGTCTAAAAATAATCGATTCAGAAAATATATAAAAACTATTTAATATGGAGTCTATATTCTGAATACTTTCAAATGCTTTTGAAATTTTAGTTCAAAAGCAAATTAAAACGTTAATCAGCGCGCCAACACAAAAAATCAAATTGACATTACAATCAAATGTTCATATTTCTTTCCATTATGATAGTGCTTAGAAATCTCACCTGTTAACGTGAATGTATATACCATAATAAACAGGACAACCTGAAACAGTATGAAGAGTAATGTAGAGCTATATAGCACGTTTTTCGCCCTCAAAGTGGCTGTTTTAGGGCGTGTGGTGACATATTCGCTCGATCTGTCTATCGATGCAATGGAATAACAACCAAATAAAGTTTAGATTTTACAAATTAAGAGGAATTTCTAATTTGTTGATCCGAAAACCAGAAGGGAAACCGAGATTACAGAATCAATTTGACCTGTCCGTCCTATCGGTCAAGACTAGATCTAAAACAGTTTATGCTCCTCGAAGTACCAATTCATTGCAGTGAAACAGAGTATTTTGCTTCATTATTTACCAATAAACCATGTGTTCTCTGTAAAGTTCAATCAATATTACATTTTCATCACATAAATGCCAAAATGCCAAAATGCCAAAATCATGATATATGCTTGTTTTCAATGATAATCGACAAAGGGCATTTACGGTTCTACGTCCGATTTGCTTGTAAACTACTTATGTTTATGTGGTTAACTCACCCATACCGAAACTGTCAATGTCTGCTGTAGATACGTTTGCGAAATTACGTTTGAGTCATAGGCGTGCACGATTTTTAAAGTTTGACATATTTGCCCCCAAACAACATACCCTGTGCCCCTTTAACATTTGTGGTTTTCGCCTGATATCTAACTCGGATACATTATAAATCTCCATATCAAACTCACTTAGCTAATGGTTACTATTAATAACGTCATGATGATAACATTCTGTTATGATTTCTTGTCATCCACAAATCAACACAAAACAATACTCTAGATTATTGTTTTAGCTGTCTATATTGGAAATCGTTATATATTGATGATGATGATATCGAGATAGTTTTAGAGGCTGTTTACTACCGTATCTTGTTTCGCAAGCACATGCTGGAAAGATCATTATTCTAAGACCACAAAGGAACGGTAAATAGACGTAAAAGCCGTGTCTTTCCTTTAAACAATGGGTAACTATGTAGACGGAACGAGCGCTGACCTAGTGGACAGTTGAATGTTAGCAGTATTCCGTTTATGTAAACCTGATACCACAATCATTGCTAGTTCGAATTTAATAAGTGTTTGACAATTATGACTCAAAATACCAATTTCAATTGTGCAGTCATGTTTACGTACAACCCTTTATTTAGAGAGAACAATCTTTTACGTAACTCTTGTAGGTATGTCGTCTTTCTATCCCAACCTGAAATTGTGATGTTGCTATTTGCGCATGATGTGATTACTTTTTCATGCACAGTAACATGTTTGCAACAACCTCAAGTTATGCATCATTTTGAAAAAAATATCATGGAGACATCGATGGAAGATAACGGAGATAGTTAGGGAGGGACAGAGACAAAGCCGAAATAGAACAGACGGAAACAGAAAGGCACACAAGCAGACAGTAAGACACACAGGCAGACAGAGAGACACACAGGCAGACAGTAAGAGACACAGGCAGACAGTAAGACACACATGCAGACATAGAGACGAAGAGGCAGACAGAGAGACAAAGAGGGAGACATAGAGAGAGCAAAACAGAAAGAGACACAGGCAGACAGTAAGACACACATGCAGACATAGAGACGAAGAGGCAGACAGAGAGACAAAGAGGCAGACATAGTGACAAAGAGGCAAACAGAAAGACACAGAGGCAGACATAGTGACAAAGAGGCAAACAGAAAGACACAGAGGCAGACAAAGATACACTCAGGCAGACAGAGAGACAAAGAGGCAGACAGAAAGACACTCAGGCAGACAGAGAGACAAAGAGGCAAACAGAAAGACAAAGAGGCAAATAGACAGAAAATGGGCGTCGTCATTGTATTATTGTTGTGAACGGTATTAATTAAAATTCTTTGAAAACTGCACCATGAAACGATTAATCAACGGAAAGGTTGTTGTTACAAGGAGGGTTAGGAATTTTCACGAACACCTGATGAAATCAAATATATTGATCACTGGTTTCCCTACATTTTGTCAGTTGAGTTTTCTGTTTATCTTCTTTGGACTTCTATTTAGCAGTTACGATACTTCTAAACCAGCGAGCACAAAAAGTATAACAGTTAATGATGCGAAACAAATGATAACAAACAAGAATTTCATTGAAGTGTATATAGACTAGTTTGTACCTGTCAACTGAAATGACAACTGATGAAGTGTAACACTTTGTGAGCTGAAATGTACGCTGATGCTCCACAACATTGAAAAACACGTTGTGCACGTGCAGCTCCTAAACATTGAGTCTTTCCTACCTTCACTTAAAGTTAATTTGTATGGATAACATACAGGTAAGGGATTAATTGACAATGCATCAGACATGAGTCAAATGGGTGTATCACAAAGTCATATTGCAAGGACCTTTAAAAGCACAAAAATAATCGTCAATAAGTTGCTACAACGATTGAGGCAGACTGGTAGCACTAAGGACCGGCCAAGATCAGGTAGGCACGACACCCCTCGACACCATGCCCCACCTGCGTAATCGTACCCAAACTGTGACGTCATCGGTGATGACAGGGTTGAATCATCGTGTCAGCAAATGGATTGTCTCCAGACGACTACTTCTTCTAGAGATCTGACGTCGTCGACCTCTACGTGCCCTTCATTTCTCTCCTCAACATCGTATTAACAGGTTGTTATGGGCAAAAACATTAGGCGTTGACGTCTCAGAGAGTGGCAGAGTCTTGTTTATGGACTAAAGTCGATTTGCACTATTCAGATCATATGGTAGACGATACGCACCTGATTACTTCTAGGAAATCCATGCCTTTTTATGGATGTGGAGTCACTGTCTGGGTTGGCATTTGTGACCAGGATAAGACGCCATTAAATATCGTTCGTGGCAACGTCAATACTGTGTACTACATATAATACTTTTGAGGCCAGTAGCCATACCATTCTTGCGTCAATGCCTGCATGGAACCATTCTGAAACAAGAAAATGCTTGGCCACATCGTCAACGACTACTTTCAAAGGCAGAATGTTCAATTTCTACCATGGCCAGCTTGTTCTCCAGACATGAACACTATTGCGCACCTTTGGGGTCATCTTCCATGTTCCAGATAACGTAGAAATCATGTGCCAATCAGAGCACAACTGGAACTGACAACAGAAATCCAAATGGCGTCATACCACGGCTCACATAGTCGATAAGATGGCGAATAACTGCGTGCATTGAAACCGGAGGTGCCCATATAAGATATTGATGAACTTGTTTATGTGTCTGTAACATATGAATTGACTGTTAGTTAAAGTGATTATTTTTTGTCTGTTGTTCTGGAAAACCGTGATGTCTTTCATCCAACAATATTTTCACGATGAATTCCATTTGTCGTTACAGTCATCATTCTATTTTATTTCACTCAATTGCGGTGTGAAGTTTTCATTTTATTTCGGTTAAAATAAGTGTTATATACTTTTTTTTTAGCACACTATCTTTATTTCACGAAATCACAATCACATCAATGTATGCTTTAAAGGGCCATTGAGTATGTTAGTGTTTCTAATACAACATATTTAAAAAACGCCTAAAAATTATATCAAACGGTAGATAATTGATTCAGCTACAACATGATATGTGAGAAATAGTAAATGTATAACGACAAGTTGGTGTAATTATATTTCACCCGCACGAGTAGCGCGCGCTACTGAATTATGATCTCATTACGCGGATTTTCCTTTCCTGTGTACTACGTAAGCTCGGGTTTTAGTGATAACAAATAAACAAATACAATTTCTTTTCTTAAAATATTATAAACACTTGAAATTCGTGAAAGCAAATAACCATGTTTTTTACACAAAAAGGTGACTAAAACTTGTCATGATGTATTTAATTCATCCTGTCTCAGGGTAACACGTATAGCTGACGCTCCACTCTTCTTACCCTGGGTGTAAACCCCAGCAAAAACTTCGCGCCGTGTCCTATTCCCTACAAACTTTCTTAAAAAAATCAACGAATGACTGCGCTTGAAAGGCGAGTCGGCAATTTAATATGGCAGCGCCCATCCTTCAAATTCAAACCGAGTGAGTGAGTGAGTTTGGGATTAAAGTGTTTTGAACAATATTTAAGTTATTAAACACGTGGAGGACAAGCATCCAATAGAGGATCGAAAGGATGAGGGAAAAGACGAAACGAAAGGCATTGTGACAGATAAACAAGAGGTTTTAGAACGACTTCTATCCGACGACCTATCAAGCTTAGGTGCCCCTGCCAGGAACATGTAAGCTCCGGCCGGCATAGCTCTAGGGGTCTCTGGACCACTCGATAAGGTATTGAGTTTAGTGGTGGAAAATCAAACTGATCTCTTAAAACTGGATGTATAATTGGTTGTAATAAACTAACCAGAATCGTAAAATTGGACTCGGACATTATCACCATGGTCGATCGGTTAAAAAACTTTCGATTCCAGTTTGTTTAACTATGGACGTCGCCATTTAGCTTAAGAGTGAAAGCCAACGGTTCGAGAGGCTCTCTTTGGTTGGCTGAAATTTAATCGCACACCATCGCGAGTAAAGTATTTGATTGGCTGAATCATGGGTTACGGCGCGAAATTTTTGCTGGGGTTTACACCCAGGGTAAGACGAGTGGAGCGTCAGCTATACGTCTTACCCTGAGACAGGATAGTATTTTATTAAAAACAACGTTCAATGGGCGCGCTCAACATGAATAGTCAAGTGTTCTGCCCATATTAAAACGAATCAAACTCAAAGTAAAGCGAGTTTGACTTTCAAATAAATCATAAATGTGTTTCGCCGTTTTGACTTTCCTTTTGACGACCAACTTATCTCCCTTTTGGTCTATCGTCGTTTTATCTGTATCCTGTAGCCCGTTTCACAAAGACCTCTTACCGGTAAGACCTCGTAAAGCAGGTCGTACCCCATCTCTTACATTTTTTACCCGTTTCACAACGGCCTCGTATAAACAAGGTCGTATGCTCTACGACCTCCCTGTGACCCTTTAATGTGTAATCCCTGGCCATCAGCCAGTTAGTGAATTGCAGTATTTTTGGAAAGATTGGAACTATGGTTGTTTGTAATGTTAATTTGAATTAGTTTAAAACTAATTAGAGAAACACTTAGAACCATGATTGAATATACTTAAGTAAGCTGTCTGTTCAGAAAATTTCGTTATCCATCATTAGAGATGTACTTTATTTACACTGGGTGCTCCCATATTGAGTGAGATTTTTTGTTTAACTCGTGGATGAAAATCCTCCAAAAAGAATGGATACATCAGGGAGGAAAGGGTGAGGGAAAGGACGGAAAGAAAAGCATAGTGAGAGATAGACGGCAGGTTTTAGATCGACTCAAATTTGGTCTGGCGTCTTTCCGTCGTAAGCGGGAAAGTTCCGGCTGACAAGCTTGGGGGTCCCTGCATTAAGCTGGAAAGTTCCGGCTGGCATAGCTCTCGGGTTCTCTGATGCACCCATACCACCACACCACGATAAGGAATTGATCAAGTGGTGGCTTTCTCATAGCTCAAACATACATGTCAACTGACAATATTACAACAGGTAGGAAGAATCACATTTTGATCAAGATCTGCCCACAAACGCTGTAATTTTGGAGCGGTATTGTTAAAATTGTGTCTTTTAAACTTCAGAAGATCACGGGTTAAAGCGGAGAAACACTCACCTTGAAATTAAAAAGATAGCCCATTGTTACTAATCCAAGTTTTTCGAACTCGTCAATTCCACAATTCCAGCAGCTGTGTTCCTGCTTGATCCAACTGTTATATACATTAACTGCACAGGTAAACTCAGGTAGGATGTCTGGTCACGTGATCGATTGTGTAATAGAACTTTGCCGTAGTGAAAAAAACCAGGTCAATATCGCAATCACAATGCTTTGGTCCCGAGACAATATCTGTTGCTATGCGCAATACGTTTGTCTCCTTCGTTGCATTTCATTCAATTGTCTTATTTTGCATGCCAATTTAAATATTATATCATCTTCTTAACATCACTAAATTATGAGCAATGTGCAATATACTCTTACAAAGGCAAACCACGTAAGACCAAGCAGCTTTTTATAATTTGATTTTGTAGCTGGTTCGCTGTACAATAATTTGTGACAAGAGCATAAACCCTTGTTTATTGTGGAACACACTAAACTTATTATTATTACAAAACTTATTATTTTGAATCATGTTCATTCAGGATGGTTTCTTTTGATGCAAGCCATCGAGCTTCGCTAACCAGTAACGCCATGCCATGATCAAAAGTCATTTAACAGATTTTTATTTCAAAGTAAGAACATTCTCAATCCACAGAGGTAGCACCGTTATTATTTCCTATACAATCTCTGTTATATGAAGAGCTCTTCTCCAGCTTCCGGCAGATTCCCCTAGCGGCACAATATTGCAACGTAAACTACCTTGCATATGTTCAATTGATTGTGGAAAACGTTTCAGCAAAATGGAACATCCCTTTCAATTTACTTGAAAATACAAGTTTTTAAACATATCTGCCTAAAGCATGTTCACAAACAAATACGAAGATGATTAATTTGGGTTAAGTAATTTATCGTGTCAATCAATCATGGTTGAGTATATATTTTCCAATGAACGTTATCAGATGCATCAGACTGCGTCAAAAGACATCCTAGTTTCGATAAACGTGTTTCACCTTAATCCACGATACGTGATCATTTCATGTCTCAATACGAATACGCAAGGACAGCAGAGCTATCACGACGAAAAATCTCATGTTATGTGCGTACGTGTCGAACAAAGGTTATATAAGATCATGTTATGTGGAGAGACAAATACAAACGGATTACAAATGTTAAAAAAGTTATCTTTCACATGCAGTGTATTGATTGATTACATTTAGCCCGTTTTTGTATTCAGAGACGGGATCGAAATAACCGACGATGAGAAGAAAGTCACTGTAAAGTATTGAGTGTCCCCGTCAAATTAGGTTTACCGCACTAGTGCATATATTAAGGTATTTTCCGAGCGCGAGCGATACAGATATATAGGCACGAGTGTTGCAAACATTGCAGCCCAACACGATGTTTTCTTTAGTACCAAAGTTGCATGATCAAAAATAAATGTGGCTTCATAGTGAAACAATTGATACTCTCCTTAGAGTATCGTGTTAAATATGCAGCATATTATGATTCTTACCATAACTCTTCTGGATTATCCAAGGATAGTCTAAGGTTAGATTTGCATCTAGACCACATAATCAAAGGTTTGTCTATAATGAATGATTATATACATGTATGCTGAAATCTATTTTTGAAATTACATTTCTTCGAATCATGGTCATGTTTTCAGTTGTTTTGTGAATGTGAAAATCACGAATCCAATGTCTTCTGTGAAAAAGAAATTCCAAGAAGATTGAAGAAGAATTCCCAGGAGGGTCGTAGCCAAGGGGGTTTGAATCGCTTTCAAAAACACACACTGATGGTAATGTTTTCTCTTACTTATGAATCATACTAACATTCTTATTTTGAACTTTGTATTCCTAACCCATTCGTTATAATCAGCCTACATGATACTTTGGATATTTTCGATCTTTACTCGAGATGTATGAAATGTGATATGAAAAAGGGCAGGTTTAAATATGTCTACATTTTCTGAGTTTTTTGGTTCGTACTATTTTCTTCTTGGATAAAATGAAATATATAAACTTTAATTTGTTGTTTTACAAATTGCATAAATCAAACAAGGGTGATTAGTTTTAACGACATTGAAATTTATATTGTTTTGGTGAAGCACGTTTATAAATTCTTAAAAATGGTCGCCACAACAACTCACTCAACATCATTTTAGTAATATAATCTAATTGAATAAGCACCTAAGCCAACTCAATTTTCAACATTCTTAACTGAATGGCTCATTATTAATTTACATAATATAAACCTCCTCAATTCCTTACTGTCTGAATCAACAGCCAACTGGTCAAACGGTCGATAATAATCGACGCAGCTGGCTTCATTGTCCATCTCATGCTTGAAAAGAATCATTAAGAATACAATATACGAGTAACTATCTTGGAACTTGGTCGCCTTATAAAGCCCAGGTAGGAATTGCTAACTATCTCACAACGGTTAGCATCAGTTAATATATAAGACGGTTTCTTTTATACCAAAGGTATAGAAATTAGACGACGGAGAGTAGACGTTATGTATCCTCCAAACACCCCATCAACCGCCATTCCTCTAGTTTTCTGTACATACCCATGGGTCGGTCATTGATGAACATGATGGTGGCAACGCGGTTATACAGACACAGTGTATATTATACTTAAAGGCATCCTGCTATATCAGCGTATTTGTCTCCGCATAGCTCCACCATATAACCTGAAAAAAGCCTAAAACGCTCGTATCGCTAAATATAGCAAGCCAATGAAATGACTCGCATTTAGCAATAGCGGCACAACCCGAATGAGAATCCAAACAAATGTCAATGTAGGCTATAAATAGCCATGAGTAACCAGCCGTAAGCGATACGAGCGTTTTAGGCCGAAGGATATCAGGGTTCATGTATATGATGGAGCTAGGCGGAGAAAAATACGCAGATGTAGCAGGATGACTAAAAGGGTACTTTAAGGCAATCTTCTAAACTGGAAATTTCCACGATTTTTATATAATTGCTTGGACATGACTACGCGACCAGTGTCCAAGCGTTTTCAGATGATTGTTGTTACTATTCATTCCTCAAGTACATCTGCCTTGAGCTAGCCGTGCTACGTATATATTGTCTGGTTTTCGATAAAGAATCTCAACTTTATATTATGAGCAAAAAGTGATATTTCTCATAATAAAGCATTCTTTATGTGGATATTAATGTTAGCACTTCAGCTATTAGAAAAAGAAAAAAATGAATATTTTTGGCTTTCTTCAGATGACGTATAGATTATCAGCGCAGTACCACGCATGGTTCGCTAGTCCCAGCCGATGCTCGCAGGTTTCACCGCAATGCATAGCCACAATGGTGTTGCGGGGTTTCTCCCTGCAATAATACTAGCGGCCGCGATATAACTGAAATACTCTTGAAAACCCCACACCACCTACCACGCACGACGGGAAATGGGTAATAAAGTGATCTTAGGACTGTATAATTAAGATAAATATAATAACCTTAGTTAATTGAGGTTGCTTAAGCGTTTGTAAAAGTTGATAAAATGTTTGTGAAAAGGCAACCAAATTGTCAATAATAATACAGGTTCGAGAATATCGAAAAGAGGTACAAAATGCAATAATACTAGCAGCCGCGATATGAAATGAGTGAAATAATCTTGAAAGCGGCGTTAAACACCAACTCACCGTATAGATTAGCGGGAGTTAAGATTCTTTTACAGCTTGAGTATTTTGATGAACCAAACATTTGAAGAAAAAACATTATTCGTTTAGTTAATAAATACTTGAAAAACAAAATGATTATTTTCATTCACACAAATCCGAATATCCATAGCAACAATGAAGTTATTTGCTCTTGAACACGACGTTTATCGACCAAAGGTGCAGATCATGTCACATCTTGTGTAATGCAGGCTTACCTTCAGAAGATCGAATTTACACAGAATATCCCCATATTAACAAACCGTGACTTATCTACAATCAAATCTCTACGACGTCTTCATAAACAAACCATGCAAACATACTCTTTCCTTTAAATAACAGCATTCGTACTTCCCTTATATAGGCTGTCATTAGAGTGTATGTTGACCTATATATGGCATATAGGCCTAAGAGACACTATAAATATACGTTTATAATTTTTGTTAGAATTAGATAAAAGTATAAAAGATACAGATTATTCAAACATTTCCATAAACGTCTTTAGGAAATGTTCATCTGTGGTAATCATTGTTACATTACACTTGATGTTGATGGTTTTATACCGCAAACGCCTAAAACTTATAAATTTAACACGATATTTGACGTCTTCACAAATAAATCTCGCAGGGGGCCGTGTATACACTTAAACATGTTTCATGGGTTAATTTCTGCCTAAACTATAGAGATTAATATCTAACCTTTTAGCTGAACAATGCATTCGATTTACTCATGCACTAGTTCAAACCAAGAAGTATCAAAGGTAGAAAACTAAATTTACCTTTAGACGCACAGACCCGAAGAGTTTATGTTTAGTTTCAATCTTAACAACGGCAAATGTTAGGTCTTTGAAAGGTTTTTAATAAGTCAAACATTTTCTAGTAGACAATAACTAACGAGTGACGGGAATCCCGCCAGGGACTCGGCAACTAAGTCTGCAGTAGAGAACTGTTCTACACGCAGTCAGGTTTGGGTGCAATGCTACACTGAATTTAAGCGCAGTACCACCCATGGTTTGCTAGTTCCAGTCGACGCTCGCAGGTTTCACCGCAATGCATAGCCACAATGGTGTTGCGGGGTTTCTCCCTGCAATAATACTAGCGGCCGCGATATAACTGAAATACTCTTGAAAACCCCACACCACCTACCACGCACGACGGGAAATGGGAAATAAAGTGATCTTAGGACTGTATAATTAAGATAAATATAATAACCTTAGTTAATTGAGATTGCTTAAGCGTTTGTAAAAGTTGATAAAATGTTTGTGAAAAGGCAACCAAATTGTCAATAATAATACAGGTTCGAGAATATCTAAAAGAGGTACAAAATGTATGACAATATCAAACATTCTGGGGGTTTTTCAAATACAGTTTTATTTTCTAAATATCTCGTTTCTGTAAACACTTGAAAAAACTTGAAAGCGTAAGTACTTCTAAGTACATCCAACAACCCTCGTTGAACTACTTTGGGTTTAAAAAGAATTATCATTTTCATTTCATTTATATCATGACGCCCTGATTAAGTCGAAGGCTAATAAATTGAAACCTTTGTTTTTATATCAAGACAAATCATTTGACGCAGTACTGGAGAAAATAAAGGAGTAATTCGCCAAATATGGATGATTTTGACCTCTAACGTAAAAAAAATAGTATTTATTTTTTATTTATGAATTTTATAGACTAAACGTGTCTAGCAAAGGCCAACGAGGATCAACAATGCAATCAAATATTTATAGATTCATCGTGTCTTAATGTAGAGTTTCGAAATTATCCCTAAAGATTTTCTCTAATCCGGATCATGTTTTATAAGGTGAAACTGTTGACTTTCCTTCAGGCAGGAGATATGAATTCCCCGTTGTGAAACCAATGGAGGTAAAAACAGATTTATTCCTTTCAGCGTTTGTCTGTTAATAGAAAGTGTTTGTTTAATGTTTCTGGTAACCTGTGTTGCTTTTCCTTTATGTTCACCAGCTATAATGATAAAAAATCTATTTCTTTCGGGGTAATTTCTTATCATATTTAATATTGTATGATTATTGATTTAATTCGATGATCATTAAAAGAAAGTTTTCATGCCGTATCAGCCATTATATTACTTGATAAATTACACAAATACAAATGTAATTTAGTTGACAGAAAAAAATTTCTTTTTTTTTATAACTTTTTATTTTGTTGCATTTTTGGTTACACATGGTAGATAGAGTAAATACAGTACATGGGTTTACATGAACAACTTGTTACACATTGACCAATGTCTATAAAACGAAGAAAGATTGTCATTAACAATGGCATTATATTTAGCTAAGTTATAATATTTGGCAATCCCAGCTTGGACCGTTCGAAACTCAGGCACAGAGTATCTTATTCTATAGTCAAAAATTATCTTTTTGATCAGCATCAAAATTGTATTGATAGGCATATAGGCACTATTTGTATTACCTATGAGGATATTAATATCCTGAAAGTTAATACAAATATCTGCTTCGTTCTGAAGCCACTGTTTCAGTTTAGTCCAAATCGAGATTACCATTGGGCATTCACAAGAAAGATGAAATATGGTTTCTCTGTATTTTTTACATTAACTACATAGGTCAGTATCTATATATCCCATCTTACACAGAACATTGTTCACTGGTAATATAAAATGCAATGTTTGGTATTGAAACCACTGAAGATTACAGAGGGCAACACATTTAAATGGGATGGTATTGTACAGGCACTGATCTCTATCAGTAATATTAACTAATAGTAATTCTTCCCACTTCCAAAAATAGTCTTTGGAGTATTTGAGTACTGAGTTCAATTTCATAAGATTCGTGTAGTAATACTGTGTTCCTTTCAATGACTTAAGTAGGTGAAACATACTAGGTGGAATAATTGGGGTTTGAATCTTAACTATCTTATCGATGTTTCACAATTTGCATTAGTGTCTTATGGCTTTAGTGATGCCAAGATAGACAAGATAGTTAACTTTAATGTTATAGTGGCTAATAAAATTTTCATATGTTAAGATAGTATCGTCTTCATCAAGTAGATCATTGACAAATATAATACCTTTGTCAAACCAATGTTGGTAGAAAACAGAGTTGTAATCAATTAGAAAATTTTCATTTAGCCAAAGTATTTGTGCAGCAATAGCGTGAGACGATGATTGATGTGTTTTGGTAGATTTGAAAAAACTTTTGATTGTAAATTCATTTTTCATGAAAATCTGTCACCAACATGTACCTTCGGATAAATCAAGACGAAAGTAAACCTTGTGAATTAGGATATTTCATTCTTATCACCCATATTTCTATCATAAGTGGTGACATATTTTCAATATGTGCACATGTGCACGTATCACTATTTCCTTAGCTACGATTGTTTCAGCGCGAGTTACTGTAGTTCGTCGTCTGTGACGTCATAAAACCATTGTCCGTGACGTCACTGTCGCCGGCTGACGCAATGGGTACTGGCCGGTTTCTGAATATTTCCATGCTAGCAAGATGGAATAGATTCGGTAATAAAGAAATTATTACACTCTTGTGACTCTTATGAAAAAAATTCACACTCGTCTCTAAAAGTCACTTGACACACTTCTTAGGGAAATGATCTCTAAACATTAAGCCCGTGATTTAATTTAAAGGTTATCAAAGAACAATAGCCTTTTAGTTAATTCTTCTCTTCATATATGTGAATGATATCTTACGGTAAGCAATAGTAGTAGGGTTTAATGGAAACTACAATATTGTCCTATTGCAGTTGATGCAGAAACGCCCATCTTCCCACGCATGGTCTGTATGCCAGCTCCAAACATTTTTGTTTAGATAGGCTTTGCCGCATTTCCCTAACGTACTGTGCTTGTCGCCAAGGCTACTGTGACGGATCGCGATAGTTAAATAAGAAATCATATTAAAATTGCCGAAGAGGGCGCTGCACTAAAAACTGGTTGGCACCAAGGTTTGAATTAGCCAGTGATAGAGACGGGTGCAATTTAAAGCCATGGGGAAGATGTGTTAATTAGGCCGTAATATAATGAATGATAAAGAAACTATCATACGTTGATTTTGTAACTTAAAGGTCGCTTTCAGCATAAAGAAACTTTAGCTGCAAACTTGTTAAGTTAAAACAGGTAATGCACCAATAAATCAGACCAAAGTTTTCTTTAAAAAAATCTACAGATGTTAAAGAAAAGGGCAAAGAATAACGACATCTTTATTTTGAGGAATCGATGTCTTGATACATGTCAATGATACGGATACAAAATCAGTTCTGTATTATTTTTACAAATTTACATGGAAACGTAGATTTCACTCAGACGAAACATTTTGAATGTAGAAACCAATCCCCCCCCCCCCATCATTTTCATTTCGGCATGTGTAAATTTGATTGCATACAAAATCAGAACATCGTGAAGCATTCATAAAATGTAGTCTTGCATGTAAATCGTAGGTCACTGTTGTATAACATTTTTAGAGCTTTCCAGTTAACATGGCATGATGGCAAACTCAAAGTATTGTTTTTACACGTAATAATTCTTATGGAGCAGTTAATGGATAATTTGTTGTTCTTGATAATTGAGATATGTATATATTTTAGATATTAGAATGATATGTGATATCAAAGGCTGAACTGTGACAGAACAGAATATCTAAGTCAGAAATAGCAATATTCACATGCGTAGTACGATGAGTCATCAAATTGTAAATTTTTCTCCAGAATTCTTGCACATACTTGCATTCTATGAAAACATGCTTCAGACTTTCAGGTTCGGTTTCACAAAAAGAGCAGGAATTTGTGTAAATTATTTTCATTTGTATCAGCTCTTTACTGGTGTAAATTGCTCTATTAATATCAATATATCCATACTGAAAATATCTTTTGTACATCTTTAGTACTATTTCTGTGTTTTAAATTCTGTATTTCTGTATTCCATGGAAATTTGCCATTTTTGACAATCGTTAAGTGTAGTTGTCATTAGCAATGAGTTTATTTATAAGAATTTTTTACATCCTTTTTGTGTGACAGGTAGATTATGGAAAGTGTGGCTCAAAGAGAGGTTTTCATTACACAATTGATTTGATAAGAGAGTGGGTTTTTCAGATTTTGGGTTTATTCAAAATTATCCTAATGTATTCAAGGATCGTTCGCTTGATAATAAAGACGTTTAACTTCCCCATACTTTTGAAGAAATTAAATTATAAAATCATTAGAGACTGTATAAAAACCTTTCTCTAAATCAATAAGAATCCAAAGACCTGGTTTATTTTCTTTTTTCAGTTCACACATGCATGATCTCATATATTAATCTCACATCATCACTTATGCAACTACCAGGTATAAACCCTTTTTTATCTGGATGTATTAGGATATATAGAGTCTGTTCCAGTCTGTTAGTAATACAAGAGCTGATAATGGTATTATTTATCTATTTTATCACAAGGTATATAAGAGCGAAATTAGGGCGACAAATTTTCATTAACCTGTTATCCATGTCTTGTTATTTCACCTCTATTGATGGTATACATGTAAAAAAATATGTTAAACGCCAGTTCTCTGTCCTTTAATATGACACAAACCTAGTATTCGTTAAAAAATACTGGTATTAAATTCTGTATACATCTCACATATCCCTCTGTTTGTCAACACTCGTTGGTCAGGTTCTCACACATCGTCATTCTGTAATGGAAATGGCTTTAATTAAAGCCTGAAAGGATTTTTGTATTGATGCATTACACAATTAATGGGTTTTTTTAAAAATCGCCAAGTCATCACTTGGTTGTTTGTTAATCATACAATGTATAAGGACTTCCAAACCAAGTAATTACTTATCAATACTAATCTGAACCCTATACTACATGAAACATGTACTAAATGTAACAGCGAAACAGGCTATAAGACATGAATGCTCGTATACTGAGATATCAGCGTTACGGCGTTAGCGTTTTCTTCCCTCCATAACCCTTAATAACCCAAAAGTGATACATACAGTAACTGAATTAACTTGTATGAAAACTGAAAACATTTTTACTGTACTATTTCCACAACAAACTACATGAATGTTCTATACACGGGATTTGAGAGTAATGCGTATTCCGATCTACATATAGTATTGTATAAATACATTTTAATAAACTGAACTAACATAATCTGAATATATGAATAGAAATTTTCAGTTAGATCATAAAAACCTGAATTTTATTTCTTATATAATTATTGCTTGCAATTATCATAAATGTGAAAATTTTCCTTAAAATTCTAAATTACGTGACCTATCAGCTTGGGTTTATTCGAGTGATACAAACGCTTTATAATTGCCCATCATTAATGTTAAAAGACATAAAAACCGCGAAAAGTCACAGCAAAAATATCGCAAATAACATCTGAAAATTGAAAGGCTGCAGCCTCATTGCAGCAAGACAATCGCCTTCTGCTTACATAAGACCATCGCTGCCCCTTACATGCAGTCATTTGTGGTACATACCATAGGGCGCCATGACGATATGTACACATGCACAATTGGATCTTGGACACTGGCAGTCGTCACTTGCAACCAAACTTCGACAAATTGCGTTCATGTATTTGGAAATGACGACACCAAACATGCTCATACCTGGTACTAAAATATCACATTGTATTACTTGAAAGATGTCATTGGGTTGGAGTATCAAACAAATATTGAATCCCGTAAACTCAAGCTTTCTAAAGTGCAAAACTAGTTTTCAAATTTGAACTTGAACTTTAAAGGTACCATAGTACTTGTTTTGGGAAGGAAAGTGATCTAACAAAAAGGTAAAGAAATGTTAACAACTGGACAACCATCTCTTTAAAGAAATACACGGATTTCTTAGTCTAACGATCATGTCATGGCGATTTAATTTCTTTGACTTAAATGGTTTAAAATGTGTTCACATTATAATGACTGCATACAGTGTTCGATTTATACATGTCAGTGGGTGTGCGATTATTCAGGGCATTATTCTCCAAACACGGACAATCGGGATAAGCATTGAGATGTTTTACCCTCTAACGAAAATTCATTTGCATAATCCATTTTCTGATTGAGTGGTGTGGGGTTGGGGTGGGGAGGAAGTAAACGTTCTTCAGTGCCTTTGGGTGGTTTGTTTTTTTTGCCAGAAATGTTAAATATATATAATAAATACTCTAAAACTATAACCATTTCGTTAATATAGAACTCATCAACTCATTAACCTACCTCCGTACAAGTGTGTCCAGTTCCCTTTGTATTCTTGCTATCCGCACAGAGTTACCGCCCTTCTTTGGACAAAGCGATTCCAAGTAAACCTTTACTTTTTCCGTGTACTCCTGCCTGAAAGGCATAGGGTAGAAAAACAGCATTTTTATCGATAATGACAGAGGATTCTTACCAAAAGATATAAATCCCAAACCTAGTTGGTTATAAAATAGATGTTCACCATATCATTTTTTTATCAAAGTTAAACAGACTTGATTAATAATTTTTCATGTAGCTTAGATAGTAGCAAAATTACGTGTGAATCATTGTCCGATTTTAGATCACAAATCACGAGTTTAGGAAGACTACTCTCAGTATGCCGAACTAAAAAGCATTTAAAATGGTAACTTTCAGATAAAACCAGGACTTCTCGATAAAATTACACAATGTTTAAAGTTTGACATGTTTGACTCCATCAACTCTATGCCCCTTTAACCAATGACTGAGGTCCTTCGAGGAAAGTAATCTCATCATTAACGATCCATTCGAACGCTGAATGTGAGCGAACGATGATTGCATGCTCGATGTCCCATGTGTGTTAGCAATAACACTAGCTGTTCTGAATTCATATTTTGGGAGAAAGGTGATTATATCATTGGGTTGATTGATCCCCCTAAAAGGAGTTACACGAGAACCCCGACAAGGATACAATGCAAGAGACGTCAACGAGACAAACGACATTCACATGGTAATATTTGTTTACATGATGACATTTCAAAACGCATCACATAGCTTCCGGCCATTTGGCCTACGAGACACATTAAAATATTTGCATCTGTAATAGTGGTTTTAAACATTCTCATCAAACTATTATCTTGAATACGGAATTTGATAACCATATTTGAAAATAAGGTCTTTGAAGGTCATTTGTTAAAGTCATTGTTATAAAAAGAAAAAGATATCCCCTTGGTTTCTGTCAGTTAAGTTATATACGCAGTACAGGTGCGTACAGTGACTTCTTGATACATTTAGCATCGAACGCATTCATGTTTAGAACCCTGTTATTTCATATTGAAGTGACCACACTTCCTCAAATTAAATATTTCGTTTATTCTCACATAAAACATTAAATATCACATTTGACAAACTTACATATCGATTTCCAGAACTGATCTGATACATTAGATAAAAAATAATCGTTTACAACTGATGAACACTAAAGTATGATTTGGCTTAATGTGATGAATAGCGCCATTTGCACGTATTTTATGAACGCTTCGATCCCCCACTCCACATTCACTGGACATTTTTAAAGAGAACTCGAACTAAGTTTATTGCAAAGCATCGAAGATGTCTTTCTCAATGTTCATTACATTTTGTTGGAGGAATTCCTTGCAAATGCCCCTTTTGGTTTTGTCATGGAAAAGTTCAAAGAAATAAACCTATATTAAGTCACAGGCTCTCTATAACCGAATGTGTACCGGGGAATAAAAAATTCAAAATATTAATTGATTCTGCCGAAATACGAAGTTGTTCCATCTGTTGGTTTCCTCTCAAATACAATGATGGTACGAGTATGTATCATTGTTTACATCAATGTGCATTGCGATTTATTTTACCTTCTTAAGAGTATTAGTCAAGATTTTTTTCAAAACATAACATGTTTGTATTTCAAAATTGATTTTACAGATTTGAAAACGTCAACGAATAAAAACGAAAATAATCATTAGAAAGCCGTAACAAATAACAACCTTAACACTTTTGTGCTCACCTTTAACATACCATGTTTTCTCCAGCGAGGATTGCTTAGCTTCAGTTTAAAAAAATAACTTTTTAAAAAATTTCAAACCCATCCCTCTGAAATATCGAAGTACCAGAACAGGAGTGCCTCTTTAAGGTTTTTCCTGTTGACAGAACCTGCAGGGATTGCCTGCGCAATCAAATATTATATTAATGAGTTTGTATAGACTACTGCCGTGAACTCTTGATGTAATTGACACTTAAATTTGCAATAAATCACACTTCTTGTGTATAGTGTTGCTCCTGAAATCTTTCGTCACTTATATGTAACATCCTTTGCTATATGAAATTCCCTAACATTAGCTAAATGTACTCCTAAAGGTATATAATCATTTATCACTCAACCTGTCGCTTCATTAGACGTTCTTTAACCTTTCCGTGAACCAGATCTGAGAACTAATGACATGTGTTATTACGGTATCAAAACTTCTCACGTCATGTGTGGTTCAATTTATATAATAGATATGGCAATAGTCTTATTCCTTTTCTCTGATCATATTCATTCACCTTGCTGCCCACACCGTATTAACAAATCTACATGTCTCCGTCAGTTGTGATGTAATTAACTCGTACCTCGTACCGTATGTGTGATACCTCATGTTTCATGTTCCAAACGAGCATTAAGATAACTATTGCTAAATACATTAGCAACACGTATACGATATTATCATCTAAGCTTATCTATGGCAATCGATAGGGCATCGACATGAACGGCTAAATATAGAAGGCTTAGTGATTGCCATTGATGATACGTTTACACTGGGCCACGATTTGGTGACGATTATGCCATTCTGACAACCCAAGTACCATAATACATAGATATTTTGGACCTCGTAACGATCTGTTGATTTTTTACTTTTTGAACGTTTTGTCACGTTTTCATACGCTATGAAAAGATATACAACATACATTGTTGAATATATGAGGTTTAAATAAAGATGTGTCACTACGATCTATAGCGACCGTTTACGATCATTACACTTTCAGTATACGCTCTGTTGCGATATCTCAAGGCTTTGCAACGTGCATAGCGATCTGTTACCTTTTGTTGCTTTTCGTTTGACGTTGAAGAGTGCGTAGAGCAGCACTGTTTCGCTATTGGTATTTAAAGGAGGAAATTAAGCATTTTGTCATTTGATTCAGTGAATCCAGGAGGGAAAATGATTCTTGCAATGTAGATGAAGAAGACATGTTACCCCATGCCTTTACCTTTAGTTGGTGATAAAGGCGCATGAAGCCCTTTCCTTTGCCCTTTCCCTTTCCTATTTCGACTCCGTACTTGTCTACAACTACATGTTTCATGTTACACTACTGACAGTTAGATTACAATACATGCATCTGGCAGCGTGGCACAATCTGTAGTAAAAATATCAACGTTTCGAAGTGTTGCAAACTTGTGATCGTAATAGATCTTGACAGGTCGTAACAAAGCGTTGTAGAGCGTGAATGTTATTTGTAGTACCGCTTGTTAGAGCGTCCAAAACCATGACTAGAATAGGGTACAGCTTGCAATGGAATGAACAGCGTAACAAAACGAAGGAGATCGAAAAATAGAGTTGATAGAGTCCCTTATAACATCATTGAAAAGGCGTCAGTCGCATTCATTTTGTTTGTGGAAAATACTGAAATCATTAACGATACTTTTCCAACACATCGACAAAGTACCACCAAAGTTTTGTGCTCATCAACACCGAGACGCATACGATTTCAATGCGACAATGTGTGAACAGGGCACTTCCTCGTGATATGTAGACGATAGTGAAAGTTCATAACCTGTCTGTTTCCACTTACTGCACGTACATACCTACTTCAAGGCGGCTTGTCGTTATGTACAGTAGCGCTTTGTCCTGAGGAAATAACTCAATACATGCATTCTATATCAGCATCAATATGTCATGAATATCTAATGATAAATATGTGAGAGGAAATGTGCGAGAACTCTAACGCTTTTAATAAAGACACGTAAACCTGAAGTTATCGACAACCTTTTTACTGATGTATGTCTCAGGGCTCAGGGAAAAAGAAATAGTAGAACACTTAATATCAACATTGTGAAAAATAGAAAGCATTGACGTGAATTAGCCATATATTCTTTCTGTATATCTATTGCGAATTGGGATTAATGTAAAATAATATGATTTGAAGGGTATAGGATAGGTATCTGAACATAATGTTTCAATTTTTTTGTTGTTGTTCGTAATGTCAATTGCTCTTTGAAATTTTTTTGAAGTGATAAAGTTTTAGCATACTCTAGACTGTAACGTGACAAATAAAAATAAAGTTGTTATTTTCAGAGAATTAGAGGATTATATCAAGCACATGATATCGGTTTATTTCTTTTTTACATAAACCATTCCACAATATTTATGTAACGGTCACTCCGTTTATAGTGTTAAAGTATCGTACAAATGACGGATTCATCGTTCTTTGAAGTACCAATGCAAAAGCATGCAAAACAAATGATAAGAATCAAGAAAACACTTTCACACTCTTTTGATATTTCACAAAATCTATAATGTTTTACCACTTGCAATAAAGTTTGATTATTTTATGAGCGTTTGATAAACATAAATCTGAACTTGCTCTGTACCGCAATTGTCATGGTGAAATGAAAAAAAAATCATTAACTGGTGGCAAGATGATTGAACTTCGTGAGGGTGGTTAATACCAGGGGCGATTGATAAGTAGTCTGCATTGATTGGATAACCATGTAACACAATGGCAACACGCTGTCATGTTCCTCTTGCTCTGTCATCAACGTTTAAGACATTGGCTGAAAGTATTTGGGTGTGACAGGTCAGGGACTGTCTTTACAAGAAGGTGGACTAAATCGCGAGAGATGATAAAAAATCTTCATAAAACGGGTTTAACAACGAAATCCATTTATGATGATATGACTGAGATATGTGGGTATAACGCCCCTTCGTGTATTCTCTCCCCACAGAGGTAGCTCCGTCATTAATTCCTATGCCACCTAAAATCTCTGTCTTTATCAATACGAAGGTTTCTCGGGCTTCTGGCAATTTCCCCTACCGGCGCAATATTGCAACTTAAACTATCCGGCATTATTTCAGCCAATGAAAACACCGAAAACATGAATAACATATTTGTTGTCGCACAGGCCTATGCAACGATACAAAATGAGACGTGTGTGTTCTGGTGCAAGATGAATATTCGAATAAAGTTTAGCTTTTGGAGAGCTTACGGAAATAATTTAGGCGATATGAATGATAATTTTTGAAACGACGTCGCTGATTGCACAACTAACTTTGATTGCATCCAATCAGCGTTCTACATTTCTAGATCAAAAAACGTTCGAATTAAGACAGAGGTTGTATAGGAATGTATGACGGAGTTACCTCTGTTCGGGGAGAGTCTCATTCATGTGGAACAATCAACAGGTGGTCAGTGGTCAATTCAAGCGTGACTTAGACATCATTGAGGCATACCAATGTCCCAGTCTACCAAAAACGTCAGCGTCATCAGAATTGGTATGAAAAAGTCCATGAGCTGATAGTAATTACCGACGAGTTCCCAAGCAGCAATATATCCAAAGCGCCAGGAGTGAGTTCATTTCATTATCACTTAAGCTTCGCATTCAGCCTGAGACAAAGGAACTGTCAAAGCAGTAGAAGCAGTAGAAGCATCAACGTCACCGACCTCAAAGAAGACAAAAATTGTTCCGTCAGTTCGAAATGTAATCTCTGTATTTTAAAATGGGTGTTCTCATTTTGCATTCTGTATTTCCTCGACTTGAGGCCGGGTCTCGAATGACGCCGGGAAAAATGACTGTTTGAAAGATTGATGCCGGGTCTCGAATAGACGCTAAGTTTCAAATATCCCCTTATCGGAAATGATATGTTACATGCTGTATTATATCGACGTCCATTTATGAATAAACATTTGCCCTAAAACAGATTTTTAAGGGAAAATTAGGTTGCTATGATTGCGTTCATGTAATGTTAAATTGAGATAAATAATCATTCAAAAAATATATTGCGGCCGGTCTCGAATAGACGCCGGTTCTGGCCTAAAGATGGAAATACGTAACCTCGAAAAGGTTAAAACAATTAACTGCTATCACTATAAAAGAATTAAAGCTTGATCGTTTGGATTCAGATTAAATTTGATCAGTTGTCCCTACGTATTCAACATAGAAAACCATAAAATAAATCAATATAAAAATCCATAATATCTACTTGAAGATATCTTCACTTACAGGAAAGGGTTATCATTCATTTTGTTAATGATTAAGGTCAACAACTATTTGAATAAACATGTTTGTTTCAGGACACGATCCCCATTCATTTATAATATGATATATGCCAGAAAAGGTAAACTAGATCGTATTTCATGTCGCGGTTATTCTTCCTAATCATCTGTTATATATAGACTCGCAAATTTACATCAAGCAAAACGATATTTACGTTAAAGATGAAAAACAAGAATCGGTTGATATTTTGAAACTTTTAATATTCGAAGCTCAATATATTTACACATACTTTGCCTTCTTTGCTGTAAATGAAATACAAGTATGAGCAGGAATAGTATGTAATAAAAAGGAAAGCATAAAAGAATGACACACGTGGGTGAAAAAGCTAACATGTGGTGAAAGGAAACATTATCAGCATGTTGATCGGAAACGTCTTTGAGACGAGTACTGACTAAGTTGCCAATTATCCGTAGAACTGAATGCAACTAAAAAAACTGAAAACAACAGCTCGTTTGTTACAAAGTTTGGCAAGAGTTTTGCACGAAGTAAAGACCTCCCAAAAACTTACCTTTCATCTAATTGGTTTGTTACATCTTTATGTTTTCACGAGAATATCTTTGGAAGTCAATTGGAAACATCGAAATTGAAAATAAGGGTTAAAGAAGCAATCGAGAATGATGAAAAGGAATTTAATTTATCAATTTCTGAACTTTTATGTTGTGAAATACTTTTTAACACTTGGAAAATTTACAACATTGTTACGAAAAATATAGGTAGTGGTAGCATATCTGATAGTTAGCAATATGGATGATAAATGTAACCAACAATGCCTTTCATTGTAGCAAGGCACAAATGATTAGCTTAATTTCTAATCTTTTTTATTTTGGATGGAAGCGTGCTATTCGTTTTGGATAGTGTGATCTAATGCAATTGAAATAAACCCCAGGGACATGTTTCAAAAGGTAAATCAATGTATTAAAAAACTATAAATATGAATTGAAAAATTACCCCAAATAAGGTTTTTGAAAATCATCACAGTAGAAACTTTCCTTAAGAATTGAAAATAAAAAAATTGTCGTACAACACAATGAAATGCTTTTCTTAAGCAGGTAATTCAAATTAACATGATGCAAATTAACATAATGCAAATAAACCCTTAAAGGTAGTTATAGACTTAAGTCTACTGCATGTACATGGAATTCAATAGTTGATGAAATATAGACTTATTCACTGAGTCGACAAAGAAACAGAATAAAAATTCTATTTGTTTCCATGGATACAGAACAAATTATTCCTGAAAAATACACCACCTCAGTAAGTGTGTAACACGCATGCAAATTTTCAGAAAGGATTGATTGCCGTTTTTTTTATTTCTGCCACAGAAATTATCCTACCCTTGAAAGTAGACCGAAAGAGTGCATTTCCATGGAAACGAAAAATAATGAATTTCCACAAACCAGAAAACATCAGGCACCTCTTCAGTAGGTAGATAGTGCACATGCAAGGTTTCAGAAAGATTTTGATGAGGGGGAAAGGAAGCAACCCCTGTAAAGAATCCTATACATTTCCATGAAAAAATTCTTTTTTTAAGAAATCTGAAAATATCAAAACGCGCAAGCAAAGTGTCAGAAAGATTTGTGTTTTGGAGTTCTGCTCAGGTAACGAAACAAACCCTGAAGAGAGTTCTCATTCAACACATTTCTATGGAAACGAAAAACCAACGTTTTTTTAGAAATTTCAAAATACCAAAAGGCACCACTTAAGTAGGTTAATAATGCACATGCAGAGTTTACGAAAATTTGATAAAGGGTTTTGGAGTTCTGCTGCGGAAGAAGAAGCTTTCCCTGTGGGGAGTCTCTATTCAACAAGTTTCCATGAAAAACGAAAAAGAATTCTGATCCGAACATATCAAAGGGCACCTCTTCAGGAGATAAGAATGCACATGCGAGGTTTCAGAAATACTTGATATGGTTTTTTGCATATCTGATTAGGGACAGACGACTATATCCCACGATATTACAAACCGATTTGATAAATGGATAATTGCTATTTGTAATGAACATTAACATCATAAATGTCACATATGCATACCTTGACAAAACCGAAAAAATAAACATGCTCAGCTTACATCAAATATCGTCCGTCTTTGGAACGACTGAATTCATCCAACGGTAAACATCCAACTGAATAACTGATAAATATTATCAATTTAAACTGGTCGAAATTACGTTCACAAATAATGACAGTCTCTGTGATATGTCAATCGATCAAACATTTAAGACATCATATCTCATCAACCGTCATTCAATCCACGTGAGTAAATTGATCTCATGACACATACTGACGTGAACTCCCCATCGACGTTTGCAATGGTCTTGACCGTCTTGTTCTCAAGGGACAAGACGTCGACAGTTGCCTTGAACTTGTAGCCAATATACATGTCACTCCCATCAAGGAAAAGATCGCTTGGATAGCTTCCCGTCTTGGGCTTGAATCGTATAACTCGATTTGCCTTAGCATTATCTGTCGTTGTGTCCTTGACCTTGTTGATTATTATCCTGTCTGCATAGTAGAGCACAGCGTTGATGTTGTCAAAGGTCAAGCAGGTGATGTACTTTCCCCGAAGTAGAACCGACTGCTCACTTCCGTTATAGCTGACCTTCACAATACGAGAGCGAAATGCTACAAAGGCCATTTCATTCTTATAATCTAATGTAAGTCTTGACGGACGTCCATACTTTCCGATACGGGCAATAACTCTGTAACCACTTCCGTCGGTATACATGACTGCAACTGCATGACCAGGCGTGACAGTTGTTAAAAACAAAAGCTGTTTGCCGGGATCGACCGCCAATCCATAAGAAAGGATATCCCGAGCGAGTGTTGTGAAATTTGTCCCATCAACTGCTGACGAATAAATTGCTGATGGGGTGAATGAAGACCAAATAAGCTTTTCATCAACAGGGTCAAATGTCAAGGCGTAAGTCATTTTCCGATCAGACGTCATGATATCAGTTGAGCTATTTTCAAAAACATAACGATAGAAGTGTTCACCATAATACGACACGGCCATGACACCGGGGACAAGGGGTTGAATCTCTGGGACATCCTGATACTGGACACTCTCTGGACACTGGTCTGAGGCTAGAGTCGGTGTCACCGACACGGTTGAAGGCGGCAATGTGACCACAGTGGTCATCTCACAAGGGACAACTCCTTCAGATTGCAGCATGTGTTTGAGGCATCCACAACTGTACTGGCTTAACTTCTTGTCAGTGATTTTAGCAACAATTGCAATTGTCTGCTGGAATATGGCGTTATCCTTCTCCAGGAGTTTTATCCTTGTCCACAGGGTGTCCACTTCTTTCAGGAGGAACTTGACCACCTCTTCCACTGTCTGGAATTGAATCTCTCTCTTTTTTCGTACATGTTCGTCCACTTCTATAGGATCGTTCATACTTCCTTTAAGAATACTATCAATATCATCATTAATTTGGTAATTGTCCCAATTATGCCCAAAAGCTCCACAGCATAGTACACACAAGAAGATGTACGGAGTCAAAGCCATTGTAGAACTGTGATGTGGCCGATAGAGTCACATTCAGATAGTCAGAGAGGTTCTCTACTCCTTGCTAACTAAATGCATGTGTGCACCTTCGCCGCACTATGGATAAGTCTCGAGCTAACCTGCCGGAAACATCCGCAGTTATGCGAACGTCGAAGTCGTGATAACTATGACCTAGCCTTTTTTCGTGGAATGCAAGCACGCGATAACGATCTTACGAAGAGTGCCGTTCAAGAGCCCGAGATTCCGAGATTTTACATGTCATTACCTTCACCGCTGACAGCAACACGTTGAGCAGTTAGAGTGCTTCTCAACCAAAACCAAATTCCTTATAAGTTCCCAGTTTCTCTTTGTGAGATCACAATTGCCACATTGAAATCCATGTGGACACCAAAGTCGATATAACGGATGGAATCGATCATCAAAAAATAAATTTTGTTTCTTGAACATCTCCTTCCTTTATCTAGTGGCTTTAGTCACAAATTGGTTTTAATCTCTTGACAGCTGCATGACAAGTTTTAGTTTTAAAAAAAAGCATTAATTCCACATCAATCCCACTTCCTTAAAACATATATTTTAATTTTCTACACTGAAGACCATGGTATGCTACCTACAGCTCATGATTATCTTTCAAATGTCGGAGTATGATTATTCTACAAGATTACAAGAGTAGGGGAAGGGGATTGTGAGGGGGGGGGGGGGGGGGGGGGGGGGGGGGGGGTTGATGCAAGGTTCATAGACCCCTCCAACCTCCCCTTTTGAAAATTGCTCGAACCGCCGAAAAGATAAACTATTTTACAATTACCGAGACGTGACAAGTTACATTTTATACTTTGTTAATATCTGTTATCTCTACCACCTTCTCAATCCGAAACCTAGAATCAAATATTTCTTATGATTAGTTAAGTTTTGGTATTGCCTTCCTTCCAACCCTATTTCCATGTATTCATCCCCGCCAATCCTTCTCTCAAACCCTTTGCTAATGTGGGAGGGGAAATTCCAAGCAGTGAATGTACACAGACGCCAGATGGTAAAATGTTTTATATCAAAGTACTCCAAAAAGGGTTGTATGGAAATTTCATAACTATTAGAGGAGACAAATCCCACCTTTAAAAAGTCAATTTTCTTATGACAATTACTTTGAGATAAAATTGCTAAAGAAAATCACAAAATATATTTATTCACTATTACATTAATGCTTACTTATTCATTGGTTGATCTTAAATTGGTCGTAGATAAGAAGTAACATTGATATGCATAAAGTAGTTAAAGTTACAGTTATTATATATATGTCTATATTCTATGTCTATCTGAACAAATTAAAGGATTTCATAGTCAAGCACTATATAGTGGATATTTAACGAAGTTGTCAAATACCAGGTTTATACAACCCAATTGTATGGGTAAGGTACACAACAAGGACACTTTGACTTAAAAATAACAAATAATTTTACTGAAAATTAAAAATCCAATGAGGTAATATCTGTCAAATAACATTGTCACAAATATTTTTATTTTCCGTCCTTTTTTTAATTTTTGATCAGAAAAAGATAGACACGTTATTTGGCTATTCCAAGCTCCTAAAACGGTTCTGCTTATGTCTAAGTTGATATGTACTTCTATTTGAGGTCACGTTATATTTAGCTTCATGATAGTCACAAGTAAACTCTGTGATGTCTATGTCCATTTATGGATATTATTTGGTATCAGCTGACGTCAAAGTAATTGAAAATTAGATTTCAGTGTAAATACAGTACATCTATTTACCAACATTATCCTTGAATTGCATAATCCATACCCTTGTAATGTCAATTCAGGTTATCATAAATTATGTATAATATGTCAAAGCAGTTTTATCGATGCAATGTCGTTGATTGCATATTTGTGTTTTGCAATATCGTCTATCAATATCAAATCATGTCATTTGTTTCATATTCAGTCAATATATCTACATAAATCAGTTTATATGCAGATATTTCTTATCAAATTTCATACAAGTAAGTGTCAACTTTCAAATAATTGCCTAGTCGTGTTCTGTTAAGGCACGACAATTTTACGGTTGCAGGGAAATACATTAGGCCCCAATTCAAATACCTCCTAAAAAGCTACTTTAAAATGCTTTTGTACGGTAATTGCGTGTGAACAATGCCCCTTGCATACGTTCTAAACCTGGACGACCCTCAACGTGTAGTTTTTAAGTAGTTTTAAAGAAGTTCTCAACTTGATGCCAAAAATAGGGTGGCCTGTCATGTTTCATTACTGACAATTCGCTGCATCTTCTGAGTACACCGAATTATTTTCATGTTTCTCGGCAATATTCAGAAGCATAAAAACACGAAAGTATTCTGGTTGATACGACTTTGTTTATTTTGGCTCTTATCCAGTGAAATATTTGTCTTGATTTATTCTACAAAATCTGTCCACATTTACATTTTGGAATTTGATGTTTAGATTTAAGATGCCGATTTAATACTGTACGAACTATGCCTAAATCAATTAACTAGACAAACATACTAAAACATAACATTCATTAGAAAACAGACAAACATGCTACATTCGTTCCCAGTAGAACTCTTAAAATATAGCAAATGTGTTAAGCACGCTTAAAGGCACTGACGCATAATAATAGTTTGCAATTTATGCACAGTTTATGAATAACTCTCGATTTTATCAACGATCTGCACAGCGCTGATTTGTCATATACATGTAAGCTATTTGGGAAACATTCATATTGAAATCAATTAAGCAACACTAACTTCATTACCAATCTAAAAATAGATTAGGGTGACTGAAAACGCTTGAACACTTAGATGACATTTGGGCTGCAGTGACAGACATAATGAGAAATACTTACTCTTTACGATGTAAAGAGGAATAGAACAGAAGTCAACAAATAGAATATTGAGATTGATCCAAGGAATGATGCCGACATCTATGATGGACATTTTCCTCTAAAGAAAAGTAAATTTGACTATGTTTTTGTATGAAATGATGACTGTTCATTTTATTTTACCTACCCTTCAAAAGACCACAAACGGTAGCCGCTAAAAGAAATGCAACAATCAGATCATACTGTGCGTGAATAGAATGTGAAGTTACCGATGTACCCATCTAATGAATAGTTAAGATCACAATGTTCTCAGATAACATATTAACATGCATTCAAAAGTTGCACAAATTCCTATATACCGTTTTCGGTAATGAATATTTCAAATTTGTGCAAAATATTCTCTTATGCTCATATTTATTATCACTAGCAGATATGCTGTAAAGGATAGTAAGTATTTCATTGCAGCAGAAAATCTAAACTGAGTGCATTTAGCATCATACACCCTAAATTAGCCACATCATATTCGTCCCTTACATGTACTTGCTTATACTAGTAGTTCGTCATGTATCAGCTTTAATCTTTAAATGCTGATCTTATAGCTTTTCCGGGTAATACGAATGCTGACTGTAATGTTGTTCCTGTAAAGTTGTATACTTAATAGTAATGCACCATGTTAAATTAAAGTACTTTCACTTAATTCAAAATAACACATACATCCCAAAGATGCCTCGTCGGAAACTGTAATGGAGAGAATATATTATAAGTCTTATGGAAGTGATATCGAATAAGCGAGACTGTATTGAGAGACCGTAAATTGTTTATACCATACCAGGACAAAAACATATACGTATGACTTTTCAATATGGTAAAACATAAATATCAACAATTGTTCTCTCTGCCTCTCTCTCTGTCTCTCTGTCTCTCTCTCTCTGTCTCTCTCTCTCTCACTTTCTCGCTCTCTTTCTCCATCTCGCTCTCTCTCTATATATATGTCTATTTATCTATCTAGATATACACATCTCTCTCTCTGTCTATCTTTATCTCTCTCATATTCTCTGTTTCTGGAACTTAACACTCAAAGGTTTCCCGGACTTACATCATGGTGATAGAATGACCCGTGTGTCACCCTGACATACCTGTAATAATAAATGTCAAGTTACAAAGTCGCTGACGTTTGTTTTCGTTACTATTGGTTTTTTTAACTCAAACCCATACATCAAAATAGTCATAAAGACTCATTAAAACTGACACGCTGCTGGAGAATTATGGTAAAGAATCAAAGTCGAGAAGCTGAGCATGAATGTGTAATGAAACGATTGGTTTTCCGAAGAGTCCTAAGAAAAATGTCTCCTTCTTTTCTAATAAACAGAACATAACAGGCTAAGTTAAGTTGGCAAAATTGTTAGTTTAAGTGTTATTTTCTCTCATTTACAAAAGAGGAAGAGTTGCTCCCTGCAGCAATGAGCAATAAAAGTGATTACAAGTTGCATGTCATGCCGTCAGTTAATCAGAGCATCTCTTTATCGTCATTGAACGCAATAGAGCTATAAATTGTAGAATTTAATAGCAGCTTTAGCATAATGATAAACAAATTTCGCGATTTTTTTTAATTCAAAGAGAAATGTAATTGTAACAGATTCTCAAAGAAAGTTCATGTGTGTAAACAGGTTAAATTGCTATATGTGTATACTTTTGCACTTGACTGCAATGTAGAGCGTGGAGATGAAAGCTGCTCATTTGCATACGAAAGCTTGAATGACAATTGTCCAGTTTCCTCTACTATCTACTGATGACGTGTTTGCTGTTGCTGCTGCTCTAGTATATAAAAAAGTCTGAATAAAACTAGCCAGGAAGCTTTTCGAAATGAAAATTCATAATGACAAAGGAAGGCCTAACGATCCCAAATTACGCCGTCAGAGTTACAGTACTAGTCTAAGTAACACTATTACGGCGTCAGAGTTACAGTCTAAGTAACACTATTACGGCGTCAGAGTTACAGTCTAAGTAAGACTATTACGGCGTCAGAGTTACAGTCTAAGTAACACTATTACGGCGTCAGAGTTACAGTCTAAGTAACACTATTACGGAGTCAAAGTTATAGTCTAAGTAACACTATTACGGCGTCAGAGTTACAGTCAAAGTCAGAGTTAAAAGATGTTTCTTGTATGAAAGGCCTCCGGCCAATATACATCAGACTTACAGCACAGATAAATGGTCATATGCAATATAATATAGCAACATTCGTCCTGTTTACAACGGTATTTAAGGGTTAATAATTTGTTTAATGAGAAGGTCTAAAACATGCTTTATATATAAAGACATTTGTACAATAATGTCTTCATAAGTAGTTTGCAAATAAGATATATATCTATTGGTTGTTTTTCTAGAAAGTGGTTTGGTATATATTTCTCTCGTAACACTATGTTAATAAAATGTGGCTGTGACTCCTTTTTAACAACGATCAAAACGAATCTTCTTCCGATTATCGATGTTCAGGAAAACATGGAGTTTATATTCTCAAATGGTTTTGAAAAGGACAGAGAAACTGTTGTCCTAGAGTAATTGAAATATATATGTTTAAGGACAACTTAGCCAACGAATAAAATGGAACGACAAAAAATAAATTTAAGATACCTTTAGGTAATATTCATGATAAATTTTAAGGTTAATATTTTTCTAATTTGATGAACATTTGGACTTGATTTAATTTCAGGTAAGCTTAATGTTATGAACAGATTGCAATGACTGTCGGAATACAGGCACAATGAAAAATTATATATAATTAGTGCCAGCTCGCTCGTTTATTCTCAAGATCAGGGATGCGATTTCAATTTATCTCATTTTAAAACTAATTCAGTTGAAGTTTAACACTTTAGTACTCAATAGATGGTATATACGGATAAAGCCAAAGAACTTTCTTGTGAAAAATATACACAGAATTGTTCGTCAATTTGTTCAACCCCCAAAAAGCCGAGAAATGAAACTAATTAGTAAAAGTGTTTCTCAAGTTTATATTAAAATCGAGTTTTAACATTTTCATGCGCAAAGCATTGTGGTCGTAGTCGGCTTGCATTCTGTAGATAAAGATGGCGGCGAAGGGAAAAGGAAAGCGGAAAACAGTACGACGACAAACATGAACGGCGACAAATTGATGGAAATCGCTACTAATGCCTAGTCAAAACGGTAACAACTTAATTTAAGATTTAACATAATTTCAAAACCGCTGGACTAAACGTCACAAAAATGGCTACATCTGGAGAGCAATAATTAAGGTTGAACTTTTATCATAATGCACGTCTAAACGTTGCCTTCACGGTTTCATGTGATGACGAAAAAGTAACATTTATAATCTTTCCAATTTTCAAAGAGCACGTAATTTCTCAGTCTTTAAAGTGTAGACATTGAATATTAAAATTCAAATTTTGATTATAACCTTAGGTGACGTAGTTTACAAGAAAGGAAAATCCGCGTTATGACATCACGTGCACAGTTCACTAGCGCACATCGATTTGTGATATTAATGCTATTTCTCATGTATCATGTTGAAGGTGAAACCTTTATCTATAGATTGATATCATGGTTTGCGTTTTAAATTTTTTTTATTAGAAACACTAACATACTCTTAGGCTCTTTAAGGTTTCTTTAGACTGTGAGATTGTTATTACTGTCAGAGCCTATCTATTCTTATGTAAGAAAAGTGCACATTTAGTTTCTGTCCTCAATATAATGATTGAATGGAATACTGCAATGCACCTTAAGGGAAAATTAACAATTTAACAGATTTTTTTTACATTTCAATTATGACGGCTTATGACTGATCAATCAGAAGTAATGCTAAAGGTGATATTTGAAAAGCTTCCCGCTCCAGGGTCAAAATAAAAAAATATTTTAACGTAACATTAAAAGTATTATTACAATCGATACACATGTCAGGTATGAAAGGTTCTGTGGACAGACAGACATGTAAAATCAATATAGTCACTGAATAACAGCTTTGAGCCTATAAAATCTATTATTACTCGCCCATTGAAGATTGCACCGTTTAATAAATCTAGAATGTTATCACATTATGAACATCGCGTGTTGATTGACGTCACATGACGTCACAACCGCAAAGCATGATGTCACGGTTGATGCTACTTTATTTCTTAAATATCTGTCAAGGAAACGTAGAAAAGAGTCTCATTCGGTAAAAATATGACTTGTTCGAAACATTCTCATACAATATCATATTTGTAAGAAACAGAAAAAGCTGTTTGCCAATTTAACATGTACGCAAAATGTCTCACCCAGGCGGAGGAGCAATGAAACTGTGTCTTCTTTTGCCTCGTTAATCATTCAGAACTTACTCTGTGTAATATGATACATTCTAGGAACTTAGATATTTCTTGCGTTGACAGACGTGTGCTTTGAAAGTGAACAGTCATATATTTTGTTTATCTATGTGCGTAGGCGTTTTCTCTAATTAGGGTATACTTTTTCTGTGACATTTTTATTCAAATAAATCCAAAGTCTACCTACAGCTGTTTTACAGATATCTGCTAACTTGAAGCAACAGTTTATGTTGTGCAAACTAAGGCTCATTATACACGAAGCAGAACGTGCTTCAGATAAAAAGTATGACAGGGTTGACATTGAAATATATTCTAAAGACCTCATTACTTTGGTGATGGATGGTCTAGTTGAAGAGGTAAATTGTCCACAAGTCAATTCAAAACATATCTAAAGTAAATAAATCACTTACTGCATTGTTAACACCAACAACATCAAGGTTGCAGTAAATATGGTTGAGGTAGAGAACAACAACAAATGAAACCTACTTTACAAACAATTATGTTTGGACATTTCATTGCATAACGATCTTAAAATTGAGTACAGGTTACTTACAGGTTTGGGCATCTATTTCCTTTAGTTTCCTTCGTTGGACCGGAACATTCGTCACACAAGCATTCGCGCATGCGTACTTCTTTGCAGACAGATTTACATCCAATGTCAGATGTCCATTGTCCCCATCCCGACCAGCATCCGTCTGAAAATAAATTGAACGTATCTGAAACTTATGAAAGACAAGAAAACAAGATCGCCGAAGTACATTACATAGGAAGCAATCGCTTAGAAATTATAAGTAAGGAAATACTTAACTTAAAAAGGATTGCTGGTTCGTTTTGGCTACGACACTTTAGTTGAGGGTGATATACTTAGGTACCTCTTCGATGATTTTAGATTCTTATTTGATATCATATTGTTGAATCATTTTCCTACCCAGATGTATTAATGGCTACACAACATTTACAGGTATTTTAATAAGAGTCCAAAGATGCATGATAACGAATCTTTAAGTCAAGCAAAAATGGCAAAGTGAGAGAGTTTGATACCACTTTGCAGACGGCACCAATATTGTATTGTCATAGGTAATATGACGTCATGCGTGACGCGATAGCACACTGCTTTAATGGCTTTGAATATTTCACTGTACACTACTGATGATAAATACTACGCTGTAAAATCTTCAATTGGCGATTAATATATATCATACATCCTCATGTCGAAGAAGAAGTCTTCCATAATCGTTCTCACCATCTACTTCACAGTCATCACTGAAGCAGGACCGGTATCTGACTTCTTTCAGCTGTTCACTGCACATGCTCCTGTAGGTCGCCTCGCAGTTCCGGGTTCGAGTCTGGACACATTGGGTGAGTCTACAAGCTGCAGTGCAGCACTTGGGCGCATCGCTCCACTCGGACCACGCGGAATCTGGAATTTTTCGTTTCATTAAATTGTATTCTGGATTCCGAAATAAAGTTTACATATATTTGTTCAACTAATTAGTAATTGATATGGAAACATTCATTCTCTCCCAAAAGAGGTAGCTCCGTCGTATACTAACCATACTATGCTATACTTCCCTCGGCCCTAATACGAGCGTTTCTCGGTCTAGAAATGAAGATACCGATTGGATGCAATCAGAGTAAGTTGTGCAATTAGCAACGTCGTATAAAATGTTTTGCATTTTGGGTCTTCTTTACAGATCACAGTCGCCTTACTTAACGACAAGTTACAACAGAAGTTGTAAAATAATTTATGACACTGTGGGGGAGAGAATGGGAATAATTAATTTTGATTTAATATGAAAGATTAAAGATTAAAGTATCGGGAGGAATAGATGTACATTATAAACGGGGCAGCATATTCAATCTAAGACACATTAAATGCAAAATACAATACTTATGACGTCTTAATCTAATGTCGAAAAATTCATTAATTCATTCATTAATAAAAATATTATGAATCCTTCATTCAGATAACAATAACTAACTAAACCATTGATTTAAACTTACATATGTCGTCATCATAAATTGAGAGAATGGAGAATATATGGGCCCTCTCTGTTTCGAAGAGCAAGAGAAATCGTTCAACGGGTTCCAGAACCTGTCGGAAAAAGACTAACCTCGTTAAAATTATATCTCTTATACAAGTTAAAGGTGATAAGAATGTACAAGTTGATATGCTATGTGCTTTAGTTGAAAGGAATACAAAATAAACATAAAACAATTAAAAAAATCAATTTTGTCAACATGAAATTGAGTTCATTATCATCATCTTCATCAACAACAACAACATCACCATTAACAGCAGCAACATCAGCATCTACTTGTGCTTTAGCAATTAATACTGCAACTTACAGTAATATTATGTCATAATTATCAATACTACTACTGCTAGTGGTACTGCTGCTACTACTACTACTACTACTACTACTAATAATAATAATAATAATAATAATAATAATAATAATAATAATAATGATAATGATAATAATAATACTGTTGCTGCCACTGCCGATGCTGCTGCTGCTTCTTGTACATGAAGGTGAACCACTCTTACAAGAACTCCCCGAACAACATATTTTACATGTGTTTCAGCAGCCGGGTATGACTCAATAATCAGATGAAATTAATATAGCGCCTTATATAATTTATGATAAAAGGACTCTAAGGTCAACAGCAAGTAAGGGAGACAACTCACGTTATCATCAATGAGCGGCACCTCCAATGTGGCTTCAGTCTGTCCATCCTTGAAGAGGAGGGTCCCGTTCATTGGCTGGAAGTCTGCTTCCTCTCTGGCCGTGAAGTCCACTGTGAAGTAGCGAACCTTCATGGCACCGGTGGAACCGTCCATGCGCTCAAGCACTACCTTTATTGACTGTTCATCTTCGGACACTGGTATTCTTGGAGCAGACACCCGCAATATCTGCTTTTGCGAAGGTATCGGTGAGAAATCTAAAAATAGGTTGCATTTGTAATACAAACTGAAGGTGAAAATTGATTAAGGGGTCATGGGAGGTATAGAATAGAGCCCCTGTAAAAACCTAACTACTGAATACATTATTCTCTCTCCATTTGCATTGTGAGAATGTTTTCCAAATGGGCCGGAGTGCAGTTTTAAAGCTGCATTAATACTCCGTCATGTTATGACTATTTCTGAACTGCATGTCAAGGCCAATATGTGAAGCTGTAAAATCGTAACGTACATATACTTACTCCGTGGTGAGGAGAGTTTAAACTGGATCGTGATGGTTAGAAACAAAAGTCTGTAATTGTCCATGGCTGTTTTTTGTTGCGCTACAAATAATGATATATGAATAGAATGATATGTGGATATCTTCCCAGTATGATTGATAAAATGAGTTCAGTTATGTGAATAATTTCTTTGTATGCCTCAATTGTATGCTCAGCATTAACATTAAAAATGGAAAGTGACACATTTTGGAAAACAGAATTGCAAATGAAAATGTGATTTTATCTTCATGCAAATAAATCTTGTTTTCGAGTCAAGTGTTGAGAATTTTCTTTAGCAAATCATTGTTAAAAACCTTTCGAAAGGTTTATTTAATATCAGAAAATAACCGTTCAGATAATATCATTAAAAGCATCACAATCTCACCAAGTGTTGCCTCACACTTTCACAAAATCCTCCAGAAACTTGAATTGCAGAATATTCTTAGTGTGATGTACAGAATGCTTACGCGGGTTTATACATCATAAACAATGAGAGGTCTTTTTCAGTGCTTCAGTAGTTACGGCAAGTTTGTGTCAAAACGATTTAGAAAGCGTAATTCTTGTTGACCTTTTGAATATTTTTGTCTGACATATATTCTACACACGTATCTGCGCTTCTGCACATGCATATATGTTTTTACATGGATTCTACATCATCTTCCTTCTTATAAAAAGATAATTGCCTCAGGATTTCTATATATGGTAATATGTTTCACTTGAATTGATATACTACCTGTTTGTATGTGTTATTTCAATTAACTCATTTATAACGTACTTGAACTCACATACTGCATTCAAATCTTGTCATGAAAACTCTATTAATGTAGAAATGATGCAGTATGAATTTGAAATATTATTCAAGTGCATTTATGAGCTTTACATGAATACCAAATTTAGCGAGTTTGTGAAATGCGGCTTTAAAGCAAACACAATTTGTTGGTCACTTGCTGAGAATCATATTTGACATCCTTACAGATGAAAGAACATTCTCGCAAAGTAGGTATAACTTTGCTTGTGCGTAAGCTGAATAAGAACATTCCTAATCGTGTATTTAAAGTTCTAAGTTATTCATTTTAAGAACACTATTAGGCATTTTGTGAAGTTCTACATGTGTTGTTACACTCTCCAAAAGTGTCTTCTCTTACTAATAACCTCTCCAAGATAATTTGAATAATTTGTGTTTTTCTTTCGAAGGGAATGAGAATGCCGTTTGCTGACTTTGATTTGAAGGAGATACAACATCGTTGACTCCTCACTCTTAACGCAATTGCGTTTTTCACACAAGGCATAAAGCTCATTTAAATAGACGAATAGAAATCAACATGCCTTTTTCCAAATTTTGAGGTAGGTATATGCTTATCTTTTAGCAACATTTAAGAGTTTGTGTTATCTTGCATCATAATAACCTTTTTTCACGGGACAGACATGAAAATCATTGACTAAAATTTATTCTTTTCCGAGGAATAAAAATTCTTATGTATTGTATTTACTGACATATGAATACACAATCCATCATCTCGTATAATAGCGTGTTCTGACGTGAGTTCAGCACGCTGTTCACAATCACTGCTTAAGAAGTTATGGGTACATGTAAGTAACTTCTGTGAGCAATTCGTCCTACATTCTAAACGCAATTGTATGATTGATGCGCTAAAGACTAGGTTCGGTCTGACTTAATCAGGCCACAGAACTAGTGCTCATACGGGCTGACATCAGACCATGTTGAGAGGAAATAACTGATCGAGGTCCTACCGCGGCAAAGGTACTATTTTGAGTTTTCTATTCTTGAAATTGGACTCTTTAGCTCAGCCTGAACTTATGTTGCAGAATAGCTGTTCATCATTTGAGGAAGGGAAATTTATTCGCACACCTTAAATGATCATGTTACATGTACGTAAATTTTAAAACTGCTTCTTTTGATTAAAAGACATGTTCTAGGAATTTTTTTTCTTGAGATCACTTCTGAATAAAAACCTAAACGGCTGCCCATTTGAAAGTGAAATTCTGTTTCAACTTCAATCAATTATTAACTTATAGTGAGTGGCAAAATACAAAATATTTTGTATCTTTCTTTTTAATCATTTTATCCAAAAAATTGTAAATTCCTGACACATATAAGATCATACTCATGTACACATAGGGCTTTCACTCACAGGCCCTCGGATCATTAAAAAAAGTTATAAAAACAATTTACAAAAAAATTTTAATGTTTTTTTTGAGAACGGGGTGTGTGGCCGCAGCGAGAGGTCTCATTGGTTGCAAGACGGAGAATTAGAGTTATCTGTTCCTAGCTTTGCGTCAAACCAATGAGATCTCTCGTTGCGGCCACACACCCCGTAGGGTCAAGGTGACGGGCGGCCATTTGTCCCATCAGCATTAAGTTGGGCGTGGAAATCGTCTTTCGGCCGTCCTCATTAAATAACCCCAAAGATTCATTTGTTTAAGTGAATTGGAGTAGAAAGGCAAATCATTTGAGAACATGTCTGCATAATTTTTATATTGATTGCGTGCGTATTTATTTTAGCATTCGGTCAAGAAAGCGCGTGGGGGCGAATGGAGTGTCTGGCCTTTCCATATACTATTAACAAAAGTACAATTCTATTCAGGGGGTGTTCTCAAAAAAAAAATTTTAAATTTTTTTGTAAATTGTTTTTATAACTTTTTTTAATGATCCGAGGGCCTGTGGGCATGTACTTCTTACTACTGTAAAGTTTCTTTTTCTTCTGCTTATTAATGGCTATTTACCTGATAGAATAATTATTCACTATATTTTTCTCTTTCTCTTTCCTCTTCTAGATAATGCAAATGTTTCAAAATGCATCCATTAATTAAGGCTGTTACCTAAAACCCCATGGGTTCTCCCATCTCCTATCTCTCTAATCTGCTTACTACTACTGACATTTAGAGACTTTTATTGACAGTGCTACAAGAGAAGACATTCAAGAAATTGGTTTCAGTAGTATTGGGATCGCTGCACGTGGCTATACGGCGTCGAATTCCCCTGTGTGTCTTCTGTGTCAGAGACATTTACTGACTGAACATATCTGTTCCAGATACTCAAGAGCGGTGTGTCGCATTCATAATCTTGATATTTATCTGTTCTGAGCTATTACTTAGTTGCTTTTATTTTAAGGGAAATCTGTTTTGTGTATATACATCACCGTGTGTTAGGTAAATTTTCTTTTAGTCCGAGAGATAACTGAGTGCAAGAAAATTCTATTTTCATTCAAAGCAGTAAGATTCCCTATAAAACGAGCAAAAGCAAGTGCTATAGTACATTGTATCAAAGTATGTATAACAGTCTTCTGTTCTATTCATACCTACATATATCACGTGCTGTTGCCTAAAGTGTAATGAAGCTGAGATATATAATAATCATTATGACGTCAGTACCTACACTGTGAATTTAAACATGCAAATCATTGTGACGCCATACGCGCATCATCATGACCGATGTGTTGGGGAAAGAAGTCCCTCAATATTTTATTGTTGAAAAATGTTTAGCTGAGTAGCTCCTAGGATATAAACTACCTATAACTCTATTAACAATAGACTAAACGTGATTTATTTTGTAGGCACAACAATTAACATCAGGTTGAAAACAAAGCAGACAACGACATGATGGAAAGTTCCGAAACTATATCATATGAGCATTTTTATACGTGACGTACGATTGTCAATGATTCAATCATGCTCCTTTTCATATTTTCAAACAAAAATGAAGTATAGGGTCACATTTAATCGTCAATATCGAGTGTGCCCACCTCTGGAACGTACATGTATGAACTTCCTGACAGGACGTCGTACAGACGTAACATGTCTCCTCACGATGGCTGGTTGATTTTAGTAGTGCCTTTGTCAACGTTTGTCTTACCTGTGGAGGATGCTTACATTCCCCAATTTGTCTCCAAATATCGTCCCAGAGGTGTCATATTGGACTTAGGTCAGGTGATCTTGCTGTATAAGCGGTAACATGCATGTTGTTGGCATTGGAAAAGTCTCATGTAACACGTGCAGTGTGTGGGGTGGCGTTATCCTGTTGAAGCATCGTTCTTAGATTGTTCTGCAGAAATGGAAGAACAACAGGTATCGGGACCAGGTTGATATAGTTGTTGGCGTTGAGGGTACCATTTATTACCACTTGGTTGGTCTTGGTGTCACCACAAACACCGCCAAAAATCATTTCACTGCAATCGCCATGGGGTTGCACCTCTTGAACGCTGCAACGTGACATTCTTGATGTTTCTTGCCATGACCCCATCAGAAATATTTGGGTTTTCATCCAAAATTTATCAATGTTAATTCACCAGCCTTTCTCTTGCCCATGAGTTTATTTGGTCTCAAAACTCCTCAATTACAAACTACATTTATCACTTTCTGATAATTCTTTTCTATCTAGTATTGATGTAAGTTGATATAAGATATAAATCAAATCTAATTAAAGCACTGAAAAAAAGGATCTCATCGATTATGATGTAAATCAGAAATACACATCGATATTTAAGAGAATTAATTGTATTTAACGCTAACATAGAAAGCCATTAATTTGCATTTTGTCTCTGCAGGTATATGTGTAACATGATATTTCTCAAGGGTTGGAACAACGTGTGAAAACGTCCTTATTAAACGCAAATGATCCTCCTACTGTGTTCCTGCAAGAATCAAAGTTGTCCAGAGGTCAAGGATACAAGAACAATTAACTAACTGACAAGGCTTCTTATCCGGCAGTGCACGAATGCATGACGGAATCTTGGTATTTTAGGTCACTTAAGTACAATTTGTTGAAACAATCAAAGAAGCTTAAGCTTCATCTACGAAGCCTGGAGTGAAGTCATGTAAGATTTCATCTATTATTTGAAAAACTAAATTGAATGTTAAGTCTTTTATTGCTTATATAAGATATTTAGAGGATTTGTCTGAAGAATGAAATGTTTAATTCATATCCGAGATAGATGGTTCATTACATCACGATTGGCGCAGAGAGGAGAGATATTTTTGTACAACCTTATGAGGTGACTTTACCATTGTATTTGTTTAGAATAGACATCGTTTTCTATTAATAATTCATCAAATCATTGTACCGCAAATGGTGTTCAATTCAATCGGTTCAAACATAAGCCAGTAAACATAACGTCACGAGCTGATCGTTCGATTACAGCAGAATAAGGCTGTAAATGCGTTCTAATATTATCTTATCGTCTTTAATTGAGCCGTCTTTTTCATGCGACTTTTTTCCAATTCCAATCCCATGGCATGATTTCACAAAGGCCAATTGTGTTTCCAATGTCCATTATGCGATGAAACCGTATTAGATATTCCTATATTACAAAAATGATACAGTTGAAATGTCTTTTCCACTGAGAATTTGGTACGAATAATAGGATGCTCTTCAGTTCCTCCTAACTAAGATGTTATAAAATCGACAAATAGCTGCGGTTATAAAACCCCTGTCAATTCAAGCGTTAAAAACCCCGTCGATTTGGACTTAACTTGCGGTCTTTGAACCACGGAAATTTTACATTCCTAGTAGCCAAAGAATAGTGCATAGTTCATATGAAATAACGATGCAATCATGTGTATGAATGTTACTTCTTAAACAGTTAAATGTTCCTGCTGGTTCTTTTTAGCTTAGTGTGACAAAATATGAATTTTGGTGATTTCACTTTAAATTTTAAGAAAAAGTTCAGGATTAAATTTGATAATAAAAATGAAAACAAGAAAATGAATCCCATGAAATTATATCCCATAGAATTAATTAAGGATTCAGCAGAAATGCTGAATCCTTATTGTTATTGGCGTGTTTTTTATTATTATTATTATTATTCCACGATTCTTGTGTACAAAATTCAGCCAAAACTAGCGACTCAATTACAACCAAACTTTACAATCTTATAGCCCTTACCAAGACCTCGCGACATGAAACTTTTCAGCCAATTCGGACATTCCATTAAAGGCTCAGTACCACTCTAACTTTTCAAAATTAACATTGGAATTTTTTTCAAAATGTACTTAGAGACTTGAAACTTTTTTTAAACGATGCGCAATAACATTTCAAGCAAAAAAGTAAATCATGGCAAATTCGTAGCATGAATACTTTCGCCGCCATATTGCTTTTTTTGACTTTTTGAAATTTCCGGACCCCATGCATCTTTGAAATGTATGACCTCTGAAGATACTTGAATCTAAGAGCTGAAAATCTCCAAGAATGTAGCTGAGACATTGGGAATTTCAGGGTGATTCAGATTTTGATGAAAGTCAAATATCCATTTCTCGGCAACCCTTCAAAGTCGGGCGACTTTGCTCATGTAAGCATATTCAAAGGGAGATAATTCAAAAAGTTAGACTCACAATTTCACCATTTTTTCAGGAATGTAACATCAGTATATGGACTTAATGAAACTGTCAAAACATTGCTCGCGAACAATAAGTTTCGTTCACAATAAAGGATCAAAAATGTGAAAAATCATTTTGAACAAAATTAACATGGGCTATTTTTTCAAAATGTCCTTATAGACTTGAAACTTGTTTTGAAAGATGCGCAGTAACAGTACAAACAAAAAAGTAAATCATGACGAATTCATAAGTAGCATGGTTTTTTCATAATATCAACTTCTTTGCAATAATCACACATTAGGTCAGAAGAAACATGCTGTTGTAGCCAAATGCGTCGGCCAATTTTCACGAAACTTTCAGGGATGATTGCTAACATCACTATGTACGTAATGAATGTTCTTTTAATGCGCTGAATCCGTTTGTCGTCGCTTGCGACTATATTTTTATTTGTTTTTGGTAAGCGGAAGTAAGCCATTTACAGCTGGCGACACGTGCGTCTGGCTGATGGATCAATACTGTTGACGCGCACTCTACTCGGTCGCCAGTTCAGCGCCATACAGGCACTCTTCTTGTACAGTGAGGCAAACACACATTAGTAGAAGTAGAATTGGATACTCATTTACAGTGGCTACATCGAACATGTGAAGTGTGGACAACAAAGTTGTGACGTGAAGGAGGTTTGTTAGAAACAGGTAGGCTGTACCAAAAAAGAAAGACTTGTTGCAGTAGCCTTGGGTCGAATTGTGCGGTTTGGTAAACAACGCGGAGCTAAAGAAGGCTTAAAACAATCACGGATATAACACCAAAAGAACTGACAAGACAGGATGAGTATATACTCTATAGGCACATTTGACGTATGTTTTGTGTATAATTAATAGAACTCAAGCATCTTATGGGTTGTCAGCAATACAAGAAGACATTTTTGTTACTAGAGATACTCCGCATGTGCAATGTGTGTAACAATGCATGTGCAAAATAAAGAAAAATACACCCTGAACGTTTCAGGAAAATTGTTCAAAATCAAAAGAAATCTCCTTCAAAAGTATCCAAGAACACGACTTGCGGAACTGACATCGGCGTCTGAAGAATATGACTGTAGCGAGGACGAGTTTTACTTTGACAGGAACCCAAAAATGATGCAGTGCGTCTTGGATTTGTACAGAACTGATGAACTCCATCTTCCTAGAGATATCTGCAGCACCTCTGTTAAAAGGGAGCTTGATTTCTGGGGAATACCAGAGGCAAAGATTTCTGAATGCTGTTGGAAATCCTTTTCAACCTACCTGCAGGACAGACGTATACAGAAAATCATCCTTGATACCTTCGAGGAAGGTCGGGAGGAAGTCGTCCCTAAAAAAATGACTCGGAAACAAATGATTTGGCTAACAATGGATGACCCACGGTTTTCGATGTTTGCAAGGGTAAGTTTATATTCTATATATAGTTAATCCCGACAGCGTGATTTTCATCAAACCATAAATACATGTATATAAATACGTTTTAGGATACATGATTTGTTTAATACGAGGAAGAATCAAATGATGTATAAACAAAAATATGTAAGAAAGATTAATGATATCAAACTCTCTAAGATAATATAAAATTAGTTTTTACCATTTCAATGTTTGCGAATCTCGTTGGCAATAGTCTTGCAAACGGGGTGTGGGTGCACCTATTGAAAATGGGAGATGGGGTCGTATACAGATAGCTTTAATATTTTGATATTGATATTGATGGTTGCTAGGCCTATAATCAATGAGTGTCGTGACGATTACACGAGCATCATGTTGTATCATTATATCCGATTAAGGTAATCAGAGTTTATCTTCAATGTGGTGTAAACTAATGTCCCTTCTAATTACTGTGATATTTTGAGACTGAATTGAAGCATAACCCAATCAACGGACGACCTATAGTAAGTTTGAAATCTGTCTTCTACAAACATCTTCCAACCCTGTTTCGGGAGATTAATTTCATAATATATGTAGGGTACATTCAGACTGTTTCACGGATATGATTAATGTTATTTGATGCAAAATATTTGTGTAAGTGGCTTTGTTAACACTAAATTACTATTACCGACAAGTACATTAACAAACGGTTTTGTAAGACGAAAGTTGATTTATCCAAAACTACATTTAGTATCGCTCATTCAAGTCCAATAAATCAAATGAAGTTTTACTGTGTGGGTAATGCGTTTTATTACCCATATGGTTAATCATAAGCGGTGACATATTTTCAATATGAGCACATATGCACATATCACTTTTGCCTAGCAACGATTGTTTCAGAGCGATTTACCGTATTACCTCGTCTATGACGTCATAAAACTATTGTTCGTTCGTGTAGCGGGCCGCCGGAAAGGAAGCAGGCCGCATTCCGTATTTTTTAAATGAAATAGAATCAGTAATAAATAAATTATAACCGTCGGAAGTGTGTCATATGACATTTACGAAACTCATGCGAATTTGTGTATAACCCTCGCTCTCGCTCGGGTAATACAAAAAATCACACTCGTTTCGTAAAAGCCATACGACACACTTCCTCGGGTAATAATCTCTATATTGTCATCGCTTGTGATTTTGATATATAGGATTAATCAGTACATAGTCACTGATACGGACTCAAAGATTTATACTCTGTTAAATATATAATTGTAGAAAACAGATAAAGCAGGTCCCAAAATATACTGCAAATCATTGTTTAATAACAAACTAAAGAAATTAAAGCTATAAAGAGTTAGCCATTGTCAACATTGCCTTGGTGACTTTTCCTGTGAATTTGAGAAAATGGTTTATTTAAAACTTTTACTATTACTTATTTTTTACAATTAAGTTTTGAAAAAACAAAGATGATGGATACACTAAGATACAAATGTCCTTGTAATATATCAGACATTTAAAGAAACTGAAGATTAGGGCAAAAACAATATTATTCTTAAACTTGTTGGCCAACTTTCGTCAAGTGTTCGAATTACTAAGATATTCAAAAGGATTTTAGAATTAGCTTATACATGTATTTATTGCAGTCGTTTTTAACTTGTCAAAAAGGGCTCTGAAAACATCATCAACCGGTGTTTTAGTTTATGTTAAAATATTAATGATATATAAACTTCATTTATGTTCACATTTAGAACCAAACATTTCGTCGTGAAGCATTTCATCATCTATTGAAGTGAAATGCATATTAGCAAGATGAAAAATAGAGGTATCAATAATCAATATATAACAACATTTTGTAGCGGTTGTTAATTTTTTTTAAAGCTACTGCTAATACAATTTGAAGCAACACCCGTTCTTTTAAGACATTGTTACTTCAAGCGTTTGTTTACCACAATGACAAACCTTTATTCCATTTATAAAAAATATTTGTCAGATCAACAAATAGGGTTGAATCAAAAGTGTCCGCATTTTGCCAAAGAATGTAAGCCTTTTGGCAATTCAGTCATGGTTTATGGTAGTGTGGACGTCCTTAACTTGAACTCATTCACATTACCTCTGGAAACTATACGTGCTCGATAGGATTTAGATCTTGACTTTGTTTTGGTCCGTCGAGGGATGTAATGATCTTCTGTCTCTTGTGACCATTCCAGCACGATGGGGGCGGGTCAACCTTGTTGATGTAATCAACTTTAGGAATGGCATGGGGGAAAGGCAGAGGAGTCTTTTCAATGACGCCACCTCTGTGTTTCCCTACGTTCATCCGTAAAACCTTGTTTCCTTTGCGTTCTTCGTGCCTTGATGTCCGCGTTCTAGTCTTGGAAAACGGTTACCCACATTGTGACTATTCCAACAACGCCCGCTACTATCATCATCATATTCGTGCCGTATTGGGTACACAGCAACATACAGGTTGAAGCTGGATTCGCCCGACCTCATGCCATGTACGCATGTTCAAATGTTGTCGTGCCTGTGTGAGAGCCAGAATTAGGAGCGTATGGACAATGATCAGTTTGGGTCGTATAGTTGAACGACGAGCTCGTGTACCAGCCGCCAAGACATCAGCACCTTGACTTCAGTTTTTTAAAACCCAAGCTGCCTATGAAACTTTGACAAACATTCACACTCTTCAAAATTGTCTTTCAGTTATATCACATTCTCTCATGCCAACAATCTGCAATTGTGTGTCCCCAGATGATGATATATTCATAAATGCGTACACACCCTTCTCTTCATGTACAGGCTAGGCGTGCTATGCACGTGTATATGTTTCTTTGACCGAAATAGCTTAATATGCACACTATGAAATACTGTTAATCATATAATGTATATATTGAAAAATGTCGACTTAAAAGGATAACGTGATTCGCCTTTATTTTCAAAGATGCCCTACGGCTGTGGCTATTCAAAGGGTCACTCTGTATGAAAATAAAGGTTTTTGCATGTCCTAACAATTGAATTACGCAGACCGTTCTTCCCGGCTGATACACCTACGATGACATGTTGCCCAGCGTTCAAGAGTTTACGCTAGCGTAAAGCATAACAGAGGCGATCCTGCCTCTCAAGAATGTAACCAGGTTTTAAACGTTGACGTTAACAGACTACAGCAACTTGTTAAAATTAGGAACCGAACCTCAGAGTCGAACAGCACTTTGATGACATTTCAGAGGTATGGAGAAACTTCGATAATTAACTAGTAATACCTAGCCATTTGGTTACCAATCACCCTTTTCATGTCTATATGATTAAAAGAGATAATTGTTTTGTTGTGATTCGTTTCTAAATATATCTTAAAGAAATTGAGATGTTATCCGTCGGTGAAATCAATGGAATTCTAGTGCTATTTTACGTAAAAGTTCCAAACCAAAATGGGATGCAGTTTATATGTACTGTAAATAAAATTTGACGTCAATTAGTTCTGCTACAAAGGACTTCTGATGTACCGTTATTTGATAGACAAATTGATAAAATGCATTATAAAGAGTTTATGTCGTCTATCCATGTGTTTGTCGGTTTTGTAGACGAGATGAAGCTTTCTGATCAGGATGTTACGAGGAATCGCGGCCCAATCTACACTTGCGCTTGCTTGACGCTGAGCAGTTTCGATTACCTCTCTCCACGCTCACGTGTTAACATATTTAGTTTGAAGACACACAATAAAGGTGTGCGGGTTCTCAGGTGTGATTCGTTTGTCTTTTAAAGGATTGTATTAGGGCCGACTATTTTCAGATGGCCTACCCCGACAAAAACAGGTGACAGTAGGTAACAAACAGTTCTAAACGGCCTGGTATGTATAAGGCAGAGGCAACCTGCACAGTGCCTTCTTGGTCTAAGGTGATCGCAACTCTTAGTGCTAATTGAGCTATGCCGAATGTGGTGACTGGGCCAATGGGCACAGATATCGCTTATACTAAGGTGACCGTAACTCAATGTTATAACTATTTGTGAAAGGTGACCTTAGCATTAATATAGTCTTGTGAAATAAGGCCTCCACAGAGCGTGAAATTGGACCTGTACAAACTAAATTCGGTCAGTCAGTGATTGTTTCAGCTTACACTCGTTCTACCAAAATCAGTATCTTGTATGCCAAGTCGCCATTGGTTGTAATTACTTTCAAGAAGATGATTAAGATTATGAAGATCATCATGATAATGATTGAATAATATTAGATGTAGCTGGAAGCTACGTAAATCATTGTGTTCGTACGACGACAATGTTAGTTGACTATCCTTAGCCGGGGTTGAGCCGAATCTGTGAAGTTGTCACTTCTGGTTGCCAACTTCACAGACCCGGTTGAGCCCTGGAAATAGTGTCTGTCATTTGTGACAGGAATTAGAAGTCATTGAAGTGCTTCGGTACCAACTCAGTAGCAGCTCAGCGAATTGCATTTAGTAATATCTTGCCGAGTGAGAACACGATTGATGTTCTGTCACAATAATGATTGTCGAGTGACAACGTTGTTTAACGTCAGTTGATGGTATAACGTTGCATCTGTGGCGCTGATTCACGTCAACCATCACTGCCAGGTTCACACTATTCAGTCAATTCAGTTAGGACTCCGTGTCATGACGTGCAGCTCCTGTAAGCTGCTAACACAGTGTATTAGCGGTGGAACCATCAGATAGAATATCCACACATTAACAAATGTTTTATGCAAAGATTTACCAACAATACTTTAAAGTTTTAATGCCGTAGCAGGATTTATATTATTGAGGTTGCGTATTCTCTTATCTAGTTGTCAAACCTAAATCAAGAGAAATGCTCAGTATTATGTTTCAGCTTTGTTATGGTATAATCGTGCACTACGAACATACATATATATGTTGGAATGTCCCCTTGAATCTCATTTCCACAAAAATACCCAGATAGAACTGTCGTCCGTTCTACAGGATTTTCTTTTTATTTGATTAGAATAACATTCAATATTTTCAAGTATCACGTTTCAATATTATTAGATATTGATCGGACTCACAAACCGTTTGAAGTAGGTAATGGTATTTATCAAGAAATGTTCTACATTTTGAGGAGAGATATAACAGATTTAAGTAATCATTGAGTACGCCTGTAGAATAGTTGATGTAGTCATTCCATTTGAAGATACGCTTACTAAAATTAATCACTAGTCTGTTAAGTTCTTATCGTGTACATTGGTATCAATCACGAAAACTTGAAAAAGAACGGTGTTTCTCGTCACGTTTAAGTACCCGCGTATGGTATTTCGTTTCCATCAACTGAACTTTACTGTATAGTATACTTCATTTGACTATACTGATTTCATTTATGAAGACACTCACATTTTAAACAAAACTTATTCGATTAATTGATTCTTTCTTTTTTTTTTCCCCGTCTGTGATCTGCATGTCATGTAAATATTCGATTTATACAACACAACTGAAAATGAACTCTCTTACCATTTTTAGATTTGTATTAAGTTATTTAACAATTTAATGAACAATCGATAAAAAATGAAGTATTCTGATTAGAGATGTTTTAAAATATTTTATTATGTTTATTGACGAAAAAGCCATTCCGAAGTTTACGAAAATTAAATACATTTTTAAAAATAAATCTTATTTACAGTGTTTGTATTTACAATAAAGACACAAATGTAAAGGCCTTCTTCCCAATGTCATAATTTATAAAATCCTATTGAGAAATTAATGTAATGCAATTTTCAAATACATGTATAGGCAGCTGTTTTTAAATATGACAAATATAGAGTTACATGTAGCAAGTGACAAAACTAATAGATATCATCACTTCGAGATGACTTTGAAGATGGACTTTATAATTTCAATTTGTATATACTTGTTACCACGTAAAACTTTTAAAGCATTATAACATTGTGAAAGAAATTTGTAATTTTCTCTCTATTTTCCAAAACGTTTTACTCATTCATGAATTCCATTATTGATTTCCTTTCTCATTATTGCTTTACTTTTATTATCTTCAAAATAAAACTATTATTTACAAATGTATGTACGCATTCACATATATAAACACTAATGGTTCCTTTTTAAGTTTTGCATTTCCTGCTTCTAGATATGGGAGATTAAAGAATGGGTTGTAAATTAAGTTACATGATGCAAATTGGAAAAAATTGAAAATGAAAATATTGTAATGGGTGAGTGCTTGTTAATGATATGAAATTGGCAAATGCTTTCCTGCTTGTGAAATATACCGGATAGAGTTTTTTTAACAGCTGGTGTACATTGATTACATCTGCATATATGAGAGATGGTGAGGAATATCTGATATGATACACGACAACTATATTCCATAGGTTACAAATCAGTAACTACTGTGTTTACGATTCCTGCGTTAAATGCAAGTCGTTGTTACAATTCAGGTATTGGAGTGAGTGAGTTATTGTTTAATGCTGCTTTGGCAATATGTCACCCAATAGCGCCGTACGAGTATTAGAACTAATAGAAATATATATATATATAGAATGAGTGATATATCATATGATATTTATTAACTTTTTCCTCACAGTACCCCGTTATCGTACTTCTGTCCAATTTGCCATGGCATAATTGTTTTAGTTCAAATGTTCTTTGACAAATCTTCCCTAATATATTTAATCAAATACGAGTGTATATATCCTAGGTGTTTCCTTAATTTCAGTTTTTTAAAAATGACTTTTAATTACTTGAGATCAATCTTTTAACCACTTGCAGCACTATTGACTAACTGTATTATATTAGAATTGATGTATGCAGTAAGCACTCATTATCTCGAACGTTATGCACTGTACAAGCGCATCAATATCAAATAACCATCAAAACGCGTAGTTGCATATTTTAAAAACATCGATTTATTCATTTATCATGTGTTTTCATGTATTCCTTTGTTTCTGTAGTTTTACCATCATTAAACATTGAAAACGGAGTAGGCGTAGAATCATGTTAATACGATTTGACACATGTAAGACACCAGCTGTATATACTGTTATCCTGATGAACCCAGTTGACACTACGGTTGTAATACCTTTTTTATTGTTAAGTCCAAGGTGGACAAAATAAAAATGTCAAATCTCATTTTGATATCTTTCTATCCTACAATTGTTAATGATTTTATATCCGTAACAAATAATCATGCTCTACTCATACTTAAATTGAACTGAAAGCATTTCACGAGGTCATCATGTCTGGTTCAGAATTGCTGTTTAACCATCAGTTTTTCATAAATAGGAGGATGCGGTTTGCACTGACATGTCTTTTTGTAAAGAATGGGGATTGTTCATCATGCATTATTCAGTCATGTAAAGTTGTTTTACAGTAACCTTTAATCTGTAATGTTGAAGGTTGAACTTACCTTATTGCATTTACCATTTAAAAGTTTAGTGATCAGTTTACGTTCATTGAGCAATCTAGTAGTTCTGATTCAAGCTGACCATGGTCTCCTCGTACCATTGCGCAAAAAGTACTCCCGATCTAAAACATTTTACTTCCATAACGTCAGATATCGAGATAACTGTATGCAAACTCAAGCGGTTTCTCTTTTCATACTATAAACACTAAATATTTTGTTTGATGTTTTTGGCTTTGCTCACATCTCCCAATCTTGTCTGCATTTTGAAAAAAAAAGTGCCAATGGAAATGCATGAAATAGGGGTCTCTTCCACGGCTGGCCATGGTATCCGTTTACGGATCTTGTCCATTTTTTGACACAATGTTCTTTAGGTGTGACAGTTGGCGTTTTTTTAGGTGTTTTCTCTTAATCGGTACGACTATCATCGATTATTAGCAGATGCTTGACCTTTGTGTCCAGTGACTTTGCTGCACTTGCAGGAAATGATGATGCTCACTTTTAAGATTTTTACTAAATGCCTGAAAATACATTCAAACACTAATTCGGCACTTAGATTAAGATATAGTAAAAATATATTATTATTTGTGTCAATATTGATACATAAAATTTCTATTTGATTTCAGTTTAAAAAGTGTAGTGTATCTGTTGTTGATGAATTTTGTTAAATTTGTTTGAAATAGGTATCAATGTTCCTTAAGTAATGAAACAAATTGTTAATGATTCCATAGTTAAATTGAAGTACGATATTTTCAAATCTCCAATTCTAATAATTATGAATAAATTTTTTTCCCTTGGTAAATTGTTTTTAGCACTTGATTTCAATGTATAAATGTTACAGGAACGGCTATGATCGTATTAACTCACCATTCAAAATGATATAATTTGCTAACACAACATCCTTTGATTATAGATACCACATAAGATGCAATTTAATTTCATCTCCACTTCTATCTAGTAACGATTACTATTTCATCTCTGTGTATACAGACATGAATGGATCCCAGTACATCGTAATTATTTATTGCATGGTTTTGTTATTTCAGTCACATTCTACGGTTAATCTAGATAAATCACTATGAATTTTTTAAAAGAAAATATCCCTTACAGTCAAATAAATCATGAATGTAACGCTTTGATGCGAATAGAATGATTGATTATCTACTCCTGACCCAGTCCCAGTTCATTGTTAAAATCAGTCTGTGAAATCGGTACATATGTGTATTTGTGAAATCGGTACATATGTGTATTTATGAAGGTGATAATGGTGAAATAAAGATATGGGTTAGTATCCAAATTTGATAAATATGCTAATAAGGTCAATGCGAACCACAAAATGAAAAAACCGCCTTCAGTCACACTACAGACAGATCACGCAAGATTGAAAGCCTGCGAGCGTCAACCGTGCGCATATATATATGTTTACCTCATGTTGTGTGGGAATGAATTCAGGTTTGGAGGGTTTGAAATTCTATTTTGGTGATTTGAAGGGGAATGTGGATGAAAGTTAATCATGTCAACATTATTTACATGGGAAATTGACTATTCTATGTACTTGAATGCAAATATAATCTCTCTCTCTCTCTCTCTCTCTCTCTCTCTCTCGTTGTCAATTGATTAACTCTGATTCCACTGAGCAGGGGGTGCGTAATGTAACAATGAAATGTACCACTTCAAGAGAATTGTGTGATAGCATTGTTCAATTATCGAATACCAACTTTGATAATGGAAATATCCCTACGTGAATTATCAAATGTAGGTGTACGTGATATATACGTATATCATGAGACATTTATGATATATTCATTTTGTAAAGGACTAGATATTAAAATTGTGAAACTATGATAAAGCGATTTCATTTAGTATCAAAGAAGTTTGATAATACAGCATCTGGGTATGTTGGCGCCATCTATTAAAATCTTAAATTGATTCGAAATGTCACAAATAGTTCACAACTAAGTTCGAATGTCAATCACATCCCTAACCTGTTAACCCTGATGGTAGCCAATTAACATACTTCACATACTAACGGTGACATGATCTGAACACTTCATAACTATAATTTGATGGTACAAACTTTACTCGATTGTACTATGCAAGAAGATGAAATACTGAAATTTTGAATGATAATTAGAATTTAACACCGACTCTTCCGTTCTCCATCGACTTTAATACTTATATTTCTGGAGACAAAATCATAAGAGATTATTCTCTTTTAGTATTTCCACTTTTTCAGCATGGATAGTTGGAGTTTTGTAACATTTTATTGCCACTTTGGTTTAATAAGATCTTCAATATGAGTTTCTCGTCGGTTTGTGTTTTAGATTACAGAAAAATATATATTGAATATGTATCTTAGTGCTAAGATTGTATTGAACGTATTGACGCAAATGGACAAAATAATCGTTATCTAGTTTTCTAACCAGCAGCTTTGATGCTTAGGATAGTTTATAAATATTATGTACACATATCATTTTATATCGTTTTTCTTCTTGGTCTAAAAGATGGCATTAATGCCTTCAAAACTTCAGAACTGCCAAGTATAAAAGTAACAAAGAGCAATTTCCATTCTTCTTATCACAGTTAAAAACATTGAAATAATCAATGTTCATTATTGTTTATTTGTAAGATACAATCCGACTCTATCTTTGGCTATACGAGGGCTATTTTGTCATTAACTGTAATGGACGTGACGCTTTTACCAATTACTTTGACATGAATTGCTCAATCTCATACTTGCATGTTATTATGCGGCTACATGGAATCATTTAACACGTACAAAAGGCGCACAATCAAAGGAAACGTCCACGGTAATAATGTAAGTTTGGTGAAAGTATTAAATGAATGATTGGCATGATTTCAAAGCATGTGACTAATTTGTTGCATGGTGTGACCTGAAGGAATGTCATATTGTAGGTCAAGGATATTTCAATTTTATTGGTTATTTTGTGTCGATAGTTTTTATTTTATCAAAAGGCTTATCAGATTTGAAATACCCGTGTGTTTGAATGAATTATATGTATGTAGAGATAGATAATAGACGCCTCTCAAGAATGTCTTTATAAAATATGACTTAGTAAGCATAGCATATTTTGTTTCAAAGCAATCATCAAGGAATAGGCATTGAGAATCAACATTTGTTTTATTATCAAATTAAAAAGGGTGGTCAAAAGATAGTTGAACATTTTTAACTGGCAAAAATAAATATCAGTTTCAGATGATAGGCATTGCGAGACCTCCATGTCAGATGGCATGCATATGTTTGTGAGCTGAAATACATGGATACGGTCAATGCATTTGTTCTATAGCTAAATCTGTAATCTGTCTACTTGTTAAGATCAATTAGTCCTATAGCACGTATCAACATCTATCCATTGTGATCAGTGTTAGATCCGTCGGTCGATGCTACCAAACTCCTTCCATCTTAGTTTAGTAGTTTCCGTTTCTAAACAGACACAGGTGTCCAATCGCATGTTTTCTGTAAAGAGATAGAGAGGGTATATACTGCACCTCACAAAGCATTATTGCATTATATTTGCATTAGTGCTTTGATGTCGCAGTGCTCCCTTACAGAAAGGACATTCCGTTGTTCATCAACGTACAATTCGTTGTTTATTGTGAAAGTACACTTTACCCTAAGATTATATAGTTTAATAGTTAACTAATAGTTCTCTTCAAGATGTCAGGGCAGACAATTGAGAAGTACACCCTAAACGTTTCTGGAAAGTACTTCACTATTAGAAGAAGTCTTCTTCAGAAATACCCAGGGACAAAATTGGCTGATCTGACCACTTCGTCAGAAGAATATATGATTGCCGAAAAAATGAGTTCTACTTTGACAGGAACCCGAATATGATGCAGAACCTCTTAGACCTGTACAGAACTGATGAACTTCATCTGCCTCTGACCATGTGTAGTATTTCGGTTAAGAAAGAACTGGATTTCTGGGGTATTGATGAAAAGGCGAAAGCAGATTCTTGCTGGAAGTCCTTCTCCACCTATCGTCAAGATCAACAGATTCAGGAGATTTTGCAAGAGAATTTCAAACGAACACTCGATAGAAAGGGCACAAAGTCTGTGTCAATAAAATCGCAAGGATAAGCTCTATCATAGACTGAATAATAACGATAATTAGCAGCTCTTGTGTGAAGTAGTCTCTATTTTGCACTTTACCATACACATAATGAAATAGATCCTGTCTTTCGGATGACAATATTCAAACGTCACACCCCTAGAACGGTGTTTCACGTCATATTGAAGTATCTGCGTGTGGTATATCCGTTTCCATCAAATGAACTTTGTTGTATTCTTCCATTTACGGTACTTTGACGGTACTCACATTTTTAACAGAACTTGTTCGGTTTAATAATTCTTTTTTTGGGCAATTTCTGTCTGTGATGTGCATGTCATGTAAATATTCAAATAATACAACACAACTGAAAATAAACTGGCTTACTTAATTAAAATTTTTATTGAAAATAGGCTAATCAACAATTTAATGAATAATCGATTAGAACAGTTTATTAAGGAAAAATCACTCCCTTAATTTTTTTCTTGTGTTTATTCAAATTTACAATTCTTGAGACAAATATCTGAGGGGAATATCTTTTTAAAGTATTGTTGTTTCTATTCGGTTTTTAATTTTTTATGTTAAGGGACGAAATTGCCATTCCTAAGTAAACGAAAATCAAATAAGTTTTGACAAATAAATCTTAATCATGGTGCTTGTATTCAAAATATAGAGACAAATGTAAATGCTTTCATCCCCATGTCATAATTTATAAAAATCCAATTGAAATATCAAACCAAATGAAAATTTTCTGTCTATTTAAAAATAATGTCATTGCTAGAAATGGCGATGGACTTTTAAAATTCAATTTGTATATACTTTATACCGTTTAACGCTTTTGAAGCAGTAAAATATTGAGAAAGAAATTGGCATTAATTCGTAATTTTTCAAAACGTTTATTGGGGACTCATTCATGAACTCCGATATTGATTTCTTATTTTCATCATTGCATTACCTTTATGACCTTCTTAATAAAACTTCTATGTAAATACGCATTTATAACGACATACATTACAGGTTCCTTTTTATGTTTTCCATTTTTTCTACTTCTAGATGTGGAAGATTTAAGAATGGGTTATAAATTCATTTACATGTTGTATACTGGAAAAAAATTAAAATTAAAATATTGTGTGAGTGCATGTAAATTTTATGAAAATGGAAAAGGCTCTTCTGTTTGTGAACTATACAAGAATGTTTTCCAACAGCTGGAATACATTGATTACATCTGCATATATGAGAGATGGTGAGGAATATCTTAATGATAAGTGACACCTATATTCCATTTACATAAGAGAAACTACTGTGTTTACAATCCCTGCGGTAATGCAAGTTGTTGTAACCATGTAGGAATTTGAGTGACTGAGTTATTGTTTAACGCCGTGTGGCCAATATTTTAACCATTAGCGCCGTGCGAGTATGAGCGCTAATAGATATATACATCAAATGATTATAAAATTAGATGATATTTTTGAAACATTTCGTCACAATAAACCCATTATCGTACTTCTGTCCAATTACCCATGGCATTTAAGCAAATACGAGAATTTATTACCTCAGTGATTCCTTAATTTAAATGCCTTTTAATTACTGAAGATCAAACTTATAACCACTTGCAGCATTATTGACTAACTGTATTATATTTGAATTGATGTATACAGTAAGCACTCATTTTCTCGAACGTTATGCACTGTGCAAGCTCATCAGTATCGAATAACCTTCAAACTCGTAGTTGCATATTTTAAAAACATCATTTTATTCATTTATCATGTGTTTTCATGTAATCCTTTGTTTCTGTACTTTTACCATCATTTAACATTGAAAACGGAGTAGGCGTAGAATTATGTTAATGAGATTTGACACATGTAAGGCACCAGCTGCATATACTGTTATCCTGATGAACCCAGTTGACATTACGTTTGTAAAACCTTTGTTATTGTTAAATCCAAGGTGAACAAAATAAAAATGTCAAACTCTCATTTTTTATAACTTTCTACTATATAATCTTTTATAATTTAACATCTGTTATAAATAATCATGCTCCAATAGAGTGTTGACACCTTTACTCAAACTGAAAGGATTTCATGAGGTCCTCATATGCCTGGTTCAGAATTCCTGTTGAACCATCAGTTGTTCAGAACTAGTAGGATAGGGTTTGGACTAACATGTCTTTTTGTAAAGAATAGGGATTGTTCATCATGTTCAGGGGGGGGGGGGGGGGGGGGGGACGCAAGACCGATGACTGTATTCAAACTCAAGCGGAGGTCACTTTTCATACTATAAACACTATCGTGTTTGATGTTTTTGGCTTTGTTAACATCACCCAATCTTGTCTGCATTGTGAAAAACACCATGCCAATTCAAATGTATGGATTTTGGCTTCTCTTCTTCTGCTTGTATCCGTTTACGGACCGTGTCCATTTTCTGATATATTATTCTTGTAGTACGAATTTTGGTGTTTTGAGGTGTTATTTCCATAATGGAGACGTCAATCATTGAGGTGAGGTGAGTTGGTAATTAACGCCGCTTTCAAGATTATTTCACTTATATCACGGATTATTGCAGGGAGTAAGCCCGCAACACCATTGACGCAATGCATTGCGGTTAAACCTGCGATCATCGGCTGGAACTACCGAACCATGGATGGTACTGCGCTGAAATCCAGTGTAGCATTGCACCCAAACCTGACTGCGTGTAGAACAGTTCATTACTGCAGACAGTTGCCGAGCCCCTGACGGGATTCGAACCACGGACCTCTTGATCCGAAGCCGAACGCGCTAATCACTGCGCTATCCCGGCCCACGTCTATCAATGATCATCAGCACATGTTTGACTTCTGTGTTACGTGACTTTGCACCATTTGCAGGAATGGGTGATTCTCATATTTAGATTTTAACCAGTTGCCTGAATACATTTATGACAAGTTAAATCACTTATTTGGCACTTTGATTGCGATAACATTTATGACAAGTTAAAACACTAATTCGGCACTCGCTTGTCAGTCCTTGAATCACAACAATTCACCAGACCATGCCTTCACTAAATTGAATCAAAATTGATTAGTCATGGGCGATTTGGTTGAAATTGGTATCAATATTCCTGAAATAATGAAACAAATTGATTCGATAGTTACATTGAACGTTCAGTTTTTTTCAAAATTCCAATTGTAAAGATTGTAAATCTAAAATTTCTTGATATGGAAATTGTTTTGTCACCATCTGATCCCAATATATAAATGTTATTGGAACGACTTTGATCTTATCAATTAACCATTCGAAATTTAATTATTTGCTAACACAACGTTCATGCGGATTGAATCATACATCGTTAGAAACGTTTACTGTGGTAAAATGCTTCTCAAACTCAAATATTTGGAACAATATTTATCTGAGTTATCTGTGTTTCTGTATTTAGTTTGTAAAATATGTATTAAGTTCTGTTCATACTTTAGATACTAACTTCTATAACGTAATGCCAGTTCGCTTAAAGTGAATATACAGTAAATATTGTCAAGTGTAACTTTTACTGCATCAAATATTCACAACCCATTCTAGTGATTTATGTTCTGGTAAAGGATATATCATAGCACTACTAAACGGGAACGCAGATGAACGTTAATCATGTTAACATTATTTAAATGGGAAATGGACTATTCTATGTACTTGGATGCAAATATTATCTCTCCTAAATCGATAAGCGAGTGAACATATTGCACACGGATACGTAAATATAATATTTCCCCTATCTGTCTACGTATATTAAAGTCAGAATTCATTCTAGTTAATTACAAAATTGTGTACGGTTTTCTTTGCAGCTTCTGTCTACGTGTTCAACTATTCAGTATTTAATCTTATTTCGGTTATTTATGTTTACAGATTAGATATCCAAAAGTATTTTGGCTGTTGCAGCTTCCTTGTTGAACAAGGTTATAACTTTGTCAGTTGATCTTGTCAGTTTGCATCTTACAATCGGGTAGTTGAATCATTCTGATTCCACTGACCAGGAGTTCATGATGTAATTATGAAACATACCACTTGAAAACAATCGTGTGATAGCATGGTTTTTTGCGTTTTGACGCAAATGGACAAAATAATCGTTATCTAGTGTTCTGACCAGCAACTTAATTTGATGCTAATGATAGTTTTAATGTCATCTACACATAACATTTTATATTGTTTCTTGTTGGCGTAGATGCCTTCAAACGTCAGAACTGGCAAGTCTTAAAGTATCAAAAAGCAATTTCCATTCGTATTAACACAGTTGATGGCAATGTAATAATCAATGTTCATTATTGTTTATTTGTAAGATACAATCTGACTCCATCTTTGGCTGTAAGAGGGCTATTTTGTCATTAACTGTCATGGACGTGACGCTTGTACCAATTACTATGAAATGAATTGCTCAATCTCACACTTGCACGTTATTATGTGTCTACATAAAATCATTTGATCACGTTTAAAAGGTGCATAATCAAAGGCCACGTCCTCGGTAATAATGTAAACTGAGTGAAATACAAAAAATGAATGACTGGCATGCTATCAAATGCGACTAATTTGTTGCATGGTGTGACCTGAAAACATGTCATATTGTAGGCCAAGGATATTTTGATTTTATTGGTTATTTTGTGCTGATATTCTTTGTAACTGATCTTAAGGCTAATGTGTTTGAATGAATTATAAGTATATAGAGATGAGTAATAGACGCCTCTCAAACATGTCTTTAAAAGGTATGACTATATAAACAATAAAGCAATATATATAAGCATAGCATAATTATTTCAAAAGCAATCATCTAGAAATAGGCATAATTGAATCAACATTTTTTAAAATATCAAATTGAAAATGGGTGGCCGAAAGTAAGTTAATTTCTAAACCCGCAAAAAATATCAAACCAGTAAATCAATCCAGCTTTTACTTTACTTATAGGCATTGTGAGACCTCCACGTCAGATGTCATGCATGTGTGTGTGGTGAAATACACGGAAACGATCACTTAACGGAAATGATACAATGCTTTTGTTCTATAGCAAAATCTGTCATTTGCCTGCTTGTAAATATCCATTACTATTATAGCACGTATCAATATCTATCTATTGTGATCAGTGTTAGATCGGTCGGTCGATGCAAACAAACTCCTCCCATCGTAGTTTAGCTGTTTCCGTTTCTAAACAAACACAGGTGTCCAATCGCATGATGTGCAAAGAGAGAGATTATACAGTGCACCTCACAAAACAGTATTGCATTATATCGCAATACTACTTAGGTGTCGCAGTGCTCCCTTACAGAAAGGACAATCCGTTGTTCATTGTGAACTTACACTTTACCCTAAGTTTGTATAGCTTAATAGTTAACCACGAATTTACTTCAAGATGTCAGGGCAGACTATGGAGAAATATACCCTCAACGTTTCTGGAAAGTACTTCACTATTAGAAGAAGTCTTCTTCAGAAATACCCAGGGACAAAATTGGCTGATCTGACCACTTCGTCAGAAGAATATGATTGCAGAAACGACGAGTTCTACTTTGACAGGAACCCCAAGATGATGCAGAACCTTTTAGACCTGTACAGAACTGATGAACTTCATCTGCCTCTGACCATGTGTAGTATTTCAGTTAAGAAAGAACTGGATTTCTGGGGCATTGATGAAAAGGCGATAGCAGATTGTTGCTGGAAGTCATTCTCCACCTATCGTCAAGATCAACAGATTCAGGAGATTTTGCAAGAGAATTTCAAGGTAACACCAAGGGAAACAAAGGGCACAAAGTCTGTGTCGATAAGAAGAATAATATGGATGACAATGGACAACCCTCAGTACTCAACATTTGCAAGGGTAAGTTCTAAAATTACTGCATAATAACAACAATTAGCAGCCCTTGTGTTAACTATTACCTATTTTGCACGTTATTATCTATTTAGCACGTTATTATGCACATAATGAAATATATCTTGTCTTTCGGATTACAATAGGCAAACGTCACAAACCTCTCTTGAGAAGGCTATTTTTTTGGGTAAAATTAGTATACTTATATAAGAAAAATCCGTGTCCCTCTTCTACACCATTACACATGTTACGTATAAACAACAGATATATGGTTGACGGACACAAGAATGAAATGAAGATATAAAAAGAGAAGTTTTTATACTAGTAACTTCATTAAAAATTTAAATGTTTCACTTATTGTAGCAAATGTTTCATTCATTGTAGCAAATGTTTCATTTATTGTAGCACCTACAATATTGTTGTCGCATAAATGACATGGCGTAATACGATACCGATGGTTAAAATTAATGATTCTTGAAGAGGGTAAATAATAATGATACCTTATTACCCCGAAAGAAATTCATTTTGTATCATTACAGAGCTGGTGAACATACAGGAAAGGTAGCACAGGCTACTTGTGATATATAAACAAACACGTTCTATTAATTCAAAGATCAATCAACAGACAGACGCTGAACGTAATGCATGTAATTTTACCCGGTTTAAAACAGGGTAATAGATATCTTCTGCATGAAGGAAGCTTAACACACTCACCGTATAATACATGATCTTGATCAGACATAATCTTAAGGGATAATTTCAAAACTCTTGTTTCATAAGGATACTATAAATTTGTAAAAGAAACTCCGGCAATTTTCCCAGAGATTTGAACACCTTTTTACATGATGAAGAAACAGTAAATTATTAATAAAATTCATAGACTAAATTTTAGTCTACTAGTGATGGTGTCGGTGATTTTAGGAACCAAGAAAAAATTTTGGTGCATCGGGAGTGATAGAAACAAGTTTCTGGATATGATGTTGAACAATTGAAACAGCATGGTTGTAGTTGGCACTTGCAGGACACACGAACGACAAATATATATCATTTCGGAACAACACAAAATAACTGGAGACCGTTTATTTCTTGAAACAAAGAAATACATAGACTACTTTAAACTTGAGACCAAAACGTGACATCAAATATAATAGAAATGTCGATCGCTAAAGGTGTTTACCTGTGCACGAAAGCGTTTGTTGTATTGAGATGGTTATCGAAAACATTATGTTCTCGAGTGTTGTTAGATTAACTAACTAACCTCGTTAAATAGTTCTTCATGTATAGCAGGTAGAAAGAATTCTATATTTGGGTAATTAGATCTTTGGTCATTGATATAATTAATTATATAATGAATAAAACAATTCATAATCATGCAGGCATTGTAAGTACTATTTCATTGATAAAACTGCAAGTTTCATTTGAAGATTCCTGATCCAATTCCACATACATGTATACTTCCAGATTACATAAAACATTATGTAAATCTGATCTTTATAGAAAGATAATAGTTTATATTAATATTGTGTAAGCATGCCTAGTGAAATAAACGTTAAACGCATCTTGCTAACAAGCATAATTTTCACCCATTGTTGATAATTATCATTTTACCTCTGACATTTCGTAACAGTTATTATACATTACAAAATGAACATTATCTCTTTTATATATCAGTTTACAATCCTTGACCAAAAACCAAAACGCCTTGAACATCAATGTTCTGGTCAGTATTTCAAAACTTAAATACAAACTACTGTGGAGTGTGTTTTAAAAGAAATTAATTATGAATACACATGTATATCAGTAGTTAGTATAAATCATTAGAAAAGATAAGCGAAATACATAGAGACAAAGCAATCATAACTACAGAGTGGTATTGTTTGTTTCATCCAGTAATTGAGCTATTTTAAAGTCCAACTTCACAATTATTAAAATACAAATATTAAAATCTACATATAAGTATAGCGAGATACCAAAATAAGTTACGAGAGACTTAGAATTACATGACTCGATACATAAAGAAAAATTCTATAGATATGTACTCTCAGCATCAATATGAGGTAAATAAGAAGTGAAAATATGTGAAAAGTGTAAACATCTCATTTGCAAATGCATAAGTATTTGAAGAATTATCTGTTATCTGGTCGAAAAGTAGCCATTGTGTCTTAAAATGGACATTTCGATGGTTATCAGTCAACTATAGTGACCAAAAGTCCAGTTTTGTGATCGAAAACAGATCAGTGGCGTTCGCAAATGACTCAAACGTTATTTGGGCAATTATTTACACCAGACAAAACGTCAAATATTCATGCAGGTCGGTAGTACTTAGCAAGTCATTTAACTAATATTCATGTGATGAGAAGCGAAATATCGGCCTTTTAACATTTTTATGGCCCTTATTCATTTACCATTGAAAGCAAGAAAATATCATAAATTTGGCAATTAAGAGATGAGGATGCATCTTTGGACAGGCGTTATTAACTTAATTCAGTTCATATGATATCATTTCTCTTCTTTTAGGCACATACATTCCATTTTTATTAAATATACTCTTTAACATAATCGTCCTCATCACGTTATTGATGAAATGAATTGATTGGATGCGGTGTAACACGTACATTACTTGAAATTAACACACAATTATAGATAACCTAATCATTATCGAATGAAATAATGATGTTGCATTGTTAGTTATCCATCATACACGTTATCTAACAATTTGGGACGAGTGTATATTGTCATGATATTATCTGTTAATTAAGTTTTCACAAATGCATCTCTCTTTTTTTGTCTAATGTGACTTATGACCTACCCCGGTAACATTTACGTACTGGAAGCGCATTATAAACTCAGACATTGCTACAATTGGTTCAATTATTTTGTTGAATGACAAAGTCGGTAATGAAGTGTTCTTTTACATCAGTAAAACTATATTTTCTTTATCGTAAATTTTAACAGAAAAACAGAAAAAAGTAGTGACGGAGTTCTACCAGAATGGCATAATGAAGCTGGGTCATCGCTGGTTCGAATCAGTTACATTTTTTATTTGTCGATGTGGTCCGTTATATCAATCACTTGTATAAAAAAAGAAATAATAAATTATTGATGTAAAACAAACATTTTTAATATCGTTTTCATAATGGATGAAGTTATGAAACCTACGTTTTGCTGTAAGTTCCCCTGTACTAAGTCAAAACTAGGTAACCAGAGGAAAAATTCGCGCAACCAGATGTTACGTTGCTTTCCTAATATGTCAATGGAATTGCTGAAGGTTTATCACACATGTGACACAAACCGTTATTTATGTAATGTTATTGGTCTTATTAAACCTCGGTCTATTTCATATTTGCAATTAAACTCTTGTTTAAAGTAATATAAAGTCAAGTTTAATCACAGATGTATTTGTTTCTATACAAATACAAGCACTAGCTTGTATACAAATGCAAGCACTAGCTTGTATACAAATACAAGCATTAATGATTTCTTTTCGCAAACCTCCCCAAGTTTCAACGAGAATAAAAATAATTGAGGAGGGAACTTGAAGAACAAATAAATGAAAAGGGCAGTTTTTACACGCTATGAAGGTAAGCCATAGGTAAGTAATTGAAGCATTATCAAACATGACAGCTCATGTAGGGTTTCTCTGTAATCAAGTTATGAAGGCAATATTTAATCGAAACAGGGAAAGTTAATGAGTGTTTCAGTCTGTATCAACTAAGCGATTTAGTTGTGTTAGAGACAGTGTGGCTGTATTGTGGAGGTGGAATCAGGGGAATATTTAAGTTTGTCTATAGTCCTTGAAATATCATGTGGCATATGTGTTAGTCACTGTCCAATCTACTTAAAACTAGTTGTAGTATTAAACGTCAAGAGGTTCGTTATCATTATACCTAGTTTTGAATAGATTGGTCATTGCCAAACAAAAAATGCTCTTTAGAATTTAGTTAGAAAATTTGTTGCTTTACTCAGGCTTAAAGAACATATATTCTATGTAAATCCGTAGATCAAGTATTAAAGGGCATATAGAAATGGCATGCATGTACATAAGAATAGCAATATGTTCAGGATATGAAGTTGATAAATATTGCTATTCTTAATTTGTTAACAGGGGCTAATACGTATTATCCATAGACACTTTTTATTTACTTAAAAGCGAAATTGTTTAGAATAATGAGAAATCTTCATAATGATTTTCAAGCTTTACTAAAACAACATCCTTAAGTCTATTCTCATGTAAAATCTTTAATCATCAAGTCACTACACCATTACGTTTTTTGCCGTCGCTTTATCATTGTGAGTGGTGATTTAAAAGCATTTTATTCTTCTTCAATTGGCACCTGCACTTATATTTACTCGTCTGTTATATCAGCGAATACGTAAACAGTACTCTAAATGCAAGTTGATTGCCTTTCTTTCCACAAATATGTCATCAACGTTAAATCACATACCGCAAGTAAACTTTTGTTTAGCCATGATTCCATACTGATAACGTTTACTAATGGCATTCCTATATTGTGGTTACTTGAGTAGCAGCTGCAATTAAAAAGCGAACTTCCTATAAATGTAATCGCACAGTCATTAGAGCGTAATTATTAACAGTTGAGGAGATATTGTTTCGTATTAATGCCATTTAACCGGTTAAACATTAACCAAAGGGGAATTATGGCAGAGATAAATGAATTAAAAGCCATGATTTATTAACAAAATACTAGACAAAGGGCATTAGCGCAATCCAAAGAAAAGGTTAACCGTGACTTTTTAAGGTAATTGATCTCTTGATTGACTAATGGGAATATGGATACGTAATGGTTATGCTTGACGATAGTGCTCACGTAAAAAGAAATATATATTTTGACATATTTATATTAACAAAACGATTATCAAAAGTTTGATTTTTAAATATCATATTTCCAAAAATAGTTTACATAGTTTTTGTAAATCTATCTAAAAATGGATCTGGTATCATGTTTGTCCTTTGACGTTCAGAATATATATCCAAATGAACTGTTCTTCTTATAGAGTAAGGTTCAAAATGTAAATTTTATCTTTTTTTAGAGTCACACGAAAATTGTAACCTGGGTCTTATTCTGTGTTGTGTTCCTGCAAGGCACTACGTCCCCATTGCAATTAATCCAAATAGATGTTAAAAGGGTACCTGAAAACAGGGTTTCATGGTCCAACTAAGGGGCTGCTTTGAAAGTACAATTCAAGGAAAGTAAGGATGTAGGTAGCGCTTAGGGGAGGTACTAGTGCTTGGAAAGGCGCCATGTAAATATCAACAAAACTATTATCTTAAACCCTCTCTATACGGTGTGTATTTTCATGTAAGTAAATCACTGCACATATACAAAGGGTCATATGATCAAATTTTGCTGTATAAAGGTTGAACCCATTTGTTTCTTATGCAATTTTTATATCATTTGTTTCTACTTTTGAGCATATAATTTCACTACTGTGTGCAAATTGTCACCAAGTATTTTCAGGTGAAAATGTCTTTTACCGTGAGGAAAACCCGATTTACTTCTATTTTAATCTCTTTTTGTGAATGAATTGGCTGATTTATTATCTTTGGTTATATTCTGTCCTTAAAGAATTCATATCTGATGTCATTCATAACTTTTTTCTTCACCTGTATCAATCAAACAATGTTTTATTACTTTATCAATTGTGTACATGTAACAATTTATAACTTATATACATCGTAAAACAACAACAGTATAAGGTTATACAATTTTGATTACATGATTGAGGATGTACAAGCGCCAAGGCAAAGTGCTAGTGCATCTGTCGGGCCAAAAACCGATCCTTATCAACTGTTAATTATCCGTTTTAGGCCCGACAAATATACTAACGCTTTTTGTGATTTCGACATTGAAAACGAAGCCAAGCCCATCTAAAATGGCAGGCTACCATTGTGGTGTGTATGTAACATGCCTGTCAATTTAGTGTTCATTAGCATTACTACTACCTCTGCGAAGGAGTCTACTTTTGCACAAAGGTAATTGGCTGTTTTTTGTGGTTTCGGAGATGAGTTTTTAATGTTAAGTATTCGTTCACAAAGTTTAGTGCTAAATATTAAAAATGGCGGAACGATTATTTTGTGCCATGATTACTTATAATATATATACAAATATTCTATGACGTTTCTGTGTTTTGTCTTTCGTGTCATTTCTTAAAATCGAACAAATGTCGAGAGGTTCCCACTTCACAAGAAACTACCCGTGCACCCTTCCTCCTGACAGACAAATGTATTTAATTCCAATCTTTCCCTATTCCTATTGTTTATAATATCATTATCGATAACTTATCAAAAGAGATAACCATATCATTCATGATGTCAAACATATTTCTCTATACCTATTTATTCAAAGACTCTAAGTAGTTGAACACCAACATCGATTTCTTTTATTTTTATCGCCAAACATAAAAAGTTTGGTTTTTACTTATACTGCTCAATTGATATGATTTCTATGCAAAGCCTAGGTTCAAGAAGTGTATTATTCGGAAATAAGAATTAAGGAATTGAATAGAAAGAAGAACGAATTATTCAAAATTTTATAGGTAAGTTTAAATGACTTGACAATGTTAAAATGTATTTTCAAAGTGTTCAGTTAGTAAATATTATTTAATTCATTTCCCGATTTTATAATGACTTAAACTAATCAAGTGCAAAACATTAATTTCAATAATATTTCATCCTAATTGGGTTTTGTGTATGCATGCCATACTCTTATAAATATTTGAAAAGTTATGTAGATTATTTCATTCATTCATATAAGCCATTGTAAGTTTTCTGTTACTGATTAAACAAAGGTATCACATATTCCAAAAGAAATGTACGTAATGAAAAAAACCCATTCTATCATGTTTGGTGAAATATGTTATTCGAAAGTCTCCATATGTCATTGATGGTTCTATATCAGTAGGAAACAGTTCATCAAGCTATTGAAAGCCTCTCTACAATTTGTGTAGAAGTGTTTTATTTGTGTTTGATCTAATTCAGTTTACATTATCAATGCACTTCGACAAGATAAGAAAGAATTAGAAGCATAAACTTCAAGGATCAAATACTGTTTCATTTTGAATGTTCGAAAGGTAAGTTGTGTTTGTTTATTATATACTTGCAATTCATGAGTAAATTTGAACAAAAATGTCAAAAGTACTGAAAACATGGGAATAACCCTAGATTCGTACGTTAGCCCATATAAAACAACACTTCTCATCTAAACTTATTTAAACTGAACGCGATTCTCCTACTATGCGCAAACACTTGTCAATTTCAATGTGTACATTTCATTCTGGTCGTTCGACGTAGCATTAAAGGTTGTTTGTTTAACAATTTATCTTAATTTTCTGCATAGTTTGAACACGAACGAACAAACACTTTGTTTAGAAAGATAGTGACTCTTCAATACCTATGAACTCTTAAATAGAGTTTGTCATTGATTGAAAAGCCAAACAAGCGAACCTTCTCTACAGCTTACACAGAAAATGTCTATCACTCTTTATTCCGGCGGTTCAATGTATTTTACGTTCAGGTTTGAGAACTCTGTCTTGTCATTATAGTGTTCTTTTACATAATAATAATATACTTATAAGTATACTTATAAAATGTAATTACGAATACAAGGTTTTCATATGTCAAATGTGTTCAAACATATTAAAAAGTAACCATGATGCTGTCAATGATCTATGCGATTTGCACTGCGTGTTTATGTTTTAGAGAGTTTTCTTTCATATGAATAACTAATAGAGTTAAAGGTAGGGTGAGAATGTAGAAAGATCGAAAAGATATAGTTAACGCACATTGGGTAGGTTTAGCAGAGCTGTTTGAACATTAACTTTCACATGATCTCTGTGCTTTATGCTTGAGCTAGACAAAATATCAGGATAAGCTTCAAGCTGTGAATACTTTGAATCATTGCTTTTATGCAAAAGACAAACACGACCTTATGAACTTTGAATGATTCCAAACTCTATGTAATATCTCTGTAAAAATCATTAAATCAATCAATTGTACACGTTTCCCATAAATAACTAGACTTAGCTGGCAATAAGGAAATTGTTTACTGAATTTAATCACTGGCACCAATGGTTGTTTTTCTGGATACGAAAACAGAAAATAATTGAAAAGGTAGTCGTTCGCTGATGTTTTGTGATGATAAGGAAAGGAATCAAGACATAGGTTACCCTTGTCCATTATGAGCATATCTCATAACACAAATTGAAAGCTGAAATCAGAAACAGATGCAATTCTTTTTTATGTTTGCTGAAAGATAAAAGTATGGATAAGTCAATTTTATTGAGCATGCTTATTTGTGTGTGACAATATTTGTAGACACAATTAGAGACTTTACTCAATACCATTACATAAAGATTCATCATTTACATTTTCATTTATGAAATCATGATTTGAGAACATTTGCCAATAAAAGGCACAATAATACAGAAATCATGATTTGAGAACATTTGCCAATAAAAGGCACAATAATAATGACTGAACAATTAAATATCTATAGCATTTCTTTAGAGACGAATGGTTTGTCGATTCTTTATGTTAGTTTTGAAAAAGACTTCAATCATTTAACCTATAACATATATAAAATCAAATTTTGCATATCACTTACTATGACTGATCATTTTAAATGTTCATATATCAGTTGTTAACATTTTTCAAGACATAATTTCAAATAATTTTGTTTGATCTCAATGTACTTATAACACAACAACAAACAACAGAAGTATTTGGAATACAAGTGTTAGCATCTGACAAAGGGGGCCCAAATAATTTTGGTTCTTTCCACAAAGCAAACTTATTACTAGATTCACCTTGGTGCCGTCCTTTACCAGTGTACTGAAGCCACCTAAAGATTTACGAGATCTGTTGCACTGGGAACTCAGCTTTCATAATAACCTGCCTGCAAGAGACTTGTCAAGAAGACAGAACCTTGTCGTAGACGCGTGATGATTCAGATTGTCGAAATGATATTCCAACCGAATGCACCAGTTATTGGCATCAATTTTCGTAAACACTCGTAATGATATTCATTCCTTCACGCAGTTGACCAAGTGAGACATTCGTGCAGTAAAACGTTCTGTATTTACTATGTAAATACAATATTCCTTTCTAGAAGAGGCAAATGATAAATCTTACAAATTTTGCAACCGGTTTGTGTTTAGCTGATGTAGAAAAGGAAATGAGTACATGGGTGTTTTGGGGTTTAACGCTCTTAAGGAACAACTGTTTGTTTTTTCCTGATACTTTGCAATCATATTTCATGATATGGCAGTGGTGCATAATGGACGTGAGGAAAATATTTATATCGTGCCTTTCTAAAACTTCAAGGGATGGCGTCCTAGGGTATTTAAAAACGGAGCTTTGCACATCAAATTTGCATATGTATATGCATATATATATGCATATATAGTATGTATAAATATATAACTATCCATACGCTTTGTGTGATCCAATTTCTTGGAGTTTTTTCGATTTACATATAGAGTGCCAATATTACCATGTAAATAAAGCAACCGAAGCACCTTTTGTAAATAAGAGATGTTATTCATGTGAACCTAATGAATAAATCATGTATCAGATAACATGATTGTATCACTAGCGAACTCTTTGTGAACGTATATCAAAATGTGCACCTACAATCGTCTTTGCAAAAACATTCGCAAATACGTTCTTTCTACCTGAAGACTTTATTGAACGACGGCCTTTACATTTGAATGACTATTTCAAATTGTTTCATTGGTAAACGTATCTTAAAATTTTATCAATGAGATGTTGACACTATTGGTATATTTGTTATCTCAACTTTTTCATCTTCAATTGGTGGAAGTTCACATGCCGAAATGAGTGGCTTGAAATATCACAATTATGTTAATGGCATTATCATCGCTTAATAAATTGAACAGTCAAATAACAGTTTCACCTGAGCTAAATCCCAGGTCGAGTTGCATATTCATACCTCTTTACATTTATACCAACGTCTGTATCAAAGTTTTGACCGTAATCTGCATTTCGAAATCAAAAATAGAGATTTCCTTAGAAAACGTCAGTTTCAAATGAATGTTGTATTTTTTTACGAATGTGTGAAACTTAAATCATGTTGACTCTGATTATCCACAATAAATCATTATGATTTATATCAGTTATATACATATTTATATACAATCAATATAATCAGAGACGTATATATACGAGGGGAAGTAAATATTAAATTCATAGAGGTGGATATAAAACAGAAGCCAATGGTTATGATATTAATCTTATTTTTTTCAATATATTCACCCTTGACCTCGATGCACTTCGCCCATTTGCCTTTGAGACCGTCTATGCCCTTGCGGTAGAAGACTTCCGATTTGCCCGTCAACCGTGCCTCAGTAGCTGCACTAAGTTCATCATCATCATAAGATCTTGTACCGCGCATAAGTGATTTCAAATTGGGAAAGATAGAAGTCACATGAAGCCAGATTCTGGCCTGTGAGGATATTGTTTGAGTTTTTGTGCACTGGAGTGTTGTAATGAAGAAGGATAACTCCAGCAGTCAACAAGTTGCGCCTCTTCTTCTTGATCGCCGCTCTCAATTGCTTGTGCATTTCCGCATAGCAGGCACCTGTTATTGTAGTTTTAGGTGGTTTATAGTCTATAAGTATAACGCCCCTTTATTTCCATAAAATGGTCGTCATGATCGTGCCAGCAGAAGGTCTACTTCTGAAGGAGAGTGCTTTGAGATTCCAGTGATGAATCCACCTTTCATCCCCTGTTACAAGAGGAACATGAAAGTTAGTGTGAACAGCATTGTAGATGAGCTCACTACTGGATTAAACTCTCTGGTGTCGATCTTGTGCATTCAAGTTTCGTGGCATACAACTTACAGACACCTTGGACATGTGCAAGGGCTCAGGAATAAAAGTGAAAACTCTTCCATTACAACGCCATACTCTGAAGATATCTCGTCCACCTTTATTCTACGATAGACCATACATATCATCCGTAATGGCTTCAACGGGCCTTCCTAATCATGGGTTATCTTCCGAGGATCTGCAACCCAGAAAATAGACAATGGTTGGAAATTTGTATTGATATTTGTATGCTATTCAAGTTCAATACACATTGTGGTAGAATAATGATGTCGTGCCTTCGTGTAAAAAATAAATTAACATCAATTATTCGTGAATATTGACTATTATTTTTTTCCATTTGATTTTCCTTAAGTGTAAATTTTTTATTTTGAGATCTCTTTTGACCATGGTCATAGTCCCAAAGCTCTCTAGACGGCGTAAAGGGTGAGAAGCCTACTAATAGCAATTGTGATTTGATTGAATTTGACTCAAAGAATTTTTTAAATCGTCTTTGAAAATGTGTCTTTTAAAGAATCGTAAGGATTTTAATCCGTGTTATGATATTTTAAGTCATAATAACTGCATTGTTTTCGAAATAGTACTCTTTAAAAGAGATATTGTTATTTCAGTCAGTAACTAAGTCCTCTGCGATCCACTTTATGTAATGATTCCTAGAAATTTTCATTTCAGATTCTCTGAGGTTAAGTGCATTAAGGTTTGTCTTTTGTTAAGGTCGATTCGAATGTAAAACAAAAATGTTTTGATAATTGATTTTAATAAGAATTCTAACTTATCTACAAAAAATTCATTTAAGGGCGATTGATTTTAGATTGCTGTGGTTAATATTCCTTTGTTTAACTGTACCGTTTTGGAGTATGTGATCGCTTTACAGCTGAACCATACAATCCCCATCCCTTTATGTCAATAAGCTCTGCTATACCTATCTAGTATTCTTTTTGTTAGTCAGGCAAGTAGTGATATCTTGGGATTATCTAAACCCTTTGTTTAATTGTACCGTTTTGGAGTAGGTGATCACTTTTTTTAAAGACTGTACAGCTTAACCATACACGCCCCTTCCCTTTATGTTAATAAGCTCTGCTATACCTATCTAGAATTCTTTTTATCAGTCAGTCAAGTGGTAATATCTTGGGATTATCTAATGTACCGTCTACATGTTGTTATTCATCCCCCTTTTATTCCCTATTCGCCCTATTTAGCCAATCACAGTTAACCGCACACATATAGCTTTTGTCTGAAACGCCCTGAATCTCAATATGGAGCTACCACTGCACAATTTCTGAATTCTGAAATGAAACTGTATGCCATTTATCATTTTTTAACTGCAAAATTTTATGTTTATGCTACAGTTGATTTATCTATTTGCCCCCATTCAGAAAATTTCTTACTTTAAAATTTAGACATAGAAATTAATTCATAAATATCATTTGACAAAATGAATGTGGACCCTTTTTGAGATGAATAGTCTTGTTTTGGTAAATTTCTTTGCTATTGATCCCAAATTTCTGAAAACTGTATTTTCACGAAGAAAAATCCAAATCAAACATCAAATATTGTCACGATAGTAAATCTTCCTCACTACATTTACATGTATCTTACTCAGGGTCGCAGACATGGCCTAATTTTCGACCAGAAATGAGCATATTTGGCTTGATAGTAAACAAACATACGACCAATTAGCGTTCATCACAGCTCGGCTTTTCTCGATTCCGTCAGAAAAAAACTCGTATTTCGAGATACAAATATTAGATGTGTCAGTTCAAAAGTTGGCTTATTGGCTGACATTGTCCCGCGGTCACCCTTCCATCTATCTGTATGAAAAAGGACCAAAATCGCTGTCGTGCAAAAGAAATAGTGAAATGGGAGCGTGAAATTGTTGTTTTGGGATGCTCAAATTTCTTTTAATGATTAAAAATACATGTTTTGAACTCCCACAAAACATTCCATCATCACTTGACACTTGACGGTGAATATCTGACCTTCCACTGTTGGTTTAAAAATATGGGCTACACTTTTTCAATGAAGGTAAGTTATTTAAATTGAAATCAAATGTTTCAACATGTATAATTTAGATTTTGCTGAAGAGTTCCCTAGCGATCCAGGAAGAATTTTTCTCTTTTTCCCGTAAAAATCTGTCTCAGCTTCGAGACAAAAAATATCAACCCTCGGTCACTTTGCACAGTAAGAAGTGTTTCTGATTACAGTATAAAGGTAATCACATAATACTTTTTGTATCGTTAATGATTGACCAAAAGAGAATGAAAGCGTTTGATGTTGATATAATACGTCACCTATTTCATAAAAATATTGATCTTGTAAATTCGTTTAAACTTGCAAATTTGCTTCTAGTGTTCATGTGTCCATGGCACTAAGATACAAAATTATATATTTATACAATTTCTCAACACTTTGTGCTCAAATTGAAAATAGGTATGAATTCGGTAAATATAATACATAGTCAAAAGCAATTATGAAAGACAGACTGTGTGATTTCGAATTCGGACTCTCCTTTTTCCCAGCATTACATTTTGGGCTGTCAGTCACACACCAATTAAAAGTTGAGATTAATATTCAATAAGTGTCTGGATATATATTATTATTAATTACAACAAATGTGTGTTTATTGTATTTTTATATTGGAATATTTGTTTTCTGTCAACTATGTCAACTATTTTAACGGTATTTTGAAATATTTTCTTACATTCTGCCACCTGTATTTGTTATATAATGTGTCGAGTTATGTCCAAAATGCATTTCATTGTTATTGTTGATTATCTTATTACAGTCGAATACACGGTTATGTTTTGACTGATAATGAAGTCTTCCATATCTATGCAGATATGTTTCTATTGTGCGTGTTCCTGTTCAATGGCAAAATGATTAATTATATTGATTTCAGCATGGATATTTATATAAATATATACATTCAATCCAAGTGCAGGAATACGTGTCAACAGAGTTGTAAATGGTATGATATGATTTTCACGCTCTTTACTGTTTCAGCTTTTCATATTTGGTGATTATAAATGTTGTGTTGTTTTACTGAACAATGACTCGCTCTCTTATTGCTTGACAAGGTATGGAGGCGGAAAAAATCAGGCGAAAAAACATTTAATTTCGAATTGATATCATACCAAAATATGTCAGATGTTAAAAAAACTGTACAGTTTGAAGCTTTTTACCATGATATATGAGGCTATGATAAATGGGCTTTTAAAGTTTCTAAGCAAACTGATGGACAAAATAACAAGGTTTTTCTGTTGTTTTAATTCTTATTTGATGATCAACGTCCGTTTTTAACATGTGAAATATAAACCCTGATACGATTGGCATTGTAGGGTGAAAAACTTATTTTCGGTATAAAAATCAAATTTCGTTAGCAAAATCATTTTAATATTTTTTAATGATAACTTTGTGACGTTGTTTTGTTGAGAATTGGCATAAAAAACATTTTGTAAGTTGTTCTTGTTTCAAAAATGAATATTCAAAACTGTCCAAAATCAGCTTCATATCTATATAAAACATGTCTGCTGCTTACTGGAATTTTCTGAATGTTGAGAATCATAGCATCACCTATGAGATCTGGAAATGTGCTGACAATATACTTCTCCCACTAAAGTTTAGGTTAAAACCTATAGCTGGAGAAAGTGATGAAGCCAAAGACATCCGAGTACGACTCGCAGTTCAAAAATTCGAAGCGCACATAGAATTGTTGAAAATAAATGCTGACAAATACAGAAGACAGTATGAAAAGGTCGATGTTTCATTCCAAGAGATACTTTCAAGGAAATTTAACGGGAAAATGTTCGACACTATCATCAAAATTTGGAAATCGGAATGTGTCCAGGATGAAGAAAAAGCCCGTGATAGGTGGAATAAAAAAGATCAGTGGTTTGCTAACTACAAAGACAATTATGGAGATAGTTTCTTCAAAGAGCAAACACAGAAAACCGGTAGACTTTCTCAGGAACTCCACAGACATCATTTTAAGCCTAGTGGTTACCCGACTATGAAGAAGGCAAGATCAAACCAGTCTAAAACAAAGCCGTCCGATAGCTTTGCTGACGCTGTGAAGAAAAACACATCTTCAAGTGAATTCATCCCACTCTCTACCGAGAGCATTCGAACACGCATTGCCAAAGGTTTCCGACAACAAACAGGGAGATCTTACCGTGCCAATCCGAAAACAAATCAGAAGATGAAGAAAAGTGTGAACGAAAAAAACCGAAATGTTAAGATAGGACACGGCGATAACCGTCCCGGACGCCATCAATTACCCCAGGACGATGGGAATACTACCTATATTGGGAGAGCTGTGAACAAATATTTTTTAGGAAAAGGCAAGTATCAAAATGTTCACAGGACTCAAGTAAGAGGGCGGTCCCACATAACATAACTCACCCAAAAATCATCAATCTCAGCAGTCATCATCTATCTGCCGACGAAATCAAGCTCCTAAAAAGAGGATTAAAATTTACCCCGACACCTCCTAGAAATGAGGATACTTTAAAATCTGAATTAAAAGATTTTACCAGAAAAGTACGTTTGACAGAATATTTCACAGATAAAGATGATGATAGTGATAGTGACGATTCAGAAGAGCCGGTACATTCTGTGAATGAAAGTTTAGTGAGAAATAAGTCAAAATTCACTCCTAAACCGGGAAGAAATAAATATCTGGATGACTTTGTAGAAGCTGTGGAATCAACCCCTGTGCAAACTACACAAATTAAACACAATTTATCTGCTGGTGAAAAGAGAGCTTTACAGCAATTGAAGAATAATTGTGACTTAATAATCAAAGAAGCGGACAAAGGTGGAGCCGTTGTGTTAATGAACAGAGAGTTTTACCAGAATAAAATTACAGAAATGTTAGAGAACCAAAGTTATTACAACACCTCAAATCAAACAGAAGAGAATCGCATTAGGCGGAAAATAACTTCTTTATTGAAACAACATTGCACGGAGCTTACGGAGCAGGAGCAAAATTATCTCTGTGATTATGAATCAAAAACAGCCTATTTTTACGGACTCCCCAAAATACATAAAAGCAAAATTATCCAAAAGGAAATTGAAGAACAGAATAACATTGTAATAACATGTGTAGATCCTGAAGATTTATCTTTCCGACCTATAGTCGGTGGCCCGGAGAGTCCCACACAACGCTTAAGTAATTTCATTGATATCATTCTGAAGCCTCTGTGTATAAATGTTAAAAGTTATCTAAGAGATGGTTTGGATTTCTTATGTAAACTACCGAAAAATGTTGCGCCAGGTACAAGTTTAGTTAGTTTTGATATTGTTAACATGTATAATAACATTGATAAACAATTGGGTTCAGAAGCTATACAATATTGGTTAAACAAATGCAGATGTGACTTAGCCGACAGGTTTTCAGACAGATTTATTCTAGATGCTCTTGATCTTGTAATATCCAATAATGTATTTTATTTTAATAGTGCATTCTATACTCAAATTAAAGGCGTCGCTATGGGAACTAAAGTTGCTCCCACATATACAACCCTGGTGTTGGGATACCTTGAAACTTTCCTATATGAGAAAGTTGGACAATCACTCGGACAAAATATGCAGGAGCATGTTGAACAGCATTGGAAAAGATTCTTGGATGACTGTTTCATGCCATTTATGGGAACAAATGAGGAACTGTGTAAGTTGCATTGTATCCTGAACTCTTTAAGTCCATCTTTGAAATTCACTATGGAAACAAGTGACTCTAATTTGAATTTTCTTGACGTGACCTTGGTTGTAAAAGAGGACGGTCGATTAGAGACGGATTTGTACTATAAACCTACAGATACGCATCAATATCTGGACTTTCAATCATGTCATCCAAGTCATACTAAGCGTAACATCCCGTACTGTCTCGCGAGAAGAATTTGTGCTATTGTAACAGATGACACACAAAAGAGGGAACGTTTAAAAGAACTCAAGGAGTTTTTGTTGATACAAAACTATCCTGAAAGTCTAGTACAAGACAGTGTACAGAAAGCCGCTGTGTTAGATCAAAGTCGCCTCAGAGATGCTAAATCTAATAAACTGTGTGATAAAAACATTGTCCCGTTGGTTTCCACCTTTAACCCTCACCATCAGAGCGCTGCTGCAATAATTGACAAAAACTTACCTATTTTACATCAAAGTAAAGAAATGGAAAAAGTTTTGTGTAAATCAAAAATTGTTAACAGTCTTAAACAACCTAAAAATCTTCGTAAGTTATTAACTTCATCCAAGTTTGATTCAAGTGAGTTAGAACCAACTGTATCTAAATGCGGTGATTCACGCTGTCTTACATGTAAAAATATCATAATAGGCTCTTCTGTACATATAAATGAAAGTAAAGTATTTTCTGTAAGACAAAATCTTAATTGTAACAGTAAAAATGTTGTTTATGTCATCACATGCTCTGGGTGCAATGAAAAATACATTGGAAAAACTGAAATGAAGTTAAAATTACGCATGAATTTACACAGATCTCAGATTAATCATCCAAAAAACCGTACAATTCCATTGAGTAAACATTTAGCTGAGTGTGGAAACGGGCATTTTTCAGTTTTCCCAATGTATAAATTAAATTTTGATAACAGTAAACTTTTAGAAACAAAAGAAAGCAGATTTATCAAAATGTTTTCACCAAGGTTAAATTCTAGAACTTAAATGTTTTGCTGTACATGTATCCTATTGTAACCTATATTGTGACGTATTAATGTAATGACGTCATGTTGTACACGATGACGTTGCTCGGCAACGCATTATCCGTTATATGTATGGCCTGAAGAGGCTCGTTGAGCTGAAAGCGCTAGCCATTAAAATGGATTGTTTTTACTTCTGACTTCGTATTTTTCAATATAAATATATATATATATATATACACACGGATATATAGACACATAAGCCTGATATCCATAACGATGATTTGATTAATTTCTACTCAGTGATGTTTTCACTTTCACAATTATCTAACAATTTCACGATTATGTTACAAGTAACAATAATATTTTACATATATAGATCTCTAAAATTTCTTTTTATAAATCATAAAGTTTGTAAAGCATTTGTAAATCCGATTATGGAATTTTGGTTCATAATTTAGAGTATTCAGATAACGGTTTAGATAAATTCATTGCCGTGTGTCTTCGAGTTTGATAAGTTGAATTATTATGTGTCCGTTTTAAAAATAAATTCAAACATGTCTCAAACTTATCTTAAACACATACTCAATCTCCATATCACACTCGCGGACATATGATAAATCATATTGTACAATAATCAATCATTTACAAAAAGATTGTGTGGGTTAAAGCACGTAATGCATTGTTAAATCCCTTTTGTTGATTACCAATCGTGAATGGGTATAAAAAAAGAAGAAAGAAATCCAGGTGCTATAAAATTAATTATTGATTGAATAAAACACTTGATTGAATGAGGTTTTCTTTAATGTATTGGATTTATACCAACAGAAGAATAATAGAAAATTTCAAATATGAAATACATAAGTAGGATAAAGAACATGATTAATGTTCTTTAATGCATCTAAAATCGACAGGACCTCAACTCTGACCCAAATTTAAACTGAACTATCGGATTACATATTGCCTTTCAAGATATAAAGAATAGAAGGCTTAAGCTGTCAAATGAATCATGCCATAATGGGACAGGGAATACTTGTATTGTCTTTATAAAAGACATTGATCAATACCAAACATAAGACTGCTGTTGCCGAGGATATAGCTGCAATGAGTTTCCACAGTTGTAATCAAGGCCGGATACATTAAATTCTGAATCAGGGTGATTGACAGTTTCTTCCCAAATACAGAGGAAATGAAGATATGGTCCACTCACGCCTCAATCTGTTTAGTGACTAAGGGTAAATCAAATGGGTATTTATTTCTGATAAATCATGAAGTATGAGAAGAAAATAGCAAACATTTTGAGGTAATGGGTGCGTTTTATTCTATCTCGAATACATTGCATCAACTCAACAGTGCAGTCATTATGTTTGAACTAAGATTGGAAAAGGACACATTTGAGATCAAATAGATTGTTCCTTAACTGCACTTGATGAAGAAAAAAACGAATATTTGATCCTTTCATATGGACCTGTTTTTGGATAACTTCCTAGATGTAATAAATCAAAAGACATGGTATGCCACACTCCTGTTCATATAGTTTGAGCTATGTGTATAATAACGACGAGTGAAGGGAATGAGAAATACATTTCTAGTGTCTCTGGCAAAAGTTTTAATCTGAGGAGTCTCCTCAAGAAATACCAAGAATCTAGATCAGCTGAAGTGACAACTTCCTGTGAGGAATATGACGATAAGAGTTCTAGTTTGACAGAAATCTAAAAACTAATATTTGAGACTACAGGACGGATGAGCTTCATATTCCTAAAAATATGTGTAGCAATGTCATCAATGGAAAACACTCTCGTCATATCAAGAAAAGAAAGAGGGAATTTTGTCAAAACGCCAAGCACAAAGGCCTCTGAAGCATGTTATCTTGCTAAAATGGATAACTTTGATTATTTTGTGGGAGCAAGACCTTATACGTTATATCTTTCTATCCATTCATCTTTCAACACATCCATACATTTGTCAATCCATCAATCCATCCACCCGTCCAACTCTTTCATTACGTGATACTAATCGTGATCCGTTGCTTTTGATTGCTGACTTTTGAATTTACCACTGAACTGTCTGAGCGCTAGGCTAAATTAGGATGCCCCGTTCTCAAGTATTAAATATTATCTTTAGAGGTGCTTTGGGATATCATCACACACCCAATAGAACATGTAGTGAATGATTATTTGATAAGTGTCAAGATATATTTCATGATTAATTACATAATTAATTCCTTATGTTTTTAAATCATGATACATATTTCATGATATCATCAATTGATATATAAACCGTTTTCATAGTATCTCAAAATATGTTCTTATATTTTGCCGTCACCCAATGTTGTTATAATTTTGAGTTATTTATCATAATAATGTTATAATATATATTGTTGGTTGTCTAGTTGCAGCCCGATTCATACCAATGTGTTGAATAACAAGCAAGCAGATTTCTATTCAGATATGTTTCCAAAATGTTCATTCTTAATGTGTTTCCTTGACAAAATTAATTAATATGGATGACAGGGTATATTGATTACAGCATAGATGTTTGTATAAAGAAATTCAATTCATCTACAGTTTTACGTCTGAAAGGAATAATTGATGATGATGTGACAAGAATAACATACTGTTTAACGTTTTTGGCTTCTTTCTTTAGAAAATGCAACAATATTGTGTTGTCTTACTAAACAATAATTTGCTAGGTTATCGATTGAATAAATACATAGACATGAGAATCAACAATAAGTTTTGGTTTGGTTCCATATCAAAATATGTAAAATGTTAAACAAGCTGTACAGTTTGAAGCTTTTTACATGTACAATGTATAGTTACGCGTGAGGCTTTGATACGTGATCTATGACAGTCACTGAACAAGGCGATGGACAAAATTTAAAAAAAAACCTTCTGGGGTATAAAATATAAAATTTCGAGTTGAAAGTGCTTATCGGCCAGTTAGCAAAAAATATCTGCGTTTTGTAATATTATTTTCATTTTATTATTAAGTATAATGATAATGAATTCGAAAGTTTTTTGTATTGCTTAAACAAACAATAGTATCGATTCAGAAACGTTCAAAGCTCACTACATACTACTACATAATGAATTTATGATACGTTGACGTTCATTGGGGCGGTTGAAACGCCGGAAACTTTCGTATCAAATGAAATGCTTTCGATGTATTATTCATAAGGTTTGCAGAATATGCCCAAAGGGCGTAACTTGCATTAAGAGAAAGTCGTACAGCAGTCTTTGTGGTCGTTTCCGTCAGTGACGTCGTTTCAAAAGTATAGTCACTCAAATGACCATAGTTATTTCCATGGGCTTTGTAAACATTACAAATTGGTCGAGGTTTGCATTTTGAGTCTTCTTGACAGAACATGGTTACCTAAGAAGGCGACTACATCATTGCATAAGACTCAAGGTTGCGAGAAGTGTTTATATGGAGTATTTGGTAAGCCCGAAAAGTGTACATATCAAAACAGTGGTTAGATAGGATTTTATGACTTGACCTACCTCTGTGAGTAGAGAATATGGACAAAATATACAAACTTTGACTATTTATATGATATGCAATAATCTCCTGGCAAATTAACGAGTTTGCAATGAAAAAGGGAGTGATTTATCTTGCGCCCAAAACTGTATGACCATACATTGTAGGTATCATTTGTAAAAAAAATGCTATAGGGAGATCAGTATGCATTTGGAAATATCGTATATCTAAAGTATGCTGTGCTGTTTGAGGTTATGCTGATTTCCTATGCAAGAAGATTGCACGTTCACTTTAGCGCAGTCTTCGCTAGTTCCGAGAGATTTTAGGGACCGCTTCTTTTGGGGAGATCGTTTCTCTTGATTAAGTTACATGAAGTCCTACCAAGGAGATATCAATCATCTCCTGCGTATTAGATCCCATAAACTTTTGATGTTTAAAACATACTTCTAGAGAAGTAAAATAGAAATAAAACTGTTTTAGATCGTGTTACTAACTTCAGTATAATATCGTCTAGATAATCGGTAAAAATGTACTATAGCTCAAAGCATTATAAGTTTTATTTGTTGTATATGTTATTCTTTTCAATGTATGTTTTCATAGGGTTTTTTTCTAGATTCTAGAGAGGAAATAGTTTACAAATTGTGCAAATTTATAGATTTTCTTTACTTAACATTGTTCTATTCGCGGGCCGTATACCAAACTGAGTTGGAAACACCTGCTCAACTATTGAAAACATTATCAAGCAATATTTCTCGTAATCAATATCAATGCATGTGATAATACTTCATATTTTGTATGTAACAGAATAATACAATGAACACACGTTTAACAACGTTATGAAAACACCAGGCAACATTAAAACATATCAAATAAAATGTATGTGATTACCATAATAAACATCAGTGAAGCTCATGTTTCGTTGGAAACACGATGGAAGGTAAACAATAAACCATTTCATGTTCATTAATACTATTGTTTAGATGCCTGCTGGCAGCTGGTGTCTTTGATAATATATATAATGATGACAATGTTGATAAAGCTCTATACTCTGTTGTTCATAATTAACATGTGACCTTTCTATATGATGAACTGATATAACTTATCGAAACGTACACAAAAGACCAATGAGATTAAATTTACCGATGGTACCAGTGCGCGACATTGAATCTTGGCTGATCAGAGAATGTTTTGTAAGGAGTGTATTGGATCATTTATTCCTTTTGTGTATTGTCATCTAAATTACTCTTATCCTCTAAAAGCCGGCAGTAGTCAAATTGCACCACATTGTGAGTTAATACAAAGTTGAACCAAAGGTTTGAGCACTGTGAGAGTTGTTATAAGGGTGAGGAGCTTTGCTTCCAATACGTTTTCCTGATTTGTCAGTGAAATATTTTTCATTGCCATTTCTGTATAAGAGTTCTAGAAAGAATGTGAAATTAATTCGTTTGTCTGTTTGCATGTTTATCACATTTAGGATATATTCCCAAACTACAATTATTTATCTAATTTGATATTTGAATCGTTACATGCCATTGACAAGTCGTGATAAATTGCAAAATCAAACGATTTCCTTTGAATTAGATTGAAATGAATTACGATGATTCCAAAATGAGTTTAGGATAACGTGATGGCATTTTGAATTGGCACAATGTGTTATGAAATAGTAAATATAAATATAACATTAGCTAGTAGGTTTGAAAGTTGGCAGTCTACTGCACATGATTGAAAGGTAGAATGGCAATCAGCGCAGGTGGTACAGCTGTTATAAAATCAATAATGTTGACAACAGCTTGTCTTCTGGGATCAGTCGTATTCACGGCTGTAACACGCCCAGGAAGCGCTAACTCTGTCGGGCCAGAGACTGCCGTAGGCACAGCAGGATACAACACTGGATAACAAGAAGTTCACGTCTCTCGCTTTTGTGCAATGCGTATTATGACGACATCTCAGTCTGTAGAGAAATATACACTCAATGTTTCTGGAAAGCAATTTACCATAAGTAAGAATCTTCTGCAGAAATATCCAGAAACAAGATTGGCAAATCTTACGACATCCTCGGACGAGTATGATGTCGGAGAAGATGTGTTCTACTTTGACAGGAACCCCAAAATAATGCAGAATATTTTGGACTTGTATCGAACTGGAGACCTTCATGTCCCTCAAAACATGTGTAGTAAAGCCATCAGAACGGAACTTGAATTTTGGAAGATTCCTGAAATCTTTATTGGTGAATGTTGTTGGAAGACTTTCTCCTCCTATCTCCAAGACAAACATATCATGAAAGTTATCAACGAACAGTTTAAAGAGAGTCCTGAAGACTTGTCAAAATGTCACTCCCTGAAATACAAGATATGGTTGATCATGGATAACCCTGAATACTCGCTGTGGGCGAAGGTGAGTCGGTTACTTGAAATCATTTCTGAATTTGACCGATTTTTTTCGTATACTTACATGAAGGTTTCGTGATTAAAACCCAAAACCATTTCGGATACATTTCAATCTTTTATGGTGGACGTACAGCAAATCTGCCCACAATAAGTAACACGAGTACTTGAAGAAATGAAATTACTTTAAGTGCTTATTGACGAAAAAGAAAAAGACAAACTATTTCAGGAACAAGTGTAGGGTTTAGCTGAATGTTTTTCACCAACTAAACGTAAACACCCGACGTCAGGGCAGTTCTGAAAAAAAAGCTTAACTTTGGCGATCTACCATGTAACAACCCTATCCATCTAAAACTGTAGAATGGACAGCTCTTAGTCACGATGTGTATGTTATTTACAAAACATACATAGGAATATTTCTAACACAAATATTTGTACGGTTCACGTCAAGCTTGTCGTAAAATGACCGTTAGAAAGGCGTAGCGATAAATTTAAGCAATTTAAGATAGTTAAGTGATATGCCTTGTCTCCATCAATTGTAATACATCCATTTTAAATCTAATATTAAACAATAGAATATTGTCAAAAAATATTATCATAACTGTGTACCATCTTTCCTTTATATTCCTCAAATTACATTTTTTAATTTACTTATTTATACGTTTTATTACCTGATTGGACTTATCAAACTATGCAAGCCTTGTTTTGTTTTATTGATTTGAGACAAATGATGACATTATGAAAATTATATCAATGAAAAATAAAGTTTGGGTCCTAGTGTTAGAATGTTTCATATTGTTAAAAGGTAAAATAAGGAATCAATAAAAAATTACACCTATGGTACTTTTGTGATAAGAAATAATCAGGATTCTGAAATCCTATTTTGCAAATATAATATTAATTATTGAGGAATGTATTATAAAATACATTACATCCAGAGAACATTAACAGGTAATTTTTCAAATGCTTTTTACAATGTATTTTAAATTTTACATCTGGCAAACGTAAGGTGCTTTATTCATTACAATAAAAACAACAAAAGAATACTCAGATAATAGTATTGTTCAGTGTTCTTTTATCAACTAATCTGCATCTGTGGAATGCTTGATGTAAATTTTTCTTTAACCGATATGATAGTGACAAGAAATATATCAGTTAACGTAACGTTTGATTATAAACAATACCTAAAAGCGGAACTATAAATAGGTAATAAGTGAGTAACGGATTATACTTAAAGCGAGACTGCGTTCATAATTGAAATTAAACTCAACGTTATCCACCCGAGCTAATTAGTGTAATAAAAAATTGGAGTCCATGAGTCCAGGGTCAGATTACATGCAACTTTTAAATAAATGCGTTTATTCAATAATTGTTTCTCATTGACAATGATTTTAATGTCATGAAAGTAAAGAAATGTTATATCATATTTCAGGTCGTCAAGTAACAGCATACATTTTATATCACAGTCTTTAAATACTAATGTATGTCAGGTTTGTAGTCATTACTTTTTATGTAAAAATATGTTTTTAAATATCAGGAATAGCATATTCAATTGGTCTCTATTTTTATGTTTAATAATTTTGCTTTCTCTCTTCGTTTGAAATGGTCGTTCAAGATAGTTTGCATTAATATTATATCTGTGTATTGTGTCTTGAAAAAAAGAGTTGGCAACCAGAATATGATTTAAACAGTGGATTCCTTTTAATTTTCAGTAAAGATAGATGCTTTTCGTATCGGTCATTTTACTTCCTTGATGTCCGAATGTGTGGGTTAGAAAATCTAGTGGTGAGATACTGTTTGGACATGATGGTGATGGATAACCATTTCTTTATTCATTGTATGCGACGTTTCGTGTGTCGTTCGAGTAAAGAAGTTGTTATCCATATATATTCCTTGAATAAAGAAGTTGTTATCCATATATTCCTTGAATAAAGATGTTGTTAACCATATATATTCCTTAAAATGTACTGATCATGATATACTGACATATTACCATTGTTACCAATGTCCCTTAGATAAGCTAACCAAGATGAATTTAAATCTACAAAAACGAGTTTATATTATTTAGATTAATTTATTTTTCAAATGCCAAAATTGTTTTATAAAGAGATTGTAGAAGTCAAGGGTGTGAGGTCGAGTCATTTAAGGCTAGATAGAGTCATTTTAGCCTCTTTTATCTCTTCGCGTTAATTCAGGCTAAGTAAAAAAACTGGAGTTATTTGAGATCAGTCTGAAGTAACTCGAGAGTCTTATTTTCTGATAAAGTCACTTGAGGTTGTATACACCGGCGCGTCGAGTTGCAACCACGCCGTCTTAAGATCTTTTTTCATAATCCAATCGATAATCGATAAGACATTTTCATAAACAAGGCAACATATTGTTGAGTTTTTTCAATAGTACACGTGCTCTTCTCAGCGGTGCATTTATGTGATGTGTGGTGTGCATGTTAAGGTGTAAAATCATATCTACATAAAGATTTCAGGCACCTGATATGCGATTTTTTCCTTTTTAATGCCATTTATCAGCGGTAACGTATGTGCTTGTAACAACATGTAGCACATTCGTAAAGGAATCGTGTACGTGCCAAATTAATAGAACATGTTTTATGGCTAGAACTGGATAACCTTCAAAATATGTTATGAAACGTTGTAAATGTATTTATTGAAAAGGGCAGATGTGGCTTTCGCCTTAAGTGAAACATATAAAAACAGTCTTTAAAAAATCATAGACTCTAAGATGATAGATATTATTTATGTAATAGATTTATTGAAACACAAAGAACTAAACTTGTGTAGCCTCTATCGTCCCAGCCAACAGTCACAAATACAAGAAGTTGTTCGTTGAAAATCCGATTTCAATTTTTTTTTGTTACTAGTCTTAAGAAACTGCTGGCCTCAATGCAGCTTAAATAAAAAGATCAAGATTTACATTCGGGGAGTTACGTACACATCCACCTCCTTCCATTCGATGTAAGATAAGTCAATGTAATAATGAATGTAAAGTGGATGTCACTTTGCGTAATGACATTTTATATCGCTTGCTCGAGGCTTTGAAATTATTCTTGCTGTCCTATAACATTGTATCAAGGGAAGATACCTAAAAAAGAGAGATTCCATGATGAAAAATGAACGACTCCTGAATCATGCTCCAAATAACTCGAAATTCATGTACCACATTATTGATTTGGTCCAAGATGTATTTACGAAGTCAACATGCACAAACCACAACAGCCGCGTTATCAATTTAAATATTATTCCTCACGTATGTGTTGAATATATAGATGTATATAATGTTGACCAGGTGCATACCGTTTCATATCGACTTTCATCGTTTATCGTTGTATGATAAACTAGTTACAATATAATAATTGCGCCTGCGGCACGGCGACTTATGGATTTTAGATGTTTATACTATTATGGATATACATTTGTATGAATTACACAGGAATGTAGTAATATTGAATAGGACTTTTTGAATAAATATAGGCATTATTTTCGAATGACTATTGCCAAGGTTGTCAAGATTTATAATTTCAGTAATGAAATTCAGAAATTATTTTTCGATTGTCAAAGGCAATGTTGTCAAGATTACTAAATTCAGAAATTTTAAAACACGATTTAGGAAAAACTGCCAAGGTGTTGAAGTTTAAAATGGAATTTCAGGGTTAACATTGCAAATTTTCAATAGAATGAAGGGCAATCAAGTCTGTTTTGAAATTTGCGTGAATGATGAATTTCCTTTCTGCTTGTAGGTCCTTCATAAGCTCTACATATAAATCTTGATAATGTACTTCTTAACATACTTCCCATGAGAATGGGACAATTTTTATACATAAAGTAGAAATATATCTATGTCTTGTGAAGTTTTCTTTAAAAAAGGAAATCCCTTATGACAGACAGACAAGTTTATTCAGTAAAAACTCATAGGCCCATGACACATTCATTTCCTTAATTAAAACACCTGGTGCATATGCTGAGCTTAAGCATTTCTTATATGTTTAAGTACATGGTATAGAAATTTACGAACGTCTTATATAATGAGGTCATTATCAGATTTTAAAATGTTGTTGAAATTTACAACGGGATTAAAATCCTTCAAGTGTTTCTGTAAATATCTTAATCTTAATTCAGAGAAACGTTGGCATTTCAAAAGAACATGAAAGTCATCTTCAACAACGTCAATACCATTCAATTTACAAAATGAACATAAAATCCCTTATGATTCTCTATAATCACGTATGTTCAACAGCGAAAACGTTTTTTTAAATGTTGTACTCTTTAAATATTCTTTGTTTAAACATCTGTCTTACAACGAATTATTTCATGCAGTTTTTTCGGATTTGTTTCATGTGCTTTGCTGTTGAAAATATTTCGCTGCATGTTGAGGATGGTTTTCAGAGTCTTTTTCATATAAATATTACGACAGGTGCCTCTTTAGTAAATATCAGTATTTCCCGAGCAATAGCGTTGGGTATATCGATTTTTATGCATGTGTGTCGTAAACATTGTATGTAATTGTCACGAATATAATATTCTGATTATTATGAAAGCTGAAAAATCGTTAATTCTCAAAATCTTATTCAAGCATAGGCGTCTTAACCGCCGTTGGCACATTCTGAACGAAAACGTCATACGCGAGCTGTGACGTCAAAGCAATGTTAATGACATGAAGGATATCTTCCTATTAAAAATATGACCCCGATACAATTGCCATCGTAGTTTATAAGCAAAAAATGTAATTTAAGCTCTCCTCAATAATAAGAATAGTTCACACAGATCTGTATTTTATGTATAACAGGTTAATTCTTGAGATAAAACAATCTTGTTACTCGAAATTACCATAGATGCTCTAAATTAACACATCTGCTCCAATCTTTAATTAATCTTCCAAAGATAATGATTATCATTAACATCCGTTCTAAATGGTAATTCTGCGGTGCCCTCCTTGCCCGTTGCCTTGGTATACTTTGTTGCTCCTGGCGTGGACCTAATTACTATAGAGACGTCAAACGGCCGTTACCGGATGTGCTTCTCAGTAGACCCTTCCGGTGTCAGTCGTCGGTTAATGCGGCCGCGAGTAAGAATGTTTTCAGTTGAGCTTTACTATGAAAGTAGGTCATTCGTCCTTGACCAATGTAGTCAAAGATACGAAGAGCCTATATATGCAACGGAAGGCCTGCATGTAAAATTTAGAAAGTGTCAGACATAGCCGTGTATAACATACGTACAGAAATGTATGGGCATCGGAAGTTAGCCGACTGATTTTTTCACATTAGTTATATTTATTTGGCTATTTCCATATGTTAAAGATCACGACTCTCTTATCAATATTACCAGACAACGTTTAATAGGTATGTCTATCAAAACTGGTTATAAACTTAAGAAAATAGTTCAAGAAACACGTTTAATTAGGAATATAAATATACACAAGAACAAAGGAAATATCCATCAAAAGAAGATTATTTTTGTCAGAATGATGTCCTTGTAAAATTTAGAGAGGGATTGTTAAAATTAATAATAACAAAGGGCGCTTTCAAAGTATTGAATTAGCGATGAGCATATTGCTTAATATGTATTATGAAAATCATATTTCCATTTTTCATTTGTCCTTTTCCGCAACTATTCGCCAAAACTATTTCAGCCTTTACTTGCACATACTTATGACAATTTTGAAAAAGTTCTTACAGACGAAATCACTATCACATCACTTAGGTAATTTCTATGTTCAAAGAAATAAATAAGAAATCATGAGAAAACCTGACCTGAAAATATTATTTGTAAAATGTAAACTTTAAAATTTCAAACCAAATGATCTTCGCAAAACAGGCAAAATTTTAAATTTGCAATATGCAGAAGCGAATGATAGATGCAACAAACTTCCATATTCCATATAGTGAATATGCGATTAGTCACACTATTTAACGATACATACGCAGAAATAATGCAAGTAGCACATATCGATGCGCAGCCATGACGATAGCGATTAAAGCTGTAATGTCAAGTAAGCAACGACAATATATGCAATCACACATAAGCTCTTTGAAAAGTAATAATACCCTCGCCTATAGCGTTAACAATCACTGGTAAAGAACGTTCATTGCTTAAACTTTTTTTTTGTCCGGAGCTTATCACCTTAAAGAGCCACTCCGTGATTTTAATAACATGATATTTACCTTTAATGCGAACCTAAATGTCATATGTGGTGATATGAAATCAAAACATCTTAACTTTTCATGAACATAAGACATATATATGACAAATACTGGTTTTCCATGAAAATCCAAAAATTAGCCTTATAAATGCACAGAGGTGAAGATATCCCGTCCGATATACATAGATGCTAGTTATATAACCTAGCAAACGCTATCAACTCCTAACTCCCATCCTGGCTGTTTTAGATAATTCTCCAAAATTACGTTTGACTATTTGACGCGCGCCACTGTCCGGTTTTCGATCATAATTGCGACGTTCTACCTTCAACTGTCACTGTAAAAAAACCAATAAGATTTAAAATGTGTCTTTTTTTTGTAACAGTCGATAGTTCGCGGTCAAATGACACCATTGATTAAGTTTGGCATATATGTCTCCAACAACTCATGGAGTGGCTCTTTAACCTTACATGTTGACTTTATCACACTTCATACACATATCATTCAAAATCCCTAGTTGCCTTTTGGTGATTACATCTAAAAATGTATTCTTGCAGTTTCATTGGAAACCTGACTAAAACATTGACTATATGAAAAAGGCATTTGTCAGGACCGTATCTTCTAAAGCATACATGTTAGCTTCACCAACCGCAATACGCGTATCAACCTTGATGTCTAGAGGTGCGTTTGAGGTTTGGAACTACGTATGAAAATATTGTTTTAAAGAACGAAAGAACCGAGAAAGCTGAAAGAGACTCTTTATAGGCAATGGGAATTCTTATATGTAGATTTTGCGACTCTGTGATCCCCTGAAAGAGGCCACAGGGACAACACTTTAAAACTTGTTTCATCTTATTCTCGTTTGTCACCCTTCCTTAGCAAAGAATTCAGATACATTTTTTAAAGGATCATTTCATCCTGCTACATCAGCGTACATGTATTTGTCTCCGCCTAGCTATGCCATATACCCTGATATCCTTCGGCCTAAAACGCTCGTATCGCTTAATAGATCAAACCAATGAAATGACTCGCATTTAGCAATAGCGGCACCATACGGATGAGAGTTCAAACAAATGTCAATGTGGGCTATAAATAGCCATGAGTAACCAGCCGTAAGCGATATGAGCGTTTCAAGCTGAAGGATATCAGGGTATATGATATATTTTCAAGACTGAAAACCCATCTCTTTGCTGAATATTACTTCTAACATCATCAATTTGACTGTAAATAGTATCCTGTATATAGCGTGTAGCGCTTTGAGCATGCCCTAGGGTGTGGAAAAGGCGCGTTATAAGTGTGCATTTATTATTATTATTATTATTATTATTATATGATGGAGCTAGGCGGAGACAAATACGCTGATGTAGCAGGATGGGATCATTTTTACATTACATATACCTGTACAAGAGACACATATGTCGAAATTTAAAAAATGAGATTTTGGCATTCCGCAAAAGGTGAATTATTAAAAAAATGCGATTTTCTTATTCCTGCAATAACATATTTTGTTAACACATTTTCGACAAATTTAGATGACAAGGATTAACATAATGATATATCTTCCAAGATTTTCTTTTTGCATTTTGCATTAAGGACTCCAGTGTTGAAAAAATCAATGGATGACGCTTGAACAAGTCAAACTTAAGTGGACGACATTTTACATGGTTTTTGCACTTAATTTGAAGAAATGAAACAAACTATTGTTAAGCAGATGTACTCCTTGTGCAGTGTAGTTTTAAATGTTGATTTTGTGGCGTCCTGTGGTATCTAACAAGGGTCGCAAGGACCACGCCATAAACACCTATTTTGATTTTCTTCTCCAGCAGCAAAATGCATAGAAAGCTGAAATGTTTGTGCATAATGATGCAGGATAATGATTTATACATTTGGTGACACTTTGGCTCCTTTTAAGGATCCCATGGGGCCACGCCATAAAACATATTTTAGTCTTCATCTCCAAAGCAAAAAGTCAAAAAACGCTGAAATGTTGTGTACGAATGTTTTCGCTAAAGGGGTTTATGGTGACCCTGTGGCCTCTAATAAGGTTTCAAAAGGAGCACGTCCTAAAAATACTTAAGTCCTCTCCTGCCTAGGAGTTTGTTGTTAAATTGTAGTTCCGATGAGTCTTTGACCCATAACAGGGAGCACCGGGGCCACGCCCTTTAAGCTCTTTTTATCTGCTTCTCCAGTCCGAAAGGGGCGAGAAAACTTTGCTTTATAGATTTTGGTGACCCTATGGCCCCTTCTGAGTTGCATATCTGAAGAATGCACATGTTTACTTTCGTAAACAATTATCTGTTTTAATGTCAGTTGTCTGTTCTAAGGCTCTATATTTTCTGTCATCAAAACAAGTCATTATTTAACAATGCAAACATGTATCCAACATAGTGGTCTCGCTTTTGAAAATGTGCGTTTCCTTAATGGACAAAACCTAATCATAAAACCTTAAAGATAAAAGTGGAACTGTCATTGATGTTTTAATGATTACAACAGACCGTCGAAGCTATAACGTGTCTATCTCCCATCTCCCCATATGTGTCTCTCTTTGTTGCAGAATATTGGCCACGTGGTTAGGATTAATACTTCAATCAAAGACATCGACCAAAAAAGTACACAGCATTAATTAGCACAGTATGTTGATGATCATATTTTCGGTATATCAGTAGAAAGCTTATGAGCTGCTTAAAACTTAAACAAAATGCAACTTTAGAAAGATTGTGGGCCTTTAATGCTAGATTGAAACATTCAAGGGAGCAATGGCAAATTGGCGTAAATGTATTTGATATTAGAGGAAAACGAAAGTGCTAAATCTTATCCACGATTTTCATTCAACCACCTACCGCATTTGCGATATGTTCTTCAACTATATTTTAGTTACAAATGTAAAACCACAGGAAAGTATTGTGCAAATTTCGATTATCTTCTTCTCTGCTTCTGATAGAAACTGGTCGAAAAGGAAATAACCGAGTGCCAAACAACGAACAGTTGTACACGATGTGCAGCCGTATGGAAAATGATGACGAATTCCGGTTCATACTCATTTTCCGTATATATGGAGGATTACTCAAAAACTGTGTTTAAAATCTATATAACCAAGCTTGATATAATTAACTCACCCATAAAAAAATAATGTAACGATAAAAGTACACTTTCGGATACCTCGTGGAACATGACAAAGCAAATTTTCAACCTAATCTTAAGTTGAATCCATGGTTCAAGTATGAAATAAAGATTCATTAATTGATCATGCTCTCAAGCTCAAAATTCCGTGTCATTCGAGTCGAATTCATCAAAACACCTTGTCAGTTTTCTGGATACTATGAGGTGACTTATCTAAACGGAAACCTCACGGTTTTATCGTAATTAGGACAGAAATTGATCGTTTCTTATAGTTCTAGTCACATAAAAGATACATTAATCAATAAATAAACATATGAAATCATCTTATCGTGAAGAAACACTGACCCACTTAGCTACTTAAGGTTATATTACAACCTGGCACTCTCAAAATGAAGCATTAAACAATGAACCGTTCCACAGGGTACGATTACTATTGGGATGCATCTGTAAGCCGAGCTTCTTTCAAATTCTCTCGGCTGAGTGACAGCAACCCTGTTTTCTTATGTATGATTTACTGAATGGTCGTCATTGCATATGAAGCAACAATGTGTCCTGTTCATGTCGTTTGCTTAAAAGCAGTGAATTGGCGTGATTTCGTATACGTATAACACAATGTATATTGAACTCTGGCGTGACAAGGCTTTGTCTTGTTTCCTTATTAACTTCACAGAGTGGAACATACCCTTGGGTACGTATACATATGCGTGTCATTGTGTGTTCCTACAGTCTAAATGATTTAGATAAAGTCATCGAGAGAAAGATCTTCCGTTTGTGATACAGCAATGCATTATTGACTTTCACAAGTGGACGTGTCTTCTTGTACATTCATCGTTTATGACTTTTAAGATGATAAATATAGCTTCTCTACCCAATTATTTTATGATTTAAGTGAATAATTACCATTTACCCATAGACAAGTATTGTAAAGCAGGAACTTATTGGTATATTTGTCAAGTTGCAAGGTTTTAAACTGAACTATGCAATAGAATTACACCAATGGTTTAAGCACATAGACACGGTGGAATTAGACTTGTATTTTCCTATTTGTATCTTTATTTACTAAATTCCTTTACATTAAATTGTTATTCACAACAACACGGTCTTTCTAAAGCACATGTAATACCATTCTCTTTTTGTTCTTCCAAAAACATATCTCATATTGAGGATGAATTTCATGTACTAATGGTTTGTGACAAGTACAGCCAAGAACGACAACTCTGCTTTCATGACAACTACTTCAGTCCACCATCTCTCGACAAGTTTTTAAATTTAATGCCCACATAAAATATAAAGACTCTTAAACAAATGGGAAAGTATCTCAGTAAATTACGCAATTAAGCTTTCACTTCAATAATGTTACAATAATTAATTGTAAAGGTATAAAGCATGTTATATTTCATATCGTGCATGTATGTTGTATGGGGCAGAGGCCTTAGAAAATGAATACATTCTGTCTGTCTGTCTGTAATACCATTTGATTTTAACCTACAGCCAACATTAGGCATCCTCAACAACATTATGAGAATTTACACTTTACTTGCATGTGATTACAAAGATCGTGTTTTCATTAGTTACATCTTGTTTTTGTGTCCAATCCTTATTTCATGTAATGTGCTTCAACCAACAACCCGATATAAAATCAAATACTGAATGTCATGTCAAAGGACAAAGGTGTTTTCATGCCTCTACTTGAAAGTTTCTATAAAACGATCATCATTTCAATCGGTGACTTTGAAAACAAAACAACTGACATAAAATCCTTGGGCGGTGCAATCTCAGCTTTCGTCATAAAGTGTTATAACTCACCGAAGAAACTCCATGAAATCGCCATATAGCTATAGATACCTGATATTAAAAACAGGGAGATTTAATGGCAAGGCCAAACATGTGCGAAAGTTGGTCGCAATATGAATTCAAAGGATGTTTTTCTTTGCCGGGCCAGAGGTCTGACAATAAACCCAACGAGAACTCTATACGCACGTTTATGAGACCTTGGAGATCGGCTTGATGCTAATTATTGTTGTCTTCCCGGCTCATGCGGATAATCTGTGTTATGTTATAGGGTGATCAACAGATTTAGCCTTAGGTCTATCTTATCTACATATTACCTGTTTACAAAATGTCTTTGAAGATACAAACGAGTTCATATATTTTTTTTTTTTTTATTTTTTTTTTTATTGGTTCAAGAGTTCATATATTTGATATATATATTTCATTTTCAAATAGACAATGATGCACAACTCTAACTTGATTAAAATGTTACCACATCATCGTGATCACGTTTCACGTATGAGGTAAATATAAAACATCATTATTCAGCCAACAAAGACGTCGTTTTTCCCCTTTAACGACTATACAGCAACCAGACCTCGACGGATATCAAAACGAGAGTGCGTCTGCACCAAATGCCGACACAGGAGCGTCTTTAAAATAAGCTCTTCGAAGCTTGTTGGCCAATCCGTTCATGTATTATTTCATGAATAAAATATGCTTAAATCAAATGCCGACACCTGTCGGATAAAGGATATCGATTAACGCTGACAAAGATTTAGTTTAAGTATTAGAAATAAACCAAAATTTATAAATTTGCGTGCATGGCCACCTACATGTATACTTATCTAGATAATCAAGTAAGAACGAGCAGTCAATGGATTATCGGGTTTTTAATATTTTGAAGTAACTATAGTCAAGGGTGCAATAACTAGTATATAAGAACCTCTCGCTGCTTATAATCATGACTATTTCTGAATATGTATCCCAGACTCACTATAAATGTGCATTGATTATTATTATTATGTGGTGTTGCTCCGCTATGAATCGATCCTGGAAGGTATAATTGTATATACGTACCTCTCTGAAAACAAGAGATTGTTTTGGTTGTCAGATCCCAGGAGGATAAACATCATGCTCATTGCAAAGTCGACCATATTCCTTTGAAAGTGAGGTCATTTTTAATAGGATACACTTTTAACTGGTCTGCGATGACAGGTGTCATTCAACTCTTTGTTTGTAGCGTTATTATCTGTAGTTGTTATTGTGACACTCTTAATTATCATTGATTAGTTATTCTCCGTAAGTATGTACAGATTACTTAACGTTTTGATGTATCGTTAAAGTAATATATCTATGATGTTCTGGTGAGACGTCTGTGAAGTGAACGCATACAGACATTGTTAACAGTAATCTGTCAGTTGATATAGACACCTAGTCATTACACGGGGAATAACATTCATGGTAATTGTTTGTACATACATATACCGCACATCAAAGCTTACCGTATGTCGATCTCGCGTGTATACGTGAAATTCAAATTGTCGATCTCGCGTGTATCTTCCGAACACAGCCCATTTTTAAGCAAGATGGTACCATTTATTGATTTACAAACGCTCAGTTTAGATATATACACGGTCAAGATAGATTTTATCACACACCCATCGACATTTATTGCGGAACATCATGAAAATCGTGAAATCAAGATGTACCGGACACATCCGGGCTAGATGTCTGATCAATGATTGATTTTCTAGAAAGTAATGAGCTTAGAGGCTTCAGGAGAATACGTAATCATGGACCTGACTGTTAGGACAGAGATTTATCTCATTATTCCATTAGGCTTTCTTCGTAATGGCCTAAATTAATCATTTTAATTGAGAAAAAGACGTACCAAAATTAATGTCACATATATTCACACATCGATGCGTCATTAGGATCAATGGGTGATTGTGATTCCTAGGTTATGTAATCTCAAATGTTACATGACTTCGTTGTATTCTCGATTCTGATTGGCTGATTTGAAAATGTTCCTATGTAGAATGACAATGAACACCTGCAAATAAGCTAAGGTAAATCGCCGCGAAATGATATATCATATTCGCTTAATTTTACGGTGGCATATTAGGGCCATCTCCTTTCTTTTTTTTATCTTGTAATTTCAAGAAAAAAATTGAAAATTCAAGATACTTATTTTGAAATGTTAAAGTACTTAAGTTCTACATCTGCATGCCAAAAGTTTGTTCACATACCTGAATATACTAGTGCAAATATCATGTAATTTGCGATGCCTTTGAGGTATCGTAGCGTTACAAAAAAGAAACGTATAATATTAAGTTTTCAATAAACATATGCAGATCCATTCTTCTTCAAGGCAAAGGTTTATCGTACCCCACATTTACCCGTAACAGTTTTGGCAGGTCATTGAAGTGACCAGGGTTCAAAATTCCGAAAACCCTAATCTTCATTTTTATCAATAAAATCATTTTTAAGTTATCAACTACTTTAAAAGTTGGTCACGTTTCTTTCTTAGCACAAAGTCAATGTGATTTGGTTGGTTTTAATCTCAGAGAGTCGATATGGAACATTTTATTTAAAATTTAACGAAATCGAAATTTCGAAAATGTGACCCCTTCTGTCTAAATCAATATGCCAAAATTCGAATTTTTGCACGAGTGACCAGACAATGCCAAAATAAATTCAAGAATGGCTATTTTACACATTGACAGTGGGTGATCCATTGTCAGTCCTGCTGAAGTTATTCTATTGACGTTGAAACGAAACCCAAATTACATGATATTTGCACTACGATTCAGTGGTAAGTGAACAAACTTTCGGTATGCAGCTGTATATAAGGTTGTGTTTTGTGAAAGATGACATTATACATAGAGAAATCTGACAGTTCAAACATTCCTACAAAGAATGCGGGAAGCGTTATAATCTAATATGCAAGGTCTTGTCAACATATGTTATGTATATATACAAATATATACAAAGCCCTATAGATCTTAGTATAGATACACATACACGTATGAATAAGTATATTTAACAGATGGCCCTAATATGCCCCCGTATAGTCCAAGTTTGCCGGTTTGTTTTACTTGCGGCGCCTTCTTTCGAATGTCGTTTTTAAGGTATGATGTAAAAAAATCCAACAGTTTTTTTTATGTCACAATGTTTGCGTCACTGTCACGATGGTCTTTGGCTAGTTTAAGAATTGTTCTTGGTGTTGTACGATATTTGTCAATGAACTCAATACATGACATTGTTTATTTCGGTGTAAAATCGAACAGGTTTGTTGTGAGACTCTAATTTTTACCAATGTCGCTGTTTGGTATTGACTTGACGCTGTTTTAAGGTATTGGTAGACCTAATCACACCTCTTACAAAAATAGAACAGTCGCAAAGTCCATTTCACACAGAAATGACTATGCAAAAAAGAGTTCGCTCTAATACTTCTAATATCTAACAGTCATGTAACAATATCGATAAATAGTTATTGTTATTCACCACCAGCAAATTTCAGCTTTTTTTACCCCCAGCTAATGCCGTCGGTTAGAAACTAAAATTGCGGATGTTGAATAGCAATGAATCCCGGAAATGTTACAAACGCAATTATTCATCTCCTAATTGTATTTGAATTACTTGAATGCTGTGATTTTTTTCAGAATTAAGAAGTTCGGCTTATAGTTTTAAATGGATATAGATTACTTTTCTCAAAGAAAGACCTTCTTTCTTTCTGAAGTTGTATTTGTCGCTTTCCCATTGAATTTTGAAAATATACAAACAACAGCGACATTTGACGTTCCATTGTATTTAATCGAAATAAATATAACTTTTGATTCCAAATAATAAAGATTTAAAGATTTCGAGATTTGATTATGTATATCATAATATTAGATCAGAGTTACAACGCTGAGAATGTTTTCTGTATATGGAGATAAACAGGAACAATTGACTCGAACTGAATGTGTCAGAAAAGCATCTTATCTTATACATCTAATATGACAAGGTAACTAAAAATATTGATATTTCATATTTCATCATTTCAGATTTGGAACATCATTTACTTCATCTTCATTGCTGTTGCAATCGTCGTCTTCTGCCTCTTCAACGAGCCAGCATTGAGAGTAAAAGTTTACAACAACGGTACCGACAACGTCAGCGAGGAATTGGATGACACAACAATAGGGATGCTACTGTACACCTTGCCCAACCCCTACCTGTACCTTATTGACAACATCTGCCTCGTCTTCTTCACAATAGAGATCTTGGTCCGGCTTGTGGTATGTCCATCCAAGGTGAAGTTCATCAAGGAACCCCTTAATATCCTCGACGTCTTCCTTATCATCATCATGTGGATTGTGTTTATATTGGACAGATTTCCTGAAGTAACAGAAGGTTCCTCTCAAATCCGGCAAATTGAAACATTCCTCCGCCTTTGCTTCTCTGTAAGAGTATTCCGCATCCTACATTTCGTGAAGCGCTCCAAGACGATGAAACTTCTGATCCTTACATTTAAGGCAAGTGCCAGGGAGTTATCGTTCTTGATGCTTGGACTGGGCATGGCTGTTCTCATCTTTGCCACGCTTGTATTTACTGCGGAGATGCTTCTGAAGGCTCATACATTCGATAGCATCCATAACGCCCTCTGGTGGGCTCTCATCACCATGACAACGGTTGGATACGGGGATTACGTTCCAAAGTCGGTTCCAGGCCAGGTAGTTGGTTCAATAACGGCCATAATTGGTCTGCTGATTCTGTCTTTACCCATTGCGATTATTGCCTCCAATTTCAACACATTTATCACTAATCTCAGTGCACGCGAACACAGGCTGCAGGCTCAAAACAAGGAAGATGAATCCAAGGCAACGGTTGAAAATGGACACAAAAATACAACCCAAGTTATTTCCACGGTGACAAGACTCGAACTTACAAGCTGTGCAACATAGAATTGAAATGGTCATTTTTATCCAGAAGGCAAGATAGGCTGTTGATGTGTAGATATGAAAACTGTTTCTGACATTGAAGGCAGAAAGGTTACTGATAGGACATTCATAGGATTCGCAAAAACGTTTTGCAAAAGCTCCTCTGCAACTTCACCAACTGTTTAGAAAAACAGTCCGCGAACCCAAGTATTGATCGTGTATCCTACTGTCGAAAAAAGAAAGGAATAAATACACATGAGATCTCCTTCCGGGACACACAAAAGTGGAACTTTCTTCAAAGGCATTTATTCTTCAAAGGCATTTAGAAGTTCGTGTAGTGATTCAAGACAATGTTATGGATGACAACTTCTTTGATTATTGTCACGATGTTTCTGGGCAACTTCTTCCCCCTTCATTAGGTGGATAATGAACAAAATAAGTTGGTACATTAAAGGTGGAACGTTTTTCATGTGGAACCATTTTTCAAGAAAATGTCGTCGCTTGATTTCAATTATCGAATTGATTGAGATACAACAAAACTTTTATACAAAGAGGTCATGTTGAATCTGGGCATATTGCATTGCAAAGACAGATATAGTTCCCATCGTATGTACTCATGGCATGACAACGTTGAACAGAGAGGGGCAAAATAATAAGCCTGCATATGAAAAAGTAGAATATACAGTTAGGTGAATGTGAGATTAAATATTCGTTACTCTTACGAATAGATATATATGAGAAATGATACATCGTTAAATCTGTTTACCCACTTTTAATTACTTCTTACGGTGATAGAATGGTTTGCGTCAAAATATCGTGTTCTCTGTTAGACAATCAATTTTCATTTCATCGACTGATTTTATCAAATAATCATGCCACAAACTATGCAGCAAAGCGAAGAAGGAAACACAAATGAATCTGAGGGGACTTTAATATACAGCAAAAAGTGTTGCAAAATAAATGTTACAAACAATTTAAAAGCATTTTTCTTACCCTGTTTTGACTAATATATGGTGATATAACCTCTTTGAATCCTTACGCTCCCCAATCTACGTGTAATTTACTGGTATAAACTTGATAATTATGTAGACAGGAGTCAAAGTTTGCCAGATCCTAGAGACACAGTCAATGAGGTCCTGTCGTGTTTTTAGGCCAGCAGTTCCTTTACTCAGTCTACGTTTGACACATTTCTATAATATTTAGGTCGGGTGATTGTGCAGGCCAGTCAAAAGTTGGAAGGTTGTTGTCAGTTTTCCACCCAGTGGTCAGTCTTGATCCATGGGGTGTAACATTGTCATCTTTGAACATGAATTCCTCATTTCCAAACACTTTGGTCACAACAGGCCATAACTGTTCATCTATTGGGTCTATGTACTTCTGTGAGTTCAGGGTACCCTCAATTGGCACAAGCGTTCCAACACCATCCTTCGTAATACAGCCCCAAAACATGCAACTAATGCGAGTCGGTTGCTTCAGTGCATTCAGACACTCGGGTCTCCACTTCTCATCAGATTTTCTCCAAACATAAACAGCTTTGTTTTTGCCAATTTCAACCTGAGTGTCAACAGAAAAAATAATTTTCTTCCAATAGTTAAGTGGCAGTTCTTCTGTTTACGTTAGAAATTGTGAACAGTTCTTTTAGATAAAACTTGATTATATACATTATTGAATTCGTATGTCGAATCTGTCAAAGACTGTCTCCGATTACCTTTTACCATCCAATAAAGTAGGCGATTACTTCTTTGGTTAGTCAATTTGGCCTCCCACTTCTAGCCTTATTTTCTACTGAACCAAATGCTGAAAATTTGTTCCAAATTTTTGAGACAGTGGACTCATGTATTCCTAAAAGTCTTGCAATGTTAGAATCTCCATTCTGTTTTAAAAATATCAATCTTTCTTTCAACTGGGGGGTCACTTCCCTCCTGACAGTAGCAATTACCGCCTCTCAAATGTAAACAGGATGTCGTCTGCTTCACCCACAGCGGCCATTTTTCTTGCAACACTTTTGGCACGGTGCTGTATAATTACATCAAATAGTTGCAACGTGTGTGCATGGTAAAAATACATTGTCAAAACAGGTCCGTTACCGATAGACTAGAATCAAGTATTGGACAGTTGAACGTCAAGGGTGGTTTCTAGATAGGAATATTGTTCTTTGATTTGTCGTACTGAGGTAACTTAACCACTAGTGTTGGCTAAAATAATTATCATACACCGTAGTAGGTTTCAACGCCATTTCATATATTTTCTTCATATGAAAGAAAATGTAGGTTTTAAACCTTATAAAAAAACGGTTTTCCAAAGGCATTACATTAGATATCAGGACTCTTCTGGCAAAAGAGTCCTGATATCGATGATAAACAGGACACTTTTATGATTGGGTGCCATGAACAGCGAGGTCTAAGTGGGATGTAATCGCTGTTGGTAGGGGACCTACCACATGACCATGACTAGTGAAGTCATAAGGAAACTGCAACCTTTATGACTGGGAATAATCCTCTCATTTAATCTTTTTCATGTTGTTTATTATTTGTTTAATGTACATAAAGTATTTTTTCACAATATGCTCATTTCATACGGAAATAGCCGTCAAGTTTATCAGAATTGTTTATTTTTATGTATAAAAATTATTTTTTTAAAACAAATATGACATTCAAGAAAACATCATGATAGCATTTTTAGTTGAAATTCTTAAAAGGTCAAACTTTTTAATCATTGTAAATATTGTTAAACCGTTGTTCATTTTCTTCTCAAACAAAACCTGTGATATTTATATTGAAACATTTCACCTAAGTGTCTTGTTTCCGTCAATTACATTAACACAAAATGATCGAAACGAAAACAGTTTCGGTTTTATCAACCAATGAAATTTGATATGAGAGACACTTTCTTGAATCGATTCAATCACCAAGAAATCATTCATCACCGTTTTCTTTGAAATCCGAATACTAACAAATCCTAGTGAACTTGTAAAGTTGTATTGTGATGTTGTATCGCTAATTTCATATTAGTCTTATGTCAACAACCTTACGACAAGTAATATATTTTATGCTTACAAAATATGATACGGTCAAGTACACGTGGTTGATGGGCTTATATTATGAAAGACATGCCAAACATAATTCTACTTCATCTTTTCTTTTATCGATATATCCATAGTGTTTGGACATTCTTTTTGATATTTTAATTATATACGTCCATGTTATATTAATATTGAATGTTGATACTTTGTCTCCTACTTTTACTGAGTACAAGCTTTAAGGATGAATGATTCTATCACGATAAAATACTTGCCGTACTTTATAGTTTATAACGTTCAAGGTAATGTTACGTATAATCTATGATAACGATTATTATTGCTGACCTTTTTGAAGCGGTTACAACTCAATATCTCAGAGTCAGCTGTGCACTGTCGAATGGTTAACATAGACAGAAAGTCACTGTCACACACATACTACACTCAACGGCAGAGGAAATGTCACCGCCTAAAATTCAAGAAAATTTAAATCAGGAGGTGTCAATAGCACTAACACATAGTTAGATTACGTCTTCAGAAGTCTACTATGGTAATGTATACATCTTGAAACAGTTTGTGGTAACTTTTCTAAACCAAACCACATTTTTAAACGTGTCGTTTAAAATTTCCTTAACCAGGCTAGATAGGAGAGTTAAGACTTTCCGGCGTGATTTAGCACTTCCTATATGTATATTAATGATGCGTCACTGAAAGATGCATTATTTTGACAACGGCGTTTTTTATATTAACCTCATTGATAGACATTCATATGAAAAATATCTAAAAACAGCAATTTTAGCACCCCTTGTGTGTTTGAACGGGTAAGAAATTTTATGGTCAATACCCCAATATGTAAATTTGTTTATTCCTATTTCCAAAACAGATGTTCATAAATAACGTACAAAATCAAATTTATCTCGGAGCAGTAATTTGTTTTTGGCTCTAAAGGTAATTAGGTGACGTTTCCTTAGCACCTGGGTGTACATAACCCAAATTGGCAGCATGAAGTAACATCACTTGGTGAGTTATACTTTGTAAGGTTAGCCTGGACTGTAACTACATTTTGAACGGTTGTTATGGTGAAATGTTTTATTTCAATTGAATAAATGTCGTTTATTAAATGATTTATGTTTGTTCTTTTCAGTGTAAACATGTATTTGGTATATAGAGTGTGTAGTATCATGTATACATTTCTGATACCGTTCTCTCAACAGAACAATTATTGTAATTCTGTAACCTCTCAAAATAATTGGAACTTTCATATTGGAAAGATCTTGTAAAATGTACAGTAGATGGGTTGACACAAGACCTAAAACTTGTTTGCCAAAACATTCCTTTTCTATAATAATTTGTATATCCACTGAGTGCTAATCGACTTTCATAATCTTAATTAAGATCGACAGCTGACACATACATATAAATGCTTATGATCAGCTGCTGGCCACAATTCTGTGCTTTATGATCTCCAGCAGGTGGTTGTCATCGCAAGCTGCGACAGATCAAAAGTAGGCTGTAAGAGATGGCTCAATTGAGGCATTTTTATGTGATCTAAATCTGATATGAGTTTCCTATTTATACATACATGTCATCATGATAGCTCAATATTTTAGAGAAGATCAACGAGTTGTTTTTTTTAATTGTACTAGAGATCAGACAAAGAATATCTCACGTTTAATAAAAAAAAAGAGGACAAGAAGCGTATCAGTCGAAAATCCTTGGCACGGCATGAAGGCATTGTTGATAAATTCTGTTATCATAACTTTAAATTTTTATTTAAAAATCAAAGAATTCATATTCTATCAATTTATGTTCTCTTTAAAAGATGGTGGGCCGGAAGCCAATCGATCCCTCTCTTTAAATGATGAGAGTTGTCACGTCATAGGCTCTTTAACAGGATATTACAGAAACCAAGGGATGAACTTGAAGCACGGGCACATGAATTATAAAAATGGAATTTAACAAACGACTTTCCAGACAATTCCAGAGACAGTTGCAAATACTTCTTTCAATATGTTGACTTTCACTTTTGTCTTATGTCTTCAGTGATTTGGTAAAACCATTTACTGTCGACATCCAGTTAACCTAATCGGATATTGCTTTTACAGTAAAACATTTTGGACTGTAAATTTTAACTGTTTAAAAAGGCTTTCTTTGATTATTGTTTTCAAAATGATACATGGGAAATTACTGAAGAGTTGAACCTCAGACTTGATCAAAAATTAGACAAATACTTGAATATGACATGGATTGTTTTCATCAAATATGACTTAGTTAGAGAAAACATTCGGGTTGATTCCCTTATTGGTGTCGGTTCAAAGCCCGCAAAGAAATCAGTCCAAAAAAGTACAAGTATTTGTACCAATTTAAAAATTGTGATCCAGAATCTGACAATGTTGTATACTACAAATCATTATTTTAAGAATTTACAGAAACAAGCAAACCAAAGGAAATAAAACTTTGTAAACATACGTTTCACTAAGAGTCTGGCAATTTCGTCGAATGTTATCACTGATCATATTAAATACATTCAAGAAGATCTCACTTCCAGTAATGTAAATTACTTGAAAGGAACGGCTATCATGTATGATTTATATTAGGCACCGTTTGAAGGTATTTGTTAAATCGTGTCTGTACACGTTGACTAGCAGGGGGAAGTCAGACAAGTGCTATTCTTTTGAACATATTCTATATCTGGAAAAGACCTTTACGCTCAAACACAAGGTTTCATTTATTAATGCGAATGATTAAATTTACTTTCATACGTATTCTCTAGAAGGCTGCATATCGATTGAATGTGTTTAGTCTTTTGAAGAGCTTCCACTAACCTACTACCCTGAAGGTGAGGTAACAGCTTAATACAAATTCAAATGGTTGTGTGAATTGAATTGAATCAAGAATTATTTTATCTCAACCAACAACCATTTTTTTCTTTTACATTTATTGACAATCAATAATTCTTTTGCATTGATTCATTGGTTTTAGAAAGTTAGAATCAATTCAAATCATTTTCGGATTTAGCAGATAATAGAAGTAAAATCAACCTTAATATTAAAAACTTGCATTTAAATTAAATTGGACCCATCTGATACGACAAGTGTGGTGGTGGTCACCCATCCAATTGAACAAATCTACCTTTTTTGACTGTCCCCTAATTCTTTAATGAAGGTAACCATTACTCAGAACAACGACCACCATCCACACACCACGGTTATTATTCCTAAAAACATTGTGCAAATCCATGTTACATATATTCTTTATAACATCGTACATCAACTACATCCCAGGGTAAATATTCTTTAGAACATCGTACATCAACTATATACCAGGGTAAATATTCTTTAGAACATCGTACATCAACAATTTACCAGGATAAATATTCTTTAGAACATCGTACATCAACGACATACCAAAATACACACTCTTTAGGAAATCTTACATCAACAATATATCAGGGTAAATATTCTTTAGAACATCGTACATCAACTATATACCAGGATAAATATTCTTTAGGAAATCGTACATCAACAATATACCAGGATAAATATTCTTTAGAACATCGTACATCAACTATATACCAGGGTGAATATTCTTTAGAACATCGTACATCAATAATATACCAGGATAAACATTCTTTAGGAAATCGTACATCAACTATATACCAGGATAAATATTCTTTAGAAAATCGTACATCAACAATATACCAGGATAAATATTCTTTAGAACATCGTACATCAACTATATACCAGGGTGAATATTCTTGAGAACATCGTACATCAACAATATACCAGGATAAACATTCTTTAGGAAATCGTACATCAACAATATACTAGGATAAATATTCTCTAGAACATCGTACATCAACAACATACCAAAATACACATTCTTTAGGAAATCGTACATCAACAATATATCAGGGTAAATATTCTTTAGAACATCGTACATCAACTATATACCAGGATAAATATTCTTTAGGAAATCGTACATCAACAATATACCAGTATAAATATTCTTTAGAACATCGTACATCAACTATATACCAGGGTGAATATTCTTTAGAACATCGTACATCAATAATATACCAGGATAAACATTCTTTAGGAAATCGTACATCAACTATATACCAGGATAAATATTCTTTAGAAAATCGTACATCAACAATATACCAGGATAAATATTCTTTAGAACATCGTACATCAACTATATACCAGGGTGAATATTCTTGAGAACATCGTACATCAACAATATACCAGGATAAACATTCTTTAGGAAATCGTACATCAACAATATACCAGGATAAATATTCTCTAGAACATCGTACATCAACGACATACCAAAATACACATTCTTTAGGAAATCGTACATCAACAATATACCAGGGTAAATATATTTTAGAACATCGTACATCAACCACATACCAAAATACACATTCTTTAGGAAATCGTACAACAACCACATACAATGGAAAACATATTCCTTAACCTCATGCCAAGGTATAGATTCCTCAGAACAATAGCCATAAACCAAATGCGCATTCTACGGAACAATTAAAGTGAAATAACCTTCTCGCTCATGGGATAATATATAGGGACACATTACTAACTATCCGTTTACAGTTGAAGCGTTCCTGTAATACATGCTCACCATTGTGTTTAATCTCTCTATATATAGGTATAGTATTCAATACAACATTCAAGATATCCCTTTAACTAATTGGAAGAATCAAGGTGCACAACTAGAAATAGATACATTGTCGTCACTTCAGATACATAAATAAAATACAGGTACTAAATTATGTATGTAGATACATAACCGAACCCAATGATGATTTGTATTTCTTGTCTTATATAATTAACATAAGTTATTCAATTACCAAACACGTGTCTGAAACACGTGCATGGTTACAGCGTCCGGGTTCGAAGAGATAATTCAAACAACAACGCAAAACAACGCATTACTGTTCTAAAAATATAGTTATGCTCTCTGTCCATGAAAGCATCCAATTAGCAATCGATATGATTTCAAAACATATTCTGTGTAATAAAGGTTATTATTGTCATGTTTTGAAATCCTTAAGATTGAAGGACACATTGTATAAAAGGAAGAACTGTCACAACAAACAAGTCAAGTGTTCATTAAACATATAAACGGATTAAATGCATTACATTTTTCAAAAGTTTTCAAAGTTATTATATATATATTCACTTTCAACTTACGTCCATTATAGTGTGCTTGTTGAAGGTTTTAATGTCTGACCCTTAAAAGTACTTTTCTGGCAATAAAGAAGTTGTGAACTCGTTTCTCATAAACTTTTTAAACTACTTAACGCGAATTTACGACTACAAATGCATTCTCAAACCTTATCCATGAATTATTTCACGATACTAGAAACTGTTATTTTTACGTTTTATGTACATTTGTCACATTATACTAAAACTAATGAAATTTTCGGTGCTCACTTATTGGACATGGGATACAATCTTAAGACACGCTTAAAATTGGATTGATCCGTGCACATACATCGCCATCCTTTAATAACATGCAATAACCGATTTTCACGTGCTTAGATAATACTATCCATGCTCTCCATGTTTCGTACTGATAAACTGCCAGTGCATTTCTGTCATCCTTCCGTAGCTTTATGGAATAGAGCGCTGGCTTAAGAGAATGAGGTTTGCATTTGCTGTTTAACACATTCACTTTTTAAAAAAATATTTGGTATATTTTATTTAGATTCGTCATACCGGAACCGAAAAGACCACCACTTCGTATCATCAAAAGCAGCAACCTAATACCCGTTATGGCTGGGAAAGTCAATGAATCGACTATTAACACAACAAAGTGACGGTTACTCATGTGTAAAGACGAATTGTGATGACAAATTCATGAAGTTTGAAAAACAAAAACGTCAGCTAATGAGGTTTTCTACTTACAGTGTGACCCAGTTTTTTTGTGTTCGGTGGGTAGCAATGGTGTCATAAGTGAACCTCGGATCTTGAAGATGTTCTTACTCGTTCTTACATGGTTGATGACAATCCATGCTGCCTGACAACCATCACGATCGTGCCATGGTCTAGGTGATCGTTTGTATTTCATGTTGGTACAAAAACTAGTTGGGAGTACAAGCTTTATTGAGCAATTATTATTAAGATCAATAAGAAACGCACACACAATTTGGTTTTCAGTAATGTCGTAAGAACTTTGCTCCATGTTTACGTTTGTTAATTTCATTTTGTAAACGAATTTTACATCAACGAGCATTTTCCATATTTCTTGGAAAAACTGACTTTAACATATTGCAACATTGCACATGTAACAGCGTCACATTTCTGAGGAACTTGTCTGGAATCACTTTTGAAAGACGACGTTTCCTTCCCGTTCAGTATATATCCCGAATAAAGAATAATCACGTGATGTATTTCCTTCTAATTATATTGACCGTCTGAGTGAAGGGCGGTATATATTCATTCAGCCATTACATGTTTGGCTAAATCCTGCCAAAGGAACGCTAACTCACCTTTGACCTGTCATTCGTTTAGTTTTCCTGTCTACGCACCTATTGTCAGATTGTCAATAAGATCAGAGCCTAGATTTTCGAAGCTCTCTCAGTGATAAGATAGTCATAGGTCAATGTTAATTGATGGTACTCACGACTATCTTAGTGCTAAGAGAGCTTCGAAAATCTGGACCCTAGGAATTAAATGATGTCAGGTATGATTACCTGAATAACAAAGATACTAGGCACTAATGTAAGTTGGTAGCCAAACATAAAAGTTCCAGTCACGATTATTGTGACGGGTTGCTTATGGCTTCAACAACGTCAGCAAGAGCCGACTTCGGTTCCAGATCTAGGGATCAACAACACATTAACGTATTGGGTATAAACGATAATCAAACCATGACGGGAAATGATAACATAGTTACAGAGGATATTAAACGATCTTCCATTTAATACTATTTTTATTAAACGAGTTAATGATTCAGTTTAAAACGAGCTTTGATACCAAACCATTCACGAGTTAAATATAAATAGAATTACATTGAAGGAGGTAAGGTGAGTTGATGTTAAACGCCGCTTTCAAGATTATTTCACTTTTATCGCGGCTGCTAGTATTATTTCAGGGAGAAAGCCCGCAACACCATTGTGGTTACGCATTGCGGTGAAACCTGCGAGCATCGGCTGGAACTAGCGAACCATGGGTGGTACTACGCTAAAATTCACTGTAGCATAGCACCCAAACCTGACTGAGTGTAGAACAGTTCTCGTCATACGTGCAGCGGTATTTCACTAGTTTAATATCGCCGTTAAATGCCAACGTGATCAGCGTATAGACAGTTGCATACTAATTCCGTACATCACACGAGTGTCGTATCGCATTGACCTGTGTCCTAACCAATTGACCCGTATTCTAACGATTTGATTGGATAACCGTTGACCTTTCACTTAAATTAAGTTCTGCCGGAACTACTTTTTCATTCATAACAATCACGTGCATTCATTCAGTTTACTACGTCATTTTTCATAGGGTGTTACATCTCGCATGAGCGATAGTACTTTAACTAATTACAAGAACAGATAAAATTGAACACGTCCCACGACCGAACCGACTCAAATGCTAAACTAGGTCACACGTCATGTTGTGCGGGGCGAAATGACTAAAACAATAGTTGTACGCTATTCACTTATGAAAAAAATGAAATTTAATTTTTTTAAGCATGTGTTTGTTGTTTTTAAAATTCTTAAGTTGCCCCTCTGGTTTTGTTTGCTTTTAATTGAAAAACCTATATGAATTTTATTCTGTTGCGCATACTCACGAAGGTCAAAAGAGGTGCAGTGGCCATGGCTCATCTGAAATTCCTCCCAAACCGCTTTACGAAACCGGTTTCGGTTTGTAAACATGAAACCTACAAAATAACAGTATTTTTCCATTCTTTTGCATTTAGAATGTGGGTAATAAATAAAATACCAGACTCGGTCTCATTACGTACGAATTATACAAAACGAGTGACCTTCCTTTGGTATCTGACATCGCTTTCACTCGGTCAGATACCGCCGGAAGGACACTAGTGTCGTATTCTCCATATAAATATTACACTGCAGTATCTTACACGGGTTAGTAATAATAACTGTGATGTAAATTATGGTTTTTTTCTCGCCAAGGCTAGAGAATTATGTAATTAATATGAATCTGGAAAGAGAATCTTCCATTCATCACAGGCCTATCATTTGATCAATATCCATCAATAAAGCTGGCGGGTTAATGCAACACTCGTCAATCTTATATCCGAATCAACGAACTAAGTGCTTTGCCATTCTAAAGCCCCTTGCGTACACCAATTATTTAGTACTTATTATCATTTATTAATGAACGAATCACAGATCATGCATATCTCTCGATATCATTAACAATCAACACTCGGTTAAACATCAGTTTGTTTTCAGGTATTAATTTGATTTTGAAGACCTGAAGTATTTAATGGATCGTTGCATTAAAATGTCGTTCCAAGGTCAGTTTAAATATGCGCACATTACAATAGAATTGACATAAATCGAAAGAGAGTTTCCACGTCCTCATATACATGTATGCTTTAAAATGGCCAATAGAAACCGAAAAAGCGCGATATGATGCCTTTAATATACCCCCTGGTTTTGTTTTAGAACTGCACCATGTGTTTGTCATGAAGATTTGTTTAGGTTTTTCGCTTGGCTTTGATACGTGTCGAAACATATCCCTCGGTTTGAATATTCATCCAAAAATGTCAAACATATGACAATTCATAGATTTCAATGTAGATCGAACGACATCTTACATTCAGTAGCCAAAGTCGTTCTCGCTATGTGAATCGGTAGCGGTTGTGTTATCTATAAACGAATTTCAACAAAATCTTTTTTCAATGTTGAATAATAATTGGTGCACCGGCCGTATTACATTGTCCGATGAAAAACATTGATATGAAGATCTTGAATATAATCTTGAATGAATATAGTGAAACGAAGATATAATAAGTATGGAATTCATTCAGATCTTTTAGAAAAAATACAATCATTAATACCCTCTGGCTTATATTTGAAACCAAATAGACAAAATCTTTCTTATATGATAAGCAAAATCATGATTTAATTGACGAATTAGCATGGTTTTACAGAGACATATATTTATACGAAATATAGGTAAAGAAACTGTTGGTACTAATAAACAAAAATACATGCTTATTAATAACAAAGCCACCTTAGGGGATAGTATGCGTCACAAGCTAATTCAATCTCGAGTTTCAATTACCACAATCTCATTATAGGATCCCTTACAGCAAACAACATGGAATGTTATCTTGATGTTACCTCAACCGGGAATATCATCTTACACCAGCTTTCAAAAGCATTGCAGCCGACCTTCGTGTCGTTTACACGAATAGAATATTTACGTTTACACTCCTTGGTAAGTTATTTCCTTTGTTTTATTTGAAGGTTATATGCCATAGCCACCATGAGCGCAGGTTGGTTATCTCACAACTACCATGGTCGGTTATGAGTGAGTACATTAGTTGGGGTTTAACGTGTTTTTTCTAACAACATTACAGTTATTAAACACCTAGGTCGGTTATTAGATGTTCAATGTGTACAAACAAATGGACTTGTAAAATTTGAAATTTCATCAAGCTAGAAATATAAGATTTAAAGAGGGCGTCAGTGGGATTCGAAACCGGGACTTCTCTGTTGTAAAGCAACACCTCTGCCACTTGAGCTAATGAGGATCCATGTCAGGTTTTGTATATATCTGATGTAAAGGATTTAGTTTTTAGCTTTAAATTCTAAAGCAGGCGTGTATTGTAAGTATTCTATGGGACTCGTTCGGTCAGAAAACATAAAGCCACAATTGTAAATATACCAACACCAACATTTTCATAAATAACAGAAGTCATCGTAAAGATTCATTGGTCAACATTTCGGCAGTACATTCATCAGAAAATCTTTTAGGAATAAGAGCCACACCTTTCACAAGAGTCACCGAAGTACGCATGGGGTCAAAAACCAAAGTCACATTGTCAATAGTGAGTGTGTCTGCCTTCTTGCTGGATACACTGGCCGCAACGTTTCCTCTTTGATCTCACCAGAGTACGGAGAGTGGCTTGTGGGATCGCCTGCCACTCAATCTGAAACCACAGGACCAGTGTCTGGAGATTTGATGCTACACAATGACTGTCTCTGACTCGTATGCCGAGAATGTCCCAAACGTGCTCAATCGGTGCAAACGGGCTCAATCGGGCCAGTTCATGTGGTTCACGTTATTCTGCTGCAGAAAATATGCAACCATCCGGGACGATGCGGTCTGGCGTTGTCATCTGGCAACATTGACGCAGGACCAATGACGTTCAACGCTGGAATGATGAGGGGACGCAAAATCTCATCACGGTAGCGTAATCCGGTCAGGTTGCCTTGCTCATGATACAGGGGAGTTCGGTGATGCAAACGGAAGCCTCCCCACACCTTGCCCATGCCAGACGTGCTGTTCTGTGACGCCGAAGAAGAAGGGGTCGTACTGCAGGACGCCTTGACTTTAGTCGAGCAATGAGTAGACGGTTCCGAATGCTTGAAACGCTGACAATAGTGTTGGTTGCATGTCGCAGCTGCAGTCTGATGGCACTTAAGGTAGTGAAGCGGTGTCTCAGGGCATGGAGGACAATGTAGCGATCTTCAGCTCTGGAGGTCACTCTGGGTCTTCCAGATCAGGACCTGTCTTGCACACTTCCAGTCGCCTGGAACCTTTCCATTAATAGAAGCTCCGTCCTGTTGCAGTGCTATGGCTCTGCTTCTGTCGTCGATGCTGAGTGGTCTCCGTTGAGGCATTGTGAGTCTCGAGTAATGTTGCTCACATTATGGCCGACCCTTTTAAAGGAACAGTGGCTGTGTGCTGCACGTGAAAATTGCCTTTCTGATGCAGCATGCACTAATCCACATGGGTTGGAGGAAAGCGCTACAGAGATGCGTTTCTGAGCAATGATTTTCATGTTTTTGGCTAAGAATTTGATGTCGCCCAAACGCAACACCTACTGCATCAATGACGTTTCTCTTCATCTTAACGTCCCCTTTAGACGCTCTGATATGCATATCAATAATTTTCTGTTATCTACTAGTGTTAATCTTTTTCTCATGCGAGTTTGATAAAAACACTACAAATAATCTGGTGTTCCCATACTTTATGTGGGTAGTATATATGAATAATTTAGTTTAAAATTATTTTACGAATGTTCCGCGGGAGTGCAAGCCAAATAATGACCCGATTGCCTCGCGTTATGGCAATAAACTCGGCTCGGGCTACGCCCTCGCAAGTTTATTTGCCATAACCGCTCGGCACCGGGTTATTATTTACTACATATTGATGTGTGTGTAAAAATTATACCAAGTAATAAAAGTTTAAAAATGTTGATAAAATCTTAATGAGGGAAGGACTTCCATTTGTAATTAAATTTATTATGCTTAGAGTAAGATTTATAAGGCTCATCACAAACTTAATTGATATAGTAATATTTTCTCTGAACTGCTTTTAGTGCATGGCGACATGATTGATGTAGTGGTTATATAGACATAGACAGACATACAGACTTAGTTGTTTACAGTTGTCGGAGCTCAGACACTGTTACATGTCCTATAGTTGTTCTACTGTTTATTTCTTTTGCATCTATGTATAATTTCAAAATCCCTTAAGTTTCAAGATTGAAATTGATAAGAAACAGATTTCATAATGTTCAGAAATGTTTCGGAAATCCAAGTCAAACTGTTGTATAAATGCTGTCGACAAGCTCCGGCATTTTTACCAGTTGAACCTGTAACTTTCAAGCTTTTGTTAAGCTATTTAACAATCAGATTATGAAATATTTTTATTAGTGTGTGAAAATAGTACCATCTTTAGAAAATCATGTCAAATTTACATTTATCATTTTTACATGTAAATGCATACAGAATAAGTGCTTGTGACAGAGTTTGGGGCCCTTCTATATGTCCTTTCAATAAATTAGATTGGACCAATTAGTATCGAAACATACACGACCTTCGCTATACTTTCTTAAACATATGACTTAAGGGCCCCCTCAAACGTTCGCTCATCTAACTCATTAAACTGACTGTTTTTGCGACAAACGAGGATTGTGAAATATTTCCCGTGTACTGTGTACTGATCCTTTACGAACATTGTACAATCCAAGACCAACATGCGTACTCAACACAGCATTTAAGTTGAGATGTAAAGGATCGTACTTCTCTATTCATACCTAATGAATTTCTTCAAAGGCATTTAGAAGTTGGTGTAGTGATAATACAGACAATGTTACGGATGACAACTTCTTTATTTATTCTATTTATTTGTGAAAATAAATAAAGACGTTGTCATCCATAACATTGTCTAGTATTCATAACTACTTTATTTTTTAGAATATATTTCATTCCGTCCGTCACTTTGTTGGAAGTTTGTTATAACGGACCATGAATTATCAAAGCACATAAATCTATAATGTAGAGGGCTGAATCCATCGTTTGACGTTATAGAGCGCACCCAAAGTTCCTTCCTCCTGCCTGTCGTTAATAATATCTAAAGTCGTCACAGAGATGTTTACAACAGCCTTTTCAGATGTTTTCCGTCATCCAATACTTTTTCTTAATTAAAATGTATATTACAATAGCTCAGTCATATCGAGGCAAGAAACAAGACGCCAAAACCGATAAGGAATATGTTAATGAAAGTAAAACTTGAGTACCGTTTAATCATGGTGAAATTTGGCAGTGGCTTTTATTACATGTTCTCTATGTACAATAAGCCAAAATAAAATATCATGATTTGTGAATAACGGTTGCGTTATTTGTAGATTTTATGAGCGGTTCCTTTTTACGTAAAACTTGAAAAACTAAGAAATATCATAATTGTAAGACTTGCAATAAAGGTATTAGAATTCTAAATGTGTGTTAAGCTAACTTTTGGTAAAGAATATCAAGTCAATAATACAAATGGCGAAAAGTAGTGTAAATCTCTCTCTCTCTCTCTCTCTCTCTCTCTCTCTCTCTCTCTCTCTCTCTCTCTCTCTCTCTCTCTCTCTCTCTCTCTCTCTCTCTCTCTCTCTCTCTCTCTCTCTCTCTCTCTCTCTCTCTCTCTCTCTCTCTCTCTCTCTCTCTCTCTCTCTCTCTCTCTCTCTCTCGGGAGTACATGTAGAGTGGATTTAGAAGATTTTCACAGCGGTATGACAGCAACATGTGTTGTGTGAATGGTAGTATATCATGAGAGCAGCTCATCATGAACATACCTGGCTATCCCAGAAACTCGAGGCCATCACCTTTCAAGCAGATGGGACTTGCTTAATCTGTTTGTGGAATTGGCATGCTTCCACTCTATGCTGTAGTTTTTGGTTTCAGGGCAATGTGATGTACCAACGTACCTGGGTCACTAATCGTTTCAGGGAATTATACCTCTCTTCCCTGGATCGATCCCAATTCTTTTGGAAATGTCAAGGAATTTTTGTTTCTGGTCACCAGTTAACATTGTTTGCACCCCACTTGCAGAGAGCTTGCTCATATTAAGAACATCTCTCAGTAGTGTGTATACCGACCCAGCTACAGACGTCTGCCTGCATGCACAACGGCATCAACTTGAACATCAGTGGTGGAGGTTCTTGGCCGGTCAGCCACGTTTAACTTCTGCAACCCACTGTAGAGAATACAAGGGAGCCACCACCCAATTGTCGACCTGAACAAATACTTGGTTACTGCACGCTCATTCAATCATTTTTCCAGTTTCTTCTTTCACTTTGGGATGTGAGATCCTAAAAACTACTCTACGGATTGTTTCTCACTAGTGCCAGAAAAAGATTTATTTCCAGGTTTATAGATAATTTGGAAGTAGTGGATTTTGTTACATCATGCTCATTCTTCGAACTTTTTTTATTTACCGTCGTATGTAGATGACATGTATTTCTAAATACCATCCTGATTGTTGACATCCAGTTCCCAAAGTTCACTGTTTTATCTGTACTAATCGCATTAGATATTTGACTGATAATGTATATTTGAGTAGTAGATATTAGTAGGGTCAGTTTAGCTTTCAATTTTCATAGTAAACACGTAACAGGTGGATGTGAACCGATGTGATTTTTTACACTAACTCCTGACTCCTGTGCTCCACACTGTTTGCTCGTGAATCTAATAGTAATGCATTTCTGTTCATGAAATATAGCATGTAAGAATTTTACATATATATTAAAAAATAATTACAAAAAAATATATAATAATATATGAAAACATTTGAAATATAATTTTATATTAATACTCTTCTTCTCATAGGGTTTAGGGTTAGGGTTTAGGGTTTAGGGTTAGGGTTAGGGTTAGACTGCCCTATCGATCTATACATACGCATAATTATGCAGTTAAAGAATCCGTGGATAACGCTATAGGGCATCTGGGATACAGAACACCTGCTAGATATACTGTCTGTTTCAAGCCATCTCACACAATAATTACCAGTTGATTTAATGTTCATACTTTGCTCCAGACATAAAAAAAATAATGTGATGAAATTGGACTTTTAGCAAATCCTTTAAAAGTATAAGGTCTTATTTGCAACCCTGTCATACCATGTGTATCTCTTCTTCTATGAAGAAGACATGAATACTACTGATCCCAGTCTTCATCCTAAAAACTGAGATTCCTGGTCACTGATGGTCACTGAAACATATAACAGAAGATTTGAGGGTAGATAGCCTGCCATGCCCATATTGGACTGGGGAGGGGGAAATGACTGCTGTATCTCTATAGGCATTCTCTCCCAACAGAGGTTGCTCCGTCATAAATTCCTATACAACCTCTGTCTTACTACGAAGGTTTCTCAGGCATCGGCAGTTGGCAATATTTAAGCCAATGAAAACACAGACTGCATGAATAACACATTTGTTGTCACATAGGCCAATGCAATGATGCCGTCGCAAAATGAGGCGTATGTGTTCTGTAAAGATGACACGAAGTGCAAGGTGCATATTCGAATCAAGTTTAGATTTTGTAAAGCTTCCAGAAATAACTAAGGCGATTTGAATGATAACTTTTGAAACGGCGTCACTGATTGCACAACTAACTTTGATTGCATCCAATCAGCGTTCTGCACTACGTGCCCGAGAAACCGGGCCTATGTATTTTTATGATTTTATAACCAACAGCACAATTTGATCTTGTTACAAATTTATCAGAAATGTGTTTAAAAAATTAATAATTTTTTGAGAATTGATTATCCTTCTCAATATGATTAATACAGTTGAAAGAGTAGGTGATTGAATCAAATGTAAGGGGTCAATTCGGTCAAATTCTTTTTTAAGCATGTTTTTCCTTTATACCGGACTGGTTTTAATAAAGTATTTTTACAGAAACAAGATGGCTAAGAAAAGCATTTTCAAGAACTTAAAAACAAATGCATGAAAATAATACAAGAAAGACTTCAACAGATTTTTATTCAGTACAAAGGTAAAGCGTAAATTCACCAATCCATTCACCAATCCATTGTATGCTACAGAAAACATGTTTGATTTAAAAAACGGCAATTAAAGGTTTTGCAATTTTATTCGATATGAAATATCTTTATAAATATAATTCTCTTAAGAATTATTCCAAAGGGTATTGAACTTAATTTTACCAAAACATTAACAATAAAGATCATTCACTTTTGTATACATTTACACTTCAGTGCATTTTCGCACAACACAAGCACATAAATTAAAAATTCAAGTAATACAATATTTAGCCACCAAATAAATGGTTACGAAATACCTAGGTTTAAAATGTAAACAATAAAATGTACATGTACAAATAAGGATGAAGTTTCCTAACAAACTGTACACCAACATTTGAGATTTTCTACACGCTAATTTGATATACATGGGAGTGTAAACAGAGCTTTAAGTATGACATTAACAGTAAAAAGAAGAAACTTTCAGTTCAACGAGCATGGCAGTGTACAAGCACCAGGGGTAAAACATGTAAAGAAGAATAAACCAGTCACATGGCAGTGATTAAGGATTAAGTTTCTACCATATGATTCATGTGTTACAACTGAATCCGCCACAACCTTCGCCCTGTGCCACGCTCCTTTTGACACAGGTGCAGCCAACGGAATGCTCCATGACGACAGGCTCGTACATTCGGAAGCCATCCTGACACCCTTTCTCTCTGAGGACTCTGATGTTTGTGGTCACATTACTACATTGGTGGAGAGTTGCATGTACACAGTCCTCACACTTGCACACAGCTTGAGGTATGACTGCTGGGAAGTGTCCCTCGGGTAGCTGGGTGACGTTGTACCACCAGGGACAGAGGGTGCTACTCATCACAGACGCCCCGGGCTCATCACTTACCGAGGAGGGACAGGTTCTGTCTGCAGGATCCTGGGTGTCTCTCACCAGGTGTGTGTTCAGTTCTGTAGGGAGGTAGAGGTCCTGGGGGGACACGCTACCAAGCTGAAGATACGTCGACGAATTGATGTGCTGGTTCAGACTCTCGAAGATGAGGCTCAAGTTGTTAGGAGGCGGACAAGTTACCTCCCTTGTGTGTCTAGTTGGCGGTTCTTCAAATGGCAAACCTGTACATATGGCTAGGAGTGATACTAGTAAAATAGTGTGTTCCATTCTTTAAAGGTGACTATACTGATAGATCTTCACTGTTTCGATTGGGCTCATTTTGAATGCTATTTACCATGAAATATATAACCCTTATATACACCATCATATCTGGAATTTTATTACTGTTTCCTTCCTTTCAGGGAAAGTGACGTATAAATCTGATAAACTCCATTACAAACTTATCAAGACTACATGAACATGACCGTTTGTACCGAAATGTACATTCTTTGTTGTCAGCTTTTGGTTGGCTTAAACGTGTGAATTGACTTCCTTTTTCGTAGATTCTTGTTGTAATTAATTAAAGAAATAAGGAAGAAATCTTATTTGGTTGTGTATTGTAAATACTAAGGGTATTTCATTTCAGTGGCTGATGATTTTGTGTGTATAGTGAACGCTGTTTGATGGAATTGTTTTACTAGATATACTAAAACGCTAAACTAATCACCAAACATCATAAAAATAAGCAATTTTACAAGGCTATCATGTAAACTGTTCTCATTTTGATTTTACATAAATTAATTGTGTTTCAAAGTGTTAGCCTTTGACCAAATCAAAGAAAAGGGTTTGTTTTGACCTAGGTTTAAACAGGGATTTAATGTGGACAGTGTTCATTTAAAGTGTCATATAAACAATGACCGGACCCAACCCTTGTCAACACAGCGAACTGACTCTTATTACATTGGGGACCAACTTGTGCAGAATCGCAAGCCTGACACTGACAACTTTGCACATATATTTAGAGGTAAGGTTACTAGGGGGTTTATGCACTATATTACGATGTGATATATTAAAGACATAACTCGTAGTGGCATGAAACTTTGTTCAGCAAAGCTTGTTTGTCTCCGCGGGCTGCCATTTTGCTACACTTAGAGCGAGGCTGCGAGATGGTTTTGTTGTCCGTTCGGGGTGATATTTACTCCGCTCCGGACGCTCGGTGACAGTTCTCGGCTGCTTTTGCAGCCGATTCGGAAGTTTTGTTTCCATTCCAAACGATTTGTTTTCAGTTGCAGAAGCTATTGTATCCAATTCAAAGGGTATGGTGTCAGTTTTGGAAGGTATTTCTTTCATTTTAGACGATTTGTGGTCAGTTTTAGAGTATATGTGGTCAGTTTTGAAGATTTGTTTGCCGTTTGTATGGTAGGCCTGATTACTGTGGGTTCATTATTGTGGGTTCATTACTGTGGGTTCTTTACTCTGGGTTCATTAATGTGAGGTTCATTACTGTGAGTTCATTACTGTGGGTTCATTACTGTGAGGTTCATTACTGTGAGGTTCATTACTGTGGGTTCATTACTGTGAGGTTCATTACTGTGGGTTCATTACTGTGGGTTCATTACTGTGAGGTTCATTACTGTGAGTTCATTACTGTGGGTTCATTACTGTGAGGTTCATTACTGTGGGTTCATTACTGTGGGTTCATTACTGTGGGTTCATTACTGTGGGTTCTTTACTGTGGGTTCATTACTGTGAGGTTCATTACTGTGGGTTCATTACTGTGGGTTCATTACTGTGAGTTCAATACTGTGAGGTTCATTACTGTGGGTTCATTACTGTGGGTTCATTACTGTGGGTTCATTACTGTGAGGTTCATTACTGTGGGTTCATTACTGTGAGGTTCATTACTGTGAGGTTCATTACTGTGGGTTCTTTACTTTGGGTTCATTACTTTGAGGTTCATTACTGTGGGTTCATTACTGTGAGGTTCATTACTGTGGGTTCATTACTGTGGGTTCAATACTGTGGGTTCATAACTGTGGGTTCATTACTGTGAGGTTGTAAAACAAAACAAGTGTTACTCTTTTCATATGTTTTATTACACACTGAAAATATATTTTAGTCTTTAATGGTTTTCAGTACAGAACGTGAGGCGTGCATGTTTGCCTGAATTTATGGGTATAAATGATGTCTTGATTTAAAATCTTTCTAATATCTGATTAATTTTATATTTTTTCATATTGTTGTATATGGATAAGCATTTGGTACCCCTTTAAATCTTCGTGATGGTGAGTTTGGCATTTCACAAGAAATCCAACTACCTATGAGTCCAAGGGTAAACTTACATGTATGTTGAATAAAGCATCTTGAGGGTTGAGGTTTGTTTAATGATGAGATGAGGAGGGAACTTCTTCCTTCATGAACAGTTCATTGTGAAAAGTAAAATCTCCATTTTGTGTAAAGATTATGGTAAAATTAAAAGTATTGATTGCTATTTATAAAGTGGAAGAGGTTATAGAAGGCGATCGTGTTTTTATTTCAAACACTAAATAAAGAAACTTTGAAAATACGATTATGATTATGCTAATTACTACCTGTATAACCTCGTAGTTTCCAAAGCATGCACAAGTAGCTAATAATAAGTTTGAAAACGCATCGAATGACAAATGTTGCGACCATTAGTCAAAGTGGAAAAAGTGTTTCCTATGAGCTAAAAAGTAGTTCCTGTCAGGGATAATCGATTATTAGAAATTTACCATGATTTGAAGCGGTATGCAGGTGGTTTATACCAAAAACTATAAATAGGTTGCAGTCGCCTATTCGAATGCATTATATTGTTATTTATTATTAAGTCTATTCACTAAGACGTTGGAAAGGAAGTATTAGTGATTTAATCTGAGATAAAGATTGACACATTGTTTGATTAATGTTACAAATGTTCTCCCACACACCTATTAATTCTACAGTAAATGAGATTGCATTGAATGGACAGTAAAAGCGGGCTATTGTAAGCGCGATAGTAAATGCTAATAATAGTGAGGATATCTATGCCCCAGATGCATGCTCAAGGAACCGACTTTAACATTACCCTGATCAAACCCGAGCTGCTAAATACCAAATACATGTGAATTATCATGAAAGCAAATGAAAATGATCGTTAAGGTAAATGCATTACTGCTTGAGATATGCAATGTCAGGGAATCTCGTAACGGTGTGGTACAGTAAGACAATATGACCCACCATCCACAAGCCGGAACGTTATAACCGAAAACATTGAATCAATTATTCTCTTGACTGTTAATCATTATTATAGATCACTGGTGTTTAATACTCATCATAATAATACTTAAAAAACCATAAATAACACTAATAAAGACGGGAGAAATGGGCATATTTAATATAATTAATTCTGATAAAGTGAAAAATAGCATGAACATCATTATGAAATGTTTCATCAGAATGTCTTGTGAAAATACCATTATTCCGTAGGAATCAAACACATTTAAACAGTAAACGTTAAATGTTTATCCATTTGCATTCATTTTAATGATATAATACAGTAATCTTACACAATAAGACCGTTGTTGGTCTATACCATACCAAAACACTCCTTCAGATTAGCCGCTCGTTTAATTAATTACCACAAAATTCAACACAAGGAAGTTTACTCAGATGATTACATACCAGAAGTTAATAGTTACACACTCTTCAAGCAGGTGGCAATTAAAACAGGCAGTGTTCACAGTTGATAGATTTGAAATGGAGTTTCTAAGATTAATACGTCACTTACCTTCAAATGTAGGAATCAGTCATCAAATTCAAGATATGATGGTGTATATAAGGGTTAAATATTTCATGGTAAATCACATTCAAATTGAGCCCAATCGAAACAGTGAAGATCTATCAGTAAAGGCACCTTTAAAGAATGGAACACACTATTTTAATAGTATCACTCCTAGCCATATGTACAGGTTTGCCATTTCAAGAACCTCCAACAAGACATTCAAGGGAGGTAACATGTCCGCCTCCAAACAACCTGAGCCTCATCTTCGAGAGTCTGAACCAGCACATGAATGCGTCGACGTATCTTCAGCTTGGTAGCGTGTACTCCCAGGACCTCTACCTCCCCACAGAACTGAACACACACCTGGTGAGAGACACCCAGGATCCTGCAGACAGAACCTGTCCCTCCTCGGTGAGTGATGAGCCCGGGGCGTCTGTGATGAGTCGCACTCTATGTCCCTGGTGGTACAACATCACCAAGCTTCCCGAGGGACATTTCCCAGCAGTCATACCTCAAGCTGTGTGCAAGTGTGAGGACTGTGTACATGCAACTCTCCACCAATGTAGTAATGTGACAACAAACATCAGAGTCCTCCGAGAGAAAGGGTGTCAGGATGGCTTCCGAATGTACGAGCCTGTCGTCATTGAGAATTCCGTGGGCTGCACCTGTGTCAAGAGGAGTGTGGCACAAGGTGGAGGTTGTGGGGGTTGGGGTTGTTTAAGCTAAGCCATAGATGATGTTAAATTACTCCTTGAACACTGCCGTACAAAATGTTTATCCGACTGTATATCTCCCGATCTGTCTTCGCTCTACGCTTTCAGGTCCGATTGCTCATTTGTTATACTACACGTATGTGGTACATTTACCGTTGTCTACACTGTCATACAATAAGTTAATTCATCTTTATATGGAACTCTATATATGTATAAAAATACTATATCAATTTACACTTGATGCAATAATTTTAAACACGTTTATTGACTGTAAGACACATGAACGCTTGTCGTCACTGTATGCTTATTCTATCCTTTCATGCCTTTGTTCTTATATAATTGATGGCCGGTTGTTTGTAAAAACATATAATATCAAAGGTAACATTAGGTGCACCTTACAGGAAGACTGCTGCTGTTGGTGATGTGTCTTGACTCTAGCACAAGATTGACCCTTCACTAACTCTTCCTGTATTTACTGCCGTATTTGTTCATAGATAATCTATTTGTATACCATGAATACAAAAATATTATGTCGTATGATTTCAGTTTTATTTCGTTCAAAATCTTAACACCTACGTTGACTGTCCATTGAACAGAGGTGAATCACTCCTTGAACATCAAGTGGTAGGCTTTATTCTAACTTCATTAACAAAAGGAGGAGTGTATGTTTGCTGAATTGGATTCGAGAAAATATTTGTACATCCTGTACAAACTTTATGAATAAAAATATGTCATTTACCTTGATATGTTCGTTTTTGTCATAAATTATGGCATCACACTACAGTGGTGAAGGCCAGATGAAGAACTGAATGATATTTTATAGGGATTCAAAATATAATACTATCCGATTTGTCATAGCTGAAATACATAAGATCAAATCAGGAATTCTAAATAAATTAATTATAGTATTTTGTTTTCCATTGTTTCACTGTTTCATAATAACTTAACAAAAAGATTAGACATTTATCTCTATGACATGTTGCTGCAATAACATTATTTATTACCCTACGAGGGCAATCTTTTGGGGTTCATATTTCTAATGCGATTCCCTAGGGCAACATATCACTTTTTCATTGTGACGTCACATCAAAAACAATGCTTTGAAGTCACAGCTCGCTTATAACGTTACGTTGAAAATGTGACGGCGGCGGGTAAACAGCCTATGTTGCGAGTCGATTTTGGTAATTTGCTTTTATTGCGCGACTTCGTAATTAACAGAATATCATATTCGTGCTCATGACATACTATGTTCACGATACTCGTGCTTAAATATCAGTATATCCCTCGCTCTCGCTCGGAAAATACTAATATTGAGGCACTCGTGTCATACATAAAGTATGTCATTGACACTCGTATAATATCCTCTATATAATACATGATTTACATCTAAATTCAATATCCTCAATCGTAGGTTAAACGTTCCACTATTTCACAGTTGTTGAGTTATAAAGATTGACCTTTGTCATGGTGGTTCTGCACATTAATTGGGGTTTTGTAAATAATGAGCAGTACGAAAATGTTGGTAGCACAGGGAAGTTGAAGTAAGATATGCCATTGTCAACTTTACAAACGTTGTACGCACATTTAAAAGAAACTTTCTATCTTTTCATTTTTCAAACTCTTCTTTGTATCCAGGCCCCCTTATACCATATAGATATAAAATTTAGTTAAAAACAATATAATAAATCAGGATGTGGAGGCCGAGTCGACAAAGGTCTAAAGCTGAGTAGGAACCCACCTGTGATCTGGTGTAAACATCTTGGAGTTAACGTTGTGTGCAGACCCTTTAAGTGTTGTAACATCCCCTTGCACAGTACAGTACACGACACTGTGACCGTTGATTTAAAATAACCTAAGAATCTGTGGGAAATGACTAGATGGTGGCAACGTAAAAACAAGCAGACATCTACATGTAGTTGTAGATACATCAATGTACACAGTAGGCTTGGAAAAATACCGTAACTATGTGTCCACCATGCTGCAGGTGGGAACCTCGTTAGAGCTGATTTTATTCGACATGTAAGAGACTAGATTGTGCTTCTTCCACATACCATCCATTTCTGATTATTTATATGTGTTTTCACAACATAACTAAATGCATTTTGGTAAGAGGATGCTTTTACTTATGAATGTATTGTCAATCTAAGCCCAGACCCTGATTATGTATTGCAAAGCTTGGCGTGTTGTGATGTCTGCATGTATGAACACCACCTTGATATATTGTATGTGTGGTGGAGTCGTTTCAATTAAGCTTTTTGGCTTGATTGGTGGTGGAATTGCTCGATTGCATAAATATTAAATACGAATATAGAAATAGATATACATTCCGTATTTACACGCAGGCACAAAGTAAACGTCACCAAATTATAAAAACAAACAATTTTACGTAAGTCTACAATCAAACAGTTCAACATGGACCTTGAACGTAGAAGTACAGACAACAGCATGGATGCAATTCTTACTTTATTGTTTCATGAAAGAAATAAAATCACAGGTTCTCCATCATGGCGCTGCAAGAACCACAGGCGGCCCAGCACAGCGATGAGGCAGACCTGTAAAGTACTGAAAATGATAATGATATTAATGTAATATCAACGAACAGTCACTGCATAGGTATGAAATTGACTATTGCATATATGCATTCTGACATTTTCCTGCCCTGCCCTTCATGTCCAACTGATCGAAAACCACGAGATTTTAGTCTTAAAAGGGATACATTACCTGGAAAAAGTTGGATTACAATTATAGGATGTTGAATACTAGTTTCTTTAAATTCAGTACTCAGAAGGGAAATACCTCTCAAGCTCCTCTGAACAGATCCTTGGTGTATGTGATACACCTTGTAGCCTGAACAGAAGTCAGCAATTCTTCTCCCAAAGTGGAATTCCACATCATTGTCTTTTAAAGGATTCTTTGGGATTATCCAGTTTTCGATCCCCTGAGGCACCGGTTCAGTGTCACCCTGATATGATGTCGAAAATATAAATTCTTCATTAAAAAACAACATTCAGTACTATCAAACTGGTTAGTATCACATATTGACACTGTTTTAAGAAAAAATATCTATAGCTTAACGTTAATGATACCAAGTGTTTTATAACAGTTGGAAATTGATTTCTCTAAATGTCTGATTCCAAGCGAGTAAAGAACATAAACTATCAAAACAATAATATTGGGATAAACTAATGATAGACTATGTATTCCCTCGATACATTTCAGATACAACATATCAAAGAGAGCTCTATGTTTTAATAACGTTAACAGATACACTCACGTTTTTCACTGCGTTCAAAATTTTGTTGTTTTCCTCAAAGGTTTCATTTGTTGGTCTTACGAGACATCTCTTCCCTTGAATTTCCTTTAATGCCACCAGTCCCTTTGACGAAAGCAATCACAGGTACACTTTGATTCACTCAAATGTTAAACTTAATCAATAATTACTACCTTTCGCCGCATCAATACTTACTCATAAAAAAACATTTGACACCAGGAGTGTAATTCTTGAAATTAGTCACTTAGCACTCAGCAAACTTATTTTTCTCCTGATCAAAACAACTCAAACTGAACCTTCTACTATTCAAAGGCATTGATTACAATCAATAACGGACATCTGTATCTCATTTATTTATGTGTGTGTTATTATTTACTGTGTTTCTTTCTTTCCTTCGATTCGTTCGGATGAAAACGGACATTTGCTCATTGAATACTAATTGACCTGAATCATCAAATTAGTTTTATCATCAACTCATGAAATTGTAAAGTATTCATCTTCATTCATCAACATTGTAGTCTTAATGTGCTTCAGGCTAAGTTCAAGTGGCATATGGGAAAGCTGAGGAAGTTCAGTGCAAAGATATAACTTGAAAAGCAATGTTGGATTAAACATGATATCTTATCAACTGAGTTCCTTTCAACTCACCTTGTCAAAGTCGTGGAAGTTGATTGTTCGATCAAAACATCCTGTGAAGTTTTTCGGTTTGGAGGGAATAGATAACAAGGAGTCATTGCTGAGTGCCATTTCCATCGGGAGTATGATACCATCCTCCGGAGTGAAGGATACAGAGCCAAACTGCAAAATATATCTTATCTAACTTATTTGCAATTATTAAATTAAAATAATCATATACTTACCATGATGTTCCAGGATGCCCTCCTATGGTTTACCATAAGGTATGTTTGGAAATGGTCATGTTATATCATAAAAATGTACACGAAAATTCTATACAAATTTACAGATACGTTAATGACGTCAACAAATAAATTTTAATTAAAGTTTGGAAAGATTGGAATATAGTTGCCAACATAATTGGTTTGATAAAGAAAAGCCCTTCTTTAACTAAATGGGATTATACCTTGATTCTCAAACTATACAATTAAACAATCTGTTCACTTAGTTGATAAAATTCTCTTATTAACAAAGTTTGCAAAGTGTCCGAAATTGTACATGCAACAATATTTGGATAACTTAAGATGCCTGGCGAGCTTCAACTGAAAACTGTTTACCTCCCAAGAAGAGTTACAGTGTTTTGTTTATGTGAGTCTCTCCATATCGCTATCCTTTCATCAATAGTCCTGTCTGTTGAAGGTTTTTCTGAAGGATATGAACTAAGACGTGAATATGTCGGCCTCATTGTGTTCATTAGTAGAAATCTGTAATTTTGTATGTAAATGTATGTATTGGACGTTAGGTCATGCTTCAGAGGAACGGATTTCAAAAGGGATAGACCCGACATATAGTATTAATCACTCAAAGTGGAGAAGGCAGACCTTAAAAAACGATTGGTTATTAAATAAGTAGGAGCTTGAGTTTTCTGAGCGTCAATTACTGTACAAAAGCAGATTGATGAAAAAGGATACCTGACTATTTTGACTATAAGATTGAAGATCAAGACAGTAGCCATAGATGAAACAATATTGTGTATTGAACAGCAGGAATGAGGCATACACGGATGTAAAAAGGAAAGTAGACTGCGGTCAGACCGTTGTGGAGAGGATAGCCTAGACAGTTAGAGTTCGAATCTCGGTAGAGACGATATTTTGAAACTTTTATTCCTCGGTTCACGGTCGATTTTAATCAGACTTTTAGACCAAAGAATGGAAACACAAATGTTTTAATAATGTGATCTAACCGTGAAGGTACCAAGGCCCGTGGCCTTTTAAGTACTGACAAAAAGATTGATTAAACTGTATTACAATTGTAGATAGATTCTTAAGACGACAGGTAAAATAAACGAAGCAATAGCAAATGTCTTTGAAGATGAATGCAAACAAAGTTTTCTCGTGTGTCCTTTTTGGTATTTAAACCAGTCACAAAATTTCAACAATTTCGATTGTTAAAGCATGTATCATAATCATAATTTGTATACATTTTTACAGATATTAGATTATTAATGTGTTTAAATTTGAATGAAGCCCATTCCCATGTAAGTTGTTCACCTTTGAGTCGCTAGTAATGCATGTGTCAAGCATGGCACAAATTTGATCTTGCAAATCAACCAGAGTGGTAATTTTTGTTTTTTTAAATTGTATAATAAACAGAAATGTAAACTTCATTTCGTAAAACCTACCTCAGTGGAAATCGCATTTGCAACCAAAGATAGCAAAAAGAACGCCGAAAGTAGGTTCATTGTTGCTGCAACAATAACAGGTGCAAAACAAATGATGAAAGTACTGAAATTTTTATTTCGATTGACATAAATTGCCTCAATACGGGGTTAATCATCCTTAGGCTTGAAAATAACCATCATGGGAAAAAGGAAAAATCGTAATCAAAGTAATAGATAAAATATGCTTACCAGTCTCTGTGGATACCTTTATGACTCTAACGAGGATCCCGTTGAATTTTCTGATACTTCGGCGATATATACATCAAAGGTGTTAGCAATGGAAAGATGAATCAACAGTATTGTAGGTTTAGCCTAATTACAGAAATGCTAAAAACATCAAAACATCCGTTTTTCACACTGCAACAGATGGTTATAAGCGGTTGTCAAGTGGTTAGTAAAAAAATGATAGTTTTGAATAACTGAAACTCAAAACTGAAATTTAGATCAGGCGAAAAACTTACTTTTAAATTAAAAGTTATGTTTGCGCTAATAATTATTTTGCTAATGGCGTTTCCTTTAAGATTTATTTCATAGCTAGTTTCTCTAATAACTCCACACATCATTTAATTTTAAAGATTCTTCTAATTGTAAATTAATTTAATTGTAAAGATTCTTCTATGTAAATTCATTTAATTGTAAAGATTCTTCTAATTGTAAATGGTAAGTACAATAAATTTTTTTGAAAAGTATGTTACCATATATTATTTCGATTTATATCGTTACGATTATGATGACCTTTGCACTAAATGTCAAATACATCGAGAATGAAGTTCAAATATCTGACGAACGAAGTATATATAAATATATCTGTTAAATATGTAGGGAATGGAGTTCAAATATGATGCAAATGACAAGAATTAAGATTACATTGGATATCTTTCTCTCCCACAGAGGAAATACGAAGGTTTCTCGGGCTTAAGTTACAAAATGTGAAGAATCATTTTCAAATATGTTTTACTGTATTATGAATTCAACTTTTGTTCATGATAATTTCTACAGTTAAGTGTTTTTGAATACGATGTGATAACAATCTTTAAATACTGAAAATATGGACAATGATATCGGGTATCAACACTCTGTAGAGTTATGTCTAGAATTCCTAGAGTTCCCCCCCCCCCTTAGTTACGGTCCAAGCAGATTCAGCACTCCGTTCCATTCACCAAGTGATCGATTTGACTTGTTTGAAGTTTTTGGAATTCATGAATGACAATATGAATTACGGAAGTTGGAGAATACCTAAACTTAAAGCTTAGCTGAAAACAGAGGAGTCAGGATTTCTGGACGAAAAATAAACTTGGTAGAGAGGTAAGTTCGATATTGTAAATGATGTGATGCGATGCTATGATATAAATAGTCTGACTCACAAGTTTTTTTCCCCAATGATTTCTATGCGCTTATCTATTAGGCAGCACATTCAAATGCTTTGTGTTAAAATAGCACAAAAATTATTACAACAACGCATACATTAAACAAATTCAAAAGAAATAATCTGATTTGATATTGAGTTTCATAGACTTCTATCCCGTGTTCCTAGGACCAAGAAATACACTTCGATTAGCTGATAATGACCCATGTCACAACTAAAATGTTAACGTCTTTTTAAACACAGATTGGTAGTGTAGAAAGGAGTTTAATTGATGTTAACAATCTTGACTTGTGTTTGAAATATTCATATGGTCATTAATAATTGTGGGTCTTATCATTTTGCATGTATATTTTCATAAACATTTGTACACATTGTAGATTCTAAAATAACTGCACAATTATAATGTCAATCTATTGTCTATGCAATGTATTTCAACTGAGGTGTCCCTATTCTTGGGGTTATTAGAATTAAATTGATAAATTAACATCTGTGAACGAAATCAACGAAGTAATATTATCTTAAAGAAATTAAAATGTAGTTTTGGTTGATATTAAGAATTTAAAAAAGCATTTCCAAAAATAAAATAATAATATTCTCATGAATGTCGTTAAATAATCATGTTACATGTTGAATCAGTCATTTCATTGTCATTGTGTTGTGTTACTGTTTTCAGACTGGAGAGGAACAGCAACTTTTGAAAGAAACCCAAAATGATGCAGGTAGAATTTGAGATGGACATCCCACCTGGACCTACATTGATGTGAATAGAGAAAGTACAATCCCTTTGGTGCTATACACTGCTAGCAGCTACTACCTCAATACTTACCACCATAATATTTCATCTAGTGCTAAAAATCTTGACATAAGTTGATTTTCAAAATATTCATGTTTCTCCCTGCAAGATGAGTTGTGGTGAAATGAAAAAACGTGTGTCCTATATAATCGATGTTTCTATTGGTAATTACTGCACTATTGTTGAATGTGAATTTGCTGCAAGGCAGGGAGCAACTGGACAAAGATAAGGCAACTGATATGGCATAAGGCACTATTGACTTCAATGCCATTTTCGAGCCAAGACCTTAAAATTATGTTGTGAAGCATGTATATCTAATTCTTTGCCATGATGTAAAACACTGTAACAATTCAATGTGCGACACATCCAGTCATCATTAAACATAATAAAATGATACCAACAGCAAGGGTCGTCTGAAGTATTTTATTTTCTCTTTTACTCTTGAAGTCAACAGGACAGAAATAATTCAGAATAATTCACTAAGCCTGAATAAAACAGAATTGCTGGAGCATGAAACAGGATGCTCTCAATGGAAAGTGATGAATGAGTAGTATAATTTCTGTTCATACTCAGTTGTTACTGTAGTGATAATTTATTCTGAGTCAGATGGACAAAATTATGTGACAATTAATCTATTTCCTCCCTTGCTACATGATCAACATCCATGTCAAATTTACTCTCAGACAGTTCTGATATTTTTATTTCTCGCCCTTCCTTCCTTCGTTTCCGCTTCAGTTTCAAATCAGTCCCATCAGAGTTTGTCCAAGGAAATTTGGAGGGCACAGTATCTTGATTTTTCTGTCTTCTTTTTGGTGTGTCACCTATAAAAGACATTAATATCAGGGTGGTTTTTTTTAAGTTATTCACAATGGAAATAAAAGCTCTGTAGCTCATCAGCTGAAAAATTTATCATCATTAAGCTTGGGCCATAGTATGAGTAAGGAATCAGGAGTATAGCACATTTCAGCATCAAAAGCTTTTCCCTTCTAATCTAGTACAAATAAAGGTACAGAAATAGAAGCTACTAAACATGTGGGCTAGTTATAAGGGACGTAACTGGGGATTGTTGCCCATTCGGATTACTTCTTTAGGAGGCATTATAGAAATTGAAATGATAAGAATCGGGAAAACCTTTTACCAAAACTTTTTTTTGTCCATATCGTTATTTCGATTCGTATCATATTGATTGCATTCAAAAGTGGGTAATATGTATGGCAGACTTATAGTTTTGCCCAAAAAAATGGATTATTACAATTATATCAAAAAGGGGAAGTTACTTTGTTACTATTTCCCACTAATAGTGACACAGTGTACATATTTACATAGATAACTATAAATGTGTGCATGTGATGCCTCCTGTCACAACTACAACCAAACCTTTGCAGAATAAACATATAGGCCAGTTATGCAAGTTCAAATTGTTTTCAAATTGTAAAATTTTTGAATAAATTAAGTACTAATAGGCAAGTCTTCAACACAAGATCTAACCACATACCAAGTCTCAAAAAATAAAAGTGTATAGATTTTCAGATAGAGGACGGAAAAGGTGCTCACATGTGCACCTGGTTCAAACTGTTTCAGAAAATCAGAAAAAAACCATAGAACAACCAAAGAAACAAAGGACACAATTTAACGCACTCGGTCGAACCATGCACCATGTTTCCTAAAATGATACTTAAAGTTAATAGATTTGGAAAAGCTTCGTTTCCAAGTTTCATCACATAATTCTGGATAGATTTCGTCAAAGAACAAAGAACATTTAACAGTGTTTGAGTTATGGCACGGAAACGAAAGCATTTCGTAATTACGGCATCCCAGACGTAGGCATTATGTCATTACATGATAATACAGGTAACAAAGTGGCAAAAATTATTTCCACGATATTTGTTTGAAATGAGTTTGCCAACAATTGTACTATCACTTTCTTTGAAAACAACTAGGTCTTGTACAAATGTTTCTTATATTTTCTAAACAAAAGAAGGCAGTCAAAATATAGTGGCATTCACCAATACCATTGACAAATACGTAAATGGAAGTGTCGTCAGCAAATAGGACGACTCGTGCATACGTAACACATGTATATAATTGCAGCTTTCACTTGACGTGCATGTTTGCATTTGACCAATTAGTAAGATGGGCTAGTCACGTCATCAACATTTGTATTTGCATGATTACATCTGTTACATTACAGTCTAATTTGACGTGGTATCGTTTCGTCGGTTTCTAGTTTTTTCTTCTCCAGTATAACTACGTCTTGATTCAAATAAACTTAATCAATTAATTTTTTCCAAACACCTTACTTTTTAGCTTTGGTTTTACACTGCTCATAAGTGGATTCACCCAAGTGACAATAAGCACAAGCTTTTATTTTATAATAGTGAATCTCACTAAATTTGCAATCAAATTGAAAACCACTCTCTTGCTGATCCGAGACATCACCAAGACTAAAAGATTAGATAAACTATTGTAGATAACGTTAAAATAATGAAGCACACCTGCGAAGAAAATGACAACAAGCACTGGGCCTGTTTTCACAAAGCCCTAACGTGATCGTAAGTTCTTAGGGTAACCTTAGTGCAATGTTAAAGTATGGGAGTTAAGGTTGCTTTGTGAAATGAGGTCTTGATGTTTGATGTTTGTACATTGATGCATTGATGTGGTAAAGAAAACATAGTGTAGATTGCTTGCCTGATTCTTATAAAAAAAAGGTTTAGTTTCACGTAACATTTTACATGATTATCGATCTCAATAGCAAACACTATGACAAAATTAATGATCTTTAGATTTGTTATATAGAGAAACCTTACTTAAACAAAGATTTTTAAAAAAACAATAAGGATAATGTATTAAGTACTTTTCTTACATAGCCAAACGTTATGTTAACTGGCTTCAGTTTTACTAATATCAAAACGCTACCAGAAAGTCATTGTTCTGTCGGCTTTGATGGAAAGTGGGCAATACTAATTACTTTCCGTGCTAGTAGGACTCATTCAAAAAAATTAACTTCCTTACAGAGAAAGTGTAAAGTATTGTGTGACTTGTTGTGAGAACAATTTCATAATGATGAAAATGAAATAAAAAAGAATTTCAATTTCAGGAACAAATAAATCATTACAACCAATCATGTATAAATGGCAATTGACTTGATGTTGAAAGTGTCGATAAATTGAAGAAACTTGGCACTAGTGGTGTAACAATTCATTGATAGTATCGATGTTTGCATTGTCTACTACGCGATACGAGTGCATCGATACAAAACACATTTAGACAATATATCAGGATATTTATATGGTCCATGATATATCCATGTATCGCCATAAGAGACAATATATCCTGATACTGTTAACATAATATGTTACAAACAAATAACTTTTTATTGCAGAGATAAGAGTGATCACACAAACAGAACATTGATGATATTGTGATATTTTATCTGCAATTTCTCAACCTCTCTAATTTTGCGATTTCATGTAATGTTAATGACAATTTGGTATCTAAGAAAAACATTACTTTTCTATGTCCTATATATTCTTCTTTCATGAACTGTAGAGCATCGGGAAACGTATTGTATAGCAACTACTGTATGGTGATGATAATGGTATCGCAGGTTCCTTTGAATTACTTCAATGATATATTGTCTCCCCTAATAAAACTTGAATCGGGATATTGGTCACGCCACGATACACAGGTCTACTTACCACAATAAAACTGAAAATGAAATGCTAACATGGGTGCTGTTTTTAAAAATGTTAATGACAATAAATTTACTGTACGAAATGCGATCTTTTAACAAGAACAAAAAACCTGAAGTCCCCTCTTTTATCACTGTTTTGCGTTTAAATGTTTTTCATCCAATATTAAATGGATCTTTTGCGGCAAAAACACAACTTAAACTATATAAATATTTTCAGCCACTTCAAGACGCTTCCAACAGGGAATGCTTCGTCTCCTTGTTGGCAATTGGCAATCTTAAATACCCTGTTTATTTTGATACAGAATACTAAAATTAACGCTTACTTATTTTTCTATCCAATGTGGTATCTTACGTTCTATATATAAAGGCGACCATAACGTAAAGTCACAAAAAAAGTTTATAATTTTAAACAATAACTTTCTAGACTACCAGGGTATATTCGCTACCGCCTTGTACGTATGTTCAAATGAAATATATTTTAATTTCCTATCAAATGCGGAATCGTACATTACAGTACATAGAGGCGTTCATACTGTTAAGTCACAAAGTACGTTACTAGTTATGCGTTATTTTAGTTTGGTCATAGATGATCGACCAACTTCTTAGGTGAACAAGGAATATTTTACCACCTTTTGCGTACAACAATATGTGTACTTTTTTTGGTAAGCCTTGACAAAAATCTACAACGACTATGTTTATTTTCCGGAGCATTGCATTGTTCCAAATACAAAATAAAGTGCAATGCTGCAACTGAGAAACTGGTAAAACTTATGCAGCATGCGGGTAGTCATTTACGTGCAAATAACACCTCTAAAATACCGAAGCAAAAACCCATCCAACCTAAATAGTTTAATGAAAAAAATCTTCGCACTTTGATTTGTTCCGAAAGTATCGTTCTAATGAGAATCTCAATAGTTACACTGATGCTAAACGTAACGTTAAAAAAACTGTGCAAGGATAAGTCACGGCAATATAATGAAATGATTGCTGATGAAATATGTGCAGCAGCTACCAATGGTGACTGTAAGAAGTTTTGGTCTAAGGTAAAATCTCTTACATCTGGGTCGGGAGGACCTAACTGTATTTCCATGGGTTAATGGCTTTCAAAATTCAAAGAATTACTAAATCCCGCAAACAATAGAAACGATGAAGGTTTTGAACAAACTGCCCATAATTGTTCAGATTGTAACAACGTAGATTTCTTATCAGATCATATGACTAGAAACGAAATTGAACAGGCAATCAAGTCCCTTAAGACGGGAAAATCTCCGGGTAATACTACCTGAGTTTTTTTTAAAAATTGAAATTTTATAATTCCATATTTAGAATTACTATTTAATGCTGTTTTAGACTCTGGCGTATACCCGACTGTTGGGATGATTATAGCATTGTTTAAAAAGGGTGATAAGCACGATCATAACAATTATCGTGGCATTTCTTTGTTGGATATGATGGGTAAAATATTCACATCGATCCTTGACTCAAGAATTCGTGTCTTGATGGAACTACATGAGATTTTACATGAATGTCAAGAGGGATTTCGAGCTGACTATTCAACAGTCGATAACATTTTTGTACTTTTTGATTATGTGAATAGAAATAAACTCTTATATGTTCTTCTTATAAAAGGTGTCCATGGTAAAATGTTCAATTTGTTGAAAGATATGTATGATAAGGTATCTGCATTTGTGAAAGTCGGAAAAAAGAGGTCAGAAATATTTGATACGTCTTGAGCAAAGCAAGGTTGTATGTTAAGTCCAGTACTATTTATATTCTTTATCAACGAGCTTGTGGATGAGATGAAGAAATTTTGATAAAGAGGAATATTTGTCAAAGATGATTTAAATGATATTTTATAACTGCTTTTTGCAGATGATGTTACTTTGCTCGATGACACTGTAATTGGCTTGCAGAAAAAAACTTGACACTGTATCCGTTTTGCTCAAGATGGGGTTTTGAAGTCAATCTTGAAAATCCAATGCTTCTTTTTCAAACGGTTTTTGTGTGTTCATAAAACGATTTCTTCCAAAGCTATACTTGGAGAAGATGGTAGAACTCCCTTATGTGTTCATAAATTTCAGTAGATGGATAAAATATTGGTGCAGAATTATACATATGGACGATCACCGTCACCCCAAAGCATGCTATGATACGTTAAAGCAAGAAGATGACCATGGCAGCTGCAGTTGGGTCTCGCGTTTGCTTTTGTTTCGTACAGGCTTTTCATATGTTTGGATAACACAAGAATGTGGAAATATGGATGCATTTGTTTTTGAATTTCGAGAAAGATGTAAACATATTAAAATTCAAAATTGGCATTCCAGGCTAACATCGTCATCTTTTCTAAATACTATGGATCAATCAAGTCTGCCCTGGAACCAGAGAAATACATCTTAACACTTAATCTAAATAAAGATCTTCTACGTATTTTATGCAAATTTTGATGTCAAAGCCATAAGTTGGACATTCAAAAACAAAGATATAAATATAATGTTGATATACAAAGCGATAAACCTATTTGTGACAAATGTGATTATAATGTTCAACAAGATGAATTTCATTTTCTACTTATGTGTCCATTTAATTCTTTGCAAAGAAAATTGTATATAAGCAGCTGTTATCATACTTTTCCATCACAATTAAAATTCAAACAACTTTTAGCAAAATCAAATGTAAATGTAATTGAATCGGTTGCGATATTTCTTAAACGTATCCTGCCTGTGTAAAAAAAAACAGCTTTTATAATCATTTGTTAACTTGTCCATCCGCAAACTATATGTATTATTTCAAATGATTCTACTCTTGGCCATGAGTCCTCAAATACTGAATAAACTTCTTCTTCTTCTTCTTCTTCTTCCTCTTCTTCTTCTTCTTCTTCTTCTTCTAATGATATACATGCGTCTTATGCACTATTTCTTAACATCAATTGTAGCACAGTAATGAATCTAGATATATATTTCAGTTCGTTTGTACATGTACAAAGAGAATAAACATTTGGATATTTACAATATTTTTCGGGAATATACAGAGCTCCAATTGCTTGAAGGGCTTTACACCTGAAGATGTAGTGAACCTCATCTCCAATTACATTTTGGTTACATAGCTTTCATAGACGTTCTTCCCTCGAAATACCCTACCACCTTCCAGTCTCTATGGTTAGAAGTTCGGAATTTAAGGAAATATACTTTTGTAAAAATAGATATTGTTCAAATTGTAAATTTTTTTCAAATTCTATGTATAATGCCTTCAGAACTACATTCAATGTTTTCTCTCCATTTTTGGTAAAACTGGTCGGAAAGAATTTGTCCAGCTCTAGAGACTAGCCAAGGTGTAGGGTACAGCGAAGGGTTAACAATTACTTCACTTAATCCGATATCATTTAACTCAGTCTGGATGCAGCATGACCACGGGACTTGTTTTGGATACTGTTGGTATTTGATCAGGAGACAGTTATAAATGATTTGCGAGAGTTTGACTTTTTTCGTACAAGTGAAAGTAAGTTAATGCCAAAAGGACAACATGCGCTGAAATATCTTTATCACCACAGACCATAAAGTTCGGAGTAGATTTGCGCAGTCCAGTCGCCATTTTCAAAAAATTTATATGTTAATTTTCAATCAAATTTAATTTTTTGTGTCCCAAAATTTCCGAACCATACGTTAAAATTGCCAGAATCATTGTATCGAAAGCTGAAAGTAGACAGTCTAATGTAAGCTAATATTGCAAACGTTTATAACAGCAAATGAAAGGTTAAATCTTACTCAGTTTATAACTATGTTGCTTTTAATTACTGGATTTTAATGTTTTGAGCGCAAGGAAACTACTTCGACGAGGGACGATGAAAACGATGACAGTGACGTTGAAATAATGACTTGAGAAACTGGTGATGGTCGAAAATTTTCTTTATTGATGTATGGTGTTGTTATTGACCCGTATGTGACTTCGACACGTGACAAGCTTGGCGTATCAGATGACTAGAAAGCTCTGTGCATTGTTTATGTCTACATCGAACCAAGAGCCCGATGACTGCACAATAAACAACGTTCATAGTCGCGTACTCACTTGTAAGAGCTCTAATTAGTGACTCGTCATTAATAACCGAACCAAACATTCCTGTGAGTAATAAAATGAGTCAACCGAATTATTTGTCTGTTATTGTTTTTCTTCACGTTCATAACCATAATATTTCGCGATGTTTTATTTTTCGCGCACTATGGCATTGCGTGAAATGCGCTAAAATTAAACCCCCGCCAATTATATGATTCCACAGTAATTTGTTTCAAGTGAATGGAATTTACTCGCCATCTGTGCACATGAACATGTGGCCTGACGGGCGAGTGCTTATAATAGAGAGAGTAATAATTTGGAGGAAAATTTACATAGATTTCAAATGAAGAATTTGGAATATAATTTCGTTAATAATGTACCAACGAATACACTGTGACAATATTAAGAGGTTGACATTAACAAAAAGGATGGTAGTGATTGGATTCATTATCACCAAATGATGGAAAGATTAGCTCCTTTCTTTAAACATTATTCTAATTTTTTTTTATATTAATCAAAATAAATCCCAGAAGAAGCTTTGAAGCTTTCAATTAGCCTAGACATCTTAGATACGGATTAGAAGATCCTAGACATTTAATAACAATAACCTGTAGATAAATGTTGGATACCTAAATTTCAAAATTCTCCAAACTTTTCCAAACGTGCAATCATTACATCACTCCTAAATTCATTTTTATTCAAGTTGCCAGAATGTCAACTATCATATCAATTAATACGGAATAGCTGTAAAATTGTTTAGAACAACGCAAAACGACACCTCTTGCAATCAAAGGTAAATTTATGATATTAAAGTAGAGTCGATAAGTGATCAATTACGTATACATAATTGTTTGTCTAATGATATATTCTCTTAGTACTTTCAATGACATCATCGGAGAATTCTTCCATATTCTACATACACTATACAACGGTGACACATGCAAGATAACTTAAGGGGCAGTAGCACGTTTTTAATATATAAAGTGAGCCCAAAACAACGAAATAATCTTTTCCAAGTGAAATATTGTCCAATCAATAATCAATAATCGGTAAAGCCAAGCGAATAAATTTCCCTGTCACTTATCTTGAAAAGGTGTTCACACAAAAGTGTCCATCATTTAATTTTTTCGATACATGATTATTCTTCAACGACTACGGGTGATCGGACTGTGAAATGAGATGTTTTGACCCCTAAAGATGATAAATTTGACTTGAACTAATTTGGTGGTGATTTCAATCAATTTGGGTTCTTGGTAGTTGAATTGGATAAGATATATTAAACCAAATGTATGTACATGTCTATTCATTCCGTACATACACGAAGGCACAAAAGAAATGTCATCTTATATTAAAAACACAATGTTTACCCATTTGAGTTTTAACAATTGAATTTTTGTGCCTGTTCTTGTCATCTTAAGAAGATTTCAAAACGACAATTTCCTTTATATCAGTGTTTTTATTTTTAGAAACGTGACCACATAATGTTTTATAAAATACGGTAGTTAACTTTGAGAAATAACCTAACATAACCTAGCTGGTGACATTTATTTTGCCATTGTTTTTGCAGCTATCACAAAAAAGCATATTACCAATTAAGACTAAAATAAAACAATTCTCCATGGTCATGCAATTCTGACTTTATTGTTCCATGTAAGAACTAAAATCAAAGGTTCTCCATCGCGAAGCTGCAAACACCACAGGCGGCCCAGCACAACGATGAGGCAGACCTTTCCAGGACTGAAAACAAAATTAATGTAACATCAATAAGCAGTTTTCACAAATCACTGAACATTTAAGAAATTAAACTTTCAATAATTGAAGAGGTACATGTTCCTGCCCCTGCACTCAAGCCCATCGAAAACCACGGAGAGTGGCAAAACCAAACTACAGTCTTAAAAGTAAAGTAAAGGGGCACAGAGTACGTACTCGGGAGTCAAATATGTCAAACTTCAAAAGTGGTGCTATTTCATCAAGATGTAGTGGTTGTTTCAGTCAGTATTTTGTTTTCCCATGAGTTAAATTAGATTGACAATAAACAGGTTAAACCGGAAAATGACACGCGTCTGTGAGGTGAGGTGATTTGGTGTTAAACGCTGCTTTCAAGATTATTTCACATCGGTCACGGCTGTCAGTATTATTTCAAGGAGAAAGTCCGCAACACCATTGAGGCTATGCAGCATCGGCTGGAACAAGCGAACAATGGATGGTACTGCGCTGAAATTAAGTGTAACATTGCACCCACCAAAATTTGAACCATGAATCTCTTGATCCGAAGCCGAACGCGCTTACCACTGCGCTATGCCGCCCCGCTAACATTGGGTTACAACGGCAGGATGTTGAATACTAATTTCTTAAGAATTGATCAGAAGGGAAATACCTCTCAAGCTCCTCTGAACAGTCCCTTGTTGTATGCGATACACCTTGTAGCCTGAACAGAAATCAGCAATTCTTCTCCCAAAGTGGATTTCCACCTCATCATCGTTTAGAGGATTCTTTGGGACTTTCCAGTTTTCGATCCCCTGAGGCACCGGTTCAGTGTCACCCTGATAAGTTGTCAAAAATATAAATTCTTCTTTTAGAAAAACATGATCGCTATATATTATTAGGTTTTTGCTAGGATAACATATGTCTTAAAAAATAGTTTATCTTAAGCTTAAGATATCTTAAGATAGAGGTCTGATGCCCAGCGAGTGAAAGAAACTATAAGCTGTCATAACTATTTGAAGACTTCTTATTCTGACGATACATTTTTAAACAAAAACAGCCTAATATTTCAATTCAACGTTATCAGTTAAGCTCACGTTTTTCACAGCTTCCAAAAGTTTCTTGTTTTCCTCGAAAGTTTCATCGGTTGGTTTAACAAGACACTTCTTCCCTTGAATTTCCTTTAATGCCACCAGTCCCTTAAAAGAAAACAATCACACATACTCTTAGATTCACTCAAATGTTTTCATAATTGATGATAAATACCATAAACGCATTAATTCTTAAGAATGTTCAAACCCTGAACCTTCAACTTTCTAAAGCATTGATAACAACGTATAACTAACTTCTGCATCTCATGTATTTATTATATACTTGATTCTCTTCCTTGATTCGTAGGGATGAACGGGAATAATTTGTTTATTGGATTTCATTTTGACTGAATCATCTAATTAAAGTTGTCAACAACTCATGAAATTGTGAATTAAACATAATAGTCTTAATGTGCCGGGAAACATTAAGCTAAGTTCAAGTGGCATATGGGAAAGCTGAGGAATTTCACTGCAAAGATATAACTTGAAAAGCAATGTTGGATTCAACATGATATCTTATCAGCTGGGTTCCTTTCAACTCACCTTGTCAAAGTCGTGGAAGTTGATTGTTCGATCAAAACATCCTGCGAAGTTTTTCGGTTTGGAGGGAATAGATAACAAGGAGTCATTGCTGAGTGCCATTTCCATTGGAATTATGATACCATCCTCCGGAGTGAAGGATACAGAGCCGAACTGCAAGATATTACTTATCTAAAATTATTTTAATTATAAAGTTAAAGAAATCAGACACTTACCAAGATGTTCGAGGATTCCCTCCTATCGTTCACCGTAAGATATTTTTTTAATGTTCATGGTATATCATTAAAACGTGAACGATACTTGCATTATGAATTTACAGTTACGGTTACTCACAACACATCTTAACTACGTCAACAAATCTTTTTAAATTAAGTTTTGGAAAGATTGGAATGTAGTTACCAACGTAATTGGTTTTTAATATTAAAAAATACTCTTTCAACTAAGTCGGATTACTACTTGACTTTTCAACCATTTATTAAACAGGCTGTTCTCTAGGTAAATTGAATTTCCTCATGGACAAAGTTTGCAAAGCATCCGAATTTGTTCTTGCAGCAATATTGGGATACTTAAAGATGCCTGGCGAACTCCAACTGGAAATTGTGCTACCCTGCCAACCAGCCGACACGTGAATGAACGCCGGGTATTTACATGTTGTTACAGCTTTTGTTTTGTATATGTGATTCTCTTGATATTACTATCTTTTCTTCTAGTGTCCTGTTGAAGGTTTTCTGAAAGATATCATCGGGTCTAGGTTGAGACTCCGTCGGCTTCACTATGTTCCGTAGTAGAAGTCTGTGTTTATTTTCGTCAGGCTTCAGAGGAACGGATTTAAAAAAGAATAACCCCGACAAGAGAATATAAATCACTCAAAGTGAAGACGTTAGACCTTAAAAACAGGTAACGAAAAGCAGTAATGAGACATATACTGAACATATAAGGAAGTTTCATGAAAATCCCAACAAAATGCTCGTTAAAATAGCTCAGAGGACTGACCGCCTCTCTCAGTGTTCTCAGTGGTCATTTAAGCAAGACAAAACCTTTACTTACATTTCAGAGGAGTCAACATACTTATAACTATTTATCGTAATACTAGATAATCGGGACTTCTCAAACTGTTGTTCAAACATGGTGACAGAAACAAGTTTTAAAATAACAGAGGGTTACTGAGCTTTACTAGAGATATATTTTTTCTGTACCATTTGAAATTTGGAAATACAACAATATGATGACATTTAAAAGGTTCATTTTATGATCTTAATGACTTATACCAATCACATGATGGCATATAGAGAACTATTCATATTCACAATACTCATTTTCATTAGAGCTGTTACATTTTAGATGAAATAAACGTAACATGCGAAAACATGCTTATATGTTATGATGGAACTGTATGATAAAAATGGTAAAACAACTGAATGACTGATATAGGAGACAACCAAAGTGGTTATTCACAATCAGAATTTCGTCATAGATAACACGTGATAATCAATTGAATATCTTATGTCTAAATAACAAAAAAAGAATTCTGAAATGTGTATTGACTGCTATCTTTAAAAAATTGATTTGAGGTAGTTTTGTGAAGGTCCCTTCCGTTGTTTGAATTGTGAAATGTTTGTTGATACTGAAAATATCCAGGGGTTGAAAGGAAAATACGTAATAGAATAGAGTTCCCCCGTTTGTTTGTGGGGAACTCGGCTAAGGAAGTGTACTTTGATTTAAAGTTAAAGATGTCAGTTTTAACATGAAGAATTAAATAGGCATAGACGCAGACTCATAAAAATGTTAAATCTGCAATAGTAAAAACTCTCTTCGGGTTTCCAGAAATCAAGTAACAACAAGCGGTAATTCAGCTGTTGTTACATTCATTGACCCTTGTGTGTTTATTTGATCAAAATAAAAAACGATTTGAAAGATGCCAAAACTCAATAGAAATAATTTTATAGCTCCCTTGTTCCTGATCAAATTGCTACATGTTCTCTTTGAAACGAAAAAACAACTTTTAAATAACGTACCTCAGTGGAAATGGCATTCGCAACCATGGAAAGCAAGAAAATCGCTGCAAGTAGTTTCATTGTTGCTGCAATGATAACAGGTGTAAGATAATCTATGTTTTATTAAACTAAGTTTTATTTCGCATGAGAACATTAAACTGTCAACTGGGTTAATTACCCTTATGCTTAGAAAACATAATCTTCAGGAGAAAAAGCAAAAATTGTAATCAAAGTATGATAAAAACGACATGTATGCTCACCAATCTCTGCGGTTACCTGTATGGCTTAGGCGAGGATCCTGCAGTATTGCTGAGACTTCGGCTATTTATTCATTAAAGGTGTTGGCAAAGGGAAGTTGCATGTGTAACTTTAGCCCTAATATCAAAGTGCTGAAACATCAAAACATCCGTTTTCACACTGTGGCAGATGTATGAAAGCGATTGTCGAGTGAAAAAGTGATAGATTTAGAGAACATGTTCAATACTCTGCTTCCATTTACACGTGTCATTTTGTAGAAGGATTATAGTAGGATTTTACCTAACAAGACCTTTACATTGAAATATAATATTTTTATTTGTCAAAGTAATTTCAATAAATGCAACTATGATTTTGACAATATCACATCTTACATGCCATCCGAAGATCACTATAAACAATCAGTAATTCATGTAAAATGATAATTCTAGCAGGCAAAAACTCAAGGTAAAACAATTGGTAGTTGCTAGCTTTACATTCAATACCCTTAAATGAACGTAAATGAACAAAATATTGCAATTGTCCATATAATAGTTTTCAAGATGTCACTTCCTAAAGTGCGTAGGGGTGAATGATGATGAAAAGCGTGCTGTCATCAAGTATTTGTTCATTAAAGAAATGTCTGCACAGAAAATCCTTTCAGGACAATGCTCATGTCCACACAGAACTTGTTGTCACTTCCGCGACCGAATTTGGCTTTGAAATTCTTCCACATCATCCCTACTCCCAAGATTTGGCACCATCAGACTTCTTCCTCCTTCCTAAGCTGTTTACTGTTAAAAACAGCCGTGGAAAGATTACTTGAGACAAAGGATGTAGAGTTCTACGAGAATAGCATAATGAAGCTTTACCATCGCTGGTCAAAATGTATTGATGTCAGGGGGGAGACTATATTGAAAAATAGAATACAAAAAGTGAACATTCGAACTTGTTTTCTACAAACTTTTCAATCTACCCTTGTAGTGTTCAAGTTCTCTAAATCAGTTATTGTTCTCATTTTAATCGAAAAAAGAACGTTGCATTCGTAAGTCCTATATTTTTGCCGTTGCCTCCTCTCAATCTAGTTTTAAATGGGCAGTAATCCGTTTTTTTAGAAAATGTTACTTATCATATTGTTCCCCAATAAAATATGTGTATGCCGAAGGTATTGTCTTCAGAGGGTCAAACACCTCCAATTATCCGTAGTCGTAGAAAAAGTAGGAAGAAAAGTAGTATGTACTACTAAGCGAAATCTGCTTATTACAGTGTTTACACTCTTAAAGTATTCAAGGTAGGGAAATGGATCCACGTAGGTAAACCGAACATGTTACATTTTTGTTTCAAAACTGTTTTTTAATACAGAGAATTACCATGCTAACATTTTTTTCTCTTTCGTGAGATCCCTTTGCTTACCATAACGTTTTCTGCTCACTTACAGAATGATGAACACGATCGTCCAACATCTCTAGTGTTTAAGTGAGACATTTCTCAGATTGTTTGGTTTGGCCTAGCTGCATTATGCATTCGCTGATTGTTGCAAATATGTTAAACGAAAGACAGGGATCGTATTGTTCAAAAGTTAAGATCTCTGAAGTACCTCGTTTCTTTTTCCAGTGTCTGAAGTTTTTACTAATGTAAACCAAATATCTGGATGGATTTTTGTTTGTGGTTCAATACAAATTCACTTATCTCATGTATACTATGCAGTAGGGAAAAATATAGGAGTGTTTTTCATCTTTGTGGCTCTAAACTAGACAGATATAGCACAATCGCCGGGCACACATCGAACGATTCAACAAGAAGACGAGATGCATGCGGATTTTCATGAGTTTATTACTTCTTAGTACTTTGTGGCAATCTGGCCGTCGACCTTTCTCGCCCACTTCTCCTGGACACCCTCACGACACCCAGCGCGCCTTTCTCACGTGGCTGGTCGTGGCTGTCACCAGCCCATGGCCGGGTGCTGGCTGGGACTCAACTCCTCAGTCCCGTGGCTGAGACTCAACCCTCTCTTCAGGACGATGGCTGAGAACTTTTCTTTGAAGTCAAACCTGGGTCCAATATACCCAACAGACTCAGTTGTCAACACATCGTTGCTTGACAACAGCTTAATGATTATAACAAACTAAGGGATTACTTTGGGATGGGATTAGCAGAGTATTACATAGGTTTTATAACAACTATGTTACACAGATTCATGGACAAACTGATTCTTGTAAGAGAACGTTAATAACCACTGAGACAAAATATAATGTTTATCCATTTATCTGAAATATCTTTCTTATCATTTGAAATCATTATCAATACAACCAACTAGATCAAAAGTGCACGTCAAAGAAACCTTTTCTCGTTTTATCGTTATTGATTGTGAGTTGAATCAACGGTATCGAAACTGGTGTAAAAGAACTTTCAATACAACATGTTTGACAAGGACATATGCCAATACTATTACTAAGTCAAACTCAATTCTCAAATTCATATTAGGCGACATAGGGTACAAGGTACTTAGAATAAAGGTTAATTTTGTGCTAACATTTAATTTGCCAAATGTATGAAATTAAATTGAACATTTTTCTATGGCTAGTTTCCATATTAACTCCACACATGACTTAGTTGTGAAGATTCCTCTAAAAGTAAATAAACTCGACTTACAACGATGATTTTGATGCAGAAAACATTTCGAAAGAATCTCCTTGAAACACAATTGAACTAACTAAAATTGCATTCAGTGTAGCAGGGCTTCTCCACATTTAAATGTTTTATATTCTCCAATGTATTACCTGTATGACTAAAGACATTTAACATTATAAAAAATATTTTACCAGACATGCCATTGAAAAGTGACGTGCATATCTATCTGATGCAATATACAAACCCAAATACAGAGGAAGCATGTAGACGGTTTGATAATGGTTTTACAATGAACCGTCGAAGGCTTTTATTTCAATCACCAAAATCGAATGTTATATGGGCATAGCAACAAGAAATAAATAAAATTAGCTTAGATAATGTTTTGGAATCATTAAATGATAAGATGAAGCAAACAAAAACTTGGCCTGAGCCTCACCACTCCCCCTTATCAGTTTGATAGTCGTGCAAAAGAGAAGTTAGATAAATTGTGTCAAATTTGTACTTTACTGAGATTAGGTTTGTATCCTAGTCGTAGATTCTTAGAAGATATCAGGTAAAGAATAAAACATTTTTGTTTTGTCACATATTTTAGTTCTACAGGCAAGTGTTTTTTAGATAAGTTTTGTTTTAAAGTTTAAAGGGATTGTTTTCAGAAAACAAGTTTGGGGATGCTGACACAATTTATCTAACTTCTCTTTTGCACGACTATCAAACTGATAAGGGGGAGTGGTGAGGCTCAGGCCAAGTTTTTGTTTGCTTCATCTTATCATTTAATGATTCCAAAACATTATCTAAGCTAAATTTATCCATTTCTTGCTGCTACATGTATGCCCATATAACATTCAATTTTGGTGATTGAAATAAAAGCCTTCGACGGTTCATTGTAAAACCATTTTCAAACTGTCTACATGCTTCCTCTGTTTTTGGGTTTGTATATTGCATCAGATAAATATGCACGTCACTTTTCAATGGCATATGTCCTTGTCAAACATGTTGTATTGAAAGTTCTTTTACACCAGTTTCGATACCGTTGATTCAACTCACAATCAATAACGATAAAACGAGAAAAGGTTTCTTTGACGTGCACTTTTGATCTAGTTGGTTGTATTGATAATGATTTCAAATGATAAGAAAGATATATCAAAGAATATTGAACGATTTCTTAGTTACGGTTTGAAAACGTAAGCAAAAACATTATGTCTATATAAGATAATACAGGTAAAAACGGGGCAATTTTATCTCTTTTTTTTCATGAAGTTAATTTTAAATAATCTTGTCAACAATTGTTCAATTATTGCAGTGAAAAGACTATGAAATTTGAAATAACTAGGTCTTGTGCAACAAACCTTAGGTAATAGATTTTTCTTGGAAACAAGTACACTCAAAATATAGGTTGTGACAAATACGTTCAGGGACATGTCACCAGCAAATAGGGCGACTCGTTTATATGCAACATTTGTATATAATTGTAGCTATGACTTATCATGCACGTTTGCATTTGACGAATTATTATGATGGGTTGTCACGTCATAAACATTTGTGTTTGAATGATTGCATCTGCTTCATAACAGAATAATTTTATGAATGCATCGTTTCGTCGATTCATTGTTTTTTCCACTACAGTATTTCTACACCCTGATTCAAATAAACTTAGTCAATGAATGTATTCCAAATCATTTTGATTTGGTTTAACCCTGCTCATAAGTAGATTCACCCAAGTGGCAAGTACGGCCTAAGAGTAATTGAGTCAATAACCGGTCTAGTACGTAGTTCTAAAACTACTCTTAGCCCCCCCCCCCCCCCTTTTTTCGAAATGTTTTTTCTCCCAACTATTTTGCCCTTTCTACTACATATTTCCCAATAACTGGTCTAGTATTGTTACAAAACAGTTACTATGTATTACTTCGAGGGTAGTTCTAAAACTACTCCGAGGGTAGAACTAAACTGACTTCAGTATTATTTCCTAATTCCCCCCCCCCCCCCCCCCCCCTTTCAAATTGGCCCCTACGCCCCTGGTATCAAACCCTATGAGAAATAAATAGATTTGATACAGATAGACTTTGCTTTAAAAAAACATTTTTCGATAACGATTTAGCATTGATTACAATGAGAACTTTTCTCACGTGGCCAACAAACGTTATGTTCATAAGGTTCAGTTTTAACTCTACCAAATCGCTACCAGAAAGTCATTGACCTGTCGGCTTTGATGGATAGTCTGACTAATGAATTTTTTTCCACTCTGCAAAAATGTTTTTGATTATTGATGACGCCATATTGTACACGGCAATCAATATTTCATCTCTTGACGTCGAATATTCTATAAGCATATATATGAATTTCATGATCACTCAATGAGATATAGATTGTATTAGCCGAGAAATGTCAAATATCCTCCATGTGTTTTAAAGAAAAATCGTGACTCTGTTGTGTTAATAACACAATTACCTTTTTCTGATGTACTACAACATGCACGTGAGTTTTGACAGTAAAAAACAGCTATCACATTGGTAGCACAGTTGGACAACTAACACAAAATCATACCATGTTGCACTCCAATTGGAAGAAAGTGAGCTGTAGAAATGTCCAAATGCAGACGATCAAATTTATAAGCGTTTCATAATCCAACTACAACTCGATCTTCGGATAGTTTGACAAATACATTTCTAAAGTTTGTATGAAAATAACTAATTTCTTGTTGGGTAATCGTAAATCGTTGTAATCTAAATTTACTGATTGTAAGTTTATTGTAATTTGGTTTGGTTGTTCAAATATCAGTTCACGTCATTTGTCATATATATAACTTATTTTGTTATCCAACCGAACTAATCGTAAAAACATTTTTTTTCTCTTTGATATCTCTTTGTCCTCATGAGTTCAAACTCATTTTATTTCATCCTAAATTGGTCTAGCAAGATCGACGACATGTTTAAAATCGTTTAAATCAAAATTACATGATCACTACAAATTTCCTAATTTAATTGCGAAGTCTTCTTAATAAGGTATCAATGTAAACATTTGAACCAAATTATTTATGCTCGGCCGTCTCAGATTGAGTTGTAGTGACTTAAACGCCGATAAAATTGACAGGCACATTAAAAACAATTCGAATTGTTCATGGGTACATCCAGGGGAAGATTATCTCCAGTACTTCCATTTTCGTCTTAATTTTGATTAAACAAGATCAGATAAATATTGTTACAGTCATGGTTTTGATTTATATATACATATACATGATGTTCAATTAAGTAAATGACTTAATCAGAATATTCATTAATTTGTCCATAAAATTATACAAGATTCACAACGTTTTAAGTTATCATAAAACATCATTATTTAAGTTATTACAAAACTCCTATATTCAATATATCCTTGGTGATTTTCCACCGCTTATTACTGTCTGCTTTTTGTTGGCTAATGTGGAAATACTAACTTAGTTACTTTGTAAATTTTGAATTGTATTATTGATTGTAGTTTGTCATATTTAATGGAGCGATGAGTAAATAAGCTCACAGCTTGTTGTGCCAATCCATATTCATGTAATTGAATTTTCATTACTAAAATATTTTGATATCGCATTTGGGTAATGGAAATGATTGAGAGACGAAAGTTCACGCAGTGTCATACGGATCCAAATTTAATATTATGGTCGAACATTAAGAAAATCCTTAAAGTTCCAAAACGATTGCAACCAATGTGAAAAAGGATTTGGTTGTTTCATCATGTTGACAAATTGTCCACATGCATAAGAAGTACCTATTTATAATAATAACAATTATAATAATGATGATAATGATATAAATAGCCATTTATGTTCATATGATGAAAAGGCTTATTTAAAGAGGTGAATCTTGAGGGGAAAGATTGAGAGCTTTTCAAATCACTTAGCAGTTGCCATTCAGTGGATAATTTAGGAGATTGAACGAGGTTGTAAATCAATTACAACAAGTTAAAAGATGACGTGGTGTGATTTTTTTAACATTTGGCTTTTAAAACATAATCATACGTTAGACAATTACTTAGAAATGTCCGTGTGACCATCTTTTAATTATTTGATGTAGGGAAATGAATTCGCAAGGCTTAAACGATCGTGGAACGTGTGTTTTTAAACTGCTTCTTTTGATAAAACACGTTGTTTTGAAACTGAAAATATTCATTTTGGTTTTTCACTTTATTTATGTAACAAAACGTGCTAGTGACCAGTTTAACGGTATATGATATCTAATAGAATGCATTATTGTCCTGTAAGAACCATATGTAAGAAGAAGTGTCTTGAAAAACTGTAGCATATAAAATAGTAAGCATATAGTTTTTTTAGTTATCAAAATACATACGGATGAAAACCCTAAAACTTTGTTACAGTTTCATGAGTATTTTGATTTCTACGTTTTTATTTAGGAATTAATCTCTTTATTGTACAACATTCATTTTAAAAGATAAAACTTGATGCTGTTTCGAGTTATAAATTGTTGCACTAGGACTATCAATTTTTTCCAATTCTTTCATGTAAATAATGAATGGTATTTGCAATCTGTTCATTTATTAATTATCCACAGCTGAATGACAAGATACATTACAACTGATATAAAAATGTCTACTTGACAATTATGAGTTTTTCCTTATTTCCACGCATGAAGCACAAAAACATAATTAAGAAATATGAAATTCTCACTTAAAAATAAAATTCATCAAAACAATTTCCTTCCATTTATTTGAAGAAATCGAAATGTGCTTTCACTTACTAATAACATTAATACATTTGCCGAGGTGCCTCTATCAACACTTACGATTTCAAAAATATTTAATTAAATATTTTATTAATGCTTTATCCCGAAGACGCTTTTTCTTATCATGAAATGTCAAATTTGGAAAAATAAATGTATGGTTATATGGACAAAATGTCCGCAAATTATACAGAATGCACTTGGTGAGTTCAATACAACAATATTTGCCTGGGTGAAAAGGTGCGTATCAAAGGTGAAAAAAAACATTACGTTTCAGATTGTTTTGATGAAATGAAACTTTGTTACTTTCTGAAAAATTTGATACAATTAGAGCAATTTTCATCACTTTTCTAATAAGGAGAGGCTGTTACAAAAGTAAGTCCCTGAAGCGTAGAGAAAGTCTCGAGCAGCGGAAGCAATTTCTCGACGAAAGAAGGAGACAGGTGATTGAAATGAGGATGCGCAATATGTCAGGTAAGACTTGTTTACAACTTGTTATGATTATGTAAGCCATGTGACTTTTTACCAATTCATTTGATTTAAGGTATTAACTATTGGCACTCTGAAGAGAAAATACAACAGATATATTTGTTCATTTGTATACTTTTTTGTCGAAGGCTTTAACCGTTTACAAGAATTATTTTCGTCGGGTAGGGTAACAAAATTTATCAGATAGTGAGAAGTGAATTAGTGAAATAAACTTTCTATCACACTACAGGAATGACAACTTATATTGTGACCAGTGACGAAACGATCAATGTCAATCGACGAAATAAACCTTGTACGTGATAAAACATCAGTAAGTATGTCTATATAATTTGACTGCTTCATTATAAAATATTGCCTTGCAATAATAGACGATTATTTCAGAGAATCGAATTGAATAATGGGACAGTAGCAATGTTTAAGGTACACATACATGTAGTGATCCTACAAAAGACAAATAATGGTTCCAGTTGAAAGGTAATCTCATTTTATCAAAATAAGTTTAATTTATTACCCTGTTGGGATTATTATTTCATTAACTTACCCCTATATTTTAGAGTATAAATTACTGTAACTATTTCCCATATGTTTTAAAGGGTATAAAGGTCTTTATCGAAATGTCGCCATTGTGTAAATAAATAAGTTCAACATCTATTTTTTTAAACTATCACCCTGTCTTCATTATGCTAGCATATACTGCCACTGAACTAGCGACTTCTTGTAACCTTATGCCAGCAACGTTTTTAATGTCAATGAAATAATTCAAAAGAATCAGTTCTCAAATGAATGCAACATCTTCACTTAGGATATGCCAATCCACTTCCTAGTTTAAATGACTAATGAGGTGTTTGACACTCTGATGTGAATGCTTCTTTCGTGAACGGGAATTTATTGCAGAAAATTTGAAGAAATAAGATAAACACAATGCCAATGAAGAAAACAACCATTTGCTGAAGGATAAGTTCATAACATCTAAAACATTTTGTTTGCTTTTTCATTTTGCTAAGAAAAAATGGTTAAACCATGTTTTAATTTTTATTTGCATCAAGACAATAACACGTCAAATCACTGGAAAGATCTCTCACGCACAAAATTAATTTTTCTACTTAGAGCTGTCATTTGATAAAGAACATTGTACTTGAAACATATTTTATTCATTCAAGAAATGGATTTGGCACAATTTATCCAACTTAGAAAAGCCCTTTCAAGTTGATGGTTTTGAATTTCACGTGAGGACAGAACAAGCATGCTGTGTGACTCCCATTCTGCCGAAGGCGAATTTCACTATTAGTTAAGAATCTAAAAAAGTAACAACCACCATCGTAAAAGATTTTAAAAGCCTGTCTAAAAAAAGTCATATCAGCCGCTGTTCATTCAGACTACACAACATCGGTAAAGCGACCTGAAGAATGCCAAGACTAAAAAGAGGGCAACGCAACAACGCTATTGGCAGACTGCAAGCAGGAGCGACGCAGCGAGATGTTGCAACACACTTTGGCGTGTCCAGACAGACCAACTCTTCATTGTGGACCCGTTTTAACACCCGAAACAGCGTTGATGATAGGCCAAGGTCAGGCAGACCAAGGGTGACTACTTGGGCCCAAGACCGCTACATCCGACTGCTCCACCTTCGGGAACGCACCAGGACAGCAACGTCAACAACAACGCAGATACCAGGCCTTCGTCGAATTTACGACCAAACGGTACGCAACAGGCTGAGAGATGCTGGACTTTTACCACGACGACCGGTTCGACGTCGCGTTTTTACGCAACGTCATCTGGAGGAACGTCTCCAGTGGTGTCAACAGAGGATGAGATGGGCACGTGCAAGATGGAGAACCACTCTCTTCACTGATAAGTCCGGTTTTCTGCTTCGACGAAGTGATGGACGAGTACGTGTATACGAGGAGAACGTTATGCTGCCAACAGTGTTCAGGAGGTTGTCCCATTTGGAGGTTGGAGTGTCATGGTGTGGGCCGGGATTCGTCACGGTGATAGGACACCCCTTGTGCATGTTGTAGGTAACCTCACAGGAGTACGGTATAGGGACTTGATCTTAAAAACTTACGTTATTGCTCACGTCAACGTCCATGGTGGTCTCTTTCAGCAGGACAATGTTCGACCACATGTAGCACGTGTTTTACATCGTAACAATGTCCAGGCATTGCCATTGCCAGCCAGGTCACCAGATTTGTCACCAATTGAGCATCTCTGGGACGAACTGGATCGACGCTTGCGCAGTAGGAATACACCAACCCAAACACTTCCAGGATTTCTTGCAGCACTTCAGCACGAATGGCAGAACATTCCACAGGCTGTGATTGACAACTTAATTCATCCATGGGTCGTCGGTGCCAAGCAATAATCAATGCCAATGGTGGCAATACCCGATACTGACATTTTTGCACCCCTGTGACGTTGAAACACCTGTGCACCTGTAAATTTCAAGATCATGCTTATTCTGAATAAAATTTAATGAACAGAGATCTTCAAACAGCGTTTTAGTTTTCATTTCATTGTTTAACTTGCATCTGTGGTCTTTATATTGAACTTTGAAAGTCAGTGTAAAATTTCTTTTCTTTTAAGAGTTTATGTATACCACTCTATGTCTAAGATTTAATCGTTTATATTCCTTGTGATCTTCTGTAGTTTATGCATACGACAGTTCTCATATCGTGATCAGAAATTGGCCAGAGTAAATGGGGTTGAATAGGTATTCCGTATTTTATGAACGCTTGGTTTGGATACCTTGTCATGTTTATAGGAGAAAAAATACCGCCTTCACGTTTTTATGTGGATTTACAATTATCTAGAACAAAATGAAACAAACATCCCTAGAAAAACATTTCTAATAATTGCCAAAAAATTATTACTCAAATGATTACCCAAAAAAGATTTTTTTAAAAGAAGGCAGCAATGTCATAAGATTCTAATATATACCAATGACCTTAAACTACTACATGCAATTTCTATCAGCAAGGGTGATCCAAGATATTCTTATATCATCAAAATACCAAACACAGCAACAATATCACACTATCAAACTTTATTTTGATATTTTATTTTTTATTTTATTTAATTTATGGATTGGATTTTGAAAGAAAATCGCATAATTAAACTATTTTCAAAAATTGAATTGGCCAGTTGCTCGCCAGTTATTGCTGTTGCCGACAAATGTGTTGCAAAATGTTTTGAAATGTGTATCATTGCAAATATCAAATAACAATATTTGACCTTATTTGAACTCCAACTTCTATAATGCCATTCAAAGAAGAATTGTGAGTGACAAATGCCTTTAGTTAACATTATTACATACGCACGATTTCTTCTCTTACATCAATAAGACTACTTAGATCACGCCCACTTTCATGTTGTTTATCTGCTGAATTGGATGAAACAGTGAATACATTAATTAAATATACAAGTATTTTGAATGTTGAACATCCTTTATAACATGTACAGTCCATGTGTGAAATACAAACACGTGTTTTATCGAAACCCTTTTGATTGAAGAGAGAAAATAATACATTGGAATAGTTTTAAAAAACGCTTACCAAACAAACATACAACTTTTCAAATACGATTAACAATTGGTATATAGAAATTAAAACGTGATTCGACACATGGTCAATAAACGATTAGAGTACTTTAATACACTTTATCAAATGAACGTAATTACTGTGCATAAATCCATTGAACGTTTCTGTGATAAACTATATTTTGTTTGACTAATTGCAATATGTATGTGCTAAAAAAATCAATATTGAAAGAGTAACCGTAAAGTCAGTATCATCTTCCATACGCCAAATCTTTTAAACCACATTTATCAAATGTATTCTTTGGAAGTTGTTATCGCAATTTCTTTATGTTTTGTTTGTTTTATCTTTGTTTCTTCGAAAAAACGACGTAGACTGTTAGTTGGTTCGTGCTGTATATAATTTATAAATATAGAGGATATGTTTGATAAAATTGATCCGTACGCTAGGATGAAAAGCAAAATATTGTCCTTAATCCATCTTTTGTTATCAATTATTAGTAAATGAAATTATACCTTTGTGTATTGATGTCTATAACATGAATTAGAATATGATAAATGTTGTTCTAACCTGTTAAAAAAATCAAGACTCTCAATAGTCTTACATTCACAAACATATACATCTATGACAAAAAAATTCTCCATGGTCGTGGGACGTAGAAATCAAAAGATGGACAACATCATGGATGCAATTCTTATTTTATTCTCTCATGTTAGAAATAAAATCAAAGATTCTCCATCATTGAGCTGCAAACACCACATACGACCGCGCACATCGATGAGGCAGACCTTTCCAGTACTGAAAACAAACATAATTCAATATCAATGAGCAGTCATTAGTCGTTGCATATGCAATAAATTGATTATTTCATAATTGAATTTTTATTTTCCTGCCCTGTACCCAAGCTGAATACTTAACCCATTGGATACCACCAAGAGTGGCAAAATCAAATGTCAGTCTTAAAATTTTTTTTTTATAAAGTGAATTGAAATTCGACTGTTTTGGATCTCCATCATATTTAATTTAAGGGCGAGTACATAAGTCGTATTAGCTGGATGACAGGGTTACAATTACAGGATGTTGATTACTAATTTCTTAAAAAAATCAATAATCAGAAGGGAAATACCTCTCAAGCTCCTCTGAATAGATCCTTGTTGTATGCGATACACCTTGTAGCCTGAACAGAAGTCAGCAATTCTTCTCCCAAAGTGGAATTCCACCTCATTGTCTTTTAAAGGATTCTTTGGGATTGTCCATTTTTTTATACCCTGAGGCACTGGTTCAGTGTCACCCTGATATGATGTCGAAAATACACATTCTTCTTTTAAAAGAAAAATTGGTCGCTGTACTAAATATTGTCAGACATATGGGCACTGTTTTAAGAAAAGGTTTATATTTAGCTTATAGGTAATAGAATCAAGTGTTTTATATCACTTGGTAACTGAATTTCTCTAGATGTCTGATGCCCAGCGAGTGAAGAAAATAATAACTATCATAACCATTTTATTGGTATACAACTTATCAAAAGACTATTTATTCATACGATGTATTTTAAGCATCAAACATGAAAAATTAATAGATACGCTCACATTTTTCACAGCTTCCAAAAGTTTCTTGTTTTCCTCGAAGGTTTCGTCGGTTGGTTTAACAAGACACTTCTTCCCTTGAATTTCTTTTAATGCCACCAGTCCCTTAAAAGAAAACAATCACAGATACTCTTAGATTCACTCAAACTTAGATTAATTAAATAATAATGACTGTCATTTGCTGCATCAATACTTACTTTTCAAGACTGTAAGAACCCATTTGACAATCAGCAATGGTTTTTTTCTCCTGATCAATATGAACTCAAACTGAACCTTTTTCTATTCTAAAGCATTGATAATAACCAATTATCGACTTCTGTATCTCATATTGTGCATTGTGTATCGCATATTCTGAATTTTTCTATACTGTGTTCGTTCGAATGCGCATGAGGACTTACGGGTGCACATGAGAAACTTACCGTTGCGCATGACAGACTTCCGGCTGTGCATGAGAGAAGACTAGACGTGTTAGTGGCGGGCTCCAAACATTGATTTGAAATGCACTTCAATCCAACATTAGTGAACATATTAATGTGATATATCAACCTTTATATGACAATAGGGACTTTCTGCATCTATTTCCGTAAGTGTTTTTCCAGAAAATTGAATCAACGAGTATATTTTCAGACTTTGAAATATTTGAACATTGAATATGACAAGTAAACAATCACAAGGTCAAGTCCCTCTTTGGAGGAAACATTGCTTGATGTTGAGCAAAGACTCGAAAATCGCATGGACAATATAAAAACCGAATTACAGTCATCCATAAAGTCTCTAAAATCGGAAATCTGTAATAACTGTAATAACTGAGGTAGAAAACAAATAGATTCCATAATAAGAAGCATAATTGCTATCATTCTTTACATGCCAGACAGAGATGCGGTGTTTGAGGCTAGGCAACTTTTAAAAGGGACACAATGCAGTACTCAAACAGACCTAACCCCACTAATGAAGAAGAAAAGGGCGATCCTGGGACGTCTTTGTCGGGAAATTCAAGATAAAACTGCACAGTGGAGCAGAGGCAAGGTTCAAGGAACAGACGGTTTTATCGAGACAAGGGATCTGAAGGTACCAACATTGGCAGAAATATGAATGAATGAAGAAGAAAAATAAACAAGAAACTGACATTAAACAGACATTAAAACTAAGTTGTGTAAACATAAGTTCCATCTTGCCCCTGCATTCCCTCCAATAGACATGATGAATTGAATACCCTCCAATAGTTTTCAACTAATGTCCAACCTCCAATTGATTATTCAAGGGTTGCCAATGTTTTATGGTTAATACATTGAATAAGTAAAGAAGAGACATTAATGCTTAACTTGAAAGGAATAAAATTTCTTAATGAATGTAATTGGTTTTGGCACTTAGTAAACAAAATATGGCAGTGGGTAGCGACCTTCAATAATTGAAAGTGACTTAGTTTTAAGTTAGATATTGTCCTCAAAGTCTCCATTAGTTTGGCACGCGCCCTAACTGCCTTTGACGAGTCCCTTTACTTTTACTTAGGACCATATCATTAACATTGTAGAATAAAAGTATAAATAAGTTCAAATAGCATATGTAAACGCTGAAGAAATGCTAATGCAAAACCGTAACTGAAAAAGATAGGTTAAATTAAACAGGATATCTTATCAACTGAGTTCTTTTCAACTAACCTTGTCAAAGTCATGGAAGTTGATTGTTCGATCAAAACATCCTGTGAAGTTTTTCGGTTTGGAGGGAATAGATAACAAGGAGTCATTGTTGAGTGCCATTTCCATCGGAATTACGATACCATACTCCGGAGTGAAGGATACAGAGCCGAACTGTAAAATATAACTTATCTAAAATTATTTGAAATTATCAATTTAAAATAATAAGATATTTACGATGAAGAATGCCGGAAATGAGACACACCACGAAGTGGAAGACTACAGGTAACCACGGTCAACGAAGACCAATATTTGTGCACGCTGCACCTACGTAACAGATTCCTCACTTTGATGTCATCAGCAAGTGATGCTTTTCATCACCCCGTCAGCAGTAGCCAGACGTCTCCGCCAGTTTGGTTTGCGAGCTTATCGACCCTTGAGAGCAATGAACATGACCCGACAACATCGGCTCAACATACATTGTTTTACTTAACTTGTTTTAACAATCTACCTTTAAAATCAATAGATCACGTGATGAAAATCGGCGATGATTCAATCAATCGTTATGTCAGTACTTTAAAGACCACAGGCCTTAATTACATTCATGGATAGATCACATTATAAATAATTTATGTTTTCAATATATTCCAGAAATAACAATACATTTAAATTGTACATTGCTAGGTTTTGTAAAAATTGAGAATTGGTATTTTTACAATCACATTATGTTTTATATCTTTGTGATTATATCATTTTGGATTGAGATATTTTGTCTGTATAATTTTCTAGACAGGACAGAATAAAAAGAAATGTAGCTCATCTTCCACAGCATATTTATTACAATCTTTACGTACATCTGTTCAGTATTTTTTCATTCATAAGACACAACGAAAGCAATAAAGCTCTACGAAACCATCTCGCATAAAATTTTGAAAGATAGCCTTCAAAACATATTTCAGATTAATATTTCCTTTGATATAGCAATGAGATATTTCATTGATAATGACATGGATTCTGAGGTATATATCTTTCATTATTTGTGTTATTGAAATGATGAAATTCTGATTGTAAACTAACACGTTGGATGTACCAAGAGCTGTTTTGTTGAGAAGTCTCTTATATCAGTCACCTATTTTCTTGTATCATTTTTATCATAATTTCACATCATGTGAAATCAATTTGTTTCCAGAAATCTGTGAAATGGCATGTTTTGATAATCTTATCCAATACCAAACATCTCTAATTGAAGTTCAGTGAACAATGGGAATATTCTCCATAGGCCATCACGCTACATATGCTTGCTTTAACACCAAAAAACTTTTTGTATTTTTGTATGCATATAAATGAACCTTTTAAATGTTATCATAATGTTGGAATTCCAAATTTTCAGATCCATGAAATAGTATTTGGCTTTCCTTCATATGAAATATGTTCCAAAAGGCGTTAACGGAAGTCTCATCTGACGCATATAGCGTCCACTTTAGAATTGAGATGAAAGGCTGATATATGAGACTTCCCAACAATGCAGGACATGGTCAACCTTCCCGGGTACAACCAAAATGTCTATTCACATTCAGAATTTCATCATTTTAATAACACAATAATAAAATATATATAATTGCGATCAAGGGTACAATAAATGTCACTATAAACTTAACATATAATGTCTATATCAAAGAAGGTAGTAATCTGAAATATGTGTTGAAAGTTATCTTTCAAAACTTGATGTAGGATTGTTTGGTAGAGCGTATTTTCCCCTTTCGTTGTTCAACTTCTGATTTTTTTGTTGAAACTAAAGATAAGCAGGTATTGAAAGAAAAATACTGAATAGATACAAGTAAAGATAATAATATATGTGCTGTGGAAGATGAGCTTCATTTCCTTTCATTCTGTCCTGTCTAGAAAGGTAAACGGACACAATCATTACAAAACCTTGTAATGTATATTTGAAATGTTGAAATGTATTGCTATTTATAAACAATATTGAAAACACAAATGATTTATTAATGTGACCTACCCATGAATATACTACAGACATATGGCCTTTTAAGTAGTGACGTAAAGATTGATTGAACTGTATTACACTGCCGACGTCAATCACGTGATCTATTTAATTTAAAGGTAGCTTTAAGAAGAAAGGTAAAGTAAATGATGCAATAGCAAATGTCTTGGTAGATAGAGGCAACCCACAAATCAGTCACTTTTAAAAATAATTTCCAACAAATTCGATTAATATTGCATGTTTCATAATCACCTGCGTTTTCACTTTAGAGATAATGCAATTAAGATAGTGAACAAATGTAACAGTTTTAGATTTTGTATCACACTATATGCAAAAGTACAAATTCTTGTACATTTTTGGATCTAGTCCCTTGCGGGATTCGAACCCATAGCCTCAGTTCAGGCAACACCACCAGCAATGACCAATGATGTAGAGATAAATGCTATACATGCTAATATTATTGCCAGTTGTAACAAACTATACACAATCTCTCTTCTGTACTGGTCTAACATTGCACCATCTACCTGTTACTACCGGGGAACTATGCATACAAGTTCTGATTTTAAATTATTTTTGTTTTAAGGATCTGTGCCGATTTACATACATCAGTTGCGTATTGAATGTAACCACAACTTAATTACCGCTTTTTGTACCCTGATTTTTGTCAAGGCGAAATGGGCGAAAATATGTTCATGAAACCAAGAAAACCATCTACTTTGATTCATGGAAACAAATTAGAATAATGAAATTATAAACATAAATAGACACATCACAAAATGTAAAGACATTTTTAAACGGTTTGTTTATTCTGATCAAAATAAAATATTTACCTTTTCTAGATTAAATTTTAAACAGTTTTCATTTGAAACTCTAACAAATCAAATATGAATAACGTGTACACTGACGATTGGAAACATGCAAAAGTTTCATTTAAAAATTTTTTTATTTGATCCTGGATCCCGATTTTTTAGTCTAATTCCTACATGTTCTTTTTGAAAAGAAAAAGCAACTTTTGAATAAATCCTCACTGAAAATAAGAAGTATTTATGTTCCTTGCCTTTTGTATGAACACATTCCTATGAAAGTTGCATAAAAATGGTATAAAAACAGTGTTGTGGATTTTAGTATGTAAAATAGATAACGTACCTCAGTGGAAATGGCATTCGCAACCATAGATAGCATGACGAACGCTGCAAGAAGTTTCATTGTTGCTGCAATGATAACAAGTGCAAGATAATCGATGTAAGTACTTTGAAGTTTTATTTCGCATCAAAACAATTGCCTGTCTACCGCGTTAATTACCCTTAGGCCTGAAAACTAATCTTCATGAGAAAAAGCAAAAATCGCAAACAAAGTATGAGATAAACCATGCTTACCAGTCTAAGCAGATACCTGTATGTCTGAGACGAGGATCCTGTAGTGTTTTCTTGTACTAAGGCTATATATACGTTAAAAGTGTAAGCAAAGGGAAGTATAATAAACATTCTTGTCGCTTGAGGCTAAATACCAAAGTGTTGAAACATTAAAACATCCGTTTTCACAATGCAACAGATGTATGAAAGCGATTTTCGAGTGGTGAGTCAATTAGTTTGATTATCAATCTGTTTAAATTTATGAGAAAGGGATATTTATACGAGGGGAAGCTCATAGAAGTGGATATAAAATAGAAGCCAATTTATCAGGATCAGCATTGTAGATGCCAAGAGCTCACGACTGGTGTCGATCTTGTCCATTTAGGTTTCGTGACACCCATCTTGCAGACACCTTGAACATGTGCAAGTGCTCATGAATTATGGTACAAACTATTCCATGATTAATGCCACACTCTGAAGATATCTCGTCCAAATTTATTCTGCGATCAGACATGAAGCCCTGGACCCGTGCAATCATATAAGTAATGGCTTTAACAGGCCTTCCTGGCCGTGAGTTATCGTCCAAGACTCAGTCGGCAATTTTGCAACAGGAGAATATTGAGGGGCTTATTTTTCATACACATTGGTCATACTTTTATGTATTTCGGTCCGCATTCAATCGCATTCACCCCTTCTTTCGTGAGAAACTTGATAATTGCTCAATAATCAGTTTTAGAACTTTCAGAGCAATTTGTCATAAGATCGAAGAAAGCAAACAAAGGAATAAAGCATGTGTACATGTCAAGGGCAAGTAGCTCGATTCAATGTCTTTAACTTCAAAACACGTTGTGATTTACAACACATACAGAACCATGCGTTTAGCATTTAAACACATTTCGAAACATGTTTTAAGTTAAACATGTTTTCATAATGTTTCAATTCCAAACGCCATTTTTGCAGTGTACCGAATAGATCTTGTGACAGAGCCTGAAAAGGCTCCCACACCTACATTCACTAAATTCCAAGTGTTTCCATGGATACCAGAAAAAATAAAAAGGCACCACTCCACCATTGGTTCTAACCACAAAACATGTTTCGTATCAAAGAATATTGAACGATTTTTTAGTTATGGTCCGAAACCGAAAGGATTTCGGATTCACTGAATCACGGACGGAGGCGAAAACATTATGTCAATATATGATAATACAGGTAAAAACGGGGGAATGGTATCTATTTTCATAAAGTTACTTTAGATTAGTTTGTCAACAATCGTACAATTACTTTCTGTGAAAAGACTATAAAATTCAATATAACTAGGTTTTTTGCAACAAATAATAATAATAAGGTAATAACTTTTTCTAGGAAAAAAGTACACTCAAAATATAGGTGGTGACAAATACGTTTACAGAAGTGTCGCCAGCAAATAGGACTACTCGTTTATATGCAACACATGTATATAATTGCAGCTATCACTTGACATGCACGTTTGCATTTGACCAATAATTATGATTAGTTGTCACGTCAGTAACATTTGTGTTTGAATGATTACATCTATTATACAACAGAATAATTTGATGTATGTATCGTTTCGTCGGTTCATTATTTTTTCCTCTACATTATATGTACACCCTGATTCAAATAAACTTAATCAATGACTGTTTCCAAAAACCTTCCATTTTGATTTGGTTTTACCCTGCTCATAAGTGCAAGTGACGATAAGCACAAACTTTGATTTTGTAAAAGTTAATATAACTAAATTTGCAATCAAATTCAAAACCACTATCTTCCTCAGTTGTGTCATGACTCACGAAATTGAGACATCACCAAGACGAAACGATTTGATAAACTATTGTAGATAAGGTTAAAATAATGAAGCAAACCTGCAAACTATGTGGTATTGAACTAGTAAGGAGAATATTCTTACATGGCCAACAAACATAATGATGATTGGCTTTAATTTTACTTACACCAAAACGCTACCCAAAAGTCTTTGGCTTCGATGGATATTCTGAATAATGAATTATTTTTCCACTTTGCAAAAATGTTTTTGAAATGTTGTTGCATTCATTTGACTCTACCTCTAAGTAACGATGAGATAAATGTACTGAAAGGATACCAAGAAACTTACAAATGACTGATCTTTAGACTGGTCAAGCATGCCTGGTCATGCCGTAGCTTTCCACATTCGTAGCTTCAAGAAATGGCTTTACTGTGCATTGTTTTTCTCTATATAGTTAAAAATACTATTTGCTTTGTCAAATGTTCAAATGTTTTGACTTGGTGTTGTTTAAATAGTGCATTAATAACGTATATATGACGTATTGTAGTCCATCCACATGTGATGACGCCATATTGTACATGGCAGTCTATATTCCATCTCTTAAAGTCGAATATTATATACGAATATATATGAATATAGATTGTATTAATATCCTCCATGTGTATTAAAAGCATATCATGGCTCTGCTGTGTTAACAGAATTACCTTTTTCTAATGTGCCACGTAATGCATGTGAATTTTGACAGTAAAAAACAGCTAACACAGGAGCACAATTGGACAACGACCACAAAAATGATACCATGTTGGACTACAATTCATTACCAAAACCTTCGGTTATTGTTATGTAGTGAGATTGAAAATAAGCTAAAATAGGAGTTTATCTAAAAATAAGGTTTAAATAGAGAGATATTATTTGAAAGTAGCAAATATGTAGAGAAGAAAATCAATAGAGCAAGAGCATAAAGTGAAGTACAGCGTGTGACAGTTGGTTATTAATAAGGCGAAACAAGAATATGAAATGAGTTTTTGGGTACCGGTAAACAAGGGCAGAATGACAATATTATTCATTGGGACATTTAGATTACGTCATTTCAGATGTCCAGTACTTCCAGATAATCAGAATTGAAGAGAGAGAAAAAAGCACAATCGTGAAACTATGAATAACTGAGCAGTTGTCTGAAATTGGATAAACCAATAGAGAGTAATTGGTGACGTCACAAGGGTTAAGGTACAGATATGACCCTGTCAAAGGGCGTTGATAGAAGTCATACGTTATAACAGAACTGTTAAGTGACTGCTGTCATAAGGTAAAATATGGAATATGAATATGAATGGTCAAGAGAAAACACACCCAGAAGGTGATTAATGACATGGTGGGTTAAAAATGGAATGCACGAGTAGTTTCGGGGAGTTAGACAGTTAGGAAGTTGGACAGTCCAAAAGGCCGTCAGGTTATCAGTTTTTATTATTTGGCGTGTTGTTGTGATGTTTGCATGTATGAACACCACCTTGATATATTGTATGTGTGGTGGGGGTGATTTCAATTGAGCTTTTTGGCTTGTTTGATGGTGGAATTGCTCGATTGCATAAACTTATTAAAACAAATACAGAGATACATTCCGTATATACACGCAGGCTCAAAGGAAACGTCACCTAATATTTGAAAACACACTAGTTTACCAAAGTATACAATAAAACAATACTACATGGACCTTGGACTTAGAAGTACAGACAACAGCATGGATGCAATTCTTACTTTATTGTTTCATGTAAGAAATAAAATCAAAGGTTCTCCATCATGGCGCTGCAAACACCACAGGCGGCCCAGCACAGCGATGAGGCAGACCTGTCCAGTACTGAAAATAATAATAATAATAATAATAATAATAATAATAATAATAATAATAATAATAATAATAATAATAATGTAATATCAATGAGCAGTCACTGCATATGTAAGAATTTGAATATTGCATATATGCAGTTTGACATTTCCCTGCCCTGCCCTAACACTTCATATCTAACTGATCGGAAACCACGAGATTTTAGTCTTAAAGAGTCTTGAAATTCGATTGTTTTGGGTCTGCATCATCTTTATTTAATATCAGAGTAGGACTACCCGTACAGTAGTAGTATTACCTGGAAAAAAGTTGAATTACAATTATAGGATGTTGATTACTAGTTTCTTGAAATTCAGAAAGGAAATACCTCTCAAGCTCCTCTGAACAGACCCTTGGTGTATGCGATACACCTTGTAGCCTGAACAGAAGTCAGCAATTCTTCTGCCAAAGTGGAATTCCACCTCATTGTCTTTTAAAGGATTCTTTGGGATTATCCAATTTTCTATACCCTGAGGCACTGGTTCAGTGTCACCCTGATATGATGTCGAAAATATAAATTCTTTATTAAAAAACAACATTAAGTACTATCAAACTTTGGATAGTATCACACACAGGGTGAAAATACCCTGAATCCGTTAGCCGGATCCCCTGCCGGATCCTCCGGATCCTCTCAACAATGGTATACTGGGATCCGTCGCCGGATCCCTCACCGGATCCGGGATCCGGGCGGACACCGCCGGATCCCTTGCCGGATCCCCAGTAGATCAGAATACAGGGATCCGGCGCCGGATCCCTCACCGGATCCGGGATCCGGACGGACACCACCGGATCCTCTTCCGGATTCTTAGTAGATAAGAATACTGGGATCCGGAGACGGATACCCTACCGGATCCTCTCCAGGTGGTAAGAGTAGGCAAGAATGTAAAAAAGTTTTATCATCTCATGATCAATATTCTTAGAACCTTCAAGAATTTGCACGTATGAAGATTTTCCTAAAAAAAGTATCATACTAGTATCTTTGATACCTTCTACTATCATATTCCTGAAATGATATTGTCAACTAGTAACATTATTATATAAATGACTATTAAGTGTTTGTTTTAACCTATAGCTTTTAAAATATTTGTTTGTGTAAGTGTGTTACCCTGAGTGGACAAAGTCAGGATTAACAGAAACTTATTGCTTGAAAACAACTTCTCTAAACTAAAACTATTGAGTCTTAACTTTTCTTTTCAGTAGACATTAGAATTTAGATTTTTAGAAAGTCAATATTACCCAGCGATTCCACTTTAAAAACTTTTTCTTTGAAGTTTCATTAACGATAAGATTTCATCGCAACATCCAAATGATATATTAATTTAATTACAATAAGAAAGACATTTTCTCAACAGGCTACTTTAATTTTATCGAAGCACGGTTCAATATTCTACACTGTAACGCTTGAACGCACACACTTGACCAATACACCTGTCAGCGTATACACATTCACCTAGACTCATTTGTGTCTTATTGCTGCAACAGGTGAAAGTGCAAGTAATTATGCGGTAAGTGGGTATGCATTAACCGACAAGACGGCGCATCATAGCTTACGATTAATGAAAGTTATTCTTAGTATTGAATAATATATGAATAGTAAACAATAACAAACACATATGTACATTGTTAAACATGTCTTCATTTCATCATGATGTACATCAAGATCAAACCATTGTAACAAGATATCAAAAGAATAACATTTATGTAAATAAATAAATATCATCTCATTGAAATAAATTCAAAATATAATTTTGTATTGGAGCGGCATTAATATAAGCTTCCAGCTTATTTGCCAATCCATTTCATTGAAATATATAACATATGTTTAAACACACATAAAAGGTACATCTGTTACCTATAACAACATAATTATATTGGTACTAACTGTTTCCTTCTCATCTGCTTCACTATTTCGACAAAAGACTTGTCATGGGATATCCATATAAATTCTATGATCAAGAAAGTTAGCCCTCTGATAAGAAGCCTTAAATATCGTTTCCACGGAAAAGTTTGTAAATTATTTATAAGTCCTTCATCTTACCAAGGAACACTGCAGTTTACTGGAAAAATTTAATCTAGACGCTTTAAGATCAATGTGAGGAGCAGTTTGCGGTACAAGCCATAACCTATTATATGAAAAAACTAATCAAAAACCACTATCTGAACGTGAATATATTTCTAAACTAACACGTTTATACAAAATGAAGAATAATTAGCGCCTCAATTATATCTCTGCAACCTCCTTCCTAGAATACCTAGTAGAAATGATTACAATCTCAGAGATCATTCATCTGTGCGAACAGTACAATGCAGAACGGCGACATATGTCAAGTCTTTTTTACCAGATACAATAAAACTGTGGAATTCATTAACTCTCGACATTCAAACCATCGATTCGTTAACTGGCTTTATAAATTCCTCTTACTTTTTTTCCGATCACCCATTTCAAAGTAGTCCATCAGGTCACGTTCTCATTGTTGCAATCATCTAAAAAGTACTGGATGTTGTAACATCAATGAGCATGAATAATTTTGCTACAGTACAGCCGCATGAAATCGGTATTTCAATTGAAGGGAACAACAAATTAAACTAATTCGTTTTTCTATTTAATAAAGCAATCAGACTAATAATAAAATTTTAGCAAAGTACTTCACTTATAGATTGTTTCATGAAATCGATAGTAAATTTGTTCAACGATCACGAGTATGAATTGCAGGAATGAATATAAATGATATATATAATATGTGTTTAACTTATTTTAGTTACAATATAGAAAGATTTTCAAATAATAAAGTTCTTAAATTAATCTTATGTTTTACAGTGTAAGGTAAGTCTAATTCTTCGCCCAAATCATTATGTTGGATGTTTGCGGATGTGTATTCGTACCCCACCATAGGGTTAGATACCTCCGGTGGTTAGTCAATACACAGTGTCATGTATATAAGGAATGTCTATACCAGTAAGTATTTTACGTGTGTATGTGCCTTCAATTTAATCCGATGACTTCAAGTAGTCCCGCGTAATTATACGCCTTTTGTTAGTTCCCCGCCTATAAGCATTTTGGGGTCATAAAACACCTGCATACAATTACAGGCAATCAGACAAGAGACAGGTAGACGAGCTCAACGAACCGTAGCAGGAGAGACGGTGGAGAGAGGGGGGGGGGGTTAATTCATTACTATCCAAATGAATGTAACATTTCCATTCATCATGAAATATTGTAATAGCAGTAATTGTAACCCATACACGTGAAATATACTGTTTATAATAAGTTCTTTCTTTGAAATAATAATGCCGTTCAATGACAAGATATATTATAAATCTTGAAGACCTACCAATTTCAAAATGATGTTGTAGATATGATGCAAACTACCTTTTAAAAAACCTGTCATCCAGAAATCAAAGGACAAATTATTAAAGGAGCTTTCCTGAATCTAGAAAATGTTGTCAAATCTAGTTGCAAGAACTTTTTTCATAACAATTTTTAAGAACCATAATTATAATCATCTCTTAAACAATCAAACTGAACATATTTCATCACTAGGCAACTTTTGGTTCATGCATCCACAGCCAGTACCCTATTTGAAGATTACCGTATATTACAATGTATAAGGTGACCACGTGTGAAAACAATTTATTTCCATAATTAATATGTAATGTTTATAAAAGTAATGTCATTACGTTTTTTTGCCGATGAATTGACATCAAGGCGTCTCTCTCGGCTGGAGGGGTTATGGCCCGCGAAGCCTAAAAAGGCTACCCGACATGCTTCGATGAGCGTAGGCGTCGCGGTACATGGTCACCTATGTAACGGCTGAATGCACACAATTAACAACTCTAACAAATAACAAGTAGGACAAGATTATGTACACAGTGGTTTACTTAAACACTTCTCATGTTGCCACTGTTGTTCAAAGGTGTTATGACGTTGTCGATACATGCCTGTCTTGACAGCAGAGAAGCTAGGTATGAGTCGAAGGAGGCTGTTGGGGACTACGTTGGGATGTTTTCTCAGGTTTGCTATCTCCGTCTTGGCACGGTGGATCAACTTGGCCTTGAATTCATCAACTTTGAAGTTAAAATCAGGTTCAGGATGGTTGTGGTTCAACGTCGCTGACTGCAATCTGTCTCCACTAGTCACGAAACTTTTTCATAGCATAATACAGTGATCTTCCTCCACGAACGGACTCAACGAAGCGAACTCTGAGCTGTGCGTTTGCCATCACAATGTGTATATATATAAACGTAAATATAGATATAAAATACATCTTCTCAATATACAAAATACGTGTTCTCAAATTCTCACTTTCTTTATAAATTATCTCTTCTCAATTGAAAAAAAAGTTCCCAAAATTATTATTTTTGCAAAACATTTTTTCTTGATAAGTTATTTCTTCTCAATTGAAAAAACAGTTCTCAAAATTGTTATTTTTGCAAAACATGTTTTCTTAATAAAATGTATCAACTCAATTGAATGCCTTAATTACCCCCGCTGTTTTGATAAGCAAGGTTTAGGATTAGGCTAAACGGTACTTTCTCCCGCACTGAAAATTATTCTTCGCGGTACATCCGAAATAGAAGTTTTAGGCGTCCCGGGCCGACACCGCTGGAGGATCGTCACCTAACCTCAGAATGTTTAGGCCTGAAACATAGACCTATGTGTATAAGCCCCCCCCCCCCCTCCCCCCCCCCTTCAATAACGTATATAGCTAGGCAGGTCGACATGATTACGGACCGTAAACATAGACCTCGTATATAAGGTGACCCCCCTCCTTGACCCCTCAATTTCTGGTATAAAAAAACTCGCCTGATACGCTGTAAGATACGGTTATAATTTCACTCACAGAATGGGTTTCATAAATTTCTGAAATCTGACAATTTTGCAATTACCTTTGTTCAGGTGTATACTTGGTTTTGTATAAATATGTTTAAATAAAATCACACATGAAATAGCTACAAACACTACCCTCAGGTGCATACAGATTTATAGATATATATGTTTATACGATTTTTGTTATATATTTAAGTGTGTGTGCGTTTGTAAATAAATGTTTGAAATCATTGAATAGAATTATTTTTTATTTAATTTGTGTACTAAAGTTTATCATAACTATAAGTGATCTATGATATATTATCTAAGCGAATTCATTTACAATATTAACACTTATGTAAGACCCTAATTTTGCAAGTTGATATGTGTACTGACCAACAGGTGTGATGAGTGTGCATTCAAGCGTGACAATTGGTGCTAAATAGTATACGTTACCATGGTTATTTCAGAAAGTATTTTGGAAAAAAAATTTGATAAGAAATAACCCCTTAAATTCTGATTCCGAATAAATAGTGTTTTTCTGAAGATTGTGTTTCAATTTGAATCGAATCATCAAAACATTATCATTTAAACTTGACTTTGTCAGCTTTGGCTAACAATCTTTCACAAAGACATATCAACACTTATTTTTTCTTTATAAATGCAAACGGCCTTTATATGACAATATCATGTAAAGAATATGTAAAAGCTGTCAAAGATGTTTGGTGTATTGTTGTGACAAAAGCTTACCTAACTTTAAAAAAACTTAATTTTTCTAAACTACATTCCTACTTTCGCTACAAGGAGAGGATCCGGTAGGGTGTCCGTCTCCGGATCCCAGTATTCTTATCTACTAAGAATCCGGAAGAGGATCCGGTGGTGTCCGTCCGGATCCCGGATCCGGTAAGGGATCCGGCGCCGGATCCCTGTATTCTGATCTACTGGGGATCCGGCAAGGGATCCGGCGGTGTCCGCCCGGATCCCGGATCCGGTGAGGGATCCGGCGACGGATCCCAGTATACCATTGTTGAGAGGATCCGGAGGATCCGGCAGGGGATCCGGCTAACGGATTCAGGGTATTTTCACCCTGTGACATATGGACACTGTTTTAATAAAAACATTATCTTTAGCTTAAAGGTAATAGTACCAAGTGTTTTATAACAGTTGGAAATTGATTTTTCTAGATGTCTGATTCCAAGCGAGTAAAGAACATTAACTATCATAACCATTATATTGGGTTACAACTAATGTAAAGATTATGTATTCATACGATACATTTCAGACACAACATATCAAAGAGTGCCCTATGTTTTGATTACATTAACAGATACGCTCACGTTTTTTACTGCGTCCAAAATTTTCTTGTTTTCCTCGAAGGTTTCATTTGTTGGTCTTACGAGACATCTCTTCCCTTGAATTTCCTTTAATGCCACCAGTCCCTTTGACGAAAACAATCACAAGTACACTTTGATTCACTCAAATGTTATACTTAATTAATAATGACTACCTTTCGCCGCATCAATACTTTCTCATAAAACCCATTTGACACCAGGATTGTATTTCTTGAAATTAGTCACTTAGCACTCAGCAAACTTATTTTTCTTCTGATCAATATGAACTCAAACTCTACTATTCAAAAGCATTGATTACAATCAATAACGGACATCTGTATCTCATTTATATATTTGTGTGTTTCTTTCCTTCGATTCGTTCGGATGAAAAAAGACATTTGTTTATTGAATACTAATTTGACGTCAATCATCCAATTAGATTTATCATCAACTAATGAAATATGTGATTAATTCATCTTCATTCATTAACATTGTAGACTAGATGTTCCAGGATAACTTCAAAATAAATGCGAGCAGCATATGGAAACGCTGAAGAAATATAATTGCAAAAATAAAACTTAGAAAGCAATTTTAGATTAGAAAGGATATGTTTTCAACCGAGTTAATTTCAACTCACCTTGTCAAAGTCATGAAAGTTGATTGTTTGATCAAAACATTCTGTGAAGTTTTTCGGTTTGGAGGGAATAGATAACAAGGAGTCATTGTTGAGTGCCATTTCCATCGGGAGTATGATACCATCCTCCGGAGTGAAGGATACAGAGCCAAACTGTGAGATATATCTTGTCTTAAATTATTTGAAATTATCAAGTTAAAATAATAAAATACTTACCAAGATTTTAATGGAAACCCTTCTATCGTGTGCCATAAGATATGTTTTGAAATGGTCATGTTATATCATAAAAATGTGCACGAAAATTCTATACAAATGTGCAGATACTTTTACTCACAACAATTCTTAATGGCGTCAACAAATGAATTTTAATTTACTTTGGAAAGATTGGAATATTGTTACCAACATAATTGGTGTACTAAAAAAACCTCTTCAACTAAATGGGATTATTACTTGATTCTTAAACCATACAATTAAACTGGCTGTTCACTTAGTTGATACAATTATCTGACTCACAAAGTTTGCAAAGTGTCCGAAATTGTACATGCAGCAATATTGGGATACCTTAAGATACCTGGCGAACTTCAACTGAAAAATCGTTTACCTCCCAAGAAGAGTTAAACAAATGGAAAACATGCCACCATATGCCTACCAGTCGACATGTGAATGAACGCCGTTACAGTGTTTTGTTTATGTGAGTCTCTCCATATCACTATCCTTTCATCAATAGTCCTGTTGAAGGTTTTTCTGAAGGATATGAACTAAGACGTGAATCTGTCGACTTCATTGTGTTCATTAGTGGAAATCTGTAATTTTGTATGTACATGTATGTATTGGACGTTAGGTCAGGCTTCAGAGAAACGGATTTCAAAAGGGATAGACCCGACAATAGAGTATAAATCACTCAAAGTGGAGAAGTCAGACCTTTCAAACGAGTTGTTATTACATAAGTAGGAGCTGGAGTTTTTGGAGCGATTATTATTGTAAAAATTCAGATTGACGAAAAGGGACACTTTAGATAGAAGATCAAGAGAGAAGACATAAATGGAACAATACTGTTTACTATACAGCAGGAATGAGGCATACACGGAATGTAAAAAGGAAAGTAGGCTGCGGTCAGACAGTTGTGGAGAGGATAGCCTAGACAATTAGAGTTCGAATCTCGGTAGAGACAATATTTTGAAACTTTTATTCCTCGGAACACGGTCGATTTTAATCAGTCTGTCTTTTAGACAAAAGAATGGAAACACAAATGTTTTAATAGTGTGATGTAACCGTGAATGTACCAAGGCCTATGGCCTTTTAAATACTGACAAAACGATTGATTGAACTGTAATACAGTTGTAGATAGATTCTTAAGAAGACAGGTAAACTAAAGGACGCAATAGCAACTGTCTTTGAAGATAAATACAAAAAAAAAATTTCTCCTGTGTACTTTTTGGTATTCAAACCAGTCACTTTTAAAAAATTTCAACAAATTCGATTGTTATAGCAAGTTTCATAATCATAATTTGTTTACATTTTTACAGATATTAGAGTATTAATGTGTTTAAATTTGAATGAAGCCCATTCCCATGTAAGTTGTTCACCTTTGTGTCGATATTTATGCATGATGTGTTAAGCATGGCACAAATTTGATCTTGCAAATCAATCAGAGGGGTAATGTTTGGTTTTTGAAATTGAATAATAAACAGTGTTATAAACTTCATTTCGTAAAACAGATAACCTACCTCAGTGGAAATCGCATTCGCAACCAAAGATAGCAAAAAGAACGCCGAAAGTAGGTTCATTGTTGCTGCAAAAGTAACAGGTGCAAGACAAATGATGAAAGTACTGAAATTTTTATTTCGAATGACATAAATTGCCTTAATACGGGGTTAATCATCCTTAGGCTTGAAAATAATCATCATGAGAAAAAGCAAAGATCGTAATCAAAGTAATTGATAAAATATGCTTACCAGTCTCTGCGGATACCTGTATGTTTGAGACGAGGATCCCGTAGAATTTTCTGATACTTCGGCAATATATACATTAAAGGTGTCAGCGATGGAAAGTTGAATCAACAGTATTGTAGGTTTAGCCTAATTACAGAAATAATGAAACATCAAAACATCCGTTTTTCACACTGCAACAGATGTGTATAAGCGATTATCGAGTGGTTAGTCAAAAAATGATAGTTTTGGAGAACATATTAAATACTATGCTACCATTTAACCGGTTCATATTGCATCTTAGTAGGATTTTATATAAGAACACGTTTACATTTCATATAGTGATTTACTTGTCTAAGATATTAAATAAATGTAACTAAGATTGTGTTGGCGATTCTTAGATCAGAAAGTAACAATCTGTTATTCATGCAAAATGACAAAAGTAAATGTTGAACAATTGGTAGTTCGGCTATATTTACATTGCGTACCCTTCCGATGAATGTAAATTGGCACTGATCCCTAGACTGAATTAAGCAAAGAGTGTTTTTTTATGGTAAGGGAATTACAATACACGAGGATATATAAACATTACGCAAAACAAGCATTATCTAACATTCCACTACTTTTAAATTATCAATAACATGGAAAGCAATCTTTTCTGAAGCTAGTGACAAAATATTGCAACCATCTGTAGACTAGTTTTGAGATGTCGTATCCCAAAATGCATAGGGGTGAAGAAACTTGAAAAATAAATGATTTTTATAGGCGTGCAGTCATCAAGCATTTGTTCAGTGAAGGGAAGTATGCCCGGGAAATTCATGAAGACATGGTCAATACATTGGGTGATGACTCTCTTGCATTGTCCACAGTTGCAAAGTGGGTTGCTGAATATAATCGTGGGAGGAAGACTGTTGAAGATTATGCCAGGTCTGGTCGGCCAAGAACCTACAATGGTCCAGTGATGTTCAAGTTAATACTGTTCACAACATGTGGCTTGCAGACAGACGTGTGATCGTTCAACACATAGATGAGACATTGGACATTAGTTTTTCTTCACATGAGCAAGCTCTCCACAAGATGGGTGCCACTAATGTGGACTGGCCACCAGGAACAGAAAGGCCTGGAAATTTCAACTTTATTTGAAATATTTGTCAATTCATTTCATGAAGTCTTTATCAATAAAACCCATTGGATCCAAAGTTTTTTTTATCAAAACAAATCTTTTCTTGTTTGAACTATACTAATTGTGAGTTAAATCAACCGTTACGATATCGTATCTGGTGTATTTGAAGTTGAATAACAATACGTCGGATAAGGGTATATGCGAATGTTATGAATAATTGAAACTCAAATCTAAAATTTAGATCAGGCAAAAAACTAACTTGGAAAATAAGAGTTATTTTTGTGCTAACAATTAATTTGCTAATGACGTTTCCTTGAAGATTTATTTCATAGCTAGTTTCTCTAATAACTGCACACATCATTTTCAAGATTCTTCTAATCTTGAATTCATTTAATTGTAAAGATTCTTCTAATTGTAAATGGTAAGTACAATAGATTTTGTTACCTTATGTTACCTTATATTATTTGGATTTATATTGTTACGATTTTGTTGACCTTTGCACTAAAATGTTAAATACATTGAGAATGAAGTTGAAATATCTAAAGAACGAATTTCTAATATCTGACGAACGAAGTACATATAAATATATCTGTTGAATATGTAGGGAATGGAGTTCAAATATGATGCAAATGAAAAGAATTAAGTTTACATTTGATAGCATTCTCTCCCCACAGAGGAAATACGAAGGTTTCTCGGGCTTAAGTTAAAAAAGGTGAAGAATCATTTTCAAATATGTAAATCTTGAGTTAAAATATATAAAGAATTTAGTTCAAATATGTAATGGATTAAGTATGCATTATATCGACTTACAACCAAGATTTTAATGTAGAAAAGGTCCTCTATAAAGCACAACTTAACTACAACAATGCTACACTTATTTTCAGTGTAGTAGGGTTGCTGCGAGTTTTACTGTATTATCCTCTGCAGTGACTTACACTATTGTCAGAAACAGATATGTTTTCAAGTGGCTGATACTTATATTTTATATTAGACCAGATATGTGAATTCATAAATAGTGACGTACATAACGATCGGGTGCAATAGACACACAGAAATACAGAGGCAGCATGTAAACAGCTGATAAATGATGGACGTCAAAGGCTAACAAACTTGTATTATAACGTCAATAGGAACAATACTTCCATGGTAGTGCATTTGGAAGAAGTGTAAGCAAATGTGTCCAATTTGTACTTCACTGACATTAGGTTTTGTTCAAGTCTTAGATTCTTAGAATACATCAGGTAAAGAATTCAACTTTTTTATCGTGTCAGGTGTAACTATTGTTCATATATTTAATTTCTACAGTTAAGTGTTTTTGAATAAGTTTTGTTTTGGAGATTGAAGTGATTGTTTTCAGAAAACAAGTTTGCAGATTCTGTCTGGTGTTAGAACATTATTCATCTTGTTCAAATTTACTGTTTGATTTAGCTTTTCTTGAACTTCGTGGTTTAGCAGGGGATAACTTGTGGTTTGAAATGGGCGACATATTGTACGGAGTGCATCTGAATGTAATCGCTCATGCATGGAATGTAGAGCAATCTTATTGTTATCCCAGGTGTGATAACAATCTTTAAATACTGAAAATATGAACTATGTTATTGGGTATCAACGCTCTGTGGAGTTATGCCCGGATACTAATGAATTTCAACTAATTCGGATTACTTCTTTAGGGGGCATTATAGAAATTGAAATGATAAGGATGGAGAAAACCTTTTACCAAAAACTTTTTTGTCCATATAGATATTTCGATTCGTATCATTTTGAGTGCATTCCAATGTGGGTAATATGTATGGCAGACTTATAGTTTTGCAAAAAAATTGGATTATTTTGTCAAAGGGGAAGTTACTATGTTACTAAGTCCCACTCATAGTGACACAGTGTACATATTTACATAGATAACTCCTGTCTCAACTTTAAACCAAACCTTTGCATAATGAAAATATACGCCAGTTATGCAAGTTCAAATTGTAAAATTTTAGAATAAATAAAGTACGAATACGCAAGACTTCAACACTAGATCTAACCACATACCAAGTCTCAAAAAATAAAACTGCATAGATTTTCAGACAGAGGACGGAAAAGGTGCTCCCATATGCACCTGGTTCAAACTGTTTCAGAAAAGCAGAAATAAAAACATAGAACAACCAAAGAAACAAAGGACACAATAAGGCACTCGGTCGAGCCATGCACCATGTTTCGTAAAATGATACTTAAAGTTAACAGATTTGGAAAGGGTTCGTTTCATCACATAATTCTGGATAGATTTCGTCAAAGAACAAAGAACATTGAACAGTGTTTGAGTTATGGCACGGAAACGAAAGCATTTCGTAATTACAGCATCCCAGACGGAGGCATTATGTCATTACATGATAATACAGGTAACAAAGTGGAAAAAAATATTATTTTCACGATATCTGTTTGAAATGAGTTTGCCAACAACTGTACTATCACTTTCTATGAAAACAACTAGGTCTTGTACAAATGTTTTTTTTTATTTTCTAAAAACAAGTAGGCAGTCAAAATATAGTGGCATTCATCAATACCATTGACAAATACGTAAATGGAAGTGTCGTCAGCAAATAGGACGACTCGTGCATACGTAACATATGTATATAATTGCAGCTTTCACTTGACGTGCATGTTTGCATTTGACCAATTAGTAAGATGGGCTAGTCGCGTCATCAACATTTGTATTTGCATGATTACATCTGTTACATCACAGTCTAATTTGACGTGGTATCGTTTCGTCGGTTACTAGTTTTTTTCTTATTCAGTATATCTACGTCCTGATTCAAATAAACTTAATCAATTTTTTTTCCAAACACCTTACTTTTTAGCTTTGGTTTTGCCCTGCTCATAAGTGGATTCACCCAAGTGACAATAAGCACAAGCTTTGATTTTATAATAGTGAATGTCACTAAATTTGCAATCAAATTGAAAACCACTCTCTTGCTGATCCGAGATATCACCAAGACTAAAAGATTTGATAAACTATTGTAGATAACGTTAAAATAATGAAGCACACCTGCAAAGAAAATGACAACAAGCACTGGGCCTGTTTTCACAAAGCCCTAAAGTGATCGTAAGTTCTTAGGGTAACCTTAGTGCAATGTTAAAGTATGGGAGTTAAGGTTGCTTTGTGAAATGAGGTCTTGATGTTTGATGTTTGTACCTTGATGCATTGATGTGGTAAAGAAAACATAGTGTAGATTGCTTGCCTGATTCTTATAAAAAAAAAGTGTAGTTTCACGTAACATTTTACGTGATTATCGATCTCAATAGCAAACACTATGACAAAATTAATGATCTTTAGATTTGTTATATAGAGAAACCTTACTTAAACAAAGATTTACAAAAAACAATAAGGATAATGTATTAAGTACTTTTCTTACATAGCCAAACGTTATGTTAACTGGCTTCAGTTTTACTAATACCAAAACGCTACCAGAAAGTCATTGTTCTGTCGGCTTTGATGGAAAGTGTGCAATACTGAATTATTTTCCGTGCTAGTAGGACTCACTCAAAAAAATTAACTTCCTTACAGAGATAGTGTCAAGTATTGTGTGACTTGTTGAGAGAACAATTTCATAATAATGAAAATGAAATAAAAAGAATTTCAATTTCAGGAACAAATAAAACATTACAACCCATTATGTATAAATGGAAATTGACTTAATGTTGAAAGTGTCGATAAATTGAAGTACCTTGGCACTAGTGGTGTAATGATTCATCGATAGTATCGATGTTTGCATCGTCTACTGCGCGATACGAGTGCATCAATACAAAACATGTTTAGACAATATATCAGGATATTTATATAATTGAGGGTCCATGATACATCCATGTATTGCCATAAGAGACAATATAACATAATATGTTACAATCAAATAACTCTCTATTTCTGAGATAAGAGTGATCACACAAACAGAACATTTATGATATTTGTAATATTTTATCTTCAATTTTTCAACCTCTCTAATTTTGCGATTTCCCTTCATGTAATGTTAATGACAGTTTGGTATCTAAGAAAAACATTACTTTTCTATGTCCTATATATTCTTTTTTCATAACTATAGAGCATCGGGGAAACGTATTCTATCGCAACTACTGTATCGTGATGATTTTCGTCTTGCAGGTTCCTTTGAAATGCTTCAATGATATATTGTCTCGCCTAATAAAACTGGAATCAGGATATATCGTCTCGCCACTGAGGCCACGATACACAGGTCTACTTGGCACAATAAAACTGAAAATGAAATGCTAACATGGATGCTGTTTTTTAAAAAGTCAATGACGATAAATTTACCCCTCTTTTATCATTGTTTTGCGTTAAAGGTTTTTCGTCCAATAATAAATAGATCCTTTGCGGCAAAAAACACAACTTAAACTATACAAATATTTTCAGCCACTTCCAGACGCTTCCTACAGGGAATGCATCGTCTCCTTGTTGGCAATGGGCAATCTTAAATACCCTGTTTATTCTAACATATTTCATATCACGTTATTTGTACAACCTCAGAATACTAAAATTAACGCTAACTTATTTGTCTATCCAATGTGGTATCTTACGTTCTCTATATAAAGGCGACCATAACGTAAAGTCACAAAAAAGTTTATAATTTTAAACAATAACTTTCTAGACTACCAAGGTATATTTGCTACCGCCTTGTACGTATGCTCAAATGAAATATATTTTAATTTCCATTTAAAATGCGGAATCGTACATTGCAATACATAGAGGCGTTCATACTGTTAAGTCACAAAGTACGTTACAAGTTATGCGTTATTCTAGTTTAGTCATAGATGATCGACCATCAACAACTTCTGAGGTGAACAAGGAATATTTTACCACCTTTTACGTACAGCAATATGTGTACTTGTTTTGGTAAACCTTGACAAAAATCTACCACGACATTGTTTCTTTTCCGAAGCATTGCATTGTTCCAAATACAAAATATAATCTCAACGAATAAGGTCGTAATTGTTTTAGTAAGTTGGTAGACAAGTAAAACTCATCATAATAATACTTTAAAAACCATAAAAAAAGAACCCACTAATGATGACAGGGGGAATGGGCAAATTTAATAGAATTATTTTTGAAAAGTGAACAATAGCATGAACATCATTAGGAAATGTTTCATCAGAAAAGGACAATAAGAAGGGGGACTATCATCAAATCATTGGTTATTGAATCTACTCCTGACGGACTATTAGAATGGAAAGAAAGGAAAGTTTTCAGGGAAATTCGTTGTGAAAATACCATTATCCCGTAGGAATCAAACACATTTAAAGAGTAAACGTTAAACGTTTATCCATTTGCATTCATTTTAATGATATAATACAGTAATCTTACACATTAAGACCGTTGTTGGTTACTATACCATACCAAGAAACTCCTTCAGATTAGCCGCTCGTTTAATTAATTACCACAAGATCAACACGAGGAAGTTTACTCAGATGATTACATACCAGAAGTTAATAGTTACACACTCTGCAAGCAGGTGGCAATTCAAACAGATAGTGTTCACAGTTGACAGATTTGAAATGGAGTTTCTAAGATTAATACGTCACTAACCTTCACTTACCTTCAAATGTAGGAATCAGTCATAAAATTCCAGATATGATGGCGTATATAAGGGTTATTAATTTCATAATTCTTCACACCCAAACTTAGCCGTATCGAAATATTGAAGAGCAAGCACTAAACTCACCTTTAAAGAATGGAACACACTACTTTTTGAATAAATATTGTTTTCATAAGTTATTTATTACTAGTTTCAGTGTAATGTTTGCTGCACGGTGCATGTAGTTTTGCTCACCAAATTTTTGCTATTGCTTAGTCGTTATGCGCGAAAATTAAACCTCGCGAATCAGTCATTTTTTATGTTTGCGCGAAAATAACACCCCGCGAAAATAAATGATTTTACAGTATTTTAAAAGTATAACTCCTAGCCATGTGTACAGGTTTGCCATTTGAAGAACCGCCAACAAGACACACAAGGGAGGTAACATGTCCGCCTCCAAACAACCTGAGCCTCATCTTCGATAGTCTGAACCAGCACACCAATGCGTCGACGTATCTTCAGCTTGGCAGCGTGTCCCCCCAGGACCTCTACCTCCCCACAGAACTGAACACACACCTGGTGACTGACACCCAGGATCCTGCAGAGAGAACCTGTCCCTCCTCGGTGAGTGATGAGCCCGGGGCGTCTGTGATGAGTAGCACCCTCTGTCCCTGGTGGTACAACATCACCCAGCTTCCCGAGGGACACTTCACAGCAGTCATACCTCAAGCTGTGTGCAAGTGTGACGACTGTGTACATGCAACTCTCCACCAATGTAGTAATGTGACCACAAACATCAGAGTCCTCCGAGAGAAAGGGTGTCAGGATGGCTTCCGAATGTACGAGCCTGTCGTCATGGAGCATTCCGTGGTTTGCACCTGTGTCAAGAGGAGTGTGGCTCAAGGCGGAGGTTGTGGGGGTTGGGGTTGTTTAAGCTAAGCCATAGATGATGTTAAATTACTCCTTGAACACTGCCGTGCAAAAAGTTTATCCGACTGTATATCTCCCGATCTGTCGTCGCTCTACACTGTCAGGTCCGATGAACTGATTGCTCATTCATTATTCTACATGTATGTGGTACATTTACGGTTGTCTACACTGTCATGCAATAAGTTAATTCTTCTTTACATGAACCGCTATATATGTTTATATATATATACTATATCAATATACTCTTGAATGATTGATGCAATGATTTTGAACACGTTTATTGACTATAAGACACATGATCGCTTGTCTACACTGTATGCTTATTCTACCCTTTCATGTCTTTCTTCTGATATGGTTAATGGCCTGTTGTTTGTACAAACATATACTACCAAAGGGAACATTAGCTATACCTTACAGGATGACACTGTTGGTGATCCGTCATGACTCTAGCATAAGATTGACCCTTCACGAACTGTTTATCTCTGCCTGTATATACTGCCGTATTTGTTCATTTTATTGACCTAGATGATCTATTTGTAGACCATGAATACAAAATATCATGTAGTATGATTTCAGTTTCATTTTGTTCAAAGCCTCCTACGTTGACCGTCCATTGAAGTGAATCACTCTTTCAACAACAATTAATAGGCGCAAGTTAAATCATATTTAATCACATTGGTGTATCTCCATCAAAACATTCATCTGTTCACTAATATCATTGAGAGAATTAAAACGACAACTCAGTGATTTTCAATGTATTGTCTTTATGTGTGCCAAAACACCACCTTTGATGCCATTCATTTTAAACGCCTCGATGCCAAATACATTTCAATCAGAAGTTTTTAATAACTATGTAATGATTAGTTTGTGTGTGTCAACGCCGAAATCACACGAACCTTTAACATAAATGCTAAGTATTAACTCTTTAATCTTAAATCAGCTCATATTCTGTTAAAAATCTGCATAAGATAATTTCCCAAATTACGTTTGACTAAGTGACATGCGTCAATTGTTCTGTTTTCATTCAGAATCACGAACTAACTACCATAAAACAACCAGTCACTACTACCTACTCGACATAATGACACAATCAATCAATCAATCTTTATTCACTCAAAAAACCACCAACGGTGATACAAGAGCAAAATAACTTTAAAATGTATATCTAATAATATACATGCGTCTTATGCACTATTTCTTAACATCAATTGTAACATAGTAATGAATCTAGATATAGATTTCAGTTCTTTTGTACATTTAGGGGTCAAAATTTTACAAAGAGAATAAACATTTGGATATTTACAATATTTTTCGGGAATATACAGAGCTCTAATTGCTTGAAGGGCTTTACACCAGAAGATGTAGTGAAACTCATCTCCAATTACATTTTGATTGCATAGCTTACATAGACGTTCTTCCCTCGAAATACCCTGCCACCTGCCAATCATTATGGGTAGGTTATGGTTTGAAGTTCGGAATTTAAGGATTGGGATAGAAATAGACTTTTGTAGAAATAGATATTGTTCAAATTGTAATTTTTTCTTCAAATTCTTATATATAATGCCCTTAGAACTACATTCAATGTTTTCTCTCCATTTTTGGTAAAACTGGTCGGAAAGAATTTGTCAAGCTCTACACACTAGCCAAGGTGTAGGGTACAGCGAAGGGTTAACAAATATTTCACTTATTCCGATATCCTTTAACACAGTCTGGATGCAGCATAACCACGGGACTTGTACCGGGACTGTTGGTATTTGATCAGGAGACAGTTATAAATGATATGCGAGAGTTTGAATTTTTTCGAACAAGTGAAAGTAAGTTTATGGCAAAAGGACAACATGCGCCGAAATATTTTTAAAATAAAGTTGGGTTCTACCCAGTTCACCATTAAGTTCGGAGTAGATTTGCGCAGTCCAGTCGCCATTTTAAAAAAATTAATATGTAAATTTTCAATCAAATTTAATTTTTGTGTCCCCAGATTTCCGAACCATACGTTAAAATTGGCAGAATAATTGTGTCGAAAGCTGAAAGTAGACAGTCTAATGGCAAGCCAATATTGCAATATTGCGACACCATTCATAAAGTATCTTAATCATATTCGTGCACCACCAAGATCAGGGAGTTTAACAAACGTTTATAACAGCAATTGAAAGGTTAAATCTTACTCAGTTTATAACTATGTTACTTATGTGGACTACGTCGACGAGGGACGATGAAAACGATGACAGTGACGTTGTTATAACGACTTGAGAAACTGCTGATGGTCAAACATTTTCTTTATTGATGTATGGTGTTGTTATTGACCCGTATGTGACCTCGACACCTGACAAGCTTGGCGTATCAGATGACTAGAAAGCTCTGTGCATTTTTCATGTCAACATCGAACCGAGAGCCCGATGACTGCACAATTAACAACGTCCATATTGGCGTACTCACTTGTAAGAGCTCTAATTAGTGACTCGTCATTAATGAACGAACCAAAAATTCCTGTGAGTAATAAAATGTGTCAACCAAGTTATTGTTTTTCTTCACGTTCATAACCATAATATTTCGCGATGTTATATTTTTCGCGCACTATGGCTTTGCGGGAAATGCGCGAAAATTAAACCCCCGCCAAATATAATGATTTCACAGTTATTTGTTTCAAGTGTATGGAATTTACTCGCCATCTGTGCACGTGTACATGTGGCCTGACTGGCGAGTGCTTATAATAGAGAGAGGAATAATTTGGAGAAAATTTTACATAGATTTCAAATGAAGAATTTGGAATATAATTTCGTTAACAATTTACCAACGAATACACTGTGACAATATTAAGAGGTTGACATATACAAAAAGGATGGTAGTGATTGGATTCATTATCACCATATTGTGGAAAGATTAGTTCCTCTCTTTAAACATTATTCTAAATTGTGTATATTAATCAAAATAAATCCCAGAAGAATCTTTGAAGCTTTCAATTAGCCTAGACATCTAAGAGGTTAATTGAGCAGATACGGATTAGAAGATCCTACACATTTAATAACAATAACCTGTAGATAATTTTTGAATAATTAAATTTTAAAATTCTCCAAACTTGTCCAAACGTGCAATCATTACATCACTCCTAAATTCATTTTTATTCAAGTTGCCAGAATGTCAACTATCATATCAATTAATACGGAATAGCTGTAACATTGTTTAGAACAACGCAAAACGACAGCTCTTGCAATTAAAGGTAAATTTATGATATTAAAGTAAAGTCCATAAGTGATCAATTACGTATACATAGTTTTTTTGCCTAATGATATATTTTTTTTCAGTACTTTCAATGACATCTTCGGAAAATTCTTCCATATTCTACATACACTATACAACGGCGACACATGCAAGTTAACTTAAGGGGCAGTAGCACGTTTTAAATATATAAAGTGAGCCCAAAACAACGAAATAATTTTTTCCTAGTGAAAGATTGTCAAATCAATCCGTTTGAAAATACTTACAATAATCGGTAAAGCCAAGGGAATAAATTTCCCTGTCACAAATCTTGAAAAGGTGTTCACACAAAAGTGGCCGCCAGTTAATTTTTTCGATACGTGATTATTTCTTCCACGACTACGGCTGAGGAATGAGAATGTTATGACCCCTAAAGATGATAAATTTGACATGAACTAATTTGGTGGTGATTTCAATCAATTTGGGTTTTGGTAGTTGAATTGGATAAGATATATGAAACCAAATATATATACATGTATATTCATTCCGTACATACATGAACACGGAGGCACAAAAGAAACGTCATCTTATATTAAAAAACACAAAGTTTACCCATTATGGTTTTAACAATTGATTCATTGTGCCTGTTCAAAGACATCGCTGTTTAAGATGTTTTGTTTCTTATAGAATGTTTCTGATTTAAGTTTTAAAAATTAAAAAAATTAATATTTGGTTAATAAAAGGCTTTATCAACATAATGCACATTCTTGGACTAAAATCTCGTCATCTTAAGAAGGTTTCAAAACTAAACTTCCTTAATATCCGTGTTTCTATTTTTCGAAACGTGACCACATAATGTTTTATAAAATACGATAGTTAGCTTTGACACATTACCTAACATTCTTGCATTTTAGGTGGTGACATTTATTTTGCCATTGGTTTTTTTCAGCCATCACAAAAAAGCATATTACCAATTAAGTCTAAAATAAAACAATTCTCCATGGTCATGCAATTCTGACTTTATTGTTCCATGTAAGAACTACAATCAAAGGTTATCCATCGCAAAGCTGCAATAACCACATGCTAACGCGCACATCGATGAGGCAGACCTTTCAAGGACTGAAAACAAAAATAGTGTAACATCAATAAGCAGTGTTCACAAATCACTGAACATTTTAGAAATTGAACTTTCAATAATTGAAGAGTGACATGTTCCTGACCCTGCACTCAAGCCCATCGAAACCACAGAGGGTGGCAAAACCAAACTACAGTCTTAAAGGGGCACAGAGTACGGGAGTGAAATATGTCAAACTTCAAAAGTGGTGCTATTTCATCAAGAAGTGGTGGTTGTTTCAGTCAGTATTTTGTTTACCCAAGAGTTAGATTAGAGTGACAATAAACATGTTCAAGTCGCGATTTGTGATCGAAAACCGGAAAATGACACGCGCCTTATATCGTGGCTGCTAGTATTATTGCAGGGAGAAAGTCCGCAACACCATTGAGGATATGTATTGCGGTGAAACCTGCGAGCATCGGCTGGAACAAGCTAGCCATGGGTGGTACTGCGCTGAAATTAAGTGTAACATTGCACCCACCCAAATTCGAACCACGATCTCTTGATCCGAAGCCGAACGCGCTTACCATTGCGCTATCCAGCCCCGCTAACATTGGGTTACAATGGCAGGATGTTGAATACTAATTTCTTTAGAATCGATCAGAAGGTAATTACCTCTCAAGCTCCTCTGAACAGACCCTTTGTGAATGCGATACACCTTGTAGCCTGAACAGAAATCAGCAATTCTTCTCCCAAAGTGGATTTCCACCTCATCGTCGTTTAGAGGATTCTTTGGGACTTTCCAGTTTTCGATCCCCTGAGGCACCGGTTCAGTGTCACCCTGATAAGATGTCCAAAATATAAATTCTTCTTTTAAAAAAACATGATCGCTAAATATTATCAGGTTTTTGCTAGTATAACATATGTCTGAAAAAATGGTTTATCTTAAGCTTAAGATATCTTAAGATATTTTTCTAGAGGTCTGATGCCCAGCGAGTGAAAGAAACTATAAGCTATCATAACTATTTGAAGGGATACACCTTATCTAAAGACTAACGTTACATTTTTAAACAAAAACAGCCTAATATTTAAATTCAACGTTAACAGATAAGCTCACGTTTTTCACAGCTTCCAAAAGTTTCTTGTTTTCCTCTAAGGTTTCATTGGTTGGTTTAACAAGACACTTCTTCCCTTGAATTTCCTTTAATGCCACCAGTCCCTTAAAAGAAAACAATCACAGGTACTCTTAGATTTACTCAAATGTTTTCATAATGGATAATAGATACCATAAACGCATTAATTCTTAAGACTGTTCAAACCCTGAACCTTCCACTTTCTAAAGCATTGATAACAACGTATAACTAACTTCTGCATCTCATGTATATATTATATAGTTGATTCTCTCCCTTTATTCGTAGGGATGAACGGGAATATTTTGTTTATTGGATTTCATTTTGACTGAATCATCTGATTAAAGTTGTCAACAACTCATGAAATTGTGAATTATTCATCTTCATTCATCAACATTGTAGTCTTAATGTGTCGGGAAACTTTAAGCTCAGTTCAAGTGGCATATGGGAAAGCTGAGGAATTTCAGTGCAAAGATATAACTTGAAAAGCAATGTTGGATTAAACAGGATATCTTATCAACTGAGTTCTTTTCAACTCACCTTGTCAAAGTCATGGAAGTTGATTGTTCGATCAAAACATCCTGTGAAGTTTTTCGGTTTGGAGGGAATAGATAACAAAGAGTCATTGCTGAGTGCCATTTCCATCGGGATTATGATACCATTCTCTGGAGTGAAGGATACAGATCCGAACTGTAAGATATAACTCAAGTTAAGATAATAAGATACTTACCAAGATTTTAATGGAAACCCTTCTATCGTGTGCCATAAGATATGTTTTGAAATGGTCAAGTTATATCATAAAAATGTGCACGAAAATTCTATACAAATGTACAGATACTTTGACTCACAACAACTTTTAATGGCGTCATCAAATGAATTTGTATTTACTTTTGGAAAAATTGGAATATAGTTACCAACATAATTGGTTTGATAAAGAAAAACCTCCTTCAACGATAAAGGATTTTTACTTGATTCTTGAATCTGTAATTTTGTATGAAATTTATGTATTGAACGTTAGGTCAGGCTTAAGAGAAACGGATTTCAAAAGGGAAAACCCGACAATATAGTATAAATCACTCAAAGTGGAGAAGGCAGACCTTACAAAACGAGTTGTTATTAAATAAGTAGGAGCTGGAGTTTTCGGAGCGTCAATTACTGTACAAAAGCAGATTGACGAAAAAGGATACTTGACTATATTGACTATAAGATTGAAGATCAAGACAGTAGCCATAGATGAAACAATATTGTGTACTGTACAGCAGGAATGAGGCATATACGGAATGTAAAAAGGAAAGTAGGCTGCGGTCAGACCGTTGTGGAGAGGATAGCCTAGACAATTAGAGTTCGAATCTCGGTAGAGACGATATTTTGAAACTTTTATTCCTCGGAACACGGTCGATTTTAATCAGACTGTTAGACAAAAGAATGGAAACACAAATGTTTTAATAATGTGATCTAACCGTGAAGGTACCAAGGCCCGTGGCCTTTTAAGTACTGACAAAACGATTGATTGAACTGTATTACAATTGTAGATAGATTCTTAAGAAGATACGTAAAATAACCGACGCAATAGCAACTTGAAGATGAATACAAAAAATGGTTTCTCCTGTGTACTTTTTGATATTCAAACCAGTCACTGTTAAAAAATTTCAACAAATTCGCTTGTTATACCCTGTTTCATAAACATAATTTGTTTACATTTTTACAGATATGAGAGTATTAATGTATCTCAATTTGAAAGAAGCCCATTCCCTTTTCTGGTGTAAGTTGTTCACCTTTGAGTCGCTAGTTATGCATGATGTGTTACGCATGGCACAAATTTGATCTTGCAAATCAACCAGAGTGGCAATTGTTGTTTTTTTAAATTGTATAATAAACAGAAATGTAAATTTCGTTTCGTAAAACCTACCTCAGTGGAAATCGCATTTGCAACCAAAGATAGCAAAAAGAACGCCGAAAGTAGGTTCATTGTTGCTGCAACAATAACAAGTGCAAGACAAATGATGAAAGTACTGAAATTTTTATTTCGAATGACATAAATTGCCTTAATACGGGGTTAATCATCCTTAGGCTTGAAAATAACCATCATGAGAAAAAGCAAAAATCGTAATCAAAGTAATAGATAAAATATGCTTACCAGTCTCTGCGGATACCTTTATGACTGAGACGAGGATCCCGTAGAATTTTCTGATACTTCGGCAATATATACATCAAAGGTGTTAGCAATGGAAAGATGAATCAACAGTATTGTAGGTTTAGCCTAATTACAGAAATACTGAAACATCAAAACATCCGTTTTTCACACTGCAACAGATGTGTATAAGCGATTTTCAAGTGGTTAGACAAAACATGATAGTTTTGGAGAACATGTTAAATACTATGCTTCCATTTAACTGTTTCATATTGCAGCTTATTAGGATTTTATATAAGAAAACGTTTACATTGCATATAGAGATTTACTTGTATTAGTTATTAAATAAATGTAACTATGATTGTGATGGCGAATTCTTAGATCACAATGTAACAATCTGTAATCATGCAAAATGACAAGAGTCAATGTTGAATTGGTAGTTCAGTTATCTTTACATTGCGTACCCGTCTGATGAATGTAAATTGGCACTGTTTCTAAGACTTAATTAAGCAAAGGGTGTGTTTTTATGGTAAGGGAATTACAGTAAACGAGGGTATATAAACATTACGTAAGATAAACATGATGTAACATTCCACTACTTTTAAATTATCAACAAACATGGAAAGCAATCTTTTCTGAAGCTATAGTGACAAAATATTGCAACCATCTGTAGACTAGTTTTGAGATGTCACATCCCAAAGTGCATAGGAGAAACTCAAGAAACTTGAAAAGTAAAGGATTTTTAAAGGCGTGCAGTCATCAAGTATTTGTTCAGTGAAGGGAAGTATGCCCGGGAAATTCATGAAGACATGGTCAATACATTGGGTGATGACTCTCTTGCATTGTCCACAGTTGCCAAGTGGGTTGCTGAATATAATCGTGGGAGGAAGACTGTTGAAGATTATGCCAGGTCTGGTCGGCCAAGAACCTACAATGGTCCAGTGATGTTCAAGTTAATACTGTTCACAACATGTGGCTTGCACACAGACGTGTGATCGTTAACACATAGCTGAGACATTGGACATTAGTTTTTCTTCACATGAGCAAGCTCTCCGCAAGATGGGTGCCACTAATGTGGACTGGTGACCAGAAACAGAAAGGCCTGAAAATTTCAACTTTATTTGAAATATTTGTCAGTTCATTTCATAAAATCATTATCAATAAAACCCATTGGATCCAAAGGTTTTATTTTATCAAAGAAAATCTATTATTGTTTGAACTATACTAATGTGAGTTAAATCAACCGTTACGATATCGTTTCTGGTGTATTTGAAGTTGCATAACAATACATCGGACAAGGGCATATGCGAATGCTATGAATAATTGAAACTCAAATATGAAATTAAGATGAGGCGAAAAACTTACTTTTAAAATAAAAGTTGTGTTTGTGCTATCAATTATTTTGCTAATGACGTTTCCTTGAAGATTTAGTGCATAGTTACTTTCTCAAATAACTCAACACATCATTTTAATTGTAAAGATTCTTCTAATTGTAAATGGTAAGTACAATAGATTTTTTTTAAAAGTATGTTACCTTATAATATTTGGATTTATATTGTTACGATTTTGCTGACCTTTGCACTAAAATGTCAAATACATTGAGAATGAAGTTCAAATATCTAAAGAACGAAGTTCTAATATCTGACGAACGAAGTATATATAAATATATATGTTGAATATGTAGGGAATGGAGTTCAAATATGTTGCAAATGAAAAGAATTAAATTTTCATTTGATATCATTCTCTCCCCACAGAGGAAATACGAAGGTTTCTCAGGCTGAAGTTACAAAATGTGAAGAATCATTTTCAAATATGTAAATCTTGAGGTCAAATATGTAAAGAATTTAGTTCAAATATGTAATGGATTAAGTATGCATAAAATCGACTTACAAACAAGATTTTAATGTAGAAAAGGTCCTCTATAAAGCATAACTTAACCACAACAATACTACACTTATTTTTCCTTGTAGTATGGTTGCTGAGAGTTTTACTGTATTATCCTAAGTGGCTGATACTTATATTTTATATTAGACCAGACATGCGAATTCATGAATAGTGACGTACATAACGATCGGGTGCAATAGACACACAGAAATACAGAGGCAGCATGTAAACAGCTGATAGATGATGGACTTCAAAGGCTTACAAACTTGTATTATAACGTCAACAGGGACAGTACTTCCATGTTAGTGCATGTGGAAGAAATGTAAGCAAATATGTCCAATTTGTACTTTACTGATAATAGGTAATCAGGTAATTCCACTTATTTTTCGTTTCAGGTGTAACTATTGTTCATATATTTTATTTCTACAGTTAAGTGTTTTTGAATAAGTTTTGTTTTTGAGATTGAAGTGAGATTGTTTTCAGAAAACATGTTTGCAGATTCTGTCTGGTGTTAGAACATTATTCATCTTGTTCAAATTTACTGTTTGATTTCGCTTTTCTTGAACTTTTAGTTTGAACTTCGTGGTTTAGCAGGGGATGACTTGTGGTTTGAAATGGGCCACATATTGTACGGAGTGCATCTGAATGTAATCGCTCAAGCATGGAATGTAGAGCAATCTTATTGTTATCCCAGGTGTGATAACAATCTTTAAATACTGAAAATATGAACTATGTTATTGGGTATCAACGGACTGTGGAGTTATGCCCTGATACTAATGAATTTCAACTAATTCGGATTACTTCTTTAGGGGGCATTACAGAAATTGAAATGATAAGGATCGAGAAAACCTTTTACCAAAAACTTTTTTGTCCATATAGATATTTCGATTCGTATCATTTTGAGTGCATTCGAATGTGGGTAATATGTATGGCAGACTTATAGTTTTGTAAAATGGATTATTATAATTTTATCAAAGGGGAAGTTACTATGTTACTAAGTCCCACTCATAGTGACACAGTGTACATATTTACATAGACTACATTTAACTATAAATATGTGCATGTGATGCACTGTGATGCCTCCTGTCTCAACTTTAAACCAAACCTTTGCATAATAAACATATACGCCAGTTATGCAAGTTATAACTAAAATACGAATAGGCAAGACTTCAACACTAGATCTAACCACATACCAAGTCTCAAAAAATAAAACTGCATAGATTTTCAGACAGAGGACGGAAAAGGTGCTCCCATATGCACCTGGTTCAAACTGTTTCAGAAAAGCAGAAATAAAAACATAGAACAACCAAAGAAACAAAGGACACAATAAGGCACTCGGTCGAACCATGCACCATGTTTCGTAAAATGATACTTAAAGTTAATAGATTTGGAAAAGTTTCGTTTCCAAGTTTTATCACATAATTCTGAAAAGATTACGTCAAAGAACAAAGAACATTGAACAGTTTGAGAACAATTTTTGAGTCATGGCCCGGAAACGAAAGCATTTCGTAATTACGGTATCCCAGACGCAGGCGAAAGCATTATGTCATTACATGATAATACAGGTAACAAAGTGGTAAGAAATAATTATTTTTCACGATATTTGTTTGAAATGAGTTTGCCAACAACTGTACTATCACTTTCTATGAAAACAACTAGGTCTTGTACAAATGTTTTTATATATTTTCTAAAAACAAGTAGGCAGTCAAAATATAGTGGCATTCATCATTACGATTAACAAATACGTAAATGGAAGTGTCGTCAGCAAATAGGACGACTCGTGCATACGTAACATATGTATATAATTGCAGCTATCACTTGACGTGCATGTTTGCATTTGACCAATTAGTATAATGGGCTAGTCACGTCATCAACATTTGTATTTGCATGATTACATCTGTTACATTACAGACTAATTTGACGTGGTATCGTTTCGTCGGTTACTAGTTTTTTCCTCTACAGTATACATGTATCTACACCCTGATTCAAATATACTTGAATAATCAATGAATGTTTTCCAAACACCTTACTTTTTGTTTTGGTTTTACCCTGCCCATAAGTGGATTCACCCAAGTGACAATAAGGACAAGCTTTGATTTTGTAATAGTGAATATCACTACATTTGCAATCAAATTGAAAACCACTATCTTGCTTGTGTCATAATCCGAGACATCACCAAGACTAAAAGATTTGATAAACTATTGTAGATAACGTTAAAATAATGAAGCACACCTGCAAATATAATGACAACAAGCACTCATGTTTGTAACTTGATGCATTGATGTGGTAAAAAAACATAGTTTAGGTTGCTTGCCAAACCAGATTCTTACATTTCACATAACATTTTACGTGATTATCGATCTCAATAGCAAACACTATGACAAATGACCTTTAGATTTTTTTTATAAAGAAACCTTGCTGAAACAAGGATTTTCAGATAACTATATAGTATTGAAAACAATAAGGATAATGTATCAAGAACTTTTCTTACATAGCCAAACGTACTGTTGATTGGTTTCAGGTTTACTTATACCAAAACGCTACCAGAAAGTCATTGTTCTGTCGGCTTTCATGGAAAGTGTGCAATACTTAATTATTTTCCACTCTACAAAATGTTTTGAAATATTACTGTAAACATTTAACTCTACCAGTAAGTAAGGATGAGATAAATGCACTGAAAGGATAGTCAGAAAGGTACAAATAACTATTCTTAAGACTGGTCGAGCATGCCATGTCATTCTGTAGCTTTCCACATTCGTTGATTCGGTAAATGGCTTTACTGCTAATCGATGACATGGTGGATTAAAAAGGGAATGTACGAGTAGTTTCGGGGAGTTAGACAGTTAGGAAGATGGACAGTCCAAAAAGCCGTCAGCATCGGCGCGAGAGAAGTCAGGGGCTTCGGCAGAGTCGATGAGGGGATAGGATAAAGGATTGGGTAATGTATAGCGAAGAAGAGTATAGGTTGCGTTAAGTTAGGGGGGATAAAAATAAGAACTGCCTGTTGATGTAAGATGATTTGATTGTTTGTGTAATAAAATCATGAAACCCCTTCTTTAGTATTTGCTAAGAAAGTGTACCTCTAGGTAATAAGACAGTCCCAACCAAACCACGAAGTATGACACCACATGCAAGCAACCTTAATCAGACTTGTTGCAACTAGTCGTGTAACTATTCATCGATAGTATACATATTTCTATCGTCTACTAGGCGATACGAACGACATCAATACAAAACACATTTAAACAATTTTCAAGAAATTTATTTCGTGATGGTCCACGATACATCGATGTGTCGCCATGTATTCTGCATGAACTGTACAGTTATTTCGATGTAATTTGTTTTTGCATTTAAATTGATTTTTTAAAACTTTTTAAGTTTCAATTTATAAGAAATAGATTTCATAATTTGTATGTTCACTAACTTATAAACGGTTTGAAAGTTCAATTTTATCTGTAGATTAGTCGACAAGCTCCGACATTTATACCAGTTTAAATTGCACTCTTCAAAACGTTTATAAGCCAGTGAACGAACATATCATGAAATCTATTTTCTATATGAATTCATTACCACTGATCTTAGGATATATTTCAACTAAAGGTATGAGGTATTAGTGATTTATTAAAGCATACAGTTTTATAAGTATTGTTCGATATATTTCACACTTTTGCCACTTGGCGGAGGATATATGTCTGCTTCCTAGATTCCATTCAATAAAATGTTGATCAATCAGATTGTTTTCACAATAACGTCTCTGTGTACACCAATGGATAAATCATAAAAGAAAGGTAATTCCTAAAGCCAGTCAAGTCTAAAATAGCGTGACAAAGCAAGAGAAACAAGTGCAATTAGCAATTCTCACTTTATGAATTCATGGAGCCAATCGAACATTAGATTAGAACTCCACTAATGTTCGTCTACCATAACCATGCTGCACTTTCCACAGGCCCACCAGCACCTCAATGACGCTCCGTCGTTCTTGTCCACTACTGAAATGCAAAAAGGTGTATCTTAATATTTTAATTGCTTTGTTTTTAAACCTTTCATATGTTTGTTTGGCTTTGAATATGGATTCAAGACTAAAGACTTAATGATTAAAAAGCATTGAATGATTGCAAGACCTATAGTGTAAGTACCACTAAGGGATAAAACTGAAGAAAGGAAACATGCCTTGATGAATGTACAGAATGTCTAACACAAAGAGAACATCAAATAATATATAAACATCATTTGTTAATCTCATTTAAACATTATTTTTTAATCCAATCTTTATTCATATTGCGGTCACCATAAGAGCCTATGCCAAATAATCATTCCTTTATCAATTGATATATACAAAAACAATAACATACGTCTCATGGTCGGCAGAACAGATCGTTGTTTCAGGCGGTAGACCTGGTGGCCGGCACAGAACTTGGCAATTTTGCTCCCAAACTTTGAACTGACCTTATCAGCTTGTATAGGGTTCTTTGGGATTGTCCATTTTTCTATCGCCTGAGGCGCCGGTTCGGGCCTACCCTGTTTTGATGTTGAAAGCGTACAAGCCTTTTAGATACAACTATAACTTTCTCTACGTTAGGGATTAACTAACCCGCAGGTGAGGTAAAAAAAAAAGAGAAATTATGGTTGCCTACGATACTGCCCAACGTCTGTCATCCTCTTACATCAGCGTAATTGAATCCGCTGACCGAGCTCCTTCCATATACCCTGATCTCATTCGGGCTAAATCCTTCGTACGGCTGGCGCGGCTTCATATTAGTGGCTATGCTCACCTGTTTGTTTTTCAGCCAATGAAATGTCGTTATCTAATTAGCTTGAAGCTACTATCTTGAAGTCAACGGATTTATCCATCCGGGTTGTGCCGCTGTTGCTGGATGCGAGTCGTCTCATCGGCTAATTAGATAGCTAGCGTTACGAGGCTTTTTGCCTAAAGGACGATGTAGCAGGATGAACGTCTGTAGGCTTACGGACTTTATCAAATAGTGACATTTCATGATAATATTTTATCTATCTTTCTTAAACTACTACTTGTTATTTAAAAGGGGCTTCTGTTTTGCCGCTCATCAGCTCTGCAACGTGTTTGGGTGGTGATCAATGAGGTCGAGGTTGGCGTATGGTTGTTTGGGTTCTAGACGCAATATCGCTAAAACCTTTTTAGATAATAAATCTAAATTCGAGGGATGTAAAAAAAGGTTAGTTATTCAGTAGTAATACTATAATCTAAACCAATCATCGTAGCGTTAAGATATTGAAAAAGAAAATGTCTAAATATGTCTTGTTCGGTATAACTTGAAGGCGTGACCCTAAAGAACAATAGAGTTGCGTCACTATTCCTTCCTTATAAATACTATCAAGTAGGGGATAGTATCACATGTCGTATTCTTGGTAGATATAACTTTTCAGGTGACAACACAAATTCACTAGAAGGTTTCATTACACGTGAGTTAAGAACTGATATACTTCATTAGCTTTAGTTCGCGTTGTATTTTTTAAAACAGTATTTCATTAATATGAAATATATCATGTAGCAAGGAGACATTAAATTCAAATAGACATGACGAATATACAAAAAACGTTGGTTAGCCACACATCATTGTATCATTGTCATACGATTCACTCACGTCTTTAAACTCTTCCAAGAGTTCCTTGCTCTCTTCGTACGTTTCAAGGGTTGGTTTTACGAGACATTTCTTCCTTTGAATCTCCTTTAGTGCCACCAGTCCCTTACAAATAAAACCATTAAGAAATCTTTAAGATTACCATAAATTCCCTTTCATATTTTCTAAACATTAAATGTTGATAAATCAAAATTAAGGAAATATTTCGGCATTTGGTATTTCCAGTCACAAAAACACCTCATCATTTAGTATAGATTGACAAATTAATTCTAACGGATTTGCTGAATATAAAAATATGTCACTATGAAAATGTTGAAATGTGTGGTTTTGAATCAAAAGCTACTGCTTGTCATTTTCATATCACATTTGTCAGAAATTTCTTTTTTAAAAGATCTTAATGTATGAAATAATGTACAGGAAAGCGTCAAGATAGATTTCACTGGAAATGGCAAAGCTGCCGTTATATCGTTTCAAAAATAAAACTTATAACATTAGAACAAGATATCTGCTTCTCAATTGCGGATTACTTTAAGTGTAAGTACATTTAGATGTTAACCTACCTTGTCAAAGTCATGGTAGTTGATTGTTCGTTGGAAACATCCAGTTAAATTATTCGGTTTGGAAGGAATGGACAACATAGAGTGTTTTTTCAGTTCTATTTCCATCGGAAGTACCATGCCGTCCTCCGGGGTGAAGGATACAGAGCCGTACTGCAAGACAAATAACATCATTATCATTCGATCTGCTCCTGGTACAGCCTATACGAGGACACTGAAACTATAAAAGTATCTGCAAACTTATTGGGTCTTCTGTGTTCATATGTTGACGATATGGTATTTAATCTATTCCTAACACGTTATATTTGTATTTTTTATTCATATATGTATTGCTTATCTAAATAAATAAACAGATTCGTTCTTTTTGCTTTACTTCTACAGATTTATATCTAAGTGTTTGGGATTTAGATATGTCATTTTGCTTCATTATCTAATCAATGTTCCCTGTTTAAGTAAATATATTTTGAAGACCTGAATTAATGTCCTTCATCAGCCCAGATATCAATCTTTAAAAACCCATTACACATTTACAGACTTATCTAACCGGGGACTCACAGACAAACTTCTGTTTCATTTGATTCTATTGAAAATATGTATACCCCTCATAAATAACTAGCATTGAATTGACGAAGTTTTAAATCGAAACTGATATATTGATTATTGCCATGCATATGAGTATAAAGAAAGATACCTTACCTCACTGGAAATAGCATATGCGACCATAGACATCAAAAACAAGGCTGCAAGGACTTTCATTGTTGCTGCAAAAATAATAACCGCAATATCATTACATTTTACAAGAGAAGATCATGAAAACCAAATATTGATGACATATAGCATTAATACTGGGTTGAATTATTTTGCCTTGAAATGTGTTTAACATTACATTACACGTTGACATTCCAGAAACATCATTTAAAATTAAAATTTAGACATAAATGTACTTACCAGTTGGTGTGGATACCTTTATGTCTGAGACGAGGACCCTGGACTATTTCTGTCATTTCTGCAATATATACCTTAAAGGTGTTATAAGTGGGAAGTTGAATTTACAACATTGTCACTTGAAACTTGTACCACAAGTGCGATATTCTATAAAGCTTCCGTGTTCACACTGCCACAGATGTATCACACAAAGTTTAAAGTTATAAATTTTGGCATAATGCTCTTGCGGAAAATTGTGGAAAATAAATTAAACCCTTTATTTAGTTTTCAAAATATAAATGATGTAAAGAGTTATACGAATTCATGATTTGGCACAAGTCAAATGAATATGTCGCTACATCTCTAAATAACTAAGTGCCTTCAATTATCAAATTCAAAGCATAAAATCAATAATCTACTATTTTTGCAAAGGCAAAAAACGGACAGTTAATCTATATAGATGAAACGGTATATACACGTGCAAACTTACATGTAAGGATTAATTTATTGTTCAATTATTGTGAATTTTCAATGAATGGCAGTTTCAAGGATATATTAATTATTAATTAATTTATTTATTTATTTATTATTTCGACGGCACATTGATTAGCCATTGAAAAAAGATCAAAACCATTTCATCTGAACATATGTTTATTCATGAATAGATTTAAATGAATATGGATTGGCCCAACAAGCCACTGGCTTATATTAGTCACTTTGACTGGTGCCGCTCCATCAAATATAAACAATTTCCAATAAGTAATGTACAAAGTCAACGTACAAAAATCAATAACAATAGTTCCACAAAGTGTCAAGAGCTGTTAAAAGATGATATATGTATGATAGGAGTTTATGCTTATTCAAATCAATGTAAATCTTAAATATATTCATGGACAGATTCACGAAAATGATGACATTTATTTTCTTGAATATGGATTACTCTCAAGAATAGAATATAAGTCAAAACCATTTAAATGGTAATATTCTTCTGATTGAGGAAAATTTAACAAAATCGGGTTCTAAATTTTTATCAAAGAAAATGTTTTCTTGTTTAGTCTGAAGAAGAATAAAACCATTTGTCTCTTCAACATATTGATTTTATCCTATGAAGTCTCAACAAGTGCACGAAAAGAAGTAATGGAGAGAATCTTCGCATGCACACTTCTAATTGTGCGACGTATGCCGGTCAAAGAGTGTAATACATGGCCACATTTTAGATTATACTCGAACAGTAAGAAGTTCCAAAACGATTGCACCCAATGTGAAAAAGTTTCTGGTTGATTCATCTTGTTGATAACATTTTCCCCTTTAATATGCATTCAAATGTGAAAGCTTTTATGCATTGATAAAACAAAGTAGATAAAAGCAGCTGTTCAAAATTTTAATATTCACGTATATTGAATATATAACCAATCGGTAAGCTGAGGACCCATTAATGCATAAAAGTACCTATCCAATCTAACTATTGTGATAATGATAAAAGAAATAACAATGGTTCACTTCTATATTTGGCACTATGCACAGTGCATGGTATGAACAAGGTAGTAAATCAATTACAACAAAGGTAGAGTGGTGTAATTTATTTAACGTTTGGCTTTAAAAGGACAAATTATACTTGTACTTTGTACGTAACGCAATCACTGAGAAATGAACTTGACAGACAGACCGACAACGTTTATTGTATTCGAAGCCTCCGGCCCATATACATGAGAGTTAAATTTTCATAATATTCATATAAGTATTAATTACATAATATGCAATACAATTAGTTTGATATAGATCTACATTTCAGCATTTCATCACGGCGCTTGTGACCACCTTTTAATCATTTGAAGTAATTAAATGTTTTCTCGTAATTAAAAGCTATCATGGTATGTTTGTTAACTGCTTCTCTTGATTAAAAATCATTGTCGTGAAATTTGAAATATTTATTTTGGTTTTATGAGATCACTTTATTTATCAACCTGCTACTGGCCCATTTTATGGTTTATAAGTCTTGTGATCTCTCATATGAGTTATTATCTTTCCATAGATGTAAGATGAAGGGTCTTGAAAATGTATAATAATAAGCATAAAGTTTGGTTTAGATTATCTGAATACATACTTCGACACTGACCATAAAACTGTTGTTACAGATTCTAGGTATTTCGATTCATTCGTTTTTAAATCGGAATTAAGCTCTTTATTATACAACATTGATTTTTAAGGATGGTTATTGATATCTGTTAGGTTATAAACTGTCGCACTATATAACTATCAAATTATTTCCAATTGTTTCATCTAAACAATGGATTGTATTTGCAATCTGTTCATTTATCAATTGTCAGCAGCTGAATGATAAGATACATTACAACTGATATATATCAATGTCTACTTGACATAATGACCTTTTTTCTACATAGATAGGCAAATAAATGAAAGACAATAACTCCATTAAGAAATATGAAATTCTAACTTAAAGATATGATTCAACAAAACAGTTTACAATTAATGTAAATGTGCCTTCACTCACTAACTACAGTGTGAGGGCTTGACGTTTCATTTAACCTTTGACGAGATGCTTCTAGCAACATTATCCATTTAAAAAATATGAAATTGAATATCTAATTGTTAAAATTTTACATTTCAAACTGATATAATCATTCAGGGCATTAAGATATCATCAAAATGTTTGCAGTTCTTTCAGATTTATTTTCTGTTATTCAGAATGCACATGATGCGTTTAATACAATAATATGTACCTAGGTAGAGAGGTGCGTATTCAAAAGTGAAACAAAACATTACGTTTCAGTACAACATTAGTTTCTTCAGATGTCATGAACCTTTTGTTAAATTATGAAGAATGTGGTGCAATGAAACCAATTTTCACCCACACAAAAATAAATATTACACTGTAAAATTTGCATTTTCATTATAGGTGCGTGTAAACATAAGATATACATGTAAATCACCTATTAAAAAAATATTGGTAATTATTGTACATAATTAATTATTCATTAAATAACAAATTGTTTAAAAGCTGGTGTAGCCTGATGTGTCATATTTCCAAATGGGTATTCGATTATTGCAGCCATGTATGGGACAACTGTTCCAAACAACAGGCAGACTTACTTGAAAAACTCAATTTTACTGCTTTGAGAACCGTACTAACCATACTAAGATTTATACCGAAACTATCTGTTAACCGTTATGTCGAGGAAGATACATTAAAAAATGACTATGCTTTACAAAATGGTCAACGGATTACCATCAATTGCCAGTAATGAAAATTAAAAAAATCTTAGAATCATTACACCAATATATTTGCAAGAGCAAGCGATTTGATAGGGTAAAATGAAAATATTATTATGAAAAGAAACCTCAAGCGTTTTGTCACATCTTTGCTTGTTTACCGAACCATATTCTTGCATGAATAAAAATATGTTTAAACCAAAATGGTCACCCGCATTACGCAGAGATATGTAAGTTATCTTGTACTGCCTAGATTATCAGATGTTAGTGGTTAGAATGTCAATAACGAATCTGCAGACCTTGCACTTAAATCTGAAATTATGCGAGGTCATTTCTCCAAGGTGCTATTAGAAAATAGTATATACTTCAAGTTGAACAGATATTTATACCGTCTGTTTCAATATTCAAAACTGCCATTCCAAATAATGATACAAATATCTACAGCTACTCTTACTTAAATAAGAGAAACATATTTTGCCAATTAACAATTTGCCGTCTTCGATTTGGTTTAAACATGTTTTTATTACTATAAGAATCTGGTTCCGTAAACAAACAAGGCTTTGCTTTCATGAATACCTCACCAGTACAAAACGTAATGAGCAAAGTTCACAAGAACAAGACAAATAAAACAGAACAAAATACATGAAAATATCAACATGACTTAATATGTGTAGATACAAAACTAGATAACAAAACGCTGTCAGTTGCTTTTTATGATAATCAATTTATTTTACCTTTCAAATCCCTTGCTCTTACAAATATATTGGTGTAATGATTCTAAGATTTTTTTATTTTCATTACTGGTAGTTGATAGTAACAACTTTCAACTGCTCTATAAACCAAGGACTTTGGCGAAACATTTAGCTAACTTATTTAGTTTAACTCATTTTGGAATTGCTTTGTTTATTGTATGAGTCTGCTGTTGTAACCAAAAAGAAGCAGTGGCACGTGTTTTAGATCAACAAACAGCAATCTTTCAATTAACCAACAGAAGCAGTTCTAAACCATCCATTGCTCTACCTTAAATGAATGGAAGGAGTTCAGGCTAACGTGGCCGCCAATAGTGTTCGTATGATAACTGATACCTATCTCTTTGACTATGTATAATAGGGTCTAGTAGTGAGATTTTGAATCTAAGAAATAACGCTTTTTTTGCATATACATATATCAATCAATCATGACCTTTGCTCCGGACAACGTTATTCTATATCTTCTCTAAAGGTTACCTCTTAAACATATTTGATGAGGTGTATGATACAGCACCTTACAAGGAAATTGTTTTCAAAACTGTTAATAAAAACAATGTTCCATAACTTCCACAATCCATGGTTCAAACAATAAATGGAATTACCACTAATGTGATCATTTTATAAATATTCCTTTGATGTAAAATAAATCGTATACCTGGTTTCACATATCTGATCCATAGAAGTTTAATCAACTCTATAATTCCGAATCACACAATCGAGCAGAAATCACACAAAAACAATAACAAAGTAGTCCTTGTACAGGCTTCATCGATCTAACATTTCAAACATTGAACCAAATTTTACCAAATTAATGCCAAGCAATTAATCCGAGGAAAACATCTAAAGAAGTGTTATATAAACATATCATTGATTCTTAGTAAAACCTTACAACTGGCTGCCGTGCTGTATGGTACTCATTCACGCCCAATCAGTAAATACGACCCAGCACACCAAAAGAACCGCTATGAAAACATTGGTCGTCACCTGTATATAGTTTCCGAGATGAGTTGTTCTCACCAGTGCTCATCATTCACCTAGACTTATCTCGGATCTGAACCTGACATCATGGACTCTATTCTCGCATCAAGCACCTTCATTAACCCCGACTCCTCCCACATCAGACAGTCCACCAGCAAGGTGCTCGCTTGGCTTGAAGACAACCTGTCCACCTTGAACGGAAGTTGTGAATGTTGCAAGTCAACAAATTCTTGTTCCTTTCATACTACTTCATGTCTGACTGTGCGGGGCAAAGTTCTAGAAGATCGATTGGTGAAGTTGAACAAGCGCAGAGAAAGTCTCGAGCAGCGGAACGAACTCCTCGACCAAAGAAGGAGACAGGTGATCGAGATGGCTTTGAGGATACGCAATATGTCAGGTAAGACTTGCTTACAACTTGTTATGATTATGTGAGCCGTGTTTTGTTTACCAAATCTCTTTACTAATCACAATTCCCATTACCAACCAAACGTTACCAATAAGACGAGATCTTCAATAAATGAAATCGTTCAGATCCATCATTCAAAAACTTCCATATGGAACGTGGATAAATACCAGTGACCACCCTTGACATTACTTTGCATACATGCGAGAAATGAACATTTACCGTATGTATAACTTATAATCTTTAATTGTATCTTCATCTCTATAGGTTCTTCCCTTGGTGCCCTAGATTCGGTTAATCCCAGGGGAACAATGACACGAGAACAATGTATCCCGGATGTTGTTCCCAGATCACTAGAACAAACAGGAACCAGTCTGACAGGTATGAAGCATTCCAGTTCAAACCAAACATAAAACTAGTCGATTGGTATCAACACTAAATATTACAGTTATTGGCAGAACTTCGTTAGAACTTGCTATACTCAGAATTTTGTTATCTGCCCATGAAAGATTTTTAATATTCAGCTATTCAACTATTCAATAAATATATCTGATAATTAGTTCTCTTCTCGTAGGATATTCTAATGAGAAACGAAATTAATATAGACGTAGCATTATGAAATTTTTCGATCTTTTACAGACGTTCAAGTAGTTTACCAAGAAGAAGAAACTGCCAAGTCTCGCACTAGTCTGAAGATTAAATCTGTCCTCAAGAAGATGTCCTCCATTGTCAGATCGAGACCCGAGACGAAGACCATCACCACACAGACCTCATCCAGTCTACTCATAGGGTTGGTCTCACCACATAGCGACGTCATCACGCAGGGTGACGTCATTTCACCACAGAGTGACGTCAGCGGATGTTTGGATGATATATCTGCATCAGACATTGACTTAATCACTCGGTACACGAAGGAAGGACTCAAATGTACTTGGTGCTGATGTCAAACAAATAAAATAATATTTCCGTTCTGAAAAAAATTGTGTTATCTTGTTAATTGAAGCAGAATGTATTGACCATCAGGGAAGAGAAAAGGCAACAGATAACAGTGTTAATGTGTGCACTGTTTGTCAATCGCTTGAATCGTTTCTCTATTTATTAAGAGAATCATTTTATACAAGTGTGGTAACGCAACTTATCAAAATGTTATCCAAATGAGAAATGAATTAGTGAAATAAACTTTATATATATTGAGCTACAGCGAATAAAATCTTTAATTGTGACGAAATGATACATTGTCACCGGTCAGTTGCCTGAATAGCTGCGAATTGCTGACTATGTAAGTCAAATACATAGTTAGTATGTAAAAACAATGCAATTTAGTAACATATTATTGTAAGAACTATAAAAATTTAATACCTAAAGAAATGTGTCAAATTATCTACACTACTCTAAGAAATATCAATTTAACCAATTATGTGATCAAACATCAAGTATTTTCGAGATATTTTCACTGTTTCATTATAAAATGTGGCCCTTGCAATAGAAGGCGAAAATTTAAAAAATTCGAAATGAACTTGTAGCAACCATATACTAGCAACTTCTGTAATACAACTGGTGGACTTTTTTGTATGAACATCTTTTAATCATTTTAATCATCATGGATTCGCTGCTTAACTGATCATGGGTTTGATTTTTTAGACTGCTTCTTTGTGTTAAAAAACATCTGTAGGATATGCCAATCCATTCCCCAAAGTTAAATGATTAATGTTCTCCCTTTGAAGACATCTCTTGGCATACGCGTGACAATCTTAGGAAATAAAAAAGAATTCTCGTGTCCAATGAAGAAACCAACTATCTTCTGAATTATAACTCATATAAAAAGATCTGCTCAAGAAAGTTTTTCAACTAGAATATTAGTTATTACGGGTTTTAAGAATACAGCTATATATCTGTTTGGCAATATGTATAACCGAGCCTGTTTGCTTTTTCATCTTACGAAGAATATAACACTTCATATCACAGTAAAGATATCTCACACACAATATCAAATTGCATAGATCTGTCATTTGATAAAGAACATTGTACCTGAATCGACGTTGCTTATTTCACGGACACCTGTAAAGAGCAAAATACCGCCATTAGATCATTCCCATTACTCCGATACCTCCTGAGCTGAAACAATCTGTTTAAAAACATATTTATTTCCCAAAAGAAGGAACCGGATTGGTAATCAAGCAAATGCTTATATCAATACCGCTCCGGAATACCAAACATTGAAAATATAATGGATATACAGTTAGAAAAAATGTATACATGTTAAATGTACATTGTCAAGTACACCTTAAGATAACATCAGTCGACATCAGTATGTCAATATGATATCTGCTAAAAATAGAAAAACAAAAGACCAAAAATATCAATACCAATACATTAAATATTATGACAATATGAACACTATTTGAAAACAAATCTGCCTGTTACGTTTGTGAACCGAATTTAACAAATTAGTATTTTCAACTGAAGAGCAGTTTTGATTACCAAAGAATATTGATTTTTAAATCAAATCCTTTTGTATAGAAAATAATGTTTTGTGCAAATCCCTATAAAAGGACACAATATGAAATATTGAAGAAAATCTTCATAATTATGGTCACAAGACAGCTCTATGGGGTACATCGGCAAGGAGAACACCCTTGTCGGACTTAAAGGTATTAATTACAATGCATTGCTCTCTATTTTCAAGAAAACTTTCAAACCACCATAAGAGATTGCCTTTAATGCCAGACCTTTTTAATATATGTATAAAACCTTTGTGTCAAACCCTATCAAAAGCTTTGCTGAGATCACAAAATACAGCTTTAATTTCTTTCCCTTTATCTGCAGCAAAGGCAGTGAATTCAAAGAGATATGTTAGTTGGTTAACAGTGGAATCTCCCGGTGTAACAATGGATTGAATATCAGATGGTATGCCATTATCTCTTAAATAATTTAAACCGTGTTTGAAAACACCATTTTAGAAATCTTTGCTGAACGACTAGTCAGTGCAACAAATCTATTATCGGAACAGTCATTTAAGCTACCTTTTTTATGAATGGAACTACATTGGCTTCTTTCCAAACTTGAGAAAAAGTATTTCTGGAAAGGGATTGATTACATTCCCTTGTTAAGGTGGAAAATAAAGTCTAGCATTCCTACTTCCTATTACTACTTTTTTCGCCATAGCCAATCGCCGGAGTGGTAACAGTTGATATAATATCATAAACCTCAGTGGGATACAAATAAAGATTTATCAGTATATGGAACAGATTATTCAATATTTCTATCAAGTTGCCTAACATTTGATTGACTATAGAAATATTCATTCATTAAATTTGCAATAACAATACTATCCTCATAGACTAGATCGTTAAATAGAGGAAAATTATGGGGAATTAATTTAATATGTTTCGAATGAATAACCGGGTTTCTTTTGAAAGGGTAGTGACAGTTTTATTTGGTACATGTTTTTTCACATAAGATTAAAATGGAGTTGGTCAACATATCTGTAACTTGTCAGTTAATGGTTTAAAATCTAAAGTTGTACATTTTAGGGTACCTTCTATTTCTAGGACAATGTGTGATTTTAAATGTGGTGATAAGATTTTAGAAGTTGTTGATTGTTATAATTATCTTGGATTGTTATTAACTGAATATTTAGATTATAAACTTATGGCAAAAGCTGTTGCCATTTCTGCAAGTAGGGCTTTAGGTTTACTGATCACAAAGTTCAAATTTTTAGGTGGCATGAATTACCACACCTACACAAAATTGTATAATTCTATGGTTTGGTCCATGGTGTTTATGATTTTTCCTTCATTAATGCAGTGCAAAATAGAGCAATGCGCTTCTTTTTAGGTCTACGTAAGTTTGCTCCTAACAATGCTGTTGTTTGGGATATTGGTTGGACGCCATCCGATATTTTACAGTGGTGTAGTGTGGTGAGATTTTACAGGCGTTTATGTAATATTGAATATGATAGGTTAACTGCTACGATTTTTAATTGGGGAAATAATCATGCACTTAATAAGAAGAGAAATTGGAATTATAAAATTCATCACAAATTTTCAGATTTAGAGTTATCTCATTTTGCAAAGGTTTCTTGTAATTACCATGTTAAGTTTGTAGTTTCCGAAGTTAAACGGGTTCTGTTAGTTTATTATCAAATGGAGACATGAGATATCCCAACCTTGTGACCTTGTGCCCAGTCAAGTCAGCCAAGCTTCAAATTATGATTTAAGAAATCAGTCAGATCTCCAAAATGCACCATGTAGAACTAAACTTTTTCAAAATCCTTTATCCCAGATACAACACGGCGTTGGAATATGCTTCCGGACGATATAAAAAATGCCACGTCTCTGCGAAAATTTAAACAATTAATACAAAATAATGAATCCCATTATTCTCATTTCAATCTTAATTTTGGACCCCGTATCTTACAAATCGCACATTGCCGCCTCAGGATTGGCTCCAGCGACCTAAATGGAGACAAATACAAAAGATATATTTCTGACACAGCCGCCTGCTCATGTGGCCACAATATTGAAGATGCATTCCATTACTTTTTTATCTGTCCAAATTACCTACTTCTGAGAACTGAATGCTATTTTTACAAAATGGGATATAACTTAAAGACAGTCCTGTTCGGAAAACAAAACGGGGATAAAAATTTAAACCAGAAAATACTGAAATCAGTTCATTTCTTCATAAGTTCGTCAAATAGATTTAACAATTCTTAAACCATATAAAATCCAATTTCATAATGCTTTTACGGCCAGAGAGTATTCATTCATTCAGTAGTATTCATTACGTTTACATCTTCTCATCATTGTTTTCTATATGTTTGATATTCTTGTACATTGTGGAAGCCATACTCGTGGAATGTTTTGAAAATGTACTTTGGGAGCGGTATTGATATAAGCCACATGGCTTGTTTACCAATCCCTTTCTACTGAATAAAATATGTTTAAAACATATCCCAACCTTTTAGCCATACTGTTGTTGGTGGAAATAAGTTAAGATTATATTGCACTTTTAAGGATAATTTTAATGTTGCACACTATGTAGGACTTCCCACCCCCAGGTCACACAGAAGAGCCTTAGCTAGTTTCAGATGTGGAGTTGCCCCGATTCGAGTTGAGACTGGCCGATATGATGGCACTAACGTTAATGAAAGAGTGTGTTTCTTTTGTAAAGATGAAATCGAAGATGAATGCCATGTGTAAATGAAATGTCCATTGTATTCGTGTGAAAGGTCGATTTAATTAAGAAAATGTATAGCCGAGTGTGATAGTTTTGATGATTTTAGTGATGTACAAAAGTTGGTTTAAACATATTTTTATTCAATAAAGAATCTGGTTCGGCAAACAAGCAAAACTCTGCTTATGCTAATGCCTCACCAGTACATACATCAGATAAATTAATACACAAGAACTAGACACAAAATATGACATTATAAAGTACAATCAAAATAAAGTATCTGTACAACAAGTGCTTATTTATATATATGTTCTTTGCAGCTTGACTTCATTTATAATAACACTTAGTGGTACTTATCAAAACGTTTGGTCTTAATGATATATTGATGAAGGGACTTTATTATTTGCAAATTGACGTCATTAGCTGTTTGAGGTGTTCCGTATAACACATTTTGGAGGCTATAGCCATTTGCATAGAAAAATGAATTATTTCTGGCAACCATATACAGCTTACATGTAAACAGGTAATGTACAACATCTTCATTGTGATACCCACAAGCGCATTCAGGAGTGTTTGAAATATGTCTATTTACTTTATCTGCGTTTAGATCACTGCACCCAAGCTTAAGTCTACTATGTATAATCTGACAGAAACGACTTCCATAATTCAGATCAAGATAATTGCTATTTGCTTCATCATTTTTCAGCAGAGATTTAAATTCACTTATGGTGTTTGCTTGCAGGAATTTATCAGGTAATGAATTCCACATCTTTATCGTGTCAGGCAGGAACGATTGTTCATATAATTTAGTTGCACAGTTCGTTGTCTGTAACTTGGACTGGTTTCTTAGATTGTAGTGACTGTTTTCGGAGACAGTATTAGGAATAAGATTGCAGAGGTAGTCTGGTGCGAGACCGTTTATCATCTTGTAGAAATTTATCAATTTGATATCCTGTCTTCGATCTTTCAGTGGTTTAGAATTTGTTTCGATGTATAGCTTGTGATGACTAGTACCACGAACAGCACCACATATTGTACGGAGTGCATCTAAATGTAATCGCTCGAGAGTGACAGATTGATCGATCGTACAGTTATCCCAGATATGACAGCAATAGTCAAATATCGGCAAAATAAAGGATTTGTACATGATTTCAAGGGTTTTTCTTGAGAGACGGTATTTCAGACCTCGGAGGCAATTTATCATTGGACTAGCTTTCTTAACAATATCTTCAATATGAATTTTCCATGTGCAATTTTTCTGTAGTGTTATGCCAAGATGTTTATGACTTTCGACTTCTTGTATTGGAATTTGGTTCATATTCAAAGTAGGAATTTTATCTTTTTTTTGCTTTCGAGAAAAATTTATTGTCTCAGTTTTATCAGGGTTGAATTTAACTTGCCACTTATCTGCCCAGATAGCTATGCGCGCCAAGTCGTCGTTTAGACACGATGCAGCAATATCGCGATCATCGACAATTACGTAAATGGAAGTGTCGTCAGCAAATAAGCGTATGTGACTATCAATGCCATCAACGATATCGTTTATGTATATGAGGAAAAGTAACGGACCTAATACGGAACCTTGTGGAACGCCAGCAAGTACAGGTTTAAAATTGGAACTATATCCATTAATGATGACTTTCTGTACTCGATTTTCTAAATAACTTTCAAACCAGCTCAAAAGAGAGTCAGAGATGCCATAGTTTTTAAGTTTAGAAATGATGCCTTTGTGCCAAACCTTGTCAAATGCCTTACTTATGTACAAAAGTTACAGTTAATCTTATCCAGCCCAAATGTATGTTTTACTGCTGCCAAAACCTGCCATTTTATTCTTTCTAAACGTCAATCATATGTATATAATTCCTGATTTTAGCCCAATAGATGTATTTTTATAAATGTTATAACCATAACTTTATTTTAAGCAACTATTTTGCTTCTTGTAAATATTTTAATGACATTAGTCTCTCATAATCCCTTATAGTGGTGGCTCAACTTTTACTGTTTTATCTATTGTATTGTATGTATTTTTATGTTGAGGTGAGACTTTAATAAGCAATCTGTCTGTCTGTCTGTCTGCAACTTCATGAACTTCACTTAAGGAAAGTATTGTATTCCAGACTCTTCATAGGACAGTTCACATATCGTGATCATCCCATATGCTGCACGGGAGATTTCTGCTGCTCCATCAGTTTTTGGTTACATGACGTACTCGATATAGAGTGTATCCCTTAGAACTTCATTATATCATCAACAGCCTGTTAGTATCGATATTCCCTATTGATATTAATTATATCCAATCTTGGAAGTTATGTATGATAAACCACTCTACGCGGACTACGCGGATCCCATCATGAGATTTATAAAGAAACTAATTGTCAAAAATTCCGTCGAAGACGAAGACGATACGATTTACAAAATGGTCAATAGCGAAACACCGAGTTATCTCAGTTAGCTTGTACCTGCTAAATTGTCAGATTTTACAGACTTTAATCTACGCTTTCAATTCAAATCTTCAAACCATATACTGTAAAACTAAAAATTGTGAAAAAAAATTTCTTCCAAATTCTTATAATCTGTGAAATTCATTGCTAGCTGAACTGAGAGACTGTGAAGCTTAAGAGTCTGGAAACTGGATCCTCGGGTTGTCCCTTCAGGCTCTGGTAAGTCCATCTGTTCTCATCTGTTAAATTTGATGTTGGTATCACTTCATTACAAGGCATACCCAACAACATTTTAAAAAATTGCATTCTGTATTCAAAGAGAACTTTTTTTATTTTGTTTTCATTTAGTGATATCTTTGTATCATTTAGCATCCATCCAGTTGAACCCTGTAATTGCGAGTCGTTCAAATATAACTAATGGATTGTTCACCTACCGGATGTTGGACTTTCTCACGAACCCTAAAAATATACATCAGAATTATCTCAACCAGAACTTGCTTCCACAATCCTTTGCTAAAACATTGTACACAACCCAGTCATTTCAGCTGAAGTGTGAGGAACGTCCTAAAGAATTGTAATGAAAACATTTCATTGATCTAAATAAACATTTACTTGACTTCCTTGATCTTTAAATATCTAAATGACGAATTCAATACCACTTAATTAAGCAATCCAAACAAAAAGCCCACAATCGAACTATGAAAACAAAGTGGTCTCCAATAACTCACAGTACGGGCTTCCCCGATCCAGGACCCAATCATTTGATTGGTTAAATTCAATGATTCCCAAGCAATTAATCCCATGAAACATCCAAAGAACCGCTATGAAAACATAACTGATGCTTACAAATACCTTACAACTGGCTGCCGTGCAGTGAGGTAAGTAAACGGATCAACTCATTCACTCCAAATCAGTAAATACGACGCAGCACTTCAAAAGAACCGCTATGAAAACATTGGTCATGATCAAGTATATATATCCCAGGATGAATAGTGCTCACCATTCACCTTGACTCATCTCGGATCTGAACCTGACATCATGGACTCTATACTCGCTTCAAGCACCTTCATTAACCCCGACTCCTCCCACATCAGACAGTCCACCAGCAAGGTGCTCGCTTGGCTGGAAGACAACCTGTCCACCTTGAACGGAAGTTGTGAATGTTGCAAGTCCAAAAGTTTCTGTTCCTTCCATGTGTCTTCATGTCTGACTGTGCGGGGCAAAGTTCTAGAAGATCGATTGGTGAAGTTGAACAAGCGCAGAGAAAGTCTCGAGCAGCGGAACGAACTTCTCGACCAAAGAAGGAGAGAGGTGATCGAGATGGCTTTGAGGATACGCAATATGTCAGGTAAGACTAGATAACAACCTATTATAATTATTTAAGTCATTTGGCTTGTTTACCAATCATTAATTACGTTTCCAAATATATCAATAAAATGTAAGCTTCAAGATATGAATCATTCAGATCAATACATAATTTCTAATGTAAAGCGGATGGTATCCTTCATTGTTTTTCAACATTGGTTAGCAATTGGATTTACCATACGTAAAACTTCATTTATTTACAATCGTAACTTCAGGTTCTTCCCTTGCCGGTCAAGATCTCATTACTCCCAGTGGAATGAGGACACAAGACTACTGTACCCCTGATGTTGTTCCCAGATCACTAGAACACACAAGAACCACTTTGACAGGTATGAAGCTCTTCAAAGTTTAAATCAATTTTTATCATTAGTTCACATGTTAAGGATATTGCATTTAGAAAACGAAATTGATATTGGTTGCTGTAATATTTGTGCTTAATCTTTAAAATTCACTTGTTTTCGATCTTTTACAGACGTTCAAGTAGTTCACCAAGAGGAAGAAACTGCCAAGTCCTGCACTGGTCTGAAGGTTAAATCTGTCCTCACGAAGATGTCCTCAATCGTCAGATCGAGACCCGATGTAAAGACCATTACTACACAGACCTCATCCAGTCTACTCACAGGGTTGGTCTCACAACATAGCGACGTCATCACAGTGCAGAGTGACGTCAGCGGATGTCAGGATAATGTATCTACATCAGATACTGACTTGATCACTCAGTACACGAAGGAAGGACTCAAATGCACCTGGTGCTAATAACATTTCATTCCGACAAAGTGATGGGCTTAACTTTAGAAATAAAAGCTATTTGTTCTGAACATTTTGTATCAGTTGTTTGTAAATATGATTCCGTAATGAATCAACGAGCATTGCCATGCTACACGACACAAGTAATGTTGTATCATTACACACGACAATATTAAACAATTATCATATCACTGTGACAATGAAATTCTTTACCGCAAACTAGCATTTTGCGGAGTTGACTTCCATAAACTGTCAAATAGTAAATACTATATGTAAAATAATGTTCCCCTCAAATGCAAAACGAACAACTCGTAAACCTGTTTCGAAGTTTGCTTGATATAATCTCCACTTTCCATTTCCTCTCCTCAAGTAGGAAACTAACAAACAAGTTGTTGATAAAATCCCAACTTTCGATTTCCTCTCATCAGGAAGAAACTAAAGAGCAATTAAGTTCGTAGTTTGAGGTAATGTCTAAAGCGTTCATTACTCAGTAAGGAATTGCTTTTGATACGTTGCCAATTACAATGTCAGTCAGTCTTCCAAAACTATTACTTTCATCAACGATTGCTAAACTTTAAAATTCATTTTTGACGATGTTTTATCAAACACTATATTTTAACGATGAAAATATATCCCATCAAAGTAGAAATCGCAGTAAGTTATTGACTTCAACCTAGCAATCGGCCAAATTAATTCAACGTGCGTCGCCAAGCTACACGACACAAAAAAATAAGTTAAATCATTATACATGACAGTGTACGTTGCATTATTTACCATTTATCATTTCAAGAAAGATATCTTCCGTAAACCACAATTTTTGGATTGTCACTGTCAATATACAATCAAATAGTATAGAAAATATATAAATAAATTAGAAAAATGTCCGCAAAATCTGTTCCTCTCAAAAAATGCATTACATCAAAGTAGAGATCACAGTAAGTTAATTAACTTGAACCAAGAAATCGGCTAGGTTAATTGGGTGAAAAGGTAAAGCGTATTTTATGAACGCTTGTTTTGGATAAAAACGCGATTCCCTTGTCATTAATATACGAGAAAAAATACCGACTTACCACTTATAGAGCCACTCCGTGATTTTCATAACATATCATTTACCTTTGATACGAACCCAAATGTCATATGTGTCGTTATAAAATCAAAACATCCTAACGTTTCATGTCTAAATGTCATATATATGACAAATACTGGTTTTCCATGAAAATCGAAAAACAGCCTCATAAATGCACAGAGGTGTAGATATCACGTCCAATATACATAGATACTAGTTGTATAACCTTACAAACATTATCAACTCCTAACTGCCCTCATGGCTGTTTAAGATAAGTCTCCAAATTACGTTTGACTATTTGACGCGCGCCACTGTCCGGTTTTCGGTCAAAATTGCGACGTGCAACCTTCATATTGTCACCGTACAAAGCCATCAAAAAATGTTGGTTTTTTTTGGTAACAGTCGATACTTAGCGATCAAACGACACCATTGATTAAATTTGATATATATGTATCCAACAACTCACGGAGTGGCTCTTTAATATTTGATTTTCGTTTCATGTGAATCTAGCCTCTATTATTGTTCTACTTACCAATATAGGAGAATAATACATGTGTGAATCGAAGAAATTAAGAATGAGCTAGCTATAGGTTTGAGGGTACCGTTATATATACATCAGCCAAACCAAAGCATCATATAATTGTACATCCCATAGAAGAATATTAATTTCTCATTAAGACAATTAATACCCGTGAATGATATAGAATGATAGAAATGTAGATATGTCATGTTAATCATCCGGTTGATGAAAAAAACATTGAATACATTTGCAGGTATGAGGTCCTACTTAGATATAATACTAACACCTCATTCGCGTACATGCATGTTGGAACAATAAGTTGTGTTTATAATGTTGAAATGTGAACAAGTACAGTGCATGCGTGTAACACATACACACGTTTATTGTTACCCTTTTGATTGAGGAGATAAAATAATACATCGACAGAGTTTAAAAACAACATGACATCTAAGTTAATAGAATGGATATAAAACTTTCTTATGAGTATCATTTTGTTATTTAAAACATGATTCGACAGAATATCAATGTACAATTAGAGTATTTTGATACACGTCATCAAACAACCGTCATTTCTGTGTATAAAACCATTTAGCGTTTCTGTGGTTGATTATTTTTGGGTTTACTAATTGCAAGATGCGCTGAACAAATACAATACTGAAAGAGTCGCCGTAAAATCAGTATCAACTTCCATGCGCCATATTAAAATTGCACCACTAAATTGACTAAACTTTATCTTTGCCATGGAAGTTGTTATCGCAACGTATTTATGGTTTGTAGTAGACTTGACTTGATGTAGACTGTTAGTTTAAACTTGTTGAATATGATTGATTACTATTGAGGATATGTTTGACAAAACCGAAGCGCATGGTAGGAGTTTTAGCATTTTATTGTGCACAATACATCTACTGTATAAATCAACACCATTATTCTATCAAACAGATGCTAACACCTGTATTCTATCAACCAGATATCAACACCGTTTTCCTAGTTCAATATAAGAACACCGTTATTCTATATCCAGTTACTAACACCGTTAATGTATCAACCAGATACTAACACCGTTTTCCTATTTCAATATACTAACACCGCTAATATATCAACCAAATACTAAAACCGTTTTCCAATTTCAATATACTAACCCAGCTAATATATCAACCAGAAACTAAGACCGTTATTCTATTACCATAATTATACTAACACCGTTAATCTATATAACCAGATACTAACACCGTTAATCTATATAACCAGATACTAACACCGTTTTCCTATTTCAATATACTAATACCGTTATTCTATATGCAGATACTAATACCGTTATTCTATATCCAGATACTAACACCGTTAATGTATCAACTAAATACTAACATCGTTATTCTATCAACCATGTAGTAACACCGTTGACACAGTTAGTCTATCAACTTATAACTAACACCGTTAATCTATAAACATTCAAACTCTATTTTGCATGTATATGACGTTTCAATTAAAAAAATAGACTCTCACCATTAATACTCGTACGAGCATGTACATCGAAACGCAGGATTTATGCAATATAATTACTATCGTGGCTAGGTAAAACGCACATATACTGTAAGAGATAGAACATATAAGCATAGATTTACGTGAACATAGAAAATATAAGAAGTTTCTGAACTCTGAAATCGTAATCCGGTCTCAATATGATACATATGCATGATGTTCCTGTTAAAGACTTTTAAAAATGACTTGTTATTGTCACTGTCGAGAGGCATCATAATTTGTATTTCATGAAAAGTCGATGAAATAACGACAAACTTTGCCATATATGACTCCCAATGAATTCCTTTAAGGCAACTGTGTCTCGAAATTCTCATAAAAAACGGTCTGATATTGTTATTTCATCTAACATAAGTTATCGTGTATTTATTATACGTCTGGGCTATATAGCAATTCGTTGCCTGAAACATTAAAGGATTTTTTATTTATGAATTGATATTGATATGTTAAGTTACTCTTTGAAAACATCAGCAATATAAAGGTCAAATGCTATCAGGCAAAAAATTATGTCATTATATGTCGTCTAATTCTGGAGCAGATCCGTAATCAGCATAATCAATGTATAAATCGGGCCCCAACAGAGCCGTCATGACGTCACAGCAGTGCGCGAAATTCAGAACTCTTCAGTGTTGTGAAGGAAGAAAAATCGGTTTGTTATGGTCTGCTACGAAGCACAGGCGATGTACTAAAATGGTGATATTTTTACGCACGGTGGAGTTAAGGATTTTACCTTGTGTGCTTGACATGAATGTAAAGGCGTATATAAGTATATGGTAAGTAGCTCTACTTTTACTAGCTCCACATAAGGCCAGTGTTGCGAAACGAGAAGTATTTGGTGACGGTCAACCAACGAACGCTTCCCATAGTTGACCCATATCTTACGTTTGCAGTGATGAAATTGACTCGATCGATAGTTTGACTATTGTGGGTTCATTACAGACGTTTGCCAGTGCATGTTGAATAATTTTTGCGTAATCCTACTGTTTGTTACATAATGAGAGCCCAAAGAAAGCACCTCCTTGCCAGAAATTCCTTGTTGATCTCACAGAAGGCTAGCCAAGTTGGCTTGTGTGTGGATCTAAGCATGCACTGTTGTACAGGCGATCAGCTGTTTACACACAAGGCGAGGCTTAGCTATAGCATGCTCTGATTTTAGCTGCTTCACTTTGAGCTGCTTAATGTTGTGGAATGTTATTTCAACTTTTGACAGGGAAAATAGGCCTATTGTCAAAAAATATATGATTTAATGATCATTAAAGTATGATGTTAGATATGAAAATATAATGTATTGCGCTATATCCACACTCTTGAGTATGCTCAAAGCGCCTGATATGACAGAAAAACATAGAACATGGATGCCTTTATGAGAAATGCTGGTCACCCCTCATTACTTGAAATTTATCAAATTATTTTAATTAATGCAGGACCCATATTTCATACAATCCTTTATTGTTAAACTGTACATGTACACATCAAAGAACCTAAAGCTGAAACCAAAGTGTGATTTAAGCTTGATTTAAAAAGCAACAATTACCCTTTAAATATTTTGGAAACTTTCCATATTCAATATTGTAAAGTCTACGTTCTGTTTGATATTCTATTCAAATTCTGTTGAGGAAAATGTTTGTTCAGTCTTAACATTGAAATCGTCTTTTGATAATGAAAACAATATTACATTGTTATACAGACAAGCAACTCATTGATTATCATCTTCCTTTATTTTCACAATGGATAGGATTACTATTTACCCTATGCAAATAAAGAAGCTCATCACTGATAAAATTATTCTACTCAATAATAGCAATCCAACCAAAACAGTTCATTATGCAATAGATTCAAAATATATCATGTACAACTAAAAATGTTACTAAATCCAAAAGACAAAAATACAACCCCATCAGCCAATGATGAGTCCTACTCTATTTCATGCTTTCATTTACAAGCATCAGTTTCAAATACTTGCTGTAGAATCATGGGAGATGACGGAGCATTCACTTTTAAACATCATCTCCTTATCATAGATCAAATAAGCTTTTCATACTAGTTTGAATAACAAATTGGTTTGGTAGGAAAAATTTAAATGCAATGTTTATACTTTTAGATTGTCAACAAGAGTATATAAGTATAAGGTATCAGCAAATAAAATACCGGTAATTCAGTTTTTGTATCCATGTGGGGTTTCTTGATGGATGTAAGTACTAGCCTAACATGATTTTAAAATCAATGGGTCTTAATTTGTTTGTCCTGTTAGGAATTTCTTGCATGACTATTTCATGTAATCAGCAGGGATTATGATAAGATATGTAACATTATGGATATAGATTATTATGGGTAAGTGGACACAATTGAAATTGGTCAAGTCAATGCCTTTGTACTGAATTTGGAGTGCATGTGCAACTTTTGATTCTGTGAGGTTAGTTTTTTATTGAATTATTGACTCAATATGATAATGATTATACAAGTTATTTTCAATCACAAAAACAATGATTGTTCAATTTATGCAGTTAACTAACTAAGTTTATGTTCAGAATTAAATGATCATTAACTATTTCTATTGCCAATGATCATGATGATACAAATATTGGTTGTCATTTAAATGAAATTTCAATAAAATGAGAACAAAACTGAAGTGGACATGGAAACAGTAGTGTTGTGGATCTTGTATCAATGGATTTTAAGATATTTGAATCCCTGAAGTAAGAAGTTCTTAAAGTGCAGTAATTTTCATTCACAAATGATATATCCCTTTTGCAACAATGTTGTATTTTCTATGGAATATATTCATAAAGTTACAATGTTGAAGATTTTAGAAAGTTACACAATAAAACACAAGAAAAAGCTGAAGATACCCTGAAGAAGGAACAATGTGTTACATGAGGTATGTAGTATGCAGCATTTTGCAACAGTGTGTCAACTGTAGCTTGACATCCCATATTCAAGTAACTAATTTTTTGGTCCAATTATCACATTCCATATAGGATGATTGGCATGCCTAATAATACTTATGGTAACTGTTATGATTTAGGCCCAAATACTAGTACTATCAGTATGTATTATAATCTTGAAAAGTAAGTCTAAAAGTTCAATTTGGTCAATTCAAAGGGAAGTAAATTTAGATTACTGGAAGGCCAAATGGTTTATGGTAAGTGTGGTTGTTGTAACGGGTCTTCCTCACCTCACTGGCCATATCAAGATCAGAAATCTTTATCAACAACACAAAACAATAACTTCTACTTAGGGGAATATCAGAGCCACATTGAAGAATTTCTTTATCTAATTTTTAATGAAATATATGCAAAAACTATGGATGAAAATAAGAACCAGATTTATTTGTGTAAACACATTAAATTCAAATAACAAGTTCTCAGAATATGTAGGCTATTTATTGAAATGATATTTTCTAATTGAATAAAACTGTCAGACAAACAAGCAATGCTGCATCATCACTTTCCAACATGGTTCAACATGAAATTGATTGCTATCTACATGTACATTATTGACTGTCTACACATCAGTGTACACCTGTCGTTTACAAATCTCATCGTTAGCTTGTTATTGATAGCGATGGACAGGTGATTATAGCTTCCATGTTTATAGTGATATATATCTCTGGTTACTTAAAAAATCAGTGTTCTGAGTCAATTTCTTGTGAAAGATGAGCAAATATGGGCTACTGACAGGCATGGTGTGACAGTATATCATATCTTCTTGCAAATGACATTGTATGTATTGCTGTATTTCTTTTGAAAAATACTTATTGTGTATTCAGTAGCAACTAAAGTATAACGTTCTTATCATGTGATTCAGAGATGATTACGATACTAGTTATAAGTAACACAGGACGTGCCCCTTATTTGCTTTATAAAATGTAATTTAAGAGTTATAAAAAGAAAAACAGTCAATATATGTCATGGATGAAGAAATAATCCCATGAGACAATACAATTATTATGTTGCTTTGTTATTCATAGAACAGTCTGATTTTGTGTGTAACCAAAATACTGGATGACAACGTTTTAGCTCATCAGACCTGAAAGGTCAGATGGGCTTATGACATGACCTGTTGTTTGCCTTTGTCATCTGTCATCCGCTATTTGCTGTCTGACATCCATAAATTTGTTCACACTTTTACTTCTCATCCAAAACTGCTGCACCCTAAAAGCTTGGCATGGGCATAGCAGGGTACCCACTCTCAAATCTGATTTGGTCTTTTTTCAGAGACTAATTATACTAGATATATATATTGAGAATTTCATATTGGTAGCATTGAGACCAAGATGTGTAAATTTTTATGTTGTCCACCAAAATAAATATGGTGTGGCAGGGTTACAATAAACGGCTTACCATTTTTGAAAGCTTTGTAAAATGGTTGATTGAATCATATTAATGTGGAAATGAGGATTGAAATGAGCCCAAAATAAATTCTTAATTTATCTGTTATAACTTTTCAGTTGCAAAGCCTGTGACCCTATTTCAGTGTATTTTTTTTTAAAACATTACAAAAAGTCCCCTATAGTTAATTGTCTCAGTTTGAGTTGTTACAGGGTGAGACGCTGTGTGCTCATTGACAGAAACAATGTTTTTCTTGAACCATTGCACATAGAACTGGACAATGCAGTGTTGTTTGGGAGTAAGTGTCAGAACTTTGAGTGACAGGGCTGGTGGATACAAGGGACTTTATTTCAAGGTAGAACATAACATAACGTTAAAGGTTGATCTTTTGAAAAAACAATATCTACTGATGATTCTATGTTTAGTTTACCACATAATCATCATACAGAATAAAGATGTTACTTGAAATGAAACATTTTGATAAAAAAAATTACCTTCTGAAAGAGTAATTTATGGATAGATATTAATTTCACAAGTTTTCAACTCTAGTTTCTTTAATGTGATATTATCAGGACAGCTTTGGTCAGAGAGAAAGTAGCCACTTCGTAAATTGAAAATAAATCTGATTTCCTTTCTTGTCTCTTGAAAAGCATATTCAGTTTCCTTTGCTGCTTGAAGCAGTATGAAAAGAATAGATCAGACAGCTTGTATATTTGTAACCTTTGGTTAGGGCTGGCAAATTTTAAAAGTATTTCTTTAATTCTATCATTTAGATATAAAAAATAGTGCTATTGGGCTGGCAACTGTTCATGCTTATTTCATACACTGCTGTACAGTTTGTGAACTGTGGACTGAATATACCACTAATTCATCCAGACTTCCAAACAGAAGCTCATCAATGTGTTTTGGCTGTGTGTCTTCATTATCAAAGTTGCAACAATATTAGATCTTGCACCTCAGTTTTACAAAGAAAAAAGTCTTAGAACCCTTGAGAATGAGTTCAAACAAATATGGATAAAAATATTAATCCATGTTTTGCATCACCCTAGGCAAATTAAGTAATTTCTTTTTGGAGCAAAAATTGATAATGCTTTTTTGTGCCATGCCTGAGGCATTAATTTGGCTCAATATATTGGTTTTCTCCTTTTTATGTTCCTGTAAACAGCTGCCTTTATTAGCCTTATGAAGCAATTTATTGTTGAACAAGCAAACAATATCAAAGTATTATTAAGTGAAGAATTAACAAGAATGACGTGGCTGAAGTTTCATGTATTTCCTCATATTTGAAGAAAGTTTTATTATGTTAATATAACTCTGTAATTGATTGGAAAAAATTGTTAATATTGGTACAGAATGAAATTTACCTACATCATGTTTATGTGATTCTAGTATCAATTATTCTGCTATCTCCTGCTGAGGTGGTACCGGTAAGTCTTATTTCATTTTACTTTTCAAAAGTTACTTTCAGAGTTTTGAAATTTGATCCTTTTGGGTTTGAAATATCTTACATGGATTCACTTTTTGATAAAAATACTTTATTAGTAATATTTGTCATCATGTATTCCTGATGAATGATTCAAAAGTTACCTTATTTTGATTATGACTTACTTTCAAGAAAAGAGATTTTCAAAAATTTATTTTTGGTCTTGAATGCATGGGGTTGTTCTCATATTAATGAAATATTATTTCATATTTTATTCTTAATTAAGGAAGGTGAAGAACTTTTTCTGTTGGCGCTGGTTTATTTGGGAAACTGTCTGCTTACTGCTTTCTTACAAAGTTTGTCTGTATAGTATTCTGTGTTTCTCATCTCCTAACTGCCCCAAATATTCCTGCCTTCCTCTTTTTTCTTCATCTTATGAATCAGCCTTTCGCAAGATTTTAAAGCCGGTGAACAGAAAACTCAATACTCAAAGGCAATATTTGAAGTAAAGGCTTTATCCATGCTTATTTGATAATTTCTGTCGCATATGTATACTTATTGAGGGTGCAATTATGCCTTATTATGCAATACTAAAGTATTGTATGGATCATGTTTAATGAATTCTAAAATACTTCGATATTGAGTTTGAATAGTCTTTAACTATTTTGTATCACCAACATGAAGTAGAATTACCAGGAAATGGGTTTTGTATTTGTCTTTTTATCTTTTCCTTGGTTTTGCTGGAATATTGCCTCAGGAGGTAAAATGTTTGTGCATTGGAAAACAGGAATATCATTTATCTTTGTTTCCCATAAACATAAGCCTAGCAAACCATTATTCAGTTTGTGCGTGTACATACTTACATGGATAATAGAATAGACATTTATTCTAGTCAACACCTCTGCATATAAAACATATCATTCAATATGGATTAACACACCCAACTGGAAACAAATATGGTTAGCAGCACCAAATATTCTGATATATGTATTTCAGCGATTACAGGCAACGAAAATCTCATCGGGAAAAAAAATCAGAATTACGTATCTATGTTTACAATTAATATTCTGGCTTGAACATTAAAGGCAGCTGAGACACTAAATCAATAGAAATGAGGTTTGTTGAAAGATTTATGTATGAATGTCATCGATCAACATTTTCTCTTTTTGACCAAGTTTATCAAGATGGTACATCTATAATACAGACAGTCAATTATTTCTGGTGTGTTAAAGGCACAGCCGTACACCTTATTACCTAAGAAATATGAAAATTAAGTTTCTTCAATCATGATAACCACTGGCCAGGAGGGAAGTTGTCACAGCACAGCCTTAGTGGCGGTATCCTGATTCCAGTTTTTATTCCACAGGCAAGGCAATATATCATGGAAGTATTGCCAAGGAACCTGCGAGATGATTATCATCACAATACAGTGGTTGCATTAGAGTATGTATCCCGATTCTCTACAGTTTATATGAAGGAAGGAATTTTCTGTTTGTCTAATCACTGTAATCTCTTGAATAGAATAAAAACATTAAAAACATTTTTTATAGGTATTTGTTTGAAACATATCATTATTTTAACAGTATCGGGATATATTGTCTCTTTTGGCGATACATCGATGTATCGTACTCTCACGATATAAATATCCTGATTTATTGTCTAAATGTGTTTTGTATGATGTGACGTTTCAGTAAAAATAAGTTTGTCTTTACAAAAGAAATGTAATAGAAATATGAAAAAGAAAACACAAGACCACAAATATTTTCTCTCCTTCAGCTGATAAAACAACTATTAATCTCCACATTTCCAATGTTACTAAGAGTTCAGCTTCCAATATAAAATCAGATACACATAAAAACATGACATCATTTAAATTCAGTTGATGATACTGGAGGAATTCCCATATTTTCTGAACATTATTCATTTCAAATTTATTGATTTTAGTTTCAGAAAGCTCCAAATTCTATTTCGTGTTGCTTCGATTCAAGTGTTCCATTACTGGCAAGTCTTAAAAGCTCCTGTTATGAACTATCAAGCTGGTCTGAAAAACTGAAATCATTCCAACGATTCTAATTTTGGAAACTGGAGATTTTTTAATTTTTTAAAAGATTTAATTTTTTTAAAGAAGATGAGCTTGTTTATAAGCATTTCATTTTCATATTTCAAAATATGCCTATGAATATTCTGAAGGAGACCTTATGGTTTCTAAGAAACCTTCAATAAAAGCATTAAATTTGCATGGTAAATCACTGGATCTTTGATTTAAACACTATTTTATTTCCTAAAAACATGTAGTACACAACAAATTTGAATAAATACAAACTATAAGGAAAAAGGATTAGGAAAAACAGGCTAATGCTTCTCCTACCTGGATCTTTCTTTATAGTGTTATCGTACATTTAAATACATCTTTGGTGCTGACCGTTATTTCAAATTGTTAGTTTCAATGAACAGGAGAAAACCAAAATCTAAGTACATATTTGAAGATCTTTAAAGACCCATCATCAAGTTTGCATTGTTAATTTTCTTATAGAGGCAATTTTGATATTCTTGGTAGCTATTTTTCTCTCTAGATAAGGTTTGCATTTCTATAAAGACCTTGTTTTATTAATGCCTATCTAACTATATAGTTTGGTAGGAAAATCTTCCAACAATATTTTGACACCAAACTCTGATTTTTTTAATCAATGACAAAGTACCTTGTTCTAATTATGCCAAGGTATGTAAATTTGCCGCAGTAAAAAACCAACCAACAAACCGTTGTGTCACGGTTATTTTTGTTCTTGGATTTCCTTAACTTCTTTGTTCATAATGACATTGTCAGATGTTAGGTATCCCTATAAATAGTTTTGTTATTCAAACTTAGCAGAAGAAAGAGACACAAGTCTTAAGAGCATAGACACATTTCATATTTTAGACGATGCAAAATAGTAGTCTTTGGCATGATTATTATAGAGTCATTTTCATTTGTTCAGAATTGCTATCCTTTTGAGTTCATTCATTGCTATGAATGTTAACTGCACAGTTGCTATGGAAACGCACATGTAAATGCATCTTCCTGTCGAAAGAGTGTTGCATGTCTCATGTTGTTTTAAGTGTAAATTATGACATGTTAAATTAGTTATATATCTGATTTTGTTTCTTTTGTAGCAAATGTTAAAAACAAAGAATGTGTTAAAAATACTTTTACATATTTTACTCTGTGATAATGCACCTTCTAGTATATGAAAACAGTGTCATAGTTATCCACAGACAACTGTGTATGGATAGCAGATTATTTACATACATGTATCAATATGTACCCAACTTCTGTTGGCTCTTCACTGTATCCCTGAGTGGTTCCTCACCTGTCAGCTGATTCCCTGCATGTCGTTTAAAATAATTTGTCATCTTTTTCAAGTGTTCTTCTTTCAGTGATTTATCAATTAAGGTGACTAGATGTAATCATTTAGTTCCCAGTTGTGTGTGTGTGGTCCCAGCGGTAACAGTGCACACACACAACTGTAAGCCTGTATTTACCTCAGACCAACACAGCACCTTGCCTACTGTTAACACAGGGTCTGCTGTAATGTTGTTCCACATCATTGTCTGCACTGGTTAATGTTGATAATTTGAATAGTTACTTAACAAAAATTATTAAGATAATTTCCTTTTTAAATAAAATGTTTAAAATGGAATGGGAGACCGTCACATTGAAATGTTTAAGTTAAAGAAAATTTGATAAAAAGATGCAAAACTTACCCAAAACTCTAACTAAAGTGTTTTAGATTAATAAGAACTAGAAATTAAAGTCATTTAGATAATGACAAAGAGTGTTATAATATAACTTCACTTATTCCTAAGGAATATGTTTTAATTTGCTTGAAGACAAACTATTTTATCAGAACCAATACAAAGTCTCAATAAAAAGACTTCGATATTCAACATGTGCAAATTTTCGGCAATGATTTCACGTCTGAACATAAGGACTAAATATATACTCAACAAAAAAAATTAAGGACTGTACTGATTTCCAATATAGAGATATTCTATAGTTCATATAATGATCCATATGATATTTGGTTTTGCAAATTGTTTGGTGCTTAACTTATTTGTTGAGTATATAAAGGTAAATATTGTAGGAAACCAGATTTTCTCCAGGTTAGAATGTCAACTTGGTTTTACAAATAAAGACTCCAACAGATACAGGTATACTCAGCAATGTTGCATCAAGACTGTGCAATCTCAAGATTTCATCCTAGTAAATAACCGGTACATCATGCGCAAAAAATACAATTTCATACTTGATACCACATAGATATCTAATATTTGAGTGTTGACATTGTCATCATTAGAGGATTATCTATCTTTATTCATTACTTCGCTTGGGAGATCTGAGACTCACATGCCCATTTTCAGCCCTCCTGCCATTGTGACTGCTGCTCATAGAAAGAATGTTGAAATTGATCAAACCTCCCAATACAACAAATTTGTTCCTTAATCATGGGTTGACATTTAGTCATAGCTTAGGATGTTGCATATTACATGGTTAAGACTGCTAAGCCAAAGAACAAGACCTGCTATATATAGGAACTAATTCTGGCGGTTAAGAAGCTTCTGACTATACATATTCTCCCCAGTGTCAAATTATTTGCCTAGCTCGAACAAAAAAATATAACGAGTCAGACGAGACCAGATACATTTTTTGTAATCAACCCTGAAAACAGCTGTAAAATTGTCTTTTTGTTCTTTTCAAATTTCTTCTTAACATGATGCCATGTCAAAAGGTTCATGTTAAGGTGTTTCAAGGACATTTTTATCAATTTTTGTTTTGATTAATGTTATGCTTTATATATCCAAAACAAATTATCTGTTATTTTGAAATTATTTTGTTATTCTTTAAATAATTTGTTTACGAAGGTGTTTGTGATGTATTTCTTAAAGAGCCTTTGATTTTTGCAGTGTCATTATTTGTTCATCATTGGCGGAATCTTAACTTATTACCAAGAACTACAAACATTGTTGATAGGCCCTCAGGTGGATATTCTTCTTCAAATAATAAAGAAGGCTTCCAAATAATGGCTCACAATTATTCAGCTCTATCCAAAATCTGGAAATCATGGTAATTATCCCTTATATTCTCTATCAGATCTCCTCAGAATATAGCTGATCTATAGATTTGATGGCTGCAATCAAATAGGTAACATTGATCACGAGCTTGACAAGACTGCAAGAATCACAGGTACAGGTTCTTCCTCAAAGATAGATAAATTCATGAAGTACCTCCAAATAATGTTTATGTTCTATTCTGAAAAACTAAAATCATAGTAATTACTGTATCCATAATGTCTTTATAATCCTGATTACAACTGACCTATCGCTGTAGCCTGCAATAAACTTGGTAGACATAATTGATCTTGACTTAAGCCAGAATCATTGGCATTTTCAAATAAAAACTTTCAGATATGCTAATGCGACTATGGACAGTATAAGGAACATTTTTGTGGAAATGGGACATTCTTGTCCATACTGTATATTTGTGTTATCACTGCATTATTAGCTTACTGTTATAGTTCTAATTTGGCAATTATGAATTTTAGAATTGGAAAATGATAAATTGTTTGGAAACATTAATTATTGCAAGCTTTATCGAGAGATAAGAAAATAATTTCCCTTGAATTTTCTACATTCTCAGCAATTCAGCTTCTAGAATAAAAATCTAAACATCTTGAACTCTTGAGCTACTGCATCTAAATCCCCCCTCTGAGTGGCTATTTTACAGGGAAACAAAGGGAATAATTGCACCTGCAGGTAGAGGGTTAAAGGGGCACAGAGTATGTTGTCAAGAACTACTGTTTGTATCTGAAAATTACCATTTTAATGTTTATCAGTTCAGTATAGGGAGAATAAACAGCTTAAAGTTGTGGTTGTGATCGAAAACATGACATTTGATCACGCCAATGACTATGACGTAATTTTGATAACTTATTTACAGCAGACAAATATGGAATGGTAGTATAAAGCATATCACATAAGTAGTATACAAGCAAACCTAGAATTTCATGCTCATTACATTTATATTGTTGTTTGTGGATTATTATTGAAAACAAGTAAGTATTCTGGCATTTAAGTGATGAAAAAAGTAGTTTTTTGGTTATGATTTGAACTACACAGAACACATGGTTTATTGGTAAATAAATAAGCAATCTACAAAATTTTGAAACATACTGTGTGTCACTCTAAGAAACTAATGCCCTATTTGACTTGAACTGCTCTCATTATCAATTGGTTTGTAGAGTGCTCACTGTTTCAATGTAACAAAGAACTCTGCAAGAAATTCTTTGAGGCCGACTAATATCTCTTTGATAAATCATTTAAAGGTAGCAAACTTTTCATATCTTCAGGCCCATTTTTCATGATATTGGGCACAAATCCTCTTTCACAAGTCTTGGTCCCTCTCATGTTATCATTCTACTTCTCGTCTTGCTGTGACAATCAATACATTTCCAGCTCAGTGAATATTGCCTGGCAGTGCTGGACTCTTTGTGAGTGGTCAGCTATTTGTCCTGGTTGGGTCAAGCCATTCAGACCCACGGTCAGTCTAATTAACCAGCATATCAGCAATACTCCAGCCAGATTAAGGAAATGCTTGTTTTCACAAACTCGATCAATGAGAGCGATTTCCAATATTGATGAGAAAGCTCCATCATGGAGGGGAGAAGTAGGATCACGATTTGCTCACATTTTTGCAAATTTGATTATTCTCAATATGAGAAAGGTCCTCAGACTGGGATAAGCTCCTTGTTGAAGATTCAACATAATTTTGGTGAGGAGGTTGTTTGTCCATTACTGGATTCAGTGGCCTCAAGATTGTATCATCTGGTCAACAATACCTTTTAGGAAATGAATTGAGAACACCAAGTTATACATCAGAATTGTGTCTAGAAAATGATAAAGTACATGCTGATTGGTTGAGCTTAAGGATTGCAATTTGCTGAAGGATATTTTGAAGCAACCTGAATAATAATGTTGCAGAAAAGGATGCAGACATAATATTTAATTTTTTATATTCTATATTGTCGAGGTCAAGAATCAGGGGAAGGAACTTTAGACTTTTCACAGTAGACATATTTGTCCATTGTTATAAAAAATAATCCTGAAATTCCCAAATATGAATGTTCTTATTTGGTAAACTAGCTACTAAGAATTGTTAAGAACATATTGATTCAGCAACTGAAGTGCTTAGTTAACATCTGGTTTGTAAGACAAAGTAATTTGAAATAGTTTTATGAGTATTTTTGGAATATTGGAGTGGAGTTAAGAAAAACTCAGATTGACCTTGTCTTAAATGTCAATTTACTCTCCTTTAGGAAGGTCTTGTAGTTCATCATAAGTATTTTTTAGACTATTTTTGTCCATGTGGTCATTATGTCCCTTTACACAGTTGAAGAAGAAATTGGGTTTAAGCTACATTGATAAGCATAGATAAAATCTGTTTATAGTGTCTTGTGAAGAATATGGTGAACTGAAAGAAACATAACATTTGGAAACACTTTTTACTGTCTAATAAATAAAGTAATTCTTTTTAAAAATGGAAATTTAAAGATTTTTGGTTTTGGGTACGCACTGACCTGTAAGGTGAAGGTACTGCAATGCTATTGGGTTTCTGTACTTGAAACAGTATTGCAAATGGATATCAATAGAATAAGGGTTTCATTAGCTGTGTGACAGTGTAACAAAGATATTACCTTCTTCCTGTTGTAACAAATATCTAGCAGGTTTTAAATTGCAATGGAATGATTGTATTAATGCTCACTAAAGATGTCAGAATTTTAAAAAAAAAATAACCTGCTGACCAGAATGAATTTTCATGGGTGATATTGTATTTTCTTCAGAGATCATCTTTGATGTAACTCAAGATAGGTTTTATTCACACATATGCAACATATGATGATGTAATTATTCATGGTTGCTATCATTAACTTCAGTACTTAACTGGAATCCAAGAATTGACTGATTTGAAGGTTTGAAGGTTAATCACTGGTCAGCTAACCTTTTTAGTCTTAGAAACAACTTTTAGTCTTGAGAACTTTCTAACTGGTATGGTAAAATATTAGTGGTGTAACGATTCATCGATAGTATCAATGTTTGCATCGTATACTACGCGATACGAGTGCATCGATACAAAACATGTTTAGACAATATATCAGGATATTTATATCGTTAGGGTCCATAAGAGACAATATATCCCGATACTGTTAACATAATTTGTTTCAAACTGATAACTATAAAAACTAAAAAGGTTTTCTGCTATTTCAGAGATAACAGTGATTAGAACAGAAACAGAAAGAGAAATTATATATTTCCGATATTTTATATGTAATTTCACAGTCACTCTAATTTTGTGATTTCCCTTCAACTAATATCTATGACAATTTGGTATCTGTTCTGTTATCTATAGTTCTTTCATAAACTGTAGAGAATCAGGATATGTATTGTATCGCAACCACTAAGGCCAGCTAGGATACACAGGTTTATAAAATATTGATAAAGACATCACACCAATATCTTCATTATTTTTCAAATGTCTATAGTCATCTTGTGTTAAGAAAATACTTTCCTAGAAATTTATTTCAATGCCAGATAACATTTTTTCATTATTTTCTGCCATCCAAATATTTACCAGACATCATTTTTTGCGCACGGCATTAACTTTTTAAGATGGCATCATTTTAAGAAAATACCATTATTAGCAAAAAAGTATTTTTATGCAGGAAAGTCAGCCAGAGTTCCAAGATTCCAATATGCCATTGTATGCATGAGTCAGTCATGATCTTGCTTAAGGCAGAACTACAATCGAGATAATCAAATTCCCATCCTCTGGTGTGCACTGATGTTTAAACAATTATTTTCACTGAGCAAGACCTAATTGCCATATTTTCTCTGCCTTAATTTATTTTGGGTACATATCATTGACACAGAGAATACAGTTTGGAAAGATGTCATGTTTGTAAAAATTGCTTTTCTAGTTCTGTGAATTTGTACATTACTGAAAATTATCTGTGATAATATCATTGCCACTAAACCAAAATGTCTTTTACTCCTTCACCTTTAGATATGTTGCTACAAATTTTGTTTGCAATTGACACGTTTTGTGTATATGACCTGAATTTCCTTCAGTATTTTTCTTACTTTTTGTATATTTGATGATGTTATTCAAGTTTAATATTTTGTTCAAACAAGAAGGGCAGGAAAGTGAAGATATTTAATTTCAGTTATTACAGTACAGAAGTGATTTGATAAGGACAAACATGTCAGTGTTGAATACACATCACGTTGAAAGTTTAGTGACAAAGAAAATCCAAAGGTAAAATATTTATGAACATTGATGAATATGATATGGTTTAAATATCAAAATACAAACGTTAATAATAACATTTAAACAGGAAGGCTACTGTGATAATAGTCACTGCAACTTATCAAGATTAAGATCAAGCATATGTATAAAGCAATTCTGTTCAATTCAAAGTTTGCTAACTGTCCAAAAGCTTTGTTTCCTGCATGGTTTCGTTTAAACATTTATGAGAGGGAGGGCACCTTGGCCGACATGCTTACAGGTTTGTGTGGTGTCATTAAGCTCTTGTGACTTACCCTTGAAAGAGATGCAAAGCCTTGTGAAGCTCAGGGCTGTTGTGTCTCATCATTCAAACATAATGTATACTTGCAAGCCTTTTGCAATGCTATATTTTTGATTTATTGAATATTTTAGAAGATATTTTGAGAAAACAATAGCACAAGAATGAAATAAGATAGCCATTTTTTAGATAAGATAAGACTTGCATTGATATTCAGGCATTATACTGATACAGGCAAGATACTCTTTCTAGTTTTAAGTACCATGCTGTAAATCCAAAAATAGAAATAATTTTTTTATCCAAAACTTCTAAGAAATATAAAGAAAACAGATTCTAAAGATTTGATTAAGTGTGGAGATTCAATATTTAAACTGATTTGGAAATATGATATTTTGGGTCAACATCCATTTTGCTCAAGGGTAAAATCTATAAATTCAGAATAAGGATGTGACTGTAGAGATAATGAGGACTCTTCCCCTTTCCCCCTGTAATTCTTCCCATTAATGTAAGCATTAAAGTATAAGTATTATAACCTTGGTGAAAATCAAAGACAGTTATTTCAATTTTTAACTCTTTTTTTTTTTTTTTTTTTTTGAAAGGCTTTTACTGTCTCCTATGTTTTTAATTAACCATGGCCTTTGTTAAAAGATTCCAGAAAATTCAAAGCAAAACATTGCTTAACTCAAAGATCAGTAATCACTCTCCATTAAATAACTTCCTTTTTTCTGGAACTCAACTTATTTCAAGTATAGAGGAACCGAGATGGGTTTATTTGCATTCTACTGTGACCAGAAGATATTTGCCATTTGTTGTTACTGACTTTTTCAATCATCAAAATTGTCTGAATTTATGCAATGAAAGTTCATCATAGTCTTGATGTGAATAGGTACAACCAATGCCTTAAGCATATATTATGATAAGAAACAGAGTTCATTTTTTATCTAGTTTTCATAGAATTCCTCAGAATTCTTACAACAGCAGATTTCTTTTAATCCTTTTAATTGCACTTGTTACTCTTTGTAGCAATTGGAACTAAATATTCAAAGTAAATTTTCCATAACTTCTTAGTTATACGCTCAAATGTAGAATCTCTGAGCTGATATAAGTCAACAGTTCAGTCCAAATTGAACAAGTGATAATCATTAGATATACACTGTGAAAGATAAATGTTATGACAAATTGAGAAATGAATTAATTCCACAGCAATATTGTAAATTACCAAGCAGGTGCAAATTTTATGCTTTAATGACTTTTGTAACTATTTAACCATCAAACAGGTAGGAAATATCATTGTTACAGCAATGCAGTTACGAGAATCAATTTTGTTACACATGTTCTGTATTCATTCTGTATAATTGGCCTTTGGCTTGTATACTTCAAGTGAATAAACTTTCACTGTCAAAGATGATTGATAAGAGTGGTGATGTGATCTAGCTCTAATGTTTTGGCAGCTTCTAGTGAATACAAACTAACTTCCTTGGAGAGAAACTAGAAATCTTCAATTCACTATTGGAAATGATCTGCTGGTTCTTTGGTAAATGGCTTTAATTGTTTCAAAATATATATATATAATGAATTTGTAAAGCGCCTGTCTTCCAACAAAGCTGCTCAGCGGCGCTATATCATGAGCTCTACTGTCAGTGGAAATTGGTTGTGGAATTCTTTAAGGTCCGAAAGCTTCATGAAATAAGTATGTTTTCAACAAAGAGCGAAAAGTGCTCTTGTTCTCAGCAAATCTGATGGCTGGGGGAAGATCATTCCACAAGGTTGGAGCAGCAACAGCAAATGATCTTTCTGCTGTTTTAGTGTTTGTGTTCGGAACAAGCTGCCTCTGATGTATGACTCTAATCAGAATTAAGGGAAGAGAACTGTTGATTAAACCTTCTTGATTTGCATTTTTTTTGGTGCTCAGTATAACTTGATAGCATTAAAATCATCATTTCTGTCTCAAAATGCCATGACATTAAAAAACTGTACTTGTAACAAATGAAAATAAATCTTATTCAGGACATATTTCAATACCAAATTGAAGGAATCGGATTAATTTCTTTCCATGAAATGTTTGACGCAGATAAATCTCAAAATCTCAAAATAAACATCTCATACCAAAATAGCTTATTGTGGAAATGTTCGAAAATGATAACAAGTAGATGAATTATTTTAACTCATCTTATTTGAGTAAACGTTGTTTCATGTATTTTCTTTTTTATCAGGTCATTTAGTGAAAAACATAGATAAAAACATTAAAGCATTTGTTTGGTATATAGCAGCAGGTTGATCCGGAGAGAGATAAGTGAAAATCAATGTACGTACACAGTGAGTGAAGAATGGTAATTACTGTATCCTGATGTAACGGCTTACCGGTACCTCTCAATGGTGGTTCCAGTGATCATAGAGAAACGTTTTCATACAGGATGTAACGGCTTACCTCTCAATGGTGGTTCCAGTGATCATAGAGAAACGTTTTCATACATGATGTAACGGCTTACCTCTCAATGATGGTTCCAGTGATCATAGAGAAATGTCTTCATACATGATGTAACGGCTTACCTCTCAATGATGGTTCCAGTGATCATTGAGAAACGTCTTCATACATGATGTAACGGCTTACCTCTCAATGTTGGTTCCAGTGATCATTGAGAAACGTCTTCATACATGATGTAACGGCTTATCTCTCAATGATGGTTCCAGTGATCATAGAGAAATGTCTTCATACATGATGTAACGGCTTATCTCTCAATGGTGGTTCCAGTGATTATAGAGAAACATCTTCATACATGATGTAACGGCTTATCTCTCAATGGTGGCTCCAGTGATCATAGAGAAACATCTTCATGCATGATGTAACGGCTTACCTCTCAATGGTGGTTCCAGTGATCATGGAGAAATGTCTTCATACATGATGTAACGGCTTACCTCTCAATGATGGTTCCAGTGATCATAGGGAAACATCTTCATGCATGAATTAACTGGATCATGTGAGCATAATGGGTCTTGGAGGAGGATGAGAACACAATGATTACCTGAGTTCATTTAGTATGAAAGGTTTGTGGTATACGCACTGCATGTAGGGAATATTTTAAATGAACAAAGTTCATAGACATTGACATAATCTTTAGACATCGCTAATCTTGGTATGACTGTTTTTTAAAAGTTTTCTTGATTCGGTACAATAGATAATTAGTATCTGTAACATTATATTTGGACACATTAATTATGATATGTATTTTGAAGTCAATGGTATTTTTCATTAGAAATTTTTAAGGAATTTCTTTCAAATTCCTGTCATGTTTATTACGTTATCTAAATTGGTTCCTGTTCTCGACTATTCTCCATCCTAGCCAAAGCATATTTGATTCTGTTTTTGACGTAATAAGAAATTCATTACTGGTGAGATGTTTGGTTAATGAAAGCATTTGCAAACAGGAATTGAAAATATGTTTTTATTGACTTTCCGTGTATAGGTATCAACTGGAATCATTATGTTCTCCTTTAGATGATCATCATCAGGGAATGGTTTGAAACTTCTTTGTACAGCGTTTGAACAGCGCCTTGGAATTGATTACGCATGATTTTGTTCATTTTAATACAGTGAATACATTTATGAAGAGTGAAGTTTTTTATGATCATCTGTAGAGACTTGCTAAGATTAGACATGGGCTTAAAGCATGTTTTACACAGATTCAAATATTCTTGTTCATCTTATCGTTGGAGAAAAATTGAAAAAGTTCTTTTGGGAACAGTTCTATAGTAAGTTAACTTTTGATGCAATTCTAATCTGAAATTTGTATCAGAAACACTCATAACTTGTTGATTTGGACCCACAGTCTCAGTCTTCATTACATTAAATCTCAATGATTTTGCAGGATTTTTCTGCATTCTTATCTCTGATTTTAGTTGTGTGAAATGTAAAATCTCTTTACATTTAGTAATGTCATCAACCTTTTTGCCTTTTTTTTTGACTGGTAAGTCTTTATCTGTTGATGTATAACCCCTAAGCTTATCATGGATCATTCCATTTGTCAATGCATTACATGAATTTTCAGTTTATTAACTCCTCAGGAAAAGGGTTAAGATTATTGCAATAAGAGTTGTTCCGTTGCTCATTCGTTGCTATAATCATGTTCTGTTGATTACATTTTGATTTGCAAAATTTCCAAACTGGACCAGGAAGTACTCAGACGTCCAAAGCTGACTTGATTGAATTACTTCATGCATCAACTGTGATAAGACTGATTCATCTTTGCAAATGAGTTCTGGATGAACAACCAAGTGTTGTTAATTGATTTTATCTGATCATTTCAAAAAGTATAACTTAGTCTTTCTAAAAGGTTTGAATCATTCAGAAGATTTATTCAGTGGTGATGAATTCTTATTGACTACTTTCTGAAATCAACTTCAACACTTTCTTTATCATTACACTCAAGGTATCCGAGTAGATAATTTTAAAAAATATCGGTAGATGTATGTTTGCAAAGAAAGTTTTGCCTCTTGCTCCTGACCACACCAGTGCATCAACTTTAGTCTGGTTTCTTGAACTGCCCTCAAGTTGTTTGTACATGAAGATAAAGATCCCTAGAGAAAAGTTTAAGTATCCAAGATTTTACACTTGAATGAATGAATTTCTTGTTACAGGAATTGCTGGGTTCAGATACTTGCAGATCATCAAAAAAATTTTTTTGATTGGAACATTTCAAGTGGGGGAGATATCTTATTGAACTGCTCAGCTTTCTCAGTGGATTAAAGGCTCAAACTGTCTTAATTTCAGTTGATCATAGAGATGAAGTTTAATCACAACCTTTGTTAACACACTCAGAGCTAATCATAGCTTTCACTGTGCTGATGGTTTTATGCTCCATTTTCCCACAGTGGTTTTCCAAAGAGGACCAAATGTTCAGGATGTTTGTGAGTTAATAGAAGAAGTCATCAGTCTCAGTATCCAATGTTTAACAGATTATGGGACTCTCAATCTAATTTTCCATCATTATTTGAGAAAATATACTTACTAACATTTGATGAGTAAAGCTTTATCTACTTCTTGAACAGATATTTAGGCCAAAAGCTGACCTTTTTCTTTGTTTGTCAGATTATCTAAGATATACGACCTTAAAGAGGTGATAGTGTCCAAGCATCCAAGAGATCACACATCAATGCACATTGACATCTCTTTGCCTGCTACAGCTGAACAGTTAGGAATACTTTAATGTTCTTGCCTGTAAACTCTGTGTTTTCCCTTTGTACTTGGCGTTTCTGTGTATTTATTAATCATAAGAGAGTTTATAAGTAATTTAATTTATCGTTTTTATTGATATGTTCTTTTTTTCACTTAATCATGTAGGTTATTGCTCAAAAAGTGGCTGTCAATTTAATTTTGATTGAATATCTCCCACATCGTTTCAAAATGTCAATTAATTTGATTTTAATTCTTTTACTTAGGATGATTGTGCCGGCTCTTGTTTCAAAGATAATCGATTCAAATCATTGTCAATTAACTTTAATTGAACTGGGCATTGTGCCAGGATAGCAAAAGATAAACAGAAGACTTATTTGATCTTCACATTCCCCAAGAATGCACTGCCTCATTCATATTTTTCTCTTATTCTCAAGTTATTAGTGTCCTTAAAACGGCTTGATACTAATGTCATTAATTTCATATTGTTCTCTTTGAAATGCAAAGACTCTGAGTGATAGCTAATGATCATTCAAAGAATTGTTTCATCGTCCTTAACAATTTTAATGAAAGTGGTATCAAATATCATCTGGCAATGACACTCAAAGAATGGTTCATTCATATTCGTGCCATTGGTTCATCATTTTTTAACCAATCAGAGGCTATTGAAACCTAGTAATCATTTTACATGAATGTATATGGCATTAAATTTACATGTGACCTGTGTACAGAATATGTGAAAATCTAAATATATAAATGAAATGAACTTTTTGTATGGTAGAAGTCAAATATTTAAGAAGCATCAATTTGAAAAATATCTTTGCTATATCAAAAATTTTTCAACAGTAGGAAAGTGTTGATTTGTGAAAAATGACTTGCGTATTGTTAACAGATCGATGGAACAATATTATTTTAAGAATCAATTGATGCTTTTTATGTGTTAGTTGATTCACTTTTAACCTCGTTTCTTGTTCTCTTTTCAACTTTTCAAGTTAAATAATAAAATTTGTGGTGCTTGTTCATTTGGATACATCCATCAAGTTTGCAAAGATCTTACAGCATTAGTTAAACCATTCGTGGTTGTTGTCAAAGAAGTCTCCTGCAGAGATACTCGTCTCATGTTTGTATCCTACACGGATGATTATTCATCTTGGCCTAGAGTTTTCTTACAAAGAAATTCCTGAAGACTGGGGGCTTTGATGACATGTTTCATGTTCTGATTAGGTTTGATTTTCAGATGACTGGGTAACCTTTGAGTTAACCTCCCTCTAGTTTCTGTAACTTTCAAAAGCTTTATGCAAGAGGGTAAATGGTATTGGCATTCAGAAAAAATTGGCATTAAGAGTTGACCCTTTATATGTATTTTTGAAGATTTTATCATGAGTGTGCTTTTCAGCCACATCTTTTAATTATCTTTGTTAGGTGAAGAAACTGTTTGATTGATTTACTGATTCTTTGAACGCTTGTTTCTTTTGATGTTTGTGATTGGATGGTCATCGGTTATTGTTTCCCATTGCAAAGATATTTCATTAATCAAGAGGACAAATATGAATTACAAAATCCAATTTGAAACAGATGTGACAGGGTATGAATTAGATATAAAAATTTGTTTGATAAAGATATTTTGATATATCTTAGGTCTAAGTCATGGATTTGAGTCTTGCAAGCTCATTATAGACTCTGTTCAAATTCAAGTTGTCAAAATGGCCTAAAAATTTTCTATGGGATAGAAAGATCAAAAGAAGTAATATTGGACATCTACAAATCCAGATATTATGAAAACTATCTGACCATCCAGAATAAACCTTTTGCCAGCAGGATAATGGGAGTATTTTGAGTCAGACTGTCTTTATTTAACACCAAATTACGTAGAACATTAACTTTTTTCTAAAAGTTAGAATTTTGGCTAAATTGCCTGCTCAGAATTGTTTGCATTTAACCGCTCAGATTCAGATTTACAGAAAATCTTTTTTGTATGTTCCCAAGTCATTAATTTATTAATGATACTTTGCAGCTGGTCAGTTCACTCTGAAGGTTATTTGTAAACGTCCATGAACATGTCTGGGTCTAAGAATTAATTGTGGGATGTACAGGGCACACTGACCTTGGTGTATTTGTGTAAGGTTGAAGAACAAACAAGTGTAATGTACAGTGTTACTCTGTCTACCTGTCTGGTACCTGAGCTTACCTTGTTGATTGCAGGTGTGCAGCAATCTCTGTAAGTAAAAGCACTATTCAATCTTCACCAGGTATGGTTTTGCTGGAATTGGGTAAACTTTATAAGTTTCATAATGGGAGTTGCATTGTTGCTAAGTTCTATGATTTAACAAATGTTTTTATTCATTAATTGTGAAACAAAATGGTTCATTTCAGTCAAAAAGCTTTAAAAAATTATCCTGGCTTTAAATCTGAGTATGTGATTGATGATAACAATTAACATTGCAAACGTATTTGAGTCTCATTTTGTTATCACAATGTCTCTAGTGAAGTTTATTCATCATTTCTCATCTGATATCACATGCCCAAGTAGGGTTTGGGTTACATTACTTATCATGGTTATATTTCAAGGATGTATATAAGTATAGGTATATTAATTGATAAATGGTAGGTGAAATTGAATACATAGTATTGTGAAAGAAAAGTAGAAAACTTATTGATATCAGAGCATTACCAGAGACCAACTCAAAATAAGTACCCGGTATATTATGATTGGTAAAATCTCCAATAGAATTGAAAGTCATGATATGATGGAAGGTTTGTATAGGTGTATATAGATATCAATTCAGCTATAGATTTACAGTTAGTGTGACAGATTGTTAGCTTTGCAATTCTGCTCAATAAGTCTTCCTAAGGTGAGGCAATGTAGTAATACATGCTTTATTAGAAGCTGCTTTAGGGGCTTTCAGTGCAGTTTGGATATGTATTTTTGCAGTATATTTAAGCCTTAATGTTCTTATTCAACTATAATTTTGAAATTTCAGGCAAATCACTGTAATAAAAAGTATATCAAATCCATATCCATATAAAAAAAATCTAAATTGTTGAAATAATGAAGCAAGGTGTATGGACTTTTAGAGGACTTCTGAAAAGAAACATTACAACAGTTTAACCAATGCACTTTCATTGTAAGTTGGCCTATTATCAGCCACTCATCTACAAGGTTTACTTTTATTTATTCATTTAATTATGGTTAAGAACTGATAATTTTGGCATTGTAAGTGTTGGTATTAATGACAATAGCCACAAAACAGGCAGTCAAAACTGTTGTCAAGTGTCTGAGGATAATGCAGAGTAAGCATTTATGAAATATTATCAATGATTTTAGACAGCTGTCACAAGAGATTTCCTGTGATGTTGCAAGATAGGCATATCATAAAGTAGAACCTGGGAACATAAGATTCAAAGAATGTTACAAAAGTTGCACTATAACACAGGGCCCATGTTTTGAAAGGGAAGGTAGCTCAGCAGAGGAGCCACTAGCCAGTAAGTGAAGGTTAGCTCATTATTAAATTGAAAAACCATAGATGATCATTTTGCTTATTGAATTTATATCAAGCGTGATTCTACAAAGAATTTATGCTCTAGGTGATACCCTCATCATTACCCTAGTTGATGGATCTGCGTCATATCTTATTCTCAACTCTCTACAATGAATTTGTGCTCTAGATGTTACCCTCATTGATATCCTAGCATAAAGATATGTATAATTATTTCTAATTTTCAACTCCAAGGGTAGGATCCACATCGAATTTTCAACTCCAAGGGTAGGATCCACATCCCATGCAGCAAGGTCTGGCACTAAAAGGTGGTTTGGGCAATGTTGTTTGTCTGACGCCTAGAGAATATTCTTTCACAAAGCACATAGTTAAATGTATGTATCAGTTGGATCAAATCGTGTCCTATGACGTTGAACTTCATCTGTTTTAAGTGTTCCATGAAAATACATAAAGTCTTATGGAACTGATATTGATTTTGAGTTAAGCTATACCTTGTTGAACCTATCTACAATGATAGCCAGCTATGATGGAGTAACCGATCCACTGACAAATACTGTCCTATGACATTGAACTTCATCTGGTTTGACGTGTTCCATGAAAATACATAAAGTCTTATGGAACTGATGTTGATTTAGAGTTAAGCTATACCTTGTTGAACCTATCTACAATGATAGCCAGCTATGATGGAGTAAATTAACCCATCCACTGACAAATTGTGTCCAACAATGCTGAATTTCATCTGGTTTGAAGTACTTCATGAATATACTTAAAGTCTTATGGAACTGATGTTGAATATACAAAAAGTCTTATGGAACTGATGTTGATTTACAAAAAGTCTTATGGAACTAATGTTAAGCTATAACTTGTTGAACCTATCTAGAATGATCGCCAGCTATGATGGTCTAACCGATGCACTGATGATCAACAGTTCAGTGATGCTTATCTTATCTCGTCCGTAAAGGCACATGGACACACTGAGAGATAGAACCAGTAAAATATCTAGTTTCTTATCAAGCAGTTTGCAGTTTAGATAATCAATGCTCATGCACCCATTGCAGACTCTCCTTAAGAAAAATAATCTAAATAGATTAATTAATGGCTGGCTTGGTACAGATAATTAGCAAGAGCCATTGTAAATAAGAAGAAGCGTGACTGTCTAAGACTACAGTGGCATGTAGGTACTTGTTGTGTAACACAGTACAGTCTGATCAATGAGAGATGGATTGGGTGCCAGGTGCATCTGCGTATACAGTATTTAGAGTGAAAGTTACTTGGGCCTTCAGCTGTAAAAAAGGAGTAAAATATCTTATCGTATGGCACATACAACTTTTGCTTTCATATCTGTCATCTACCATTATCAAATGACATTTACATGGGTGCTTTGCTGAAAAATAAGGTTATCCCATTTGAGGGTCACTTACTATATTTTTTTACATCATTTTTAGGGTTTGTCTAGATAAGGAATTGTTATTGTGATTATGTCCAGCATTTGCTCATGTCACTTTTTTTAGGTAAAAAGGTAGATAAAAGTGTAGATGATTGTGAATTGGCTGCATAGGAGTACAGTTAGCCCTCATGGTTCATGTTGTGTTCAGCACTTCTTTGTCCTCTTGGTCCATGGGTGCTTCCATTTTGACAACCCTATTTAGGTTTGTATTCTAAAGTTGGATGTACTTAACAACTTGGCTGTATAAGAGAATTGACTATATACAACACACTTTTGCTTAAGTGTATGTAAAAGAAAACAATCATTTACAATTATAGGTATTTTTATCATGATGATTATGTTCTGCAGTTAGTGTACATATAGGAGCTAACAGGCTAGCAGTTGTATCTACTATGCATCACTTGATGAAATATCTTCCTCAATCTTTGTTAGCAAAAGTGAAGCTTGTAAAATCCTATCGATCCTTTGAAATTATGTCAGCTTTTCTTCTTCCTATTGAATTTTTTTAATGTTTAAAGTGTTTGAAATTGTTTTATCTAGAAAAACATTATTGAATTTACCTGTCCGGATTATGTTACAACATCCATTGTGAACATCCAGAAAAGAGAAAAATGATTTGTTAGTGTATCAATAATAACTTCACATCATGTTTGTTTTGCTCAGGGTCTATTTACACTGAGTAAAACTGCAGGAACTGCTCTTGCTATTGCACCTGGACTAAGTGCATTTGGGTACAGTACTTCCATCTATCCAATAGCTTTGCTGCATTATGCAGAGTGACACTAATGCACTACAGACTTATATGATGCAATTATTGATGGAAATTGATTATTCTTAAGTGAGTTCATAAAGTATTTTGTACATTTAACTCATAATTAATACAGTTCATTGTTCAGCCTAATGGCACAGCATTGCATAATGAACTGATATGTTGGAGATTGATTTAGATGAAAGGATCTTTAGAACCTTTTTTTTCAACCAACGCATATAACTCTGTTAAATGAAATTCTTTTGCATGTGTTTTAATTATTTTTTAAAGAATTTTGGCAACCCTGTACTTGCTTTAACTTTATAACTACTAAAATGATTTCATTTTATAATACATCCATCATTATTTTACGTATGATCTGCAGAAAACAAAACTTAAAAATCGGGTCGGTTACATTTTTAGCTCAACCCACCTGAAAGGCATCATGCTTATGGCATGACATGGCATCTGTCTGTCCATAAACTTTTCACTTTGCGACTTCTTCTTGTGAACTATTTACTCGAGAGAGTTAAAATTGTTTAAACAATTACCTTGAAAAGTGAAAATTGTAAATTGGTGATTCTAAGGCTCTGAATAAGGGACACAATGGTCATGGCTTTAAAATGTATTCTTCCTTTTGTCCGAAAAAGGCTTTAAAAGCCGGAATCATATAGACTACATAGGCAATGGGGATTTTTGAATGGTTGATTGGTGACACTTTGGCCCCTGCTAAGGGCCACATTGGCCACACCTGAAAAAGATTTCATCTTCCTGACAAATGGTGCTCCTCCTTATGGAATGTAATATGTATAAAGCCTGATGAGCTACTGAGCCAATAACTCTACTTTTAATACATGTAAGTGCCTAACTTGGTTGGACTTTCTGGCAAAGCTCTGCAAAATAGTGCAAGAACACTGATAATTAGGTTTTTCCAGATTTAGGTTTGTTGCTGTCCCCTCTCTTGTATTCTTCCATGAGGATAGAACAATACTCAAGGAATGATTTAATGAATGTATCAAAACCAAGTTTCCTATTGGAACTAATTGTAGGAAGAGGTTGAACCATTGTCTTCATATTAACAAAGATGCTGGTTGATGAAGGAAGTTTCAAGATCTTCCACTCATGTGACTCCAGAGGGTTCAGCTGATGATTTATTGCAGGACCTGATCCAATATATAGATGGCGGCATATTCACATCTGTGAATGACAGGAAAATGAATCTAATATTGTCTGGAGAAGTCATGAGAACATGAGATTGTACTTACTGAACATGACAACGCTGTCTGGAACCCTTAGTTTGAAAAGAGAATCAGTCTAAGACTTCCTGCAGTATGTTGTTGGTTATTGGACTGGTACTTTGCAATGTTAACATTTATTGTCATGGATTCCATACCTTACCTTGTGAGATTTTCAAGTTTGTTCCTGTTTGGCAGTATATGCTATATGAGGAGGGTCTATGAGGGGTGTCCCAAAAGTATCCGGCCTGAATATGAAAACATGCCTGAAACGCAACCACACTGTGCGTGCATGAAGAACATTCATTGACGTGTAAATGGCATGAAAATCACGAGATGCATACTCTTCAATTGCATGTAATAATCTGTCATTCAAAGGTACCCACACATTTTTACCGAAATGGAGAAAAGTGGCTGGTACTGGTAGATACAATACCTTAACTAATGAGATTTTCAATTATGAGGAGGGTACAATATGCTGTTTTGTAAATGTGTGAAAAGTTTATTCCAACACTGAGTAACTTAAATTTTAAATGCAAGATTAATCGTGTGAGACTTGTTGTTCTGGGCATTGTTCACTTTACCGAAAGGGTAAGTTGGTGAATTGTACCAAGAGCCTTGAATTGAGTGATTCATTTGTTTTTAAGACTTGGGAGGTTTGATTCCACACATCTCATCAATGACATATTTACTGCAAGACCTATGTTGTCACCCAAATAGAGATTATTATAGAGAGGAAGAGTGTCATATGACTTTTACCAAACGTGAGTGAATTTTTTAATTACACGAGTGAGAGCGAGACTTATACTCAAATTTGCACAAGTTTTGTAAAAGTCATATGATACACTTCCGAAGGTAATAATTTCTTTATTACCGATTCTATTCTATTTCAAACGCAAGGAAATATTAATAAAACGGCCCACTTCCCTTGCCACAGCCTGCGATAGTGCATCATGAACAATGATTTTATGACGTCATTGACATCAAAATACTGTAACTCACGCTGAAACAACCGTTACTAGGAAAAAGTGATATGTGCACATGTGCTCATATTGAAAATATGTCACAACTTATGATTAACTATATAGGTAATAATTCAAAATCTGTGCTTGCTTCACAATAGGTATCCATTGGTTCAATGTGTCTAATCATTGCGATGTGACACATATTACAAGTGCCTTAATATTTCAGGATAATAAACCATCTTGGTTATCATTATTTTGTGTCTGAAGCATGCTTTATGTCATCAAGGATGTATTCAAGACCTCAATGTGTGTTCTCAATGTTTCTATTTTCAAAGATATTCATTTCCACAAACTGGGCCTCATATAATAAGAAAGTGTTCACCTCTTAATTACCAAGGTCAGTGAGATCTAGGCAGATGTCTTGTCTAGACTCTGGTTGTGTGAATAACAAGTCCTCAAATCATTAAGTGATCCAATGCTGGTCACTTGAGACTGTCAGTTGACCACTCTAAATGAGATGGCTTGAAATAACTGTCCTCTACCAAAGTACCTGGTAATAATGATAGTAGGTTAGTTGTAAAGAGTGGTGATTTGACTTAGATGGTATTTCATTGCAATGCTGCAACTTGTGTAAATCCATGAAGCACCATTGTTGGAGTGAATAGCATTGTAACCAGTGAACTATTGTTAGACAGCTAGAGCAACCCTTGGTTAGGACTGCAATGAAAATGTCTATATGCTTTCTAACCCAAGTCTTTATCCATCATGTTTTCCTTATAGGCGTACTATAATGGATGTTTAATTGTAAGTTGTAGATAGTTATCAGTTATTATTCCATGTATAAGTTGTCGGCTGTTGTGTTAGTTCAGTTGGTGATATTGCTTTGATGTGATGGTCAGCTGTCGCTTATTTGAAATAAAATATGATGAATGTTATCGTTGTGACACCCTCTGATTGTATGCCCCTACTCCAGGAGAGAGGTCGATTATATTGCCTTGATGTGGCTATACTTTGGAGCTTTGTAGACTTGCAGTTACTGGCTGTCTCATGATAAGGGCAGCATTTACATATTCCATTACAGTTGAATACAGAAAGATTACCTTGTCTTTGAAGAAAATAGAGTGGCTTTTTGGCAAGTACAGATTTCTGGAATGGCAATATTATCCTGACAGCAGGATATGTTTCTTCACTGAAATGATAAACTTTAATTACTTTCTGAACTTTTGCATCTTTATCTTGAATTTATGCTTCCATGTATTAGAACAAGTGTTCAGGACCATAGTTTCGTGAATATTTGAAGCTCTTCAATAAAAGTTTTTTATTAAAATCTTGATTCATTCATGGAATATTTTTGGAGTTCAGATCACTTTCATAACTCATTGCACTTGAAGACAAAGCTAGATGAATGATAGCATGTAGAGCTGCTCATCAAATCAATGTATGATGTATCAGAGATCTTATTATAACTCAAGCATGGGTTTGGAATAATGGTTATTATAAAACAGTCATAATTTCAGCAAATCTGACTGCAGTGGATCAATAATTAACTTATCCCTTTCACCACAGATTTTGCCAGAGAGACAAAATCTTTTTTGCACAAAGGTCTTACATCATCCATGCAAGCAATATAGCTTGAATGCCTGTCAAAGAAGTAATATGGCACAAGTAAACACACAAATGATTGAAATTGATCTGGAAATCACCAAAGTTATAATCACGTCTTTTTGGCTTAAAAGTTTTCACAAGAGACCAAAACCTTACTTTCTACAACCATGTGCCAGAAAGAGTAAGATCTTCATATATATGAACCAAGGATTAAAAGTTGTTTTGGCAAAATCATGCCAACAAGAATAGAATATCATTCTTGGAAGTCATCTTGTCAACCTTGTTGAATCGACATTTACAGAAGAGAACTGTAATCAGTCTTGTTACTCCCATTACCACACAACTAGAACTGAGATGATGTATCGTTGTAATGAGAAGCGTTGTACTTAAATGAGGATATACGTATTGTGATACGGTCTATGTATCGTATATCATTGACTTTAAAATTGTTATTTTCCCTAAAGATCAAGGTGTAGGCATAAGGTAATCTTTCTTGTTATAAAAATCCCTGAAAATAGTGTATTGTGAATGTATCGTATCAAATCATATCATATTGAGATACGTATTGTACCATGAAATCTCTGTATCGTAGCACACAAGTGCACAAAGTGTAGGAATCCTTGTCAAGTACTAAGGGGAATCAGGTAGTGCAGAAGTACAAACTCAAGCAAATGATACTTTTATTGAAATGATTTCACAAAGGTCCCTATAATCATAAGAGCATTGTCAGATAAGAAACATACACAGAAAACTTCAAACCTTCTTAGGAAAACAAAAAAGGACTCATTTATATGTCTTAAAGAACTGCATGAAAGAGATTCAATGCTTCAAATTGCCTCTCTGGTTAAGGTGATCATGATTTATAGGAGAACCAACTGAAAAGTTCTAAACATGTCTTAAAATGATTGATTTGTAATCCCAATTGGCCAGACAATTAGTGTCAAAGCTAAAAATCATATCTGAGTTGATACTGACGATAAGGTGCACTGATATGCAATGTTGTATAGTGTACTGTGAACAAAGATGGCATACACAAAATGAAAAAGGGAAATAACATTGATCAATTAAACTGCCTTTGTTCACCAAAGATGTCTGTCTTTGAACATCATGGTCAATTATAGGACATTTCTTTTCTAAGTCTTTTAATCAAACAAAGAAATATGTTTTTAGAAGGAAGGCTGACACACTTTACAGAACTTTCTGTTAACCATTTACATGTTTGGTGTGGAATGTAACTGGTTGTGTCCAAGATATTGGCCTCTTGCAGAAGCCAATTGATTGGTTACTTCCTGTCTGTCAGACCCTTCAAAATGGCTTTGTACTTTTGTTTCTGCAGCTAAACATTTTCTTCTGTATGATTTGAAAACCTTTGGATCTCCAGCAAAGATGTAACCTTGCACTAAGATGGGAAAGATGATTTACTTTGAAGATTTAACGCATCATCATCTTCTGGGTTCATCAAGGGTTTATTGATTTGTGGGAGGTTTGCAGGAAACTGTAAATTATTTCTTGATCCTGTCTGGGAAAAAATTAATTTGCTTGCATTGAGTTATGTGTCAGGAATATGATGAACTGAATGGAGGACTATTTACCAGGATATTGGTTAATTGATGTAGAGGATCTGATTACAGAATCATCTCCCCTTGTATGTTTTCACATCGTGATGTTGTCAATCATACATAAATCTTTTACAAACACAGAGTTCTTGATTGACAGTAATAACAAGGAGTTGTAAAATTCCTACTTTGACTCAGATTGGTTTGCCAACGGTGCTTTCTTGAGCATATCAACCTCATGATATATTTTTGGTTGGGTACAGAGTTCCCATATTATTAATATGTATTTTTTCTTAAAAAAGGGATACTTCAATCTGGCATTTTGGCGGATAACTCCATGTGTTGTGGACGGTTTCTCCCCTTCTCTTAAAAAGTGGGATTTTTTAGGGAAGGTCTTGGGGGCTTTCCTTGCACTATCAGTTGCTTGAAACCTGACATTTCAGCATGATACCACGCCAACAAGCGACTGAAGCTGCATAAAAAACCTTAGAGCTTAGCTTGAATAATGCCTTCAGGCCCTTTTCGAAGTCAGGAACAAATCAAACTTCACCTCTTCAGGTGACATGTTTTTCTATCATGTGAAAGAAAGAGTTGAGTCGTGCCTTTCAAAAGCATTAACAACTCACCAAGAAGGAACCATGACTTCACATTTTCTAAAGAGAAGGAGAGTTTGCAATATCAAAATAAGTTATTAAACTCTTCTTATTTGAACAAGAAAATCACTAACCTCCCCATGTGTCTGATTATCATAACATGAAAGAAGAGGAGTCTTAAAAAGTTAAAGGAGAAGAAGAACATGTTTTGAACTGTTACAATTATATCAATGAAGCAAGCTGTATTGAAGTACTTTTCATTTACTTATTTAGGAGGAGTCTAAAGTATTAGACAATGGAGTAAAATATGTTTTTTTCATGTTTTGAACCTTTTAAATAAAATTTGAAATAAACATGAGATGGCTATGCTTCAATCAGGAGATGCTTGAGAATTGGAAAGCTGAATTGTGGACAATGATAAAATCACATTTGTAATGGTCACCAAATTAACATGATAAAAGAATTATTGAATTATTTTTCCTTTACATATTAAGGAAATGCTTGAACTCTTCTTTTTTAACCACAAAATGGTGCCTCAACAGGTGGTTGTTTTTCCTCTGCCTTGAAGCAGAAGACAGCTGTGATGCAAGAGCGGAATCAATACTTAATGACAAGTCGCTCTCTCACTGTCCTACGGCTCCTTGAGGTTTAAGTAGGGTTAGTAGCTCACTGCAGTTGTGACAGAAAGCTTGTAGCTAGTATCAGTAACCCAGAGCCAACTATGATGCAAAGCAGAATCAATAAAGGATCAAGTTTTGTGTCATCTGACAGCTCAGAGATTACATGAAATGAGACCGTAACTTGCTCTTCTCTTTACAGTTTCAGATGTCAAATGAGATTATGAAATTTTTTATGATTTTTGCATACGGAAGAACTTATATCAATCAATCAATAGATTCTTAACTATAACAATAATTTTATGCCTTATGGATACAAACTGCATACTTCCAGAGCATAAGATTTAAAGACACAAGCATGAAGCAAACTATTGAATCCTTGTGTCAGAAAGGTTTATCTAAGTTTATCTAACCTTCTACGACAATAACATTTTAGGAAACCCTAGTCTGGAGGTTAAAGTAGTAACTTATTGCACAATACATTGTTTAGCATTTGAGTAAAAATTATCATCTGTCTTAAAGTTGTCAAGTAATCATTTTGATTCTACAGTGCTATGTCATTAATTAGTTAAGTATTTATTGTCTCCTCAGAAATCTTTCTCAAGCCTTTATGCTTAGTAGCTCAATTTGCTCAATATACTGTAAAACAACTAATTTTTGCGATCTGGAAATTTATTGCTTATTTTGTGAATGCATTCAGCTAGCAAAAATTAACAGTCACAAGATTTGAAGAATGACGAGATGAACAATCGTAGTGAGCTCATAACATATTTAATTCAGTATACAAACATCAATCAAAAGGATGAAACAAATACAAGCGACATTAATTAATCAATCTACGTTTAACGGTATAAAGCATTACAGGTTTGAGCAGCCTTGTACCATGCTGTACCATGCAGTATCATGTATTGGTTCTCCGAGTCCAACTGACACAGATTCTCTAGCAAATACCTGCCCCAACTGATGAAAGTTTTCACTTGTATAGTTGTATTTTGTTTGCGTTCATGATAATGAAATGCCTTATAAGAAGTTTTATTCCCGAACCATCGAAACTGAATTAACTCTATAATTCTAAACATTATATTCTGCATACTGGAACTGATGCGAGTTTTCACTTGTATAGTTGTATTTTGGTTACCTTCATGATAATGCCTTGAGAGAAGTTTTATTCCTCTAACCATTGAAACAGAATTGAATTTGATAAATTATATTCTGTTTTGATCGATAGTGCATTAGATAGTAAACTAAGTTTTGGAGAAAGAGTTCTACATTAACTATGGTTAACATTAATTCTTATTCCTCAACATTGGAGAAAATAACGAATGATTTCAGGTGGCCAATTAAGAAATGTGTCACTGTTCCAAATCTCAATTTTATCATATAACTGTGATTGATTGTGTCCTTTATACTTAAAGTGAAGAAATAATGCTATCTAATCTTGCCAGAGTGAGTGAGTGAGTTAAGATTATTTCACTTATATTGCGGCTGCTAGTATTATTGCAGGGAGAAAGCCTGCAACACCATTGTGGTTATGCATTGCGGTGAAACCTGCGAGCATCGGCTGGAACTAGCGACCCATGGGTGATACTGCGCTGAAACTCATTGTAGCATTGCACCAAAACCTGACTGTGTGCAGAACAGTTCTTTGCTGCAGACAAAGTTGCAAGTGTCGAGGCTGTTACTGCAGTAGAGATGATCACGTCTGTTCAATGCATTGTTGACTCAGTGACTAGAGTGACTCCAACCAGAACACCACAGAGTCAAAACAGATCAATAGATCTTGATGGATGTCTTCTGATGATCGGTTTCCTTTACAAGCTGGACACTTAAATGACTGGGAGGCTTTAGAGCTTGATAAGTGCATGGTCAATAAGCAAGATAAACAAACCACAATTACCATCTCCTTAGAATGATTTCATCAAGGTTGTCCAGTTGGCTAGATTTCAAGTGTTAGTTTTGTTGATCTTAGTGATCTATATTTTCTTGGAGTATGAATTTGGATTTCATAATGCATTTACTGACTGAAAAATTATCAATTTTATCAGAATTTTTAAATTCTTATTTTATGAGCAGTATGTTTTAACCATTTACTGACAGAAAAATTTACAATTTTATCAGAATTTTTTATATTCTTGTTTTGAACTAAGTGCTTTTGCATTCTTAATTCTGAACATACTGAAAATGTACTAAACCAATAATCTAGTGTACTGTTTCAACCAATTTGGAATTGGTTTTGTCTGTGCCTTCTGGATTTCTCTACAATTGTTTCCTTTAGTATAACAGAGATGTCTTGGAGGCAAGATCTCAATCAATAGGGATCAAGTTCTCTGTCCAATGTCAGTGTGAAAGTTGTTGAGAAACTTCCCATAGGGTGACAACCATTTTAGCCTCCAGCTATCACTTGTAATATCAGAAATTCAGCCAATTACAGCCATAGAAGCTGTGTTAGGTGATTTCAAGCTCACTGTCGAGTGATTCATGCCCTCGGGTAACTCTGAGGAAAGGAAAATGGTATCCAACTGTCGTTTTTGGACCACTTGTGTGCACTCTACCTAACATCTTCGCCTTTCTTACTCTCAGAAACTTTGTCTCTCTCAAGTACAATCAGACAACAATGATACAGAATCTCAATTCATTGAAGATTTAGTTGTTTGTCTTGTGCCAGTTGAAATAGTAATCAAGATCCTTTTAAAGGTCGACAAACATAAGAACTGCAGGTAGTTCTAGAAACATATTCATGGTCATCCATTTCCTTCAGGCTATGATGCAGGCCCTGAGCATTAGAAGATCAATCATTTTGGAAATTTACATGCTATCAGAAACTCGCTTGAGGCAAGGCAGCGCAAAAACTATTACCTGATTTAGATTATCAAAACTGTCTTGGCAGAAGTAAACTTTAAATGTAAGCTTGCATCATTAAAACTAGGAGAACTTTGGCAGTTTGGAGGCCAAAGGTACAGAAAGTGATCATACTCAAAATTGAGATATTGATTGAAAAGCTGATTTGACTTAATAACTACAGAGGATCAGACCGTGGAACTGCTGATAAGTGATGCTCCTCTTTCAGCTTAAAGATGAGGTCAACATCTTGATTGGGATCCTCCTAAGGATGCAGCTACTGTGCAATGAGAAGCTGGTTGAAAATAACCACCATGTTGGATATAGGAAAGATTTTGATTGAAAAGCTGATTGACTTGATAAGGAGAGGAGATCAGATTGTAAATGATGCGGAAATAAGGAGAAAGCTGTCCACTGGTTCACTTGAACTGTCTCAGATTTAAATGCAGTTTTCTTTGGCAGGTTATTAGGTGGTTAAGATTCATGAAGCAACAATGATCCAGAACAAATGCTTTGAGTTTCCAGTAGCAAGAGTTTTATCGTTGTCAAGAATTAAGATTGAGTTGGCATTTCTTCAATGGAGAATGTCGCCTTCATCGGTATGTTGTTTGAGTTTTATGTGTTTGGTTACTTAACCATGCTAAGTTTTAGAGATTGTGGTTTTGAAACCCACTCCTGGATAAAATGACAATCTTTTGCCAAAGTTTAAATAGTATTATTCACTAGCTTTATTTGCCTACAAGTTACACTAGTCAAGGATAAGTTAATGATTTGATTTGAATTGAATGAGCACCGAAAAGCTTTTGATACAAGTCCACTGATATGAGTTTAAAAATTATCATTTCAAACATGACAGATTTAAGGTTGCTGATAATAACTTTGACCCTTTGTTAAAATATATTATCACTCGCCCTTGTAAGATACTGCAGTGTAATATTTATATGGCGATATTAAACTAGTTTTATACCGCTGCACGTATGACGTCATAATATTGTGTGGTTGTGACGTCACAATGTTAGCTTCGCCATCAAAATGGTGGCCAAGTCGCGGAAATGTTTCGTTCAGTACACTTTCGGCAATCATTCTTGATTACTGAGGTCAAGTAATAAACAGAATACTAAACTTCCTTCAATTTAATACTAATGATTTGGTATTAAACTCGCTTTCTCTCGTTTGATACTTAATCATTAACTCGTTAAATAAAAATAGTATTAAATTGAAGGTCGTTTAGTATCCTCTATGTATCCAACAGTGTTTAAATTATCAAATGCAAAACACTGTTGGTCAGATGTCATTTATGACTGGAGTAGAGTTTTGCTTTTACAACTGTCAACATTACGACAGCAAAGTGTAAATGTTGGTGTAAAGGTATGTAATATGATATGGTTGTAAAAGTGTCAAACCTAGCCTCTTTCACTGGCATGTATTATAGAACATATTGAACACTGTGAGAATAAGGATTTTAAGGAAAACAACTTTTTTGGTTTGTATTCTTCTTCATTAGATTCATTGGTGTAGTGAGCAGGCACTCCAAATCATCATTTGCTTTCACACAAAATAGATATTTATCCAGAAAGTCTTTTATGACGTAAATACCTATCAGAAACTTGAAATTACGCCACTTTGTAGTCAGTCATAATCTGTATTGTATTAAACATCATATTTACTGAACATTGCATGATTATGATGTCTGGCTTTAATGAGAAGTATGCTTTTGACTTTAATGAGAAGTATGTTTATTACTTTAATGAGAAGTGTGTTTTTAGCTTTAATGACAAGTATGCTTTTGGCTTTTATGAGAAGCATTTTTGGCTTTTATGAGAAGCATTTTTGGCTTTTATGAGAAGCGTTTTGGCTCTTATGAGCAGTATGTTAATATATTGTCTCTTTCTATCGGTCATCTCCTTATTCATCACAGCTGATCTTTTTCCTGTCTTCAACATATTTCTTTCTTCATCAAGATATCTCTCTCATGTAAAGGTCAAAGATTCTTTGTCCAAGCAAAGTCAACATGTTTGTTTTTGTAGACATTCTGCCATATTTAATGTCACTAACCAACCAAACTGATATCCAAGTCACTACAATCTCCCTGACCATTCCAAGAGCGACTTATTCTATAAGATCAACGCTCAACTTAGACAAAACCCTGACTCAGAGAGTACCACTCGCTCCAGGAGAGCCCTGGAACTGAGGTGGATTTTTGAGCTTCTACCGTTCGAACCGTGAGGCCTCAATGATACGATCGTAGGCTGAAACACTCCTTCTTCTGTTTCCTCTATTGATATCCAAGTCAGTTATCCAGCTTTAGATGTTAAAAAAAATCTGATCTTCTTTCACTTTTGTCCTTTGCTGTAAGTGTCATCTAAATGTCATCGGCTAAAGAATCTTGCAAAGAATTGGCATTCTAATACTGAGTGTCGTATTGAGAATGCTAAGTATTTAAGTCTGGACGATGGGATTACATGCATGTTTAATTCTCTGGACTCAGAATGTGTTGTCGTCATATTGGAGAAATGTGAATTCTATTTTGTATATTTTGTAAAGATTAACCCTTAATCGACTGCATTAACCAGTGTCAAGCTTTTCCAGAGTAAGTCCTTGACTGTTCTCCCAGAATGATAAAAAACTAATAGACCTTCTTTAATGTTTTTATTTCTTTTGATAACCAACAGGAACATTGGTTGAAATATTAATTGACCTTGGTCAGAGGATTATATATGTATTCTCTGTTCATCAATCATCATTTGAGTTCATAGCTAAGTTCCTCTCATCAGGCAGAGAGAGAGAGACAGTTAAACTCTTAAAAGCAGAGTGAGTATTAAACTCTGATAGACATATATCTTTTCGTCTATAATGATTTTGTTATGCGTACCTTGTGAAAGTCAATTCCCCATGAACATCAAACAGTCTATCAGGCATTCCATTACGCACAAACAGACAACCCCATTCATCTCCAGAACACTTTTATCCAGATATTGTGTTGAAAGTTACATTTGTTAAAGAGATCCGCAAAGTTATTTTCGAACATCAGACAGCTTGCATGGAATATACATTAGTTGTGGCTGGGCTGTTGATCTAGGACTACAGTGACCTGACATTTCTCTGACTTGAACTGAGGTGTTGAAGAAGAGGATGATATCATCTCATACCGGTCTCCAGACAGTTTTTAAAAATCTTGCAACGGATTGTCATTGTTTTGTCAACACATTTTTGGTCTTACCAAGGCAAAAATAGTCAGTTTTCAGCACATTGTTAAGATACTGTTTCCACTTGGGTTATCATTTTATCGCAGCAATTGTCAGCATCTTTCAGCAAACTGTTTTAGGTTACATTTATGGTCATTCGTCTCAGGTCAGAGGAAATTATGATCTTTCTGTTCGGTACACGGTACACTTATTTGTATTTTGGGTTCATACCGCATATGTGATTTTCAAACAATTATATATTTGATGGAGTTTGTTTACAAAAACTATGAAGGGTTGAAAAATGTCATGGCCTGACATTGAGTCGGCAAAGTTCTAGTTCATTTGACAATTTGATGGTTTTTATTTAATTAGAGATAGACCTAATAATTCTACTTGTTGACAACCTTATCAGTCTATTGTTTGATAATCAAGATCAATTTCACAATACATGAATTAAAAAATTACTGACTTGCATTATCTTACTTTAAAGAGTGTGATAAGTAAAACTTTCTTTCAGCACTCACGGCTTTCTCCATGTGTCTATAACTCAGCACAGTACCACCCATGGTTCGCTAGTTTCAGCCGATGCTCGCAGGTTTCACCGCAATGCATAGTCACAATGGTGTTGCGGGCTTTCTCCCTGCAATAATACTAGTTGTGTTAAACCCCATATCACCAGTTTTGAAAGTTCTTTATTTTGACAAACATTAAGAAGTCTTTATAGAAATAACTTGGATTTATGTTGCATGTAAAATGCCTCCATAAAACTTTCCATGATCACTGACTGACGGGCCTGTAAACCCCCCCCCCCCACGATGGACTGATCTTTATTTAATACAAAAGTAAAAACAATTGACATGGTACTACGAGACAATAACCTGTCACCCCTGTTTTCATAACAGATCAGACTTCTTGGCTTGAGAATGGCAGTCTCTAAATAGAAATGTTACTGATGCATACATGGCATATTACCCGATTTCGGCGGGTTTACCCGATTTCAGGCCGCCTAACCCGCGTACCCGATTAGGTATGGAAAAAACCCGATTTTAAGAGAAGTGCTTAGAATGATTTTTCAAGGCTGTGTTACCTATTTTAAATCTTTGATTTGATAAAATTCCAAACTTCTCAATAGTTTTAGTCGAAATTAAAACAAATATTTGTCAAAATACGATCACAAGTGCACGTTGTTATTGTACATCGGTGATTCGAGAATTAATTATCAAGTAGTTTTTATTTCTATAGGATAGCTGAAGCTCGATGAATTACGTTTAAGTTAATGATAAGATATTACAATATCATTATAATAGACTAATAAAGATCGACAACATTCCTCTTAAACTCCAAAAGGTTTATTAATCGCACAAATTACCGAAAATGAACGTTGAAGTCGTGAACATTATCTTACAGGAGCTATAAAAAGGAAACACCGTTTGGAAAATCAATGCATTTTCTTAACGACAAATAACATTGGAATTATGCTCTCGTGTCCATGATTTTCTTTACGATTGTCTTTCTTCGAGTTATATATGAATAAATAAAAGTATTTATTGTATGTTTCATTATTTTAATAAAATACGAATAACTGCTAAACACATTATGGTTTATTTTACATTTTATGTTGTATCGGTAATATGTTGCCATGAAATTATCACGACCACATGTTTCGACCAACTTGTAAAATTTACTTTGGCAGTCCGGAGTCGTATTTTCGTACATAGTTTTGAAAACACGATCTAATTCATGTTTTTAGGAAGAATATTTGTAAACAAAACATATTATCGATGTTTTAATGAGGCAGGTACGATTAAACTATTTGAAATTTCGTTTAAATTTACGTGAAGTAAACGCGCTCATTCATTCAAACATTGTCGATAAACCGCCGTTCATCAACACTTCTATTATTGCAAGAAGTGCATTTATAAACAACGTCTTCTCATCGATCCGTAAATAATTACAAACGATCTGTAATTCTTAAATTTCAATGTGACGATCACAGTTGGATTTTTCTAGATTGAAGTCTTACTCAATTAATATTTTCAATTAACTGTAAATTAATTTTATGTCAGATTTAAGTGATAATTCAATCTAAGTTGATAAAGATAATAATAACCAAAATATTTTTGCATGACAGTCACAAACTTCTCATGTTAATTATTGAGATCCTGTTTAAAAGACTTGTATTATGATTTATGTTAGATATAACTAACTGGATTCTTATAGATTTATATGTCACAACATAAAGTTATTTTTCAAATAAAACATAGTAATTTATGGATAATATTTGTAATAAGCTAGTACCAAAATTCCTGCAATGAGGTTTGAAATTTTATCTAAAAATAATAAGATAATAATAATGAGTTGTTATTTTTAAATACGATAAATCATATGTTCTGCAAAAAAAGGAAAACCCCCATTTCAGACCCTAAAAACCCCCATTGAGAAGGAAAAACCCCCATTTCAGTCCCTAATGGGAAAAAACCCCCATCGCCTCTGTTGGATTATGCCATGTATGCTGATGTAATCAGATTATGGAAGATAGAGTATTTGCATTTTGTAAAATTATTTAGGAAGTATCAAAGATTTTTAAACCTTCTTTTGACTGACAGTAAAAACTCTCATCCACAGAATTCTAGGATATGTTGTGATAGTGACAGTTTATCTTACAGTTAACATTCATTTGTTTAAAATGTCTGCATGAAGAATGAGGCAAAACATTTAAATGCCTCAACAACAACAAAATTGTCAAAGTGAGTGAGTTATCAATGTCTATGTGTCACAAATTGTTTTTATTTCTAATAAATTATATCAGTATCGTCTAAAATCTTAATTTGGGAATTATCTACAGCACAGAGTGAATTTATGAAATTTTTTTCATGAAAATGATAAAATTGGACATGTTAACTAAGAGTAAGAGTGTTAACGTTGTTGACCTGACATTTATTCAGATATCAACCAACACTATGCAGTCATAACATACACAAAGTTATGGTTTGAACAGAAACTTTATTACGGAGACTTGAAATATATTTAAACCCGGAAAACTTCAATGAAGCATTTTTACTTTAAAGGGATTTAACAACTTTGTGATTGTCTGAAAAAAATGAAACGAAGTACCTGAAGTACCAAACAGAATATGTATCGAACTGAGTCTTGTACCGCAATACGTACTGAACCGAAGTTCAAGTGTACTGTTTTAGACCTAGTAATAGTGTTTGATAGTTCTCTTGGTAGTTCAACCCCAATAAACTCTCCTCTTGGGCACCACTGTGGTTACTTCATATTCAGATTAAGAGCTCAGGAGATCAAATCCCACCAAATGTTCCTGAACTTTGTAATCTGCAGAAAACTGTTTTTAAGCGAAAAACTTTGGGAATTATGAATTTCAGTACAGTGCAACTAAAGTTTCCCAAGTGCCAGGTGATGCTGAGAGGTTTCAGTGCAATTTGTAGCCATATTGGTGTTGTAGGTTTTCTCCCTGCTGTATCATTAGTCTCGATGACGTCAGTAAATATTCTTGAAAGTGGAGTTAAACTCCCAAGAAACCCTTCCTTGTCCATCACTCCTCATATAATTGATTTTTGAGAGAATGGAGGAAAAAAAATTACGTGAATTTTCAAAGACCTGCATCCTTTTTTCAAGGTTTGTATCAATTTTATCTTTATATATGTTTATAATTCCTTCAATGAACCAAAAAATGCAAAGAATCTCTGTGAGGGCTGTCAATGTGTCACCTTCAGAGAGTGAATGTTGCCCATCAGCATGAATATATGTATGTATCTCTTTCTCAGCTGCAATGCAGCAGGTGCAGCTTTACACCAGCTGGGAGTGCATGCCGTCCCCTTATCAACACCTGTATCAGTCAGGTGCAAGTTCCTCGTCAACATCATGTCAAAATAAATCTCATGAGGTGTTACTATATGGAAATCTCCTGATGTGATTTGTATCCATTATCTTTTAACATTGTCGATACATAGCACAATATGCTGTTGTTTTTCTCAAAATTCCTGCAAATTAAATGTTACAAAAGCAATGCGAAAATCTCAAAACTCATTAGAAAGGACAAATAGGAGTTATGAAAATGTAAAATTTCAATGAACAAATATAGAAAAATACAAAACAATTTACTTTCATAATTATATAGCTCCAGGTTAGATATGATGATTATTGTTACTAACAGCTCTGTTAAATTTCTCCTTAGGAATAATATCCTATATGATAAAAATCCTGCTGGTTGAATAACCAGTTATTTGAAATCAGCTTAGTTGTGTAACTTTGACAGATGCTTTTCACACAATTTTTCTGTACATTGCTTAAAGAATTCTTTCAATACTGTGCCGAAGTATGAAAGCTTTCCTGCCATGACATTGATATATTGTCGCATCATGAATTCCTTGTCTATATTCAATGGTTTTAAACCCTTGTACAAATTTTATATACATATCATGTCACTAAGTCAATCATCAGTGGTGTATGTACATGTTTTACTTATATATTTTCAAAGGGTGAAATTGAAACAAAACTTAACCTTTTTATACTAATTAAACCTTAGATTTATGAATAAATTGCCAGCGTTGTGTCATTTATAACTTATCACAATGTTCCACTGAACTTGAAGAATTCAAAACTCCAGGGTTTCCTGATAATATGTGTGAAACGTCGGTGATTTTGTCTTGCAGCTTAATTTACATATAATGGGATTATAACTGTTTCCTGCAAAATCATTATTTTGATGACATCCGTGGTGCATTAAGACTAGTATCTATGACATAAGTGAATGCTCTTTATAGCGCTTTGAGCAACTGAATGATGGACAAATGCGCTCTATAAATACACTTATTATTATTATTAAAGTGGGGTTAGATTGCCAAGTAACTCTGTCTTGTTTCAAAACTCCTCATATTACAATAGCAATGTTGGCATTATAACTGTTTCCTTCATAATCATTATTTTGAGGACATCTCAGATCTTGTAATTAAGGAACAAAAACGCTTCGCAAGGAGGAAAAAAAATCCATCCAACAAGTTTACCATTTCAGGGATTGTATTATTTCACTACACTTTAGTTATCTGTGAGAGTTGCAACTGTTATAGTGAAATGAATGATAATGTGATGGCCTCTGACTGACCATCCACAGTGGAAGTGTTATGCGCTGTAATAAATCTGCGAGGTCATGACATCTACAGATGATATGTAGACCAATCCCCAAGGGAGACGACTTTTATAGCATCAGAATCATGGAACTTCGATGCAATGAATAATTCTGGTATAGTTACTAGGATGAACTTGTTGGAAGCTTGACCATTGTTTCCTTTCAATAAAATGAAATTGAGTGAACTCATCTGGCAGTGTTGACAGAAATTGCTATTTCGCTGAAGTTCGAGAAAAATTAATTGATTATGTGCTGAATGCCTTCCATATATTTGACTTTTCTTGAAATCTTGAAATGGAATTTTTAATGAACATAAAATCTATCATTTTCAAAGGACACACTTGTATCAAGCTCCATTATACCAAGGGAGTCACAATATGGAGTTGATAAGTGTCCCTATCACAAAGGAACCTTTTGGACTCCATGAAATGTGTTATGAAGCTTTATTTGGTTTAATGAGAGAAGTCAATGAATAATACTCAGAAATGAATAGAAGCTTAGAATCATAGATGTTTAAAGTTTTAATAAAGTATTAAATAACTACAATGTGCAAAGAAAAATTCCATTGATCATGTTGATGCTATGGGTTTATTATCGTTATCATATCTGCAAAAAAGAGGTTATCGAGGCAAATACAATGAATTTTATGATATTGCAATTGAACTTAAGTCTTTAATAATACATTAATTTATTTTGTTTGCTTCTCCGTGAAAATAGCAAGTAAATTGCTACAGTGGATGGATAGAGTTTTTTTCACATTCATGTGATATTGCATCATTTCTTCTTATAGCTGTTGAAGTTGATACTCATTTCCTAAGGTTTAAAATTCTTTAAAAAGTTCTATGGTATTTCATTCAATTCATCACTTTTACTACGATTTGAGATACTGTTTTTTAGAATATCAATCGGAGAACCAGGTAATACAGCACCAATGTCAATAGTGGATCTGTTCCCATGGGCTTTATGCAGAAAGAAATCTTAATTCTAGAATTGCTTTGTGACTCAGATTTCTTCTTTTTCATTGAAAATTGATTACAGATTATCAATATCATTTACGTATCACCACATTATAATTGCGCATGTATTGAAAAGCCATGAAATTTTTTCTTGTCATGCCTAATTTAGTCATTTCCAACAAATTCAGTATTGATTCAAATGGTTTGGTTCATATTTTTAATGCACCATTGAGGAAGATTGTTGATATGAAAAGGAGCATTTGAGTTTGGTTTTCAACAGGGCTTCCACCTCTGTCCTATTTTCTTTTCTTCATTTTCAGAAAAAAATGTATATGATCACTCATTATGAAAGTTTGTAATCATGAAAACATTTTTACAACTTAAAGAAAAAAATTCTACAAGACTGATTGTTTTTTGTTTTAATGTGACTTTGGACAAGGTCTGTGTGTTTGCAGTATTGTATAGTTTTAAACTGATTGTTATGGTTGTCAACCAAGACTGGCTATTGTCAGGAATCCAAGCCTTCAAGAAAGCTAAAACAAACTGAATAATCAAAAACCAGAGGCAAAGATTTAATCAGGTATTTCATCTGGTAACTGTTTAACTGTTTTTCAATAATAATAATGATAATAATAGTTCACTTATAGAGTTTCTAAGTTTCTAATGCTACAATAGGAGACCATTCAGGAATGGATAAGAATTTCCTTTCAGGTCGACAATTATGATAATGGTATGTGTCAACTGTATGTTTATTATGTCTGGTGTGAAGGTTATCATCTGTAGTAAAATAATGACTATGTGTGTCACACAGTGGTCTGAGTATATAAAACTCACACAGCCTTCCATACCCATTACTGGCTGTGAAAAGTTTGCCTGTACTTTTATATTGACATAATTGGGAACATCATATTGTAAGATCAAGTACAAATATTTCTATTTTACTTGTTTTTGGATTTTGTTTTAATGTCAATTTATTTAGATTTTAATCAAATTAAGTTTATTGGATCAAGATCAAAATATTTGGATTGCGAAGATAACATTTTAAATAACAATCCAAAACCATTTATATGAACTACTGAGACTGAAATGTTTGCTACTGACAGAAGGTTTTCATGAGTAACCTACCAAACTAAACCATTCTATCAGTCCCCTATGTCTCATACTCAGTGATCCACTGAAGACATCTACCGGTAGGATGTTAATGTTCCAGCTTCTATCAATTGTACTCTGTCTACTGACTCAGACCATTATATACTGGTATTCATACTAGGTAGATTTTGAGAAATTCTCTTCTGGTACTGATTCTGTAGCTGTTTTAAAATCCTACAAAAACCAGACCGAACAGGAAAATATTTTCTTACAATAGGGATAGTACAACTAGAGTATATTATTTGATATTGTATATGAGAAGACATTCCGAATTGTGCTTTTATGCTTTTGCCACTCATATAATCTTATTGGAGCATGTGTCAAAAAGACAATGATAGCTATCGTATTACTAACATGAAGATGCAAAGGTATGTCCTTTGAATTTAATATCTACAAGAATACTGCAGCTGTTCCTCCCCTTTAAGATCAAATGCTATAGATCTGGTATCGAACATGTGTGCCTGACCATAAGAAAGACAAAAGTTTTTTGCAAAATTGGTTTTTACATTTGACATCTGCATGTCTGGCTAACGTGATCTGTCATTCTGATTGTTCCTCCTGTGTTTCAGAAGATGAGGCTGGGAAGCTGATGAGAGTGGCTCGTCCTGGCGTGTAGGATGAAGATCAAGGTGTACAATGCAGTGGACAGAGAGGTCGTCTCATACCACATCCTTCTCCTCCTTGGGGAAATCGACGAATGTCATGACGATGGCGTCATCGACGTTTGGAACATCAGGGATCCACTCCGACGTCGGTATCAATGGCCAGTCATCGAGGGATGCTTCAAGGTCCTCCTGGAGCTGAACCTGGGAGAAAATACAATCAATTTACAGTTTGAGGATGAAACATTGACGTTAACGTTCATCTACACTGATCCCCATCTTGCCCATTTCGTCCGCCCAGTGTATATCATCCTGTCTGACGATGACGGATACTTCCAAGGACCCAATGATGAAGATTGCTCACCAACTAGTGCCATTCGAAGGATCACTCTTGGAGCTCAACTCATTCAAACGTTCACAGCTGAAAAAATGAAAGAACATGGTTTTGGTCGACGGACATTTCAGCTTGAAAGAGACGAAAATAATATGCCACTATGCCATATATTCCGTAGCAAGTTAACAATAGAACAAGCATACTCTATGTCTGGTAATGAACTCTGGAGTCATTTTGCCAAAGAATTGATGACTTCAAACTTCCCGAAAAAAGACAAGTGTAAATGGTATTGTTTCATGTCTTTCACACGTTACCAACCTCCAGCGGATATAGACATTCCAAAGACACACAGTGAGATTCTACGCCATACGAAAGGACACACAGCTCTAGGTAAGTTTGGACCAATATCTTTGCCCTTCAAAACTGATGAGATTTGGTTGTTTAATTTTCATACCCTGCATCTTAATAACTTGCCCTTAAAAGATGAGGGTGTAAAATATCATCCCCTTTAAGAATGGTCTCTGATTTGCAGATGTCTTAATTAGTTTCATTACAAAGCCATCAATCTACCTTGATCAATGAAATACATTTGTCAAGATTAATCTGTGAAAATCAGCTTTCCCTGAACAGGTTTTGTAACATTATGTTCAATGCTAAGGCTGCACTTATCACATGACCTCTCATGGTTCTTTGGTGTTCTGAAAGACTTGGGTCATGTCTTCGTTCCAATGTTGAGGTGTTTTAACGTTCTTGTAAAAGATCCAACATCTGGATAATCCTACCATTCTTCACGAGGCTGTTTTTAATTTCTTTTTTTTGGACCTCTATACATCATCTGTCACATCCCCATGTCGAGAACTTTTTCCCCTCCACTTGGTATCAGATCAATAGTTGACAGCCTTGTTTCTGACTTTATTTCAGGTTGTAGATTTCACACCTCAATGCACCTTGACATCCCATGGCAGATTATATCTGCTCGACCAAGCTCAACATTTGATCATAAGGCTTCAGTATTTTATTTGACCTTATCATAATTTTTTTATCATTATTAAAAGAGAAAGTATGCCCTTAATTTTTATACTCTTGACTAAATTCTGAATTATAATCAAATTGTTTTTTGAATTCCCCATTCTTGTTTTCTTTATGAACATTTAAGTTAAAGCTTTATTTTCTAAATGCTAAATGATGTTTTGATTAGAAATCATTTATTTGACATTGAATTAAAACTAATTTAATTTACCAATAGGTTTGCCAGGATTTCATTTCAGTAAATAACCTCAAGCAAGTTAAATTTAAAAGAGTTATTCAATATACCCAAATTCTATTAAGATTTTGTTAAAACAAACTTGTAATTTTCCATTGGGAAAGATTGATAGCTTTAATGAAATTGACAAACATGATGGTGAAATAAGAAATATGTATTTTTCTTAGTCAATATTTCTCCATGAAGAATTGTCCCCAAGGAGATGCTACTCAGCTGAAATTCACGACGTGGCTTCAATTCAATCTACTCCTACAGGATCTATTGATTTCCTCAAATTGTGTTTATAATTAAATTTTTGTGCTCAATTTTGCTTGAAAAGACTGTGCAATGGTCATCAATTGGTGATCTCACAGTGACCAGAGCTGTTAAATTGTCATCAATTTCAGAAGCCAGTTGATTGGTTGATTTTGTCTTGTGAAAAGTTCTCTTTATCATTTATCTTTGTTCAATGGAATGTTGAAATGATTTAGATAAATTTTCTCTTTAAAATATTTAGACTTGTGTGTATCCCAGGTTCATATGAATAAATTATTGAATTCAAATTCAGGATTGCTTGCTACATTATTTGTTGTTCTTGATACAAAATAACTATTTCTCTGTTTTCTTGCAACAAGTTTTTTTCCCATGTATTTTTGATTTGTCACTAGATTATTGCTGTGGTGCAGATATCATTGCTCTTCATCTTTTGTTATCATGAATATACCTTGAGTACTCTTATATCAAGCCGCTAGATGGGTAGAATTGTGCCAGTAGAAGACACTAGATGGAAAGACAATTAAACACAATTATCTCATGAATTATATTGTGTCAATGAGGGACAAATTATGGTCATTTATCCACGTCAAAATCCACCAGTGTTCGAAATAGCTGCCTGCCCGCCAGCCTACTGCCGGTTACTTTCATTTAGGATTTGTTGCAAATGAAGTCAGCAAGCCTGCCTGGCCTTTGCGATTTTTGATGTTCTAAGTATTTCAATTTTGCCAACACTTGCCAAACTTTCAGGAGGTATGGTAGACTTTTAAAACCACAAGCCCTTCTTGCCATCAAGGATTACAAAGTTCTGAGATGTATGAGTACAAAATAAGATAACATGAAAATCATGAAGTGTCTCTTTAATGCAAAGTCACAGTGGCCCTTTAAGAATCATATTTATAATATAAATCTTGTGTCATGTTCTGTTTGATGTTAAAAAAACCCTTGGGCAATAAAGTTTTATTCAGGTTTTGTTAACCTTGAAATGGAACAGGCTTGAAATAATACATGCTGCTGGAATTCGTGTGAAACATTCTCTACTTCGAGGGCGTTTCAGATACTAACTCATTTCATCTCAAAGTGCACTGACTGATGATACTGAAGTTTTGTGAAAGACTTCCAAATTCCTCAACTATTGGTACCACACTTAATAGTCTTCTGCCATGTCAAATCTTTGGGGGATCAGGCTCATCTGTTGAGAGCGATGACTGATATTACAGAAGATTGAATCAAGACTTCATAAAAACTTAAGACAGTTATCCAAAGTCTTCTGATGCTGAGATAGCTGCCATTTTGTTTCCCTTTGGGACCTACATCATATATTAATGCCACAGAAGATTGTACAGAAAACATAATCGAGACTTCATGATAACTGAACTAGCTCTATCACACCAAGCCAGTAGTCTTTTGGTTGACTACCATGTTGTACCAGCTTCATCTGGTGAGAATGATGAGTGATGATAAAGGGTAAAGGTAAATGAACCCTCCACTAGCAAACCTGTCTGCCACCCTTCTCGATGTCTTTCTTGCAGAGCCTTGCGAAAGAAGAGTTTTGGACCCCAATCATGTCAACACTGAGATTATTTCAGAAAAAGGAAGGTTTTGTTCATATTCCATATCTGCAGTGTGAGGGTCAAAGTTCTTAAAAGCTGCAGGACTAGCACTGTCCAAACTTAAGTGATATTTGATGTTTTTGGTATTGTCAAATTTTGCCAACTTGTCATATATATCTACGAGTCATATATATATCATATCTAAAAAATAGGCCTGTATGACCAGGAATGAGTGATATATTAGACTTTGAAAAATGTTTACCGGTAATTCACATTGCAATATTATGAGTGGCTAGACAGACCTTTGAGATGACTGTCGGAGAGGGATGTCAGATGTTGAATATTGCTCAATTCTCACCACATCAAAGGTTTGGTGAGAACAATATTGAGATGTACATTAGTGGCATCAATTCGGAGAAATAAGACCTCCTCAATCAAATTGATTTGGCAGATGATATGATTAGAGGTGATAGATAACACCCTGGCAGATTCCACTTCTTTTTCTTTTGATATCCCATAACACCATTGAACTAATTGCGTAGGTCTAATTATTGCAACTGGTGATGAAAATAGGAGGTGGAAAAACTTTTTGTTTTGTGGATTTGAGTTTGTGTAATGAAAGTTAACGGTGTTGTCCTTGTCAGAAATGAAAACTTAGTAATGTAGAAGAAATTCAAATATTTGAAATATTAAACAAAGACTTAGTAGAGAATATGAAAGTGTTTCTGCCAAACTTGCTATATCATTATTAATCTCAATCATATCTTTTTGTTTTATTATTAATTTATTAATCCATTTATCCAAGAAATGTATAAATATGTATCAAATTGCATGTTATTGCAATAAAGAAATCCCATTAAGCAAGAAACTCATTACCAAATTGCATTTTATTGCAGAAAAATTAATCCAAATGTGAAAAAAATTTCATTTGTCAAATTTCATGTATTTGCAGGCCTTGATTTACGTTATGTTAAAACAGCCAAGTCTCTTATAACATTGATTGCTTTAATTGAAAATTATGTAAAATGATTTTGTAGAACTCATAAATCTTTCAAATGGTTTTATTGTCAACAACTGAATTATTATGTATACACATTATGCAATTTGTTATTATTCAATTTCATGTTGAGTTTTGATCTTTTATTATAATCCTAAGTATTATGGTTACACGTTTTAAGAAGTAATTTTCTCATTTATATTCACACCTTTAATTTTGACATGAAATCACTCATGTCAGGTTGTGATATGAAGAAGAAGAAGAAGAAATTTATTCAGTATTTGAGGCCTCATGGCCAAAAGTACAATCATTTGAAATAATACCTTGAAGCCTTTTCAATGGTCAGATATATTTGTTGGGTTTTTTTTTGCCGTTGACACTTGTATCCATCAAGGGTTCTTAACATTGAATGAAAAGTGATTTTAAAAATCTGTCTGTCAGTATTTTTCTAGTGAGTAAAAATGAGGAACTGTTTTAATATTTCTACTATTTCTTTACCGACAAGTTAGATTTTTACACTGTATTCATTTGTATGCTTGTATATGTACTAAAAAAAAGATATTGTGGCATTTGTAGTGGGCAGATTCAATCATATTTCAGACCAAATTAATCAAACATGCATTCAGACAATCCTTATGCTCTTTCGATTTTATTCAAGTTCTATACACACCTACAAAGACCTTATACTTAGATGATTATTAGTTATCTGGGGTAATATTTTTCATACGATGCCCTAGGGCAAAATATCACTTTTCATTGTGATGTCACGTCAAAATGACGTTTTGTTCTAAATGTGCCGATGCCTTTTCTTGGATGTTGATTTTGATTAGTTTCTCTGATTTCTGACCTCAGTAATAAACAGAATATCATATTCATGCCCATGACATACAATGTTTAGGACACTCGTGCCTTTATATCAGTATGTCCCTCGCTCTCGCTCGGGAAATAGTAATATTAAGCACTTGTGTCGTAAACATAGTATGTCATGGACACTCATATAATATCCTCTATTTATGTCCATGTGCTTTAGGAGGCTGACATGTTGATTAGTTGTGTTTTATCTGCAGGAGGAGGAGGTCTAGCTCTGTTCGGGACAGGTAACCTCCACACCTGGGCGGAGACTATAGACGAGGTATACCCACGTCTCACGGACTGTCGCAAGATCAACCGCAGGAAGTACATGGACGACAGCGCCTACAGGTAGTGCTTATTTGATTGGTTCATTACAAATCTTTCGTATTGCTACTGACCAATATCTTCATAACATTTTCAGGTTACATCAGCTCCTCTTCGAGAAAAAACTAATTTTTTCTTATGAGTAACAATTCATGAACCGTTTGAGTGGCAGTCTAGAAGTTTGCAGTTTAAGAAAGATAAGTGTATCTTATAAACGATCAACTTCCTTATTTTCACAATACCAACATTATGATATAGTTTCCTAACCTTGAAAATAGTTTAAGAATCTCAAGCGAAACATTGCTATCGTAAAATTATATAGAAGTTGTTCCACCCTTAAAATATTCTTATATCTCTCTGCTGTGTCATGATGTGAAACCCTAACTCTGCAGTGATATGTATGACAACAACAATATGGTGTTCTGATAGCCTCATAATAATGTAATTTATGGGGCGGAATATTCTTTTCATTGAAAGCTTTTGTTGTTGTTTTGCAACCTTGGTAGTAAGGTAGGCTTGACCAATTAAAAATCGACTCTACAACCAAGGGGCAAAATGTATTTCACTTGTTGTGTTTGGAAAAAGTTAATGATGCTTATATGTTCATGCTGTGAGGCTTTTTGAACTGGCTTTGAAGTTTTATTTCGGCATCAGCCACAAAAGATTGCATTAATGACAAAATTTGATAATTGATAATCAATATGAAAATAATACCTATGTATACCCTGATGTATTAGCTTTGAATCAAGTGGTCGAGAAAGCAGTGTATTTGTGAACAAACCAGTAGGAAGAAGATTGCTGTGGTAGTCTTGATGTGAAAATGTTTCAAGCATGTGCGTGGGTAATAGACACAAGCCACCAATCCCTGAAATATTGCCAAAGTGATGCTTAACAATTACTCACTCACTAATAGGCACAAATTGGGTGTTTAAATAATACAATTGTTGAGGACAATGAGTACAAAGATATAACTCTGCAATATGTCACAATGTATTCTTTGTTCTTACCTTTATATGCAATCTATATGTCCTTTAATAAATCTATCATTTTTATCTGTCGGTCATATTAGGGTAATCTTTGTCCCTATGGAGTGTAAAGAAAGTGTATGAAAGTTCAAGCAGTAATTATATTGACCTAAGAGAGGTGACCAATCAACACAAACATTCATCACACAATCTGGTGCTATTGGTTCTGACACCATTGTTGATAGGAACAAACAAATCAAAGCTCTTGTGTAAATCCTATCTCAATCAGTGGTATGGATTATCTATATGTTACGGTCTTTGACTTGGTGTTGGACATGTGATTGGGATTTGGTCAGTTGTGTTCTATCACTTTGATTTGTTGGTTCAAGGCATTTAATGAAGCTTAGTCCACTGAATTCATATCTCTGCCATATCTATTGGGCTGAATTATTTTGATTTCATATCTATGTTTGTATTTTTTTGTTTTTCTATTTGTGCGAGAAACTCAAAGTAAAATGATACTGCAGGACATCTATTGATGAGGAAATAATGCAATGGCTGTCACTTTCTGTATCAAATATTTCATTGTTGATTTTTTGTTGGACATAAATGTCCAAATCATTTCACTTTCTATCAGCTGCATATTCCAGCAGGTTTTCCTGACAAACATAGCCACACTTTTGATACTAACCTCCATGCTCCAGTTTTACTATCTGATATGATGCACTGAGGGTTTAGGGTCATCACCAAGTATACAAAGCCGCGACTGACAGCCCCTGACCAATTTTGACCCCAATCAAAATTCCAGTGGAATGTTTGATTTATTGCAGTCATTTGTATGCATTACCCTTGAGAAAAGTCTCTCTGAGAGTTTATTAAGCCTTGGTCAGGATGGACAAATTTTACCACTGTGACATGTTCATTTGAATCATTCAGATTCTAACATTACTCAAGGCAATGACTGATAAAAATAATAATCTCTAGCTAATAAGGAAGAAACTCAAAGTAGGAGAGGTTAAATACAAACATAAGTGAAATATTCTACAATTTAATGAACTCAACTCAACACATCAAGCATATTTACATCATTCAAAAACTCTGCAATAAAGATTCAATATAAAATCGATGACATTAATCCATATCTATAATCGATGATCATCACAACTGAGAAACGGTCAGTTGATAACCAACTGAGGTCAGTGCCTATCAAATGACCCAAGTGACCAGTCAGGGTTCCCTTGGGTCTCTTAAGAACCTTTACATTGCTGCAGTAATGGTCGGCTCAGTGCTAAGTCTTAAGTTGATTTGGGCTAGTGGCAATTGAGCTGTTTTCAGATGCTAAAGTAATTTGTTTGACTATTTTGAGAACAACAGAGAGATTGTTGAGATGGGAGATGTACCATTCACTTTGAAATGGACATCATGTATTGAAATAGCCATTCATTGACAACTCACGTTATTGGCATTGACATTTGGTACACCATTGGACAGACTTTTCATGAAATGAAGTGTTGTGGCTTTCTCTGGCTTTATAGCCTTTATTCATTTTACAAAACCAGTGGATTTATAGTGAAAAGTATATCAAAATATCATGGTGTTCAGTTGGTTCAGAATTGAGAATATATAATTTGATATTTTGCAATGATTTAAAGGTTTGTAGTCCTATTAGACACTAAGTTCAGACATGCTTTGCTTCAATGGAATGCTTCAAATGAAATTTCTACAACAGCTCCTATTGAAATGTATATGTTAAAGCATTACGGAAAAATGGTTTGTTATTTATTAATGATCTGCTATTACTTTTATTTCTTTTATTAATTTTTGTAGGTTGTTAATTTCAATATTGATGTTCCTTGTTTTCTATGTGAGAATAAGTTCATTGTGGTCATTGGATTTTTTGGCGTGTCCTGAATATTCTGTCTTATTTTTCATCATGTTTGATTGTAAAAGGATCTTTTAATGATAGATTTGATTAGATGCAAGATTAAAAAAAACATCACATGTCATTTCCAATTTATTGGAAACATGTCAATTTATGAATACAATCAAACATAGAATCAGAATAACTCTTAGTACAATAATTCCTGTCTGACTGTCAAAATCACTTTGGAAAATATTCCTCAACTGGTAACCATCTATTTGTCTACCATTCAGTAATACATATAATCCACGTCACAATAAAGGAATTATTTTTGTGTTCAGACAGAATATATAGGCAACTATTATCTATAATTGTCCTCAAATCCTTGATTATGATGTCTGCACAGGTTATATATAACGTGAGAAGACGTTATCAGATCTTGTTGGTATGTGACAGATTACTGAAGAGATTTCAGTAAGCTGTGATGATACTCCTATGCTAGGAAATATCCCTTCATTTAAACCTGGCACAGACTGTTTGACCGGTATGGATTAATGAAAAGTCGTCAAGCCGTGGTCATTATCAGTAATTAACGTCAACAGTCGATTCAAGAACAAATCTATCAAATGACATTGAGACTGATTAATGGGATGGGCTAGAGAGGCCAAAGTAGATCGTAGGTTGTTTAATTGGGGATGTGGAAGTTTTTAAAAAATCTGCAGCATACATGAAATTTGATTTAGTTAGAGAATTATTCATGAATTATGAAATATGATATGAAATGATAATGAACTGGATCAATAGGAGAGGCCTAGCCGAATAACAGGTCTTTGTATGAAGAATTTATGAATAAATGGACAGCATATTTGTACTTTTTTTTAATTAATGGATTTTATTCTAGACTTGTTATTTATAAGACAACATTTTGCACATAATATATAAGATTGTTCATAGGATACACTAACAATGATGGCTCTCTAGTTCTCTTGTTTGCCTATGGGGTCAAGACTATTGCAGATAGCAATATCTGTAGCCAGTTGCAAATCCTGGGTTATTTCACTGGTTAACTAGCTGTTATTGCTGGAAACTGATCACTCAGCATTGATGTTAGTCCTGCTTCATGACTGTGTATATGAAGGAGCCTTTTATATACAGTCTAGGTCCACATTCAGCAAGTCTAGATTGACTGAATACACTATGAAATTAGGAGCCCAATGAAAAAAAATATTATGAGGAAGGAACAGTAAATTATCAAAATTTTTCATAGACTAAATTTTAGTCTACATTGATGTGTACTTATGAATTTGACAGTTGCTGTGTTAAGTCCTTTTATTGTAATGATACAAGCACAACAATCAAGAGACACAAGAGCCTTGTATGAGACCTGCTGGCAGTGTGTGTGAGACAACTCATCTCTGTGTTTGTTCTCATACAACTCCCCAGATAAGGATCCGTTACTTCTGTCAAATAAAATCACTCTCAGGTGATGTCAGGTCTTCCTTGATAACAGTGCATATTTATATCATGGCTTATTTCCATGTTTGCAAACATTCTCATGGCGCTACAAATAGAAAATCAATATCTTAGACATTTTTTGTGGAACATTGATCCCAAACACGATTCTTGCAGATTTGGAGTTATCAATAATTCAACAGGCAACAAAAATCTTATTCTAAAAAGATTTTGTAGAGAAAGATTACTAGTCAGTTGTATATCATAACTCATAAGGTTGCTGAATATCATTTTGACCAGTTTTGGCCCAGTGGCTGAATTTTCCAGCGCCGTGAGACGAGACTGTTTTAACATTATGATGATGTCTTTACAAGACTAATTCTTAATGTTACAAATAACAAGTGGATGATAATCTGTCATTTTGAATGAAATTTCTGTCATCTCTTGAATGGTTTCTATAGCCGTAGTAAACTTTATTTTACTTCGGACGCCGTTACTCCATAAATTCTGAGAGCGCATGCGCAAAGTCAATATGAAAATGAAGAGGATTAGTTACTCTTGACAGCAATATAAAAAATGTTATATAAATATGTCTAGAAGGAATTTTACAATTATAAAAGAATTGTCAATAATTCAAACTTCAAATGATTTTATTACAGAGCTTGCATAAGCAAATTACGAGTTTATACAGAAATGAAGCTAATTCATTGCTCTTTATTTCAAAATGAATTTCATAAGGCTACACCATATCAAAAAATATAAATTACGGAAGTAGGCAGGTGATAGGTGCTGGCGTCACAGTGATATCCCTGCTGAAAAATTCACTCACACATAATGAAAATTGTCTTTATTTCAAACTTTATAAATCATGTAATTTGTTTTGTATATATATTCAAATTATATATGGAATTGAAGGCAATTTATTATTTATAAAATATAACCAACAATGACAATAGGTTTAGAAGGAATTTCCAATTAAAGGTCGGTGGCTATATAACAAGTGAAAACAGACTTTGATAATCGCCTTTTCATGACGTTTGTCGCATGATATCCACATGTTTTGTTTTGTTGCGTATATGTGCAAATTATGAATGGAAATGGATATATTTATTTGTTCTTTATGATGATATGAAAATAATAATATTGTAGCACTTTGTTTGAAATATAGATATATTTTAATCAGACTGGATAATTAAATACCTTCTCAGTTCACAAGATATGAATAGAGAGAGAGCTTGTTTGTTATTTCGAAAGTCACTTGAAGCATGTTATTGAGTGTAAGATTTAGTTATTTAACACTTTTACCTTGACAAAAAAGTTCATTGACTCAAAGAAAAAACATTTAGAAATGAAGTCATTTATTAGTGCCAGATTGAGAAAAGCATTTGTACAGAATGACAAGGCATTGCCGATTAACCTTATCATTAACTATATGTAAGTTTGTTGATATTCTATCATTACGTATATTTATCTTATTTCTATCATCACATATTACAGATACAGCTATTGCAATTATTTCATATTAACATCGTTATTTCAAAACACTAACATGGCTGACCTGAAACCGACAACACTCTTTTGAAGGACATTAAATGTCTTTAACTATTTATATGTAATTGATATTTTCCATGTTGATACACAACAAACATGTACACAACAAACAGGCTAATGATTCTAAGCAACTAATTTATTCTTGTTTATACAGTGGCTTTAGCATTATGCGAAGATTGATACAGTCTCTCCAGCTGTAACTTGTATTGTCACAGGACGTGTGAGGGAAATATATCCAAACCACGGATATATTTCTTAAGGAATAAGAAAAACGGTTTTTCATTTATCTTTTAGCATCTAAGACGTTCGTCACACTAAGAAAAAATATTATTTGTAGGGACAAACTTGTTTGTGTTTTTTGTTTTTGTGTTTAAACTTTTGATAAAATGATAACATACAATTTAAAAAATACTGTTTTTAACACATTCATTCCCATTTCAACTAGACATGGTACAAACTATCAGTAATCCAGATATTTTTTGTAGAAACAAACTTTTTTGTTTGTGCATGTGTGTCTGTGATAAATGTTAACATAGAACCAATTTGAAAAATACATTCATTTCTGTTTCTACAAGACAAGGTAGAAACTATCAGTGGTCCAGTTACCTCAGCATCATTAAGGGTTTGATGTATATCTGGCAGGAAGTGTGTGCCACTAGGCTATTGTTTTGTCCTATAATCAATAGCTGCTCCATGATATTGGCCAGGAAATGTAATGCTGTGCTACAATGTAGCCATGTGGTCCAATAGCTTGCCCAAAATATGCATTTTATCACATATCCAGCAGATGCTGATAATTATGGAACAAATCAATAATTAACCTGGTTTTATTTTTTCTTGAGGTCATTTACCTTTGATGAGAGTTTTTGCTATATTATAGAGAAATTCTTAGTCGAAATTGGGAATTAAATTTATTTATTCGACCAAATTTCATTTTTCATGGGGTTGGATGGCATTGGTAATCAAGACTTTGATGGTAAACCCTGTTCCTCCACCTAATTATTCTTGCATAGTCTATTGTTATCAATTAGCATTTCATGAAACTCTTTCTTATCCTTTATCAATTTGTGTATTGATCAATCTGTCAAAGTAAAAACTTTCAAAGTTCAAATTTTGAAGTTCACACATTGTAAGGGTTAGTGGACAGTGAAATATTACAATTAGCATCATTTGGCTTTCTATCTCAGACATCCCTCTTTAAGCATAGCCAAATCACAGCTGGTGGAATGATCAAACATTTAACTTTAGAAAACTTCCTAACAAAATTATATTTCCATCTTTTGACCACATTTGATCTTGAATTCAACTGGAGAAAATCATCAACATCAAACATTTTCAAGATTGTCTGAATAAATAGTGTCTATTTTTTTAATAGGTTTTCTCATTCTCCTTTGATCTATGAATAGCTTATTTGAAATAAGTTTTTCACTTTCAATTTAACATGCTTCTATGATTAACTCCACTCTTCTGTTTGGGATCAAAGTGTCAAGCTTAAAATTTTGTTATAATTACAGGGTAAGTGTAGAGTAAAAAAGATAAGTTTCTCATTTCACTCAGATTTAGTTATCATTTTTACTAGAAAGGTAGATTTCTTGAAAAGAAAATTAAGATCATAAGATTGGTGTAATTCTTCATGAAAAATTTTCAAACTTTAAAATTTGATTTAACAAAGAATTTCAAACATATTGGTATGAAATGTGTCTGACCGAATTCTGTCAAAATTGAAAGCCTTCAAACTCAAAGTTTGCAGCTTCAATCTTATAAGAATATAACAAAATCCATCTTGCACCAAAAACTCTGTCTGTTCAAAGAATTAAAATCAAGAACTTGCCATAAAAGGATATTTAAGCAAGGGGTAGAAGGACAAAATTGAATTTGAAATTTTTAAACCATGTTTACTTATCTTTGGTATAGCAAACCTGATTTAACAGCCAAAATGAAACAGAAATTCAGCCAAACCTTGAAACCCAACATCAGACAAATTTCATCGTTCTTCTTAGTTATAACCAGCTACTACACTTGTACTGAGAGGTTTCAGACAAAGTTTGACCAAATTCCTCCAACTTCCACGTTACCAGGCGCAAGTTTGACAGGCAGTCCTCTTCAAGAATATCAGAATCACCACTACCTGTCCGTCTATAGCCGACAGCCATCTCTGATCAAAGCCCAATCAAGCAGGACTTGGTGCTACCCGAGGAATCAGCAGGCTTAGATGCGTAGAGTGGCTTTTCTATTAGACTGTATGACACTATCCAAACACACAGTGTCTACACGGACAGCTGTTTAATCATAGGAACACTGGGGGAGATTGGTGTCCATGTAGTATTGTGATGAGCTTGCAACTAATTACACCAGATAAAGGTTACATCGGGGGAGGAGGAGATGTGTCAGAGTTTATCTGAGGTTTATTCAGCGTCTGAGTCGATGTCGGCCTGGAAAAATCAGTGAGAAGAACTGACAATCAGACCCGGCCTGGCAAATCTTTGACAATCTTCCGCAGACTGTAATCTCACAGGATCAGTGGCATTCAGATCAGGTTCAAGGTGTCTGACACTGTGCAAGAAGGAAATGAATGGTTACGCTATCAACCTCAAATTTGACTTAATTGTCTCATGTATTGATCCCTGTGAACAGCAGGATTTAAAACCAGTTTTATGAGGACTTTATGTTCATTTCTGCAGTTACTAAGTCTACAGAAATCAACTGGAAGCATGGAAGGTACTGATATGAATAGCAATCTTGCATTATATTATTATTATATGAGCTGTGAGGGCATCTTAGTGCAAAATGCGAGTTCATATAATTCTCAGGGCCACATGTCACGTCATTCAACCTAAAGTCCTAGTCCTCTGTTGAGCAGTAGGAACAGTTTTATTCTGTGATAAAGCTCAAAGTCTACAAGTCAACTGAAAGCATGAATGGTACTGATATGAAATACACTGATGCAGCAATACCAGTTTGAGATGATGTGAGTAGAGCCCGCAGCCTCCTGATCTCCTCAAATATCAGTCCTCTATTGTGCAATGAAAACAGTTTTTATTCTTTGACAACAAGCAATGCTGAACACAGCTCAAAGGCAACTGAAAGCATGGATGGTGATGACATGAATTAATCATACTGTTGCAAAAATATCACTTTCTCATGTCGCAAATACAGCCACATGCCTCACAAAGAGTCAAGTCCTCTTTTGCATTATGTAAACAGTTTTTATTCTTTGAAAGAAACCAGCCTATTAGTAACCCTTTGATCAGTCAAAACTCAAAATTAATTCAAGTCTTTGACTGGCATTAAAATGATAGGCATAAGGAAGACAAGATTCTGGATAGCAACTCTTTTATTGTGAAATTTATGAAATTTTGGAGTATATGCTTAGTGCTTACTCCTTCAATCCACCCGATGAAGGATTAAGAAACATCATGAATTTCATTATTAAGAAGTTGTTATCCAGAAAACCTTGTCTTCCTCATGATGAATTGTTCGCCCTCCACCAATAGCTCTTTCCTTCTATTCCAATGTAAGACTAAACAGAGGCCAGTTCCAGCTTCATTGATAAGTATGACAGAAAAATCAACGGTCATTGAATTTAATTCATAATTTTGTTATTACAAAGAAAATTGTTAAAACCTGTTATTGACAACATTTTGTAAGATCTTCAAAGAGCTTCTTTGACCTTTATTTTGGCCTTAGGGTTCAGGTATTGTAAAGTTCTCCAAGTTTGAGATCCTTTGACCATTGATGTTTTAAGTTCAAATCAGAGGCCCCCTTTATAGTGGTATCATCCACAACCGAAACATTCAATATATTCAAATTAGAACATCTGATTCAAATTAGAACATCTGCTTATTCAAAATCATTCCTTACAAGTACAATTGATCTTTGGAATGCTTTACCAAATTACTTAAAAAATTTAGAATCCCAGAAAATGTTTACTGAGAAAGTAACCTCTATGCTAGGAAAATCGTTTGGATTTGATCTGAATAACGGAAATTGATTTTGTCAAGTTACCAATTGCAGACTTCGTTTAGGATGTAGCGATCTAAATTTTCATAAATTTGAGAGACATGTTCATGTGGCGCAGTCTACAAAGATACATCACATTATATACTCGTATGTCCAAATTACTCACTTCTAAGAAATGTATTGTTATTCTACACAATTTTATAAGGAAATAATGAGTTATCTGATATTGACAACACGGCTATTGAACAATCTGTTTACCATTTTATCATCCACTTCTCTATATTTGATAAGAAATGAGTTGAAATTTTTTATCTCTAAGTTAGCGTGAAGAAATTGCCTTTGTAATATTGAATATCTTAACCGAATTGTGTTTCAACTGTACATCGTATTGGTTTGTCATAACTTTGTGTTGTATATTTGATGGTTTCAAAATATAATTTGTATTGGAGCGGCATTAATATAAGCTTCCTGCTTGTTTGCCAATCCATTTCCTTTTCTTTGAAATGAATAAAATATGTTTAAACAATCAACCGAAAACGAAATTATCAGAGCCTTTGTAGGGATGCTAAAAAAACAATTGACCTAGGAAAAATAACACAATGATAAATTGTCCTTTGATGATAAACTATTCATTTTAAATTGGATGTTGTATTATTTGCTCTAATGGGCATCATCAAATGATTGGGAATGGAATATTTTGTGCCAAAACCATAACTTGGTGTAAGAAAAATGAATTATCAAAACTCATTCAGCAATTTGGTAATCCTTGTTATCTTAAGGAAATCAATTCAAAACAGGGTAAAATTTACATTTGCCATAATGAGAACTTATGATTTATTTGATGGGTGTTTGCTTGTAAAAACATCAGTATTTGAATATGGAAATGTTGTCTCTCCAGAATAAAGAAATTGTATTTCCATGAGATTGCCTTCATCATTGTAAATAACAACTTACCTTTAAGTGTAAAATTACTAAGGTTGATGCAAGATATGAGGCTTTCAAATACTCTCAGGCTTTCCTGATTCAAAGATTCTCAAGCTGAAGAACATATATTGCTTCAGTGGTATATATAAAATCAGAATTACAAGTTCAGATGTGGAAGTGATTTATATTCCCCATGGAGTTGAGAGGAAATGTATAGGCAGTAATCTTTAGATAAGGTAACAAGTGTTTCATCACCTTTATGAGGGTGTACAATGAATAGAGATACCACATGATGACTCGTCCATAGGCCTTGGTATATATGTTCCAATTCTTGTGGGGTATTTTCTTATGCATATCCTATCTTGTCTCTTGAGAGGCAGACACCTGTTAAGAAATATCATCCACTGACTTGGTAACCTTGCCACTTTGATCATAAGCAGAATCATCAACATATATGATCTAAGAATGTATGCAGTGCACAGAAATAAAAAATTGGTAAATTATGTCTTTTTTAGTTCACTATTCATATATATTGTACTTACTGTCTGGTCAACTATTAGATGTTTTAAAAAGTTTCTACACCTAAATCAAGTACTACCAACACGTTTTAACGCTTTTTACAATACAGAGATTTCCAGAAGTTCAGTCAAAAGGTAACATTATGTTGTTAATGTCATTCTGCTGGCTTGGTAACCACTGTTACAAAGTATCATCCGGCCTTGTTACTCTTACGAGAAGAATAGCACTTATACCGGGTAAACCCATCAGAAACAAGCCCTTCACTTTATATCACTGTCACTTGTACCATCCTCAAGGATTTGAGATGCGTGTTCAGAATTTTTTAACCTGCTAAAAACTGTGCTGCCATCTCTTTGAGGATGCAACTCCTGTTGAAATACCACATTATAAGTGGACCTTTGCCATCATATTTAACATATATTCTCTCTTTGAGGATGCAACTCCTGTTGAAATACCACATTATAATTGGACCTTTGTCATCATATTGAACATTATATTCATCCTTGAAAGGATGTCTAAAAGTGGTCCATTATATCAAACGCAACCTCATCTACAACTGACGCTTCTATGTCTACCAAAGGATAGCAGTAAGTAGCGCTAATAACATCATACAAGTTGCTGGAGTGTGTATTATTTGTCTATAATGAAGACAGAGTTTACGGCCCTAAAGACCTGATCTGACATTTGTTCAGTTTATGATTGTATTGCCAAGCCAATTTCAAGGTTCTGGTCTGTCTGTGGAGTGTGATTGTGAAACAAACCACGCCCCTCAGTCAAATCAGGCAGACCTCGGTGGAATGGAAAGCATTGTGCTTGTTGAAAGTGAAAAGTTCTGTACCTATTTCTGCCCTGAGAGAACAAATAATATATGAATTTTAGAAATGTGTTTGATGGATATTCTATTGTATATGATTTTTTGTCAGTCAGTTTAATAAGTAAATCGAAAAATGGAATCGCAGAAATAACCACCCACATCAATTTTCAGCCAGGAAGCTGGAAAGCCTTATTTCATATTTTCCATCAGATAGGCCTAAACTAACATTTATGAAGAAATATTCTTCACAGTTACAGGGAAATGAATGGAATGATTGTAAATTCATCAAAATTAAATAAGTATGTGTCAAATTTGTGTGTTGCATATATGCTTTCTGGTGCCTAATCGGCCAAAGTATGAGGTGTCTATGCTAAATTGAAAACAGTCCTGATGAAATCAAAGTCAGCGGTAAGAAAATTACTTGTCCAAATATTTGTTTGTCCTGTTGTGACTGAAAAAAAGAATGAAAAGCTAATTATGGTGTTGATCCATTGTTCTATGGCTCATTATGAGCTTAATTTTGTCAGGGTTGGGAGAGGTGATTGGAGTATTGACAACTCTTTGAGGAATATTCCATAAAGCTACTGTCTCAGAGAAGTTGTTCAGTGAGAATGCCATTATTTTTTAAGATAAAAAAACATAGCAACTTTTTCCATACAGTAGTGGTTCTGTAAAAAATTGCAGTAAACCATTTCCTCAGTACATCACTTCATGAATAATAGTTCTTTATTACAGTATCAGCTGTCTCTATTCAAACCGTGATTAAACACCTCTTGAGTTTAAGAAAAGCAAATTAATTTTCAGAGAAAAAAACAGCTGTGTCATTATGCTCATGTTTTGCATTGTAACAGGTCTGTTAGAACTTGGAATGGTACTGAACTAAAATTTTAAGGCAAGCCTTAGCCAGGTTGTAAGCAGAATTCATTAACTGATACACTATGTCCCTATCAGGGACAAAATGAATGTCCAACACTTATCAAACCTTCACATTAAAAGTTTTGTTAAATAGGTTGAGATGCGTGTGACTGACAATGGAGCAACTCAAATGGTGAAACAATTCCTGACAGAAAATCATTTTTTTATCTTCCATGTCTGCATATATCTTCATGTAATTCTATACCAGATAAAGGTTCAAATGAAATCATCTCATTCAGTTTGCTTCAAATGAGCAGTTTGGGAGTTTACATATTTCTTCATTGCTGCGTGTGTCTGGATAGGCCTCTTGGTACTTCTGTTGAACTCGTCATTTCTTGCTTTCTGGAGTTGATGTTTCAGCAAGTTGAATGAAGAGCAGATCTTGGGAAAATGATCTTCACAATTTTCCTTCATGTACAAGAATGTTTGAATAGCGGATCTATAACCAGTGGCAAACTACAAGTTGTGATTCCTTCAATGTCGGTACTGGAAATGGTTCAACACCAATTCAACAACTAAGATATTGAATTATGCAGCGATTTCATTAATATCACTTTTCGTCATGTGCTTAAAATTCTGTGAATTCTAGATAAAGAAATTGGTACTGAAAATGATGTTTCTTTGTACAATATGGTGCTGTCTTATGCATATTTGTTAATTTTCTCTATGACCTTTATTTTGTCAGGGTGAGGAGAGGTTATTCAAGTATTGACAACTCTTTGAGCAATATTCCATAAAACTACTGTCTCACAGAAAATATACTTTGTTTTTGCAAGTTATTATGAAAATGATGAGTTTTGTTTTCATTTTGAAATGCCACATTGTGTATATATATATAATGACTAAGTATAAAGTAACTTGGTGGAGAATTATCACAGCTGCTTTATTTTCTTCTTTACCTCTACTTATGAACAAAATGTATAAAACATATTTAAAAGTATTGATAATCTGAAATGGAATTAATGAATATGTATCATTCAGTGGAAGATAATGTCTTTTTCGTGTCAAATAGCGCAAACTGATAAAACTGAAGTCATTCGGATTCTAATGGGAACAAATATAGCACCAATTCATCCCCTGATGCTACTTTGTAGAATATCTTTCCTGTTCTGTAAGCTTGAAGGATAATTGTAGCTAATGAGAACTGATAAATACTGTGAATTGACCCAAGAACATGATATGTCACCATGACCTAAACAAGAACTGCTGCAAACTTATTAGAAAAATCCCATGCTAATCAGTGAATCCTGTAAACCATTCTTACTTCACATGTCCATAATGCTGTCAAAACTTTTTCAAATTACATGAAGTTATTCGGAAAGTTTTATGAATATAACTTCTGCAATCATTTCCTTAGAAAAGATGGGAAGAGAAATGGTCAAGGAGTTCTATGGATTTACAACTTCTTTATTCCAAGTGTGGGATGTTTCAGTCTTTATGCTTACACTGTTGTTAAGCATGTCTCTAATCGACCAATGATCAACAATAGATTTCTGTTTAACAAGTTTTACAGAGTTTATATAAAGTATGATTGACTGACATCTCAGTGACTTTTCTGTGTTGGCTTTTAACCTGTTGATTACAACCAATTTGGTTACAGAGAAAAGGGTACGCTTTTAAAAATTAAAACTGAATGCCTTATATTTTCAACCAATCAATATAACTTACAATGGTAATTCATCAATTAATCAAGCTGACATTGACAGTTACTTGTGGTAAAGGAGTTTGATGCAGTAACAGTTGAAACAAGCTTTCCTTTGCTTCAACACTGTACCAAAGGAAATTTCAAGTGTTGTCTGTTTAAATACATTTGATTAGGGTAATGCATGTAATTAACACAAACTGGACTTAATTTAAATCTGAGACTTATTATAAGCACCTGTGAGACCCTCAAGTTTCTGTAGCCTCCCCACTATCCAGTAATGATTTCTTTCTAACCCATCTTTAATTGTTCCCCAGGTGACACTCTTTAGTTTCTCATTAAGCAAGAAGCCATCGCCCCCAGGTGAGAAATAGGAGGGGGATTGATCTCACAGTGTGGAGGAGATAACTAGGGGAAACAAGTCAGCCACTGATGAGTCAACAATTTGACTAATGTGATCAATATCTCTTTAATGAGGACACTGTCTAATCCAGACACTGTCTAATCAATCAAGATCAAAATTCTTATTGACATTTTCATCCTTTACCCATTGAAATGTTTTTAGACACAGAGGTAAAATTGTCTTCACCCGGATGTAGGCAATTGGTTTCAAAGACACCTACCTTCTATATTTTAGTGACTTGTGTACCATGTCACATATTATTACAATCTATAACCCCTGGATCCTCCACTTAGGAAAAAATTGGACATGCCTGTATTGTCAATTACTTCCTATTATATTCAAGAATCAGCCTGTTAAAGAGATAGGTGTTATTATAGATTCAACAGTAAAGCAAAGTGGTGTTATTAAAGATTCAACAGTAAAGCAAAGTGGTGTTATTAAAGATTCAACAGTAAAGCAAAGTGGTGTTATTAAAGATTCAACAGTAAAGCAAAGTGGTGTTATTAAAGATTCAACAGTAAAGCAAAGTGGTGTTATTAAAGATTCAACAGTAAAGCAAGGTGGTGTTATTAAAGATTCAACAGTAAAGCGAAGTGAATCAATCAGGAATTACTCTAAAAATAATTCTCCTTTTTTTTCACAAGGATCCCTATCATTCTCATGCTATTTATAAATGTTTCATCAGATAATCACACACAGGAAATGAAATTGTGCAATATGCTAGATTTAATGAGCCATTTGATTGCAATTAGACATGTAATTATTGATTATGTCTTTGATTAGCATTTCCTTATATTACCTAGAAATTGAGTAAATGGTAATATGATCATTCTAGTTTTCACAACTAGATAACTGCTTTTTTTCATTGTGATACATTTCCATGGATATTGAATATATTTTGTAAGAGGCTTTGATTGGATAATTGACCAATACTTTGTAAACATGCTAACAGTATAAATGGGAATGCATGTATTTGAAAGAGGATACAAGTTTTGATTGAAATGTATCTTATTGCAGTAGACGCAAGTATTGAAATCAAATATCGTTTTTAATTACCATTTCATAACAGCAAACAATGATATAATGACTATCTCAACAAAAGAAAAGGTTGACAAATGTTGATATTACCATGCAAAGAAACATGAAAAATCAATGCTTCGATCATGTTTAATTGTATCTTGACTGAAAAAGTAAATTATGATTTCTTTTGACAATGTTATCAGGACAAATATATATCTTGTGGATACTGCGATTTATATTTAGGGTACAAATGATGAATCATGATATTTGATGTTATTCCCTGTCTCCTTAATAAACAAACTTTTACGCTTCAGAAGATATTTTCATAAAGGTGTATACAGGAGCTTTACAATTTCATTACTCTTAAGAACATGATTTCTCAGTCTAAACCTATTTGAAATAAAACCCCATGAATTTAAAAACTCTGAAGAATAATAAGTTTTCCTGGACTCACTGAACCTTTATATAAAAAACTATAAATTCTGAATTTAAACTCAGGAACTTGAAATTATGAATTATCAGCATAAATAAGGTATCATTACAAAGGTATCATTCATGTATGAGTAAATTATAGATATTTATCTTCTGATAAGAATAATTAGCATATAACAATTAACATTTATTTCATATACCGTATATTACAGTGTATAAGTCAAGTTTTTTATACCAGAAATTGAGGGGTCAAGGAGGGGGGTATACAAGGTCTATGTTTGAGACCTAAAAATTCTGAGGTCAAGTGACGATCTGCCGGTAGGAGACGAACAGACAAGATTCAAACCGAAAGCCACGATGTCCACTCATTGTTAAAATATTGAAATAAAATTACTTTTATAAATATTACATATTTTACTGTTTTTTTATTATATTTAATTCCTTAAAATAAATAAATTACTACGATTGGGAATCCAGTTTGATCGATTTGAAATTGATCCGTTTGTAAATAATCTTATCGATCGACGCCATTTTGAATTTTTTATTTTCGGCGATGAAAATTACAGTCGAAGTTGAACATTAGCTAAGACTTATTTCCCTGATCTAACATTAATTCTATCATAACTTTTAGTTATGAAAATGAATTAAATAAAAGACATACTGTAAAATCATTGTATTTCGCCGATATATGGTATATTCGGTCATATAAGGGTCAATGACTGTCAACAAAACTTAACATGGACGTAACAATTACACGAGAACCGATAGGTAATTACTACTAGTATCATTGTAATTTTTCTGCATGGTACATGCAGTTTTTCTCACCAATCGCTTTGTCGATATGCGCGAAAATTAAACCCCGCGAATCAGTCTTTTTTTTATGTTAGTGCGAAAATAACACCCCGCGATTTGTCACATCTTATACTGAAGTGTAGTCACATCGGAAATGTTATCGGCACGAATTTCATCTTGTACCCCTACCTCATCAGAAGACGTATATTGCCTCCATCCCGTGAAAAATTCAATTACTCTTCTAGCTTTCTTTGAATTTGATGAAGACATTTGGTTTGTTTTACACCGTGTAAAATACTCGGAATTTCTCGACTCAGACTATCAATTTCCGAGAAAAGCAGGGGGAGAGGTTATGACAGAATTATCCAATGAAATGTATCCTTACATTCAAATCACATACGGGCATTCTGAATTAACCAATTAAATCTATCCTTTTGTCTGAGGTCACTTACGAGTATGAGTTCTTGGTAATTGTGCTATAAATAGTTACGGGAATTTCCAAATTTCATTATGAAAACCGTAACATTTAAATTGAGTTAGAAACCGAGTGCTACGCACGATATGCATATAAATGCGTACTTAATGTTTATTGCGTATGGTGTGGCCCAGTAGTTATTATTTTTTGTTCCACAGTTCATTATAGATGCGTTATTTACTAATTACACAAATACGCACTCTAGGTGCAACCCCAGCAGGCACACGCATGTACCGAGAAGTAAATGACATAAAATTCTTTAAAAAAAAAAAGAACAAACACCAGCACACACGTATGTATTTTTTATTATGATAAATTTACATGAATCTCCTATTAAAGAAATGCTTACTGTATTACAAAACACTGACATATTACATCTCACTTTGAAAATTACCGATACATCAACTTACCGTAACTAGATCTCTCAACGTGCCGCATGTTTCATGTCGACCTGCCTCCAACACGCGCTATTAAAGGGGTCGACTTATATACAAGGTATATGATTTTGACAGCAATTTGAGGGCCTGAGAAAGGGGGTCGACTTATACACAGTGTCGACTTATACACTGTAATATACAGTACCGTATATGACCGGGTATAAGCCCCCCTCGCGTATAAGCCGACCCCCTTTCTCAACCCCCCAAATCCCAGTAAAATCCCGGTATCTCATGTATAAACCGACCCCGTTTTCTACACTTCGCGGCTGACTGGCTGAAGTTCCATGGCAGGTGGATGTTACCATCGGTACGTTGACACTTGATCTGGCTTTATCGAAACATTCTTTTTTTTTCAGGCATTTATCAAAAATAAACTATTACTACAAAATAAAATATTGACTTACGGTGTCTGTTGTTTGTTTTAATAAAATCTTACTTCATTCCCATTAACACGAACTTTTTAGACAAACTTCCATGCGTCTTTGTGTGTCGCTCATGATATTTGTTAAAAGTCTTTTTAATTGGCACAGAAAAGGGAAGTTGGAAAACTCGACCAATCAGCAAGTCAAACACATTGTGCATTTTAACGCTACTTTCGATTCAAGATGGGGCCGTCTATTACCGGTACATGGGCACAGGAAACGTTAATTACAGCTTTAATTGCTGTTAATTGATCATCAAAGCTAAGATGTTGACCAAATACATTATGTCATTACTAGTTAATTAACATCCAACAGATCTCTTAACAACCTGAATAACATGTTCATCCATCATGCGTTAAATGCTTATTGTCTATCGATACCTACGGTAAATCTCATTTGATTGTACAGCATCATTATTTTAAGTTGCCTATTTAGAAATTCACTGACTCATTCATAGAGCTTAAAATATATGACAATGCGATCTTTGCCATCTCAGAAACAATGCGAACTTTATTTAAGACATTACTTTTCTTTTTGTTTAATTGACTTATCGTAAACTTTTGCACGAGGTTCCATCTCATATAACACCGATTTCTATTCAAGTTCTCATTGGTCCACGTCACAAAGACTAGTCACTCGCATTCAGGTCAAATTATCGATCCATATTTGCCAGCTAACACGTGTTGCGTGTTGAATATTACCGGTACATAAATAATTTATATATATTTCTTTTTTAACTTTCCATTCGTATTTTTCTCAATATATTCATTATAAAACAACAATAAGACAAAGGTATATTTATTTCAAACTTTTATTATTTAAATGACATCGATGATTATGCACTGTCTTCGATGTAAACATTGTCTCCCTGGACTCGCTCGGCTTGATGAACCGGGCTGGATACTTACCTGGCCTCAGGAATTTTTGGTCTGAAACATAGTCTTAGGGTATAGGCCGACCCCCCTCTTTGACCCCCCAATTTCTGGTATCAAATTCTCGGCTTATACCCGGTCATATACGGTAATTACATTAATGTTACATATTTAACAAAATTTAACAAATATTAAAAACATATAACTTAATTACAATTTTGCAAAAATTAAATAAATATTGTTGCTTCTGTATATATGTCACCTGCATAGAGATGATGTAAAAATGTGCATATTGATAGAACTTGTGCGTATATATGATTTGAACAACCGATCTTCAGATGCCCCACGCAAGCTTGTCGCTTCGTCAAATGAAAACATGTTTTGTACTGTACTGAATATTCAAACATCTGTTACAACATTTTTCAAACAGTATGTCATCCAGTTACTAACCATATGTTTTACATCTTTTTTATGCAGTTCATATTGTTTCGTAATTTCAAATTTGTTGTGCAGTTAAAATAAAAGTTACTTATGTTTTTACAGTCATCATTTGTGAAAGGCAATAAATTTTGTGGACCGTTGGGGTTGTGTTTGAGTAGCATGTTGATATTGCTGTTAATTCATTTTAAAGGTTTTATGAGAGATGGAGGTCTTGACATACATTTTGCAGGTCCCTGAAAGCAACAAACAGGATGCGACTCATGTCTTTAGAACAGCAAAATCTGTAGATATTGCTCAACTTAACTATCTCCTTATATATTCAGCAATAGCAATGCAGGAACACTTTGTATTTGAAATGTTAGTCTTCAGCCTTAGAGCCTTAATAATAATTAAGCCACACATTTCAATACTGAAGAACTATACAAATCTAGTCTACCAATCTTTAAGAAAAAAAGTTGTTATTACCTTTTGGAACTCTTTTAAAATTTGTGGTTCCAAAGATAGCTCAAAGTAAAGGTATTAAAAAATGAATTTTCAATCTTAGTAAGTTTACAATTTATTTTTATTTTTTATTTAACTAAATAATGGTTTCAGGTGTACTTGATGATGTTTGTATTTAAAACTAGTTATTGTCTCAAATGAATTTCCTTAGAGGTGCTGAAAACCTAATTACAATGGAGAGGTATAGACATTGTTGAGGTGTATAATTGGGCAGGGTAGCATGGTTTGTCAGCCTCAGGCATTCCATCAATTAATTTGATTAATCAAAACAGCAAGACTTTAGACAATTATGATTTGATAAAGAGGACCTTTTTTTGCTCTTTTTTCTTTACAATTGCTATGTACAAGAAAACAATAATTTTGAAACGAAGATCTTTTCTCTTTCAATACTTCAGGGAAAGAGCAATCAAATACCAAATAAATGCACCAATGTATTGGTCAAACACCGTTCTTTGGCCTAAGCCTTTGGAAAAAAGCCTTTAACAAAATCAAAACATGAGAGAGAGAAAAACTTGAAATAGCAGCTAACAAGACAAGATCGCTTTCCTGCATTATTTTACTCATCTTATGTTTGTAGTCTTGAAATATACCTTAGAAATTTAGCAATTAACATTTTTATCAAAATGCCTCAACATGACAACTTATTTTGGAACCCCTTTTAAATTCCTATTTTCTGTGTACCATATGCCAGGTTAAAAGCATACACCGGTATACAGAAAAAGAAAGGCAAGGTGTATTGCATGCAACAGAGCTTGGCAAAGTCATGAGACCTATTTGCAGATTTTCAATGAGTTAGACAAATGTGAAAATCCTCATCACTTATGCTTTTCTTTGTGTGAGATGGCTTGTATTACCAGAAACAGAAATATTAGTTGAAATTTTTAACGCTGTTACTTAACTGAGAAGTTTAAAGATAATTTTCAATGTTTAATGTTTACTTTGAAATTCTAAAGGTCAGGTAAATTTTATGGATGCTAATTGTACTAATCTGTTTCAACTTTAAAACATAAGCATTTGTATCAAGATAACATTACTCAATTTTGAAAGGTTTATTTGAGGTTTCAGTTTCGTTGAACGACATTTAAACTAATCTTTTATATTGGAGTCCTTTCAGCTTAACAGCTATTATTTTATTTAATTCCCTCTCGGTGTTTTTATTGTCAAATCTTTTCTTTCTAGTTATCTGGGGAAGGGGCAGTGGCACGTATTTTAAGAAATGAAGTGATCTCACCAGAATGGAAATGATATTTCCAATTGAAACACAATGTTTTTTAATCAGTTTTAAAACAAACATACCATTATGGGTTAAAGAGCCACTACGTGATTTTCATAAAATATTACTTACCTTTGATAAGAACCTAAATGTCATATGTGGTGATATAAAATCAAAACATCATAACTTTTCATGTCCAAAAGACATTTATATGACAAAAACTGGTTTTCCATGAAAATCTAAAAACAGCCTTATAAATGCACTGATATGTAGGTATCACGTCAAATATACATGGGCATTAGTTATGTAACCTAACAAACGCTATCAACTCCTATAACTGCCCTCCTGGCTGTTTTAGATAATTCTCCAAAATTACGTTTGACTATTTGACGCGCGCCACTGTCCGGTTTTCGATCACAATTGTGACGTTCTACCTTCATATTGTCACTGTAAAAATAACCAATGAGCTTTAAAATGTGTCTTTTTGGTAACAGTCGATACTTCGCGATCAAATGACACCATTGATTAAGTTTGGCCTGGGACCTTATATACAGGGATATGAAACTCTTAGCTGATTGTACTATATTACTGCTACGCGGGGGTTACACAACTCGTCTCGCTCATTAGCAGGTCACGGTCCACCGCACATGGAGACTGGGTTCTGTTTTGGCGCAAACGTCAATGCGCGGTGTCGTGTAACCAGTTGTGCAATGAAAACAACAATGCATTGTGGGTCTTCGCATCACTCAGAGAGGAGGCACCTTTGAATGCTGACTTGAGCATTGCCTCAAATAAGGCTTAAAAATATCGTTGAACATAGGCAGGTAGTTTCCAAAAATGGAGTTTTCCGACAGATGGATGTTTTCTGATCGTATTTGCGCTATTTGTTAATTTGATATATTTTTCTGTAAGTGTGGTTATCGCTCTTACTTTTCACATAGACGACTAGTCTGTCGGTCATTTTGTCTGCACTGATAACAACGAACTTGAGCATTGCCTCAAATAAGGCTTAAAAATATCGTTGAACATAGGAAGGTAGTTTCCAAAAATGGAGTTTTCCGACAGATGGATGTTTTCTGATTGTATTTGCGCTATTTGGTAATTGAATATTTTTTTCTGTAAGTGTGGTTATCGCTCTTACTTTTCACATAGACGACTAGTCTGTCGGTCATTTTGTCTGCACTGATAACAACGAACTTGAGCATTGCCTCAAATAAGGCTTAAAAATATCGTTGAACATAGGAAGGTAGTTTCCAAAAATGGAGTTTTCCGACAGATGGATGTTTTCTGATTGTATTTGCGCTATTTGGTAATTGAATATTTTTTTCTGTAAGTGTGGTTATCGCTCTTACTTTTCACAAAGACGACTAGACTGTCGGCCAGTTTGTCTGCATTGATAGCAGAGAGTTTGAGCATTACCTCAAGCAGGGATCGTATAGACTATACGAGATCTATACGATTCCTGCCTCAAGTAATACTTCAAAATCGTTTTACGTCAGAAGAAAGTATTGACAATGTAACCGTTTTCTCATATAGATGATTTTCTGTTGCAAATTATTGTAATTATAACAATAACATTTTTCATAGGCATGATCATAGCAGAAGAAGAAGTTTATTTCGGTACTAGCATAACAACACCCTACCTACCTGCATTACAAAATCATACACAACGTTAACATTTCATTTATATCTGAAATCAATATTTTATTTGTCTAATGATACACGTCCCAGCTTGATAATCTTGAATGTATCTAAACATATAAAACAAAAACATTGCATCACATTTGATTGTTTACTTCATTAGGTTTGATATTCAGATATATATCCATATCCATAATACATATTTACATATCCTTTATTAGGAATGCCATCACATGTATCACATCCTTATTTTATTACAATATCCAAAAACATTCAGGTATTTAAACGTAGGATAAAGTAATAAAGATAACATCTATAGAATAACACATCAATATCAAATCATTTGAAATGCTAAAAGGCTAAATCATTGATATCATATCCAAATTATATTATCATATAAATTACAAGCTTGTTACAAAGTTGCAAGTTCAAGTTCACATCACATTCAAAACAGTTTCTACTTTCAGTAACACTGCTTTAGTGTACCACGGAGACACTTGCTCTTTTTCCCTTCCCTTTTTGTCAATTTCGTCGACTCTCTTTCTTTGTGACAACAATACCACAAGGGAGGCTCTTCTGTTGTTTTTTTACGGATGGAGCAGGGAATCTTCGTAAAACGGTTCCGCTGAAACTGTGCGCTAATGAGTATGCGCTGTGCCCGAACCCAGTCGTGTGTGCGTTGAACCGTAAAGCGAGACGACCTAGATTGCTAATTAGCCTTAGTTTCATATCCCTGTATATAAGGTCCCTGGTTTGGCATATATGACTCCAACAACTCATGGAGTGGCTCTTTAAGCTATGCGAGTCCATTTCCTATCTCAAATGATTAAAAGGTGTTAACACAAAAATGGCGTCCAGTCTTTTTTTCTTGACACTTCCTCTACAAGAACAGATGATCGGGTTTAGAAATGATATTATCTGACCACTTGAGGACTATACATTTTGTATGCTCTCATGTCTATATGAGAACATAATTTTTATAATAAAATTTCAAAAAAACTTGCTTCTGTCCCTTTAACATTTCAATTTTTTTTCAAAACTTGTAAGAGAAATTTTTAAAGGGAGTGAATGATAGATGACATGGAACATCAGTAATAGCTTGTTTTAATGTAGATGATTGAATAATGTCATAATTTCACCACGCCATTTTGACATATTTGGGCTCCATTTATTATGTGTAACTATTTTTTCCCACAAGAGTTATTTCTGTACCAGAAGTTGCAAGGCAAAAATCAGTAGTGGTCATCAATCCTGCTACATCAGCATGTTTGTATATGTTTAACTCCCTATCCTCTAGCTGATATCCATCAGGCTGAAAGCCTTGAAGACCAAAATTTAGTCTATGAAAAATTTTAATAATTAAATGTTCCTTCATCCATAATATTATTTTCTTTGGGCTTTTAATGTCATATGTGTATTCGGTCAATGTAGACTTGCTGAATGTGGACCTAGACTATATTAAGGGCTCCTTTATTTACACAGTCATGAAGCAGGACTAAAAGCCTCGTATCAATATGTATAAGAAGCCATTGAAATGACTTGCATCCATTTATAGTAGCACCATGGATGACCAGTGAAGATCACATTAACAAATTAGAACCTAATAACTTCAGGCAGTTTGCTTGTTTGAAAATATGGTGGTGCCTTTGCCAAAGTATTTAATGTAGAGGGATTGACAGATATGACATTGTTTCACACACAACCAGATCATTTTATTCATTAGGATACATTATGTCATACTTTCTTGCTGCCAAGCACTCCAGCAGCATTCTGTACTATTTCCATGAAACGCCCTGCTAGACAGCGGTGGTGAGAGTTAAAAATATTTTCCTTCCATTGAATGACAAATTACAAGTTATTAATAGCGTTGAGTAACTGGCCGTCAGTGATACAAGGCTTAAGGCTTTTGGCCTAAAAAAAATGAAGGTATGATAGGAGCTATTTTTAAGATACAAATCTGCTGATTAAGCACTATCATTGTCATCATACTCTTTATGTTTTTATCACATCTAAAATGTTTTATCTTAAATAGATTAACAAAGACTCAAAGAGAATTTCACATTTTACGGTGTCCCTGTCTTGAAACCTGCAATACATAGTGAATTTACCTCTCAATCCAGGCATCCATACATCTTCTGGTTTCATATCCATCTCTTTATAGCGATGGTTAATGGTTGTTTTAGAATTTAATTGATGAATGTTGACAGTTTTAAAGTCTTTGATTTATTTCTCTGTATGCATATTTGCCTCTATAAGAATGATCCGCTACCATGTGCTGGAATATTTTTGATAACTTATTTTTATCATAAGGCCAAACCAGAGCATTCAATTGCTGTAATCTGACCAGTCCAAGAGTTTAATTCAACAGATAATGTGTTTTTAAAGATCAAACTATCAAACATTAGAACTTCTTGTAAATGTCATTTTTAAGAACAGGGGCTAATATTGCCACTCATTTATTCAGAAGATAAATTTTAAAAGAGTAACAATAGACAGTTTTCCTTACTCGATTCTTGCCTTGAGATTTTAATTGACATATGTTGTCTGTTCCGAAGCTTTCAATCTCGTTCTCCCCAACCTGTTGGTCGCTAATGGATTTAGATAGTTTCCACTCGATGGATATGATTCGCATCACTTCCTAGTGAGCTTCAGTCAACATTTACATCTCAGCCAGGGTAGCTTTATGGTCCCTTTATGGTCCCAGAGGGAGCCATATCAAACACCAGGACAGCTAGGGTCTTACTGTACATCATGTAATGTTTCTGTAAAGGACAGAGAGAAAGGCCTTGGAGACCAGCCTCCATTACAGTCGAGATGAAAAAAGGAGGTTTCGGTATTCTTAAAAAGTATGTTTCTGCTCTGAAATGGTATAGAGGATCAAGAAAGATAGTTATAACAGCAACCTACATGTTTGTTTCTTTAACATTTTAATTTCTATTGCATAGACATTCTAAAGAAAAAAAATCTCTGACAAGGAATTTAGTGTTTAAATTTTTAAAAATTTCATCATAAACTTTTCTTTCTAAAATAATGAGAGAGTATATATGTTTTATTTTTTATGAATCGTTTTCCTTCATCCTGCTGACACGATGTTAACTTATTTTTTATCTGTTGGTCTCAATCATTTTCATTGGATATATCCTAGTAAATCTCACAGTCCCCTGCATAACTAATCATTATTTATTAGAAATGTCTCAGGAACACTAGATGTCTGGTATATTTAATGGGAAGCCATGTTCGGTTTTATCGGAGACTTGATCAAAGAGTTTTCACAAGTTTCTCAATTACCAAAGTCATGATAGATGATGTGTCTTCAAAGTGTCCAGACTACCAAACGTGTTGCAGAACTTCTTTTCCATAAGTAGATAGTCTGTCTTGGAAACATTCTAATTGAAAGGTGGTATACATTATTCATAACACTCAAGATAAAAATCTGACCATATGAAAAAAGCTTTTGTCAATCTTGATCATGTGTTGTGAAAGTGTCCAGACATTTCAATTCCTTATATTTAACCTTCCCTCCTTGTCTTTTGTGGAAACCTTTTTTAATGATTCGTGTCAAGCGCTTCAGAGATATTTTGGCAGATTTCATCATTACATTTGGTGTTTTTCTCCTTTGATTTGTTTTAAAATGTTGGACTTGTCATTGTACCATACAGTGGAATCTAATGGCAAAACTGTTTTGGCTCCAGGCTCATGTTAGGGAGAAACAGTTGGATATTCAATTCTTTTTTAGTATATTGTATGAATATTGTTGTTTCCTCTAGTAAATAAGCAAAAGTTCTGTTTCAAATGTCTATATTTTAAAAATATCTATTAACATAAAAAAATTGAGAGGTGACCATCAAATATTTTAATAAGCACAGTTTGGTTCACATTTTAATCTTGAAAGTCAGCCAAGGCTGAAATTACCTGAGATCAATGGCAAGCAAGAGACAGACATTGGTCGGTTTTAGAATTGAAATAATTTCAGCCGGAGACCATTCAAGTCAATTATTGACTCATGGCTGATTTGATCAGTTAATTACTTGGACTGACCAGACAGATCAGTAGACTGAGCTTAATGATACTCACCAATTTGAATGAATTATTCTTCATATAATTGCAGAAAACTCTTATCCACAATCTTGATGTGTTAAAATCTAATCTTGTGATGTATACATTAGGGTAAACAAGGAATTCAGATGTCACATGGCTTTATCATATCTCGTAGAATTGAAAAAACACCTACATTCTGAATAAACATGCTTTATTTTTTAATGCATTTCCACTGTTGATCATGTTTGGGCCCTTATCATACATTTTGATGTAAAAAATTTAAATAACCCTAGCAAAGATACAAGTATTTCTTGTAAGAAGAAAATCATTTAATGGATTGAATTATTTTAATGAAATGATAAACTAATAAATTAACTAAAATATTTGTCTCTGATTTTTTGTGTTATTGGCCTTGAAGGGCAAAACTTTACACTTGAAAAATGATTATAATCAATTGATTTTATATGTTTACACAAGGCATCATATGCATTTTAAAATGTGTAATAAATTCTATTTTTATGTTTGTTTTTCAGAAGGTAGCCTAGTTTGAGAAATCAGGCATTATCAATTGTTATGAGCTAAGATATCATTTCATTGGTTTCTACGCAACATGTGGCAAATAACCATTTACATAAATGCCAACTTTGCTTCTTAGTAGTTAATTCACAGGAAAATAATATTATAAGTTAATTGGAATATGATTCAAAGCCTTTTCACATCTGTCCAATCTGACAACAAAGATTTGTAAAGGTTATTACAAATTAAGAAATGATCAATGATACTAGTGATTAAAGTTAACTGTATGATTATTTTTGAATATCACTTAACCAAACTTTTTGTCATGTTTTAGCAGTAGTGTGATGTAATAATAAAATGTGAATATATGTGATAATATCCTTATAAAGCATCTTTTATCAAGACTAAAAACAAATATTAGCAATGTATGTGATGTGTGATTAATAATCTTCCATTTCTAATCAATATTGACCATAGATTTCCTTACATGGATTTCCCAGCAACTCTGAAAGGTACCCTATGCATTTTTAAAATAAATTCTATGTACATTTTATTAAAGTGGATGAGTTGAGGGGATTTGGGGTGTAACACTGCTTTTAAGAGTATTTCTTTTATATCTCCCTATTACAGGTAGAAAGGCAACAGTACTAGTTTGCTAATGCATAGTGGCAAAACCTACAAGCATCAGTTGGAACTAGCGAACCATAGGTGGTATTGTGATGAAATCCAGTGTAGCATTGCACCTAAACCTGATTGTATGTAGAACAGTTCTTTTATTCTGTTTATGAAAGCAAAACTAAAGGAATCGTTTATAAACTGTGAGCATTGATTGAACATCTGACCACTGACCACAATGCTCTGAATCTCCTTCCATGCTTGACCGCTGGTCAGAGCAATCAATCAGTTACAGGAAGGAAATGACACTGGAGGCATCAGTCATGGTGTCCTGCTGAGTTAGTTGATTGAGGGTTGACTCTGGTAGATTTATCTTGGCCTTGCTGTGACCTGTAACTGTCTGAGTGTTGGTTTTAGCTCTTGGTGTATTGACAACCATTAGCTTCATCCTCTCCAAGATTTTCATCACACTGATTGGTACCAAGAAAGCTGTTTTAACCCTTTACCTACTTTAAAAGGTCTCTTCTTGTAAGATTTTCCTTGACCTTGGTGTTATGTCTGTGTGTTTGTTCTTTACAGTGTATTGACAACATTTAGTACCATCCTCTTCAAGACTTTCATCAAACAGATTGGTACCAAGAAAGCTGTTTTAACCCTTTATCTACTTTAAAAGGTCTCTTCTTGTAAGATTTTCCTTGACCTTGGTGTTATGTCTGTGTGTTTGTTCTTTACAGTGTATTGACAACATTTAGTACCATCCTCTTCAAGACTTTCATCAAACAGATTGGTACCAAGAAAGCTGTTTTAACCCTTTATCTACTTTAAAAGGTCTCTTCTTGTAAGATTTTCCTTGACCTTGGTGTTATGTCTGTGTGTTTGTTCTTTACAGTTTATTGACAACATTTAGTACCATCCTCTTCAAGACTTTTATCAAAGAGATTGGTACCATAAAAGCTGTTTTAACCCTTTATGTACTGTAAAAGGTCTCTTGTAAGATTTATTTTACCTTGATGTGATGTCTGTGTGTTTGTTCTTCATAGTGTACTGACAATCATTAGCTTCATCCTCTCCAAGACTTTCATCAAACAGATTGGTACCAAGAAAGCTGTTTTAACCCTTTATCTACTTTAAAAGGTCTCTTCTTGTAAGATTTTCCTTGACCTTGATGTGATGTCTGTGTGTTTCTTTTTCACAGTGGAACGACAATCATTAGCTTCATCTTCTTCCAGATTTTTATCAAGCCATTGGTATTAAGAATGCTGTTTAACCCTATTTCTGCTTTAGAAGGTCTCTTCTTGTTAGGTTTTTCTAGACCTTGGTGTCATGTCTGTGTTGGTTCTGCTCCACAGTGTATTGACAACAAAAAGTTTATCTGCTTTGAGATCTCATAAAAAAAATTTGCTCCAAGAAAACTTGTATTAAGATTAAGTGATATTTTCGGAAAAGATTGTTTTTGTCCTTCATATGATGTGCAATGTTATATCTGTTGGTTCTTCTATAATCTTGATCTTTTCTGAAGTTTAAGTAAAGCAGATTAGAACTGAGAAATATATTTTTAAGCTTTTATCTTTTTCAACAAGTATTTTCTGGAAAGATATTTCTTTGCCTTGGTGTAACCTGTAATTGTCTGTACATTGGTTCTTCCCTGAGCTGTAATTAGCAACTGTTATCTAGATCATTTCTGAGATCTTGATAAAACAGATTTTCACTCACTTCAGGAATCTTTTTAAACGTTTGACTTCCTATAAGGTATAATCTGGAAACACTTCCTTCTCCTTCGTGGGATGTGCAGCTATATCTTTTGGTGTGATGCTTCAGAGAATAAGTGGCTGAGAGGTACCCATGGACATATGTAAAAATGACACATTGCATCACCGTTTATACACTGTTACCACTCAGATTTGCATAATAGACATGTCTTGTAAAAGAAAGTTAGTTTCATTCTGTCTTTAAATGTTGTTTTTTTAAACCAGCATTTCCATACTTACGTTTAACTTTGAGGGAGTTATCAATCTTTAACTGCTTTGAGGTTCAAAAAACATACTCATAAACAACATAGAGAATTTATTATTAGAAACTCTGGATAGACCTTTAAGTAATGATGAAACAAAGAAACTAATTTGTCCCACCACCACATAAATAGTTGCATGAATCTGAGATTACTGTTATTTATGAACTCAATGAAGATCCTGATTATTTGGTAAACTCAAATTTCCTCCTCTGTACAGTTTTGGCATCTATTTGTAGATGCTTTGATTGCAAACTTCCTGGTGACTGAACATGAATATGCTTACCCAATTTGCATTGATTGCCAGCGGTAACTGGAGCTGCTTATTGACCTTCCAACCAACTCCAATTCCTCTGTGCATTTAGCCCAGACAAGGACCATTCAATGGACGATGGCGCCAATAAAAAAAATGTCATTTAAATCTATTTTGGACTAACTTTATTGTATGAAATTTATTTATCTAAGTAAAGAAAATGACTCTTACAGAAATTTTGAGAAATTTTATGGCGAAAGAAGTATGTCTGACATAGATTGGTTTATTTTGTAAAAAAAGCCAAAAATAAACCGTTGTGTCTTTAAAGCCCTTTGTTTGGATAAACGTGGTGTATTTGTTAAAAAGAGTTTAAGTAAGTTTTAATCTTAGTTTTTATACAAAGTGAAACTAGAACTCGCCGTAATTTAAAAGTGAATATCTAAATTCAAATATATTTTTCAAAAGTATATTGGCTTCTTTCTTTATTTTAATTTATTTGATTTTTTTAAAAAAAACTAGAAAATCAGTGGATATGCTGAAAGACTGAAGTTTCATATGTTGGTTGATTAAAATGTGAGAATGATAGCTTTTCTTAAAAGGACAAAAATTATTTTTGCCTGCAGTTCATTGCATTTATTCTGTATGAAATGGTAATAAGTGTAAAATTTTCTGGTGAACTAAAAACTGTTTAAAACTTAAACATTGAAATCTGCTTGCTTTATGTAGAACCAAACTACAGAAGGAAAACTCTTAATTAGCTCATCAGGTCTGAAAGATGGCATGGCAAGGCGTCCGGCGTCCGTCCATCCGTCCGTCCGTCCATCCGTAAACTTTTCACTTTTTCGACTTCTTCTCCAAAACCAATGACTCTAGAGAGCTGAAAAGTTGTGTGTAGACTCCTTGGGCACTGGAGATTCTAAATTGTAGATTTTGTGACCCCATGACCCCAAATGAGGTCACAGGGGTCAAAACATGAAAAACCTATTTTCATCTTCTTCTCCAGTTCCAAAAGGTCCAGAGAGCTGAATAGTTGTGTGTAGACTCCTTGGGTACTGGAGATTCTAAATTGTAGGTTTGGTGACCCCATGACTCTAAATGGGGTCACAGGGGTCAAAACCTGAAAAACCTATTTTCATCTTCTTCTCCAGTTCATAAAGGTCTAGAGAGCTGAAAAGGTGTGTGTAGACTCCTTGGCCAACGGGGATTCTAAATTGTAGGTTTGGTGACCCTATGACCCCAAATGAGGTCACAGGGGTCAAAACATGAAAAACCTATTTTCATCTTCTTCTCCAGTTCCAAAAGGTCCAGAGAGCTGAATAGTTGTGTGTAGACTCCTTGGGCACTGGAGATTCTAAATTGTAGGTTTGGTGACCCCATGACTCTAAATGGGGTCACAGGGGTCAAAACCTGAAAAACCTATTTTCATCTTCTTCTCCAGTTCATAAAGGTCTAGAGAGCTGAAAAGGTGTGTGTAGACTCCTTGGCCAACGGGGATTCTAAATTGTAGGTTTGGTGACCCTATGACCACAAATGGGGTCACAGGGGTCAAAACCTAAAAAACCTAATTTCATCTTTTTCCCTAGTTTCAAAAGGTCTAGAGAGCTGAAAAGGTGTGTGTAGACTCCTTGGCCAACAGGGATTCTAAATTGTAGGTTTGGTGACCCCATGACCCCAAATGGGGTCACAGGGGTCAAAACCTAAAAAACCTAATTTCATCTTTTTCCCTAGTTCCAATAGGTCTAGAGAGCTGAAAAATTGTGTGAAGACTCCTTGGACACTTGGGATTCTAAATTGTAGGTTTGGTGACCACTTGACCCCAAACGGGGTCACAGGGGTCAAAACCTTAAAATCCTACTTTCATCTTCTTCTCCAGTTCCAAAAGGTCTTGATAGCTTAATAGTTGTGTGTAGATTCCTTGGACAATGGGGATTCTGAATTGTAGGTTCGGTGACCCCTTGACCCCAAATGGGCAATGGGCCTTTTTTATTTGTGAATAACTCGGACGTTGGGACAGGCTATCTTTCCTACACTGCCCATGACCTCATGGTCTAAACCCAAACACCTATTTCCATCAAAAGTCTGATGAGCTACAGAGCCCATGGCTCTATTTTTTTAATTCATATATTGTATATAGAACTTCTCAAATTAGTCAGCAATGCAGTTCATAGATTAGATTTGTTTGTGAAGGTGAATCATTTTGGATAAACAAGAAATTGGTCTCATTTCCAAGAGAGAATATTAATAAAATCATAAGATTTTATATTAGAATATTCATTGATTATTGATATGAACATATTGAACGTATGAGTGTTCATATATACGTTTGTATATATTTATAGTATCCATTGATTTGTAAATCAAAGTCTGAAGTGCTTCTATAGTGGATTGATGCAAATGTAGATGTTCTTCAGTGAGGGGACCTCTCTGGCTCATTCAGTCAATAATCTCTGCTATTTCTTATTGACTCTCTAAATAGTTATTATATTGAACACTGCCAGAAGCAGAAACCAGATTCAATCCCTTTGAATTGAAACCAAATTGAATAATAATTCTCAGGAATTATTATTTAAATCAGCCAATAAGAATACTTACTATGATTATGGTCTGTTCTAAAGTAATCTTAAATATGCTGCCTCAATTTGTTTAGAAACGCTTTCAAATTGACTGACTGTAACATAAGGACTTGGAATGCTAACCCTTTGAAAATGTAAAATATTCAAGAATCATCAAGTTAATGATACTTAGGATTTGCCATAATGACCACTGGCTCAAGATGGGCTACTCCAAAATATTATCGCATTGGCAGCTAAATTGAAAAAAAATTCTCTCATTACTACTTCCAACAAAGACGATTGACTCATTTTTCAGACCAGATGATAACTGCTAATAAGCTTTGTTAGTTCTCAGAGGAGTCCAGTATTGATTGTAAGCTAATGTGTTGTGAGAGACAAGATGGATGTAAGTTCTATAGCCCTTCCAGCATACACTTACATATGTATAGGGGTGAGTCATCTCCTTGAAGTGACCATTATGCTGCAACCTTCTTCATGAGATAGTTACAGTTAGATCTATAGGAGGCTTGGATAAGACAGAGGCATAAGTGGAGTTCAAATCTGACTGGAAGAATTCTGTCATTGGTATAGTGCAATAGTTCAATCCTACACAGACCTTTGCAAAAGCATTTGGGACTTGACATAATTTCCAAAGTCTTCAATTTAAATTTCATGTTGAAAAATAAATTTTATGAGATTTCTGGTTGAATGTTTGTTAAACCAGACTTCACATACATAACATTTGGATTAATATTTAGCTATTGTCATTCATAAGAAAACCACTGGAAATTAAAACTGTGGGCAAGATGATCTTACACATCCACACTTAACATATATCAAATGTGCATAGTATACATTTGGAATTAAACCAATGAATCTTATTTCTGTAGCACTTAATTGACGTGGAAGTCTATTGAAATTACATCAAGTGAGGATTTTTGGCAGAGCTCTGTAGCTCTTGCGACATACTTTTACGTGTGTTATATAATTAGGAGTGAAGTATGTAGGAGGTTAAGAGTGAACCATAGGAATCCACAATAATGAGGCTGTTTACAGTAATAATAAGATGATTACAGGTTGATATATAAGCGAATGAATATCCAAAGACAAGTAATCTGGCGTTCAGATTTCACTGGTGAAAAATTCTGTCATTGCTGTAGGTTAAACTTTATGAATAGCTTTTGCAGCATATACTTACAATTGTATACGGTTGCTTTATTTCCTGGGCAATTTGTACATAAATGAGACCTTCTTACTACATTACTGTAACTTTTACCAGAGGTCTTATGTATACCATAGAGAGGTATGGGATCTGGGTTTCAAATGCATCAAAAGAGAAAAATGTTGTTGGTGTTGTTTGGTTTTGTTCATTGGTTAAATTATGGTCCTCCTAGCTTACACTGAAGTATTGACAAGTCATCTCATTTATGTTAAGGGGAGGGTTAGCCCAGTAGTTAGTGTGTTCAGCTTCAGGTCAAGAGGTCAGTGGTTTAAATCCCGCCAGGGGCTCGGCAACTTTGACTGCAGTAGAGAACTGATCTACACGCAGTCAGGTTTGGGTGCAATGCTACACTGAATTTGAGTGCAGTACCACCCATGGTTCGCTAGTTCCACCCGATGCTCGGAGGTTTCACCACAATGCATATCCGCAATGGTGTTGCGGAATTTCTCACTGCAATAATACTATCAGCGACGATATAAGTGAAATACTCTTGAAAGCGGTATTAAACCCCATATCACCTCACCTCACCTCACCTCATTGATGTTGACACTGTGCTGCATTGACGAAACTCTCTTTTTCAAATACTTCCAGTAAGATGTGTTAGTTGTCTTGTATAGCACAGAGGTATGCGATCTTTTGGTTCAAGTCTTACTGGCACAGGAAAAATGGCATTGGTTACGGTTTGACTATAGCTTTTACAGATTACACTTACGTTTGTATCAGTGATTTATTTGATTGATATGACCATTGTGCTGCATTGATGATACTTTCGTCCTTAGATGGTTACAGTTACTGACTTAGGTCTATAAAGATGTTTTTAGTTAGGGTTTGAATCTCACCAGTAGCGAAAGGTATCATTGGTATTACAAATTGGTTAGTTTGAATGTCTCTTGCAGTATAAACTTGCAAATGCATGAAAGGCAAGAACTCATTTGATTGATAAAATCACTGATTACATCATTGAGTCTTTCTTCTTCAGACGGTTGCAGTTAAAGATTTTTAGTGGCAAGCAGGAATTGGGGCAAGGATATAAACCTCACCTGTAGAGGAAATAAGCCTTTGAATAGTGCATGAGTAGATTGGTTCTTGTTGCAGCATACACTTTACACATTTGGAGTGATTATATGATTGATGTAAATGAGGATTTCTTCATTTGATACATCGGTGACTCAGTACGGGATCTTACCTGTAGAGAAATTTGACATTGGCATTATACAAAGTTCTGTCTCTTGTGATATATATTCAATCTTACTGATGACAGGTATGTTACTTTAGTTATCGTTCTTTTGCATTGAAGAGACTTTCTTCCATACATGCTCACACATGGATCTATTAGGGGGCCAAGTAGAACAATATGGCATTTCGAGTTCAAATCTCTCTGGCACAAAATTTAAATAAAACATTTGCCTGTGTAACACACGCATAATCATATGTATAGGGGTGAGTTTTTTATAGATGGGACCAATTTTCTGTTATATTGAGCTCTATATTATAACCCTTTGGTTTCACATTTTAGTGTAAATATTTCATTGATGATCAAATTTGTCCCTGAATCAAGATGAATATGTCTCAGGTCCTGTCAGTCTTTAGCTCCTCCTCCTTGAGGGAACTCACCTTACAGCAGAATGCTACAGATGGGTGTGACAATGTTTAGTATCACAGTGCAATGTTATAGTTTAAATCATAGTTTCCTCAACTATGTTTAGAAGCACAAAGTACATACTGAGACATGGATATCCATTGGACACGAATGAATACAGACCTAAGCTAACATGCTAAATAAACCTTGTTGATCCTTATCCAAAATGTTAAACTCTTCGTGAGTGGGATTAAATTTTTAGATTTAATCATGCAAAAAATGTGATAAAACTTCAGATAGTTGAATCCAAATATAACAATGTTAAAATATGTGCTTAATAATTTATATAACTTCTCAAGGATGTGTTTTTCATCATCATAGATTAGATTAGTTACAGGCCTGAAAGCAAGACAACTTTTTACTTTCATGAAAAGAATCCGATACAACATAGCCTACACCAGCTGTGTGTTTAAACTCTATTCTTAATCTTATCTCATTACACTTCATTGATTTGTAATTTCTTGACAACCACAAAGTTGCTCTTAACTTTAACCAAAACTTTTTTCTTAAGGTGAAAAAACAGTTCTCTTTGATCTTTGTCTAACAAGATTACATCAAAATAAATTTTTCTTTGCTTTTTTCCACATGTGTTTCAGACATTTGCACTCAAAATAGAATGTAGATTTTCCCAAATAATAATTTTTTTCAGAAGAGGTCCTCAAAAGCCACTTGTCTTCACTTGACAGAGAAGACAATTGGTTTAACTTAAGTACAAGTGTGCGAATGCGCGAATTAACCAAGAGAAAATACTTTTCTTCAAAATTAAAGTTACTGTAAAATTTTGGATCAATTCCATTTTTAATATTTACAGGGAGTACTATATGAAGCAACTCACCTACAGGATGCAAATATAAATTGAAACAAAACCTTTGTTCACAGATTTATTGCATCAAGTGAGTAATGATTTCCATGATTATAATATTTCTTGCTTCCATGTCTTGCAGGGAGTACTACTGGGCGAACTATGCTACAGGGCTGGGAGCATCACTTCATGAACTTGGTCACACGTTTGACCTGGCACACACCCCCTCAGGGATAATGGCTCGGGGCTTCGACGACCTCCACAAGGTCTTCACCATTCAGCGTATCCATAGTAATGGTCGATGCAGTGGTAGGCAGCGCTACAACAGCAACAGCAGCAGCATCTCTCGGACCCCCTCAAACAGCAGTATAGAGGGGTCCCCACTTAGCTCCGGGCTTGATGCACACCATCGCAGATACAGGGACGTGTGCTATGACAGTCCATATAAGCGAGTAGGTGGCACATTTCCACTTAGAAAAAATCTAGAATTTATGAAGAATAAGGTTCTTCCTAACTAGTTCACTTAACCTGAGATGGAAGTTAAGACTTCACATCAACCTTTTGAGTTTGAAATTGAATTCAAATATTATTGATGAAGAGAGCAGGGGGTACCATCTAATTTAAGTAATGTTTCTCATTAACTAACCATCCCGCATCCTTCAGTGGATCCAAAGATCATGTTTCATCTTTTGCTTTACCACAATCATACTGTGGAATATGCCACCCCACTCTTTTCTTTTCTTTTATAAATCATTGATGCAGGTTTCAAAAGGCCCAAAACTGAAGAGTCTTTAAAAGATTTGTGCAGACAAAAAGTCATAAAATTTGACAAGTTTTTTTTTATCAATACACTTTTTCTCCCATCTACAGATCTCTCGATCGAGCAGTAGTGGCAGTATCTATGTGGCGCCACCACCGCTGGTGTTCAAGGTGGAGACTGGATTCAAACCTGTCAAATCTCCCTCCATGCTAACATTCTCTGTGAAGAACTATGATGGGTCTGAGACCCACCAGACCATCACTCAGGAAGAGGTCAGCGAGACCAACCTCGAACAGGCTGCCTCGGAGGACAAGCTCATCAGTGCCAGACCAGCACGCAGAGGTTAGTTATGATTTTAATTAAGCGCAATTAACATATTTGTTAATAAAACTATGCAGTTTTTAAAGAAATAAAAAAAATATGTTAAAAAAACTCATAACACATTATCTCCTCTTCCTCTGTAATATTTCCTGCTTTAACCTAATCTCTCCTAATCTATATTTGTTTCTCCATCAACACTTAAATGTGTTTCAGAGCGTCGCCCAAGCTCATGTTCTAGCGGTGGATCATCTGCGAGCCTGTCACCAAGCTCTTCTACCCCCTCCACGCTCCCCAATTCTCCTGACGAGCCCGACCTTCGCCTACCAGACGTGCAGTTTGCTGATGATGGGGCGCACTGGTACCGCTCCTCTGCTGTAGTTCTCAGGTTCCATAGGTCAGTTGCAGCTCCTGAATTTATAAAAATAAGACCAACATTGCCCTCAGCAATGCTAAATGCAACAAGATATTTATGAGGGCTCACATACTCTCATTGTAAAAGTAGTACCACTGCAAAAAATGTGTCATGGAATGCTGGGCAGGTATATTTTATGGGAGATAGGTTCATGATGACTCTGCCCTCTGTGCAATGAAGCCCATCATTCCAAGCAAAATTGTATGTATTGTCTATTTGTGATTTTGGCCAGTCTGATTAAAATCGACTGTCTTCCGAGGAATAAAAGTTTCAAAATATTGACTCTACCATCAACGTCAAAATATTGACTCTCCACAACGGTCTGAAGGCAGCCTACTGTAGCGCACGTTTTTACGTGTAAACTCAGCTAACTAATCACAATGTGTGCGGCAAAAGCATTCGGTATCAGTAGCTAGGGGCAAGTAACTCTCACTTACCATTAGTTAACCTTGATTGCCGCTATCCTTATTTTAAACGCGATGATGTGATTGTTTCGCTAATGACTAGGTTTTGTCTGCGCTAAACTGGTGTCAGCACGTGCGCTACAGTAGGCTGCGGTCAGACTGTTGTGGAGAGGATAACCTAGACAGATAGAGTTCGAATCGCGGTAGAGTCAATATTTTAAAACTTTTATTCCTCGGAACACGGTCCATTTTAATCAGACTGTGATTATGGTGACATTTGTTCCAAATCTGTCTTTCTAATTTTACATCATATGTGACTCCTATTTCTGTTTTAGGGGAGGGGAGTTTGCTGTATAGCACAGTGAGCTTGTTGACTTTACAGTTACAATGTAATAAAAAATATCATCCTCCATAGGCAGAACCACAATAATTTTCATGCTTCCTTAAAATATTCTTCCAACCTTGATGTAGTTAAATCTCAAATCATCCCTTATTATCTATACTTATGTCTACAACCCATATATACTGTACGAAAAAAATGTTATCATGATTCGAAATTAAAAAATTTACAAATATTCTTAACTATTATTGCACGCTATTGATTACATTGTATGCAAAAAGTAATTAATCTGTTTTTTTTATCTCTAAAATATTCAGTCAGACAGTACCTATAAGATTTTTAAAACTTGCAACGCCGAATGGATGTTTGAAGCAGAAGAAGCCAGATTACACGGACAATTAATCAAGCCATAAGCGGACTAAGTGAATTTTTTACATTTTCATAAATATCTAATGTTTTGTCCGATAGTCGACCTCTTGAATTTATTTCCTGCTTGGTTGGCTAATGACATGTCATGCATCAGTGATCACTTCAAAGAGAAGAGTGTGAATAGAGAGGTCAGTTTACTCTGAAGGATTGTGTTTTATCAATTATTGACAAAGTAATTTCTTCTAATGCGAGCTCTAGATCGCTGAGGAATTTGACTTGTCAGATTAACAAAGCTGTTCGCAAAGAAGCTGCTCAATCTCATGAAATCTAATCAAGTGTGATGTTCCCTGGTCACTGAAAGTAGGAACTAATTACTCACTTTGCTAATTGATGTTGGCAAGTTTTACCTTATTGAAAGAATTATGGATTATATTATGAATAAATTATAAGAGCATAAAAAACAAAAGATAAAATATAAGGGCCTATATGTTCAAAGATAGTCTTAAGAAGAGATTAACAAATGGTAAGTAATATCTAAGCACTAAGGCCCTGGCACACGGAAGCTATGAGTGTATGTGAAACTAAATCCCGACCAAGCCATTAGTTAATCTATGTAAGTATATAGGGGAACATTTGAGTACCAGAATAATGCTATAATTGCTATCATTTGTGAAAGAACTTTTTTGCAGTATAGTCATTTTGTTAGACAGAATTAGTGATGTTTCTATTTTAGTCCTTATTTGTCAACATATGACATACTAAAAAAGTACCAAAATATTCTCACTTCTTACTTTTGAAAATTAAACCCCTTATTCAATTTAAATTAGTGATCCTGTGTTCTTTTTATGAAAAAAACTTTTTTTTTTCAAGCAAATTTGAATGAATTGATCTGTTCTGTGATTATTAATACAATAAAGAAATTTGTCAAGGTTTATGTCCTCATTCGGGTAAATCCATAGTCTCAGCTATAAACACAGGAAACGTCCCAAAACTTGGACAGCCATATCTTAGACAGCTTAAAACCACAACATTTATGGTTGAGTGCACGGCTAATCCTTCAGCTATATCTGATAATGGACCAGTCCATGAGAATCAGGAAAAAGAACAATATCATAGAATTTACATTCAAATTTATTAACAAGTATTTCAAACATTCATCATGGATTCTAAACACAAGACCAAGACAGAAACACTGAGGATAGTGCTGCAATGCAGTGGCTGATCTAGAGCAGTTCACAAATTATTCTATAAATAAGCTACAATATTAATTCAGCCTATGAACAGACTCATGACATGCTTCGATAAATTGATACCAAATTGTACTAGGGAGAAATTGTCATTGAGATGAAAGGGTTAAATCATTTGCATTAGAAGATTTTTTTAACAGGATTTATAAAGACAAATACATGAGCTTAAATTATTACAAGACAAATTGATTGGAGAAGAGTTTCAAAATCTGTACAATATGAAAGTCTTGTTGATTAAAATCTTGCAATAAAGATCAATATTTCCTCCTCTTTTATGATCAACAATTTGGAAAATTGGAACAAGAATTGATTTGGATGCCAAGTTTCAAGTTGATGAATAACCAAAATTGATGCAAGCCAAACTTGGAACATCAGTCAATGACAGTCAGTATTGAATGAAATTTAAATTTGCAAAAATTGATAAAATATCATAATTTGAGATTTAATGATTTTCATAAAGCGGATTGAGTTCCTTGCTTTGTTGAGTCATTGTCGTTTCTATTTCAGGAAAAATATCTAAATTTCTCTTTTTCGCCTTTTTTGGAAACTTAAGCTATCAAATTATTTGTTACACTGTTTGGTTTTTGGTTAAATCTCATTTCCTCAGAATGATTTTTTAGAATTTTTGTAATTTGTTTTAATTTCTTTGATTTGACATTTATCTTTTTTCAATGAAAAACATTAACTTATTCAAGGAAATTTTGTTCACAAAACCTGTTTCATTTGATGTGGGAAAATTTCCATTGTAGAAATGAACAAGGTTCTTTTTAAGTATAAACTGTCATTTGGAAACATGTTTTCTTGGTTTTGCAAATATCCGAAATTTTCTCTAGTTTTGCTGATTTTGTTAAACCCGATTAAAGGATATGTGGTATATCCAAGCTTTGAAGAAGCTTGAACCATGATAATATTATGTACCACAAATTTATGAATATTGCTCTCAGGTTGTAGATATGACCAAAATATAATGTTAGAACATTAGAACTTTACAGCAATATGACATCAAAGCAATGATGTGTTAAGTAATTGAGTAGCCATAAAATTAATAATATAATAAATAACAATAAAATCGATATTGACTCTCAGTAATCCTTGTTGTGTGTTTTCCCTTGTAATTCTATCCTTTTAAAGCACATGAAAAACAATATAGAATATAATATCTGTCACAATCACGAGTGTCAGAACGCCCACACCACACCACAATGCCCTCTGTCAGCATTGTACAAGTGGAAAAGATAGGCGTCATTTACATCCAACACTATTGTCATTTGCAGAGTTTCCCAAATAGACAATCATCAATTGCTCGTTAATATCAGATCGTCATGGAAGCTTTGGTATTCAAGGCTGCAGAGAAGACCAAATTGAATTAATTGATTTCAGCTAATTGCTGCACTTGTGCCCGACCGAGAACGCAAGAGAGATTGAGTTTGTGCAAATGTGGTATTTGGTGGGGTCACAAGCACTATCCAGCCACTTTGCCGCTGCGGAATTAGAATAACATATGTCTATCTCGTGTCCTGCTTCAGAGTGCATCCTTTGAGGAGGCCACTTCAATCGGGAATGATATCATTGGCAAATCAATTGCTACTGAAGAGGCTAATACGGGGTCACGTTAGTCATTCAGGAAAATTGGAGCGCATATTGAATTTGTTATCTGCATTTATGATATAAGTCAGTTAGCAATTGAAATGTCATTATGGTTCATTATTGCACTTAGTTGAAGTGATGATGTTGTGTTGTAATGCACTTATTTTTATTTCTCTTTCAGATGGTTTAATAATCCAAGTACTGATGATCCTGGAAAAAATCCAGTTCTATCCAAGTAAGTTTTATTTATATTGTTTGTGTTAAGTTCAATATATGGATCACTAAAGAAATATATTTATATAATTAAAAACTTTGTTCCTCTTTCTATCAATCTATTTGATTTTTTTTGGTTCAATATTTTAATTTATTTTGGATATGTTAATCCAAGAAAAGACTATTGTTTTTTGATTAGTATAATTCTTAGAGACGTTTTTAGAATAACTCCATTATTGAAAATGGATATAACATCATATGAGATTGTGGCAATATTTCAGCCATTAGCAGTGTTCTATTCAAAGATTGATTTTGAAAAAAAGTCACATCAGATAAATCTGAAACTTGAGGTAACAAATTTGTTGGAAAGTTTTCTTTGCAAATGAAAAGTTAAGATAGTTATTCAACCTTTTAACTTAATGAGATACTCTAAGAGCCTAAAAGCCAACTCAATGAGTAAAGAATTGAAAAGAAATGAATCAAGAACATCTAGAGTTTGGTCCAGGATAAAAAGGATGAACTCGACATCTGGTGCTATGAATCTGCAGACTTCAAGTCCTTCCTGTCTTAGCACTGAACAGCTGTACAGATGGAGCCATGGCTTAGCTAACTCTATCCCTTACAAGGTCAAAGTAACATAATTCTTCAATAGCATTTTATAGCAGGAGCTGGGTTAATTAAGCCTTAAAGGGATGGTAGGACATATTTTTTAGAAAGTTATTTCATGAGAGTTAAATCCAATTGCTAGACATTTTTTGTAACTAAGGTACCATGACTAGTTCATCTATGTGAATCAATTTCCCTACCTCAAATGGTTAAAAGGCATTCGCACAAAAATAGCCACCAGTGGATGTTGCTTGCTTTTTGATTATTTTCTCAGACAACAGATGATTGGGTGGAGTTATGAGATGTTTTGAACCTCTGATAAATAATACATATTAAATGAACCACTGTTTAGGAGAAAATGTGAAGAAAGATATCTTGCCAAAAAATGTGGTACCACTCTTTAATATGCAATTAAAGCTTGTGTTCTCAGATTAATATCAGGAAGATGCAATGGTTATTACTCCTTGGTTCATAATTTGCTGGGGTCTGTAATATTTTCAACAGAAATAAAAAAGTTATTTCATTCAAGAAACACACTATCTAAGTAGATGACATCAAGCATGTGATGTGTAACATAGGAACAGTGAGAATTCACATTTACAATGTAAAGTGCTTTTACATAGGATTGGCTTGATGTATATGATGTTGTAAGATATATATTGCAGTCAAGAGTTTACTGTCCGCACAACATGTTTTCCTTCATCAACTTCTGAAAATAATTAATGTTAAATGAGAATGAGGATTTTCAGTAAAAAAAAATAAGCAAACATATGTTGTCATCAGTTTTACAATAAAGAGAATGTTATCTAGAAAAACTTCTCTTCCTTATGTATATCACCTCTCAATGCCCTTCAAAGACCTGTAATACTAGTACTTTGAATATAAAAAAAACCCTGTTAACTCTGTTTTACCTTTCTGTACGAGAGTTCTGTGATATTTGTATGTTGATCATATCATTTTAGACTTGTACATCAAACTCTGTTACTTGATATGGTATATGATCAGGTATATATCATAAATGTTCTATTATTGATATTAGCTATAAAAACTTTCATAATCAGTGACTTAGCAGCTTCACAGCAGTGTATTAGAAGTCATTTTATTAGTGCTTCAATTCTGTCACTGTGCTGTGCATTTCATCTTGGGTAATTCTGTTACATATTTTGTGTACACCATTCAAGTGCACAATAATTACACATTAAATTATCTTTGCATGCCAAACAGCAACAATTTGAAAAAAAGGGTTGTTTTTTTTTATTTTGCGTACCTAAAAACATTCAACCAGACCTTCATTCCTACTGCAACAAAGCATTTAGATATTTTGCCCTCAAAATGTAAATTCTCTGTCTACAGCAAGTGAATAATAGTTTCTAAATCTTTGGTAATTATTGTTTCCCATGACATGTTTAACCAGATTTTAACCTCATCACCAGTCTGTAATTGTTTGATATTGCCCCAGCTTCTGATATTCCCTCTCTGTCTGCAGCAAGTGCCACATCATCTCTTGGAGCAGTCTGCGCCTCGTAGAGCTACGCACGGACCCCGGAGGTCTGGTGTTCCACCACTGGGAGTTCCTACAAGACAAGCCTCCAACTGACTTCATACTGAAGAGGTCAAGGGTAAAAAATCTTCCCGAAGGAACAACCACTGTCACCGTGATGGCGGAAGACAGTTACGGAAATATTTTGAAAAAGCGAGTGAAGATATGTGATTTTGAATAGACATTTCAAACATGGTTCAAATATGAATATATTTTGAAAATGGAAAATTTTGTGTAGATTGCCTTTTCTTGATTTTTTTGGATCTAACTGAGATCAAAGACGTTCAATGAAATATGTTAAAACTTGAAAAATATATGTGTGTATTTCTAATATAGAAAGATGGCAAACGGTTTACTATGATCTCTTAGCAGTTAGATAAACAGATGGGCCATTCATTTTAGCAAGCTTGCATCCATCTAATAGCTGGGATAGGTTTATAAATCTACATCTGAGATAGAATTATGAGAATCCTGAGCAAAACAATTTAATAATGGCTTCCAAGTAATATGGCTAACATATTCAATTTATTTTGCGTGTGATATTTGATGAACTAAGTTGTTACGCATGGTGTTGTTATAATCAGGTTATCTGCTTTATTATTTGTTTGTATGTCATAAGGGTAGTTAAACCATGACGGATATTCAACGACCACTGATATTCCATTATTATTCAGGTCATTTGTGTTTCTCTGCTATCATATGTTGTTCTTTTCAATTTTACACTCTGCGGTGTAAACAGTTGGTTAACAACTATAACTTTGGGTTTCTCTTTTTATGTTTGTGGGAAAAATTAAGGTTTTTTAAAATATGTTTTTATGTTAAATTTAAAGAGTCAAATTATTCTTTCTTTAAAAAAAACTGTTTTGGTACATGCATCTATAAAGGATATTGTGTGAGTGTTCATAGCATCTTGTGTTTGATGGATATTACCAAAACTTTTGGGACATGTCATTATTGAGGTACAAGAAGTGTAAACATAGCGCAATGTAACACTCTATTTAGAACCAAGGTCTGATCAAATCTTTTCAAATTCAGAAAATATGGACAATAATGTCAGCTTTGCAACAAAGGACCTGCCAAAATTAAATGCTAATAAGAAATATGCGGGTAAATTTTAAAATAAATTTTGGTATTTGCATAAAACAAAAATGATATTTGACATTGACATAAGAAGAGATCATGTTACTGTGAAGGTAGTTTATTTGAGGTTTTATTTAAATGAAAATGAGAAACACAGTTATATTTTTGCGGCCAGTTGAATTGTGTTCAACAAAGATATTCTGGGCTAAATTGCTTCACAAATAGTCTTTCAAATGGGTACTTGTTAAAATTTATTCATTTGTTTGTTTTGTTTGCTTATGTTTTGCATTTTCTTTTTGGTTGTGTTATTTGTTTACCTTTTGATGAAGAAGTCAGGGTGAGTTAGTTTCCTTGTTCTTTTGTGGTTTTCCGAGAGTTACTTCCCTTGATGTCATGGTAACATTTATCATTTCTGCCGAACTGTAACTACTTTTGTTAGGTTTTTCTATATCATCAAAGAAGTAAGAGTTATTGTATTATATGAAATCATTGTCATACCGCAGTTACATATTATTTTTAGATTCAGCAAAATAAACACAAAACTTTCTGAAAAGAAAAAAAATATATACTAAAACTCTCCATTGCATTTCATTTATTCACGATAGTCAGATTCAGGATTAGGGGATTATAGAATCCATAAGCTTCCATTTTTTTTTAGATGAGTTTAAATATGTATGTATGTATACATACTTTGAAGTATTTTTAGTTTAAGATCCAAGTAAAAAACATTGGAAATACTAATGAAAAAAAAGATTAGATGAATTATCAAATAGACATTTGAAAACACTTAGCTCAAAAATTATTTTTTATTGAACATTGGATCCAGTCAGTAAAAATGACAATAAATGGGGGTCTGAAAATACATCTTAGATTAGTTTTAAATGCAGAAGGTAATAATGGCATTTCTTGACCACGGAGACCAAATGGTATTTTCTTATTCATTACCCATAACACAAAAATACCTTACCGGTATATTTTGTTCTGTTATGGATAACAACAAAATACCCTTTACTCACTGCTGATCCAGGGATGGCATTTTCACCTACTACTTATTATTTTACTATCTAAAGTTATTTATCCAGCATTTATTCTGTGTAAGATAATAGCCAAGTTTATTGATTGATATTGACAATGTATGGAGAAATTTGAAAAATATCTTAGAATAGGTTTAAATGTTGCTTTAGTTATCCAGCATTTATTCTTTGTAAAATAATAGTCAAGTTAGTGGTGCTTTGAATCAAGTCTAGTACTTATTTGTTTTACACATGTTTTGGGCTAGTCAACACATGCAACAACTTTGTGTGTGTGTGGTTGATATTACATTCTTACTGGTCAAACATATGTATTGTATTTACATTTAGTAGTTGAATGTGATTAGTGAAAATATGTATTTGTACTAACACTTAGTGAAATTCAGCCGTCATTTATTTTTATTATTTAACTTGTCCATTGTTATGGTTAAGGATATTTGTTTTATTATTTCAAATATAAACAATAATGCAATTGAATTGTATAAATTTATTAACCTTTACTTAATGATATAAATTATTATATAGTTTAATAACCAGTAGACAGTAGCTTAGATGTGCTTCTGAGGATACAGCATTTCGTAAAAACGTGCTTGTGTTCGCGCCTCAGTGCGTCACTGGGTTTGAGAAGAAACATTTCGCTTGCGCTTATATGCGCTTGAAGTATGTTAAGAGTTAATAGTAGAAAAGTGAACCTTGGCGTATTTGGTGATAGGAGTCGAGAGTTAAATGATTACAAATAGATATGAATGAAAATGTATGATTGTAGATAACATATGTCAAAAAACATGAACAAGAAATTAGGAAAAATAACACTTTTTATTTTAGCATTTGTAATTTGAATTAGAGACTTACTCAAAATCAAAGTGCCAACATCAATGCTATTCCACCTAAGTTTGCCATGATCATAAGACATCATAATTTGCATATCCTTTCATAATTGCTCAATGATTGTTTTCATTCCATCAATATTTTCATATAAAATTCTAAGTTAGTTCTCTATAGTGATGGTCTAACAGGCATTTCTTGCAAAAATAAGTTTGTTAAACTGTTTTATCTCAAAACCATTGACATCTAGATATAGTTAATTGCGTATCATTTGGTCCTGAGGTTCATAAATGGTCTTTGAATTATTTTATAATGATCATTCTGAAAAAGGTCTTTTAGTTAACCATGATGTTTTGAATTTTAGGTGTGAAAATTTGTATGGATACTATTATAATATTGAAAGTTTTCTTCATATGTGAGCACAGCAAGAGCGATTTCCTTTGATTTTGTATTCAATCGATTAAAGTCTTCTTTAGATTAAATATTTCATTCTTTGCATGAAATCAGTTGCTCTACTGAGGGTATGTTGTGGACATTTTGTCTGTCATTTTGTATCCGTGGATGAATATGTTATATTCAATTGTTAGCAATTCCTACTCTAGAGTTTCTATTTTCCAGATTTATGTCTTATGTATTTTCATATACTGTATTAGCAATTGTTGCCTTATACATAGTCATTGTATTTTAATCAGAGGCAGTTTTGAAGCATTTTCATCATTTTTGTCAAAAGAACTGCTCAATTAATCTATTTCTGTATTTTAATGTTAATCCACTTTGTGTGTTTCGGGATGAAGTGTTAAGTGTTTTAGTTTCAGAATAATTGTAATTAAGCTTTTTTAGGATTGGAAGAAAACATTGGAACAATTGTTGCTGACTGAAAAGTAAGAAATGTCAAAATTTGAGAAAGAGACAATAGAATTAGCAACTGCTTTGTAAAATAGGTTCATAATTGTTTTTAAATATTCTCCACATTTATGGCTATATTTTGGATGTCCAGTAAAATTCCATGGGACCATGAAAAACTCTTTTCTTAACCAATATGTGTACTTATACTACTGCAATTTTGTTTAAAAGTCATGATGAGGCTGCAAAGAGTCAGTTTTTTTACTTACCGAGTTGCGATAGTATTTCTGATTAATGTGTGCAGCCATCAGTGTTACAACAATTGTGTCTTCTTTCTACAACAGTGTGAAATATTGTGATGTGAAATAACACAGTGAAGGAACTTTAATTGGTCATATGAGCGTTTTTTTATTGTGGGTTTCTATTCATTTGAGTGACTGGATAATTTTGGAGAGTAACCGTGCATTTCTTTTTTTTCAGGATTGTGTGTTTTTATGTTAAAACCCAATCTGCAACTTTTGTTTAAATTCATGACTGAGGCCAATTTCAAACACACATGACTGGGGGAAATGTCATGATTACAATTTTTAATTGAAAACAGCACTATATTCTGTGGATGATATTACCTTATATGCTGATTTCCCTTCCCCTCAATTATCCACAATTACTTTGTGACTTCTTCCCTTCAAAATAGTCCTTAGTTATATATTTTTTAAAAGCTCTTTTAATCAGTTATGTGGCATTTTGGTGTTAAGTATTTTTACATGATTGGTATGAAATTAAGTAATAACTTCAAGGCAAGGTTTTGATAATAGAAAATTAAACACCAGATGCCACTGAGAAGACATTCCTTTAGGCTAAGGGAGCTGTGCAGTGCAAGGGCATTTGTATCAGATTCTTTCTTACAATCATAAGGTCCTAATTTCACAAAGCGACCTTAGAATTAGGAGTACCCTTAATCCATGGTAATAACACTGTGTTACGATCACCTTAGTCGAAGGGAAATCTGTGTAAGTGCGCCCATACTTATAGGACAAAACTGTGACACATAAACTCCACAATTAGTTGTTGAAGGTTGTGCTGGCCCTGTGAAGTTAAATGTATCTGTTCAGGTTGTGAAAACACCCTTCTGTCTGGCAGCACATGGTTAGGTCTCTTATGGCGCCAGACCCTGAATATAGATATCAGTATACATTTCATTGCCTGTCTATATAAACTGATTGATAAAAAAAATGATGTTCGTTTTTTCACTGGTCAGAAATAGAAACTTGGAACAGTCTAAGAATTTTGCAAAGCCTATTCGAGCCAAGGGACCAGTTTAACTATTTTGGTTCAGCTCTCGGCGAAAATAGAAACTGAGAACAGTTGACAAATTTGACAAAGTATAAGTGATTCATAGAATCATTTGAACCTTTTTAACATGTGTAGATATTTTAATTGTTATATTGATAGATTTATGTTCTACGTGTATCTATATTCGGGTCTTCCGTCGATGTCATCTCGCTACATGAATCAGTCTTGTATAGCCTTGTCAATTCTTGAAAATACAAAGCAAATTTTTTACAGATGAAAGTCAATTAATTATTCTGTCGGTGTTATTATACTGTTAATGCCTATGGAAAAACACATCTTGTGTGTTCTTTCAGAACTCCTAATGACCCACTCTTCTCGATAAAATGAATGTTCCTATTCATGTTTTAGGAAATTATTGCTAAATTAATATCTCTAAAGACTAGATATTAATGCCATTTTAGATCAGAATATGTGTTTAGGTAAAATTTAACAAAGGAAAGCCACCTGTTTATTAACTGAAATATTGTTGAAAACCATAAAACCCCAACTTGATTTAACAAAGGAAAGCCACCTGTTTATTAACTGAAATATTGTTGAAAACCATAAAACCCCAACTTGATCACACTCACCAAGTCACGTTTTTGTACAAGAGGCACCTTGTATTGTATCTGTCCCCATTTGTTCTTCATTTTACTCTCACAAATCCAAGTTTATAAACACGAAACTGCAGCATCTGATCTCAGTACGAAACCTGGTCTACCTGATGTCATTTCAACGAGATTTACTAAACAGAATAATTCTACCATTTTGTATGCAAAATGTATGAAAGTTGATGTACAGATGTTTCTGGATTTCTTTCACAGGCGTTTTCTTTGATGAGTGGTTTGTTAATTGTCAGGGATAACTTTCACATCATCAAACTGTGGTGTTCTTTCCCCTTCAGTTGAGAGCTATGAAAATGTCAAACTTAATTTTGGAAATTTTAGTTTCTTTTTCATGTTCATAAATTCTTCATCATCTTGATAGGGTTTTTCAACCAATGATTTGATCAGGTATAAACCTTCTGAATTTGTCGATTCATAAATGTGTAAGTGTGAATTTTGTAAGCGTATATTATACATGGATGTATCAGAGATGGGAAATTAAAATTCTTGCCCTCATCCTGAACAGACTCTGAATTAAAATTTTTTAGAAAACTTATTTCAGAGAAATGTTTGGTTTATTGAACTAAGTGTTACCATTTCATAGATCACAGTTCAGACTTTGATAACACCAACCTGGAGGTATCCACAGTTATCTACTGGAGGGTCAAACAACGCCGCTGTTTGATGATGACTTTAGTTTTGATGTTGTGAGGTGAACTGTTGAGGCAATCTGTAAAGGTTTGCTAGTTAAATATGCTTGTTTTTGTAGCAAAAGTGTTGAAAATAATTCAGGTTTTGTGAGTTACAGGTCTACTCTTTGTTGTACAATAAAAGCCCTTTTCTCCAATGAAAGTGATATTAAAATATGGCTCAAGATTACTGAAGTTCTCTTTCTGCTAAGAAGTTGGCGTGGACTGCATTAGCATGAAGAGGCAATAATCATCTTGAGCTTGATCAAGTATTAGAAAAATCCTTAATGACTGTTCCTTGTACATTTCTAAATTATATTTTACAAAAATGGCAAAATCTGTTGGCCTTGTTAATACATGAAATATTTGTTGCTTGAAATCCAAGTTGATTCTAACAATGTGTTACCTTTACCTATCTAACAAGTCCCTGTTTAAGAGTGCAAATGATCCATACCGCAGCATTGGAAGCTAGAATATTGTTCAGTGATTGAAAGTAATAAATTGTCGGTTCATAGGTGTGCTTGTTTGTTCTTATTTACAACCAGAAATCACTCGCAGACCATTGTGCCCAATCACGGTAGTTGTATCCAGTAGGCTAATGCAATTCGTTCATAACACTAAGAGATAAAAGATGAGAACATTATCAGCTTGTTACCCAAATATTCTGATGGAGCAGGATTAAATCTTACAAAAATGTACATAGAAGTATACATCTATTGCAAAGCTTTTGTGACATTCAGATTGCTAGAGGTATGTTTTGAACATTACAGTTACACTGGCTATGCTTGATTGGTAATCCAGCGAACCATCTGGCATATGCACCTGGAAACGACGAAAGCTGCGAATCACTTTATTGACAACCGGTGTACACCTCAAGAGCAGGCTGGATGCGTTGGTTTGAAATGACAGGCAAACATTTTCATTGCGACTTATCGACAAATTCTTAATATTTATCATTAATTTTTTTAAGCAAATCAAAATAATTAATTTGGCAATATATGATTAATAAATACTTTGCATAACTTTAAAATGGCATTTTAATTCATATTTCAAAATGTTTGAAAAATATTTATATCATATACATGGAATATATTTTGAAAGTACACTGAAGTATGATGACTGCTTCCTGTGCGTATGCCGACATACTTGATTCAACTTAGACTATTACTGACCCGACATACGCCAGTCACATGTCTGGTGTATAAGCTGCTAAAATGAATCAAGCATAGCCATCTTGAATGCCAACTTTAACCTCAGCAACTGTTAAATTGATCATGAGACGGTTTCTGCATCACTTTTTGTTAAGTTTCAAATCTTATTAATTTGCATGCTGTTCAATTTGCAACTGGGTGAACTGAATATTGATAAGCATTCTTTACTTTCAATGAAATATACACTTCTGAGATCTGAAAATTGCACTTGAAAGTGCTTCCAAAGTTACTTAAATATGATCTTATGTAACAAATCATAAAGATGTACCTGACTATTTATGGTACCTTATTCGGATTGACAGTAGTTTTAGTATTGTACTGAGGTGAAAATGCTATCTGCATAATGTTTAGAAAGCTGCAAATTGAGTTTTTATAAGAAAACCAAATGACAATGAACAACATGGAAAGAGTTTTCAACAGCATGAAATTTATTCAACATGTTTATTACATAAACTGCATGAACAGAAAATGCATGAAAGCGTGAAGTGTACCTTATTTTAAGGTGCATTTTCTTATTTACAACCCCCGACTTCTTGAACATGCACAACTTATTCACTGTTTGGGGGATAATGTATTTCTCAGCAATTACTTATAACCTTTCGAGGAAGATAGTTATAAGGTGTTTAAACACCCTCTGCTGAAATTGACTGAAGTGAAATTTGATACAAAATTATTAATACTTCAGCAGTAAATGATAAACCATGTGAAACGCAAATGCGGACACTGCAAAATTAGATCAAGCTGCAAGAGTAGAGTAAGCTGTGCTTCATTTCAATCTTAGGTACAATTTTGGGTAAAATACATTTATGATGGTTTTTTACATTTATGACCTTGTAAAATCTATAATCTTTATTTGCCTACAAGTACACTTTTACACTTGTCCTGATAGACAGACTTGCATGACTTTTTTATGTCAGCTTTGAATTAATGAGAGAGAAGTGAAATTTCTGGTGAAAATTCGTACATATATGAGCTATAAAACTTATTAGAACTCAATCCTTACTTCAGGTAATCTTGGGTTGCAGTAGATTTCACAATTTGACAAAGAGCATGCAGAATGATGAAGGCAATTTTTATTGATATACAACTTCTCTATTCTGGGGAGGCGACGTTTCGACATAGATACTGACGTCATTTTCAAGCATGTGATCACAAAGTTGTGTACATAAAAATTGCCTTCATCATTCTTCATCAACTCTAGTGCTAGAGCATGCATTCATTCAACATAATCAACATTTTGAAGTGAAGCCATTCATCAGCTCTATACAAGTCTCTAAAGATTTACTATGGCATGACCAGGCATTGCTGATTCAGTACTAGCAATATCAACTGTTCTATCAACACGTTTCTTTTTACGTTGTACAAATAAGCAAAACTAAAGAGTTTTTTTCCACACTAATGCAAAGAAGCAAGATGGCTGACCATAAGCTGATAGAAACCTGCCTTACTCCACCTTTTGTTTTCCACATGCAATTCTTACAACCACATCTTTAATGGAAGCCTATGGATGTGATTTGTTCATTCCTTTGATAAAAAAACAAACTGACTTGCATATTCTAAAATGATTGTAACAAAAGAAGCATGCCAATTTAAAAGTACTACAATCTCAACTACAGCACCATTACAGATTACACAACCTCCTGCTTTGACAGTAACTGAAATTCAGTGAACTAGGAAGCCTTCATGAAGCTCACTGAAGTTATATTATGTTCAGTGTGCTGCTAGAATTACGTCTTATTTATATTCAGCCCCTATCACTTGGCCATAGTTTGGAAGATTCTGTATTTTTCATAGAATACCAAGATGTTACATTCATATTTTAATTATCGCTGATAATCATTAAGAATTTAGTTATAACAAAACATAATTCTAAAATGTCTCTTTCCTCATTAAATATTTAAAATGATTAATCTTTAGGACAAAAGTGTTTATGCTGTGTTTGATGCAGTTAACTTGATGAGAATTATCATGTATGCTAGGATCAAATCGTCTGATGAAGGAGTCAACCGACTCCGAAACATGTAACATCATTTTTCTGGCTTTTTTACGGATAACTGCCTGGGTTGATGGCGGCTCCTTCCTCTATTTAGGATCAAATTTGTCCTAACAACTTTCATTATCACAATAATTATCCAACTATACCACTGTGATGCAGCTTGTAATATACAATCATCAATACACAATGAGTTTCTATAAACAACAGAATATTTTATGACAATTACACAGTATGGCAAAGTAACAATACAGACTTATTTCATGTTGTATATAAACAAACAATGTATACTTTGTGAAGTCATATTAGAATTAGTATAATAATAATTAACTTTGCATACATAAATATATGATAGGAATGCAACAATAATTGATCCTAGATCAAATCAAATGAACACTCACAAATCAAGATAGTCATGACGTTAAGAAATTAGGGTCCAAAGATTGAATGTCAGTGAAGTGTAAATATTTTAAAACCAATTCAGTTGACTATTTCTCCCTAAGCAGCAGATTGAGAGATAGGCACTGATAACAAGTTAGCTTACCAAACATTTGAATACATTTGTGTGTCTAGGGATGGCAATTGAGCAACATGTCCATGAGTGTCATAATGGATTTCAATCAACAAACTGGACTGAGACTTTATGTACTGAATTGAGTTTCCCACAACTTCACCCACAGATACTGAAGACAGTATTAACTGCTGCTCTGATTTAATATTTCATCAGAAGGATTTATATAAGGACATGTTCTAAAGAAGTGTTACATGATTTATTTTGTAATTTTCAATTGTCCCAAGTAACATTTTGAGCTCTGTGAGCCCTCGGGAGTTGACATTGTAAGAAGTCTATCATGATGAGCGAGTTACTGTTTAGCACTCCTAAGGTGATATTTCGTCCATTAGTGGCACATCAATAAGGGCTGAGGCCATATATGCAATAATCTGAACAGAATTTAAGACAGGTACTCTAGTTATAACTATGCTATACAATGCTGCTGACAGTTGATAAAGCATGTTATGCAATCTCATAATATAGACATTTGATACTGTGTGCTGGAACTGTAGCAGGAGAAGAATACTCATGTGATATTGCACTGGTTACTCCACTGTACACGTCACTAATACTTGGTACTGAGCTGTGACAATCTAACTATTTACCAATATATATTGACCCTAATCATGATGGCAATTTGTCAACCATGCACTGACCCCACACTGGAAGCTGGTATCAACATTGTTTTGGTCCCAAAAGCATGTTTTCCACACATTAAACCTGATATGCTGGTATGTCGCTTCATTTGCATACTTTGAACACAAGTGATGAATTATCAATAACTGTTAAATAATAACCGAATTGACCTCCTTGCTCAATCTATGACTCAAAAGTCTGTTGTATTTGATATTTCAATGTCCAATTTGTCAACAATCTTTACAAAATGTCAAGAAGATTAACAATATTTTTTATCATTTTTAATTTGAACAATGCAAACCTAAATAAATTGAAATTATTTAATGATAAAATAAATACTTTGAAATAAAAAAAGCCGACCAAATCTATAACAGTAAAGTTGAATACAACACCTATGTTTTATATAATTTATCATAATAAAGCCTAAAATCACAATTCAAATGAAATTTAATTAAGACTTTCCATGTCAAGAGTTAAAGTGAAGAGTATAGTATAGTACAGAGCATTATGTAGACAACACCAATACATGTGGTTTACATGTAGGAAGATTTTGTTATCTATACAAAATGTTGAGGGAAATCTCTGTTAGCACTGTCAGTAATGTATAAACACTATAAATACAAATACATGCAAGCAGAGTAGAATAGTTCCTGTTAATATGTGGAATTATCAAGCTGAAAAGCTGGATTTATTGTTTTGCTGTTTTTTCCCACAATAAGAAAGATTCTCTCACACAGTTAAAATAATCAATTAAAACTGAACATTTTTCTCAAACAAATCTCATAGAATAATACTGTAACATTTAAAATACATTTTAAGAATTTTAAAGACTTTTAAGACATACAATATCTTAAATTTGAATTTTGAAACAATTTATGAAGTAAATCTAATGGAAACCCTAGATTTCTCAGGCTTCACATCAGAAAATATGCATAAAGTCACAGGGTTAACATGTCAGAAACAAAACATTGTTTTAAAAAGTAATTTTCTGATAATACTTTTCTCAAAGCATGTAAACCACTTTAATTCACAGAGAAAACTTAAAATGTACAATTTTGTTTTTGGACCACAGGATAAAGGGAGATCACTCTTGGATGCCTGTCAGGAACATGTGCTATGATTTGGCGTCCATTTCGAAATGTTTGTAGATGCTGGTGACATACGACATGATGGCCTGCCAATCAGGCCTCTCCATGGCAACCATATCGTTGATATTCTGAAACAAACAAGTTGGTAGAGGTGGCAAATCTTCATTGATGTTTACTTCTCTTAGTCACTTATAAATGCTGCTTAAAATATATACACTGCAGATATAATTGCTAAGCATCTGGCTAAATTTGAATGCCAAACCTTTTGATCCGAAGCCAAACGCCCTTACCACTGAGCTATCCTACCCCCTATCTATATCAATACTTTTGCAATTAATAAACATAAGGTTTAAGACTACCTACTTCTTGAACTGCTTAGATAAAGATCTTGATTTATGAATGGCAGAAAAAAACCCATAAATATTCTATGATTTGAAAGTATTTCATATTGACCTTCAACCCTTGTTATGATAAAATTTATTACTCTCGTTGAATGAAAAGCTGTTAATTTCAAACCTTTACATGTTCAAATGTGCAAGACCTTTTTGTGGTCGATTTACAAGAATTTATGATATTTCATTTTTAGAGTTTTGGTAAGGGAGCTAACAGCCATGCCTGAAATATTACATATCAGAGTAAAATGTTACCATTTTAGCTCTTTGTTGAACTTACCAGATTAGTTGATATTCCAACGCTTTCTGCAGCCTCAAAAGCAAACTTGAAATTTTGTCTCTGAAAGACAATAATGATGTGTGAATAACATGATTGAATGGGCTTACAAACAATCTTCTGTTGTTAACATTTTATCATTTAAAAGATGACAATTCAAAATATTTTAATATCCAAACCATTTTCAAAGACACATTTAACAAATCGATACTCATAAACCTGTAGTGATGTCATCATTATGTATCAGATTTTATGATCAAATTTCAAGGATTTGTTCATCAGAAAGATCTCAGTGTTGAGGTTTATGAGAAGGTTTAGATATAGGTTTACCACAATATCCAGGATGTGACCAAGGATCAGGAAAAGCAGAAGTTAATCTGCCATTTACCATTATATGAAATATGACCTGTCCAAAAGCCTATCAACCTTCATTAACTTTGTCAATTACCGAAAAGTTATCATTTGGGGTTAGATGTTTTCAAGCTTACTCTGACCAATGTTTTGACTTTTGAGATGAGTTAACCTCATCGTTGTACCTCGTGCTACATGTTAAAATGCTGCATATAAGCTCTGTACAAATACAAGCTCTGACCTTGTCTTCCGTGTCAAGCTCGTGGTAGGGAATCTTCTCTGGCAGGTAGGAGTGGAGCAGAGCACAGAACGCCAGTCCGTCATTCCAGCTGCTGCTGAAGTTTGTGATGTCCACCAGCTACAAGATGTATATGGTATTTAAAACCATCAAATTAAGATGCAAAGGAGCAAATGTACACACAAAAGGTGAACTGGAACGTCAAACTAGCACAATGTCATAATGGAGAGAAAACCATTAACCATATTTAGCAGAGTGATAATAACCATTTGGGCAAGAACTAAAAACTTTCACTTACTTCCAAATTCTTTCAAGATATTCCTCATCATCATTTAATATTAGGTTTTAAAATTCAAATGAATATACATTATCTTAAATCTTCCTTAGGTCCAGTAAGTCCGGTGTTTATGCAGACAACCTTAAGAAAAAGATAAGATCAGGACTCACACTATATGCGACCGTCTTCTGCTGGCACCACTTGAGAAGAGCATTACGTTTGGATCCTCCCATCAGTTTGGCAAGATGAGCGAGCGGATCCTTGGCTGGATTCTCCTTCCTCTCGGAGTCAGCACTGCAACATATCCAATTGGTACATTGGTACTAATACATGTCACCAATAAGGTAAACAATAATTGGTGTCATGTTGATCATAAGTGTACATGAACACTTTTGCCAACTAACCATTATTTAAGAAATCTCATGCAGATGTGAGAATAACTTTGGCTCTTACTCAGGTAATACAACATTTCAAACTCATTATGTTAGACCTGTGACACATTTGCTTGGATAGGAATGTCAAATTATGTTTTTCTTATTTGATAGTTTCCCTCCAAACAGGAGTAGCTCCGTCATAAATTCCTATACACGGTCTTGAAATGTAGTAATGTAGTAATCAATTGGATGCAATCGTTGTGCAATCAGGGATGCCATTTGAATAATATAACTCAAAACGCCTCAGTTAAACTTGATTCAAATGTGCACTTTGCCCTTCGAGGCTTCTTTACACAGCACATTCGTCTTTATCAGCAATTGCACACTTGCATAGACCTTAGTGACGATAAACATATTATCCATGCATGCAGTGTTTTCATTGGCTAAAATATTGCAAAGTAGTTTATACTGCAAAATTTTGCCACTAGTGAAACCTGCCAGAAGCTCTAGAAGAGCCTGTTTTAGAAAAGAGGTTGTGTAGGAATTATTGACTGAGTTACCTCTGTGGGGAGAGAATGGCATAACTTTCCATAGCCCTTTGCATTCTATGTACACAAATTGTTAGCTCTGATATCATTGAAACCAAACACAACTAGCTGGAATAATTGATGTTATTTCAATATTTCAAAATAATTTATCCAAATACAGTTGAGTTGTTAAATTTAAGTCAAGAGGGAGTTACTTGTTTGAGGAAAGTAAGAGGACAGTAATTCTACGACTATAAAAAGTGTTGGCAAACAATCTGGTCCAAGTCAAAGTTAAAGTCAAGGTCCAAAGACAAATACTCACTTGGCACCACTGTTTCTCCGAGGTGGACCTCTGTTTTGTAGAATGGATGAGAAGGCTGGCGAAACTTTGGTAAACTCTCCTTCAGGACGAACAAAGCTTGGAGCAGATTTTGCTTCACTGGGACTCTTGTCCATGAAGTTCAAGCCTGAAGCCGAAAGTCTGTTGTGGGGTGAGGATTTCTCCCCTCCCTTGCGTAACACAGATCTGAGGGGGAATTCACTCTGTGGGCTCTGGAGGGGTGTTTCTGCCTGCGGGGAGGTGGGTGATTTAAGAAGTTCTTGGATAGCACTAAAAGAATCATCAGTTGAGTTTGAGTTCCTTCTGGAACCATTATGGCTGGAGTGGATGGAAGAACAACCACTCTTCACTTGTCCCTCTATGGACTGTATCAGACTCTTCACTGATAATGTCTGACTCCTTTGGTCTAGTTTCCGCCCCTCTCGCAAAGCAGTAAGTTCACGGTCCACTGCTGAAATCATCTTTCCTTTCAACTCTGCAGATGTGAAAATTGATTTCGAAACAGGGGTATGGGGTTCTTCTAAAGTTCTTGAAGCACGGGTTGCATCTAAATCTGACTTGAGTCTTTTGACTTCTGACTCAAGATGTTTACACTTTTCCCGAAGAGATGCATTGTCACTGATGACTTTCTCCATCCCTTCCTGGGTTTCTGTTCGGAAGTCATTTGCAATGACAACAGCAACCTGAAGGTCCTTTTGGAATTGTTTCCATTCTTCTGATTCCTCTTCATGTCTGTTCCTAATGTCATGTAGTTCAGATTCATATGTATTCTTCAGTTCTTGTGTCTTCTTTAGTTCATCTTGGAGTTCTTGGATCTTACTTGTGAAAGTCTTTTTTTCCTCCAGATAGCGTTCACAGTCCTGTTCGAGGGTGTCAATGTGTTCCCGAAGAACATCCATCTGCTGTTGCATTTCTGCTCTCTCCTTCTCCATCTTTGTCAGCTTGTAATCCAGGTCACTTATGTGGGTTTTTGCATTGTTCTTAGCCACCTTAATTTCTTCATCTCTAGTAGACATTATGTCCTTCAACTTAAGCACCTCACAGCGACTATGGTCTAGTGATTTCTGGATATTAGCAAGCTTCTCTTCTGCCCTGTCCTTCTCTTGTCGAGCATTGTCCAAAAGAGCTTCAAGATCAGACTTGTCCACTGCTTTCCTGTACTGTTCAAGCTCCTGTACTTTAGACTTTTCATTCTCAAGGAGGGTCTTGAGCCTATGAATTTCAATCTGATCATTGTTGACCTGTGTCTTCATCTCAAGAATTCTCTGTTCCTGAGAATCCCTGTCTGCCATCATGCTACTAATCTTGTCCTCATTTAATTGAATCTTATCCCTCAGGGCATCGATGATGTCATAGTTCTCCCTACTCTCACACCTTGTTGCATGCATTGCATTTGCAATCTCATTCTGTTTCCTCAGAAGCTCTTCTCGTTCCTCCTGGGCACTTTTCAGGAGGTCCATCAGATGAACCTCTCTGTCAGACTGCTCAGGCAGGTTGCCACTGATGAGCAGACTCTTTAACTGTTCTACTTGAACCCTTGATGTCTCAAGCTTCTCGGTTTGAGTACACAGGGATTCAAGTAGAACTGACTTCTCATCTGTAAGTCTCTCATTCTCATCGGTGAGCTCATTGACTGCATCCTGCAGGTCTCCAAGCTCCTGCAGTGTTGCCTGCAGTTCTTCTGTAGTACAGTAGTTTGTCTCCTCCATCCGATGAATACGCTCAGTCAGACACTGAACTGAAATCTCACTTAGTCCATCACTGTCGCGACTCTTGTTGCTCTGTTTGTCCCAGTTCATTGGATCCAAAGACAGAACAGAAGGATGGTCTGGAGTTCCACACAAGTCAGCTAAAGAGAATCCAGGCTCTGAAGCCATGGATGCTGACCTCTCCAATGAGCCTATCTGACATGGCATAGCACCTGCCTTAGCACCATCAGTTGATAAACTATCACAGCTTACACTTGTAGGAAGGTTGCAGTCTGAACCTCCTGTCGATTTGTTAGATCCTATTGTGTTTTTGAGCATCAGTTTCTCAGTGTCTGTTATCTGCTCATATGGAATTCCAAGTTCTTTTAGACGGTCCTGTAGGTGCTTGTTCTGACTACGAAGCATCTCCAGTTCTTCGAGAACATCATGTGCAGGAATCTTGTCTTTCAAGGCTTTTACTTCATATTTGTACTTTTCAATCTCTGCCTTACGACTTTCAGTTATCTTTGTAAGTTCAGATATTCTAGCCTCAAGATTCTTCTTTTCCTTCTCGAAATTAGCCAGCAGTTCAGCATTATATGCCATCACATCTGCTGGAGCAGAGGTTCTCTTTCTGTTCGAAAGTTTCTCTTTGCTAACATTTTGAGTACTTTGAGCACGTTTCATAGCCAATGCCTTGTTAGTGGCTGGCTGTGGTTTCTGACTTGACACACCGGAAGATGTCTTGTCAATGGACTGAGTACTTGATGCTTTTCGCATTGTACCAGCTGCAACAGGAGCCTTTCCTGGCTTCGGTTTGGCAAAATTGGAGTTCTTTTCCTTCTCTTTCAGAGCAAGATTTTCCTTGTTTCTTTCAGAAGATGACCGAGCAGAATCAGGCTTCTGAGTGCCAGTTGCAGTTTTTGGTCGAGCCTCTGGAGGAAGAGTAAGTTTCTTTCTTGTACTGCTGAGGTTCTCATGACTCTTGCTAAGGTAGGGTTTGCCTGTCAGGTTTGATGACCCCTTCCCCTGACTCTTGGTGCTGAGAGAGGAGGAGTCTGACTTGGAATGCTTCATTCCCATTGGTCCAGATGAGGAGGAGGTGGCACCAGAACTAGAAGAGGCGGTGCCAGATTTGGCCGCTGGTCCTGACTTCTCCTGTTTCTTCATTCTGCTCGTGTGGAGGACCTGAAAAACAAAGAAAATTGTGAGTGGACAATAATGAAGTACATTAAAAAAGAATTATCTGTAAAAACATCAGGCAATTTGATCTGCAGATAGTCACGAGAAATTTGATCTGCAAAGAGCATGAGACAGTTTCATCTGTACTACAAGGACCTTGTTACTGAAACTAAGGAGATAAGATCAGACATCAGATAATCTGAAACAAGAAGTTAAGAGGGGATTTGGAGAAGTTCATAATTGATAAAATAACTTGATGACTGTAAAATAAGTGAGAGATATGAGGTATTGGTCCTGCAAAAAGATATTTTGCAAAAGAAGGGGACAGTGCTTGATTCAAAGGTTATTGAAGATAACAGGTTACGATAGCTAGATTGGTGAATAAGAAAGTTTGGGACTGCAATGACGTGGGCATTGCAAAATTTATTGATATTCACTTTCAATCCTTATGCTGACTAGAATATATTGTGCATGGAAATTACTAATGACTATCTAATTTCCAGAAAGAGACACAACTGGATTGGATCATTGATAAAAGAATAATTCTCAATTGCAATGAATCAACTCATCTGAACCTTTATCAACAACCATATTATCAAGTTTGATTTTTCTAATTGTCTGAATAATCAAATATTTGGCCTAGTGATTGTACACTATCTGTATCACAAGTCAAGCTCCCAAACCTACAGGTTCTTCTGGAACAACACGATGTCAACCATGTCAAGGTAATTTCATAAAAACGTCACATAAATCACAAACCAAAATTAGAAGCAATTAACATACATAGTTTGTATGAGTCACTACACCTGTAATTTCATGTATGAGGTATAATTGTGTTACAGGTGACAAAGTGTCAGTCAGGGAACATATGGGTAATGTCACTTGAAAATACTCAGGAGCTGACTCACTGTGTTGCTCTGTCATTACTTCCACACCACTCGACACAACAGACACGGCCTGGTACTACTTATACAGGCATGCATGTCCTTCTTATGCTATTTACACACTCTATCATTAGCAATGTCTTTATTCTTTCGATTTAAATTTAAATTCCACTTGCAATTTTTATCCAAAATTTAAGGTTTCAGTGGTAAATTGTTTTGATGATTTCTAATTTATGATCTATATATTTGTAATATCTTCGTTGGTATTTGAATTGTTACTCACAAACTGCAATCAGAACTGCAATTGTATTGGAAGAGATTTTTGGATCACATGTTTAATTTGAATGATCTAAAGTTCCTGGTAAATTGTTTGAGGATTCCAAATTTGTAACCGAATTGTTCACAAATATCCACATATTTGTAATATCGACATAGATATTTGCAATGTTACTGATTCACATACTGCAATCAGGACCGTATTTGCATTCAAAGAGAATTTTGCATCATAAGGGAAGCTCAAGATGTAGCCTGCTGAATCATGCAACCATTGAGGAAATTAATCTACACGAACCACAATCCAAAGTCACTAACTTAGGGTTAGGGTTAACAAAAGTTTCCATGATAATCCTCAAATGAACATAATTAAGAACAGCCTGGCAAAGCTAAGAAAACGGATATTTACATTGAAATTAAAACAATGTTTGAAAATGTTCAAAAATCAATAGTTTTTAAAAATCAGGGAAAACAGCGTTAAACTTGAATTTTGAAAAACTTATTGACTTAATGAGTGGTTCCAAAATAATTTGAATCAAGTAATTGAAATCATAAAACATGAATTTTAGACAATGGTTTAAACTACAAAAGATCATCTACAGAAAGCATATGACTGGTTGTTCAAACATCTAACAATCATCATGAAATAACTTTTTTGACCTTCATATATCTTATTTCTTTAACAGTGCCGTTTCCATGAAATCTTAATAGTGTTTAATAGTACTTTCTAATAATCAGGGATATGTAATGCACACAGATATTTAGCATTGCATAGCCTTGCATGTTTGATCAAGACTCCTAGTTGTAAAGACTCCTTTGATAATTTTTCAATGCAGAGAATAAATACAAACTTGTACAATACTAACTGAACTCAAGGTGGCATTCCATTACATAACAGCAGTAACAAGTACACAGAAATTGTTAACATTCCAAACCTGTTGAATTAAGCATGTTTTTTCTTCAGAAATGGATTGGTAAATAAATGTACAAATGATCATTGCCACACCCAAATTCATAACAACATCTTGTTCTAAAATTCAAACTGACCTCGATTTCAAACATGAATATCTGAAAGGAGTAAGATGAATTCCAGCATTTCATTTGGATTTTGAACAAAAGCTTGAATAGAAAAGTAATGGAGTGATAAGAGCCCTGTATATAAAATATTTCAATAAGAATATTTTTGAATAAACACTTTTATTTTGCATAGCATGAAATATATCAAATTTTTCTTAACGATGAGATAAAATTGAGTTATTTGTGTATAATATCTTTTTTTCCTCTACCTTTAGAAACTTGAATATTATTGAAATGCCCATCCTCATCCAGGATCATTCCCTATACATGAACACATGGTGGGGGAATCCTGTATGATTCACACTAAGAATGGTTCGGTGCTACTGTAATAGGCCTTTTAAGTGTTAACAATTCTCTTCACCTTTCATTTTATACAAAATATTTTGTCCTTTCCAATGTCATTCTAAATAGTCAACACTCAGATGATTTCAAGGCCAAAAGTCCACATAGCAAATTTGAGGCAAAATCACTCCTTTAAAATATATCAAACCATTTACATAATTTTTTGAAAAGTCTGTGTTATGTCTAGCTCGTAACAACATTGATAACATACACTTTATTTCTCTACCCTTTGAATGTTTGGTAATGTCAACAGAATCTTACAAGCGTGCTCAAGGTTTTTTACATATTTTTATTACAACGAGTTTGCAAACTGAAATGACTTGCATGATAAGGAGAAATGAGTAGGCCCAACTGCAGTACTCACTGTGTTTGCATAAGCTTTTAAGTAAATATCAACCCTCATACAAACACTTCACTTAATCATGTCATTCAGAATGAGAATTGGAACTGATTAATGGTTTAATTAATTGAGTATTGGAACTGATTAATGGTTTAATTAATTGATTACGTAAGTCATGATTATCAATCAATCAGCGTAGGTTTATGTATAGATTACTTATATAACTTAAATATATTGTGCAACTGATGATTAAATTCTCCATGTGTAATCAATTATACCACAAAATAATTGGGAAAATATGTCATGGTGAAATAGAAATGGTCTAGGTCTAAATTTGAATAATTTAGAAGCAGCAGAATAAAAATTAAAGGGGAAAAGAGTATGTTTAATTGCTGGAGTCAAATATGTCAAACTTCATAAAGGGTCTTATTTTACAAAAAATAGCAGTTGTTTCTAAAAATCAACGTCCTACTGCTTATCAGTTCTGTATATTGACAATAAATGTGTTATTGTTGTGATTCGTGATCGAAAAACAGAATAGTGGCCCGCGTCAATGATTCAAACGTAATTTCGGAAAGTTATTTACAGTAGACACAAAAGCAAACAGTGTTTGATATTGTAAAGTAGATCATTTATTTAATAAACATGTGACAAGGACACATAATCTCCAATGCTTATCATTCATATGGCCGTTTTCCTAGTATCGGTGAAAACAAGAAAATATAATACTTTTGGCATTTTAGAGATAAAGACTTAAACTTAACGCAGGTGATAAGGTATGTTGGTTCTTATTAAGCCAATTTAAAAATCATGAAACATACCCAGTGTCACTGAAAGACTTCATGAACAATCTATAACTCTTCCTAATCATTTATGGCTAGAAGCTGGACTGACATGTGTCTACAGTGATTGGTAGGTCATGTTTTTCATACAACACAAGCATGAGGGTAAACATTTATTGAAGAAATAGGTTAGCCTTAACCTCTCATTTCATAATTTTTGCAATAAAGTAAAGTTTTGACTTGGACTATTATACTCAAAGCACAGGGTCAAAGGCCGAGGGGTTCGATGTTAATAATAGTTTAGGGAAAACTGTACATTTTTGCAAAACACATGATGGTTGATGCTACTCTATTTCTTTTCTAGCATGACGATTTTAATTTGTCATGGTTACTTTTCAACCTAAATAAACGTAAATGAAATGAATCAATTTGGCAGTGAACTGAAAACCCTCTACACTATTGCTCTTGACTTCATGGGCTACTGTTTCATGATGGCATTCAAAAACCATACTTTATTGTGGAAAGAGGATACGTTGCACCTCTGATTTTACTGAAACAATGTTGGAAAGCAGAATAATCTTTTGAGTCATTTTTCATGAAAGACTTTTGCAACCAAAGGGTCGAAGTTGAAGAGAAGTAGTTATTCCAGAATAACCCTAACTCAACACAATATGAGTAAAAGACCCATCCATCACTCCTTCTTAAAATTCAAATGATAGACACATGGATCTGTCATGCAAAAATATTGTTCCTATAACTTAAAAGAAATTCTTAGAAGAGCCTGACAAGGGTTAACAAAGCTCACTCAAAGCTGATCCTGACTAATTTTGGTAAGCCAGGCTAAATGGTTTAAGTATGTAGACATACATCAGACCTATGATATTTGTCATTCTAATTGCAGTAACTAAGCCTTCTGTGCACGTAAAGCAGCCTCCGTGATCTCTGTCCAAATGTCAGCAGCCTGAAGCTGTGCAGCCACACAGGAAACAGGCAACACTAGCAGCATGATGACTTGTATAATGAGGCTGTTCTGCTCTCTCATTACAACCATTCAGATAAGTAAGTGGACACTTAGCCTCTATCAGTGCTGAAAAATTCCACTTAGTGGCTTCAAAATCAGGAGCTATTTGACATGACATTCTGTCTCTCCTGTGAATGTTAAATTGCTAGGCTTCTTATTTTTTCAATTATAAATGATTAATCAGTGTCAGATACTCTTCAGCGTCAGAAGATTATGGATGAACAGGATGACATTTTGAAAAGAACCTTTTCTATCTGAAATGATTTAAGTAATTATTAAAATCACACTCTAAAATGCTATGGTATCAACATTCAAAGCATCAACACCAAAAAGATCAAAGAGCTATAACCATACTTTCAGAGTGAAAGATTCTAAAAATTACTCAAATATGGCCAACATCATACACGCCTTCATTTCTATTATAGCAACAAGCTTCTCTTTCACTCAGCAGGAAATCTACTATACACTGATAAGTGAAAAGGAAGGAAGTGACATCTTTGTATGACACCTTAATCTAACCCAGAAGCATACACACTTCCCAGTGTATCACATCAGAATATGTGAATTCACAATAAGCAACAAATTCAATGGAAGACACAATATCAAACAAAATATTGGCAACAGGTTGCAAAATAAATACACCGGGCAGTGAATGATTGTCTGTTGACAATTTGAAATGTCTGCATCACTTACAGAATCAATTTATGCTATGCACAACAGACATGCATTCGTGGAATTCATAATTATGTACAATTTCTTTCCTTGAATGCAATAATGCAATATATCCTATCAATATATTTGATCTAATACCATCCTACTTTACAACTAATGAGACTTTCCATATCAATTTAACATCATGAACTGTCCCTTTGAGACAAATCACTTTGACTTGGAACATCTATATCAACAAGGGCAAACTAATTCTATTGCATTATGGCTCATATCAAAACATCATGACAAAATTGGAAAGGAAAACACACACAGACAAGTGAAACCTGACCAAAATACAATCTTCCTCTTTCAATGTTATTTCAGTTGACCATCTTCTGTGGTGGTTTTGCTCACTTCTATACATATGTGAACCATCCAACTTCATAAAACTATATGGGATACCAAGTTTCAAGATCGTGAAATCATTCGAAGGGACATTCTCAAAGATCAGCAACCTCTTAGCAAATATACATCCCGCTACCATCATCCAAACCTTTACATCCCAACACTATCAAGAGAATCATGACTTATAACACTTACACGAGCGGTCTTTCTGGCAGACATGCTGTTAGAATGGTAAACACTTGCACGACTTCACATTCTCCAGGACAAGCTGGAATTGTTCTGTGTCGGCTACCCCGCCCTATTTCCTGGTATTTCTGCGTGAGTGTGACACACGATAGAGCAGCTGATGCAGCTATAGAAGCAAGCTGTGACCCAAGTCTCTACAATATCAACTCACTCACAGGGAGTGGAAGCAGCTCAGCCTAGATTATGTATGTGTATAAATGGAACACTTCAGATATGTATAAAAGAGTTGCTAGATTATGTGGATATATGGAGAAAAGCGGTCTGTGTTAAAAACAGGACAATGAGAATGTTTAAAAAGAAAGCTTCAAAGAGTGTTTAGAGCAATCTGGATGACTGTGCGTATGAGTGGCACATAGCAGAGATGTATATGAATAGAAATTATCTCAAAACATTGTTGGCCAGAGATGTTGAAAAATCTAAACTAAATAAAACTTTTATAGTTAGAACTTTTAAATATGTTTTAACCCTTTCTCTACAGGTCTTAAAATATTGCTAGAAATAATATGCTATAAAGCTATAACAAGAAAGTGATCATCTCAATCTCAATCTCAAATCATTCTCAATATCAAAGATATAAAATATTGATTCCTGTAAACTGACGATTTAGATTGGTGAATACACGCGGTCACATGACCAAAGAATCAAAACCATTATTTTGATTTATTTTCGTTAATCCAAATATTCCATCTAGTACCCCTGAACGATCCTAGACTATACTTTCTGTACTTTAAATGGTGATGTAAAAATTATATCAGTTAATTCATAATTAAAAGATTATCTTTTAAAGCATAAAATTGAGGTACTCATAGTGATAAATATGTGACCATGAGTCAGCAATTTGATATGGAGATTAATGATGTGTCCGAGTTAAATATCAAACTGGAACTTCATTCTCTTTGACACTTAACTCCAACACATGGTAAATCTCCATAAGAAACTTGCGGACACATGGTAACTTATAGTATCAGATCTGTAATGTGTACAAATGGCTGTTGAGGCAACATATGGTTAACATGCATCAGTGACATGTCCCGTCAGGTAATCTGATGTTTGTCTGGCAGTCTGGTGACAGGTAGATAGAAGATTGATAACATTGACACTAGGTCCTGCTGGGCTAGGAGTGTCAAAACTATTGATTTGTTGATCATGATATTAGGAATGATAAAACACTTGTGGCTTACTGCTGTATCAAGTGTTCAGGAATCCAATCCTGTTGCTGATGCCTCAAATTCTTGCAATGGATTCTTTCTCAAAATCAGGGAGATTTTGTTTATTCATATACTAGAAATCATGAACCTTACAATGCAAGCCTGTGGGTATTTGATGAACAACTGTGAAGTTATGACTCATAACATAAGAATGGTTTCTATTCTTTACTAGCCATAATTGTGAATGATTACAATAGGGGAAACTCTTCTGTGTGTACTGGACATTTCAATTTCCAAAGAATAAGCAGATGTTATGAGAAAGCATTTTTTTACGGCTAAAAATATAACCCTCTAGCACTGCATGCTACCACATGTGTTAATTAATCTTCAACCCTGGTTGATCATGACAGAGATGTCATTTTGATTACATCTATTTTGTTATAGAATTAAAGAAATTGCATGACGTGATAACATGTTAATCATATATACTTATCATAAATGTATGTTATTTGTCTATAAACTGTGTTCACAGATAAAAAATTCAATTTGCTATTTTGGTACAAAAAAGCTCTAATAAACATTTATCATATCAATCCCATGACCACATAAATACTACAACCTCCCCAAATGAATCAATTAAAGACAATAAAACAATATCAACCGAATCCTCTCAATTAACATCAATATTAACCCAACAACAATTTATAAAAACTCACAGAATGTCACAGAGTCCACGGATCTCCAAGCAAATATAAAAAAAATTCACCACATCCTTCAATCACAACATGATATCAACATCACCTGAAGCTGGTATGAATGAAATCTACTATGACTTAACACATACCGCAGCAGGCTGAACCAATCACATTTCTGAAATCAACGACGATGCCTGTCAAATCTGTCATACAAACACCCTTTAAAAATCAATTGCTTACGGTGAATTACACAGGGCTTACTGCTTGAGGCCAGAGACATGCAACCCTGTGATAGATATCACGTCAATAGCCAAGTGACACTCACACAGGCCTGTCCTTGCACAACTTGGAACTTGAAGTTTGTACCTGCCTACCATGGACTGTTTATTACAAGCACCTGTTGATTGCCCACACGTTCAGACTCTGATAAACCCTTTTCTAAAGAGTAATAGATAAATTAGGATCTTGAATTTTGAGATAAGGGTTTCGATAATTGGTTTTTTGCAGAGTCATGTACTACTTGATAAAATTACGGATGTAAAAATTGGTTTTTATTTCATTCTACTTAAACAAATCTTTTTTGCCACTGTTTAGCTCAAATTTATTACTAATCACCTTTCTAGTCAAAATGACCTGGAGGGATTGGGCTTAGAGTTTACATAAAATGATCCAAATCGAAATATTTAATGACAGCAACATTTTCATAAAATCATATATGAATAAATATATCAAGACTATTTGGGAAAAATGAATTCAATCAATACAATCTATCAATAACTTTACTTACCAAGAAAAATATTGTAAATATATCAAAAAGTATCTTCTTCATCCTTTTGCTAGAATTTCTTTAAAAAATTTACCTGATAAATCTTTGAAAGCATGATCACCTGTCAACCTCAAAAGCTTGATACCTCTGATACCAAAAGACAAACATAATCTTATTCACCTACAGATACTTCGTCATACTACCTGCCAGCTATATTTGATATTCTAATTTCATTCACACATGGTTCATCACCCTAAGCATCATAATTATGACTAGTAATCTTTTAACTGTAATACACAAAATCCTTATATTGAAGATTCCTACCCAAGCTGAAATAAACATATCATAATCATAATAATCATAAATGTTCCTTCAAATGGTAATGCTTATTAATGACTTGATTGTACTAATTAAGCAGTTAGCACCCATTTAACAGCATCAAACTCTACAATTATGAGTCAGTTGGAGTAACAGGAATGTGGACATTCATGCATAAAATTCTCTTTGCTAATGTGCCTTCCTATGCTAATGTTAATCCTTTTCGCCCAGTGGTAACCCAACAATGCTGTCCCTAGCAGTAAGGGTCTCAACAATCTTCACTTGAACATTTAATTAATTCATGTACATAATTGAATTAATCTAAATATGTGTTTATAACATTCATCTTTGCTAAATGTTACGATATCTATGATGAGATTTTAAGAGTTTGAAAGAGAAATAATCCGGGATAGGTAACTAACAAACTATGAGGCTAAACTAAAGTAAGAAATTGAGTTAAAATCAGTTAAACATTTTGAACTTATGCGTTTACTATTAATCTAATCAACTATTTAAAAAAAATCAGATGAAACAAATCCTTAAATAATCAAGCATTATAGTGAAAAGATGTTTCAAAAACCATCATTCAAATGTAGTCCTCTTGTCGTACAAAAACTTTCATGGCAAGAAAGCAGTATAAAACTCTGAGAATCCGTAAAACGAAACAATTTGAGAAATCCAGACAGGCCAAAAGGACAGTTTGTTTAGCGACGTTATACATAAAAAGGATGTTGACAATTGAATTAAGACACAAAGTTAAGTAACTGAAGAATACTAACAAGACTAGAAATGGCTGTTTTTGAATGTTTTTCATTGTCTTTTACTTAAAAACATTGTAGGGCAACAAATTCTCAACATTGTTAAAATTGTTGTGTTGAATTTAAATAGTCCAGGATGTATATGAAAGGACCCTGGGTTTAGACATGATTACGAGATAAGTATAAAGGCATTTCCTGTCTGTTTATTTGTGATTTTATCCTGATGCTGTTTAAATGTGCTAGAGACTACTCTTGGAATTGCTAATGGACCAATGATGGTGTAGTCATGATGGAATTTCATCACTGTTTATATTTTGATAACATCATGTAAACTTTGTAAACATGCTTTGCATTGTGCGAAGCATAATCATTAGCAAAATCAAATTTTTTTTTTTTTCAAACAGATTCATCTGGATTTTTTTTTCAGTAAAAGTGACTTTGAGAACTTTGTTTACAATCATCTTTTCAATCTGTGCAATTTTACAATTAATAGGGATTAGATAGATATATTCTCATTGATGTAAAGGTATTATCAAGTTATTCACTTGATGCAAAGTTACTCTACCAGTGAATTCAGATCCATAAATAGATGATAACATTTAAGTACACAATTTTTAGTAAAGACACCAGTAACAGGTTTGCTGCGCTGGTCGAAGAAAAACTAACACTACCTAGGATATAAATAAATTCATTGTAATTTCAAGTAACAAAAGTTTTTCAACAGGTAAAACTTCTAATGGAAACCTGGTTTAGGGATATGATATGAAAATTTTAAGAGGACCGGGCTTTAAGAAATAACTACATATATGTATGTAGGCATGACCACCACTTTATAATTATCCATGGAATCCATGTTTTTAATTTGATATCAGATAATTTTCTCTTCACCAGTCAATGGATATATAATAGATGTTATTGATTGTATACACAAACAAATAGCTTTTGATAAACTCTAAGTTAACTATTCATTAACTAAGCTTACACTCATCCAACTGAAGGTCAAACATAAAAAACCATAACAAAATGGTAAGATATTCATAAGCCTAAATTGTATCTATAAGAAATTTGATGCGTTTATACATGTAATAAGTAAATAAACGTCATCCGTGACTGTGCACAAATATAGAAGAGTTATGATTCAGTCACAGTCCTAATTTTCTAAATCTTACAAATAACATGAAACAAAAGCAAACTTTAATCTATAAACAATTTTACAGAATTGATAGTGTGCGCCACTTACCCAGGCCACTGTGGAGAGAATGAAGAGATCCACGAGATATAGGTAGAGTTGCTCCATCCTGACACCTGGCAGATACCTGTGCTTTAATCAACGTGATCGCTCAGGTGAGAACAATCAGACTGAACACCTCTCACTACCAAATAGACTTCATCACAGTGCATAAATACTCCTCACATGTGTTCATATGCAAACACTCCATGTCGCACTGACTGTACCAGAGCATTTACATGATATCAAATAAATTCTATCAGTAGCTCTTTGTTATTTACTCTTCATTTGAAGAAATGAAACTGTCAAAAGTTTGTCAGGTTTAACAAATAGTGATACTCTATCACATCATAGACTTTGGTGTTAAATCCTTCTGAATGGTCACTTAACAGGAACCAATCCTGTGTGTCTCTCAGTTAGTGAGATAGGCTAGCTGGGAATAATCCAGGACTGTCCGCTATTTTGATAAGCTAACTGAGCACCAAGAGGTAATTTCAAGGCAACTGCTAGTCCTCTTTTTAAAAAAATATGGTCCTGATAAAATAAAGAACCGTATAAGAACACTGTCATTGACTGTCTTTTCACATCAGAAAACACTATTCTGAAGTTGATGAACAAGCAGTTGTACTTCACCAGAAGTCAAAACAGAAGTTTAATTCTTCATATCGAGAAAAAACACTAAAAGTCCATCAATCCACCCATAAGTCGAAATTTCCTTTAAACAATCACCTTCAGACAGAAAATAATCAAACTTGTGATGAAAAGTGTTGTCCTCAAGACTGAAATTGGTAGAAAAATAGAAGTGAAATGCACATAATACTCAGTTCAGCTGTTCTTGTTGATGTCACTGGGTAAGGAAATGTAGAATATCTGGGCCTGCATCTACCAGTGCAAGTGTGTCACATGGGAGTCGAGATCTTATCCAAGTGCTAATTCTACACCACCATCTCACAGAGGCTAAACCACCAGCCCCTGTGTGCTAACTCCACTCCAAGCCTATGTGTACTTTGTAACAATGAAAGTTAAATTCCTGGCGAGGAAGCAGTCACTCATATTTCACTTCTTGACCTACTCGTTTGGACGTTTTTACCATGCCACGAAACTATGCAAATCTAACACTGAGATAACCTGGCTCAGACATCATTGTTACTTCCTCAAGTTTGCTATCTATATCACCCTAACCAGCCAACTCAAACAAGGGAATAGGGTAAATCTAGAGCCAATCCAATCACACGACTAGGGTTTGTCCTTACAAGTCCAAATTTCCATGCAGTCAATTCATCCCTAAGGAAAACAATAAATTGAAACTTTGTAACAATGCACACATTTTTAGTTCCTCCATAGTTATCAAATTTCAAGCCTAATAAGATAATGACAATGATGTCAAAGTTCAAATCTTGGTGTTACACTATATCCAGACTAAACTTTCCTCAAAGTTCATCATCCTTATGAAAATGACAACAGACAACTTTCCTATTGAGTGCTCAGGATGGAACTACCCTCCAGTTCATATTTAAGTCACAACCTCTTCGTTACCAAACCAATGACTAGTAACAACCACGTTTTAAGTCCAATGATCTCCAATCATTTTATAGGTAGAATCAACAGGTAACTCAAAACTAAACCATGACAGCCAGCTCCTAGTACCCACAAATGGTCAGTGTCTGTCCTTACACTCAAATGTCCATGTATTTCGAAAGATTTTCAGTGCCAAGCCATAATATTTTTTATCCAGCCTGTTAAAAACAATGACAAGCAACTATCAATGCCTCAACCATTCAACAGCGCATGTTCCTCAGGTGGCTGCTAATAAAAGAAGTAATGTCCTGTGAATGCGGTGAGGCAACTGTTTTCATATATTTAGATGTCAGTGAAGGATCGTCCTTATCTGAAATACTTGGTCACCAGCCGGTCAACAATCTACACAGACACACAGGCACTTTGATCTGCTCAACAAAGAGGCCTTTTACTCCACCAGTGTACCTTTTCTCTCAGTGTAATCCTTTCTCTACAACCACTTCTCAGTCCTCTCCACAGACAGGTTTGTCACTCTGTATTTTCTCTCAAAATGATTTCATGTTTTTAAATGATTATTTGGCTCCGTTAAGAGTGAGATCCTTTCAGCCTATTTAACTGTGATTTGTACAATGCAGCCCTTGAATATGTGTTCTCATATGCATTAATTTTCTTCAAACTCAGATCCTCTTCAAAATTTAGGTCTTTCCAATTGAAGCACTGGTCCTGTCCACAAAATACCTTTAATCAACATGGGTAGTCCGTGTTTTAAAAGATACTTTTTCAATTTGGGTCCACTCTCTCTCCAAATATTTATGTCCTTTCACTTCCAGCACTGTTGCATCCAAGTACAGAGAATCTGTCTTTAAACATTTTCTTATTCCTCACCCACAGGTCCCTTCTCTCTATAGAGAGGACCATGAATCCATTCTCTCTAAAGATAGGTCCTTTCTCTTGTAAACACATTTATTTCCAACATACCAGAGACAAACACCTCATGGCCCAGCCCGCCCAGCCGACCAACCACAAGATTTTCCTGGTTTGATACAACACAATAATCCACTCAGCTTATGATAAGCTGTTTATCACCAGACTCAACACAGGGCAGCCTATGTCACACTTGATGTGAAAGCTTTTAAACATACGCTCATGTGTCCATGCATCCAAAATGATTAATTTCACACAAGGATATGTTTATTGCAACAGGCGATAACCTGTCTTATCTAGAACTAAACTTACTTTCAACACTATACTAGTTAAGTTTCTCAGATGCCTCTGATACCATTTAAATTCACAATCAGGATTTTGAAAGATTTCAATTTTGTTTGATATGTGTTCATACCACTTAGACATAATAATGTAAACCAGTTATTGTTGTTAAGATTGTATTACCTTCCAACACATGCAAGAATGTCACAGTTGATGAGAAAGTTTTGAAAACATAAGACCATGTATTCACGCAGAACAATCTTTCCATTCATTGAGTCAAGATTATCACCATGAAACATGACTCGGCACTTTAAGGACATATATTCTCCTGATTCTAATATTATGTCAGTTCACATTGTGTGAAAATTTAAATGAAGGTCTTTGACAACATAAGCACTTGAGTTCAATTTCAGGCATCCAAAATCCTTGTTGAATTTACCCCTGAGTCCTGCATCAAATACTTCTTAAAATTTAGAAAGCACTCATTCACGCTGTTGATCTCCAGTATGAAAAATTTTTGTTCATGGTACTATTTGCTTACTTTTGTATTGACTCAGTAGAATATCCTTGGACTCAAAAGATCTTGTGGTAGGGAGTCCCTGGACTCAGCCAGTCATACTTGTAGATTTAACACTGCATCAGCTCATGTAATCATGCATCCAGATGTTTTTGATGTACACTGGTTCATATACAGGTCTGTCACCATCACACTTCAAAACCGCTTGTCTCACAACTGATTTGAGAACTTTCAAAACAGATGATAACCATGCAAATAAAATCACTCTGTGTGACAAGTATGATTTCTGCTTATAAAAAGTCAAATTCCAAATCAAATGAATTAATTTCCTCCCTTATAAAATCCATGGGTGTGAAGTGTAGCGCGTGACACGCTGTATTTAATGAGTTGGGTCATCATGAAAAATATGTGATTAGTCATAGCTCAGTGTGTGACTTTACAACCAGCCTGAGATATTTTATAGTATACACCAGATACATTCTCCTCTGGTGACAAGTGTCAGAAATAAACCTGTCACACCTCAAAACAATATGTAAATACACCCAAAATAACTTGAATCCTAGAAAAAGAAAGTATTCCTAGTTGTTGCTATATTAAAATGTGATCTGGATTTGAACTAGCCCTCGATACCTCTAAAAATATATTTGAACTAAAGTTTGAGAAAACAGACTCTAAAGTGTGTGTCTAACGAAACAAAGGGGAGCAGATTTGCTCCTAATTCTAAAAATTTAACGGCCTCTGAATCTTGATATTCACTTCACTGATCTGGGACAACCAATACTCTGTGTAGGGTCTCATATTCTTTAGTCATTAGTTCCTTTAGTCACCATGAGGTTCTTTCGGTATCAAATAAAATTACTTCATTTTTGATTGTTAATCTCTTGTCATTAAACTTTGTTGATTTCATTAGACAGATTGATATGATCTTTAATGAGATCATAAATAATGTTATGGTGCTTTTTTTACTAATCAAAAACAAGTCTAGGTCTTCTTTGAAAATACTCTTTTCGAAAATATTTTACAAATAGTGTCATTTGTCACATATATGAAAATTCCCGAGATTAAGAGCCAGCCAATCATGATCAGTTTTTAACTGTTTCTTGCTTGACATGTCTGAAGTCTCAAAAACAGTAATTTACAAAAAATATCTTTCCAATGGAATTTATGGAGGTGCACGCCAACATAGACTTAACTTGACAAGGCTAACTGTGCATTTGAATACACTAGACTCTTCTTTTTTAAAAAAAAGATCCTACTTCTTATCTTTATCTGGGAGATTAAGTGTCAAGCCAAACTTAATGGGGTGACTGCGGTGGGCAGCAAATAGTGTATAAAGAATGTCCTTAGTCAAGCTTCAGTAGATCAAAGGGAATATACGTGCCTGATGTAACTGATTTACATGGAAAGTGTTCTTTACATCACTTGTAGCGTTACTACGGCCTGTTCCTTTGGACTTAACTTATCTTACCTTTATCATGTGCTCTCAAGTGGAAACAGCCTGGGGATAATACATGAAGTGGATTTAGTGTAATGAAATGTATTACATATGCATGATTTGTCATGTCAATCATTTTGTTCCTTTTCACTTCATTTCCACAGGTAATAAATGTCGATATCAATACATCTACATCAAATAATAGGTTAATTATGAATAAGGATGGGTATCGCTCCTCATTTTCGTATTGCAATATATTGCGATACAGAAAAGCGTATTGCAATACGTATTGCAATATATTGGTATTTTTCATATTTCATTTTTTGCATGCTTTCTTGACTAAATAGCAGTAATTATATCAGTGATCAATGCTCCACTGGCCATCGTTTTGTAAAGTAAGATAACTCAGTGATTGGTTTCGGACTTTTAACATATCTGTGCTATTTTCACCTGGCGAGTTCACACATTGTTTACAACTTTCGGTAAAATCACGTTTTTCTTGTTACGTTTCTCTGCAATTTTACATGGAAATTTTAAATTTTAAAACTTCCGATATATTGGATGTTTTCAGAAGAGTGTACCGGTTCGTATCCTGTTGTTCCTGTATTGCAATATACCGATATACCGATAATACCGCGCACCCTTAATTATGAAGTTAATCAGAAGTATTTGATCTGGATGGTTTTGATATTAACATATTGTACAAGTTTTGTAATTAGATCAAATTTCTGTTATAATGATGTTATCTTCTCCTTGGTCTCAACACTTCTATGTTCGACATTTGTGTTTTTTATTTGTCAACTTTCCAGATGATGGAAATGGTTATTTCAATCGAAACATGGATTTTGAAACAGTACTATTGATAAGATTATCATTTCCTTTTTATAGTCCAATAAATGAAATCACAGAGGAGGCATATGTAAAGAGAGGAAATGAGATTGACACACAAGAAAAGCATTGGGTTTTCTTGCTGCAGAAAGTTGCTCTACTAAAAGTTAGGGATAGAGCATGGAGTAAGATATCTAGAACTTTCACCCTTATTATACCCCATGAAAGGATGAGATATTGAAACTAAATATTTCAGAGACTAGATCCCAGTCTAAATTGTCCCTGTGTGTATTAACAAGTTGAGCTTTTAAAACAAAATCAGTGGGAGCCAGCCAGCCAGCCCATCAACTCCATCCACTTTGGCCTAGTGTCTGTGTAACAGGTTATCAGGTAGGTACATGATAACCAACCCACTTGCCTTTCATACTGCACACAAATCAGATAGGGCGTAGATATCATGACAGGCTGAAATGTACAACTCTGGGTGATTACCAGAGGGGCAGGACTAATGGGAGCCATGTGAAATTGACATCACACGAACCATGTTGAAATATGAGAATTCACGTATCAGCAGTTATCAGGTCCTGCGGAAGTCGTGACAAGTCAGAGAAAATTATATAGTAATCTACTGTGACTTATTTGCCTAACATATAGGATAACCAGGAAACTTCATTCTTAAATGTCACCAATTATCATTAGGTGTTTATGAATCTTAGCAAGATGACCAACTGTCAGTTAAAGGGGCAGTAGAATGTGTTTTTTGTGATCTAATGAAAACGGAAATGTTTTCATGATCAGTCAAACTATACAAATTCATTTCCTTTACTTAAATGATTAAAAGGCGTTCACACAAAAATGGCTGCCAGTGTTTTTTGCTCTATACTTGATGAGCGTCTTCTTTTTTTTTATTCATTAAAATTTTGTCTGTGAATGACAAAATTGCAGAAAAACGTAAACAAAAAAAGGTGATTGTACTGAAAGTTGAAAAGAAAGTGTGATCGCAAAGTGAAAATAGGACAGACATGTTAAAAGTCCGAAAGTAGTCACTGAATAATTTCTCTTTATAAAACGGCAGCCAGTTGAGCATTGATCACAGTTCTAATTGCTTGTTTTTAGTCAAGAAAGCATGGAAAAACTAAAATATGAAAAGTACCAATATATTTTAATACATATTGCAATATGCTTTTCTGTATCGCAATATATTTCAACATGAAAACGAGGAACAAAACCTATCCTTACTAAATAGTAAATAAAGCGCTGAAATATAGAACATGTGCAAAATAATATTTTAGCATAAATCCTAATCAAAGACTTCATCGAAAAATTTTTTTCCAAGAAAGCACTTCCTTTAAATGATACTTCAGTAAAGGACAGTTGTCACTTATTTGGTTAAAGAAGAACAATGATTCAGCTGATGCATCACAGTTGACAATGTCACATGAGATGCAGATCACTCACACACTTGATTCACATGACTGATGCTCACAAACTATTTATATGGGGAAAATTCAGCATATTCCTCAACACAATTTAACTATTACACTCCATTACAACAAAACACTGGATATCACATGAACTGGATGATTTAGAATCACATTTACAAGAATGACAGCGTATCTTAAACAACAGTTTTAACTTTCATTATTAAAAACAATTTTCCACAATTGACTAACATCAATACGCAAGGCTGCATAAAAATAATGAAATGTTTCTCAGCACATTGTTTTCAGAAGTAATGTGGGCGGTATGACTTTATTTTTACTTTTAATTGGAACAAAAGTTGATGCAAGAGGACAACATTTTATTTTTTATCATCAGAAATACTGTTTAACACGCACATGTAGTGGTATTTTTCACCCCTAAATTTAATTTCAAACCGAGCTTGCAAGGTTTGAAATGTTTATTTAGGGGTGAAAAATACACGACATACATCCCCAAAATAAAAAACAGAATGGATTTATCTCCATTCTAACATGACTAATAAGAAAAATAATGAGGAACTTAATCGCCTTGCGCAACAACAATGTGATTAGGTCTAACCAGTACAGACCAGTTCCACTTACTTTCAAAACTACGGTACAGTTCCATTTTCAAAGAACTTGCTTCAAAAAATAAAAATAAGTAAAAAAAATAAACCAACAGGTTTTTAAAATAGAACCCCTTCAGGATTTATTTCGTTGATGATAATATCAACAAAATATCACGTAAATTATACAAACGTCACCTATCATCCCTACAATACAGATAAGGACTGACGCAATCAAGGGACGTTACTCTAAAAGTAGTTGTTTAGTATGATCACTGCTAGCGCTAACTCTTCATGCAACAAGTGAACTGATTGAATGAACAATCAAGAAAGCTGTATTGTTTGTCATGGTTGAATATATTGTCTGGAAATTCACTTATGAATGAAAGGGGGGAAAGGGAAGCAGTTTGTAAAGTTGAAGAATAACGTACCTCTCATTTGTTCACTTGACGAATCACTATTCGCTCGTTACGGTACGAAGCGAGCTCGGTTTGAAATTAAATTTATTGATAAAAAAATAAACTACTTTAACAAATAAAAACCAAAGAATGGATTTATCTTATAAATTACTCAAAAAATATTGTATTTTCAATGTCTTTATAGAATTGATTTAAAATTAATTTTGCAGTTGTCTGTAAGGCGATGAAAACAGTAAGTTCAGTGGATGGAGTTTGTAAACGTGCGCGTATGAATGTGAATCGGTCGTAAATATTAAGAGGTGATTATCAGAGAAATAATCACTTCAAAATTGATTTTGGTAACCAATCAGAAAGCAGTATTTTCATTCTAGTTTTTTTTTAGAAAGGATTTTTCAATTGAGCAGTAGTAATGCAAAAAATTCAAAACCTATTTTTCAAAATGACAATAAAAAGTTGTTACACATGTATATATATTTATAAAAGTAATGCGCCGATGCTCAATTAACATGTCATTGTTTTATTTTGCCTAAGAGATTCAATAATCCACATTTTATTTCTATTAGATTTCAATTATATTCTGTTACTATCTAAAGTCTAGACTTGTTGAATGAGGATCTAGACTGTAGTTAAGTCTTGCAAGTTATGGAGCAAAGCTAATTGTTTTACAGAATCTTCTATCCACGATTTTGAGAAATTTGCAACAACAACAACAAAAATCAAATGTTTCTCAGGATCTCCTTACTTTAAAAAAGTTTCAAAATTCTCTTATAAAAGAAATCTAATTCTTCCAATTGTGATCCAATTTCGAACCTAGTGATTTTATCTAAAAACTAGCGGCAAAACTAATAAATACACTTAGCCAAAATTACTTATTTACCTCATGCTTTTACATATACTCTTGAAATCAAATCCGTTACACAAAAAAATAACTTTGTCTGTCCTTAGTTATAATCCTTGTATTGAGTTCAAAATCCAAACTCTACATTTCAGGATGCTTGAAAATAACCCAGTGAAGCATTTGAACCCCTCCCAATACGACTATTTTTACCGATATTGAGACCAAAATAATTTGATAAACTTCATGCCAAACATAACGATTATCATCCTGCATCGGTGCGGTTGCCCAGACAAACACAAAGACATGGATGATTATTATAGAGTAGAGAAAAATAATTGCTTATTGGTGAACTTCCATGATCCATTTAATGGCTATCTCAAATTTGTCTGCATCAACAATTCATCTTGCGTCATATAGGTTAAATTGAAACAGGTCTGAACAAGTATTTTGTATATTTTTGAAAGTTCAATTGTGTACAGCTAAATTAGAGATTGTTTTGCTACCTGCATCGGTATATTCTGGTACAATAACCTTGACCAACAGATTGCAATTGTTTGTACATGTATACTTAAAGAAAGCTTCAGGCTTCTTTTCAATGTTTAACAACATTTCGTCTATATAAAAAAAAAAAACAATTAAACAACATTAGTTTCTTCCAAGAAATGTCTTGCATAGATATGTATCATTAAAAGAGACACTCAGATCAATGACTGAGGCCCAGAATTCAATGACTACCCAATGCTGATAACTCAAATCGGAATAAAAGTTACAATTAAGTCCGTACGTGTGCATTCATATACTGAAGCATTGCTTGTACTACTACAGAAGGACATGTTATCAGGAATCAGAGTTAACCATCTTTCAACAAGGTACTATTGTCACATCATGTCCTCAGGCTACTGCATATTACAGTCAGCCTTGTATTGTAGAATAGTCACGTATAAAGGAGTGTATTTATCTACTGAGCATCTATATAGAAAGCATCGAATAATCTGCATAAAGAGTAAACAGCCAACATCTGCTGCACTGCACAGTTATCAATTAATCAATTATTAATCATGTAAAACACATCACCAGTTTGAGGTAATCAATATTAAGTAAACATGTTTGTACAAGAACGTTAAGTCTCACACAATGGAATTCTTCAAAATAGTCTTTTATATTTGATTTTTGTTTTTATCAAAATGTTTCTGTCGACTTCCCAATATACTGAAAATATATCAAATAATGAGTAAATTTAACATCGAGCACAGAGGTGAGGTGAGTTGGTGTTTAACGCCGCTTTCAAGATTATTTCACTTATATCTCGGTTGCTAGTAAAATTGCAGGGAGAAAGCCCGCAACACCATTGTGGCTATGCATTGCGGTGAAACCTGCGAGCATCGGCTGGAATTAGCGAACCATGGGTGGTACTGCGCTGAATTTCAGTGCAGCATTGCATCCAAACCTCATCGAGCACAGAATATAATGTAATCATTGCAGGAACTGGATGTCAGCAAGTTGTCATTAGCTTAGCTTGTTTTTTTCTAAGAACATATTCATTATGTTTAGTTCCTTTGATTCTCCCCTCACATTAACCCAAAAAACTCATTATGGTCAAATATGAAATAACTTATCTACATTTAGACGTTTATCTTAAATATTTGAGTAAAGTATTCCTTACTTAACTTCAATCAAGGTAAAACAGCAAACCTTGACAAAATCCCAGTTTATAAGTCAGAACTAAGACCAATAGTATCTTAAAATGCAAAGTATTAGATTTTAACTCACCACTGTCAAGACCTTCAGTACAGGCCATCTTTAAAACCTCTTCCATTTCCTTGAAGACTTGTGCTATGCTAACTTAACTATGTGTATCCAATGTTAGGCAAAGTCTGACTTGATTAAAGTAAATCTCCTGTGAAGGAATTTGGCTCAAGTCTACTTGATAATCACACAGAGCACTTTGCCAAGGGAAGATCCATACAAGAAGCTGTTTCCTCCACACATTGACGCCTACCACAGTTTGGGGCAGAAAAATAATCCATGCATTCCGGTTTCAGTTATGATAGGTGCAACAGCTAAACTATGTGTCCAGTGATATTTGGACGACATGGGATCAGGACAGTTTGATGGGACCTGTCATCGGGGATAATGAGAAAATTCCAAAACAAAACTGGACCGATGAGTCAGTGCATCGTAATCAGAATCTGTCACTCAGAGGACGGACAGTCACACCGCTGTGAATGTGTTGATAATGACTCGAACCTTGCCACAAAACGGAGGGAAGATCAAATGGAGTGATAGCTGTTTTAGCTCCAAGACACACTTTTACTACTCAGCCATTCAGCTGAAACGTCATTTCATCTCAATGTCTTACAGATCAATAGGACAAAAATCCAAGTGAAAGCTAATAATAGCACAGAGTGGCTCAATACCAATCTATCCTGAGGCCAGCTTGAGGTGTTTCTCACAGTTTACCATCCTTAAAATAATGACAGTGCATAAAATCTAAATGATGCATTGTCCTCGCTGCCTGTCCCTGTCGGCCAGGGTTCATCCTTATTAGTATTCACACCTTGTAACTGTCCTCACTTTAACCCTTGTGATGCCGTGTCATTTGTTCCAGACTGCTCAAATATTATGAAGTCCACGATCAATATTCAGTCATTGTAAGGGTGCTTACTGTGACTATCTAATCAGTGCTTGTGACCGGCTTCATTTAACCCTTCAACTAGTGCTTTGAGATTGTTTTCCACTACATGGACATTTTCAGTAGTAGTGCTGATAACGTATTCTTCTTGTATGTTTCCCACTCACAACCTCTCTCTCTAACATACAAGAGCTAATCAGTCCATGAAAGTTATTTTCCTTAACCTTCAGTCAGTCCTCGTAACATTAAAGCCTCCTCATGCTGTAATCACATTACACTGCTGAATAAGAATATTTCACCATACTTATAAGGTAAAATATTCAATCTTGTGTAACATTCTTGCCATAAGCTTCTGACTACTTTTCCAGTCTTGTCAGTTAACACAATGTATGTGTAAAAATATTCCGACCTCCTAGCACTTCTCACTTTAACCCTTGTCCTGCTATATGCAGCTTATGTGGCCGGTTGTATGAATTTCAAAATAATCCCTTAGGCTGAAATATCTTAAGCTCATAATATGTTTGACATGAATTTTGTCACGACCAGAGTCACATTGAAAGCTGTCCCTAGGTTTATGTTTTCACTGCACACAGACACACAGTAAAGTCATGATGTTCATAAAGAGAAAACTGACACAGCAACTTCACACAAAGGCATGAGGTCACATAATTTCACTCACACATTTCTTGACATGCAACAACCTTATAAAGCTCCAATGGTCTTCAAAGAAAGAGTGCATAATCTTTTGAATCTTGCTTCATAATTTGAGGATCAAATTTCCCGACTCAGCACCCCTTGGTGACAGCTGTTGTATTACAGCAGCTTGTTTGTGATAGATTACAAAATTGTGAAAATCATCAGCTAGATTTCAAAACAAAAATTACATTCAGTAGAACGTTATCTTTCTCACTAAAGACGTGACCGCTTTTGGCCAATCAGTAGCCAACATTGCTGTGCAAGTCAAGATAAAGTTCCATGAAATTGGAACTATGAGAGAATTTTTAGATAATACAACAATCAAAATGGTAAATCAGATGAAACTGAGTACATTGATGACAACCAAATAAATCTGACTTATAGAATGAAATATTATAATATTGAAAGTTGTAAACTCTGCAGAAAATATTTTTCAGTATAAAAACAAGAGCTCTTGCAGTTTTTTTCTACACAAATCTCATCAAATGACAGCAAGAATTGCAGAGTAATTAAACCCTGAAGCTACTTCTTCTCTGTCAAACTGTGAAAGACTTAATGAAAAATATAAATCTGGGTAAATAAGCCATTGTTCACCTGTCATCTGAAAATAGTTCTGCTAAACGTAAATCCCTAAACTTAAAATACAACCAAAAAAAAACCCATATCAAATCAAAATCAATCTTAATCAAACCAATTCTTAACCTAAGATGAAAATAAACTTCTTCAAAAAGGTTGAGTTAAAAATAAAATCATATGGTTGCAATAGAGATCGCTGCCACTCATCAACCTGACGGGATGGAAATTAGATAACATAGAAATAAATCATTGATGAGATCATTAACTTATAAAATATCATTTCCTCATAACATTCATTACATAAGCAGAACCATACTCAAGGTTAAACATTTTGAAAATTTGAAGACATAAGATTGTAACATTCTACTTATATCAAATATATGTGCACGTTCCAACAAAGAAAGTGCTGTCACATCACTTCCATCTGAATGCGGCCAATAAAAGTAATTTTCAAGACACAATGTCCCAAATGAAGATGTTAGTTTATGCTCCCTGTGTACAGAAGTGGCTACATGTATGACAGGGCTGGTGACAACATCAGGGGGAAGGTTTGGGATCTAAATACTACAAACACACAGCAAATTCTGCTGGCTACAGAGTCAATATAGCAAATATCAGAGACCCATTAGACTTTCTTACAGTCTCCTTATACTTTTCTCTAGATGGGAGAACACAGGATAAGGAGTCAACGCAGCTGATATCAGTTAACTTATATTATTATATACAGTCGAACCTCGTTTATCCGGACGATTTGGTTACATGTGAAAATCGTCCGGATCTGGGAGCACGAGGTTAGGATAAGTGAGTACATTTTCTTAGAAAAATATTTGTTTCACTGTGAAATTGTCCGGATAGCAAGGTTTCCGGTTATCCTGGGTCCGGGTAAGCAACGTTTGACTGTAAAGAGTTATATATTAGGGAGAAAGTCTGCAACGTCAGGCGTTGAGAGGAAACCTACAAGCACCACTGGAACTGGTGAACCATGGCTTGTACTACAACAAAGCACTATGGGCACAATGCTAGCACATAACTCCAGCGCTTATGCATGTTTGAAATAAAATCAAACAAACAAGGAGCCTGAACAAACATCAATTTCAAAGTAAGGCAATATAGACTTGCCAAACCCACTTTATAATTTGGCTCAGGATGATAACCAATTATCATTGTCTGAGAGACTCTGTATAAGTCTAGAAGCCCTGCTTCAACCCTTTCACCCTTGTGAGCCTATAAAAAGGCCTGTAAATATATTTGTTTCTGGTTTCTCAGGATTGAAAGGTTCTTTTTAAGGTCACTATCCTTGTGAGGAAGCAAGTTCCTACTTCATATCTGTTTACATTCGGGGAATTAACTTTGCAGTTACATTTTTTACACATGTTAAGGAATCATCTAAATATATTTTTCATATCACAGTAATTACTAAAATATTTTGACAATATTCCAACAATAACCATAAAACACTTAAACGTTACAATCACCATTGGTCAAGTTGACATCAGTAATTGACATGCTAAAAATGAAAATATGACCATAAAACTAGATGAACCGCAATCAAATTTCGGATGTATGATTTTCATAAATGTTTATTTTTGACAGGGCAAGTGTTAACATTGACTTCACTTGCCATATTGATCAGTAAACTTGCCCATTACCAAGCTAAACCAAGTTTCAGGACACTACAATCATTTTTTATTATGATACAATGTTTACATAGATTCTATATTGTAGAAATTCATCCAGAAAATTCAAATCCCTGATTTGTTGCCATGGTCAAGATGAAATGTAATGTTTGGTCATCGCACATTAGAAAAGGCCCACGTACTGTACTATTGGATGCTTTGCTCCCATTTTGGACGCTACACACACTTCAGAGTTCATCTGACCTTTCAAACAGGTGAGGCAATATTGTGTTGTTGGAATAAAATCATATCAAATTTTGCTCCTAGCAAAGTCAGCAAAGTTTCTTTTCCCTGCAAACCTAGACCTTGTGTATGATAAACATGGCCAGCTTTTAAAGTAAATGTCTCAAGCAAGTGACAGAGGCAACAGGAAATATCTAATATTGTTATCAGCAAGCACAAATTTTACAGTGCGAAACACATTCCTTGGTTCCCATTAAAGGAGAATAAATGCCAACTGATGAAATATGAAATATGAATCTAGATGCTAATGTATTTCTGGTGACCTTTGTGGTTGAGAGCGTGATATCATAAAAACAAAAATACCTTTTTTATGACATCATTAAAACAAGAAAATGAGGAAATGAATCCTCTCACTCTTATCCTAATACTTAATATCAGTTCTGCAGTCAGAGGGTTAAGTGAAATCTTTGATAAATGAGATTTGAATTTTTTTTAGAAAATGTAATTTCTGTGAAAGATAGACACTAACCTTAATTCTTTCAAAGAGTTATCAAAACATTTAAGCTAAAATAATTTGGAAGCCTTCAAAGAATACCGAGGTTACAATGACATGCAGGTTTTTCCACATTGTTTATTTTTACTTGAATAACCAACATTTCACATATGAACTGATGTGTAAGTTATGTTTCAATGACATGTTTCTTTCTTTTCCCTTTATAATTCAACATAAAATCACTGTTATCATTTTCTATGCAGACATGCCATGTCAATAGAGAAAAGACACCACACATCCTCTCTACTTCAATGAAAATGCAATTATCATGATAATCTCAAGCTTGAAAAGACCTGAAAAAATAAATCCTTTCATTGAGTTGAATGCTGTTATGAAAATAAATCTTTCATAGAGTCGACCGCTGTTATGAAAATAAATCGTTCATGCAGTCGACTACTGTTATTACAAGTCTATAGAGACATCAGGTATTGAAACATAACCCACTACATAATTACACTTGGCCTTAGAAGACTAAACACAATAATAACAATGACAACATCATTTCCAAATTGACAGTGATCCCTGACTTTGAAAGCTAAGCAATTATATAGGAATGTTAAAAGTTCATCATCTCTATTACCGAAAGCACAAGACCTACAACTAAAGCCCCAAGGCAATGTCAACAAACCTATTCCCTTCAAAAGCCAGAATTTACTTATTCGCTCTGTTGAATCTGAATCTTTTATCAACTTGAATATTCTGTGAAAGCAACCTTATTCACGCATCACACCCTACTAGCAACATTTTCATTCAAATCTGTGCAAACATGCATTATGTATTTTGAGAAGTTTTCATGTGCCTGTGGAAACGTAATTGCTTGGCTGACAATGTCTGAATAAGAAAATTAGGTTACAAAATAAAAGCAAAACACCTGATTTGACTCTGTAATGTGTTGACATTCTCGTGCTTGCATTTTACAGCTTAGTGTATCATCTAGATACAAAGAAGACGGAGAATAATGTAAGGGAGGTAACTCCTAACTATTGTCTCATTCAAATTTCTTTGTGACTGTTTACAATAATGTGACAGGACTAATCAGATATAGCATGTCATAGACATTTACAAAAACCAATAAATAATCTTCTACAAGGTAGATAGATTGCTGACATGTTATGTTACTGAGGACTCACCTGAGTTGAGTTGGTTAAACAGGCTGTCCTACAGAAGCCTCTGCTGGGTGCTCGCTCCTAGTTCTGGACTCTTCTCTGACCATACTTCACCCAGTGATGGCTTTACTCATCAGAACTGAAAGTGAAAAACAAAAATATTGTTAATTATTATTGACAAAAATCACATTGGGAGATCAAGAGGCGTAAACCCCTAACCCCCCAAGAGAGTTTCAAATAAAATAAATTTTAAGAGCCATATTTCTCGAATATGATTAAAGTGTAAAAGGTAAGTGTAGGGAAGGCAGATCCATATTAGGCAACATATGAAATAAGCCAGAAAGGTAACCAGTCCAAAAATACCTAAGAAATATCTCCACAATTTACCCGCCCAGCCCTGGGATAACCTGATTATGGGCTTGAGGACAGGTCATATTTCATACACTGCTGTGGGTTTAAGCACATGAAATATACTCAAAATTCATTATTGTCACTTATTTATGGTCCTAGAGACATGAAATTCAGCTTGTTAATGATAACATTGAAAAATTATCAAAGCCCTTGAACCCTGCACCTTGATAGTTTTAGAGAGTGACGCCCCTTTCCCAACAATATTTTTATGACAAAAAGAGTCAAAAGAAGATTGCATACCCTGCAACGCCCATATTTAAAGGCGGTCAAGAACAATTTGACCGCCTTCAGCCATCATGCAACAAACATAAAATTTTAAGCTTCTATGTTGATCGATTTTGACCTTTTTCAAGTTATTCCTTTTTAAATTGCTGCAGCTGGGCAAAGAGTTAAATTGTGAACAGGTTTTGAATGACAAATAATGGAGAACTACTGAGCCTGGGATGTAAAATGGAAATACAACAAATGTTGCTGGATTCAAGTGTACGTCTGCTTCTTCACTTTAAATATTCAGCAACCATGGACTCCACACCCAAGTAGAATTTAAAGCGCCTTCATAAGTTTGCAAATCTGCCTTAACCCTGTTAATAAGGTTCACAAAAATATCAACAAATAATCTTTACAGGAGACTTTATTTAATTGTGTGCAAAAGTGTACAAGGTTAAATGTTCATATATAAATATTCCCAAACATCAATCAGATTGAAATTACTTATAAATATTCAAGTCTTGCATTCAGATATAATACGCAGCAATGGTGCCTCCTCTGTGAGTTTTTCTAGGTTGGGTACAACAATATTATCACAAATTCATCCTTGATACTCTTTATATGGTATCTGCTAGCTGGTTGAAGGTTAGCAGGCTGGTAGTTGTCATGGTTCATGGGTATCTCACCCTTGATCAGTTAGCGCAACAGCGTAAGGGCTTCTAAAAGATCATAAATGATGAAAGGTGATCATAGTTTCTTTCAGTATTCAAGCCATTCCATATATAGTAACTGATTAAAAAAAGGGAATTTAACTTGACCTCAGGACAGTTTTTATCATTTGAATACGAATTCAATACATTGAACACTTTGCTCTTAATACAGAAACTGTCCTCCATAAGTACTAATTTATTCACATGCTGCTTCAACTCTGGTACATTTTAAAAACAGGACACATGGAAGTGAAAATATATTTTGGTTACCAAAAATTTTCTTCAAGGTTATCATTCCTGAATCATTAAAACCAAAATATCTGCAGTCCAGATCATTGAATATTATACAAAAATTAATATGTCCTGAAAACAGTGAATTTTCAGTATACACACTGTTCCAGGATTATAACCAGGCAAGAGTTTAACATTTATTCATTCAACCTGATTATCATATTGAAGAATCACTGATTTAGTTATCACATACCTAGCAAAAACATTCACCTCAAAGAAATGGATTTACAAATAAACATAATTTGGAAACATTATTATCCTGTTTATAATTCCCTAGGAAAAAACGCAGCAGGGCCTTTTAGGACAATCAAAGTATATATATGTATATATACTATTATGAGCTGTGTAAAATCCTAAGAAAACATTACTTTGAACGAATGCAAAGTCTTGATAACCATGAATATTCCACACGCACCTCTGTATACACAAGCCTCCTCAACTGATAAATACAATTACCCTGTTTGTGTACTAAATTCACCTGTCGTTCCCACGGGATCAATACAGATTACATCATCCCAACTGAACTCAAACCTCAATCCCTGAAGTCTCTCCAGCTAGTACAGAACCACAGAATTGAAATCAATAAGGCGATTAGAAATGTTATTGGCAATATATTCATGAGTTATCAGTTTGATATCCAATCATCATTGAGGTAAAATAATGTTAATCCAGGTAAAGTTGAAATAAGAAAAACCTTAAAATGATTTGAAACCATATCTTAATCTAAAGAAATCAAATAATTCATAGTGGTTCAAATCTTCAATGAAATCAATACAAATCTCGTACAAACATTTAAATGGCAGCACAAAAGGGAAAAGAATAAATTAGGTAATATATGTGTGTTCAACAATGCAACCCAATGATGGTTATGTTGGAACTGAACAACTTGCTTGCCAATACTGAATAGAAGAAAATGACAGTGAAATCTCGTAAAAGAGTTAGAAAATGTTGACCTTTTTATAGTTGAAATTTAAAATCCATAAAATATTAAGGTTTCTTATTAGCAGCTATCCACAAACCATGTAAGCATGGACTAGGGTGGAACAAAAACTGACCACCTGTCTATAAAAGATTCATTTTCCATCCTTTACCTCGTCTCCTGAGTTGAATCCTTCTGCACATGTGAAGGTTTCCATGAAATGTACATGCTAGGTCAGGTCTTGTTTGTCTGGGATAGCACAAGAACATCCATCAGGGGATGAAAGTGACATGCAATAGACAAGATGTATCCTCCGATAGACTACCACTGTACATGTATATCCACTGGCCCTACATCCCATCTACCTGTCAGTGTCCACCCATGCATGGCCAGGAATGTACAACATACTTGATGTAGGATGTGAGTCCACTGGAGGTTTGATTCTATCCATTCTGCCTGTCTGATTCTGGAGACTCTTCTGGAATGTCCTGAAGTTTTACAGCAGCATATGAAATAAGGCCCCTCAGATGGCCCAGACATGTTGACTTTTGGTTGGGGATGGAACATTTTTGAAGTTTTTCTGTCATTCAGACATTCAAATATATGGTGATACCTCCTTTGGGCTTGCCTCCTCTTAGGATTATTTCACAGTCTTTGAACTTCATCCTTTCAATAGGTTTGCAAGTTGTATAGAATCTATTGAACTCAGAGGTTTAATCACTTACTTTGCATAATTCTCATTACAATCCAGTGATTTCACGCAGGGGAAAGGTCTCCGGACTTTTTTTTTTTTATCCTATGAAACATGAACCCTTCTTGATTGGATTATAACGTTATAAGATTTGTTTATGTAGCACCATTGATGAGTCTTAAAATGTACAAAGTTTGCTTCATGTAAGAATATAAAGTTCAAATAATAACGAGACTTGATCTACACTTAACTTCTGGTTCAGTCCTTTTATGATTATGTGGAGTTATGCAGATACCACGTTGACTATTTACAATGGCTCAGTTTTTAACATGCAAGTTACAAACGTAGACGTCTTTTTGTACTTTACTTCATATAAATGTGATATCATTGTGTATGGTCCATCTTTACTATTATGGAAGTAACCTTGATTTTCAATTCATTGGATGAATTATTCAATTGAGATAAACCATTTACTCAAACATGGTACTTGAATGAACTCTGGATCTTGAGCAAAATACTTGGACAAAGTATTTCGTACAACCATAATAAAATCAATGACAAATATTGACAGGAAGAATATGATTATAGTCTCAATCATCAGTAGGACTATTTAAACAGAAAACACAGCTTCATTCATATCTTTAGCCTTACCAGACAAAATTTCCATATGGCAAAATAAAACGTGGAAATTGTATATCAAACATTGAAAGAGGGACAAAATTATATTCAATAAACGCTGAAACATAAATTGGTGCTCCAGTCTTGCAGTTATGTCTGGTAAGCCTGATCTAGGTAAGCTACATATCATCAGTGTTCTGCCAAGCATTTCAAAACTTGGGGCCAATGGCCCCACTTCAGAAAAAAGTTGGGGTCAATTTTTATTGGGTAGGGGTCAAGTCAGTTTCAAGCCTTTATTTTTTATTAAATTAAAATCGCATTAAAATCATAAAATTATTTCTTTTGTTTGTATATACATTATGTGCATGCATTGTGTACATTATGAGTTCAAAATCTTCAAAATTATATAAGAAATATAACCTATTTGTTTGCAGCTAACACATCTCTATGTTTCATCTAAAAATAAGAATATAGCAAGATGTTCTTTAGTTGATTTTAAAAACATTCATGTCCCCCAAAAAAGAAAAACCAAAATGATAGTGAGTCTTATATTATAGTCTGGATATTGAGTCTTCACCCAGCCATTTATTTTCCATTATAAAATTGATTAATTTCTGTGAATTATAAAAGATATTTAATCAAGATTACACCGAGACATGTTTAATGTGGAAAAATGATAAGCAACTCGTGTGAAGAAAATAATAAGATATAAATTGAAAAAATGTTTTATTAGAATGTCAGTGGGTCATCTTTGAACATAAAAAAAGTGAAAGATATTTTATCATTTGTCTTTGTTGACATAAATAAGTAACACGATTGAAGGAAATAGTAAAACAAAACGAAATATTAATCTGGATTCGCGTCTGAGAAGTTGGCAATGTCAATGATTATCGATTCGTTTCTGTATTAAAAATAAATCAAAATAGTAAATTCCATACAATTAAAGTCTACGAATACGTGATGAATATTTAGGCATAAGTATTTTCTGTTTCTTATACACATAAAATTTGATAACTTATCTCATTTCTTTGAACCATCGCGAAAAGCGTCTGCTTGTTCACGCCCGATTCGCGAGTGATTAGAGTTACTTCCCTTGCATAAATAATGTATGGCCAATCGTGATTGGTGCAATAGTGAACGGAAGCTTATCAACGTCCAATGAAATCAAATGTTATAGAATAAGTCGGTCGAAGTGTTGTTACGGGCGCTCTTTACCGATCCAAATACGAAGTGAATTCATATATAGAAAGACATGAATTGACATTTAATTTTAATGATCATAAATCAATATTAGATACATTTTAACGCGCCCATTGACCCGCTTACTTTAAAATCATTGCGTCAATTGTGAATTTATTGCGGGAATGGCGCAAGGGCGCGGCCTCGGCAGAACACTGCATGATATCAGACAGCAACTGATCTTATTAGGATGACAGTTTAGGAATTCTCAATCCATTCAATCTTTTCATGAGGTCAAATTGACTCTTTACCAGTCTGGGTGATATCAAACTTAAATTTAAGTTTACAAAGTGTAGTCGCATAGGTTTTTCAGTAATGTCTCTCACCCAGTACCAGGATCAAGCTATTTCTCCTCAAACAATAGTCAGTTTGATGCTATATTAATTTTTAATTATTCCCTGAAGTAGAAATCAATAGAACTGACGGTAAAAAAACTTGATTTCCATTTGCATAACATTTATCAAAGCTAACACAATTGTACGACAAAGATTCATTCATATATCAAGGAAATGTTGGACGGGAAAGAATGGAAAAAATGGCCTTTCAAAGGTCTACTGCCGAGGACAGAGAAAGAGAGGCGAGTTGATTTGGTGCTTAGTGCTGCTTTCAAGAGTATTTCACTTATATCACTGCTGCTTGTATTATGACAAAGAGAAAGCCTTCAACAGTATTGTGGCTATTCAATGTCGCGAAACCTTCGAGCATTGGCAGGAACTCGGAAACTATGGGTGGTCTTGGGCTGATTAGTGTAGCATTGCACCCAAACCTCACCGTATGTAGAATAGTTCTCTATTGCAGACAAAGTTGCCAAGCACCTGGGGAGATTTGAATCCCAGATCTCTTGATCCGAAGCCGAATACCCTAACCATTGTGCTATAGACATTGCAATTTTGTGTCAAGCAAATCCTATTTGTCAGAATTGCCAGAATATTTTATTATTCATTTTGACAAATTGTGTGTGCAACAACAATAACTCAGACCATAAACCTACAACCATTTAACAATGACATCATAAAATCAAGAATAAACATTTAACTACAGAAAAATTGGGATATCAAAATGAAAATTACCTTGTTTCTTCAATGTGAGTATGCAAACAAAATTCAAATTATTGCAATATCAAAAGAATAACCAATAAAAACAATTCTGAAAATCTTGAAAAATTAAGAAAAGAATATTCACCCTAAAATGCTGAGTAAAACTTGAATGCCACGCTTAGATCTTATAACCGAAAAGACAATTTCCTCAATAATTCAGTATTTCCATAAGGACATCAAAACAAGTAGCCTCTCTTCCTGTTAGCTGCCACTCAACGATTTTATCATTTTAGATATTCTAAAAATTTAATACCTTATGCAAAGGACAATCAAGATACGATCCATTAAAGTCATATATAAACATATGCAAGCCAGACAGCCAGGTGATCATTTGATTACATCAACATCTCATAAGCAGCTCTGACCCATACACAAATGTATTCAAGCTACAACTCAACCAACAAACCTCCACAGCTGCTGAACATTGCGATAAGGTAGTTTTTATAATTCCATCAAGTGGACGACACCATGTCTACTTCGCACACTGACAGTCCAAGCATTCCTAGCTGATCCGATATTGATCCGAGAGTTGTCCATTACACCTTCCACTCATCACTAGGTCAGTCGTCTATAGCTCTCATTATGTCACCGCGGCCAGCCAGCTCCACACAGGCCCCTTATCACGTATATATCACGTCACATGATCACACTATCCAGTCACCATGGTTACATAATGTAGGAAGTGATCAACATATACAATGATGAATGACCAATGTTTTAGGGATAGTTCAGGTGATGTGGCTCGCTCAAACAGATGTATCCAGATTATCATTTAACCAGTGCATAATTAGAAACTCAATCAAATATTATAACCTTGGCCTCTTGTTTCACAAAGACCCAAAAACTTCTAAATGTGTTTAAATGACCCAGGGGTTTTTATTTTTCAAATCGCTTGGGTTTATTCATAATTTTTATCCACAAGCATCCATTTTCAGGATACCTTTTTACATGGAAACAAGAGGATGATGACCCAGCTAATAAATCATTGATTTTTTGAAGATCGATCAAGTTAGGAAGTCAGGAAAATTTCATTTATAAATTGTTACAAATAAGTATTGAAATTTAATGCACAAGCCTAAAGGGTGAAAAGTGACAACAGTGAGTACAAAAATATACAGGAACATGTTCCCCTAAAACAATAAAATATAGGATTGACAACACGGTTCTTCAGAGATCAAGATTGCAATACTATTTTCAAACAAATATTTTACCAATTTAACACTGACAATTTTAGGGGTCCACAGATTGAAAAAAAAGCCTCATTTCTTAAACAGAAAAGCATACATCAACCAAAAGAGATGCGACTGTCCACATTTTATACCACAGCTTAAGACTAAAGAGTAATGCAGATAAAAATAGACCACAAAAATCATGACTAAAATCAGACCTTATAATGAATTTAATATTGAAAGAATGACTGATACATTAAAACTTACTTAACATACACTTAAATGATAATACATTTGAAATGCACATCAATTACATTTCACCTTTAAAACTTAGAGCAAGAAATAAATATCACCTTGAAAGTCACATTGATAAAATCCATTGATATTTGTCTGCAAATCAACACGAGGAAAACTTTCGTTCTACGGAGACGCAAGCACAAGTCTTGAGCGAGAAAACAAACACACACACATAGTGAAATGCTTTTAGCTTCTGTAGCATGTACAATGGCTGGCTTTGTTTGCCATGCAACAATAGAAAAAGAAAAACTGTAAACCATTGCAAAAGGTGACGCCAATATCGACAGCCTGCCTCATTCTTGATGTGAAGAAATGACATAAGATTGAAGTCTCCTGTCGTTGATTTCGACATTGACAATTTCTTTACCCAACTCAACTGATTACATATTTGTTCAAGTGAGCTCTGTATTGATTTATGCTGACATGTCTAGTTTAAACTTGGGTCATTTCATGAGACAGAAAGGTATTTCGTGTCCTTAGTTTGGCATACCTGTCACTTGACGAGTGATGTTTATTTCTTATCTAGTATCCACATTGACACTCATTTTGCATAAATCACAAGTCACAACTAAACGTAAATTTTAAACTATCAATCATTTCATTAAGTAATTTTTTTATGTTTTTGATGTCAGGTGATGTTGACATTTGAGATATATTGAATATTTCGGCAAATATTAAATCTTACTCAGGGTAAAGAATTGTCAACATGTTTGTTAAAATGTGAAAATTTCCAGTCTTAGCAAACTAATCCATTCAGTTTTCTTTTTAAAAAAAAGGTCATGAAACTGAAAACATTTCAAAGATATTTTCTTTGAATGATTTTAATTTCTATTAGAATTAAAGAGAGTATTTGAAATAATTTTCTCAGAGAAAAGACAAACAAAATGTGCAATAAAACTCAAAATATTTTCGCGATTTGTCAGTGTTTTGTACCTTCTCCATATTGTGAATGATATTTTAAATACCATTATTTCAGAAAATCATAAAAAATTGTCCTCCAGTCAAAAAGCACAATTAAATTAAAGATTACCTATTTAACCCATATGCTACAAGTAAAATAGAATCTTAAATTCTTAAACCCTTATTTAATTTACCTTTTTTCAGAATACTGACGTTGGCTTGACAAAAATATACTTTTCATTGAAAGCTTTTCGAAATAACAATAAATGACAAACATTTTTAAAGATGTAAAATCCATAATTTCATATCAAAATGTCTATTTCATTTAACGAAAAGAGCCTACGAAAAGTAAAGGAGAGTATGTCTATTTCATTTAACGAAAAGAGCCTACGAAAAGTAAAGGAGAGTAATTACTTGTTTTAACAAGATAAGACAGTAACCACATTTCATACATGAAAACTATCCTGCCCTATCAGCAAATGTGAATCTTCCAGCTCCTTGTCTATGACATTTCCTTTGCTGAAAAAACTCACAAGTCAACTAAAGCTACGTAGATCAAGCTGTCAGTGATACGAGGCCTCCAGCCTGAATGACGTCAGGGTATCAAAGGAGCTCTGCGGACTCAAATACACTGAAGAAGCAGGATGTCAGTTAACAAGTAAAAGCAACCTTCATAATTGTCATAAGTTTTGTATTTGGCCATTGTTTTGTCCTCTAAGACATATTAGCCTTTTGATAACCTAATATCAGTGCTTATAATTCATTAATCAATAGGATTTGAATTACACTTATCATAAATGGGTTTGAGTTTGAAGTTAGTTTGCTCAAACATGTCACAGTGACATGACACATGCCATTTTCAAAGATAAGATTCATAAGTTTGTTGCTATGATATTCATAATCATAAAGATAAGATGGTAAAGATAAGCTTATACTTTGTACATATCACATGCACTATGTGAGATAGAATAGAAACTAAAATCACCAATGTGGTCATTTATTCGTTTAAAATTAGCCATGTCAATATTTAGTTAACTATTAAATCAAGCTTCATTTTAAAATCCTATTTGAATAAAAAAAAATTTAAAAGCCTCTTCAAACTACCAATCATGACAAATAGCTACTAGGTTATATAAACTTAGACTGGCATTTTCATACACTGCTACAAAAATATTTCCAATGGTTAATAGTTTTTACATAAGTGCATATTCTTGCAATGTCAAAGTGTCACTGACCATACCTATAGTCTTCATATTTCAGCTCTTAGCTTAATTTTGAACCTTTTCTGAATTTAAGCCGTGAACCTTATTTTGAGCCTTTAAAAAGGACAAATCTTATTCAGCTTTGTGGCAAATTTGATTTTGAAGGTAGATTTATTATCAGTTTTAACTCAAATGTACCAAGACACAAAATAAAGAAGCTACACAGTTTATTAGTACTACAATAGAAAAATAACCAACAATACTGTACTAACTCGTAACACTCAGTGGCAATAAAACAGTCACGATGCATTGGTCAAACACATTTAAAAAGTCATATATGTGGTGTTAACATGTGATTAATAGAATTTTTCCAGACAAAATGCAATTAATGAGAGAGACTGCACATGATCACTGACAAGCTCTTTTTGACCACATCTACCTTGCTTAGTACAGTGATTAGAATGAAACGGATAAGAAAGGCTGAACTGCTTTTTGTAAATCAAATGCAGAAACATTTGAACGACAAGTAAAGATAATTAGTCTAGCTCACTAATACCCCCAGGCAGTAGCTGGGTATCCCTGACCAGCTGAAATACTGGAAACTTTCCATTACTTTGACGTCGGACCCTTAATTTTTTTAAACTACAAGCAGATGTCTGTCATCTGTTGCAATGGATCAGTTTAATTTCATTTCAAAACACAGTTTCAAACACTGAAATTTACCACAAATAAGAAAGAAATCAAAATATCACTTGTTACATACAACTGTAACTCTTGGTCCGACAAATTGATGTTTGCATTGTCTACAACACATTGAGTGCATCAATACAAAACACATTTAGATATTATATCAGGATATTAATATTGTGATGGTCCACGATACATTGATGTATCGCCATAACAGATTATATACCAATACTGTTAACACAATTTGTTTCAGACCAAAAAATATAAAAAGGTTTTTATTCAATATTAGAGATCACAGTGATTAGACAAATCTAAAATATGACGTATTGCAATTTCACTTCTTTCTATTTTTTTTAGTTTCTTTTCATGTAATGTTTATAAGACAATTTGGTAGCCAAGAAATACCATTACTTTTCTATGTCCTTTCCAAAACTGTAAAAAATTGGGATATGTATTGTATTGCAACTGCTGTTTCATGATGATAATCGTCTCGCAGGTTCCATGGCAATACTTCCATGATAAATTTTCTGCCTAATAAAGCTGGAATCAGGATATCTCGTCTCGCCACTAAGGCCACAATATACAGGGGTACCATGCACTGTATGAAATAGGATTTGTCAGTATCACATGAAACTGGTTTGGTACCAAAGACAAGTGTATTGGAGCTTGAAAGAGACGAGCATGATAAACTAGATTTAAATCAAAGGATATGTCTAAATAGATCAGTAAGCAACTATGTCCACCTATCCAAATGGTAACCTGACAGCTGACAGAAAAGCAGAAGTCTAAATTGACTGATCCTTCCAACTAGATACTTGATATGACAATATATTGTGATCCGCTCTCTGTATCACGATATGTATCGTTAACTTTGAAATTGGTGATTATCAAAAGTTATTGAATAATTATGAATATATAATAATGAAATGTTTCTATCGTCTCACCTATACTTTCAAACCCATGAAACCAGTAACAAATGTTTATAGGCCTTTTAAAAGGTCTGTGAAAGGGTTACAGAAGTGTTAACATAATCCATTGTTATGTTTTGTCCATCTTCCTGAACAAATTATTATTTAATAAGTTCTGTATTTTTGATATTATTCACTAGTTTTTATTGGAGACATAATGACATCATGGACTTGTTCATTCGATGCACTAGATCTACCTGTTTATAAAGACAGGCAATAACAGACCAGACTTCATCCTCAGTCAATATTGTTTTCCTTTAGAATCCTTGGGTCTATAATAACAGGTAATAGGTCTATGGAAACTGGAACAATGAAAAGCTGGTTTATAAATTACCAGTCTATAATTGTTCCATATATAGAGGATATTTGACATTTCTCGTCGAATACAATGGATATCTTATCGAGTGAAGTAGAAAGTTATATTTTCACGAGCGACATAGCCACAAGTGTAAATATATGATTTTCTACTTCACGAGATGAGATATTCATGGTATTCCACTAGAAATGTCAAATGTTCTATTCATTATGTTTCCCAAAACCCTGTAAATGACCCTAACTATATGAATTGAGAAGCTAAAACGCTTCACTAGCACGGCCATTGCATGACGTCATTCAATTGTTTCATGACGTCACAAACAACGTCTGATGATTGTTGCATCATTTCACTGGGTAGAATACCATTTTTATTTCACTCAGTGAAAATACGGGTTTGATTTTCACCGATAAATGACATATTTCACCATTCGAAATTATACCTGGGAAGTATATAATTCATACACCCAAAAATGGAAATATAAAATGATCAAATAAAAATTTAATATTTCAACACCACTACTTAAAAGAAAGCAAATAAAAGAAAATAGAAAGGACACATATAACCGAAATTCAGCAATGATTTTAATCTTAATTTTGAAGGCTTAAATCTATTTTATCATCGATTTTTCAGGACCAAAAATTGCTTGTAATAATGCGGTAAATAATATTTAATAATATATCATCTTTACCGCAAAAATTACAATATGCATGATGATAATAGGTTTGAACTGCAATCAATGATATTAAAATGGAAAACGAATTAAGACTTCGATTTGCATTTGTGAAATAAATATTTTGACATCTTGGTGTGATATCAAAATCGAGACGGTGCATCTTTGTTTACATTGTGATTTGGTAAAGGAAGAATAAATGCTTACTTTCTTATTTCATCTTCCTTTGTGCTTATGAACACATGTCATTGATTTTTTGGAATGCACACATAATTTATATCCAGATTATAGTTGATAGCTGACTTTTGAAGATCTATGTTGATTTTTCAAAACCTGTCATCCGGTAAGGCATTGCGCATCAATTCTGCGCAAGGACACTACAAAGTTCGGAATGGAACTAAAACGACGAACGACATTGTACGTTCATAAATCCAATATGGTCGAGGACATTATTGTTTTGCAAACAAATAACTGAACAAATTCATGTGAAACTGAGTTTTCATTTTTAAAACTATAATTGTTCTAAACCTTATTTTGTAGAAAAGTTGGTATAAGAGTCATTCTACAAAATGTGGACAATTCATGTCCTCAACTTTCTAATCAATAGCTTTACATAATCAGAAATTAAACAGTTAAAATAAAGAAGATTTTAATTTAATATAGATGTACATGTAAGATGTATACGAATACGATATCCATATGATATGTAAATTAATTAAATTTCTTAATTCTTAATCAATTGTTTGTTATTTATTTATTTTAACAATTAAAAGGGCTCATTTACCATGTCCGAGAAAATAAATATGAAACTTAAAAAAAAAAAAAAATGTCATTTTTAAACTAAGGTGTGAATATTTTTATCCCCATTGGGTTGTAAGAACTTCCATACAGCTATTTCCTATGTTAATCAACCCAAATTAGACTAGTTTTTTAAAATTATTTTCCACTGTTTATGTTTGTCAACATTCTCTCCCAACAGAGGTAGCTCCATCAGAAATTCCTATACAACACTGTTGGGAGAGACTGGTTTCTCACAACACAATATCAATATGATATAATACATTAGCCTCTAGTTCCTAGTAGGAGTAGTTCTTGTCATGCTTCCTGCTCGATCGGTTCTGTTTGTCGAAGCTATAAGCATGTACCCGGGACTTTAGAAATCTTATTTAAATCTTGGTTCTATTTCTTTATTTCCGTACTGAACAGGCCTCAGGCCATAATACATTTACAGAAGTAGTTGGGATTTACATAAGTTAACACTTTGCACTATAGTGACATGACATATTTTCTATACTTCATTGCATTGTAGATGTACATATCCATATTTTGTAGTGTAATTTGATTTTTACTGTTCATTAGATTACAGAATTTTATAATGCTTGGAATTGGATGGACATAGTAGTACTGTTTAATATACTTACATCGTAATGAATGTACATACTGGACAAATAAAATGAAAATGGTAATCGCCTTCTATTTCACTTAAAGTACAAAGTGTACATATTTGGTCTTCCTTTTTAACATTTTATATCTACCACTTTCAATTAATAAATCGTGTGAAGAGCATCGAAATCGTGCTAGTGATCGAAGTAGGTTTCTTTGAATAAGTCATTTTTAAATTGTGAATAGTAAGAACATTAACTTGACAAATGATTTTTTATCACACCATGTTTGAAGATAAATGTCTTTAAGTCGAACAGTTAGGGAATTGATTTTAAACCAGCGCCTTAGACCGCTCGGCCAGGCTACCTACGGGATAGACACATATATATTCTGATAGCAATTTCAAAATGACAAGCACGTGTCCACCTGGAAAGTGCAGGGTGGCTTCTTGTGTTTCTCTTTTCCAGTATCTTTTTCAAATGCAAATGATTACTTACCATTTGGTAATTTAAGGATTACATTGCCATCGTCTTGCAACATTCCAGAGGCTCGTAGCAGGCATTTCCAAACTAGAAAACTTTTGCAAAAACAACTGGCAGCGGTGGGATTCGAACCCACGCCTCCGAAGAGACTGGTGCCTTAAACCAGCGCCTTAGACCGCTCGGCCACGCTACCTACGGGACAGACACACATATATTCTGATAGCAATTTCAAAATGACAAGCACGTGTCCACCTGGAAAGTGCAGGGTGGCTTCTTGTGTTTCTCTTTTCCAGTATCTTTTTCAAATGCAAATGATTACTAACCATTTGGTAAAAGGATTACATTGCCATCGTCTTGCAACATTCCAGAGGCTCGTAGCAGGCATTTCCAAACTAGAAAACTTTTGCAAAAACAACTGGCAGCGGTGGGATTCGAACCCACGCCTCCGAAGAGACTGGTGCCTTAAACCAGCGCCTTAGACCGCTCGGCCACGCTACCTACGGGATAGACACACATATATTCTGATAGCAATTTCAAAATGACAAGCACGTGTCCACCTGGAAAGTGCAGGGTGGCTTCTTGCGTTTCTCTTTTCCAGTATCTTTTTCAAATGCAAATGATTACTTACCATTTGGTAAAAGGATTACATTGCCATCGTCTTGCAACATTCCAGAGGCTCGTAGCAGGCATTTCCAAACTAGAAAACTTTTGCAAAAACAACTGGCAGCGGTGGGATTCGAACCCACGCCTCCTAAGAGACTGGTGCCTTTAACCAGCGCCTTAGACCGCTCGTCCACGATACCTACGGGATAGACACACATATATTCTGATAGCAATTTCAAAATGACAAGCACGTGTCCACCTGGAAAGTGCAGGGTGGCTTCTTGTGTTTCTCTTTTCCAGTATCTTTTTCAAATGCAAATGATTACTTACCATTTGGTAAAAGGATTACATTGCCATCGTCTTGCAACATTCCAGAGGCTCGTAGCAGGCATTTCCAAACTAGAAAACTTTTGCAAAAACAACTGGCAGCGGTGGGATTCGAACCCACGCCTCCGAAGAGACTGGTGCCTTAAACCAGCGCCTTAGACCGCTCGGCCACGCTACCTACGGGATAGACACACATATATTCTGATAGCAATTTCAAAATGACAAGCACGTGTCCACCTGGAAAGTGCAGGGTGGCTTCTTGTGTTTCTCTTTTCCAGTATCTTTTTCAAATGCAAATGATTACTTACCATTTGGTAAAAGGATTACATTGCCATCGTCTTGCAACATTCCAGAGGCTCGTAGCAGGCATTTCCAAACTAGAAAACTTTTGCAAAAACAACTGGCAGCGGTGGGATTCGAACCCACGCCTCCGAAGAGACTGGTGCCTTAAACCAGCGCCTTAGACCGCTCGGCCCCGCTACCTACGGGATAGACACACATATATTCTGATAGCAATTTCAAAATGACAAGCACGTGTCCACCTGGAAAGTGCAGGGTGGCTTCTTGTGTTTCTCTTTTCCAGTATCTTTTTCAAATGCAAATGATTACTTACCATTTGGTAATTTAAGGATTACATTGCCATCGTCTTGCAACATTCCAGAGGCTCGTAGCAGGCATTTCCAAACTAGAAAACTTTTGCAAAAGCAACTGGCAGCGGTGGGATTCGAACCCACGCCTCCGAAGAGACTGGTGCCTTAAACCAGCGCCTTAGACCGCTCGGCCACGCTACCTACGGGATAGACACACATATATTCTGATAGCAATTTCAAAATGACAAGCACGTGTCCACCTGGAAAGTGCAGGGTGGCTTCTTGTGTTTCTCTTTTCCAGTATCTTTTTCAAATGCAAATGATTACTTACCATTTGGTAAAAGGATTACATTGCCATCGTCTTGCAACATTCCAGAGGCTCGTAGCAGGCATTTCCAAACTAGAAAACTTTTGCAAAAACAACTGGCAGCGGTGGGATTCGAACCCACGCCTCCGAAGAGACTGGTGCCTTAAACCAGCGCCTTAGACCGCTCGGCCACGCTACCTACGGGATAGACACACATATATTCTGATAGCAATTTCAAAATGACAAGCACGTGTCCACCTGGAAAGTGCAGGGTGGCTTCTTGTGTTTCTCTTTTCCAGTATCTTTTTCAAATGCAAATGATTACTTACCATTTGGTAAAAGGATTACATTGCCATCGTCTTGCAACATTCCAGAGGCTCGTAGCAGGCATTTCCAAACTAGAAAACTTTTGCAAAAACAACTGGCAGCGGTGGGATTCGAACCCACGCCTCCGAAGACACTGGTGCCTTAAACCAGCGCCTTAGACCGCTCGGCCAGGCTACCTACGGGATAGACACACATATATTCTGATAGCAATTTCAAAATGACAAGCACGTGTCCACCTGGAAAGTGCAGGGTGGCTTCTTGTGTTTCTCTTTTCCAGTATCTTTTTCAAATGCAAATGATTACTTACCATTTGGTAATTTAAGGATTACATTGCCATCGTCTTGCAACATTCCAGAGGCTCGTAGCAGGCATTTCCAAACTAGAAAACTTTTGCAAAAACAACTGGCAGCGGTGGGATTCGAACCCACGCCTCCGAAGAGACTGGTGCCTTAAACCAGCGCCTTAGACCGCTCGGCCACGCTACCTACGGGATAGACACACATATATTCTGATAGCAATTTCAAAATGACAAGCACGTGTCCACCTGGAAAGTGCAGGGTGGCTTCTTGTGTTTCTCTTTTCCAGTATCTTTTTTCAAATGCAAATGATTACTTACCATTTGGTAAAAGGATTACATTGCCATCGTCTTGCAACATTCCAGAGGCTCGTAGCAGGCATTTCCAAACTAGAAAACTTTTGCAAAAACAACTGGCAGCGGTGGGATTCGAACCCACGCCTCCGAAGAGACTGGTGCCTTAAACCAGCGCCTTAGACCGCTCGGCCATGCTACCTACGGGATAGATACACATATATTCTGATAGCAATTTCAAAATGACAAGCACGTGTCCACCTGGAAAGTGCAGGGTGGCTTCTTGTGTTTCTCTTTTCCAGTATCTTTTTCAAATGCAAATGATTACTTACCATTTGGTAAAAGGATTACATTGCCATCGTCTTGCAACATTCCAGAGGCTCGTAGAAGGCATTTCCAAACTAGAAAACTTTTGCAAAAACAACTGGCAGCGGTGGGATTCGAACCCACGCCTCCGAAGAGACTGGTGCCTTAAACCAGCGCCTTAGACCGCTCGGCCACGCTACCTACGGGATAGACACACATATATTCTGATAGCAATTTCAAAATGACAAGCACGTGTCCACCTGGAAAGTGCAGGGTGGCTTCTTGTGTTTCTCTTTTCCAGTATCTTTTTCAAATGCAAATGATTACTTACCATTTGGTAAAAGGATTACATTGCCATCGTCTTGCAACATTCCAGAGGCTCGTAGCAGGCATTTCCAAACTAGAAAACTTTTGCAAAAACAACTGGCAGCGGTGGGATTCGAACCCACGCCTCCGAAGAGACTGGTGCCTTAAACCAGCGCCTTAGACCGCTCGGCCCCGCTACCTACGGGATAGACACACATATATTCTGATAGCAATTTCAAAATGACAAGCACGTGTCCACCTGGAAAGTGCAGGGTGGCTTCTTGTGTTTCTCTTTTCCAGTATCTTTTTCAAATGCAAATGATTACTTACCATTTGGTAATTTAAGGATTACATTGCCATCGTCTTGCAACATTCCAGAGGCTCGTAGCAGGCATTTCCAAACTAGAAAACTTTTGCAAAAGCAACTGGCAGCGGTGGGATTCGAACCCACGCCTCCGAAGAGACTGGTGCCTTAAACCAGCGCCTTAGACCGCTCGGCCACGCTACCTACGGGATAGACACACATATATTCTGATAGCAATTTCAAAATGACAAGCACGTGTCCACCTGGAAAGTGCAGGGTGGCTTCTTGTGTTTCTCTTTTCCAGTATCTTTTTCAAATGCAAATGATTACTTACCATTTGGTAAAAGGATTACATTGCCATCGTCTTGCAACATTCCAGAGGCTCGTAGCAGGCATTTCCAAACTAGAAAACTTTTGCAAAAACAACTGGCAGCGGTGGGATTCGAACCCACGCCTCCGAAGAGACTGGTGCCTTAAACCAGCGCCTTAGACCGCTCGGCCATGCTACCTACGGGATAGATACACATATATTCTGATAGCAATTTCAAAATGACAAGCACGTGTCCACCTGGAAAGTGCAGGGTGGCTTCTTGTGTTTCTCTTTTCCAGTATCTTTTTCAAATGCAAATGATTACTTACCATTTGGTAAAAGGATTACATTGCCATCGTCTTGCAACATTCCAGAGGCTCGTAGAAGGCATTTCCAAACTAGAAAACTTTTGCAAAAACAACTGGCAGCGGTGGGATTCGAACCCACGCCTCCGAAGAGACTGGTGCCTTAAACCAGCGCCTTAGACCGCTCGGCCACGCTACCTACGGGATAGACACACATATATTCTGATAGCAATTTCAAAATGACAAGCACGTGTCCACCTGGAAAGTGCAGGGTGGCTTCTTGTGTTTCTCTTTTCCAGTATCTTTTTCAAATGCAAATGATTACTTACCATTTGGTAAAAGGATTACATTGCCATCGTCTTGCAACATTCCAGAGGCTCGTAGAAGGCATTTCCAAACTAGAAAACTTTTGCAAAAACAACTGGCAGCGGTGGGATTCGAACCCACGCCTCCGAAGAGACTGGTGCCTTAAACCAGCGCCTTAGACCGCTCGGCCACGCTACCTACGGGATAGACACACATATATTCTGATAGCAATTTCAAAATGACAAGCACGTGTCCACCTGGAAAGTGCAGGGTGGCTTCTTGTGTTTCTCTTTTCCAGTATCTTTTTCAAATGCAAATGATTACTTACCATTTGGTAAAAGGATTACATTGCCATCGTCTTGCAACATTCCAGAGGCTCGTAGCAGGCATTTCCAAACTAGAAAACTTTTGCAAAAACAACTGGCAGCGGTGGGATTCGAACCCACGCCTCCGAAGAGACTGGTGCCTTAAACCAGCGCCTTAGACCGCTCGGCCCCGCTACCTACGGGATAGACACACATATATTCTGATAGCAATTTCAAAATGACAAGCACGTGTCCACCTGGAAAGTGCAGGGTGGCTTCTTGTGTTTCTCTTTTCCAGTATCTTTTTCAAATGCAAATGATTACTTACCATTTGGTAAAAGGATTACATTGCCATCGTCTTGCAACATTCCAGAGGCTCGTAGAAGGCATTTCCAAACTAGAAAACTTTTGCAAAAACAACTGGCAGCGGTGGGATTCGAACCCACGCCTCCGAAGAGACTGGTGCCTTAAACCAGCGCCTTAGACCGCTCGGCCACGCTACCTACGGGATAGACACACATATATTCTGATAGCAATTTCAAAATGACAAGCACGTGTCCACCTGGAAAGTGCAGGGTGGCTTCTTGTGTTTCTCTTTTCCAGTATCTTTTTCAAATGCAAATGATTACTTACCATTTGGTAAAAGGATTACATTGCCATCGTCTTGCAACATTCCAGAGGCTCGTAGCAGGCATTTCCAAACTAGAAAACTTTTGCAAAAACAACTGGCAGCGGTGGGATTCGAACCCACGCCTCCGAAGAGACTGGTGCCTTAAACCAGCGCCTTAGACCGCTCGGCCCCGCTACCTACGGGATAGACACACATATATTCTGATAGCAATTTCAAAATGACAAGCACGTGTCCACCTGGAAAGTGCAGGGTGGCTTCTTGTGTTTCTCTTTTCCAGTATCTTTTTCAAATGCAAATGATTACTTACCATTTGGTAATTTAAGGATTACATTGCCATCGTCTTGCAACATTCCAGAGGCTCGTAGCAGGCATTTCCAAACTAGAAAACTTTTGCAAAAGCAACTGGCAGCGGTGGGATTCGAACCCACGCCTCCGAAGAGACTGGTGCCTTAAACCAGCGCCTTAGACCGCTCGGCCACGCTACCTACGGGATAGACACACATATATTCTGATAGCAATTTCAAAATGACAAGCACGTGTCCACCTGGAAAGTGCAGGGTGGCTTCTTGTGTTTCTCTTTTCCAGTATCTTTTTCAAATGCAAATGATTACTTACCATTTGGTAAAAGGATTACATTGCCATCGTCTTGCAACATTCCAGAGGCTCGTAGCAGGCATTTCCAAACTAGAAAACTTTTGCAAAAACAACTGGCAGCGGTGGGATTCGAACCCACGCCTCCGAAGAGACTGGTGCCTTAAACCAGCGCCTTAGACCGCTCGGCCATGCTACCTACGGGATAGATACACATATATTCTGATAGCAATTTCAAAATGACAAGCACGTGTCCACCTGGAAAGTGCAGGGTGGCTTCTTGTGTTTCTCTTTTCCAGTATCTTTTTCAAATGCAAATGATTACTTACCATTTGGTAAAAGGATTACATTGCCATCGTCTTGCAACATTCCAGAGGCTCGTAGAAGGCATTTCCAAACTAGAAAACTTTTGCAAAAACAACTGGCAGCGGTGGGATTCGAACCCACGCCTCCGAAGAGACTGGTGCCTTAAACCAGCGCCTTAGACCGCTCGGCCACGCTACCTACGGGATAGATACACATATATTCTGATAGCAATTTCAAAATGACAAGCACGTGTCCACCTGGAAAGTGCAGGGTGGCTTCTTGTGTTTCTCTTTTCCAGTATCTTTTTCAAATGCAAATGATTACTTACCATTTGGTAAAAGGATTACATTGCCATCGTCTTGCAACATTCCAGAGGCTCGTAGCAGGCATTTCCAAACTAGAAAACTTTTGCAAAAACAACTGGCAGCGGTGGGATTCGAACCCACGCCTCCGAAGAGACTGGTGCCTTAAACCAGCGCCTTAGACCGCTCGGCCACGCTACCTACGGGATAGACACACATATATTCTGATAGCAATTTCAAAATGACAAGCACGTGTCCACCTGGAAAGTGCAGGGTGGCTTCTTGTGTTTCTCTTTTCCAGTATCTTTTTCAAATGCAAATGATTACTTACCATTTGGTAAAAGGATTACATTGCCATCGTCTTGCAACATTCCAGAGGCTCGTAGCAGGCATTTCCAAACTAGAAAACTTTTGCAAAAACAACTGGCAGCGGTGGGATTCGAACCCACGCCTCCGAAGAGACTGGTGCCTTAAACCAGCGCCTTAGACCGCTCGGCCACGCTACCTACGGGATAGACACACATATATTCTGATAGCAATTTCAAAATGACAAGCACGTGTCCACCTGGAAAGTGCAGGGTGGCTTCTTGTGTTTCTCTTTTCCAGTATCTTTTTCAAATGCAAATGATTACTTACCATTTGGTAAAAGGATTACATTGCCATCGTCTTGCAACATTCCAGAGGCTCGTAGCAGGCATTTCCAAACTAGAAAACTTTTGCAAAAACAACTGGCAGCGGTGGGATTCGAACCCACGCCTCCGAAGAGACTGGTGCCTTAAACCAGCGCCTTAGACCGCTCGGCCACGCTACCTACGGGATAGACACACATATATTCTGATAGCAATTTCAAAATGACAAGCACGTGTCCACCTGGAAAGTGCAGGGTGGCTTCTTGTGTTTCTCTTTTCCAGTATCTTTTTCAAATGCAAATGATTACTTACCATTTGGTAAAAGGATTACATTGCCATCGTCTTGCAACATTCCAGAGGCTCGTAGCAGGCATTTCCAAACTAGAAAACTTTTGCAAAAACAACTGGCAGCGGTGGGATTCGAACCCACGCCTCCGAAGAGACTGGTGCCTTAAACCAGCGCCTTAGACCGCTCGGCCACGCTACCTACGGGATAGACACACATATATTCTGATAGCAATTTCAAAATGACAAGCACGTGTCCACCTGGAAAGTGCAGGGTGGCTTCTTGTGTTTCTCTTTTCCAGTATCTTTTTCAAATGCAAATGATTACTTACCATTTGGTAAAAGGATTACATTGCCATCGTCTTGCAACATTCCAGAGGCTCGTAGCAGGCATTTCCAAACTAGAAAACTTTTGCAAAAACAACTGGCAGCGGTGGGATTCGAACCCACGCCTCCGAAGAGACTGGTGCCTTAAACCAGCGCCTTAGACCGCTCGGCCACGCTACCTACGGGATAGACACACATATATTCTGATAGCAATTTCAAAATGACAAGCACGTGTCCACCTGGAAAGTGCAGGGTGGCTTCTTGTGTTTCTCTTTTCCAGTATCTTTTTCAAATGCAAATGATTACTTACCATTTGGTAAAAGGATTACATTGCCATCGTCTTGCAACATTCCAGAGGCTCGTAGCAGGCATTTCCAAACTAGAAAACTTTTGCAAAAACAACTGGCAGCGGTGGGATTCGAACCCACGCCTCCGAAGAGACTGGTGCCTTAAACCAGCGCCTTAGACCGCTCGGCCACGCTACCTACGGGATAGACACACATATATTCTGATAGCAATTTCAAAATGACAAGCACGTGTCCACCTGGAAAGTGCAGGGTGGCTTCTTGTGTTTCTCTTTTCCAGTATCTTTTTCAAATGCAAATGATTACTTACCATTTGGTAAAAGGATTACATTGCCATCGTCTTGCAACATTCCAGAGGCTCGTAGCAGGCATTTCCAAACTAGAAAACTTTTGCAAAAACAACTGGCAGCGGTGGGATTCGAACCCACGCCTCCGAAGAGACTGGTGCCTTAAACCAGCGCCTTAGACCGCTCGGCCACGCTACCTACGGGATAGACACACATATATTCTGATAGCAATTTCAAAATGACAAGCACGTGTCCACCTGGAAAGTGCAGGGTGGCTTCTTGTGTTTCTCTTTTCCAGTATCTTTTTCAAATGCAAATGATTACTTACCATTTGGTAAAAGGATTACATTGCCATCGTCTTGCAACATTCCAGAGGCTCGTAGCAGGCATTTCCAAACTAGAAAACTTTTGCAAAAACAACTGGCAGCGGTGGGATTCGAACCCACGCCTCCGAAGAGACTGGTGCCTTAAACCAGCGCCTTAGACCGCTCGGCCACGCTACCTACGGGATAGACACACATATATTCTGATAGCAATTTCAAAATGACAAGCACGTGTCCACCTGGAAAGTGCAGGGTGGCTTCTTGTGTTTCTCTTTTCCAGTATCTTTTTCAAATGCAAATGATTACTTACCATTTGGTAAAAGGATTACATTGCCATCGTCTTGCAACATTCCAGAGGCTCGTAGCAGGCATTTCCAAACTAGAAAACTTTTGCAAAAACAACTGGCAGCGGTGGGATTCGAACCCACGCCTCCGAAGAGACTGGTGCCTTAAACCAGCGCCTTAGACCGCTCGGCCACGCTACCTACGGGATAGACACACATATATTCTGATAGCAATTTCAAAATGACAAGCACGTGTCCACCTGGAAAGTGCAGGGTGGCTTCTTGTGTTTCTCTTTTCCAGTATCTTTTTCAAATGCAAATGATTACTTACCATTTGGTAAAAGGATTACATTGCCATCGTCTTGCAACATTCCAGAGGCTCGTAGCAGGCATTTCCAAACTAGAAAACTTTTGCAAAAACAACTGGCAGCGGTGGGATTCGAACCCACGCCTCCGAAGAGACTGGTGCCTTAAACCAGCGCCTTAGACCGCTCGGCCACGCTACCTACGGGATAGACACACATATATTCTGATAGCAATTTCAAAATGACAAGCACGTGTCCACCTGGAAAGTGCAGGGTGGCTTCTTGTGTTTCTCTTTTCCAGTATCTTTTTCAAATGCAAATGATTACTTACCATTTGGTAAAAGGATTACATTGCCATCGTCTTGCAACATTCCAGAGGCTCGTAGCAGGCATTTCCAAACTAGAAAACTTTTGCAAAAACAACTGGCAGCGGTGGGATTCGAACCCACGCCTCCGAAGAGACTGGTGCCTTAAACCAGCGCCTTAGACCGCTCGGCCACGCTACCTACGGGATAGACACACATATATTCTGATAGCAATTTCAAAATGACAAGCACGTGTCCACCTGGAAAGTGCAGGGTGGCTTCTTGTGTTTCTCTTTTCCAGTATCTTTTTCAAATGCAAATGATTACTTACCATTTGGTAAAAGGATTACATTGCCATCGTCTTGCAACATTCCAGAGGCTCGTAGCAGGCATTTCCAAACTAGAAAACTTTTGCAAAAACAACTGGCAGCGGTGGGATTCGAACCCACGCCTCCGAAGAGACTGGTGCCTTAAACCAGCGCCTTAGACCGCTCGGCCACGCTACCTACGGGATAGACACACATATATTCTGATAGCAATTTCAAAATGACAAGCACGTGTCCACCTGGAAAGTGCAGGGTGGCTTCTTGTGTTTCTCTTTTCCAGTATCTTTTTCAAATGCAAATGATTACTTACCATTTGGTAAAAGGATTACATTGCCATCGTCTTGCAACATTCCAGAGGCTCGTAGCAGGCATTTCCAAACTAGAAAACTTTTGCAAAAACAACTGGCAGCGGTGGGATTCGAACCCACGCCTCCGAAGAGACTGGTGCCTTAAACCAGCGCCTTAGACCGCTCGGCCACGCTACCTACGGGATAGACACACATATATTCTGATAGCAATTTCAAAATGACAAGCACGTGTCCACCTGGAAAGTGCAGGGTGGCTTCTTGTGTTTCTCTTTTCCAGTATCTTTTTCAAATGCAAATGATTACTTACCATTTGGTAAAAGGATTACATTGCCATCGTCTTGCAACATTCCAGAGGCTCGTAGCAGGCATTTCCAAACTAGAAAACTTTTGCAAAAACAACTGGCAGCGGTGGGATTCGAACCCACGCCTCCGAAGAGACTGGTGCCTTAAACCAGCGCCTTAGACCGCTCGGCCACGCTACCTACGGGATAGACACACATATATTCTGATAGCAATTTCAAAATGACAAGCACGTGTCCACCTGGAAAGTGCAGGGTGGCTTCTTGTGTTTCTCTTTTCCAGTATCTTTTTCAAATGCAAATGATTACTTACCATTTGGTAAAAGGATTACATTGCCATCGTCTTGCAACATTCCAGAGGCTCGTAGCAGGCATTTCCAAACTAGAAAACTTTTGCAAAAACAACTGGCAGCGGTGGGATTCGAACCCACGCCTCCGAAGAGACTGGTGCCTTAAACCAGCGCCTTAGACCGCTCGGCCACGCTACCTACGGGATAGACACACATATATTCTGATAGCAATTTCAAAATGACAAGCACGTGTCCACCTGGAAAGTGCAGGGTGGCTTCTTGTGTTTCTCTTTTCCAGTATCTTTTTCAAATGCAAATGATTACTTACCATTTGGTAAAAGGATTACATTGCCATCGTCTTGCAACATTCCAGAGGCTCGTAGCAGGCATTTCCAAACTAGAAAACTTTTGCAAAAACAACTGGCAGCGGTGGGATTCGAACCCACGCCTCCGAAGAGACTGGTGCCTTAAACCAGCGCCTTAGACCGCTCGGCCACGCTACCTACGGGATAGACACACATATATTCTGATAGCAATTTCAAAATGACAAGCACGTGTCCACCTGGAAAGTGCAGGGTGGCTTCTTGTGTTTCTCTTTTCCAGTATCTTTTTCAAATGCAAATGATTACTTACCATTTGGTAAAAGGATTACATTGCCATCGTCTTGCAACATTCCAGAGGCTCGTAGCAGGCATTTCCAAACTAGAAAACTTTTGCAAAAACAACTGGCAGCGGTGGGATTCGAACCCACGCCTCCGAAGAGACTGGTGCCTTAAACCAGCGCCTTAGACCGCTCGGCCACGCTACCTACGGGATAGACACACATATATTCTGATAGCAATTTCAAAATGACAAGCACGTGTCCACCTGGAAAGTGCAGGGTGGCTTCTTGTGTTTCTCTTTTCCAGTATCTTTTTCAAATGCAAATGATTACTTACCATTTGGTAAAAGGATTACATTGCCATCGTCTTGCAACATTCCAGAGGCTCGTAGCAGGCATTTCCAAACTAGAAAACTTTTGCAAAAACAACTGGCAGCGGTGGGATTCGAACCCACGCCTCCGAAGAGACTGGTGCCTTAAACCAGCGCCTTAGACCGCTCGGCCACGCTACCTACGGGATAGACACACATATATTCTGATAGCAATTTCAAAATGACAAGCACGTGTCCACCTGGAAAGTGCAGGGTGGCTTCTTGTGTTTCTCTTTTCCAGTATCTTTTTCAAATGCAAATGATTACTTACCATTTGGTAAAAGGATTACATTGCCATCGTCTTGCAACATTCCAGAGGCTCGTAGCAGGCATTTCCAAACTAGAAAACTTTTGCAAAAACAACTGGCAGCGGTGGGATTCGAACCCACGCCTCCGAAGAGACTGGTGCCTTAAACCAGCGCCTTAGACCGCTCGGCCACGCTACCTACGGGATAGACACACATATATTCTGATAGCAATTTCAAAATGACAAGCACGTGTCCACCTGGAAAGTGCAGGGTGGCTTCTTGTGTTTCTCTTTTCCAGTATCTTTTTCAAATGCAAATGATTACTTACCATTTGGTAAAAGGATTACATTGCCATCGTCTTGCAACATTCCAGAGGCTCGTAGCAGGCATTTCCAAACTAGAAAACTTTTGCAAAAACAACTGGCAGCGGTGGGATTCGAACCCACGCCTCCGAAGAGACTGGTGCCTTAAACCAGCGCCTTAGACCGCTCGGCCACGCTACCTACGGGATAGACACACATATATTCTGATAGCAATTTCAAAATGACAAGCACGTGTCCACCTGGAAAGTGCAGGGTGGCTTCTTGTGTTTCTCTTTTCCAGTATCTTTTTCAAATGCAAATGATTACTTACCATTTGGTAAAAGGATTACATTGCCATCGTCTTGCAACATTCCAGAGGCTCGTAGCAGGCATTTCCAAACTAGAAAACTTTTGCAAAAACAACTGGCAGCGGTGGGATTCGAACCCACGCCTCCGAAGAGACTGGTGCCTTAAACCAGCGCCTTAGACCGCTCGGCCACGCTACCTACGGGATAGACACACATATATTCTGATAGCAATTTCAAAATGACAAGCACGTGTCCACCTGGAAAGTGCAGGGTGGCTTCTTGTGTTTCTCTTTTCCAGTATCTTTTTCAAATGCAAATGATTACTTACCATTTGGTAAAAGGATTACATTGCCATCGTCTTGCAACATTCCAGAGGCTCGTAGCAGGCATTTCCAAACTAGAAAACTTTTGCAAAAACAACTGGCAGCGGTGGGATTCGAACCCACGCCTCCGAAGAGACTGGTGCCTTAAACCAGCGCCTTAGACCGCTCGGCCACGCTACCTACGGGATAGACACACATATATTCTGATAGCAATTTCAAAATGACAAGCACGTGTCCACCTGGAAAGTGCAGGGTGGCTTCTTGTGTTTCTCTTTTCCAGTATCTTTTTCAAATGCAAATGATTACTTACCATTTGGTAAAAGGATTACATTGCCATCGTCTTGCAACATTCCAGAGGCTCGTAGCAGGCATTTCCAAACTAGAAAACTTTTGCAAAAACAACTGGCAGCGGTGGGATTCGAACCCACGCCTCCGAAGAGACTGGTGCCTTAAACCAGCGCCTTAGACCGCTCGGCCACGCTACCTACGGGATAGACACACATATATTCTGATAGCAATTTCAAAATGACAAGCACGTGTCCACCTGGAAAGTGCAGGGTGGCTTCTTGTGTTTCTCTTTTCCAGTATCTTTTTCAAATGCAAATGATTACTTACCATTTGGTAAAAGGATTACATTGCCATCGTCTTGCAACATTCCAGAGGCTCGTAGCAGGCATTTCCAAACTAGAAAACTTTTGCAAAAACAACTGGCAGCGGTGGGATTCGAACCCACGCCTCCGAAGAGACTGGTGCCTTAAACCAGCGCCTTAGACCGCTCGGCCACGCTACCTACGGGATAGACACACATATATTCTGATAGCAATTTCAAAATGACAAGCACGTGTCCACCTGGAAAGTGCAGGGTGGCTTCTTGTGTTTCTCTTTTCCAGTATCTTTTTCAAATGCAAATGATTACTTACCATTTGGTAAAAGGATTACATTGCCATCGTCTTGCAACATTCCAGAGGCTCGTAGCAGGCATTTCCAAACTAGAAAACTTTTGCAAAAACAACTGGCAGCGGTGGGATTCGAACCCACGCCTCCGAAGAGACTGGTGCCTTAAACCAGCGCCTTAGACCGCTCGGCCACGCTACCTACGGGATAGACACACATATATTCTGATAGCAATTTCAAAATGACAAGCACGTGTCCACCTGGAAAGTGCAGGGTGGCTTCTTGTGTTTCTCTTTTCCAGTATCTTTTTCAAATGCAAATGATTACTTACCATTTGGTAAAAGGATTACATTGCCATCGTCTTGCAACATTCCAGAGGCTCGTAGCAGGCATTTCCAAACTAGAAAACTTTTGCAAAAACAACTGGCAGCGGTGGGATTCGAACCCACGCCTCCGAAGAGACTGGTGCCTTAAACCAGCGCCTTAGACCGCTCGGCCACGCTACCTACGGGATAGACACACATATATTCTGATAGCAATTTCAAAATGACAAGCACGTGTCCACCTGGAAAGTGCAGGGTGGCTTCTTGTGTTTCTCTTTTCCAGTATCTTTTTCAAATGCAAATGATTACTTACCATTTGGTAAAAGGATTACATTGCCATCGTCTTGCAACATTCCAGAGGCTCGTAGCAGGCATTTCCAAACTAGAAAACTTTTGCAAAAACAACTGGCAGCGGTGGGATTCGAACCCACGCCTCCGAAGAGACTGGTGCCTTAAACCAGCGCCTTAGACCGCTCGGCCACGCTACCTACGGGATAGACACACATATATTCTGATAGCAATTTCAAAATGACAAGCACGTGTCCACCTGGAAAGTGCAGGGTGGCTTCTTGTGTTTCTCTTTTCCAGTATCTTTTTCAAATGCAAATGATTACTTACCATTTGGTAAAAGGATTACATTGCCATCGTCTTGCAACATTCCAGAGGCTCGTAGCAGGCATTTCCAAACTAGAAAACTTTTGCAAAAACAACTGGCAGCGGTGGGATTCGAACCCACGCCTCCGAAGAGACTGGTGCCTTAAACCAGCGCCTTAGACCGCTCGGCCACGCTACCTACGGGATAGACACACATATATTCTGATAGCAATTTCAAAATGACAAGCACGTGTCCACCTGGAAAGTGCAGGGTGGCTTCTTGTGTTTCTCTTTTCCAGTATCTTTTTCAAATGCAAATGATTACTTACCATTTGGTAAAAGGATTACATTGCCATCGTCTTGCAACATTCCAGAGGCTCGTAGCAGGCATTTCCAAACTAGAAAACTTTTGCAAAAACAACTGGCAGCGGTGGGATTCGAACCCACGCCTCCGAAGAGACTGGTGCCTTAAACCAGCGCCTTAGACCGCTCGGCCACGCTACCTACGGGATAGACACACATATATTCTGATAGCAATTTCAAAATGACAAGCACGTGTCCACCTGGAAAGTGCAGGGTGGCTTCTTGTGTTTCTCTTTTCCAGTATCTTTTTCAAATGCAAATGATTACTTACCATTTGGTAAAAGGATTACATTGCCATCGTCTTGCAACATTCCAGAGGCTCGTAGCAGGCATTTCCAAACTAGAAAACTTTTGCAAAAACAACTGGCAGCGGTGGGATTCGAACCCACGCCTCCGAAGAGACTGGTGCCTTAAACCAGCGCCTTAGACCGCTCGGCCACGCTACCTACGGGATAGACACACATATATTCTGATAGCAATTTCAAAATGACAAGCACGTGTCCACCTGGAAAGTGCAGGGTGGCTTCTTGTGTTTCTCTTTTCCAGTATCTTTTTCAAATGCAAATGATTACTTACCATTTGGTAAAAGGATTACATTGCCATCGTCTTGCAACATTCCAGAGGCTCGTAGCAGGCATTTCCAAACTAGAAAACTTTTGCAAAAACAACTGGCAGCGGTGGGATTCGAACCCACGCCTCCGAAGAGACTGGTGCCTTAAACCAGCGCCTTAGACCGCTCGGCCACGCTACCTACGGGATAGACACACATATATTCTGATAGCAATTTCAAAATGACAAGCACGTGTCCACCTGGAAAGTGCAGGGTGGCTTCTTGTGTTTCTCTTTTCCAGTATCTTTTTCAAATGCAAATGATTACTTACCATTTGGTAAAAGGATTACATTGCCATCGTCTTGCAACATTCCAGAGGCTCGTAGCAGGCATTTCCAAACTAGAAAACTTTTGCAAAAACAACTGGCAGCGGTGGGATTCGAACCCACGCCTCCGAAGAGACTGGTGCCTTAAACCAGCGCCTTAGACCGCTCGGCCACGCTACCTACGGGATAGACACACATATATTCTGATAGCAATTTCAAAATGACAAGCACGTGTCCACCTGGAAAGTGCAGGGTGGCTTCTTGTGTTTCTCTTTTCCAGTATCTTTTTCAAATGCAAATGATTACTTACCATTTGGTAAAAGGATTACATTGCCATCGTCTTGCAACATTCCAGAGGCTCGTAGCAGGCATTTCCAAACTAGAAAACTTTTGCAAAAACAACTGGCAGCGGTGGGATTCGAACCCACGCCTCCGAAGAGACTGGTGCCTTAAACCAGCGCCTTAGACCGCTCGGCCACGCTACCTACGGGATAGACACACATATATTCTGATAGCAATTTCAAAATGACAAGCACGTGTCCACCTGGAAAGTGCAGGGTGGCTTCTTGTGTTTCTCTTTTCCAGTATCTTTTTCAAATGCAAATGATTACTTACCATTTGGTAAAAGGATTACATTGCCATCGTCTTGCAACATTCCAGAGGCTCGTAGCAGGCATTTCCAAACTAGAAAACTTTTGCAAAAACAACTGGCAGCGGTGGGATTCGAACCCACGCCTCCGAAGAGACTGGTGCCTTAAACCAGCGCCTTAGACCGCTCGGCCACGCTACCTACGGGATAGACACACATATATTCTGATAGCAATTTCAAAATGACAAGCACGTGTCCACCTGGAAAGTGCAGGGTGGCTTCTTGTGTTTCTCTTTTCCAGTATCTTTTTCAAATGCAAATGATTACTTACCATTTGGTAAAAGGATTACATTGCCATCGTCTTGCAACATTCCAGAGGCTCGTAGCAGGCATTTCCAAACTAGAAAACTTTTGCAAAAACAACTGGCAGCGGTGGGATTCGAACCCACGCCTCCGAAGAGACTGGTGCCTTAAACCAGCGCCTTAGACCGCTCGGCCACGCTACCTACGGGATAGACACACATATATTCTGATAGCAATTTCAAAATGACAAGCACGTGTCCACCTGGAAAGTGCAGGGTGGCTTCTTGTGTTTCTCTTTTCCAGTATCTTTTTCAAATGCAAATGATTACTTACCATTTGGTAAAAGGATTACATTGCCATCGTCTTGCAACATTCCAGAGGCTCGTAGCAGGCATTTCCAAACTAGAAAACTTTTGCAAAAACAACTGGCAGCGGTGGGATTCGAACCCACGCCTCCGAAGAGACTGGTGCCTTAAACCAGCGCCTTAGACCGCTCGGCCACGCTACCTACGGGATAGACACACATATATTCTGATAGCAATTTCAAAATGACAAGCACGTGTCCACCTGGAAAGTGCAGGGTGGCTTCTTGTGTTTCTCTTTTCCAGTATCTTTTTCAAATGCAAATGATTACTTACCATTTGGTAAAAGGATTACATTGCCATCGTCTTGCAACATTCCAGAGGCTCGTAGCAGGCATTTCCAAACTAGAAAACTTTTGCAAAAACAACTGGCAGCGGTGGGATTCGAACCCACGCCTCCGAAGAGACTGGTGCCTTAAACCAGCGCCTTAGACCGCTCGGCCACGCTACCTACGGGATAGACACACATATATTCTGATAGCAATTTCAAAATGACAAGCACGTGTCCACCTGGAAAGTGCAGGGTGGCTTCTTGTGTTTCTCTTTTCCAGTATCTTTTTCAAATGCAAATGATTACTTACCATTTGGTAAAAGGATTACATTGCCATCGTCTTGCAACATTCCAGAGGCTCGTAGCAGGCATTTCCAAACTAGAAAACTTTTGCAAAAACAACTGGCAGCGGTGGGATTCGAACCCACGCCTCCGAAGAGACTGGTGCCTTAAACCAGCGCCTTAGACCGCTCGGCCACGCTACCTACGGGATAGACACACATATATTCTGATAGCAATTTCAAAATGACAAGCACGTGTCCACCTGGAAAGTGCAGGGTGGCTTCTTGTGTTTCTCTTTTCCAGTATCTTTTTCAAATGCAAATGATTACTTACCATTTGGTAAAAGGATTACATTGCCATCGTCTTGCAACATTCCAGAGGCTCGTAGCAGGCATTTCCAAACTAGAAAACTTTTGCAAAAACAACTGGCAGCGGTGGGATTCGAACCCACGCCTCCGAAGAGACTGGTGCCTTAAACCAGCGCCTTAGACCGCTCGGCCACGCTACCTACGGGATAGACACACATATATTCTGATAGCAATTTCAAAATGACAAGCACGTGTCCACCTGGAAAGTGCAGGGTGGCTTCTTGTGTTTCTCTTTTCCAGTATCTTTTTCAAATGCAAATGATTACTTACCATTTGGTAAAAGGATTACATTGCCATCGTCTTGCAACATTCCAGAGGCTCGTAGCAGGCATTTCCAAACTAGAAAACTTTTGCAAAAACAACTGGCAGCGGTGGGATTCGAACCCACGCCTCCGAAGAGACTGGTGCCTTAAACCAGCGCCTTAGACCGCTCGGCCACGCTACCTACGGGATAGACACACATATATTCTGATAGCAATTTCAAAATGACAAGCACGTGTCCACCTGGAAAGTGCAGGGTGGCTTCTTGTGTTTCTCTTTTCCAGTATCTTTTTCAAATGCAAATGATTACTTACCATTTGGTAAAAGGATTACATTGCCATCGTCTTGCAACATTCCAGAGGCTCGTAGCAGGCATTTCCAAACTAGAAAACTTTTGCAAAAACAACTGGCAGCGGTGGGATTCGAACCCACGCCTCCGAAGAGACTGGTGCCTTAAACCAGCGCCTTAGACCGCTCGGCCACGCTACCTACGGGATAGACACACATATATTCTGATAGCAATTTCAAAATGACAAGCACGTGTCCACCTGGAAAGTGCAGGGTGGCTTCTTGTGTTTCTCTTTTCCAGTATCTTTTTCAAATGCAAATGATTACTTACCATTTGGTAAAAGGATTACATTGCCATCGTCTTGCAACATTCCAGAGGCTCGTAGCAGGCATTTCCAAACTAGAAAACTTTTGCAAAAACAACTGGCAGCGGTGGGATTCGAACCCACGCCTCCGAAGAGACTGGTGCCTTAAACCAGCGCCTTAGACCGCTCGGCCACGCTACCTACGGGATAGACACACATATATTCTGATAGCAATTTCAAAATGACAAGCACGTGTCCACCTGGAAAGTGCAGGGTGGCTTCTTGTGTTTCTCTTTTCCAGTATCTTTTTCAAATGCAAATGATTACTTACCATTTGGTAAAAGGATTACATTGCCATCGTCTTGCAACATTCCAGAGGCTCGTAGCAGGCATTTCCAAACTAGAAAACTTTTGCAAAAACAACTGGCAGCGGTGGGATTCGAACCCACGCCTCCGAAGAGACTGGTGCCTTAAACCAGCGCCTTAGACCGCTCGGCCACGCTACCTACGGGATAGACACACATATATTCTGATAGCAATTTCAAAATGACAAGCACGTGTCCACCTGGAAAGTGCAGGGTGGCTTCTTGTGTTTCTCTTTTCCAGTATCTTTTTCAAATGCAAATGATTACTTACCATTTGGTAAAAGGATTACATTGCCATCGTCTTGCAACATTCCAGAGGCTCGTAGCAGGCATTTCCAAACTAGAAAACTTTTGCAAAAACAACTGGCAGCGGTGGGATTCGAACCCACGCCTCCGAAGAGACTGGTGCCTTAAACCAGCGCCTTAGACCGCTCGGCCACGCTACCTACGGGATAGACACACATATATTCTGATAGCAATTTCAAAATGACAAGCACGTGTCCACCTGGAAAGTGCAGGGTGGCTTCTTGTGTTTCTCTTTTCCAGTATCTTTTTCAAATGCAAATGATTACTTACCATTTGGTAAAAGGATTACATTGCCATCGTCTTGCAACATTCCAGAGGCTCGTAGCAGGCATTTCCAAACTAGAAAACTTTTGCAAAAACAACTGGCAGCGGTGGGATTCGAACCCACGCCTCCGAAGAGACTGGTGCCTTAAACCAGCGCCTTAGACCGCTCGGCCACGCTACCTACGGGATAGACACACATATATTCTGATAGCAATTTCAAAATGACAAGCACGTGTCCACCTGGAAAGTGCAGGGTGGCTTCTTGTGTTTCTCTTTTCCAGTATCTTTTTCAAATGCAAATGATTACTTACCATTTGGTAAAAGGATTACATTGCCATCGTCTTGCAACATTCCAGAGGCTCGTAGCAGGCATTTCCAAACTAGAAAACTTTTGCAAAAACAACTGGCAGCGGTGGGATTCGAACCCACGCCTCCGAAGAGACTGGTGCCTTAAACCAGCGCCTTAGACCGCTCGGCCACGCTACCTACGGGATAGACACACATATATTCTGATAGCAATTTCAAAATGACAAGCACGTGTCCACCTGGAAAGTGCAGGGTGGCTTCTTGTGTTTCTCTTTTCCAGTATCTTTTTCAAATGCAAATGATTACTTACCATTTGGTAAAAGGATTACATTGCCATCGTCTTGCAACATTCCAGAGGCTCGTAGCAGGCATTTCCAAACTAGAAAACTTTTGCAAAAACAACTGGCAGCGGTGGGATTCGAACCCACGCCTCCGAAGAGACTGGTGCCTTAAACCAGCGCCTTAGACCGCTCGGCCACGCTACCTACGGGATAGACACACATATATTCTGATAGCAATTTCAAAATGACAAGCACGTGTCCACCTGGAAAGTGCAGGGTGGCTTCTTGTGTTTCTCTTTTCCAGTATCTTTTTCAAATGCAAATGATTACTTACCATTTGGTAAAAGGATTACATTGCCATCGTCTTGCAACATTCCAGAGGCTCGTAGCAGGCATTTCCAAACTAGAAAACTTTTGCAAAAACAACTGGCAGCGGTGGGATTCGAACCCACGCCTCCGAAGAGACTGGTGCCTTAAACCAGCGCCTTAGACCGCTCGGCCACGCTACCTACGGGATAGACACACATATATTCTGATAGCAATTTCAAAATGACAAGCACGTGTCCACCTGGAAAGTGCAGGGTGGCTTCTTGTGTTTCTCTTTTCCAGTATCTTTTTCAAATGCAAATGATTACTTACCATTTGGTAAAAGGATTACATTGCCATCGTCTTGCAACATTCCAGAGGCTCGTAGCAGGCATTTCCAAACTAGAAAACTTTTGCAAAAACAACTGGCAGCGGTGGGATTCGAACCCACGCCTCCGAAGAGACTGGTGCCTTAAACCAGCGCCTTAGACCGCTCGGCCACGCTACCTACGGGATAGACACACATATATTCTGATAGCAATTTCAAAATGACAAGCACGTGTCCACCTGGAAAGTGCAGGGTGGCTTCTTGTGTTTCTCTTTTCCAGTATCTTTTTCAAATGCAAATGATTACTTACCATTTGGTAAAAGGATTACATTGCCATCGTCTTGCAACATTCCAGAGGCTCGTAGCAGGCATTTCCAAACTAGAAAACTTTTGCAAAAACAACTGGCAGCGGTGGGATTCGAACCCACGCCTCCGAAGAGACTGGTGCCTTAAACCAGCGCCTTAGACCGCTCGGCCACGCTACCTACGGGATAGACACACATATATTCTGATAGCAATTTCAAAATGACAAGCACGTGTCCACCTGGAAAGTGCAGGGTGGCTTCTTGTGTTTCTCTTTTCCAGTATCTTTTTCAAATGCAAATGATTACTTACCATTTGGTAAAAGGATTACATTGCCATCGTCTTGCAACATTCCAGAGGCTCGTAGCAGGCATTTCCAAACTAGAAAACTTTTGCAAAAACAACTGGCAGCGGTGGGATTCGAACCCACGCCTCCGAAGAGACTGGTGCCTTAAACCAGCGCCTTAGACCGCTCGGCCACGCTACCTACGGGATAGACACACATATATTCTGATAGCAATTTCAAAATGACAAGCACGTGTCCACCTGGAAAGTGCAGGGTGGCTTCTTGTGTTTCTCTTTTCCAGTATCTTTTTCAAATGCAAATGATTACTTACCATTTGGTAAAAGGATTACATTGCCATCGTCTTGCAACATTCCAGAGGCTCGTAGCAGGCATTTCCAAACTAGAAAACTTTTGCAAAAACAACTGGCAGCGGTGGGATTCGAACCCACGCCTCCGAAGAGACTGGTGCCTTAAACCAGCGCCTTAGACCGCTCGGCCACGCTACCTACGGGATAGACACACATATATTCTGATAGCAATTTCAAAATGACAAGCACGTGTCCACCTGGAAAGTGCAGGGTGGCTTCTTGTGTTTCTCTTTTCCAGTATCTTTTTCAAATGCAAATGATTACTTACCATTTGGTAAAAGGATTACATTGCCATCGTCTTGCAACATTCCAGAGGCTCGTAGCAGGCATTTCCAAACTAGAAAACTTTTGCAAAAACAACTGGCAGCGGTGGGATTCGAACCCACGCCTCCGAAGAGACTGGTGCCTTAAACCAGCGCCTTAGACCGCTCGGCCACGCTACCTACGGGATAGACACACATATATTCTGATAGCAATTTCAAAATGACAAGCACGTGTCCACCTGGAAAGTGCAGGGTGGCTTCTTGTGTTTCTCTTTTCCAGTATCTTTTTCAAATGCAAATGATTACTTACCATTTGGTAAAAGGATTACATTGCCATCGTCTTGCAACATTCCAGAGGCTCGTAGCAGGCATTTCCAAACTAGAAAACTTTTGCAAAAACAACTGGCAGCGGTGGGATTCGAACCCACGCCTCCGAAGAGACTGGTGCCTTAAACCAGCGCCTTAGACCGCTCGGCCACGCTACCTACGGGATAGACACACATATATTCTGATAGCAATTTCAAAATGACAAGCACGTGTCCACCTGGAAAGTGCAGGGTGGCTTCTTGTGTTTCTCTTTTCCAGTATCTTTTTCAAATGCAAATGATTACTTACCATTTGGTAAAAGGATTACATTGCCATCGTCTTGCAACATTCCAGAGGCTCGTAGCAGGCATTTCCAAACTAGAAAACTTTTGCAAAAACAACTGGCAGCGGTGGGATTCGAACCCACGCCTCCGAAGAGACTGGTGCCTTAAACCAGCGCCTTAGACCGCTCGGCCACGCTACCTACGGGATAGACACACATATATTCTGATAGCAATTTCAAAATGACAAGCACGTGTCCACCTGGAAAGTGCAGGGTGGCTTCTTGTGTTTCTCTTTTCCAGTATCTTTTTCAAATGCAAATGATTACTTACCATTTGGTAAAAGGATTACATTGCCATCGTCTTGCAACATTCCAGAGGCTCGTAGCAGGCATTTCCAAACTAGAAAACTTTTGCAAAAACAACTGGCAGCGGTGGGATTCGAACCCACGCCTCCGAAGAGACTGGTGCCTTAAACCAGCGCCTTAGACCGCTCGGCCACGCTACCTACGGGATAGACACACATATATTCTGATAGCAATTTCAAAATGACAAGCACGTGTCCACCTGGAAAGTGCAGGGTGGCTTCTTGTGTTTCTCTTTTCCAGTATCTTTTTCAAATGCAAATGATTACTTACCATTTGGTAAAAGGATTACATTGCCATCGTCTTGCAACATTCCAGAGGCTCGTAGCAGGCATTTCCAAACTAGAAAACTTTTGCAAAAACAACTGGCAGCGGTGGGATTCGAACCCACGCCTCCGAAGAGACTGGTGCCTTAAACCAGCGCCTTAGACCGCTCGGCCACGCTACCTACGGGATAGACACACATATATTCTGATAGCAATTTCAAAATGACAAGCACGTGTCCACCTGGAAAGTGCAGGGTGGCTTCTTGTGTTTCTCTTTTCCAGTATCTTTTTCAAATGCAAATGATTACTTACCATTTGGTAAAAGGATTACATTGCCATCGTCTTGCAACATTCCAGAGGCTCGTAGCAGGCATTTCCAAACTAGAAAACTTTTGCAAAAACAACTGGCAGCGGTGGGATTCGAACCCACGCCTCCGAAGAGACTGGTGCCTTAAACCAGCGCCTTAGACCGCTCGGCCACGCTACCTACGGGATAGACACACATATATTCTGATAGCAATTTCAAAATGACAAGCACGTGTCCACCTGGAAAGTGCAGGGTGGCTTCTTGTGTTTCTCTTTTCCAGTATCTTTTTCAAATGCAAATGATTACTTACCATTTGGTAAAAGGATTACATTGCCATCGTCTTGCAACATTCCAGAGGCTCGTAGCAGGCATTTCCAAACTAGAAAACTTTTGCAAAAACAACTGGCAGCGGTGGGATTCGAACCCACGCCTCCGAAGAGACTGGTGCCTTAAACCAGCGCCTTAGACCGCTCGGCCACGCTACCTACGGGATAGACACACATATATTCTGATAGCAATTTCAAAATGACAAGCACGTGTCCACCTGGAAAGTGCAGGGTGGCTTCTTGTGTTTCTCTTTTCCAGTATCTTTTTCAAATGCAAATGATTACTTACCATTTGGTAAAAGGATTACATTGCCATCGTCTTGCAACATTCCAGAGGCTCGTAGCAGGCATTTCCAAACTAGAAAACTTTTGCAAAAACAACTGGCAGCGGTGGGATTCGAACCCACGCCTCCGAAGAGACTGGTGCCTTAAACCAGCGCCTTAGACCGCTCGGCCACGCTACCTACGGGATAGACACACATATATTCTGATAGCAATTTCAAAATGACAAGCACGTGTCCACCTGGAAAGTGCAGGGTGGCTTCTTGTGTTTCTCTTTTCCAGTATCTTTTTCAAATGCAAATGATTACTTACCATTTGGTAAAAGGATTACATTGCCATCGTCTTGCAACATTCCAGAGGCTCGTAGCAGGCATTTCCAAACTAGAAAACTTTTGCAAAAACAACTGGCAGCGGTGGGATTCGAACCCACGCCTCCGAAGAGACTGGTGCCTTAAACCAGCGCCTTAGACCGCTCGGCCACGCTACCTACGGGATAGACACACATATATTCTGATAGCAATTTCAAAATGACAAGCACGTGTCCACCTGGAAAGTGCAGGGTGGCTTCTTGTGTTTCTCTTTTCCAGTATCTTTTTCAAATGCAAATGATTACTTACCATTTGGTAAAAGGATTACATTGCCATCGTCTTGCAACATTCCAGAGGCTCGTAGCAGGCATTTCCAAACTAGAAAACTTTTGCAAAAACAACTGGCAGCGGTGGGATTCGAACCCACGCCTCCGAAGAGACTGGTGCCTTAAACCAGCGCCTTAGACCGCTCGGCCACGCTACCTACGGGATAGACACACATATATTCTGATAGCAATTTCAAAATGACAAGCACGTGTCCACCTGGAAAGTGCAGGGTGGCTTCTTGTGTTTCTCTTTTCCAGTATCTTTTTCAAATGCAAATGATTACTTACCATTTGGTAAAAGGATTACATTGCCATCGTCTTGCAACATTCCAGAGGCTCGTAGCAGGCATTTCCAAACTAGAAAACTTTTGCAAAAACAACTGGCAGCGGTGGGATTCGAACCCACGCCTCCGAAGAGACTGGTGCCTTAAACCAGCGCCTTAGACCGCTCGGCCACGCTACCTACGGGATAGACACACATATATTCTGATAGCAATTTCAAAATGACAAGCACGTGTCCACCTGGAAAGTGCAGGGTGGCTTCTTGTGTTTCTCTTTTCCAGTATCTTTTTCAAATGCAAATGATTACTTACCATTTGGTAAAAGGATTACATTGCCATCGTCTTGCAACATTCCAGAGGCTCGTAGCAGGCATTTCCAAACTAGAAAACTTTTGCAAAAACAACTGGCAGCGGTGGGATTCGAACCCACGCCTCCGAAGAGACTGGTGCCTTAAACCAGCGCCTTAGACCGCTCGGCCACGCTACCTACGGGATAGACACACATATATTCTGATAGCAATTTCAAAATGACAAGCACGTGTCCACCTGGAAAGTGCAGGGTGGCTTCTTGTGTTTCTCTTTTCCAGTATCTTTTTCAAATGCAAATGATTACTTACCATTTGGTAAAAGGATTACATTGCCATCGTCTTGCAACATTCCAGAGGCTCGTAGCAGGCATTTCCAAACTAGAAAACTTTTGCAAAAACAACTGGCAGCGGTGGGATTCGAACCCACGCCTCCGAAGAGACTGGTGCCTTAAACCAGCGCCTTAGACCGCTCGGCCACGCTACCTACGGGATAGACACACATATATTCTGATAGCAATTTCAAAATGACAAGCACGTGTCCACCTGGAAAGTGCAGGGTGGCTTCTTGTGTTTCTCTTTTCCAGTATCTTTTTCAAATGCAAATGATTACTTACCATTTGGTAAAAGGATTACATTGCCATCGTCTTGCAACATTCCAGAGGCTCGTAGCAGGCATTTCCAAACTAGAAAACTTTTGCAAAAACAACTGGCAGCGGTGGGATTCGAACCCACGCCTCCGAAGAGACTGGTGCCTTAAACCAGCGCCTTAGACCGCTCGGCCACGCTACCTACGGGATAGACACACATATATTCTGATAGCAATTTCAAAATGACAAGCACGTGTCCACCTGGAAAGTGCAGGGTGGCTTCTTGTGTTTCTCTTTTCCAGTATCTTTTTCAAATGCAAATGATTACTTACCATTTGGTAAAAGGATTACATTGCCATCGTCTTGCAACATTCCAGAGGCTCGTAGCAGGCATTTCCAAACTAGAAAACTTTTGCAAAAACAACTGGCAGCGGTGGGATTCGAACCCACGCCTCCGAAGAGACTGGTGCCTTAAACCAGCGCCTTAGACCGCTCGGCCACGCTACCTACGGGATAGACACACATATATTCTGATAGCAATTTCAAAATGACAAGCACGTGTCCACCTGGAAAGTGCAGGGTGGCTTCTTGTGTTTCTCTTTTCCAGTATCTTTTTCAAATGCAAATGATTACTTACCATTTGGTAAAAGGATTACATTGCCATCGTCTTGCAACATTCCAGAGGCTCGTAGCAGGCATTTCCAAACTAGAAAACTTTTGCAAAAACAACTGGCAGCGGTGGGATTCGAACCCACGCCTCCGAAGAGACTGGTGCCTTAAACCAGCGCCTTAGACCGCTCGGCCACGCTACCTACGGGATAGACACACATATATTCTGATAGCAATTTCAAAATGACAAGCACGTGTCCACCTGGAAAGTGCAGGGTGGCTTCTTGTGTTTCTCTTTTCCAGTATCTCTTTCAAATGCAAATGATTACTTACCATTTGGTAAAAGGATTACATTGCCATCGTCTTGCAACATTCCAGAGGCTCGTAGCAGGCATTTCCAAACTAGAAAACTTTTGCAAAAACAACTGGCAGCGGTGGGATTCGAACCCACGCCTCCGAAGAGACTGGTGCCTTAAACCAGCGCCTTAGACCGCTCGGCCACGCTACCTACGGGATAGACACACATATATTCTGATAGCAATTTCAAAATGACAAGCACGTGTCCACCTGGAAAGTGCAGGGTGGCTTCTTGTGTTTCTCTTTTCCAGTATCTTTTTCAAATGCAAATGATTACTTACCATTTGGTAAAAGGATTACATTGCCATCGTCTTGCAACATTCCAGAGGCTCGTAGCAGGCATTTCCAAACTAGAAAACTTTTGCAAAAACAACTGGCAGCGGTGGGATTCGAACCCACGCCTCCGAAGAGACTGGTGCCTAGAAAACTTTTACAAAATGCTATTGTGGGATTCGAACCCATTTTTTTTCCAAAAAATCTTTTCACAGATATTCATGGTAAACGAAATTGAGAGATCATTATTTGAAGAACATTATTTTTGATTAATAACTTTCATGTTTTAATTTAGAATGTTAGTGTCTATCTTATGCTTACTATGTTAGTTTGCGTTTTACTTTTGTCGTCATTTCTCATTTATTCTAATTTCCCTTTCCTATTGATGTATATCAAAATTTTCCACAACGAACGGTCCCTCACTGGAAGACATTTTTATTGCCGGTTGCGTATTTTCCTCTCGGTAGTCTCCACTACATATTGCAGGATTGCTTTTCTGTTATAACACAAATGCTTAAGATTTGATAATTTATTTTATCAATGCAATTTTGTATGTGAATTGCAGCAATTGTTGCTACTGGCAACAAGTGTTACAAGATTTCTCGGTGAGATTTGGTAGGCGTTTTCATTGACTGGCTTCTTTCGATATACATTTATCTAGGGAGATCCCTAGGTGAGAATTGGTGAAAGGTTTCGTTGGTTTGCCTTATTCGATATATAACTTTTTAGTGACATCGCTCGGTGGCTTTCAAGGTATTTCTAGAGACGGTGTGGCATATTATGTTTCAATTTCAAGTCAAAGAAGTCAAAGAAGTTTATTGTACCTAAGGCGTCCGGCCCATATACAAGTGGTGCAAGTGGGTACAAATATAATTATTAACATTAAATAGCAGAATTCACAATTCAGATATTAATTTGTCTTTTAATATAAGAGCGTGCTTCACAAAAAGGGATATATTACTTATTAGATTTTCGTATCTGGAAGACATAATTGAAATAAAGGCAGTTGTAGGGTACTTAGAAAGATATGTGAAATATAAGCTCAATACACCTCCTGTTTGAATCGTGGGTCTCCGAGGCGTAGCGTAGCGAAGCCGAGGAACAACGATTCAAACAGGAGGTTGATGCAGCGAGGGAAGTGTTGGTATATCTGACTTATACCCCACTCCAGTCGAGTTATATATATACATTTGCTTATATAGGTACAGAATAACAACATATACATAACACAACAGAAAAATCTTTAGATGTATCAATCCTTAGTAACTCAACCGACAGAATCGCTGCTTATGAACATTTAGGTCCCAGGTTCGGTTCCCGACATCGTTGTTTTTTAAGTCTCGAAAATAAGAAATTCGAAATTTTACAAGTCCCTTTCTTTGCCAGAGTTGAAGATCTCTTCACCTGACTTAGTTAAGATGTGCAAAAAAGAGTAGGTGTATTAGAAAAGTAGAGATGTATTGGAGAGGTGCATCGGTCAATACACCTACAGTTAGAACAAAGGAAACCATAGCAACGAGACCGGAAGTGGGGTATAAGTTAATATTAACAACTGTTTGATTTAGCCACACAAATTCAAACCCATGAGAAAATAAAAGATTTTTTTATATGAGTCACCCATGTTATCTTACTCATATCATGTAAGTGAACAAGCATGTAACAAGCCAGCTTTAACCTAAGAATCCTTAACCAAAATTTTAAACATCTACTTTGTGAATCTATGTGTACTGGATATCTACCACATTCACCATAAACTATGAAATTAGGTGTTGCCTGTGCTACATTTAAAAATCGTTGGCATGCTAGAAGGTGTAGTTTCTCAATACATTCATGACGTTGAATCCCCAAATTTATGACCCATAAAGCATAATAGGTTGGATTTGTGAATCAAACAATTTGAAATATATTCTCGGATATAAAATCCCAAAGTTCTGGGAAACAGACATAATGTTGATAAGGGCCTTTTTGGCACATACCTTAAGGTCTAAAACACTATGTTTAAAGTTCATAGTGTAGGGAAACATAAGGCCAAGATAATTATACTGATTAACAATCGATACTTGTTTACCATTCAAAAACCATTTTTCTTTAGAGGCGACAGGACCACCCCTTCGAAAAATAATTAAGATCGATTTTTACAGTTTTCGATGTTAACAGATAATTTCCATTCATTTGTATATCTTTTCAGAACATTTAACTGGTTTTGTAGACCGATAACAGTATCTGAAACAAGAATAACATCATCGGCAAAAAGAAGAATAAAAATTTCAAAGATGGAACATTTTTACACCATATTTGCCTAACTGAGTTATATCATAATAAAGTTCGCTAATAAAGAAAGAAAACCATATTGGGCTTAAAATACACCCTTGCCGAACTTGAATTAGACAGTCAAAATAATCGATGACATCTTCATCACAACGATCACATGCTTTAATATTTGAATACATTGATCTTAAAAAAGAATACATTTTCCCTTGTAAGCCTGCTCTTCTTAAACATTTCTATAATTTACAACGATCTACAGGCTAAAACGCTTTTTTAAAATCAACAAATGCTACGTAAAGTTTATGTTGACTACGAGATAATTTTTTTGTATTATTGCATATAGTGTTAATATATGGTCAGTAGTTAAATATTCTCTTCGAAATCCTGCTTGACATTCAGGGAATAAATTTCTTAGATTTGACCCGTTCGAGGGTCTAGTGTTTAATACAGATGTAAATATTTTACCAATAAAACTCATATATACCTCGATAATTATCTGGATTGTTTTTATGGCCTTTGTTATGTATTGGGACAATAATTGAACCATACCAGCTCTCTGGAAAGGAGCAACTTTCAAATACCCTATTAAAGCACATTAGTAGGAAATTCTAAATTAAATCAAATGTTATGATTTCGGTCAAAATTACATATTGAATAAAATGAGATTGAGGTCAAAATTAAAAAATATTGCGATTTAAAATCTATGATAAAATCGTATTAAGTGAAGACATTAAATACTTGTATTTCAACAGAAACCTTAAATGATTATCGCTGCAAGTCAAAGGTAAGTTTAAAAAACCTTTTCAATAGTAACCGGGTTTAAATGAACGGTCCCTTTGGACAACCTGCGCGTTAGATAAAAGTATATTTCTCACACTGGAACAATATCTGGACTATGCCAGTTTGCAGGGAGTGTCTGATTAGATTAATAGTATTTTATAGAGATTGCACTTTAATATTTACGAAATTCTGGTAAAACAATGATAGATACTAGAAGAATATAGTATAGTCTTGAAAGTACATTGTTGAATAATGAACCCCATATTTTCTATCAATAAATATTTGTTATACCTGTAAAATGACCAAAACAGATAGACTAAGGTTATAACTAATCATGTTTAAAAAAGTAATGCTGTGTGTTCCCATGGTGTTGTAGAAATGTCCGTTAGGTATAATGATATAACTGGTCATTTTTAAAAAAATAATACTGTGTGTTCACACGGTGTTATAGATTGTCCGTTAGGTATAAGGATATATATATATAACTGAACATGTTATAAAAAGTAATAATGTGTTTCGCCTAGTTAAGATAAAGATCGCTGGTTTCCCAACGGTCAACACAGATGAACATGTTGCAATGGAAAAAGCGCTGTTAAGGTGTGTTTCTGTGCACGATAAGAATTGAAAATATAGTCGCAAGCGACGACAAAAGGATTCAGCGCATAAAAAGCACATTCAGTACAAAGATAGTGATGTTAGCTAGCTTCACTGAAAATTTCATGAAGATTGATGCACACATTAAGCTTCAGGGGCATGTTGTACCCGAAAATTGCGATAATTGCAAAGAAGTTGATAAGGTGCAAAAAGAATGCTACTTAGGAATTCGCCGTGATTTGCTTTTTTGCTCGTGATGCAATTGCCTATAGTTTAAATCAAGTTTCAGGTCTCTAAGTGCATTTTGAAAAAATAGCCCATGTTAATTTTTCGAAATTTCGATCGTACTGTGCCTTTAACGCTTAAACCGATTAAGCCCAAAAGCTTATTGTGGTTTCGTTTCATGACGTTCTGTCAGACTGGTGAGTTTGGCTGTAATAGCTTTAGCGGTTTTGGCTAAATCGCGGCGACAAAATCCATGGAATATTGGAAACCAATTTCTGGAACAAATAAGTTGACATTGTGCAAAAACTATAATACTTATGAAATCGTCATGATTGACTTTTTTGTTCATACAGGTAATACGCTTCATTCAAAACAAGTTACAAGTGTTTAAGTGCATTTTGAAAAATTAGCCCATGTTAAATTTTTGTAAACATATTTTTGCTGTTTTTGATCGATTATTGTGAACGATAATTACTGTTCGCGATCAATGTTTTAACAGTTTCTGCAAGTCCACATACTGGTCTTATATTCCTGAAAAAATATTGCGATTGTGAGTCTAACTTTTTGAGTTATCGCCCCTTGAACATGCTTATATGAGCTAAGTCGCCCGACTTTGCAGGGTTGCTGAGAAAAAAGTTTTAATGTTAGGACCTTGAAAATTAAAGATTCAGAATTACAATGCTTCAGCTACATTGAGTATGAATTTCAGCTCTTAGATGCAAGTATCTTCAGAGAAGAAGATTCTCAAAGATGCATGGGGTCCGGAAATTTCAAAAAGTTAATTAAAGCAATATGGCGGCCAAACTACTCATGTTACGAATTTGCCATGATTGACTTTTTTGCTTGAATTGTTACTGTGCATCGTTTGCAAAAAGTTGCAAGTCTCTAAGTGCATTTTGAAAAATTTTCCCATGTTAATTTTTCGCACTTTGGATCGTACTGTGCCTTTAACGCTTAAGCCGATTAAGCCCAAAAGCTTATTGCGGCTTCGTCTCATAAAGGTCTATCAGTCTGTCGAATTTGGCTGTAATAGCTTCAGCGGTATTGGCTGAATCGCGGCGACAAAATCGGTGGAAGAAAAATAATAATAAATATAGTCGCAAGCGACGACAAAAGGATTCAGCGCATAAAAAGCACATTCAGTACAAAGATAGTGATGTATGCTAGCTTCACTGAAAGTTTCATGAAGATTGATGCATACATTAAGCTTCAGCGGCATGATTTACCTGAAAATTGCGATAATTGCAAAGAAGTTGATAATGTGCAAAAAGTATGCTATTTAGGAATTCGCCGTGATTTGCTTTTTTGCTCGTGATGTAAATGCCTATAGTTTAAATCAAGTTTCAGATCTCTAAGTGCATTTTGAAAAAAAATCCCATGTTAATTTTTCGAACTTTGGATCGTACTGTGCCTTTAACACTTAAGCCGATTATGCCCAAAAGCTTATTGTGGCTTCGTCTCATGACGTTCTCTCAGACTGGTGAGTTTGGCTGTAATAGCTTCAGCAGTTTTGGCTTAATCGCGGCGACAAAATCGGTGGAATATTGGAAACCAATTTCTGGAACAAATAAGTTGATATTGTGCAAAAACTATAATACTTATGAAATGGTCATGATTGACTTTTTTGTTCATACAGGTAATTTGCTTCATTCAAAACAAGTTACAAGTGTTTAAGTGCATTTTGAAAAATTAGCCCATGTTAAATTTTTGTAAACATATTTTTGCTGTTTTTGATCGATTACTGTGAACGAAGTTGACTGTTCGCGATCAATGTTTTAACAGTTTCTGCAAGTCCACATACTGGTCTTATATTCCTGAAAAAATATTGCGATTGTGAGTCTAACTTTTTGAGTTATCGCCCCTTGAACATGCTTATATGAGCTAAGTCGCCCGACTTTGCAGGGTTGCTGAGAAAAAAGTTTTAATGTTAGGACCTTGAAAATTAAAGATTCAGAATTACAATGCTTCAGCTACATTGAGTATGAATTTCAGCTCTTAGATGCAAGTATCTTCAGAGAAGAAGATTCTCAAAGATGCATGGGGTCCGGAAATTTCAAAAAGTTAATTAAAGCAATATGGCGGCCAAACTACTCATGTTACGAATTTGCCATGATTGACTTTTTTCCTTGAATTGTTACTGTGCATCGTTTGCAAAAAGTTGCAAGTCTCTAAGTGCATTTTGAAAAATTTTCCCATGTTAATTTTTCGCACTTTGGATGGTACTGTGCCTTTAACGCTTAAGCCGATTAAGCCCAAAAGCTTATTGCTGCTTCGTCTCATGAAGCTCTACCAGCCTGTCGAGTTTGGCTGTAATAGCTTCAGCGGTATTGGCTGAATCGCGGCGACAAAATCGGTGGAAGAAAAATAATAATAAATATAGTCGCAAGCGACGACAAAAGGATTCAGCGCATAAAAAGCACATTCAGTACAAAGATAGTGATGTTAGCTACCTTCTCTGAAAATTTCATGAAGATTGGTGCATGCATTAAGCTTCAGCGGCATGTTTTATCTGAAAATTGCGATTATTGCAAAGAAGTTGATAATGTGGAAAAAGTATGCTACTTAGGAATTCGCCGTGATTTGCTTTTTTGCTCGTGATGTAATTGCCTATCGTTTAAAACAACTTACAGGTCTCCAAGTGCATTTTGAAAAAAATTCCCATGTTAATTTTTCGAACTTTGGATCGTACTGTGCCTTTAACACTTAAGCCGATTAAGCCCAAAAGCTTATTGTGGCTTCGTCTCATGCAGTTCTATCAGACTGGTAACTTTGGCTGTAATAGCTTGAGCGGTTTGGGCTGAATCGTGTTAACAAGAATCGTCGAATCATGACAAGCAATTTCTGTAACAAATAAGTTGATATTGTGCAAAAACTATAATAGTTATGAAATCGTCATGATTAACTTTTTTGTTCATACTGTTATTACGCTTCATTCAAAACAAGTTTCAGGTCTCTAAGTGCATTTTGAAAAAATTGCCCATGTTATTTTTTTGTAACCATATTTTTGCTGTTTTTGATCGTTTATTGTGAACGAAATTGACTGTTCGCGATCAATGTTTTAACAGTTTCTGTAAGTGAACATAATGGTCTTACATTCCTGAAAAAATATTGCAATTGTGAGTCTAACTTTTAGAGTTATCTTCCTTTGAACATGCTTTTATGAGCTATGTCGCCCGACTTTGAAGGGTTGCTGAGAAAAAAGTTTTAATGTTAGGACCTTGAAAAATATAAATTCAAAATTACAATGCTTCAGCTACATTGAGTATGAATTTCAGCTCTTAGATGCAAGTATCTTCAGAGAAGAAGATTCTCAAAGATGCATGGGGTCAGGAAATTTCAAAAAGTTAATTAAAGCAATATGGCGGCCAAACTGCTGATGCTACGAATTTGCCATGATTTACTTTTTTGCTTACAATGTTACTGTGCATCGTTTAAAAAAAGTTGCAGGTCTCTAAGTGCATTTTGAAAATTTTTCCCATGTTAATTTTTCGAACTTTGGATCGTACTGTGCCTTTAACGCTTAAGCCGATTAAGCCCAAAAGCTTATTGCGGCTTCGTCTCATGAAGCTCTACAAGACTGGTAAGTTTGGCTGTAATAGCTTTAGCGGTTTTGGCTAAATCGCGGCGACAAAATCGGTGGAATAAAAAAAAAAATAATAATAAAACACGCCAATAACAATAAGGATTCAGCAAAATTGCTGAATCCTTAATAATAATAAAACACGCCAATAACAATAAGGATTCAGCATTTCTGCTGAATCCTTAAATATAGTCGCAAGCGACGACAAAAGGATTCAGCGCATAAAAAGCACATTCAGTACAAAGATAGTGATGTTAGCTAGCTTCACTGAAAATTTCATGAAGATTGGAGCATGTATTAAGCTTCAGCGGCATGTTGTATCTGAAAATTGCGATAATTGCAAAGAAGTTGATAATGTGCAAAAAGTATGCTACTTAGGAATTCGCCGTGATTTGCTTTTTTGCTCGTGATGTAATTACCTATAGTTTGAATCAAGTTACAGGTCTCTAAGTGCATTTTGAAAAAAAATCCCATGTTAATTTTTCGAAATTTGGATCGTACTGTGCCTTTAACACTTAAGCCGATTAAGCCCAAAAGCTTATTGTGGCTTCGTCTCATGACGTTCTGTCAGACTGGTGAGTTTGGCTGTAATAGCTTTAGCGGTTGTGGCTAAATCGCGGCGACAAAATCGGTGGAATATTGGAAACCAATTTCTGGAACAAATAAGTTGATATTGTGCAAAAACTATAATACTTATGAAATGGTCATGATTGACTTTTTTGTTCATACAGGTAATACGCTTCATTCAAAACAAGTTACAAGTATTTAAGTGCATTTTGAAAAGTTAGCCCATGTTAAATTTTTGTAAACATATTTCTGCTGTTTTTGATCGATTATTGTGAACGAAGTTGACTGTTCGCGATCAATGTTTTAACAGTTTCTGCAAGTCCACATACTGGTCTTATATTCCTGAAAAAATATTGCGATTGTGAGTCTAACTTTTTGAGTTATCTTCCTTTGAACATGCTTATATGAGCTAAGTCGCCCGATTTTGCAGGGTTGCTGAGAAAAAAGTTTTAATGTTAGGACCTTGAAAATTAAAGATTCAGAATTACAATGCTTCAGCTACATTGAGTATGAATTTCAGCTCTTAGATGCAAGTATCTTCAGAGAAGAAGATTCTCAAAGATGCATGGGGTCCGGAAATTTCAAAAAGTTAATTAAAGCAATATGGCGGCCAAACTACTCATGTTGCGAATTTGCCATGATTGACTTTTTTCCTTGAATTGTTACTGTGCATCGTTTGCAAAAAGTTGCAAGTCTCTAAGTGCATTTTGAAAAATTTTCCCATGTTAATTTTTCGCACTTTGGATCGTACTGTGCCTTTAACGCTTAAGCCGATTAAGCCCAAAAGCTTATTGCGGCTTCGTCTCATAAAGGTCTATCAGTCTGTCGAGTTTGGCTGTAATAGCTTCAGCGGTATTGGCTGAATCGCGGCGACAAAATCGGTGGAAGAAAAATAATAATAATAATAATAAAACACGCCAATAACAATAAGGATTCAGCATTTCTGCTGAATCCTTAAATATAGTCGCAAGCGACGACAAAAGGATTCAGCGCATAAAAAGCACATTCAGTACAAAGATAGTGATGTTAGCTAGCTTCACTGAAAATTTCATGAAGATTGATGCACACATTAAGCTTCAGGGGCATGTTTTACCTGAAAATTGCGATAATTGCAAAGAAGTTGATAATGTGCAAAAAGAATGCTACTTAGGAATTCGCCGTGATTTGCTTTTTTGCTTGTGATGCAATTGCCTATAGTTTAAATCAAGTTTCAGGTCTCTAAGTGCATTTTGAAAAAATAGTCCATGTTAATTTTTCGAAATTTCGTTCGTACTGTGCCTTTAACGCTTAAACCGATTAAGCCCAAAAGCTTATTGTGGCTTCGTCTCATGACGTTCTATCAGACTGGTGAGTTTGGCTGTAATAGCTTTAGCGGTTTTGGCTAAATCGCGGCGACAAAATCGGTGGAATATTGGAAACCAATTTCTGGAACAAATAAGTTGATATTGTGCAAAAACTATAATACTTATGAAATGGTCATGATTGACTTTTTTGTTCATACAGGTAATACGCTTCATTCAAAACAAGTAACAAGTGTTTAAGTGCATTTTGAAAAATTAGCCCATGTTAAATTTTTGAAAACATATTTTTGCTGTTTTTGATCGATTATTGTGAACGAAATTTACTGTTCGCGATCAATGTTTTAACAGTTTCTGCAAGTCCACATACTGGTCTTATATTCCTGAAAAAATATTGCGATTGTGAGTCTAACTTTTTGAGTTATCGCCCCTTGAACATGCTTATATGAGCTAAGTCGCCCGACTTTGCAGGGTTGCTGAGAAAAAAGTTTTAATGTTAGGACCTTGAAAATTAAAGATTCAGAATTACAATGCTTCAGCTACATTGAGTATGAATTTCAGCTCTTAGATGCAAGTATCTTCAGAGAAGAAGATTCTCAAAGATGCATGGGGTCCGGAAATTTCAAAAAGTTAATTAAAGCAATATGGCGGCCAAACTACTCATGTTACGAATTTGCCATGATTGACTTTTTTGCTTGAATTGTTACTGTGCATCGTTTGCAAAAAGTTGCAAGTCTCTAAGTGCATTTTGAAAATTTTTCCCATGTTAATTTTTCGCACTTTGGATGGTACTGTGCCTTTAACGCTTAAGCCGATTAAGCCCAAAAGCTTATTGCGGCTTCGTCTCATAAAGGTCTATCAGTCTGTCGAGTTTGGCTGTAATCGCTTCAGCGGTATTGGCTGAATCGCGGCGACAAAATCGGTGGAAGAAAAATAATAATAATAAATATAGTCGCAAGCGACGACAAAAGGATTCAGCACATAAAAAGCACATTCAGTACAAAGATAGTGATGTTAGCTAGCTTCACTAAAAATTTCATGAAGATTGATGCACACATTAAGCTTCAGCGGCATGTTTTACCTGAAAATTGCGATAATTGCAAAGAAGTTGATAATGTGCAAAAAGTATGCTACTTAGGAATTCGCCGTTATTTGCTTTTTTGCTCGTGATACAATTGCCTATAGTTTAAATCAAGTTTCAGGTCTCTAAGTGCATTTTGAAAAATATTCCAATGTTAATTTTTCGAAATTTCGATCGTACTGTGCCTTTAACGCTTAAACCGATTAAGCCCAAAAGCTTATTGTGGCTTCGTCTCATGACGTTCTATCAGACTGGTGAGTTTGGCTGTAATAGCTTGAGCGGTTTTGGCTAAATCGCGGCGACAAAATCGGTGGAATATTGGAAACCAATTTCTGGAACAAATAAATTGATATTGTGCAAAAACTATAATACTTATGAAATGGTCATGATTGACTTTTTTGTTCATACAGGTAATACGCTTCATTCAAAACAAGTTACAAGTGTTTAAGTGCATTTTGAAAAATTAGCCCATGTTTAATTTTTGTAAACATATTTTTGCTGTTTTTGATCGATTATTGTGAACGAAGTTGACTGTTCGCGATCAATGTTTTAACAGTTTCTGCAAGTCCACATACTGGTCTTATATTCCTGAAAAAATATTGCGATTGTGAGTCTAACTTTTTGAGTTATCGCCCCTTGAACATGCTTATATGAGCTAAGTCGCCCGATTTTGCAGGGTTGCTGAGAAAAAAGTTTTAATGTTAGGACCTTGAAAATTAAAGATTCAGAATTACAATGCTTCAGCTACATTGAGTATGAATTTCAGCTCTTAGATGCAAGTATCTTCAGAGAAGAAGATTCTCAAAGATGCATGGGGTCCGGAAATTTCAAAAAGTTAATTAAAGCAATATGGCGGCCAAACTACTCATGTTGCGAATTTGCCATGATTGACTTTTTTCCTTGAATTGTTACTGTGCATCGTTTGCAAAAAGTTGCAAGTCTCTAAGTGCATTTTGAAAAATTTTCCCATGTTAATTTTTCGCACTTTGGATCGTACTGTGCCTTTAACGCTTAAGCCGATTAAGCCCAAAAGCTTATTGCGGCTTCGTCTCATAAAGGTCTATCAGTCTGTCGAGTTTGGCTGTAATCGCTTCAGCGGTATTGGCTGAATCGCGGCGACAAAATCGGTGGAAGAAAAATAATAATAATAATAATAAAACACGCCAATAACAATAAGGATTCAGCATTTCTGCTGAATCCTTAAATATAGTCGCAAGCGACGACAAAAGGATTCAGCGCATAAAAAGCACATTCAGTACAAAGATAGTGGTGTTAGCTAGCTTCACTGAAAATTTCATGAATATTGGTGCATGCATTAAGCTTCAGCGGCATGTTTTACCTGAAAATTGCGATAATTGCAAAGAAGTTGATAATGTGCAAAAAGTATGCTACTTAGGAATTCGCCGTGATTTGCTTTTTTGCTCGTGATGCAATTGCCTATAGTTTAAATCAAGTTTCAGGTCTCTAAGTGCATTTTGGAAAAAATTCCAATGTTAATTTTTCGAAATTTCGATCGTACTGTGCCTTTAACGCTTAAACCGATTAAGCCCAAAAGCTTATTGTGGCTTCGTCTCATGACGTTCTGTCAGACTGGTGAGTTTGGCTGTAATAGCTTTAGCGGTTGTGGCTAAATCGCGGCGACAAAATCGGTGGAATATTGGAAACCAATTTCTGGAACAAATAAGTTGATATTGTGCAAAAACTATAATACTTATGAAATGGTCATGATTGAATTTTTTGTTCATACAGGTAATACGCTTCATTCAAAACAAGTTACAAGTGTTTAAGTGCATTTTGAAAAATTAGCCCATGTTAAATTTTTGTAAACATATTTTTGCTGTTTTTGATCGATTATTGTGAACGAAATTTACTGTTCGCGATCAATGTTTTAACAGTTTCTGCAGTTCCACAGACTGGTCTTATATTCCTGAAAAAATATTGCGATTGTGAGTCTAACTTTTTGAGTTATCGCCCCTTGAACATGCTTATATGAGCTAAGTCGCCCGACTTTGCAGGGTTGCTGAGAAAAAAGTTTTAATGTTAGGACCTTGAAAATTAAAGATTCAAAATTACAATGCTTCAGCTACATTGAGTATGAATTTCAGCTCTTAGATGCAAGTATCTTCAGAGAAGAAGATTCTCAAAGATGCATGGGGTCCGGAAATTTCAAAAAGTTAATTAAAGCAATATGGCGGCCAAAATACTCATGTTACGAATTTGCCATGATTGACTTTTTTGCTTACAATGTTACTGTGCATCGTTTAAAAAAAGTTGCAAGTCTCTAAGTGCATTTTGAAATATTTTCCCATGTTAATTTTTCGCACTTTGGATGGTACTGTGCCTTTAACGCTTAAGCCGATTAAGCCCAAAAGCTTATTGTGGCTTCGTCTTATAAAGCTCTACCAGCCTGTCGAGTTTGGCTGTAATAGCTTCAGCGGTATTGGCTGAATCGCGGCGACAAAATCGGTGGAAGAAAAATAATAATAAATATAGTCGCAAGCGACGACAAAAGGATTCAGCGCATAGAAAGCACATCCATTGTGCACATAGTTATGTTAGCAACCTTGTCTTGAAGCTTGATGAATATTGGCTGATCCATTAAGTTTGAGCAAACTTTTTCATTTGACCTTAACTTTTAACCAAAGTGTGATTATTGCAAAGAAACCATTGCAGTTACATGAAAATGAGAACTTAAAAAGCAAGTTCTTTCGACATTTTATTTCACAAAATATGAGCATGAACATATGAATCACAAAGTTAAAAGTTATAATTTTTAATTTCAGCTTAGCAGTCTAATAGAAAATCAAAAGAAATATTAAATATCAAATGACATGTCCAGTGGTCTACATAATGCTAATGAGTAATGGAGTCGTTGACGTCAGTCAATGACAATCATACTCATCTGCAGTGCGTACACATGATAGTACTAAAATATTGATAATTCAATGATAGCAGTATGAAATAGAAATTCTTCAATGCTATAATCACATTGTAAGATATTTTATGTATGAAAACGTGACATTGGTACCCTCATTATCTTTGGAAGTCTACATAGTGACATGATTTGTGGTTGATGGTATTTTGAATACGAATTGAAACTCTAGCGTATTTTATTTCTGTTGTTCCATGTGAAAATCACAACAATGTTTATGGATTCATAGTCAACATGATTGGTGTCACTCAGGATAACAAAGTACAAAATCAAACTTGACACAAAAATGCATCCATTCTTATTTCAAGCTGATTGTACGAGAAGCACACTTCATTGTCAAGTTGTTTAAACATTGACTTGTGTCATATGAGCCTAATGCAGTACAGACTTAAACTTAAAACAAAAATGCATCCATTTTCGTTTTAACTCAAGTGTATGAATGAGGCACATAAAGGTCAAGAGTAGTTTCGAATTATTAACATGAGTTGTGTGTAAACTCTGTAATGGAACACACTTGCAACTACAAAGTCGAACTTGAAACACAAATGCATCCATTCGTACTTCAAATTGTTTGTAGGAAAGCCAAACTTCATTGTCAAAGTTGTTTATACATTGACTTACGTCATTTGATCATAATGTAGTACAGACTTAAACTTCAAACAAAAATGCATCCATTTTCGTTTCAATTTAAGTGTATAAATGACGCATATAAGGGTCAAAAGTGGTCTTGAATTATTAACATGAGTTTTGTGTAAACTCAGTTATGGTACACAATTGCATCTATTGTACTGAGTGCACCCAATCATTCAAAACTGAGGTGATGCAAAAGAATTATTTATACAAATTTGTGATTTCTCAACACAGTCATGAAAACAAGTTTTACGTCACTTATGACATTATAAAAATGTGAACTAATTCAAACTTGATACACAAACAAATAAAAGAACGGAACATATTCATACAAATGAAATTGGAAAAGTGCTTTTAACTTATGTATATTCAAAAATATGATCATGATGTGAAAATAGACGGTCTTCAGCCCTTATGTAATGAACGACCTATGCTGTTATAACTTAATCTAAAATATTTTAGATGCTTTCAACTATTGTATCTCTAACATTTTGTGTAGGAAATTATTTTTTAGGGGGTACATTTCTTTGTTTTAAGTGATAAAAATGAAGTAGTTAACAATGATAGTAACATAACATTATATCGTTTATATCAATCATAGAAGATGTTGACAAATAATTTGTGAATAAAAGAACCTTTCATATATACACCTAATCAAAATAACCCAACAATATCTTATTTTCATGAATTTAAGTTACACTGAATTGAAGAAGCGTAAGATTGAATATTTTAGTATAAATTGTACACCAGACAGAAAATTCACATAAGCTTTTTCTATTGTTCATTTCTGAACACAGATGGCAACTGAGGAAAACAGTCTGTTGAATGGTTTTCTTTGTAGTTTGCTGAGTGTTCTTCATGAATTCAAGTCAATTTCACTTTTCATAATGACAAGAATCATCAATGGACCAGTGTCATTGGTTCTAGCTTGATGCAAAAAATATCAGTTCTGCATGTGGTTTAATGCGTCCTTGAAGATATCCAGTGGCTATATATACAGGTGATGATGGTACTGCATTTACTTCAGATGAACCAACATTTTCCAGAATGATAACTTGTCACATTAATGGCAACAGACACCTCTGCTAAGACACGCTTTGTAATCATGACGATGCACAAATATACAAGGTGTCACAAATAAATAGTTCTGCTTCACTTGTGGTAACTCCAGTTATGAAAACATGACATCTTTTTTCAAAATGTCCTTGAAAAACGGCAGTATTTCTGTCTTCTTGCATAGCTTGAAAGAGTCATCAATTGCCTTATAGTTCTTGTGTATCCAAAGATCTTTTGGACTGAGTTCCAGCACACACCAGGGATGTATAAAAACAAAATCAGTGTCCAAATGATTTGTTTCGTGCAAACAGTTATTTCATGAAATAAATGAAGTTCTAAGAATCACAAATAAAAACAATGCTATAATAACTAAAGTTCGTATGATTTGCGAAGAAGATTATGATTAGGTGTATATATAACAAGGACAAAAAGTTGTCAAGAATGTCTGCAATACATCCAAGGGTAAGTCAAAGGTTTGAGGTCTCATATAAGGCCAATTTATGAGAGAGTCAAATTAAAACATTGTGTAACAAAGACAATGTTACAACATGCACAGTTTGCACAAAACAATTGTTGTAAGTTCAACGTAAAACATTTGTAGTATTTACAAAAAAACAGTCAAAATATCTTATAAATCATTTAATAAACATGTCTTGACATGATAAAGTATAATTTTGTATTTCATATACACTTGAATTATAATGTAAACAGTTTGACTTACCCTTGAATTTACTGCGAAACATTATAGTATTTACAAAATGAAAAGGTAGGGGGGGCCACCCGGCTTTTGGACTCGCCCTCCCCCCTGATCACCTCTTAGATGAGGTGTGGAAGTTTATCAATGGGTGGATCCCACTTCAGGGTTTTTGAGTACAGCCACTGGAACAATGTTCGTTTTAGAAAAACAATTCTAGAGCATCATGGAAACTGAAATATGTGGGCAATACCTTAACTCTCACATTGTCAATACCTTTTACATAAACATGGTCTGGCAAAGTACCTGCTTCTGTGGTCGCACTGACTGCAATTTGTGAAAAACCTCGAGCTTCCATGAACCTTTGGATGGAGGAAGTTGTAAGTGCGTTCTCATTGAAGTCACCCATAACGATTGTCTTGTCACTGTATTCACTGATTTCATCAAGTAAATCTTTGAGCTGGTTCTTGAATGGGGTCAATTTGTATGTCTGTGGTCTGTACACAACAGTTACTGTGGTTGTTTGATCCGGAATGAAAGCAGTCAAGTATTCAAGATTTGTGGTCTCCAGATTTGGAAATTCGCATTGTATTTTTGAGAACACTCCAACACCACCATGTGCTTGCGTTTTAAGACTTGCAAACAATGGGTCTGAGTCATCATAAGACTGTGATCTTTGTTTGTGCCTGAACATAAATCCTCCTAGAGCTGGATGTTGAACAGTTGAGAGCCATGTTTCTGTGACAAATATCATGTCTGCTGAATGAAAGCGTTTATCACTTCTCAATTTGTCAATATGGCAAGGCAAACCTTCGATGTTGTGAAGCACAAGATGACAGTTATGGTCATGGTTCTCTATTTCAACTGAGTTGCAGTATTGTGGCATGTTTGAAATGGATTCTGAGACGTCACTGCTACAAAAAATTGCTTTTGGGTCAAAGTCTTTGAGAATGAGTCCATCAAGTGATGTGACACGAGAAAGTGCTACATAAGCTTGTCCTGGGGCAAAGATCTTTTTCAAAGAAACAACAGCTTGCTGAACAGTTAATCCCTGAACTTTGTGAATTGTACAAGCCCATGCCAACTTCAGTGGAAACTGTCGTTTCGTTTTCTTTGAACGCGCATTGTTTTCATCATGACGAGAAATAGGGGTACTGTTCATTGGAACACCAGGTGGATTGTGTTTTGTCAATCTCACTTTTTTGCCAACATCATTGTTATCAAAAGCGACATACACTGTACACACTTTTCCATTTTTGGTTGAAACATGTGACACCTTGCCAAATGCACCATTGACTAAGCCATCTGATGTGTCTATGTTCTTTGTAAGAAGAACCCTTGCATCAATTCCAATTCTCTGAGATGTGGTGGAAAGAAGTTCAAGGTCGCCAGTAATTTTGTTTTTCCCAAATTCTTCAATCTCAATCTCAAATGTGTCCTTGCAAATTTTGTCTAGCATCTCACTGTTGTACTTGTCAACCTCAACATTTGTGGATTTTATGTGCAGACAATCTGGGCCGTCTTCTGTAACACGACTACTGAGCAAAGCAACATCGTCAGATTCAAGGTTTGTTTCACCATCAATTGCATCTCGTTTTGATGCTTTTCGGAGCCTGTTTAACAAAGCTGCAAATTCTGGATCTCTTTGTCTCATGATTTCTGTTAGTTCAACCACAGAGAAACAATCATTCCATAAATCATACCCAGGAACTGATTTGTAAAGTGGTACACCTTTGACCGGAGGAAGCTGATAAAAATCTCCCACAGCAAGAATAGAAACGTTTCCAAATGGTGAATCTTTCTGTTTGATTTGTTTCAGTCTGCCATGAACATAAGCAAGCAGCTTTTGATCAACCATTGAAATTTCATCAATGATAAGAACCTGAACGCCTCCACATTTTGACCTGAGTGTATTCAATGTATTCTCACAAAGATATTGATACTGGTTTGGAACTGCTATTCCAATTGATAGACCTGAGTGTATTGTGGATCCTTTAATGTTGAATGCAGCATTTGCAGTTGGTGCCATTAAAAGAACTGATGTGTCATCAGGATGATCTAAAGTTGGTGCAAGTAAGCGAGTGGCTTCATAGTAAAAAGCTTTCACTAAATGAGACTTTCCAGTACCTGCTCCACCAGTCAAAAACACATGAAACGGTTTAGGGTCCTTGCCATTTCGTTTGTCAAGACACCATTGTCTTAGCTTGTAGAACACTTCATTTTGCTTTTCATTCAAGGATTTGAGGATAGCATGGGCTTCTGTTTTAGAAACATTACTTTGAATTGCTTCAGTATGTGAAACACGTTCCTCATGAGGAAGCAGATCAGGGATGTTTTGTTCATCATCAGAGTCATGATTGTCATCAGAGTGATCATTGCGTCTTACTTCCTGACATTCTAGTCTATTAACCTCAGCTTCTGGACATATTTGAGACCAGGCGTCTTCAAGACTACCAGAAGCTTCAAGAGTTTCCTGTGCAAGCTGCATGTCTGAGGCATTTTTCTCAAAATGTTGTCTGTTTCTTTCAACAATTGTTTTGACTTGTTCAACTACACCTGAAGCTGTAGCAATGGCTCCATCATTGTAGAAATGCTCAAATGAGTTGAATTGTGGAGGTAACAATTGACTTTCGCTTGTGTGGTTAAGGAACAATTCCAAACTGGATTGAAAGTACTTTTCTGGGTCTTTTTCTTTTGCAAATTTAGCATATCTAACAACTGCTGAATCTGTCCTTGTTCTTTTCTTGATATGGCCAAGATTGTTCAGTAAAGCTATCACAGGTGTGCGTCTGTTTTCATCAGAAACATTAGTGACTTCAGATTTGGAAAGGACTCTGTAATCTGATACAAATGTGGCTTGGCACATGTCACGGAACTCCGGTGTGTCAGGTCTGGCTCGATATCTGTCAAGAACACTGGGCAACCAAACATCATCTTGATCGATTTCACCGTTTGCTACTTTTGCTCGCAGTTGCTGTAGAGGCATGCTCATTCTGACTCGATTAACAGTGGGGATCATTTCAACCTTCCTAGAACATCCTTTCAGGTCAAGTGTGCATACACGGAAAATGGCTTCTTGCGCACTAACTTCACGACTGTTCAAGTATTTTGTGCCTATTCTTCTCATTGCATTTTTTGCATCAACATTTCCTTCTTTGCGTATTTCACTTTGTGCATGATCAAGTAGCAAACCCATTTCTCTTTCAGCTTTGGAGATGTAAGAAACAATGTAAACAACGCAAGAATATGCATCAATCACAAACTGAATGTCCATGTTGGCACCCCAACATCGCAAAAGATCTTGGTTGTACTGATTGACCCACACATCAGAGGAGTTTCTTTGAAGGACAACACTGTTTTTGTTTGTAAGTGTCTTTGATGCAGTTTCGTACATCTCTTGGGTAATGCCAATACTTTCGAACAAACTGTCTACGGAATCATAACTTTCAGTTTCATCCTGTAAAGCATTCCATATTTTGCCAAGAATCTCTTTAGCTTGTTCTTTGTTCATGACATTGCTGTTCTTGTCTATAGCCTCTTGGCATTTGAGATCAAAGATTCTGCGTTCTTCATCATTCATCATTTCATAGTCACCAACTGGTACTTCGACAACTTCAGTTTCTGAACGACAAACAAAAGTTTTCTTTGAAGGAGGACGTGGGAAATTGAAGCGGCATTCTTTTCCATTTTTTTTGCATGTCTTTGAATGTCTTTTGCTATGTCTCTGTACACTAGTAACAATCTCATGAAGTTCGTGATCATCATCTTCATTTGGCATGTCGCAAGAAACATATTGATTAACAAAGTCAACAACTTCATCATCAGTGTTTTTGTCAATCTTTGGCGCATTTTCAACCCAGAGTAGGCAATGAACATGGGGTGATCCCCGCTGTTGGAATTCCACTCGGAAGAAATAGTCTTGGATTTTGCCAATTGGTTGTGCAGGTGACATGATCACATCTCTCAAGAATGTGTGAAATCTTTGGTCAAACATTCTGGCAGTTGTGACAGGATTTCTCCTCAATATTGCACATTTTTCATTCCAGTCAAGATCGTTTGCTTTACGGGGATCTCCAGTTTCTCTTAATATGCTTTCAATGATTTCAGGCCACCTAGTTTCAGCAGATGAGAAAGAGCAAAACCATGTTGGAATACCAAGCTGGCGAATCAAAGCAAAGATATCTTTTTGAGTGGATGCCCAGTAAGGTGGTGTTCCTCGGATTGGTGTCAAGAATTTGTACCCGTCATCATTTTTCAAGAAGTTTTGCAGCGCTGCATTATCTACCAGTGTATTAGCATCAACCTTTGGTTGTGAATGATCAGCTTTGCCTTTTCGCAGAGCAATGGATGCCTTTGAGATTACCTGATCAAGTTCAGATCTATACTGCGCATGAAAAATGTACGGAATGCTTTGTGCACATCTTGTATCTGCATTCATCAATCTACAGTGGAGATAACGAGAAAGAGTCAATTTTTCCTCTCGATTGTCATGATAGATTGGACCACCTTTAGGAAACAGACATGGGAAGGCTTTTGGTTCATCATCATTTTCTTGGAGCATTCGAACAGGATTGTTTCCTTCAGCTGGTGCAATGTTTGTTATTCTATCAAAATGTTGATCAAGTATTTCTTGGCCAATATCAATTGGCTGTAAACATGTGTCAAGCAGCATGCCATGATTGTCTGATTCTTCACGTGTGACATCAACATTGGATGTTGTTTCATCTTGAATGTCTGTATCAGAGTGATCATCAGTATCAATTTCCATTTCATTTCCCTCGTTAATAACAGGTAGTGGGTTGACCCAAGTTTCATTCAATTCAATATGTCTGTAATATTGGTTGTTTTCTTGAAGATATTCTAGCGCTCTCAAAACCTTTGTTTTGTTTACATACTGATTTTTGTAATGCCCTTTGTAAGTAAGTTTTCTTTTCAACTTCACTTGAACAAGCTGATCTTCTGAATCAGACCTGGGTAATGCATTGACAGTTTGCACGATATTTGATGGAACACTGACAACTGGGCCATGGACTGAATTTTGTGCACCTTTAGGAAGAGCAACAAGTTTCATGAATGGAATGTGCAGAGATACAAGGTGTTCCTCAAGTTCGTTAAGGTTTCCAAGTTCAGGTGGTATTGGTTCAAAATGAAGATTGTTCACAACTGATTCTCCTGGAATTTTTCCTCGTTTGACTTTTGCATGACACGAATGACAAATCCATAACTTTGACATTGATCCTGTTGCTAAGATACACATGTCCTGACAATCCTCAGTGCAACTATGTAAATATTGTTCTGTGATGCACCTTCCAGCAGCTTGTGCAGCGTTTTCACTTTTATTCTCATATAAATCTTTTCTACATTCAAGCACTTGTTTTCTGAACAGTTTTCTGTGACAGACAGCACACACGTAATCTGGACCCTCACTGATTGCTGATCTGAATGTTTCAGTAACATGTTTGAAACTTTGTTGTTGTTGTTTTTTTGAAAGTCTTTGCTTTGTGACAGATTTTTTTACGTTTGTTTTGTGATTGGGATTATTTGCATACTGCCGAGAACTAGCAGCTTTGGCAGTATTTCGATGCTCTGCATCTGTGGCATATTTGTCAATACTGGCAGCTTTTAGAGCATCACGATGATCAACATTTGTGGCATATTTGTCAATACTGGCAGCTTTTACAGCATCACGGTGATCAACATTTGTGGCATATTTGTCAATACTGGCAGCTTTTACAGCATCACGATGCTCAACATTTGTGGCATATTTGTCAATACTGGCAGCTTTTACAGCATCACGATGATCAACATTTGTGGCATATTTGTCAATACTGGCAGCTTTTACAGCATCACGATGCTCAACATTTGTGGCATATTTGTCAATACTGGCAGCTTTTACAGCATCACGATGTTGTGCATTCATGGCATATTTTTCAATGCTTGCATATTTAAGAGTTTCACAAACTTCAGTATTTGTAGCATATTTGTCGATTCCAGCAGCAATGAGAGACTCACGATACTGAGAATTTGTAGCATATTTGTCAATCCCAGAAGCTATGAGAGACTCACGATACTGAGTATTTGTAGCATATTTGTCAATCCCAGAAGCTATGAGAGACTCACGATACTGAGTATTTGTAGCATATTTGTCAATCCCAGAAGCTATGAGAGACTCACGATACTGAGTATTTGTAGCATATTTGTCAATCCCAGAAGCTATGAGAGACTCATGATACTGAGTATTTGTAGCATATTTGTCAATCCCAGAAGCTATGAGAGACTCACGATACTGAGTATTTGTAGCATACTTTTCGATTCCAGCAGATATCACAGCTTGTCGGTAACAAGTGTCAGTAGAATATTTCAGTCTGCTTGCTTGTTTTTTGCGCTCTCTGTATTCGGTATCAAAAGAGTACCTTTTCTGTTTAACTTGAGCAGGATTTTCATCTGAAGCATTTTCTGTTTGTCTTTTCACAGCTCGAGAAATTCGCATTGATACCTTTTGCTGAAGTTGCCTTTTCTCCATTGACATTTTTCGTTTTCGTTTTCTTACTTTGGTCTTTGGAAGTGACTGATCATTTGATAGTGTAGGTACGTCAGCAGTCCTATTTGAATTGTCATTTTCACCAATAGATTGAGTAAGCACAAAGAGTGTTTCAATTGTTACTGGTGTCACTTCAAATTGGGTATTCACTTGAGCATTCATCGATGAAGAAAGACGCACACAATGAGAATGTACTTGTTCCAAAGAGTTGTACTGTGCAACAATACAGGTACCATTACTTGTGAGTTCACCATTTGCATTGCGAGAATGTGAATCAAAAACATGAAATCTGTTTCTTGAAAAAAAGACAGCAAAAGTAGATTGACAAAAGGTAACAAAGGCAAACTGGTTATTCTCAAAGGATTTTGCCAAGGCATCTTTCAAGGACATTGTGTTCATTTCATTGTCATTTTGCATACCTAGTAAGCCAAAAAGAGTCTCTCTCAAGCTCAAATGGTAAATGTTTCCATTGATCTCTACATTTTCTGGAAGTTCTTCAACATTCAGATATGCATTACTTATTGCAGTAAACCTTTGCAAAGAAGCATACATTTCATTCCCATGAGTCATGATTGTATTGAGGTCACGCGTGGTCCAGTCAAGTGCACTTTTCAGTTTGGAATATACCATTGCGGACAAACTCATTGGAACACATTGTTTTCCTGCTGTTTCACCAAAAATAGCATGTCCCTGGCTGTAGGAGGCATGAAGTACAAAGCAGTTTGAAGCTGTGCTGTCAATAACGTTAGCAACTGATGTACTTGACATCTGTTCTTCAGAATGCAATGTGTTTGAGTGGTCATCTTGTTCAAGACAGTTTTCACCTGCATTAAGGTAATACTCGATCTGTTCATCAGTAAGATCAACCTGTGCATCACTTTGTGACTGGTCATCATGTTCAAGACAGTTTTCACCAGCATTGACGTAATAATTGATCTGTTCATCAGTAAGATCAAAGTTTGCATCAATTGTGGAAGTCAATTCAATACCACCCAAATCCGGTTTAGTATTTGGTCTACACAGTGAAGGTTGCCATTCGGGGGATAAAATTGGCATTTCATTCAACATATCATTGATCCTTTCATTGGGCATTTCATTGATCATTTCATTGGGCATTTCATTGGGCATTTCATTGATCATTTCATTGGGCATTTCATTGATCATTTCATTGGGCATTTCATTGATCTTTTCATTGGGCATTTCATTGGGAATATCTTTAGGAATTTCTTTGGGCATTTCATTGGGCATTTCATTGAGAGATTCATTGAGTGATTCATTGTTCAGTTCATTGAGTGATTCATTGTTCAGTTCATTGAGTGATTCATTGTTCAGTTCATTGAGTGATTCATTGTTCAGCTCACAGAGTGATGCATTGAGTGATTCATTGAGTGATTCATTGTGCAGTTCATTGTACATACTATTGTGGCTCATGTTTTTAATGAGGGCATGTTCCTCTGTGTAGCTCATGTTTTTAATGAGGGCATGTTCCTCTTGGTAGCTCATGTTTTTAATGAGGGCATGTTCCTCTGTGTAGCTCATGTTTTTAATGAGGGCATGTTCCTCGCTCCTGTTTTTAACGAGGGCAAGTTCCTCGATACTTGCCTTCTTGCGGGCTGCACCCTTCTTCCAGTTCTTCCTTCTCGGCATCTAAAAAGAAACATTTTTTAGGCGAGATTGTTTAATTTCCAACTGATTGGAACTGTAGACTTATGTTTTTCCAATTAGATAGAACACCATTTTTATTTTATAAAGATAAATCTTAGGGTGGCATGAAAATTCAAGTTTTAAAAGCAAATGGACATGTTAAATGCTTTTCAACACAGTAATCCTAATTTTGTTCTTAAGCCCAATCTGCTTGTAACTCGCAAACAATTTGTTTGACAGGGGATAATCAATGAACCCAATTTGACATCAACTGTGGAAAAAACAGGTGACTTAGCCGCCATAACATATGTAAACAACACCACATTTCAAAATTAAGTGATTGTGTTCTTGTAGCAATTGGAAACTCAGGACATTTTAGCTGGTGGATTTCAATTTAAGTGTTGTACAACAATTTTAAAAAAAAGGAAAATGCCTTACAACTTATGATATGACTGAAACAATTCATATGATAAATTTGCTGTCTCAAACCACTACTTTTCAGTGTCTACACAGATAATGCACCATATGAAAAACAGCAGTGTGTGAATCTTTGTTTTGATTTTCCTAAAATAAAATACATCAAAATCACTGCTTTATTCAGGATTATTGAATTTTTTTTTTCTGTCGTCGTAAATCGCAGCTGTTATCAGTTGCAGAGTTTGGTTTTTATTTTGCTGTGGTTACTTTCGAAAGTCTATCTTCATGAATACACTTGTATGATAAAACATTTCAACAATTGGTTAAGTTTAATTCCTTGTACAAGGGAATTTGTGTAAATTACAAAGTCATATAGGTTAACAGCGCACAAATATATTTAGTCTTTTAACTGAAAATCATAAAATATTGTACTATACTATCTCAAGAAGTTTTGTATATAAACAATAAAATACAAAGAAAAAAACCAGTGAATCACAAACATTTCATTATTCTTAAAAGAGAAGGAACATATTCATGGTTATTTATTGAATTAAATTCAATAACAATTATTGCTTTATTTTACTTACATATAATTTTCTGCAAAGCTTGGAAATTATGTAAACATAAATACTTATATGTGCCAAAATTGACTTTCAAAATTTTTTAAAGAGAAAAAGATACTTAATTAGACCAATTTGTTCCATAGTGTTCAGTTATGGTATCTAATTTTAGAAAATTATTTTACTGTATTTCTTTTGTCAATACATGATTTGTAATATCATATTTTTTTTATAGACTATGTTTAGCAAATGTTCTCTGAATTCCTAGTGAATAGGTGAAGGGCGATTGATCAGTTTATTTACACATTATTTATTTTGAGAAATCCAAAAAAGGCAATATGAGAAGTAAATGAATGAATGAAGCTTCAGATTATTTGATATTGTTTTTATTTCGTCAGATAAATAAAAAAAAGACTGGTCATGGATTTTCAATGATGGAAAGTTTACCTAAAACATCCATTTCGAACATCACCCATGCACATGTTTCAGCGAACTCAGCATATAATTGAAAAGAAATCTGAGATTTAACAACCACAAGTTTAAATCATTTAATTATGCATTAGCACGTATAATACTATAATGTTCAATTTTATAAAAAAAATTAACATGTATGCAGCTGGTAATTTCATATAAAACCTGTCCATCTCATTATTTCACACTCATGTATGATGCATGTACATGCAAGTTGCCTTGCGTAAATGAGCGGTATTTTGCTAACTCAAACAACAACAAAAACAGTAACATAACAGATATTTGTTTTAATCATCATCTTACCAAACATTGCTTAGGGTATTTGTAAAGACTAAAATAAGTACTGATAAGTCTTCTAGTTAAATTTGAAGAGACGCACTTCCGATAATAAACATTTATTCAACTTTATTGTCATTGTTTTGTTTTTTTCCATGTTACTGTTGTGTCAACAACTGAAAAAGAGATCTGGCCACTTATATATGAATTTGTCGAATGGTATGCCTACAATGCGCGCTATTTCAATGTCTGACAGTGTAAAGATACAACAAGGGCTATCTTTTTTAAACAGGTGACATTACACATTCCATCGACCAAAATCAAGTTTTTTTCCGGTCTTTTCCGTTAAGTAAGATGGCAGATACATGAAAACAGTGACATAGGTTTTCAATTTCTTTTACGATTTCCTGATCCTTCATTGGAGTTTCTAAAGTATAATGATATGGATGGCTTTCAAAGTCTTTCATGTGTTTTTCATGTGTAATATTTATTTGCAGATGTGAAGGATAGGTATACAAACAGAAAATTGGGAGCAAAATCAAGCGGGAGTTGCACTTTAATCTCTAAATTGAATTGAGTGTGTTAACAATGTTGACTGCCCTTTTGGTTATCAGACTTTAAAAAAATGATAATATTGCTAGTAGTTGAGTTACATTACATTTTTCAGTCCTTCAAAATTTACTTTTTTTACCTAAACACAAACAAACTTTAGAAATAACTTATATGCAAAGCCATAATCTTATCAAGCTGTTCAAACATGTACAAATATTTTTAAAGGAATCATGTTGTTGGGATCTAATATGTCACACTTTTCATATAGCGTTATTTTATTGAAAAGAATTGCTTGTTTCTGAAATCAGTATTAATGTAGTAGATATTATTAGTTCAGTACAGTAAGACAATAAGCAGGTTGCAGTTGTCATTAATGACGGAAAACCTGAGAAATAAAGGCTTGCACCAATGACATTAACTAAATTTTGGAAACTAATCTATGGTTAGACCAAAAAAAAGATCAAAATGTTATTACAAGTGTTTAGCAGGTCAACTTCTTAACATTTATATGGCTGTTTTTCAATTATCACAGAAAAGAGAAAATATCATTTGCTTGAGATTTGAGACAGCCACATCAAAAATCATAACAGTGTGTTAACAATGGTGTCTTTCCATTACGTAACCAGTCTTGAGCTAAATTTCAATACTGCTAGTAACGAGCTATTCATGATATAATGCAAGGTTACATGACATTCTTAAAGAGCCACTCCGTGATTTTCATAACAAAGTTATTTACCTTTGATACAAACCTAAATGTCATATGTGGTGATTTAAAACAAAACATCTTAACTTTTCATGTCCAAAATATATATATGAAAAATACTGGTTTTCCATGAAAATTTGAGTACACCCTTATAAATGCACATAGGTGTAGATACCTCGGCCAATATACATGGATACTAGTTATATAACCTAACAAACACTATCAACTCCTAACTGCCTTCCTGGCTATTTTAGATAAGTCTCCAAAATTACGTGTGACTTTTTGACGCGGGCCACTGTCCGGTTTTCGATCATAATTGCGACGTTCTACCTTCATATTGTCACTGTAAATAAAAGAATAAGCTTTAAAAAGTATATTTTTTGTTACAGTCAATACTTTGCTGTAAAATGAAACCAATGATCAAGTTTGTCATATGTGACTCTAATAACTCACAGAGTGGCTCTTTAAAGTTCTTGGGAATTATATTTATTACTTGAAAACATACATATTTCCCAATAACTTATATGGTGGATTACTTGAAAGCAGATTGTCAGTAATAAGTAAAACATGCATTTTTTTACACCAAATTTTATTAAACACATTAGTTGTGGTCATCTGCGCCTTAAAATATAATTTTTTATATCCAAAATTGACAAAACCGTTGAGAAATATGGAATAATTTTTTCAACTTGAATTACTTAATTCTACTTTTCAAACTGTTAGTCTTAAAATTGTTAAAAAGTTGTTTAAAGTTAAGGGCAGAGATACTTTATGCAATTATCAGAAGAAATCATCTGCAAAAACAACTGGGTGCTTCACCATTAATGCATGAGCGTATTTCATTAAGAAATTTAGATTTAGGTGTTCAGATGTCACTGCATCTTTTCTATGCAATATTTAAGGAAAAGATTTGGTCATATAAATTGTGGTCATGTTCATTTAGAAATGGTCATGGTCATTCATTCATTGAAAAGATGAGCTGATTAAATGTATGTGTATAATAAGCGGTATATACAGATTCATCAAAAAGCTTAGAATAATTGTGATTTGTAACCTTGCTCATAAATTGCGATACTGATGTACATTGTACAAACACATGATGAAGCAAAGGGTGACGGTAATTCACTTATACCCCTTTACGTTTATCCCTGATCAACTAAATACTGGAAACTTCCCATAACTTTGATGTCCCTTAATAAAGACTAGTAGATGTGATGTGTTCAAATGGTTCACATTAGTTTTTATTTCTAAACACTCTTTCAAACACTGAAAATTACAACAAGTAAGAAAGAAATCACAATATCACTTGTTTCATACAACTGCAACTTTTAGTCCGACAAATTCCTACCTAAGATATGACTTAGTACAACACATAACACTTCAATATTAAATGTTCAAAAGGGCACTCCTAAAAGAATGGAAAATTATAAAAGAATCAGTTAATCTCTCTCTAATTTGTCACGCAAATTTGAACCTGAGGATATGACTTAGTACAAAGCATAGAAATCTGTACAATATATTCACTTTGGTGAAATTGATTGAAAATTTGCACTACACCCCTCAGGATAGTGAAGAAGATATGTGCAAACTTTGAAAAGAGTCGGATAAATAGTTTTCCTGCCATTGGTGGAACAAAAATTTCTGCAGACCAGCATGCTAACAGAATCATTAGTATTACTCTATTCCTTTGACATTAACTCACTGTTTAATTACAAAATCAAAGAAAAGAGTAAACATGTGATGTTAATTTCTTATCAACTAAGAAAAAAAATCATTATCACATAATAAAAAAAGGCTTTTAACATTGTGTGTTATTCCATTTTTATTTTATTTATGTATATTGGATAGAAAAAGAGCTGTTGCCTCTGTAGGTAATGAGGCTATGTACAATCTATTCAAAATCCATTTATAATAATAAACAGATAAAATGGAGCAAACTCAATCATAACAAAATAGAATCAACAAATTTGTGACAAAGTTAGCGAAATTTTCACATATATTCCCTCATGTTTGTGATCACAATACACATTGAAATCCAAATGGACAAAATAGCATTGGTGGAGAGAAAAGGATCACTTAAGTCTCTTTGTTGTGATGTTTCAGGCCAAAAAATTTAACATCTTGTAATTTTTTATCTCCATATGATCTGTCATGTATTTCTGGATCTCTGGGATGAATTTTACCTCTAACAAGGTGAAAAAGAGAACTAGTTATGATCCATGCAGGACTTGCTACAATTGTCTTCAAAATATAAAGCATTTCCCCACAAACAAAATGTTAAGACAAATACTTCAAAAATGTTTATCTAGACACACCTTCAAATATATAGCATCTAATACCCACTTGAAGCAAAATCTGACCATTAGATAAGAAGTTATGAGCCGGAGAGGACTTTTTTAACTTTGATTGAATTGAGACACCACATTTTCACAAATGTCCAAAATGAGGGGAAAAAAATCAACCCTTTCAGCTATTATGACTTATTATGCCAGATTTAAGGTGAGAAGATATGCCGTTTAATACTGCGTAAAAAGAGTTATTTACTTAAAACGCGGCTGCTAGTATCATTGCAGGGAGAAACATGCATCAACATTGAGGCACCGCTTTTTACCAAAAAACGCAGGCCATTTTCTTCAAATTTAAAATTTTTTAACCCTGAGACTCCGTCATATAATTATACATGTTCATACATAATTTGATAACAATGACATCATTACTTGAGAATATGAGTGAGACAGGACTCTTTAACAGTTTTCATCACAATTTCATCTTTTTTGCCCAAAATGCCAAATGTTGTTGATATTTCCAAAATAATACTATTACTATAATAACATAATAATGACACATCATAACATATGTTTGAATTTCCATGATGAATTTGAAATGAAATGGCCAATGAGTTACAAAGTTATGAGCCAAACACAATGTATATAACAGATGGACTGACAGTGCCAATGCCATTGACATTGTAATACCTACTTTGTTGCAGCGGATACTAATATACGTATATATGCAAAAATATCAAATACTGAGAAATTGTGATAAATTGTCAATTATCATGTGTTTTCAGAATATCATAGTGTCAACAGACTGGCTCTTCTAGTCAGAAATAAATTTTTACACTGCCACCACATCATGAAATGAAAAAAAAAATACCAAACACTAAAGTAGAAATCTATGAAGTTGAAAGTCAAGTTCAAAACCATATTTCTGACAACTCAAAAAGTATCTTTTGGAAATCCTAACATTCATTCTTCTGTTGCTTTTTTTTTGTCATTCAAAAATCTACATAGAATGTTTTGTATGTAAAAAAGAGTTTTGAGGGCAAAGCATATTCTTTCCATGCTATCCCATCTATTGGCTGCTGTGTAAAGATGATAACTCAAGGATTATTGAAAGGGACAGTCATATTGGGGAAATTTCTGTCGATACAATATTATACAATTATACACTGGTGACAAGGTCAATACCAGTATTAATAGACCCAAGGACACCGGAACAATAAGCTGATTTCATAATTCTGTTTATTCCTAAAAGTCAGTTATACATGTTGAAACATGAAGCTAATTTGGTTTATTTAAATTTAAAAAGAAAAGCACAATCATTCACAAGTAAAAGAAGCAGCCAAGAGTGGTAGTTATATTCTGCCAATATGGTGGATGTCAAATATATTGAACAATAGTTAAAAAGCTGTATTCTTCACATAACCTCAATAATTCATCTTCATAGTTGAAAACTTCCTAAGCTGATCACTGGTAATACACTTATAACTCTGAAAATATTATTGTTTTGAATCCATCCTTATGTAAGGCAGTTAGGTTTTAAAGTTCAACCTTGAAGATAGTATATTGAGTGGTGTTTCCATGTAAACAGCAAATTAAACAAGTTTCAATCAATTTGGTGGTTTTAGACTATTGTACCATTAATGACATTCTTCTTTGCATTTCCATAGCAGGCCAAAGGTAAATGTAGGAAGAAGTTGTAAAGCCAAAACAAGCACAACTACTCACAATGATTCTTCGATATAGCAAGTTTATTGAGGTAGGCCTTATTGGTTTTCAGTTATTGCACTGACATCATTTGTATATTGTCTGCAAACTTTGTTTGGCGCGTGATGATTGTAACAAAATAGGGCATTAAGTTTTGCTACACAAATAGAAAGCCTAATTATAGTGTAAGTGATATGCGCCCATGAACAGGACCTACTTAGTGTTTGAAAACTTTAAATTCTTCCAAATTCTTCAGAATTGTTAAATTTGTATAACATAAAGCACTTTACTCACAACATATAGCATAAATTCTGTCATGTCAATCAAGTAGATTGAGCATACTTCCAGGTTACAGTAAAATAAATATAGTCCATCAGCCTTAATTAGTTACTGTTTTAAGTTTAGTGTAATTTTACACGTGTGAGCTTGTACGATATGGAAATGTTTCATTTGATTTAAAAACTGCAACTATATAGACTGATTTACCCTTCCTAAGTACTTGATAAAGTTTCTTTTTAAAACGCCACTTTAATGATCTGATGTCCTTAGAATTCAATTGCATAAATCCCCACATTTCAAAATGTGAAAATGAAATACCAAAATTACTGATTTCTGTATTAAATATCTTTTTATCTTGACCATGGCTATCAAGGTCATCCGACATTGCAGCATGATCAAATATTTGTTGGTACAAAATAAATGAAAATGTGACTGAGAAGTTGCCTTTTGGATTGTAATTATTTTCATTAACTCCAAAATAATGTTTCAACGCAAGTAGTGTGAATCAAATATTTGACACTACTTCCGAAATAAATAATTAAAAACATGATGTTATGCAATGTTGTCCCCCAACATGTTATGAAATGAAATACATAAAAAACCCTTTCCATAACCTTGATACGTTTTGAATAACCAACCATGCAAAGTTTTCTAAAACTCACTTTCAATCTGTAATGAAAATAATGTAATATCATGAACATCCTCCAGTGACCTCCACTGATTAAATTTACTGCGTCATTACAGAGACAACACACTATATTTGGGAATCAAGGCCTCTCACTTATTAGTTGATTATACTTATGGATTTATGCTGTAAAGGTTAATGACAATTGAAGCATTCAGAGCTTAAATTTTGTCACACAATTTTCAAGAAAATGTTCGCGACAATATATATTATCATGAGACCGATGAAGCTGATGAACGCTATTTATCTAGGCCGCCATTTTGAATGGTACGTGGGTCAACGCTCGCGATTGTTGAAACTCTATCAAGACGGCTGACAATGATTCTTATTGTCAAAACATGATATACTTCGACAGAAAAACAACCGAATGTGTTGAATGAACGCGAAAGAAGCACACAACTCATTTCAAACTGTTTTTTAAACCTAAAATCTGCCAACACAACGATTACTGCCTCTCACCTCGCTTCTCTGTACTCCCGACAATGTTAGCCGCACTTGATTGGGAGCATATTCATACGCATTATATAATGCTTAGATAGGGTGAAGCGATGTGGAAACCGTTGAGAAAAATTATCAATTGATAAAAAAAAATTATATTAAATTGTTTTGTTTTTTTACAAATTGCAGTCTTGTGTCATGTAAGAACCCAATTCTGATTCATATACGCCGCACACGTGACCTGTGGAACCCCTTCTGATTGATATACGCCGCACACGTGATCTGTGTGTAAGCCGTTATCAGCAATCAAACAAGATTAACCTTCAAAGGTTTGTAACTCGCGAGAGAACGGCATAGGCAAACCACCAAAATAAATCCACTGTTATAAAGTGCACCCCGTGAGTTTGTGGAGTCATATCTGCCAAACTTAATCAATGTTGTCATTTGATCTCGAAGTATCAACCAAAAAGACACATTTTAAAGCTTGTTGGTTTTTACAGTGACAATATGAAGGTAGAGGGTCGTGATTATGATCGAAAACCGGACAGTGGCGCGCCAAATAGTCAAACGTCATTTTGCAGACGCATGTAAAACAGCCAGGAGGGCAGTTAGGAATTGATAGTTTTTGTTAGGTTATATAATTAGAATCCATGTAAATTGGACGTGGTATCTACACCTCTGTGCATTTACATGAGAAGTTTAGATGTTTTGATTTTATATCAACACACAAAACATTTAGCTTCATATAAAAGGTAAATAAAATGTTATTTAAATCACAGAGTGGCTCTTTGAAGTGATATTGTGTATTTTTGATGATTTTTTCTATGGCTGAAATCATCTTGAGCAAAAATACTATAACTGTTCAGTAATGTTCAAATCGCCACTCTAAAGTTGTATATTTATTGCTAAAATATCCAAAGTTAGATATTTTCTTGTTATCAAAGATTTATTTTAAAAAATCCGGCTCTATAAATGAAATGAAAAGATATAGTATTCAAATGACCTACTAAACACGACCAATCATTATTTTATCTTTGTGTCTTTTGTAAATCAGTTTAAAACAGGACATTTGATTCATTGACGCGCGCGATTGTCCGGTTTTTGATCACTTTTTAACCTTGTTGATATTATAAGTGTTAAGTTATGTTCAAATTGCCCCTCTAGAGCTGAATATTTATTGCTAAAATATCAATATATATCTTTTTGTTTTTTTGTAAATCAGTTTAAAACAGGACGTTTGATTCATTGACGCGCGCCATTGTCCGGTTTTCGATCACACTTTAACCTTGTTTTTTGAGTATGCTGAATTGTTAAGCACTTAAATGGTGACTTTCAGACAATAACAACTGTTCTGAAAAAGATAAAACCATATATGATGCTCTACACGTTTGACTTCAACAACATACTCTGTCACCCTTTAAATACAAACAGACATAAGTAGGAGAAATGCCCACAACTGCAACAATCGACAACAACAACAACAACAATAATTTCGTCAATAACAATAAGGATTCAGATGTCAATTTGTGTCACATTTAGCGAACACTCCTTTAAGGCCAAGTTCGTCCAAAAGTTTCTGCGGGTTATTAAATGTATAATATTCCTTACACAGACATTAATTCCTGAAATGTTAGTTTCCATGAGAATTTGCCAGTGTAGTTAGTAAAAAGTTAATTCAAAACTCTAAAATTCTATTACCATTATGAATGTTTGCCATGTTCAAGTTGAGTCGCAATGCACCTTTAAGATGCATATTGAAAAAGAAGATTATTTTGTCATGTATGGCGTATTTGTGGATATTTTACGTCTGTTTCAATTTACATGTGACGAACAAGCGTAGATAGTTGCAAAAGGGTATACTTACTTAGAAGTTGCTGTGATTTACTTCGTTTGTAATGATACTGCACAAGCTTTGAAAGAAGTTGCATGTCTTTATATGCATTTTGAATAAGGACAAACCTATGGCCATCATTGTCGCCTGAAGAGCTGACTGTATATGACTGACTGACTGTATATGGTATTAAGGCTTACTTGAAGCCGTACTCTCGCGCTGAGAGAGCCGAGCTACCATAGCGCAGGGACCTTGTATATAAGGTCCCTGCATAGCGCTACAGTGAATAGCCTTATAAAACGAATGAGAAAGCAAATCGATCATAAATCTTCAACTACGATTCTAACAAAATTACCGTAGTAGACTTTTCTGTTTCTTTGGTTATGGTAAATCGTTTCATATCATTTTTGTTTACCTAGGTGCCGTTTGACATTTCAGCCTATCATATATAGTTATACATAAAACACTGTTAACGAGCTATTTTGTTACTGAAAGATATGAACGTAGTCTGAATGTCCTGTAAAAATCATGCAATTCGACGGGTAGGTTTTTGAGATATATATATCTGTATTTGAAGTTTGAAATTTTTAAAAATTCACAAACTTTGAGGGGTCGCTGTGAGCAAAGAATTGTAAATTTGCAAACACTGAGAAAAACTTGTTATAGTGCACTGCCTTGGCTAGGGATTCGTCATGTTTTAATTTTTTGTTTGTACTGTTATTGCACATCCTTGAAAACAGGTCTAAAGACTGTAAGTGCATTTTAAAAAAATTACCCCATGTTAAGTTCGGTCAAATGATTGTTGCTGTTTTTTATCCTTTATTGTGAACGAAAATGACTGTTTGCGATCAGTGTTTTAATAGTTTCGTAAAGTGCACATACTGGTTTTACAATCCTGTAAAAATGGTGCAATTGTTATGCTAACTTTCAGAGTTATCTCTCTTTGAACATGCTTACATGAAATAAGTCGCCCGACTTTGAAGGGTTGCTGAAGAACAAATATTAGACTTTCATCAAACTCAAAAAGACCATGAACTTCCCAATGCCTCCGCTACACAATTGTAGAGTTTCAGCTCTGAGATGCAAGTATCTTCAGAGAAAAAGATTCTCAAAGGTGCATGGGGTCAGAATTCTCAAAAAGTCAAAAAAGCAATGTGGCGGCCACACTATTCATGCAAAAACTTGGCTATGATTGACTTTTTTCTCGTATTACTATTGCCCATCGTTTCCAAAATGTTGCAAGTCTCTAAGTGCATTTTGAAAAAAAATTCCGTGTTAATTTTTCTAAATTTGGATCGCACTGTGCCTTTAACGCTTAATCCGATTATGCCCAAAAGCTTATTGTGGCTTCGCCTTCAGAAGTTCTATCTGACTGGCAAGTTTGGCTGTAATCGCTTTAGCAGTTTAGGCTGAATCGTGTTAACAAGAATCGTGGAATAATGGAAACCTATTTCTGGAACAAATAAGTTGATAATGTGCAAAAACTATAATACGTATGAAATCGTCATGATTTACTTTTTTGTTCATACTGTTATTACGCTTCATTCAAAACAAGTTTCAAGTCTCTAAATGCATTTTTAAAAATTAGCCCATGTTAATTTTTTGTAAACATATTTTTGCTGTTTTTGATCGTTTATTGTGAACGAAATTGACTGTTCGCGATCAATGTTTTAACAGTTTCATCAAGTCCACATACTGGCCTTACATTCCAGAAAAACTATTGCAATTGTGAGTCTAACTTTTTGAGTTATCTACCTTTGAACATGCTTATATGAGCTAAGTTGCCCGACTTTGAAGGGTTGCTGAGAAATAAATATTAGATTTCCATCAAACTCAAAAAGACCATAAAATACCCAATGCCTTCACTACACAATTGGAGAGTTTCAGCTCTGAGATGCAAGTATCTTCAGAGAAGAAGATTCTCAAAGATGCAAAGGGTCCGGAAATTTCAAAACGTCAAAAAAAGCAAAATGGCGGCGAAAGTATTCATGCTACGAATTCGCCATGCTTTACTTTTTTGCTTGCAATGTTATTGCCCATAGTTTAAAAAAAGTTTAAAGTCTCTAAGTGCATTTTGAAAAATTTTCCCATGTTAATTTTTGGATTTTTGGATCGTACTGTGCCTTTAACGCTTAAGCCGATTAAGCCCAAAAGCTTATTGCAGGATCTTCTCATGGAGCTCTATCAGAGCCAGCTTCACTGAAATTTTCATGAAGATTAGAGCATGCATTAATCTACAGCAGCAAGTTTCATCTAACCTTATCTCCGAAGCATACTCCGGTTTTTGCAAAGAAGTGGTAAGAAAAAAATATTGGACTGACATCAAAATCTGAATCACCCTGAAATTCCCAATGTCTCAGATAGATTATTGGAGAGTTTGAGCTCTTAGATGCAAATATCTTCAGAGAAGAAGATTTTTAAAGATGCATCTCAAAAAGTCAATAAAAGCAATATGGCGGAAAAACTATTTATGCTAGGAATTGACCATGATTTAATTTTTTGCTTCAAATGTTCTTGCCGTTCGTTTGAAATAAGCTGCAAATCTATAAGTGCATTTTGAAAAAAAATCCCATGTTAATTTTTCGAACTTTGGATCGTACTGTGCCTTTAACGCTTAATCCGAATAAGCCCAAAAGCTTATTGTGGCGTCGTCTCATGAAGTTCTATCAGACTGGTAAGTTTGGCTGTCATAGCTTTAGCGGTTTGAGCTGAATCGTGTCCACAAGAATCGCTTAATAATGACAAGCAATTTCTGGAACAAAAAAGTTCATAATGCGAAAAAACTATAATACTTATGAATTCGTCATGATTGACTTTTTTGTTTGTATTTTGCTTACGCTTCTTTCAAATTAAGTTTCAAGTCTCTAAGTGCATTTAAAAAATTTAGCCCATGTTAATTTTTTGTTAACATACTTTTGCTGTTTTTGATCGATTATTGTGAAGGAAAATGACTGTTCGCGATCAATGTTTTAACAGTTTCATAAAGTGCACATACTGGTCTTACATTCTTGAAAAAATGGTGCAATTGTGAGTGTAACGTTTTGAGTTATCTCCCTTTGAACATGATTACATGAGCTAAGTCGCCCGACTTTGAAGGGTTGCTGAGAAAAAAGTTTTAATGTTAGGACCTTGAAAAAGTCAAATTCAAAATTACAATGCTTCAGCTACATCGAGTATGAATTTCAGCTCTTAGATGCAAGTATCTTCAGAGAAGAAGATTCTCAAAGATGCATGGGGTCCGTAAATTTCAAAACGTCCAAATAAAGCAATATGGCGGCCAAACTACTGATGCTACGAATTTGCCATGATTGACTTTTTTGCTTGTAATGTTACTGTGCATCGTTTAAAACAAGTTGCAAGTCTCTAAGTGCATTGTGAAAAATTTTCCCATGTTAATTTTTCGCACTTTGAGTGCTACTGTGCCTTTAACGCTTAAGCCGATTAAGCCCAAAAGCTTATTGCAGGATCTCCTCATGAAGCTCTACCAGGCTGGTAAGTTTGGCTTTAATAGCTTTAGCGGTTTGGGCTGAATCTTGTTAACAAGAATCGTGGAATAAAAAAAAAAAAAAAAAAAAAAATAATAATAATAATAATAATAATAAAACACGCCAATAACAATAAGGATTCAGCAAAATTGCTGAATCCTTAATAATAATAATAAAACACGCCAATAACAATAAGGATTCAGCAAAATTTGCTGAATCCTTAATAATAATAATAAAACACGCCAATAACAATAAGGATTCAGCAAAATTGCTGAATCCTTAATAATAATAATTATAAACATGTATGTGCAACGTATAATGAAAATTTCACTGTTAGAGAGACCCCTAAAAAATTCGGAAAAAACGTAAATCCTTGAAAGATGTTCACTAGAGTTTATAATAACATAGATAAATATACCGCAAAGGACTCGCAACTGCATTATGTTAAGTACAGGTATATCAAACTTCAATACGCCGCTAATGGCTGAAATACTCACATAAACTTCCAATTTTAAAATCAAATCATTGATTCACTCCCTACCTCTCTATGATCTAACGGAATCGCTTTGAGATCCAGACTGTTCCAACTTTCTGTTGTATTATATATAGATGATCATTACATTGTAACCCTTAAATGCTTCTCATTACGGTAATATCCCCACAGACAGCAGCCAGATGTATGTATGTTGCGTTCGGGTGTCTGATTGCGTCGTTCCTGGCATGCG